>OZ029922.1:13224873-14712023 GCA_964023275.1 Norana najaformis
TTATTACAAATTTTCGTATAATTTTCAGATGAACTACGGGCTAGCAAGTTTGGCGACTACATGGTCAATTGTCAACAAGACAGTCTCTATCGCAAATGTGGCGCCATATAATTCAGCGAAAGAGCGACAAACACATTAGCCATAAGCCTTTCATCAACAATGCAGGACAGCAGTGAATGGTGGGAATAAATTTGTTTTTTTGTACAACTAGACCGTGACAAAGGGAGACTGTTGTTTACTAAAATCCGCTATTGTTTTGCTGTTCTTCTTTTGGCTTTTGCGGCTGATGTTGCTGTTGTATCTCTTATTATTGTTGCATTAGTTGCTTCAAACTGATAAGCTTTTAATGTTAAGAGCTAGTTAGGCTTTTAGTTATATAGATTTAAGATTTAGGCCTAACTATTGCAGCATAGCGTTGTCTGTCAAAGTAAGATACGCTAGTAGCAGACATAAATAGTTTATGGAAAGATATAAAAATGTCTGGTATCAGTGAGCGATACCTTCAATGAGAATAAATTAATTAATCAGACATTGCGTATTCACGATTTTCAAAGTGTTGTCTGCCAACAGAAACTAATTTTGCTGGAGCGTTCATAAATTGTCTGGCAATAATGAGTTTCATAAGTTTACTTTAATTGCACTAACTATCAAATGACGACTTGACTCAATTATGGTAGCGTATAATCGCTAATTTACTACAGATCCGTTTAACAAGATGTTACCATAAGCGTGTATAACTGATCGATTACCATACGTTAGGAACTTATGTACACAACTGGGTATAAGTGGTAGCAGTTTTAGTTTGTTTAGATTGTCAGAGAACCAGTCACTAATCCGTCATAGCGGTTGTCAGTAGAGCATCAACGGCAGCATTCTGATATTAACTGTAGCATTAGTAACATAGCAGTTAGTACCTGCAGGTTGTCATGAAGTGACATCGGTGTAACGGTATGGTTCGGATGCTAGTAGCAGAGACTGCTATTAGCTTCTCCTGTTCTTGCTCTAAGTTTCGGAATACTCGCAGTTTCTTGACGGCAGATTTGTCTTCGAAGACTTGCATAACTTCTATGACGACTGTCTCCACCTGATGGTGACCTTTGCCCTTATTAATGGCCTTAATGACACGGCCATCGTCTAAAGACACCACAATATCAATTGTGTTTTATATTATATACAGATTCCACAAACATAAGTTATATGCATATGTGCATGAGCCTATACATGTAATTATTTCTCTACTACTCTCTCGAGCATCTGCGTGCAAGTTCGGCAAAGTGTTCCTTCTGAGGAAAATTCGCTGTTGCTACTCGTTAGCTACGAGCCATGAAGACACTTGTCAATTACTGTTCCCAGCATACCGCCTTATCTACTTAGCCTTGTTTGTTCTCATATTATTCGCCAGATAGCGCCAGCGTTTACGATAAGATACATACAGCCGGACCACGCGCACGTCTTAGGCTATTAGAAAATACCTACAATTCAAAAGCCGGCGCTACTGACGTAGTT
The DNA here is from genome assembly GCA_964023275.1 of Norana najaformis. Lineage (NCBI taxonomy): Eukaryota > Metazoa > Annelida > Clitellata > Crassiclitellata > Hormogastridae > Norana > Norana najaformis. The sequence goes on from OZ029922.1 coordinate 13,226,380, forward strand.
CGAATTCATTCAGAACATTTATTCATTGAATAAATTAATAAAGCAATATGATTCGTTTGTTTATTGTTCCAAAAACAGAATAAAACATTGCAAATGTAAATAACAAAAACACTTATCTGGATGCAAAGGTCTACCCAAAAGGGGCCAAGGTCCCGCTAATTTAGGGCAGCCTATGAAAATATATCGATGGCTAATGACTTAAATACGAGCAGCTAATCAATTCTTAACTAAAATGAGAACAACATCTGTTCACAAAGAGAACGCATGGTTTTTATAGTCTTAATTTAGTTAGTTAGGCATTATAATATTGATATAATTTCAAGAGGGTTGCCGTAGTGGTTTTTGTTTAAATGTCTTACCTGTTCCGATGAAGAGAACGTCGTAATACCTGCGATCAGCAGCATAGACCTGCCAGTCAACTGCGATCTGCGTGAGAGTGAAACTGAAAAACAGATGAACAGAAAGAACATCTCAGGTTACTTGTTTGGATGAATAATATAACTTCATACTTACTGAAATTGAGTGTCAGACCCGTTCTACCTAATAATGGCCTCAACTTCTGCAGCCACCACGGATGCTTTTCCACCAAGCGTGAGGTCATCCAATTAGCCACGACACAGAGGAGAAGAAAGGCCTGTCAAAAGCTGTTGTATGGGGAGACAGCAAAGAAGTGAACCTAATTGGTCTCCTGGCAGTGGTCCTCTTTTTGTTAAAGTATTGCGAAATTATTTTATTTAAGAAAGGAAGGTCTGGAATAGGCCAAGCTGTAGTAAGGGTATGACTTCAGAGTGACACCCGAGACCTCCTTCAGCATCTGACAACAACTAAGGCATTACAGAAATCAAGAGGGTAAGTGAGCGAGAAAGCGCCTGGCAACATGCACCGCTGCTTCGCATCCCCCAGGAGTCCCAGCTTCGGAATCGACCTGAGTGGAAAGGTCGTCTGAGCAGAGGATTCGAACCGCAGCGCGGATGTTGTCGACCTCAGGTTTCGGGAAACCTCCCGTGCAATGCCATCTGTGTCTGATCGTTCCTGCTGTTGTGCGTTTAAAGGTTGGCTTCCCCTCTATGGCTGGGATGGAAAAAGCGAGTGGCAGCTGCTGCCATCTGAGACAAATAGACCTATATCCTTTTCTTTCATAAGCTCTTATCTGATGATGATGATGATGAGGATGAGGATGAGGATGGCAGCGACGCCGATTATGTTAGGACTACGACCAAGATGAAAATGATGATATGGCAAGCAGTAGTCCAAATGACATGCGTGAGGAACTTAGACGTGGGACAATATGTACGAAGAAGACAAGAATACAGTGACCATTCGTCTGTTGATAAATACTAACTGAAAGCCAGTCTGTACAAGAATCGGTTGTCCTCCGAATGATGGAACCGCCTGATCCATCAGAGGATGCGACTTGATGAAGTTGAGCCTGTGGTCGCCCAGAGTAGCCGACGAATTGGAACACACCTGCAGGCAATATACGTTCACCCATGCATAACATATCTTCAACGAAAAATATCTAAGTGAAATTAATGTCTAAGTCTCTAAGAGATCGTCACGTGTAACTTGATGTCACAACGGTCTCCTGGCAACCGGATTTTGTTCTTCGTACCGTATCTCGGAATAACCCTCCTGACTTGATGCAACGCTCGCGATTAAGCTTCGCTTTTACGTGGTTCTTTAGAAATGTTCAAGTTTACTATTACGATTACTGCAATCCTATAGCGTCGCCTTTTAAATGACTCTTCTGCTGTCGGTCAACGGGTGAGATCAGAATAAGAGGAAAATTTAAATGTAAACGTACACGGTTTTATATAGCAACTAATTGGCCTCGACCCTGCTCATTTTGCAATGAATTAATCGGGTGGGATCCTTCACCACCGATGCCCTTTTGAATCGGTGCCACGCCATTTTGGGTCCTCGTGTAGGTCCGTGCTAGCCGAGATTAAATCTAGGAAATAAGCCACTATCGGCATGCATAGAGGCGCCTTGACATAACCTTTAACCAACGACCTAACCAGGCCTGGAAAGGACTGTAAATGGACCGATAAACTGTTATTATCATCTTCAGCTGGACAAAGCAAATTAGCACAAGAGGTCCTGGCAGGAGACATTAGCGGAAAAACGAATGGGCGCACAAGAACACAGACGTGTAAGATAGTAAGCCTCACTCGATCATTCAGGCAAAGCGTTGCACTATTTATTCCTTCTGTCTGCTGTTAGGCGAATTTCTTGAGTGCACGTGTTTAGCGACCCCCTGGTGTAATGTTTACGTTGCATGTTCACGGAGTACAAAGGCTACTAGATAACGTGTGCATATGTGTTTAAGTGTTCATGTACATGTGGCTCACTTGTCTGCTGGTGCTTCTTTGCTTTTTGTCTCTATTTATTTCTCTTTTCTTCCTCTGATTGTTTGCTTTTGTTCTTTGTTTGGTTGCTTTTGTTAATTTGTGAAGATCTGCTAGCAACTTATTCATCAAACAGAAAACGCCAGTAATTGATGGATAGCAGATCAGTTGCAGAAGGAACAAAGGGGTTGTGTCATGTCAGTCAGAGGGGTATGGGTCAATGCAGTTTTCGACGGAGTGCAGCATCTAATCTAATCTAATCTAAAGACTTCTATGCCTTTATCATGTTGATAGTCGCTTCAAGTCAAAATCGCAATCCAAAATCATAATCCATTGGAGAAGCCAGTTCGAATTTCGATAAGTAAGCCGGGTCAAATTCCGATAGACAGCTTCAGGTTTGCACGTAATGCGTTCAAACAAATCCAGAGAAGGAGGATTCAAAGTCGTCCGACCATATCAATGAGTACTTTGCATTATGTAAATCAGTACCTTAGAAATTATTGCCATGTCGAAAGATTAATGGGTCAGGAATAAGTGTTTACTTCAGCACTTCTGTAAATTATCCTCAACTACGGTGACCTGGAATTTGTCTTGAATTTGTCTTTCAATAGTCAACTGACTAAACTGTGCGTGTGTATGTATGCATCTAGACATTTAATGTATCCCCTGTTAAGTAGCTTACAAAAGCACAGCCTAAACTGTCTTAAAGTCGTTAAGAAGAAAAGTTCATTAATACGCAAACAATACTCAGATAACTAGAAAGTCACCGTTGGGCTTCCGCACAGATGCAGGGTTCAAAAAACCGAATATGGGTGAAATTCTTTCCATAAAATATAGTTACGAACCTTTGAAAACCCATTGCATATGATGGATTAGAAAGAAGAATGAAGAAAAACATCAGGATCGGAATTTCACTCGACAGCGGAGATTCACGTTTGAAATGTTGTCGTGAGACTTTAAAAAAAACTTTGAACCGAACGAAGGACACTTTAACGTCGCGGTCGTAGATATTTTATGAGTTCATTAGCCCGCTTTGGTTTGCTTACAAACTGATTCCACCTGCAAAAAGGCAGGTTTTATTCGGATGAACAACTGGTAAATTATGTATCAGAAGTTGGTTGAATGGAGAAACCGTCATCTGACCTCTTCGGAATCAGCCGTATAATTTTGGTTTGGAAACTAACTGAAAACGCATGAATAGGGTTAGCTGGCAGTTGCAGTGCTCGCTCTTCATCCAAAGGTTCCCTCAATTGCAGGGTCTTCTGATTCTCGACGCCGGGAAGAGCCCTGCTGCTGAATGTAGAGTAGCTGTTTGCTCGCATCTCGTCTTAACTGTACGATCGAATAATGTGATGTAAGGCAGTGCTTTATTTTCTTGAAAAAAAGATTCCGGAACTGAACAATTATGGAATTTTGTGCTAAAATTTCATTATTTTTATCAATCAATAAACACTGAAAACAGTGTAAAGTTGCAAACACTGAAATTGAATTAAAATAAGTTACATTATATTACATAATTGAAATATCTTAGTTACACAACTCTTTTATTAAAAACTAATTTATGTTTTACTAGACAAAATAAGGTGCCGGAACGCCGCTCCGGAGCTTTCCCTCTGAAAGAAAGCACTGATGTAAGGTATGGTAACGCAGCGTAGCATAATCCAATACTTGCAGTGTAATGTAGTATCGTTATTTTTACAAAAGTCGCAGGGAAGTGTGAATCTGAGGCGCGGAAATGTTATAAAGCTATGCAGCGGAATGTAATACAATGTTATGTGACGGAATATTTTAGAGCAACTTCTAGGTACTTCTTGAAGTTGCTCATCGTAAGCACAAGCGATGTTGTTGGCAACAATCGAAATCGAGAGCGGCGCCCAGGGAATCAGCGCTGATAGAAGAGACAAAAAGATGAGTGAATGTCTTACCCTACCATACCACATGTGGTGTAAGGGTTTGACATGGCATCGTTGTCGCCTTCGAAGAAACTTACGCTGGCCGGATGCGGAAATGGGACGTCCTTGAACTTGACCGGAAGCCAGTTGGCGTTCGGAGCCTTCTGTTCCTTGAATGGTCCTTCGAAGCTCTTGACGATATCCGGCATTCGATAGGCACAGACGGCAGATCCACGAATACTGTTCCTGGAGACAAGTTTTACAAGATTGCTATTTGTATATATGTATGCATGTGCGTATGTATCTATGTACGTATGTATGTACGTATGTATGTATACATGTATGTATGATGTATGTATGTATTTATGTTTATATGTATGTATATGTGTATGTATGTATGTTTGCTTGAATATATGTATTTATGCATGTATGTATGGCATAATAAGAATCAAGAATATGGCTAAATGGTTAAATCCTCCTAAAAACATCGTCTCCGTTTCTCCCGCAAAACAAATCAGCTTCAGTTAGCAAATTTGCATGTTCAAATGATTTGATCTTAGATCTTCGAATGATTAAATCTTGCAAAATAGCTTTAAATGGCATAGTGTGAATACGTTATACCTCTCAGTATTTCTATCGTGCCACATGCTACTCTAGTAACCTATTTGTTGGCAGAACGTTCATTTGGCAAACAATTATATTGGTATGTAATTTAAATTAAATTAATTTATATTAACCTATTATTCATTACGAGTATCGAACGAAAATAGTTTCTAGACGAATCATTTCCAGCGATTAATGCAAAGCTATTAAATTAGCGATTAAGCGAATTTGGCGGCTTCACTGCTCCCAACAAAGCATTTAAAGGCGTCTGAACATTGTCGATATTTCAGAGGATTGAACGCTGTATACATGAATTCAAATTTGTATAGGCATATGCATTTTGATATCCACGTCCAGTGCACCTCTTACTGGCGATATTAAAATGTTCTGTTACAGTTGCAACAACTTATGCGTTGACACTACTGGCTGCGAGGAAGAAGGCGTTAGAATGATCTTACCTCGGAGTGGAGAAGACTGCATAAATCATACTGGTTCGGTCGTTTCTCGCCAGAGTCGGATAAACGTTTCCTCTGCCTAGATCTGTTGTCGACTCTGAGCAATCACACAAAAAGTCAACGACAATCAATATAGAGAGAATCGCAACCAGAAAATGCTGTAATTGAGTACACAAGAAAATAATACACAATAAAACACAATAAAACTTTGTGAACAATCACAGGGAAAACATTCTGAAATTTCACTTCCAACACTGATAGGCACTGTCACTGAGGACAAGGTTGCTCAAGGTCAGGCTCTCAACCATCACACAGGAAAATATTCGGTGAAGTCCAATACAGAATCATAATGTCGCCCAATTTACGCATGAAAAGAAAATTCGTAGTAGGCCTATCAGCAGTCGTTGTTTTAGAAGTTATTGTAATGTTCGATGCAGTTGGATTAGCATGGATAGCAGGGTTGCAAGATGGTTGTAGCAGTAATAATAATAATGGGAAGAAAAGCAGTAATCCTTGTCATAGTAGTAGTAGTAGTAGTGGTAGTAGTAGTAGTCGTAGTAGTAGTAATACTAAAGATGATCGCGATGTGATGACGACGACGAAAATGACGATGACGATGACAATGACGACGATGACGGTGATAATGATGATGATGATGATGATAACGGTGACGATCGTCGTAACTGACGTATTTCGTCGAAGTAGAATGGAAATTTTCCTGGAATCGAGCAGTTGAGTCTCGTCTTGAAGAAGGACGTCCAAGTGTGGCGCAGGATCCGCGAGCCGCCGGCGTCGCTCTTGCAGACTCGAGCCACGCGAGAGAATATCACCTACGACACCATCGTCAACTGTTCTGTCATCATCACCGTTATAATCGTCATCGTTATCACCATTATTATATGGTTATCATTACCGACATCAGCATCATTTTAGATCCTATTCATCGCACAGTCGTTTATGAAGGTACAGTATGTATGATGTATGTATGTATTCATGTTTATATGCCGCAGTTTATTATTCTGAATGTTTCTTTTGAAAGTAACTTAGATATAATTATTTATTGAAGCAACTTTGACACATTAATTTGCTAATAAAATTAACTTTTAGAAGAATAATCATTTGGACGTTTTTATAATGTCATAATCTCAGTGTTTTAGCACTAAAATCTACTGAGAAGCATCTATCGATGGTGCTAAGCAATCACGTGAAAAGGACTTGATCACGTTCCTTACACAGTGACCTTCTTACGGGAGCGCACTCTGCGTTGCAAAAGTAGTGCTTAACCGAGCAATCATCACGTCACACACGACCACAATCTCACACAAGCCATTATAATAATGCTAAGCCTAACAGTAATGGTAATAATAAAAGTAATGGTAATAATAATAGTAATAGTAATACATAGGACTAATGGTAATAGTAATGATAATGGTAATAGTAATAATCACAGTAATTGTAACAGTAATAATAGTAGTATACCAGTAACAGTCACAGTAATAGTAATAGTAACAGCAATAGTAACGGTACCAGCTAATTAGGGACCTGAATATTACTATTACCATAATGCACGCTATGCATTTATTGGCGACACCTAGGGATACGTATCTCGATAGACACCTTTGCACAGTTGATGTTTTCAATGGCAGTTTCACGAAAGAAGAAAAACACTTTGTCTCCATACTCAAAAGAGTTCACAAAATGTGGATCTGTTAACAGCATAGAACAGAAAACTCAACGAAATTAATATATTGCGGTTAAGTAAACCTTTGGAAACAGATACTAAGCGGATTTCCTAAACTTTGGGTGGGGAAAAGGCGCTATGTGGTATGGGCTAAAACGATAGGCTATATGAGAGGAAATTACATCTTAAATGAGAGTTTGAACCAGTGAGGAAGGTTCCTTTCCCCTATAAATCGCACCTGCTTAGTCAAATCCTCCAACATGAAGACTATTGAATCGTAACCTAGAGATGTTTACAGCGCCCAGAGAAAGATAAGTTGCGGAAACTAGCTTATCCACAGATGATAGGTCAAAATAAAATAAAATCGATTGACAGTTAAGCTCAGGTTCGGTTCCAAGGTCGGGATCCAAGACTATAGATGGAAGCAGTGATATTCTCAGATGACGAAAGTTAACAATTTATGACATTAACAATTTTTGGCTTTAGAAAGGACGAATTATTTGATTTCGACTACTAATTTCTGTGCGATGAATTGCGGCAATTTTTCTGTGCAAGAAGGGGACGTATCGGATAGTTTCAAATAAAAGTGGTTTTATTTTGAGAAGATCTCTATCACGAAAACAGCGCAATGTATTGGGATGCATTTCAATCCGTAGGCCTTATATGTCAAAAACAGGCGGGCGATGCAATAGGCCTACTATACAACTAGCAAAAAATTCAGCTGAGCGCATTTCAAACAACACAACACAAAAACTATTACAGCAGTACAGCTTGATTCGGGATTTTTCGTTACAGAACTAATACAGTCGGTTTGTAATGATTCATACTATGTATATTAGGCTATAATGAAAAAATGATAATATATATAGCAAAGATTACTTATTCACGTACTTACTTACTCACTTACTTACTTAATGTGATCTTTTGTGACTGTTCTACTTAAGTAGTGACTCTAATAAAAAACTTCTGAATGGGAACAGTTACTGTATGACTCACCGTTGAGCCACTGTGAGTCATGTTGCTCAGTGCGCAGTGGCCTGCTGTAGATGAGCGAATCGCGTGAGCTGACGTCAGCAGCAGTAGCCGAGTACATCTTCCCACCTACGGACAGACAGACGGACAGACAGACAGATACCAATGAGAAACCAGCACAGACAACCCGAACGCAGCCCCAGAACGTTCCAGCTCCAATTATCCATCTACTCCCAGCCAGGAGAACTTTCCAGATAAGGCCGACTACTCAGCACCTGCGATCCATCTGCTCAGGCGCCTCTATAATGCTGAAAACTGTCTGATAACTGTAGACCTTAATTTGGCTGCTGTGTTAAGACTTACAGATTTATAAGATGGATGGATGGATAGATTAATGAATGGGTGGGTAGGTGGATGGGTAGTGATGTCTGTCTGGATGGATGTATGGGTGGATGGGTAGTGATGTCTGCCTGAATGGATGGATGGATGGATGAATGGCTAGATAGATAAATAGATGAACATATTTACATACATGCAGATAGACAGATAGACATGCTCCGTCTATGTAAATGTCTGACTTTGAACTACAATGATTATGTTCTTATACTAGTCTACGAGTATTCTAGCCACAGTGGTTCTAACTGCGCAGTTTAATCATGTCTACGGCATCTAATCCGGAAACTGCTGCTGCTGCTGCTAGTTCAGCTGCAGCATTAACAGATGCTTGTTGAATTAGGCCTATGCGATGACCGATCATTCTGTAATGATTGCGAAGCATCGTTAATGACCCTGACTCGTCTCGGGTCTTCTTCTGCCAGGAAATATGCTTCACATGGGCCTCCTACTCGTTTACATTACATCGCAATTTAATCATCTCTCAGCTCTTTACTCATTGTCCAACCAGCGAAGGGAATCCATGCACCTCGCGAAATCTCTTTCTTTATGCTTCTTCACGGGTTCTGAAAGGTCCCTGTGGCCACATGGACTGTTTCCGCAACTCCACATGGTCCCATCTTGGGAAACCTAAATGAGTAACTGGCTGACGACGCTAAGACCTTATGGCCAGTATTTTCAATCAATTATTCAGGAGGTGAGCAGCTGGTCTGTGGCTGCGGGCCTGCGGCTGATCCTTCGTCTCCTTCGCTTCTTCCTGTTTTGTGTTTAGTTTCACACAACAGTTTCACATTTTTCCTTCTTCAGATACTCTCCTCCTTTTTACTACCTGTAGTTTCCAGCAACAGCTTTTTAATGCGAATCTAACAGTAACTGTCTTGCCTACTGTCATAACGTTCTTATCAATAGCTTTGCCAATGTTGGGCCTAATAGCTGGAATCGTCTTTCCCGAGAGCTGCGGCTTCAGTTCCTCAGTTTGTCCCTTCCGCAGTTTCGCAAGCGCCTGAATTCTGTATTATTTGACAGTGGTCTCACTGGTTCGGGTCGGGAGCGCCTCTGATGAGTCTATTCTTGAAATGGCGCTTTATAAATGTCAGATTACAGTTACAATTACAATTACAATCAATGTCCTTGTGCAGTTGTAACATCATAGCTATTTTCCCGCATTTCACAAGGGGTTGACCTTCGGGAAACTGGCATGACCTTCTTCGGCATGGTTTTGATGCGCCATCGGTTGATACCTGATGCATTCGATATTTGTGTCGTACTACAATATAATTATGTTGCACTACTTCAGGAAAACTCCAGAACCTACCACAAGTTGGTGTTCCATAATTCATGCATGCAAACAGGCATATATATATATATATACAATACAATACATACACACAGTAGATACATACATATGATGCATACATACAATATATACATACAATAAATACATACATACAATACATACATATGATACATACATATAATGCATAGATACAATACATGCATACAATACATACATACAACACATACATACATATAGTCATACATATGTATTTGTATGCACACATACATGCGTACATACTTACATACATACATAGACACACATTCACATGCGCTGGGGGTCAAACCGGAAGGGGAGAAGCGCAAACCGGAAGAACATCAATTAATCATCGTAAATCAGACGTGTGGAACTAATCCCTAAGGAAAGTTTTGCACCTGCATAGATGGCGGTACTGTTATAGGTCGGTCCGTAGGGACATCTGGCGATTCCTATTTCTTCCTCAACGACCGTGTATCCACCTGTCTAAAAGACAAAGAATAAAGCAGATCAGAATCAAGATCTTGCACTAGATGCCACTCATCCAAACCTTATCAAATCAATGTGGCCAGCACAGTCATTTGCATACAACACCACGGCCAAGCACTTTTGTCTGGTTCTGTCGTATCAAGAGCCACTCTAATATTTAAATGTGATGTAGACGGTGGCGGCTATAGGTTTTCCATACGTGTTCAGAGGGGAGGGAAAAAGCGGGGCGAAAATGTTAAAATATCGGATTTCATTAAGGGTAGGCCCTAGATTAATGATTGTGAGGCACCGGGGGCAGGCATTCATTTGGGACACTGGTCCCATCTGCCCCTCCTACCCGTAGAGCCGACAATGGATGTAGGTAAGGCACTCGTTTCTTTTCTTTAACGCCCAGCGATTAATCATCGTCAAAGGATTAAAAGTATTAAAAGTAACCGTGTCTTTAGGACTTATATATGTATATATGGCGGTCACTGGTGCTAACTAGTGCGTACAGAAGGAAAGAGAAAGAACGATATATCATACGAAAAAACAGCCGAGAAAACAAAAAGAGGTAGAAGAGAAACAACTAGGCCTATAACAGGACAGTTTCTAGAGTAGAATTGAATGCAATACCAAATAGTATGTGCAGGGCAGGATTAAATATATTAGTAACGTATGAATAATATTCATATACACAGTACGTTACTAATAAAGGAGAGAATAACAGCCGTATACAACGCATAGATTACGTAAATACGTTTCAATTACCTGTTGGTCGAATCTGTACGTGCGACAGAGCGGATAGTAGGCGTTTGTTCCGCAAATGACATAGACGTCTGGTTCCACTTTGACAATAACTCGGATGTAGTTCTGACATTCATCCTTCGAAAGACATAATCCGACGCCGTTAAATATTTATATGATCGCAAAATAAAAAATATCCTTTCCATTTAACCTCTCATTTGCCTTCCCTTACACTGCGGACTATTCACCGAGTGGTCATTTGGTGACTGGTCAGTCAGAGTCCAGTAAGAGGTAATTGACCGGTCGGTGGGTGGTCACTAAGTGGTCAGTGAGTGGTAATGAAGAGGCATTCGAGTTGTTCTGGCGTTACAGTGCAACAGATGCTGTCGATAAGTGTTGTTCTGGCTTTGCTTTGGATTCTGAGATTTATTAAATTCCCTGGGCATTCATTTGTCACTGGCCAACGGATTCTAAAACACCGGCTGGTACAAAGCACTTAAAGATCTCACCCAATACAACTCACCCAATGCAACGCTTAAGTCTGTATCTATCGGAGATTTATGCTTCTTCATGTCTGCATGTCTGCGTGCAGCCTGTCTGCCTGTGTTTCTGAATGTATGTGTGTATGTGAGCTTATATGTATGTATTGTTAGAGACTGTATAGGGATGTGGAATTATATATTAGCTTTAGTTTAAGTTGCTTTATATCCTAAGCTATTTTCAAGCGCAACATGACTCGCATAGAAAGAAAACTCCGACCTCAGGCGGCGACAGAACCAGCGAACAGCCTCTCAAGAAGAAAAACGACAGCGTCCACCAACAGCCGGTGGCAAAACACGGCTCAAAGAGAACCAAAACGGCTCAAAAGAGAACCAAAACGGCTCAAAAGAGACCAAAACGGCTCAAAGAGAACCAAAACGGCTCAAAGAGAACCAAAACGGCTCAAAGAGAACCAAAACGGCTCAAAGAGAACCAAAACGGCTCAAAAGAGAACCAAAACGGCTCAAAAGAGAACCAAAACGGCTCAAAAGAGAACCAAAACGGCTCAAAAGAGAACCAAAACGGCTCAAAAGAGAACCAAAACGGCTCAAAAGAGAACCAAAATGGCTCAAAAGAGAACCAAACAAGTCATCCAAGCACATAGACTCAAACGCGACTCCCCGAAAAAGACTAAGAAGAAAAAAAAACAGTCTCCCTGGACCAAAACCAAAATCCAGTCTGAACCAAACTTAAACACAACACCTTTTACAAGATCGGCTTTCCCGCAAAAGTATACAGAAGACGTACAACGTACAACTATGCAACCACTCGAACCTATCCTATGTAACATAATGTATGTATGTATGTCCGTCGATCCATCTATCCATCATTCATTCATTCATTCATTCATTCGGCCTTTCACTAAATGTCGCTCATTTTCTCTGTCTCTCTCTCTCTATCTCTCTGTCTTGTCTTTCTTTGTCACTCTGTGTCTGTCTATTTCATGTATTGTCTGTTTGTCTGACTGTTTGCCTGTATGCGTGCATTTATGACAACCTTTATATAGGGCTATTATGGTCAGCGTGTTGAACAATCATAATTTTAAGTGCAAATTTATATAGCGCCTCTTTAGGAAAACTACTCAGAAGAACAGACAGTTATACTCTTAGGTATCTCCAGAGAAAGACAGTCAGATGACCTGGTTGAATAACGATAAGTCTGGGGAACGAGGACTGATTGAAGTAATGTAAAGGCCAGAGTTCAATGTTTTGTAAGCGATAGGCCCTAATTTGAAACAAATCTTGCTGAACGGGAAGCCAGTGCATAGATATAAGTGCAGGGATTATATGCTCAAATTTTGGCATGTTACTTATAGCTCTAACATAGTTTCTGCATGTTTGACTTTATGATACCAGTAAGAAGCGAGTTACAGTAATCAGGGCGACTAGAGATCAATCACTTTGCAGAGACATCCTTGAAAACATGGGAATATAACGTCTCATTCTGCGTATGTGACGAATATTCATCTATGATGAATTGATGACTTACAAATACCATTTACACAGTCAATGACTAGCACACACACAGATTCAGAAAGGCACATAGGGAGTGGAGAGGAGGAGGAGGAGGAGGAGGAGGAGGAGGAGGAAGAGGAGGAGGAGGAGGAGGAAGAGAAAGGTGATCTAGAAGAAAAGCGCGTGAATGACTGATCCCTCTTAGAGCCCCTTAACCGGCGCTATATAAATGTCCTGATACAATTGAAAGAAGAAGGAGGGAGATAAGAGAAGAGAACGGTAGCGAAGATGAATGGAGTGAGGGACACAGAGAGGAGAGTCTACTGAGATATTGAGAGGCAAAGACGCCTAGAGGCATCCGATCTGACTCGTTCAGTTTCAATGATGTTTGGTCGTAAAAGGCGCTTTAGAAATTCCGCACAAGACACACGTACAACAGATGGAGAATAGAACACAGATGATAGACGACACCTCGTGTAGCGATAGTTGCCACAACATTATATTTATAGGCCTATAAGTACTGTTGCATATCAGCAAACTACCTTTAAACGCCCTTGTTTAGATCAGTTAGATCAGTATGTGCAGCCCTTTTGAGAGATACTCAATAAACGTTATATCAAGTGTTTTAACACATACACACATGCATACTTATATACATGCATACAATCATACATAAATATATATTCATGCATGCATATATACATACATGCATACATACATACATACGTACGTACGTACGTACGTACATACGTACATGCACACACACACACACACATATTACATTTAAATGAATTAGGCGATGGTGCACCAAAGCCTAGTTACCACTCTGGTCGAACATCAGAAGACGGTTGCTGTGAGAAAGAGATAATTTCGATCAGAACCATAATTAAATAATGAAAAGCTGCTTAAACCTCTGATCAATCTGAGATCAAGGAGCAGCCGAACGAACATTTGACTCAATCAGTTCGACGGACTACGTAATCCCAGTCTCAAGGAAGCCATCGATCCTTTCTTTATACAAAGCCAAAACATCTCTAATAATTAGGCTACAAACCCGAGATTGATTGACAGACAGACAGACATATAGTTAGATAGTTAGTTAGATAGATAGATAGATAGATAGATAGAGATAGATAGATAAATAGATAGATAGATAGATAGATAGATAGATAGACAGACAGACAGATAGATAGATAGATAGATAGATAGATAGATAGATAGATAGATAGATAGATAGAGATAGATAGATAAATAGATAGATAGATAGATAGATAGATAGATAGACAGACAGACAGATAGATAGATAGATAGATAGATAGATAGATAGATAGATAGATAGATAGATAGATAGAGATAGATAGATAAATAGATAGATAGATAGATAGATAGATAGATAGATAGACAGACAGACAGATAGATAGATAGATAGATAGATAGATAGATAGATAGATAGATAGATAGATAGATAGATAGATAGATAGATAGATAGATAGATAGATAGATAGATAGATAGATAGATAGATAGATAGATAGATAGATAGATAGATAGATAGATAGATAGATAGATAGATAGATAGATAGATAGATAGATAGATAGATAGATAGATAGATAGATAGATAGATAGATAGATAGATAGATAGATAGATAGATAGATAGATAGATAGATAGATAGATAGATAGATAGATAGATAGATAGATAGATAGATAGATAGATAGATAGATAGATAGATAGATAGATAGATAGATAGATAGATAGATAGATAGATAGATAGATAGATAGATAGATGGATCGATCGATCGATCGATCAATGGACAAATAGACAGACAGACGGATAGATAGATAGAGATATGTATAGAGATAGAGATACAGCGAGACAGAGGCAGACCGATCGACAGGCAGGCAGATCCACTAGGCCACGACAGAAATAAATAAATATGAAAAGACATACAAAACCATATAAAGACTTACGAAGGCATACAGAGTCTTAGACACATAACACAGGGAGAGTCTTAGACATATAACACAGGGAGAGAGATTCACTGAGCGAAGGAGCGGAGAGAAAATGCCTTTCGGCTTAGAAACGGAGATTAATGAAGAAACGGACAAATGAACGGGAAAGATGAATCAGTGACTGAGTTGAGATGCAAGCAAGATTAATGAAAAGCGAACAATCCGAGGAGATGGAGGAAGAAATGCGCTGTAGCAACAACACGAACGAACTATTAGTCAAAGAGGCCGTCCGCAAACAAGATGAGCCGCAAAATGAAACGGCTTAGAAGATTGATGGCTAAACAAACGAGCTGTCAGTTCGCTTTCTACGTGCGCGCTCAGAGAATGTATTTCGGAGATAAAGTGATTTGGAACGGCATACTTATAACTATACATACACAAAGCTGTTGGTGGTTAACGCGATTGATATGCGAAACTAGGTCCAGTTCTGGTCTACATAGGATTCGCGAAAATTTCCAAGGCCTAGTTTCATGTTCGCATAGCAAAACGGGCGCTTTCATAAACATGATATTTTGGGCAATAATCCTTCACAATCCTGACTTGCAAGTTTTTGTCTATTTAGAAAGTGTAGGTGAGGTTTAGCTGTGCATGTACTATATTAGGAGTTTATAATTAAAAGGGATAACTCACTTAAAAGTCGATGCACTTAAAAATCTCTTAAGAGTATACAGTAAGGTTATATGAAAAAAGGGGCGAAAGTGGACTGGAAATCTGAAAACATTTTTCTGCCTTGGGGGTAACGTGAACGTCCGACTTGTGGCTTGACAGTTTGGCAGACTAAGCATCAAATTATGTCGCATCCCAAGTTATACATATGTTGAACTCTATCTTCATTAGGCTTCACCGTTAGCTATATCGCCTATAATGGTGATAATAGCATCTGTGTATAGACCTAATTTGGCCTAATAATAATGAAGCAGTGCTTCATTGTTAGCAGGGGTAAATTCTTTAAGGCAAAGATTGGTGTTCTGTATTGAGATCCAGGCTTAAGCGCTTTTGTGAGGTATTTACAAGGCTCTTTCTGTACTGAGTTTATAGATACATAGAGACATGAGTACATACATACATACATACATACATACATATATAGTGTGCAAACACATACATACATACACACATACATACATAGAATATCATACATACATACATACCTACATGCATGCATACATACATACATACATATATACATACATACCTACGTACGTACATACATACACATGTACACACATACACACATACGTTTGAAGTAGAACGCCATAAAACATTAAGTTATCGCATCAAGGATTTATGCACAAAGACGAAAGAAAAGAAACGCCTTGCAACTGAATCACTAAGAGGAAGAAGAAGATGCCACCCAGTCAGAACACTCTGCCTGACAGCGGCGGCCCGACTTATGCTGACAGGTCATCATCATCGCCATAGGCTGTGAAGCGAGCCATTGGTCTAATTAGTCATCCCCTTAGCCCAGGCCTCAAACCAACCCAGATGTTTAGGAAATAAGTCAAAATTCAAAGTTCACAGGTCTTCCGGGGTGGAACCTCATTTCATGATTCAGAAAAGAAGCCAGAAAGGTGAAGAGACATCTGCAGATGTTGTTTTGACCTTGAAAGGAGCTTTTCCTTCATAATTTTCCACAAACGACCGAGGGTGACATATGTTGGAGGGCAGAATTATAGCAGATTATACGGCTTTGCAAAACGGCTCAAGTGACACGAGATACATCGCCAAACAGATCTTAAAACAGATCTTAAAACAGATCTTAAAACAGATCTTAAAGACTCAACATCATAACGTCTTTTAAGACGCAAAATTAAAAGGCATCATTAGAAATAAATGACTAGACGGGTGAAACACAGAATTTAAAGTAGATGGTTAAGCCTTATATGTATAATGAACGAAAAATGAACCCTTAAATCATTATTAAATCAACTATTTAAATAGTTAAGCATTGCTGACGTTTCAAATTTAAATAATTTAAAATGTTTTAAAAATTGTTTCAATTGTGACTATGATGGGAACTAAATTTAGAATTACAAATAATAATATGCCACACGGGCATCACTTGTAACAAAATCTACCCATACAAAATGGCGTTTCGCCAACAGGACAAACAGTTATATGGTTATTTGATAAAATAAAATGTATGGAGCAAAGCATTTCGAATATAAATTACAGTTAAAATATAGTTAAATTAAATCTGTAATAATTAAAATGAAATCCATTGTAGTTGGATTAAACTTGAATAAAACTTTACGATAGTTATAGGAATAATTCTAAAGATTCGTTTTTCCTCTTTCATACCGTTTAAACCCTGTAGGGCCTAAACGGTGTGAAATATAAATGCCTTCTGCGAGAGAAGGTATTTATATTGCTCCACTTCAAAAGATGATTTTCTCACCGAAATGTCTATTTTCGAGATTTGGGAGTCAAAAGTATTATTTCTATTTGAAGAGTAGACAAAAGAGGAGCTAAATGTATTCGTAAGGAGAAGAAGTCGGTCGTCCATCGATGGATAGCAAGACGTAGCGCAATTCGATCGTCTCCAGCAGCTATCGATCGATCACTTGCGCTTCGTTCTGCGATCGCAGTCATCAGGTAACGACAGGAAACGATCGATCTTGCCACGGTCCTTATAGACTGCACGACACCTTAGAAGGAAGCAGAGAAAGAATATGCAGAGGAAGAAAAAAGAAGAAGCAGGAGAAGAGGCAAGAATGAAGAAAAAGGAAGTAGCAGGAGAAGATGATGATGAAGAGCAGGAGAAATATTAGGGAAGGTATCGGAAGAAGCAGAAGAATAAGAGAAAGGAAAGCACGAGAAGTTTCAGGAAGAGGAGGAGAAGAAGAGGAGGAGGAGGAGGAAAAAGAAGTGCAAGAAAAATATCTAAAGAAAAGGAAGAAGAAGAAGAAGATTAGCAAGAGGATGAGGAAGACATGAGAAAGTACAAAGGAGAAGAATAACAAGAATAAGGAGATTTTGATGAGAAGTAATAAGAAGCAAAGAACCAAGGTGAAGAAAAGAAAAGGAGGATCAGAAGAAAGCACCAAAGAAACAAGTGAACGAAGAAAAGATAGGATGAAGAACAAGAACAGTAGAAAAAGATTTGTAGAAAGAAGAAAGAAGAACCACGATGAGTAGGTCTTATAAGAGCAAGTGGAATTTGGCTTAGCAAAATCGGAGTATTAGTAGTAGTAGTAGTAGCAGAAGAAGAAGAAGAAGAAGAAGAAGAAGAAGAAGAAGAAGAAGAAGAAGAAGAAGAAGAAGAAGAGAAGGAGGAGGATGGAAATGACAAGTATGAAGAGGAAGAGGAGGTTGATGGTTGGGTAAAATAAGATGTGCGTGCAATAAGCGGCGGTGGAGAATATGGAGTGCAGATGCAGCAACCCGGAACGATACCATCCATTCAAACAAATGAAGGCACAGTTGAACAAGTCCAAGAGGTCTCGCCTTCAGCAGTCAGATAACCGCATGCGACAGATCCATTACATATATATATTTATATATGTATGTATATTATAACTAGATACATAAAGGCAATGCATGTAAGTTACATAATTTATAGAGCATATTGTGCTACTGTTAGCTTTCATTCATTTCATTTCATTTTATTGCTCCACAAATAGACAACAGCTTATGACATATTACATTTTTTTAAAATCATGTGGAATGCAACAGGCAATCCCAGAAAGAACCATGTTCCGCTTATTAGGGACGCCTACGTCACATGGAATGCTATTTGAAATGACAAATAATCAACTTAACAGGCCTATAGTCCAACTGGACTTGAGCACACAGAACCTTTGTAACAAGAACCAAAAAACTTAACTAACAGAATGAATTAATTCACATGAATTCACTAATTGAGTTCATTTAAATATGCGCATATATAATGTTTAAATAATTTTATATTGGGCAGAGTACGAATGTCATGAGATAAATTGTTCCATAAAGAAGGACCAGCGCATTAATAGAAAATAAACGAGTGTCTGTACGGGCATAACTTGTATGATAATTATCCTTTGATCTGGTATTATAAGTGTGGTACTCAAAATTGGATGAAAAATAACCAGAGAAGTCAGAAGGAAGTAAGTTATGTGCGAACATATACATAAATTCACCAATCTGTAATTTGTTTATCTGATCAAGTTTCAAAATATCAAGGCCAATGTATATTAAATTATATAACTGTAGTCATTATATTACAATATTTTATACAGATTAAGCCATCTATGTATGCCGATACACACAAGGAATATATGCAGAATTATTTTTATACATATATACAGATTATGTAACAATATAATAGTATATTATGAAGAGATTGATGGTTATGTAATTATATATATACGTACAGTCGTTTTCTGTTTGAGTCGACAGAGATGGATGTCTTTAGTCGTTGAATTCCATACGACTTTCTGAAAGATGTATTACACAAATCAAGAACAAGATGCAGTTGTCAATTCAACGAAGCATGACCAGGCTACTTTCAACGTCATGCGGCGTCTTCTATGGCGTGACGCTGCTTCTAACCGCCTCCCCAATCATCATCATTATCATCATCATCATCACCATCATCATCGTCATCATCATCATCATCATCATCATCATCATCATCATCATCATCATCATCTGTGGCTGCCCCTTTCAGGAGAGTTACTGTTTCCACAATGCGTTGCCAGCCTTCTCTCGTCTCCAGGCCGTGTGTAGTCCGAGATTACTGGGCGCTGGTCGAACTCCACCAACTGTGTCGAGATATACTAAGTAGGCGCTAAGTAGGCAGATGTCGTACATAGAATCCCATACGGGAATATGGTCGCATAGGCTTCATATGTATTACATATGACGCTATAGTTGGGGCGAGGTCAGGTGAACTGGGCAAATCAATCGCCTCAACGGAAATACAGTAATAGTTCAAAATCGCAAATAGCTTTCCGACGAGGTCTCAGGGATCGAAGCGAGAACGCATTGATCAGAGAAATATCACAGAGGCCACAGAACATTCTAAGGTGTTGGAGACAACTGCTGCGGGGGTTTTCTTTCAATTCCGAGTGCTCTGTTGCTGTGAAAGATTGACTGATTCGCTTCGGCCGAGGCCAAAAACACTGACCTCGAAAGAGGCAACGCGAACTGAAACGGATGAAACTGTCCGAGACAAACGATTAATCCAGCGAAGACTGGCTTCCAAAATGCAAGGCCAGGGATTAGTACAGAACCGAAAGAGTTAAATATTTAGCCAGACAAATGGCTGTAATTATTTCGATATCGTTTCCAGAGTCTAGAGGGCAGAGGAGCCGATGTCATATAATTAAATTCACATTTCTTACTCTGTTGGCTGGACTACAGTTCTGATTGGCGAATCGTGTCTAATTTTGCAGCAGTCTAAGAAATGTATGTCGTTCAAAGAAAACAATATCCAAAAATACATTTTTTGCAATATTTAAAATAAGATGCGAATAATCTAATCTTAGAACTTCTAAAGCGCCAGATTCACAAAGGCGGCTACGAGATTTGAATTGTATCGAACCCCCATCGATTGAAACTTCGGAAGGCCGTCGACATTATCTGGTGACAGTGATAGGATTCGAACCCACTAGACAGTGTAATTTAGTAGCGGCATAAGCTGGGAAGTTAACGGCAAGTCATGCGACTCACTGGCCCCGTGTCCAGGACCTTGGGATTCGTCCAATGCCGGCTCAAGGGCCGATGAGCAGGCAATGAGCGACTCCCATACGTTCCCACGAGGGACATGGAGGCTTTACTTTACAATTGAAATTTAAGGCAAACAATTTGAACTAAGAAATGAATGATTCTGGATTTTAAAACAAAGAAACGAGAGCGAAACCAGGAAAATTCAATCGCAAAATACAACACAAGTTTCCCAGAATTTCCTAGAATAATGTCAACGGCGTGTGGTGTAAGTTAAGCAACGGTCGAAACACCTTGATCCGCCTTCATTGAATAATTCCAGTACCATGGATTTAAGTAAAGACGTCGGGTGGTCGATGAGTCTTGTTTAAAGTGGCCGTTAAATGTCAATTAAACGAAATTTATGGGAAATGATGTGGTCTAATTCGCATGCGCAACACGCTTCCTCGGTTGCAAATGCTAAGTCTAAGACACCTCTCCGCTCCTCTCCTCTTTCCTTCTCTCCTCTCTTACTATCTCTTACTCTCATTCTTTCAATCTTTCTCATTCACTGTCTCTGACTCGTTCGTTCTTTTAGTCCCAGCCATAAAGACGTTGTGTTCAGCTAAATAATGCAGACCAATCTACAGCCATCGCCTACATGACTTGCCACCTGCTCTCTCCACAACTCTCAACTGACCTAATATTGGTTAAGGGTTGCGTCGACTCTTTTCCAAAAGCAACAGTGCATACTGACTGATGGTTTGAAATTAATTACGCAATGAAACAGGCGGACAGGGAAACAGACAGACAGACAGATTGACAGACAGACAGACAGACACACAGACACACAGATACATGTAGATAGGTAGATAGATACAGTGTAAACAGAGCCTGAGAATCTTTGACACCTGCCTGGAGCAATTCAAGGACTGGATTCCATCGGACACCCCCATCTTGCTTTCCGATTTTCTGGACTCTGGTCACGGACTACTCCGTTAGCCCTAAGTGAACTGATAATTATTATCATCATCTACGATTTGTTTTATACTGTTCTCTTTCGCCGAGGTTGGTTTGGGAGCGCTTCTGAGTAGTTTTCTTGAAGGGGCGCTATATAAGTGTTCTGTATAAATAAATAAATAAATAAATAAATATAAATAATAGGAAGAAGGCCTTACTCTAAAATCTTTCAATTGTTTGTTAAAGGCATAAGAGGTATTCTAAATATATTTATTTGCCAGGCAATGCACATGACGTCATCTTTAAAGTGGTAATCTAGTAGTTGAGTGTTTTATGATCATCGTCAGGCCAATCCACATAATAAGTCCTTTAAGTCCTTAAGTAGTAAATTAAGTAATTAATAATAAGTGACTCATTAAGTGCCTTAGTCTGGAGTTCGGTTTTGAGAAAACAAGAAAGGTGACTACGAAAACGCGAAAGCGATTATCTGCGATTCGAAAAAGAGTCTCCACTTTATGAGGCGCATTTGGAAACGAGCCTCAAGCTCAGAGGTAGTAACTGTAATGTAGGCCTAATGCAATTTAAACGATCACTAATACAGAGCCACTTAAAACTGCTCAGTGAATTAAATGAATGGGAATAGGGAATAGAAAAGAACTAACAGAGCTTTGTGATTGCTTGAATAGTCGGTTGATATTTGATCCGGTTTGCAAATAAGTGTTTTCTCGTCCGAAGCTGAAATGAGTTCCGGCGGTTTTTCGGCAAATTAATATCGTTCTGGAATAGTCTTCGACGAAGATTATTTTCGCACTTGCGAGACATCGCCTGGAAAAGCTTACGCCACATGCACACACATACACGCACACAAACTCACACACTCATACATAGGGGCCTACACTTACGCAAACATACACTCCACCACACACACACATACAGTCGCATAGACACACTTAAATATAAATTATAAAGTTTGTAAATTATACAAATATATGTGTATATAATAACTATATATGCATACATGCATATATATAAATACATATATAGGCCTATTAATAATTACATATGTACACACATATATACATACGTACACACGGCTGGTATACGGTATCCCACACTTCGTTTGCCCAGTCTTCTTCTCTTGTCCCCCATCTTCTTCCTCCTCTGAATTTTCCTTCTGTTATTCCGTCTCCTAATTGTAATTGTAATTGTAATTGTAATTTGAGAATTATAAAGCGCCTCTTAGAGGATAAACTCAACAGAGGCGCTCCCGACCCGAACAAGTAGAACCACTGTTAAACAGTGCAGTCTTCAGGCGCCTGCAAAGCATTGAGGGGGAGAGAAAGGAACTCCACTTCCAGTTATTTCCATCCCTTCCCACTTATCGTTGACTAATCTCTCGTTTCCTTCTTTTTACTTTTGTTCCTCCTTATCCATGTCCTTTTTGCTCTCCAGTTTCCGTATACTCCTTTGCTTTCTCCTCGCTAGCTAGACATTTTTTACTCTTGTTTCTTCCGTTTCTTCACTTCTTTTCACCGACAGACCTATAATTGTGCCACCGGAAACCCTCAGGGCGCAGAGAATCCTGCTGGTCACTCGTTCACCTAGTTTCTTCCACCTGGCTTGGAATCGTTGTGTTTAGTAGATGGTAGAAATTCTTTCTACACCGCGTGTAAACAGAACAGGCGCATAGCACATGGCCTGACGTCTATATTGACTGTTTATCGTGTGCATGTTGCCCTGGAGATAGGCTTTATGGCATATGTGCTGTGCTCAACATTCGTTTAAATACACTAAAAATCGTCAGAAACAACCCTGCATCAAGCGGTTTTGCTGAAGCTCTACGGTTGTCCTTTCGACAACAGCAACAATAAACTTTTGCAACTCATATTATTGTTGTATTATGTTTGTATTTATTTGTTTTTCGTGAACCAATAAACGGCTTCGGTTCGATTCAATAAAAACAAGAGCAGACTCTTAATTGCGTTATACACTGTATGCAACTCATTGCGCCTAAGATGTTCCATCTCATGCCTGGATCTCAGTGCCTCCCGGAGGCCCTGTAAAACGTAGGCCTACCTCAGTGCAAGAATTTTCATGTTCAACTTACTCAGGCTCGTTTGCTATTTTACGTACAATTTAAGTGTAAATCAATACTCAGTAGTTTAAGTCAAAGACACCTTCACCGTTTCATGATTTCTGGTTTGAATAACGGTTTGTCAAAGGAAATTTCTCCCAAAATCAGGATTTATTCAATTCCATTCGGCCAAGACAGCCATTTATTATACGATCATTGTTAAGTGGATTTAGCTAACTCTCTTCGATCGCGACCACATAGATTCTGCTTAAGCCATATATAACGTTCAATTATGTGATTCAGAGAAGATCAAATCCTATTTACTTAGTACTTATTCCTTCCTGTGCAGGTCTGCACATTGGGCAACGCAGCTTCCTCATTCATCTCTGTCGACCGCCAGTCTTCCTGCCTCGTCCCACGACATCTCCAAACACCCATGGTCGTCTCTGATGGTCTCTGGACAGTTCTTCTTTCGCCTTCCCCTCCTCCGTTTCCCTTCAGGAATCCAGTTCAATGCTTGATTGGCTCGTCTATCTTTGTCCACAAGAATTACAAGTCCCATCCATTTAAGTCTTCTCTTCTGATGATATTTTATATTTCCTCTTCTTCCGTCCTCTCTCTATTAGTTTTATTCGATGTTTTGTCGCACCACGAAATGTGCAGAATTCTCCTCAGCTATATATGATATGCTACCATCATTGGCCAAGTTTACGATCCATATAGCAGTGTGCTTAATCCTGTGGCTTCATATAACCGAATCTTGGTCCTCATATCAGTATTCCCATTCTCTCAGCTTAAGCACAACCCACCCTAGCCTCCTTTCCCCTCCTCTTTCTGGTCTTTCTGGTCTCCTGGCAACGGGACTTGGGTCTTGACATGGTATCCTTGGACAACCCCACGGACTTGATGCAGAGCTCGTGAATATGCCGGTGCCCTGCGTTTAGCTTTTAAGTAGCGCTTTAGAAATTTCGAGATTACGATGTTCTTCCATATGTTTTAAAGTCTCCCAAAGAGCAGCATTTGCCTTTCCTATGCGTATCTTTAGCTCCCTTGTCCCAGCTGCTATCTGCTGTTATTATGCTACCGAGGTAGCAGAAATAATCCATGACCTCAAACTGAGTGTGTCATCATTCATGATCTTGTACGTTTCATCTCATTTTCCTATCTTCGTGATCTTGGTCTTTCCGGGATTGATAGTGAGTCCCACCATAGCTGCCTTCTCAAGGGCTTTAAATGCCTTTAAACGCTTTTTCATGCCTTTCCAAGCGCTGTCCAGCAGGGCGGTATGATTCGTAAAGTCCATGTCTCTTAACCTATAACCGTTTATCCATTTCAGTCCAGTTTTACTGCCCTTCGTCACTCTCGCCATCGCTCTATCCACAACCAATGCAAAAGTCATTGGTGACAAAACACATCCCTGACGCACTCCAGTTACAATCTGAAACCACCCACCCACCTCTCCCCCAAATGCTCACCACGCATCGACTGCCATCAAAAAGATCTTGTTGGGGTCAATTATCTTAATTGGAATTCTATAGCTCTTCATCTTCCACAGCGACTCTCTGTGAACACTATCAAAGGCCTTTAAAATCAATGAAGTTAATCAATACAGGAACATCCCACATTAAAAGTCTTCTCAATTATCTGTATAAGTGTGGAAAGTTGCTCGCAGCAGGATCAACTTGGTCTACTCCCCGCTTGTTCCTGTCTCAACCTGTTGACTACAGCAGCCCTCCTACGATTCAGCATCGCTATGGCCATAATATTTACAAGAATTGACAGTAGAGTGATGCTTCTCCAATTCAGCATTCACTTAAATCTCCATTTTTAGGGATCGGAATGATGATGCCGTCTTTCAACGACATCGGTACTCTGCCCGTTTTCCATATGTTGTTGCACAACTTTGTCAGCTCTTTTATCATCGTATCACCCCCATATTTAATCATTTCGGCTTTTATTTCGTCATTTCCTACAGCCTTTCCATTTTCAGACTCTTGATTGCCCTTCGTATCTCTCTTTCGTTAATATCTTTGATATCTATTTCCAATCCAACTTCCTCTTTCCAGTCCAAAGCTCTAAGTTGTGTTGTTGATTCCGGACAGTTTTGTATGCTCTCAAGATGTTCTCTCCAGCGTCTGATCTGTTTCTCTTGCGTTTTGTCATCTGTCCGTCAATCTTTTTCATCGGGAGGTTCTGCATTCCTGTCTTTTCTGCAAATTCCTTCACTTTAGAAAACAAAGTTTTGGAACCTTTACTTCTTCTTGCCTCTTTCGCTTCAGTTGCTTTCTCTAAGATGTAGGGGCCCACTTATTTTGTCTTGTCAACTTCTCCTCTTAGCTCCCTTATCCTGTCCTATATGTGTTTAGTCAGTTCTTGTTGGCCGACTCCACTTGTCCTTGTCTGGTCCACTATCGGCTCAAGAAGTTTATTTTCATTTATTGCCTGCCACGTTTCTGTCGAGATCCACGATTCCTTCTTGCATCCTATTTTGCAACCCATAATCTTTTTACCAGTGTTGCTCCATCTCTCCCATTCTGCATCAGTCTCCCCATCATCGTGGTTAATGCTGGTTTCATCTACATCTTCATAATTCTCCAAGATAGCAAATCGGTTCTTTATTTCCATAGCATATTGTTGCCGTATCGGCTCTTATTTTTGCCTAGCGTTAAATAAGCATTCTCCTCTTCTTTTCTGATAGTTTTTTAGTTTTATCTTATTTTTTCTACCAATAGATGACGGTATGATGCTACATCTGCGCTTCTGTACACCCTGGCATCTGTCAAAGATAACATCGACCTCCCAGA
This sequence comes from Norana najaformis, assembly GCA_964023275.1. Lineage (NCBI taxonomy): Eukaryota > Metazoa > Annelida > Clitellata > Crassiclitellata > Hormogastridae > Norana > Norana najaformis. The sequence continues at coordinate 13,252,720 of OZ029922.1, forward strand.
TATGCATATGTGGTCTATTTGGTTGCATGTCTCCATCAGATGACGTCCATGTGAGCTTGTATATTTTTCGATGTTGAAGAACACTCCTTCCAATCTCTAATTTGTAATTGCTGCAGAGGCTCATTAATCTTTCAATATTATCAGATCTTTCACCCTCTGCCATCCCTTCCATAACCTCTTCCCAACCGGCTCTGTCTGATGCAATCTGTGCACTAAAGTCTCCCATTAAGATCTTCATATCGTGCCTCGGAATCCAATTCCTAATGCCCTTGTAACTGTTCGTAGAATCCATCCTTTTCTTCGTCATTTGCTGTATTTGTTGGAGCATACACCTGAACTATGGTTTTCTTAAAGCACCTTGTCTGCAACCTTGCTATTACTATTCTATCGCTTATCGGTTCTCAACTTAGTAATGTCTTGGAGACGTCTTTACTGCGAAGAATCCGCACATCTATTTCATGTCTTTGTACTCCGACAATAGATAATAGTAGGCCTATTGTTGTACCGTCCGACTCCAATCTTCCACTCTCCCTCCATCTCAGGCCACTTATCCCAAGGATTCGTAAAGTGTATGTCTCCTTTATCACCTGCGCTTGCCTTCCAGTAATGCACAAAAATCCCAAATTCCATTTACCGACACCCGTTAAAAACTTGGTTGAAAGGAACTGAAATCTCTGAAACTCGACTTCTGAAAAACGGCTTTCAAAGAGGCTCTTTATGTTGGAGTTTTGGCTGCCGACCATTCCTCGTAAGATTGTGCAGCCATCCCATTCTTTCATCTCCACTCATTCTGCATTTTATAAATAAATCCCGTTGCGTTGCTTCTGTTGCCAAGGTTGTTTTACCTGGATGGATTGCAATTTTACCTGGGTGGATTGCAAGGCCAACGCAGGACCCTTCTCCGTTATCCTGGCTTGGGACAGGCTCAGACTTCCTGTGAAGGTAATCTGAGACGGAGTTCAAATCCTATTACCTAAAACTATATAACAGTATGCACTGTTATATAGTTATTATTGTTATTAATATTATTTTATATTACAATTATCGTTACTACTACTACTACTGCTACTACTGCTGCTCTTACTACCACATCTATTACTACCGTTTAGAGGAGTTGTATACATTAAAACAGTTTTAGGACACGTTGGGAGACTTCTTTACTTGCGACTAAAGCTTAAAGGACCTTATATGAACACTTTCATGTTTGCAGGCGAAAGGCTTACAAAAACCCTCTCGGTTTTCTTCAAAGGAGTTTCCTCGGTAGCAAAAGGCTTTACAGATCACCCTTCCGGGATTTTTGAACAGATTTTTTCAAATGAAACAAGATCACAAAACTATGATTGATATATGGATATATCAACTAAAGTCGTGTAGTATCATGTAGTATTATATATATATATATATATATATATATATATATATATATATATATAGTACAGCTCTTCTTGTCTTCTTGTACATATATAGACGCACAAGAAGCAATATACAACAGACTTTAAATAAATAATGCCGACACATGTGTAGTAGAACGGTAGGGCTATATATATATATATATATACATACATATATATATATAACGGAGCAGTGTAGTGACGTTGTTGTTTTTCTTGTAGTTGTTGTTGGTGGTAGTGTTGTTGTTGTTGTTTTTCTTGTAGTTGTTGTTGGTGGTGGTTGGTGGTGATGGTGGTAGTAGTACTCATCGTGATATTGTGCATATATCTGGACCTGGTACTGTGGCTGAGTATGCATTAGTGAGGAGATGGAGTGGAAGCTGAAGTAGTATCAGAACATCCGTTTCCTTCCTCAGCCGGTGGCTGCATCTTCAGCATCACGAGCATCCTCAGAGGCAGATTGCTTCGTCAGCAGCCGCGGCACGGGCAGCAGATGTGCCAGTGGAGACTGTTTCATGTCGGCCATCATGGCTTCCGTTACTAATGGCGCCTCAATGGCGACCGACGTCAGTCGATACGAATTAGGACAGACACAGACAGACACAGGCAGACACAGACACACAGACACACAGACACACATACGAGACATGGCAATGCAGAAGAGACGCACACATATACGCAGACATACAGATGCACAGACAGACAGACGAGACATGGCAACACAGACATACGCACACATTCATGGAGACACACAGACGCACAGACAGACGAGACATGGCAACACAAAACAGACATAGGCACACATACACGCAGACATGCAGAAGCAGAGACAGACAAGACATGCCAAATGAAAGATATACACCTACACGTAGAAACAAAAACGACATATGTCATCAGACATTGTGTACGACTGTAGCAAGATATGCAATCATATACGAGACTCTCAAACGGCATTCAATGCTACACATCTACTGTAATCTGAAACTTCTGTGGCACAGCAAGCATGACTTCGTGGTATCCGTTAATACTTGTAAAGAAATGACTCCAGATGTTTACAAATGCAAACGTAAATGTAGCAAATACTTCACAACTTACTTACTTACTTATTAACTTACATTAATGAATGTCTAAAGTAGCTGATATGTTGAAGTTTCAGCCGGAGTTCAGACAATAGAATTTGAAACCCTGGTAACAAATTTGCCTATGCACACCAGAAATGACATTTAGTAGTGAAGTCGATCGATTGCACAAAAAGCGGTAGCCAGTGATTTCAGAAATTTTGAGGCAGATGCATGAAGCTATAATTTCCGAATAACCCTAGTGTAATTCACTTACACCATGAACGCAGTCAGAAGAATAACACTGAAGATTTCGATATTACATCCTAATTATGAGCTATCCGGGTCAGTTAACTTTGGGTAGTTGGTCTTTATCTTTACACTTCACATAGCGCCTTTAAGTTCCTCACAAAAGCGCTACCTACCCTAGATGTTAAAGTCTTTAAAAAGTTAAAACTTTACTAGTAAGAAATATTGTTCAGATGACTAGAAAGCCACCTCTACTGCGCTCTTGCACACACGCAGAACCCAGCCTATGGATTATACACGTAAACATCTTTATATATATATACATATATGTATATACAGAATACATACATGTGGACTTAAGACACATACAGATGCCATGTTTTGCTCTTCGTCAGTGATTGACCCCTTTGTTCCTCTAATGATTGGCCTTCGGGCGAACTCGGTTTTCGAGGTTTGACTGATTGACTGTTTTGCTGGATGATTGATAGATTGATGGATGAGTTTGCGTCTGGGTCGGTCGTCAGGCGGGATGAACCGACCACTCAATCAATTTGTTTCGTTACGAAGTTTGCATGCGCGTGAGAGGAGAGACAGACAGACAGACAGACAGACATACAGAGAGACAGGGAGACAGAGAGACCGTGTGTGTGTGTTGCATTTGCATGATTGATTGGATGATCCACGTCCGTCTGATGCCTGTAGGGTGATCAATGATTCAAATACCACACTCGCTCTTGGCTGGAACAATTCAAAACTAAGAATACCAATGTCAGCGACTTCCAGAAAATATATGTTAGGTTCACGAGATCACGGGGTCAAGGTCACTGACTGTTCGGTTGTCTTTCATATGAGCACGGAGTTCAATTCCAGATGTGTCTGTTCGATAGTTCGTTGCCAGGCTTTGAACCCGCAACGGTAGTCTGTCCGGTTGATTGAATGTCATTGCCGAAAAGTCCTTTATCAAAGGAAATCTCATCGGAGGCAACGTTTTAATAAAACTGTGCAACAAATAAGCGATAAAGTTCGTCTTATGGTCTTAGTAATATATTCATAGTTTAATAACATCTTATGGATGATAAGGTTGTTGCCATCGATCTTACCTCACTTTTCGGCTGGACAGAGGCTTGAGAGCTAACAAACAAAACTGGCAACGATATAGCGCCCGACAGAGCGTTAAAGGCGTTTAAACATCGCCGAATTCTTGACGATTGCACGCTGCTGTTCAAGTGTATGACTCCCCTTTTTAAGATGTCCAAAAGCATTAACTTGTGGTAACAATACCTGCGCCTGTTACGACTCTAAGAGGCAGAAGACCTCTATATAATGTCTAAAATACTCAATGAGGTAACTTATATGCTTCTGTCTTTATCATATATGGAGTAAAAGCCTATTCACTCACTCACTCACTCACTCACTCACTCACTCACTCACTCAGTACAACAGGTCCTGTGATAGACCAACTCACACGCGCTCAATACCGTACCACTTTGAAATATCTGTCTAGTCCAGAAGAACATTCGGGGCAAACGGATATTTCTTGATATTTCCAGATTCTCTTACGCTCTGGTTTTCCGGTCGGTTCAGATGTGAACGAGTGAAAGGAGTTTACTTTCAGTTGGATATCAGACGGCAACGGAGATAGTCTGGCTTCCACTTAGGAACGCCAAAGCAAACTTCTAACTCATTAGGACCGAGAGGCTTGACCGCTTTACCTTCGTTCATCTTGACTTAGTGTACAACATGTGTCCAATCCTTTCGATCTGCATGTTTCTCGTCTTTAGCTAATGGAGACTGGCACGTCTAAGCCATTTGCCAAGACTAGAAGAGTCTAGGCTAAGGCCAAAGCCAAGGCTAGACACATATTATTATGTCAACCTGAAACTAAATTTGACTAAATGATGCCATGGGTTGATTTTTCATCTCTCTCTCTCTCACTCTCTCTCTCTCTCTCTCTCTCTCTCTCTCTCTCTCTATCTATCTATCTATCTGTATATCTATCTATCTGTACATCTATCTATCTGTATATCTATCTATCTATCTATCTATCTATCTATCTATCTATCTATCTATCTATCTATCTATCTATCTATCTATCTGTCTGTCTATCTGTCTATCTGTCTATCTATCTATCTATCTATCTGTATATCTGCCTACATGTCTGCATGTCTGTCTGTCTGTCTGTCTGTCTTACTGTCTCACTGTCTAAGTCTGTCTGCCTGTCTATGTGTTGGTTAATGCCGTCGCTTTCTCTCTCAGTATGTATATTCATTTGTGTCTGTTTGTCTACCTGTCTGCCTGTATATCAGTCTGTCTGATCAGTCTGTCTCCCTGCCTGTCTATCTGTCTGTCTGTCTGTCGGTATGGTTGTCTGTCTGATACTTCGACGAAATCCATCAGTTGTAATCTGTTATTTTGCACTATCTTGCAGACAAAGACCGAACAGTCAGCAGTCGTCCATGGACTCGAGTGATCGAACTCTATGCCTGATGATGCTATCGTCATGTTCGATCATTAATTTCCCGCCAGTGATCGAAGGCGGCGCAGGTCTCGACGACCCGAACTGGCAAGGACCATTTTAGCCGGAGAAATAATTAATGGCCGGCAGTTATGTTGCTGACTGTGTCTTTTCCCACAGCGAACATATCTTGCAACTGCGAGCTCTGATAAGAAGACGCAGAAGCTGAGGCTGGACGTCTGTTCGAAGTCAATGACGTCAGCTGATACCCCTAGGATTCGCACCCGTCTTTTCAACCGCAGAAGCAATGCCTCAAACTAGGTGCACATCTCATGAACCCCAGAGTCTTGCTAAGTCTGTCTAATTGTTGTTGTCCTTGGCATTGCCGTTGGTAGTGTTCCTGCTTTTGTGCCTGTTGTTATAATTATTTTTATCGTTAATATTTCTGTATTTATTAAGCACCACTATCTAATAACTAAGCATCGGTCGATGGTGCTGAGCAATTGTGACTGAAGGACCTGCTCAAGGTCCCTACACAGTAACCATCTCAGGTGAGGCTCGAACTGGTACACTCCCAGTTACAAGATGGTTGCTCAAACCAATCAGTTACCGATGCGACAACGTGTTGTTAGCCTACTGTTATTGCTATTGTGCGTTGCTATGGTTACTTCAGTTGTCATTGTTGTCTAGTGTTATTGTTACTGCTATTGTTTCTGTCGTCGTTATTGTGGTACGAACAGACTGAAGACCAAGCAGCTGATTTAAAAATTTTATTACGATAATCCATTCTAATACAAGCTAATCTCGCAGTCTGTATATCATTCTAGAATCTATATTCAGCCAAACTGTATGTCTGTTGTTGTTAAAAGCCACGGCTGATGGCTTCTGGTGTAAAAATATGCGCGAGCAGACAAAGCATGAAGCTCATTCGTCATCTTTATTGTGCCACAAGCATTGGTAAACTGGATAAACAACTGCGATCTGCTATTTCGAAAATAACAATGGTTTACACCTATGTATGTGTGAATGTGTTTGTGTGCATGCATGCCTGTGTATGCCTGTGTATGTGTGTATATGTGCATGCATACATATGCATGCACATATACACACATACACAGGCATACACAGGCTTATCCCAGGGGTAACAGCTGATGTCATTCATTGAGCGCCTGTATAACTTATCTGAGAACTTCTGTTCTGCGAACGAGAAACGCGTGTTTAAGGCTTTCTTTACTACTCAGAGGTTCTAGAAAACAATGTTTCTACTTTACTTGCAGTAGTGCATTATAGTCTTAAGGAGATGATCTTGCCTTTTCACTGATTCAAGAATCTTCATCTGTCTGTCTGTCTGTCTGTCTGTATGTCTGTCTGTCTGTCTGTCTGTCTGTCTGTCTGTCTGTCTGTCAGACACACTATGCACCAAATACGATAACACTCCTTGTGTATTTGACGAAAGACGAGACTGGAGTCCCCGCCGAAATAAAACTCCTTTTGATTGCCCCTTTATATATCCACAATTGCTTCCGAAGATAAACAAATGTTAGTCTGGTCTCACTCTTCACGTCCTGCGCAGACTCCAATCGTCACAGCGGCAGCCTCAGTATCCAGCGCAGACGATTCTCCTGCCGTTGAAACGGGAGCGACAGACGAGATGCTAATATTTCGAATTGTACAGTTCATTTGGTAGAGCTCTGCGCTTCTGCTCCCCGTATCAGATGCTGAGCAAAGCAAGCGCTTAACCTTCTCGGCGTTCGACTAGAGATTCTATTTCTAGTGCTATATAATTCAGTTTGAACATAAAACTGGGTCACTGCTGACTCCTCGTAAACATGCAGTATGTGGCTCCCGATGGAGAAAGGTTATGGAGGCAAGTGTTATGGCTGGTCGTTTATCTTGCATCACGCTCGCTGCCTATAAACGACCTACTTTCTTATCTGCGCCAATGTGCTCCGCGCTCTAAGTGATGTCACTCGGCCATAAATTTGCATGCGACGTTGATCGTTAATGCCGTGTGATAGTAATTTATTAACAGTTTACATATGCAGGAATATATAGGCCTATATATGCCTATATGTTTAGTCCACATGCATTTTCTTTAAGCTACGTATGTAGCTATAACACGTTTATATATCTATATTATATACTGCATAATGATGGCTAATGTCAGACATGCAAGGGTGTGTAAAAAGTGTATGTAAAATCGATGGCTAACATGAGCCATGCATGTATAGTTGGCTTTTATATCTATGTGCAGTTAATGGCTACCGTCAACAGTGCAACTGCTGCATTACAATTAGGCTGTAAAAGTTCGCGATGAAAACGATGGCAAACACGAGCCACACAACAGCAGCATAGAATTTTTCTTCAGTAATTCTATTCATATAAATGTAGAATGATTGTGAAGCAAGAATGGAATAGTTAGTTTCAGTTATAAAGTAGTTTATGAGAAATGTTTAGCTGTCATTTAACATAGCTGTAAAGTAAGTTTAAACTGAAGAAACAGCCCATGTGTGTAAGTGCATGCGTATATATGTATGTGTATGTATGTGTATGTATTTATGTATGCATGTATGTATATATGTATATATGCATGTATATATGTATGTATGTATGTATGTGCCATAGCATTTGCATGAACTTCCTTTTAACAACCAAATGGAACTTTCAACAGCAGAAAACATCTTTTCACAACAGTGGACCGTTTTAATAGCAGAGTTCATGTTATAGCAGCCAACCGCAGCTATTGGGTAATAAACTTAAGCTTCTTGCGGCAGCGCGCAGCTTTTAACAGCATAATTTGGCTTTTAACGGCAGAAATAAAGGACAGCTTGCGTGTAGCTGCAGACCGTCTACTCGGGATGTGTGTCAGCCATATACGCGGTTTGTCTATGTCGGATCCGCCGGGACAGGAACAATCGATGTGTAAGAAATATATTGCGGCTTCGTCTCTTTTGACTTATGAATCCCCGTCTTATTAAATTACAGCCGGGGGAAGGCAAGTGCCTCGACTAATGTCGACTACGTGTGTCTTCGAGTGATGCCTTTCAAAGGCAGTCGACGCTGCAACCGCTCGTCCGAGTCCATTCCGGGCTAACACCAAACAGCCAATTTATTTGTCCGTAGGTCCATATACGCCTAAGGAGTATACAGTCTGCTGATCCGGATGTTAAATGGAAAAGAAACCTTTGGCGACCGATAACCTCCGCCAGAGCGTAAATAACCGCAATTAACGCCGTCTTACGCTGACTTGATACCAATGAACAATCGAATTCGTCGCAGGCATAAAAATTATGTGTATGTATGTATGTATGTATGTATGTATGCATGCATGTATGTATGTATGTATGTATGTATGTATGTATGTGTACCTGTGTGTATGTGTGTGTTTGCGTGTATGTATGTATGTACGTATGTATGTATGTAGCCACTTAATATAGCGCCTTTTAACTTGTAGGCAATGATGGAATCTTCAAAATAGGAGGTTCGCGAAGCATTTGGGATAAGAACCCACGCATTAAATGTCCAAAATCAGTTTACAACGTAATAAAATGTATTATATTGTACATGATACATTGTGCTGTAACAGAAATTGTCATATAACACAATATGACGTGATTAAAAATGTTATAGTGTGATGTAACATGATGTGAATTTGCAATGTTATGTATAGTAATGTGATGCTATGCAATGCGAAGCAATGTAAACCAGCGCAACAAATGCATTTATGTAGGTCCTTTTCAAGACATCGAAAGCGTAGATTGTGTGACATGATCAGACAGAGGAATGTAACTGGTGTCGAAATCTCTTGCTTTGCCAAAGTTTAAGCTAAGAAATAGAGTGTTCAGTTCCTCAAGCCAACCCCGAGAGGCGGCCTTCATTTTCTTAGCCTCGGCATGCATGGCGGGTGGCCATTCTTCGCTATCGCTGTCTGATCTTCACACCGATAGTATACATGCGGTCAGTGTAAATGTAAATGTACACGGTTTTATATAGCGACCGTATAGCATCGACCTAGCGCATTTTGCAATGAATTGATCGAGTGGGATCCTTCACCAGTTCTCTTGTTACAGTTGACTTCGCTAGGTATTGCAAATAGAACAGAGCTCTTTAAATATCATTCTATTCTGGCGAGGATTTGAATCCCATACCTCTGTGTTTGATCAACCAAATCGGTGCAATTCGAATAGAACGGAGTGCAAGTGCAGATATTTGCACTCGATGCATCGATATATCGACTGGAAGTTTTAAGCCAACACAATTTATATCAAAGCGAAATGGCAAGTCAAATTTACCTGCGTTTTACTGTTGGCAGGTTTGTTTTCGATCGTTTCAGTTGCTTGAATATATTTTGGGGTTTCGAGTGTCCATTGCACTCTGTATTTTTGATCATTTGATATGCTTTGCCAAATATTTTAGTTTTGGGCGTTTTACGCGGGCTTTGGAGTGTTTTGCTGCTTTGTTTGACCACGAACAGTTTGGCCAACTTAATTGTTTAACCAAGAGAGGAAATTGGTTTTGACCATTGCGTTGTTTGACCTATTGATTTCGACCAAGGGTGAAACAAAGCTACACCGCTACAAAAGACTGGAACGATTGGGGGGTAAATCAACACTCGTTGAGTCATTGTTTCATTCGGCACGATGTCAGAGGTCATCTTGTGTCACCTACCTCTCTGATCTTCGGCTTAAAATTGTCCAGATCAGCTTATAAATAAAAGCAACTTTCTAGTCAGTCCAGCAGTGCTATACAAATTTCCAACCGTCGACAGAGCACCTTATAAACCGTAGTGCCTTGTGTGAAATCTGTTTTATCGCCAGATAAGACCTCGCAGCTGCACCAAGTGCAGTATATAGGACCCTTTCGCTCTCTGCCGAACACTGACCTTGTTTATCAACTTTCGTCCATTTCGCTTAACCCCTTTCGCATGCTAATCTGAACGACAGGCTCTTGTACGCATGCGTCGTGACATGCGACAAAATATGCCACTTCTGCAAATTGCATATACGTCTTTAAGCTAAGCTACATGTACATATCCCATATATATATATATATATGGCATGTATAGCTTGGCTTAGACTCATATACCCCGATACGTCTTTAATCTAAGCTATATATCACATATATGTATGCTATATATAGAGACAATTTTATTTTCACATAGGCCTTTGTGTATAAAACTAGGGTATATATATATGTGTGTGTGTATTTGGAAGAAGTGTTGTAAGATAAAAGAAAGTCTTACACGCAGAGTGCTGTCCTAAATAAGCTGATCATTAAATGGCCGACGCATTCATTGGCTCAATGGCTGCAGAATCGCAACGTTTATATTGGGCAGCTTTCTATTAAAGGGCATCATGTGTGTTTGTGTGTGTCTGTGTGCGTGCGTGTGTCTGTGTGTGTGCGTGTGTCTGTGTGTTTGCGTGTGTCTGTGTGCTTGTGTGTCTATGCAAGGCTTACATGAACGCTTTATGGTTAGAAGCGCATAACCATAGGCCTATATGACACGTATTTCGTCTAGAAGGTTTCGTAAGCCATGCTATGAACATAAATGTGTGTGAAGAACAGAATAAAAATAAACGAATCGACCAATAACACTTCGTTTCCATTCCTCCATGTCTGTGTCTCTCTCGGTCTGTTTATCCCTCTCGGTCTGTCTTTCTCTCTCATGGTTATCTTTCTCTGCTGTCTTCTGCAATCGACATGTGTAAAGACCAGTGCACAGAAACTGATAAGTGCTGTAGACTGACAGATTTCTACCGAGATTTAAAGCAGCAAACGACGAGACAGATAAGAAGCCGGACAGGCAGAAACATCTACTGAGACAAGGACACAGATGCAACCAAACAAATCGAGAGAGAAACTTAGAATCGATTAAGACGATGCCAAATAGTCTGGATTTTCATTTATAGCGTATACGAGAAACACGAACGTAGTTTTTCTCGGCAGAATGCGTACTACAAGCAAGCAGGGAAATCGACGCTATGGGAGTGGCTTATAAAACATGATATTGGAAAACAACATTAAGCATCTATACGCTACTAATGCTCCTTCTCAAAAGCCTCTTTGCCGAAGGAAGAGACAGCACGAGAGCGATCCAACTTTCTTTAAGCGGTCTGTAGGCCTATATGCGTGGTTTGGCAATATGTGTAGGCCTATATGCGTGGTTTGGCAATATGTGTAGGCCTATATGCATGGTTTGACAATATGTGTAGGACTATATGTGTGGCTTGGCAATATGTGTAGGCCTATATGCGTGGTTTGGCAATATGTGTAGGACTATATGCGTGGCTTGGCAATATGTGTAGGCCTATATGCGTGGTTTGGCAATATGTGTAGGACTATATGCGTGGCTTGGCAATATGTGTATGCCTATATGCGTGGTTTGGCAATATGTGTAGGACTATATGCGTGGCTTGGCAATATGTGTAGGCCTATATGCGTGGTTTGGCAATATGTGTAGGCCTATATGCGTGGTTTGGCAATATGTGTAGGCCTATATGCGTGGTTTGGCAATATGTGTAGGCCTATATGCGTGGTTTGGCAATATGTGTAGGCCTAAGCGGTTTGTAGGCCTATATGCGTGGTTTGGCAATATGTGTAGGCCTATATGCGTGGTTTGGCAATATGTGTAGGCCTATATGCGTGGTTTGGCAATATGTGTAGGCCTATATGCGTGGTTTGGCAATATGTGTAGGCCTATATGCGTGGTTTGGCAATATCTCTGCCTATATTAGCGATGTCTGAATGTACAGTTATGCTCAAAAGTGTGTAGCCACAGTATATTCTAATTCACTATATTATATGTTAAACTTTAAAACTTTTCAACATATTTTATTCGTTTGTCTGTATTTTGGGGGTATGGCAATGGATGCAATTCTTCAAAGATATGGCTAAACGAATTAATTCATTTTAAAAGCTATTTTAAAGAGCATCAAACGAAAACAGTTTCTAGACGAATCAAAACCAGCCATTGATCCAGAGGCTCAGATAAAGGATGTGGCATCATTTGCTGGCGAGTAAATGAAATTGACAACTATATTGATTCCAAATATGCGTTTTAAAGGTCCGAACATAACCGATTTCTTGACGATTTAACGCCACAGCTAAATATATAGCGCTATGACAGAACTTTTAACTGTCTCCAAAAGCATTTATTTAATAAGTAGCAGCAATAAGGGTTATTCTAAGAGTTTAAATACCTCTATATTTCTGTTTATATATTCCATGCTTACTTTTATGGATTTAACGGATAATGTTTGGGGCCTCCAATACTCGATGGCTACCAAACCTGGCTCATTTTCAGATCTTGCAATGAAAAAACACATATACCAATTGCTCATCAATAAAGACTACATATCACGTTATCATATTTGGAATTTGGCAATAAATAGTTGAATTACTTTTCCCGATTTGTTTGGCTAAATAAAAATATATTTTCAGAAAATTTGAAAATTTAAATTATTTCACATTAAGGATCCGATTGTTTCTCTATTTCGAGCTATATGATTTCAATATCAGTCAAGGTATTTGGATTCTGCATCAACGGTAGAAGTTTTAGCATAGACGAACATTTACATTAGGAATCTTAAAATATAAAATATCACCCTTAGGATAAATTTGACGCTGCTTAGATGAATTGAAAACATATACTTGTTTTGTAAACTAAATTGTTCACGTTTGATTCTATAATGAAAACTATTCACTTAAAACAGATTCCTTAATCTGGCCACCAAAACGAAATCGTTTGATTTAAACAGCTCAGATTTGCTTCTAAAATAATATTGCTGAAATTATTCACTGCATTAGTCAAAGTTATTCTTGTCAACTGTAATTTGTAATTGTAATTATAATCGTAAATTTATATAGCGTCAATTCAAGAAACACTCCTCAGAGGCGCTCCCGACCTAAGAGTACAAACGATGATCTTAAATGCTGGTTTTCAAGCGTCTTATTCAATGCAGCTCGGAATTACAAAAAAAACGTTTGTGGCTTCATTTGAACCACAAAATTCAGATCTTTTAGTCGGTAAACACTCTGTACGCACCTAATTTTGGCACCCCGAGGCTTAGCCCTCCCCCAAACACAAGATTCTGGCCTGGCGTCGCCACTGATCAGATGATGATCATGACCCTCAACTCCTTTTCATTCTGTTGCCACAGCAGGTCATATACACAATAGCTGTTGTTTCTTATGAATATTGCTGCATGGCTGTCAATTCAGACTCTTATAATATATTCCAACATCGATGCATCTTTCGCCAGTGCTGATAGCATCTGCAGTAGTCGCCCATTCCTAATTACTTCTGTCGAGGAGCCCATGTCATTGTCTCGGTTACTCCGCTTTCATAAAACAATGTACCTTTTTTTTACAAGAACTTGAGAATACATGTAGTGGTTAGAAGAGAAGAGCTGACCCCAGAGCCAGCCTCCAAAGGGCAGCATTAGGAAAGAAGTGTTAGCGACTGCATGTTTCTTAGCCTCGGGATATGAAGGCGTCCTCTCCATCCCCGATGTGTATGTCAGTGTACTAATTCTATAGCTGAGTTGGCTAAGGGGGGAGGGGCAAGTGTGGTGCAGCGATCTCAAAACATCGTTGTTTTCGGGTACACCTGAACTTGAATACACAACGCCTAACAATGCAGACGGTTACGCCATCCAATGACATACACCGAGTCAACACACATTGTCTGGTTGAAAATTCAACTCTAATCCGAAGTCTAACCAAGTCGTTGGCCATAATTATTATAGTTTAGGCTTGAATAAAACTGGAAGAAATTAGCTATCAGCAATTTACAATGCACAATCTATAGGCCTAATTTTCTGGTTTGTCTTTTATTATGCCCTTAAGTATTCCCATTCATAACATTAAGTGCACATATTGTCTCGTATATTTCAGGCCTACATAAAACTGGAACACACTATCTATTAGTATTGTATGATATAGAACCAAACAATACGAATTAATTAAAAGTTCTTTGACGCTGAATAAAGAAAGCTAGACTGCTTTGTCTTTATTTGACCACAGTGTATGTGCATTCATTGCGTCAAATGCATATACTACCGACAAGTCTAAACACATGCACAGAAAGAGACAGACAAACCAAGAAAGACAGACAAACCGAGAGACAGACAAACATACAACAGACACACAGACTTGTATTAAAGGAATTGGTCTTGTCCAGCGATGACAGAAATTCGGATGCAATCTTATATTCAAGAATTTATTTCGAATACTTATGTCTATATATGCCTACACGTAGTCATAAATATATCATAATATTCCATACGGCCTAAATATATATATATATATATTCTATATTTAATCGACTTATTTGTATGCGGACGCGGTTGTCTTTCTACTAAATTATTTACACATATAACCGCCTGAAAAGGAGCCATATGCATATGCAGTAGCATATGATGCATAGGCATGAGCATATCGCGGATATTCATATGCAAATCATACATATGCGAATCGTATGCAGTGGAGTGCTTAGTCTGTGGGGCGATTCTGTGCTTAGAAGAACTGAAGAGACGGCGGAAGAACGAAAATACGAATGAAATGATAGGGCGGAAGTGGAAGAAGGTAAGGGGAAACGGGGTATGATAAATTCGGAACAAAATAATTGACGAGGAAAATGGAAAGCAGGGTACGATTTGCGGTTGGAAGCAGCGGGGGGAGAATACATGGGCCCAGGAGCGCAGCATCAATCCGCCTCTCCGTCAAGTACAAACAGCGATGCTTTGGAAAATCCGCGCTGGCCTGAGATACGTTAAACGCCTATTTGATGGAAGTATGACTGGAACCAATGAGGAGATAGCTTCGTTTTTCTCCAACAGATAGACCCTGATGGAGAGGAGGAGAAACGACGAGAAACGAGCTTAGGAGAACTAGAGATCTTAGTAAATATCTTCTATGCTATATTTTGAACAAACTTGAGATTTTTCATTTCGGTTTAGTTTGCTATCGAGTTCGTTTATGGTTCATTATTGAACCGAATTGCACTGATGAAGTTCGAGTGAAGAATCAGAATTTGTTATAGTTTTAGAGATCTCTTGTTTGTCCCTCGAATGCGATCTGCTACCGCCCAGTCCAGAAGCTTTGCGTATGTCGGTCCCACCTGCTGGAACCGTCTCTCTTGAGATCTGCGACTCGAGCTCCTCTCTCTTTCCCTCTAAAGGTTTCGCAGGCGCCTGAAGACGGTATTGTTTGACAGTCATTTTACTTGTTCGGGTCGGGAGCGCCTCTGTTGAGTTTATTCTCTAAGAGGAGTTTGTAAATCTTAAATTACAATACAAATTAGAGACCTGAGCATCGAATTTGAGCTGAATTGTTTTAAAAACTATTGAATCGCAATCCAGAAAATCATCAACGGAACTAAACGAAAACCTCACAAAATAGGGCTCTTCTCTTGAATAATTAGGCCAAAATGTATGGCCTATTAATATTCATGAGCAGTACTGTCAACTAAAACGAAATTGGTGCTATAAAAACAGCGCTTGACCCATACAGCATTGACTCGATTAGCTACATAGCATGATACAATCAATTTCGTTGATTTCATCAACCTTTTGAACTCTAATCACAGGCCCAGTAAGCCGATGCTTATACTTCACTTCATAGAGACCTGCGTGATTGGTGAGAGATGAATAATGCTACAGCACTTAATATTCCCAAGTTTGTGAAGCCACAAATTGACAAATAAAACTGTTCTACCGACCTTGTTCTCCTCCATCGTTATCAAACTGATGTTGTAAAAGGCATTCCTGCAAGAGATAAAAAGCCACTGAAGTGACATTTATTATGCGCTATTATTACTTTTAATGGAGTCCTAAATCGATTATAATTTTGCCCGAGGCCTGTACTATACCCACGAACCATCTGGATACAGCATCGAGTATAACCTAAATTTCTGATATATTTAGGTCAAATATGCCAGAAAATAATTAAGCACAGAAAAATATTTATTCACTAAAATATTTATTGTACTATTTAGCTACACGCGACGGAATGATTATTGTGTTTCTGTAGTTGGGTAGTTGGGTAGTTACTGTAGGTATTTCATACAGAAACTAAACAGCAATTGTAGGCATATGTATGCATCCGAATCTGAACATTTATGAAGCGCCTTTAAAAACCCTCTCACGTTGTTTAATAGTCTGCATGCTTGAAAAGGATGTATACTTGTTCAAAATGGAGATGCATCTGCAAAGGCTTCATTTTGTTATGTCGTGTAGCCTTTGGGTCATTTTGTTCGTTCGTCTACTGTGAATGAACGAACGGAGTTACCCGGGAATATGTATGACTACAGACATTATACGTCTGCCAGAGTCCTAACCACACTAGTGGCTGTTCTTAATAGACATCATTTTAAAAGTAGACATCACATTTGAAAGTGTGGACACAAGCAATGGTGGACCGGGCATCGATCGGGCTGACGGAAATGGTGAGCCTGGTAGTAATGCAGAACCCTGAAGTATGGATGATTATACAAGAGCCATCGACTAATACCAGACGGAAATAAGCGTTGCTAAGTCAGTAAGTAAGTGGGAAGATTTGTGCAGAACGGTTAGAAGCAGTTTTCAGGTCTTTCAATGGAAGTGTCCTTTCGTTTTCTTATCTGTTGCCTTTCATTCGCACGCAATGAGGCATTTTATCGCAAAAGGTCTTTTCCGATCGTGTTCAGAATTATCAGTTTAAGCGTACAGCCGAAATCCTTGAAGGCTTTAATGGGTTGGCCGGCGTGCTTTTAGGTCTATTGTGCCTTAGGGTTAATTAACTTCCCACAGTAAATCCGTTTGTGCAGATTCGTCCCAGGAACTCAACTGTAGGCCTATACTCTCGTCAAACTGCTGTATATCGCTGGTCCCTGAAATGCTCTTTCCTCCTCTAGTCACTCACACTAACTCATGATCTGACTTAACTGACATTCGCCAGTGATTAGACTCACGGGTGTTGAAAAACAAATAAATTTTTATGGTCATTTCATTTATTTAATTATTGATTAAACTTTTGCAATCACACTATGGAAAGTAGCTGTCTGGTTTCCCGCAATATGTTCTGAATAATATATTTTTTTAATCTACATGTATGCTACGCTTTAAGAGTTTTCAACATGTTGTTTTCTTGGTGTAGCTGCGGTACCATAGTTTAAGATATGGGTCAACGACTCACATTTATTTACAGTAAAATTATTTACAGTATTATTTAGTACGAATAGGCCTATCGAACAAAAATAGTTTCTAGACGATTTATTAATTGGAGGCAAGATTCACTAGCGATTACTTTAGTATCTAATCTAATCTGATCTGATCTAATCTAATCTTATGACTTCTATAGGGCTTTATCATAACGCTCAAAGCATCAGTCGATGGTTACTCCAAGAGAAATCTTAATCAAAACTGTTGGAAATCCAGGTCGAATGTTCAATATTAATAGCTGAAAGACTTTTCTTTGGCTTCCACGACCTCTGACATCCGTCTTACTTTACCTTAAAACTATTCCAGTCTAAATTTCATGGTTTTAGCAGGTATTGCTTGAGGCCATGATACCCGATCGCTACCAAATTGGCTGACTTCGAAATCCCGTGATCAGGAACACATTAGACTTCAAGTCGATCGGCTGATTGGCTTTCATATGCAAAGGACAAATAAATCCCATTGTTTCCGTCACCGAGGACGCACTACTATTATTAATCTACTTTCAGTAAATGTCATTACTCCCAGTATCTGTCGATGCTCTGACTGACCTTGAATTATACCTTTTACAATTACCCGTATGCTAATATGAAGTCGATATAATAATAATTAAATTAAGATATCGTGTTTGGAATTCGGCAATAAATAGTTGAGTTTTATGGGGATTGCTTTTGGCTAAAGATATTTTACAAATTTAAAAATTTAAACTAATCCACCTTATTGGACCCAAATTTTTGTTTATTTTTTAGCTATAAAACTGTAAAGTCGGAGTGTATCACATTTTAGGAGCGATTTCTCAGTTGTCAGCATAAAAATAATTTAGTTTAGAAATTCTAAATAAGACATCACCCTTATACACAGTCGACACTTGTAGAAAAATGTGCGAGAGCCCAACGTTGTTAGGATTTTGGTCATCTGTGCACTGTTTGCTTAGACGTGAACTTTTAGCTTAATAAACTTTAACAGCATATAGTTTAGCAAATACTCATGCTTTTCTGAGGTACATAAAATGCGCTATGTAAAGTGTCTACATAGGCCAACATACATACACAAATACATACATAAGTACATACATGCATAAATGCATATGTACATAAGTACATCCACACATACATACATACATGTATGCATACATACATGTATACATACATGCTTACATTCCATACATATAAACATAAGCAAGAATCATGTGTGGGTGTGTATGCTCGTATGTATGCACACATAACTAACATGGCTAAACCATCCTATGTAATTTCAACGCAACATCTGTACATCGCTGATCGTAATTTCACTTTGTTCATTCATAATATTCCGAATATATGATCCAGAAAACCGTCCCCAGCTATTATGGAGGCACTGGCCACAGACAACATTAATATAACCGAGATTGTTTAGTCGGTCTGGAAGACTACCTAAGGTCTTCGACTGGTCTGTTCCGTTTTCCAGACCAACTTAATCGCCACTGAACATGGGAATGCTTTCGGGCGGAAGGAGGCCAGACGCAAGAATTAATGTTCATTCCGAAGAGGCCGGAGGGGGTCACGGAACAGCTGTCTATTAGCCAATCGCGTAGCAGGAACAAACAACAGAAGACGAAATCAACGCACAATGCGATCTGACTGCTAATTATCAGCCAAGTGCTAAAGCACTTTTCATAGGCACATATGGAGGTCTTGTGGAACCAGTTTCAAGCGATTTCTTTATGTTTCTTATTACTATTATTATAAAATGGTTAAAATTTGTAATTACTAGAAACGTCTGAATACGTTTTAAAATTTCATCTAGCCTGCATATGTTATTGCTTATTGAGCTCCTCTTTTTAAAGACATGCATGAATCGCCAGTTAGAAAGAGACTCAGACGGAAACGTAGAGAAGAGACTCTGTCGGTTGTATGTTTGTATCACAAAAATTAATATAGCGCCTGCCTTTTACAGACCTCTTTCATTATGCTTACATTGCATACCATTACATTACACTACCCAACACTCCACCTCACGAGTCTAAACTACACTGCACTAGATAAGATTAGGCCTGCATTCGCAACCAACAGATGTACGACAGATAAGTTCTGAGAGACGTGAGTGTTAGAAATAGCGATAATCTCCGACCTTGCTCCTATGAGGATGTTATCACCCTCAAAATGCATCTGATCGAAGTCGATTGGATGCTGCGGATGCTGCGAATGACGATGCTCTCGGAATACCTGCATCTCGTCAAGCATCGCTAGAAACCAACAACAAGAAGAAGACTCATCACAAGCCACGACAAGAACGAAGGTTAATTATCATCAATGATGTAAGAATTCGTTTAATAGTAAATGAATAAAGTAATAAAATCAGCATCAATTTAATACTTGAATACATCAGCTGAGTATTTGCCTCTTAGAAGAATTCTCAACGTTTATGGTGAGCTAGCAAGTGTCTCATGGCACTTAAAGAATAGCGACAATGCCTTGATATATCACACCTCAATATAGTATGCTATACCATTTTCAGCCCATATTAAATTTTACCCCTTTTAGATAGACATGTTTCAGTGCCTTTGCAAGGTTCTTAAAAGCGACATATAAACGACCCAAATACGCACATACAATATGCATGCACATAGGCTCTCCATACACATACATATATACTATACAGTAATACATATAGGCTATGCCTGCATGTATACAAACATGGTAAACATACATAGTGCATACACACACATATACACATACACACATAGGTCTAAGTTACAGTCTTAGGTGTGTGTTGCTCATAGAGGTACACGTATGTGAGCTAGACAAACCTGACCATACCATGTACCGCATCACACAAGTTATACACCATACGATGTCGACACTTTGTACCATGTCTTGCCATCCAGTCCTGTGTCATATCATTGTTCTGAGAGATCATGTGTGTATGTGTGTATGAATGCATGTTTGTATGTATGTATGTATGCATGTATGTATCACTAAATTTTTAAAGCGCCTTTTAAGTAACTCACAAAGGCGCTGCAGCACGGCTACCTAACCGTCTCTAAAAAGGAACGTCTTGAGACGGGCAGAAAATGTTTCTTGAACTGTTGAACAGGCAAGGGACCGGATGTCTGGTGGAAGAGTGCGGTATATAAATATTTGGTTACAATAAAACTAAGCTGTACTCGCATCGAGTGCCATAAACTTCGACTTTCAGTTGATTGAATTGTCGTCTAATATAAAAGATTTACAACTGGTATTATTAAGCCTTTCCTAGAGTAAGGCCTCACCATAGACATCTAGATAATTTAGCCTGGCCTAAATCGGCATTCTTACTGGTCGTAATACGATTCTCTTTGGTGCCTATGGACCATCAGTTGCAGCGATTATCTCTGTCCCATCTGTGTCGTTAAAGTCTCATCTGTGTGTTATCTTCGTCAGAGGGACTTCTCTCTCTCTCTCTCTTATCTCTCTTCAACGTTGATGCGTTTGAGCGACTTTTGATGACAATGTTTATGGCGGTAGTTACGATAAATGCCTTCTAATCGCAGGAAATAACTTCTCCAGTCCAGGACCACCCAAGTAAACATGCATAAGGGTTGATACAGGCGTTCGTTGCCCTACCCTCTGCAGGGCTCGTCCCACCAGAGGATCACAACTCGTTCCAAACACTGTTGCACAAGTTAGTTATAACTTTTGTTCTCGACAGGGATGCAGAGAAAGCGATTGGATTGGAGTGATAGTCTATTTAAAAGAAGGCATCGAAATCCCCAGATACAGACCCGCAAACATTTAACAGCTGTCATTCAGAGACTGTGTGTAATAACACGCAACTACCCAAAGCACGAATCTGTAAATGACTTATTAATGTGATCGGTCTGTTTGCTTCTCCTCTGTGTTGCTTATTAAAGCGGTGGCATTCCCGGGTTGGAAAGCACAAAACGTTGTCCAGGGCTTTGATGTGCTACTGGATGAAGAATTGAACAGGGCGGATTATGTCAGTTCCCTTCTGCAGGGCCTGCTTTCACCAGTTGCATCAGAGTCATGCAACGAAATCTATAGCCGGTTGACGCCGTTGCAATTCTAGTCTACCCCTTCATTCTGAGGTGTCTGGATTGTTGCAACTCTGTCCTTGCCGGTCTGCCGAAGTTCCACATACGTCAGCTGCAGTCCATCCTTAATTGCGCCGCTCTAATCGTCGCTATTTCTGCCAGAATTTTCGCAAGTTTCGAGTTCTGTGCTGGGTGAGAGACGCTGAACTGGCTTTGGGTCGAGGAAAAGATTATAATTATACAGGGTCCTCCTCATGGGGACCGCCTCGATAGTCAGTGCGGTCTCAGAATATATCAGAGGGCTCTGCGATCCATTTCCAGTCAGCTAAGTGGAGTATTGTTACGTTCTGCAGCTCGTAGTATTACTTGTTGCTCTCGAACTCACGTACGGCAATTAGGCCCGTCAGCGGGCTCCCAGAGGTTCGGGTACCCAATCGAAGGGTGATACCCGGGCGGTGAATGCAATATTCCATACCGTGTCTAAGAAATATAACGATTTAACAAATTGCTTTATTAGTCACGCACTCACGGTTTAATAATGCCTGCGAAGCTGTGGCCCGTGGATTTGGAGGTGTCGTGCAGGCGACAATTACCAATCAGCGAAGCATATAATATCACAAATCTTTAGTCTCGGAAGTCAATAGCAATTAGTTGACTTGTCGTATGCTCTGTTGGGCTGAAAGATATCGGGGCCTCGTTTATAGGGTGACTGACTCCAAAGCCAGACGCCACTGTTGCGACATCGGAGTGAATGGATTGGATCATTTTTGGATCAGCTGAATGACGATGCAACAGTATCATTGAGGATTGGACTAACAGTCGGTTACAAATTATTCTAGCTTTCGTTAACACACTCGTGAAATGCTGACCCTCATGGAGCTGAAATGCTAATCTTCTTGGACCTCAATTGAGAAAATATGTTTCAGTCTTCAGGCCTGCCAGATGTAACTGACCAGCAAGCGATTGATGAGAATTTTGGTTTGAATTAGGCCTAATTGCATTAAGATGGCTGACGTGACGAGCTGGACGACTGTTTCATTTTCTGCTATGAAATACATGTAACTCACTTACTAACTTTCGCTTTCAAGGTTTCGAACGAGATTTCGTCGGTTGCTGCCAGTGATGTTGTTTAAACTCGATCTCACTTCTCCAAAGGATTATGATATTTTATTGCAATTTTGACTTCAAACGACCATCGACTGATGCCTTAGGCATTATGATCACGACGCTATAGAAGTCGTTAGATTAGATTTAGATTGAAAGATAGAAGTTTGAGCAGTATATCAGAGATTACCAGTTATCAGTTATTTTGTGTATTACACCTTATAATCACACCAGTCTTTAGTCCAGTTAACTTTTTACTACAAACTTAATAAGTAACAGTATGCCTGCTTCATTGAGCCAATAAGTTAAGTTTTTACTGATAATTTAACTTTTGCATCTATTCAATTCGATCATAACGTTTAACGCCTAGCGACTACAGTGCATGCAGGCAAAGCAACATCCAATTATTTCATGGTTTACATTAAAGCAATTATCCTACGACGGAGTGACGGCTGGTCGAGTGCCAGCTTAGAATGAACTCGACAGGGACGTTACTTTGGTCCAGAAATTAAGGGTGAATTGTTACGTAAAAGGAGACGGAAGGGGAACCAATTGGCTTCCCATCCCTTCTCCTTTTTGCGTTCACAAATATCTAGATACACATATACATACGCACATGTATTATCTCTGAACACTCATGACTCAGTTTTTTCTGTACTAAATAATAATGGTCCAAAATCCTTTAAACGTAGCCCCTTATTGCGTTCCAAATCATCGCAATGCATATCACACCTTAAAGTTTTTTAACAATATATCGTATTTGTTTTCTTGGAGTGACACAAAAAGCTTAAAATAGATGAATCAAGAAAATGTTTAGTCATTATATGAGATTTAAAGCAGTTTCCTTGAAGTATGTTAGAGAAATAAGTAGACGAATTCAAAGTCGAAGCGAATTCCAGCTTGAGTCAGCGTATAATATTAATGTTGAGTAGGCTGATAAAAGAAGAGATTGCTGATAAATGAAAAAGAGATTTGGCACTATGTAAAGCGAGTGGTTAGTGTCAGCTTTTGCTACATGTACATCCACTTCTCTTTGTAGGCCCTATGACTAACTGCTATGCTTCATGTCCTCGCGGCTCACAGCGCTGTGTCTAGGACTTTCGACAACGATATTATAATCCGTTTGTTTAAAAATAATATGGCCAATTTGAGCTCAGTAGCTAACTATAGAGCAATAGCTGCTATGCCTGTTATTTCTAAATTAGTTGAAGCAGTATATGTGAAAATTGCTTTGAGACTAATGAAGTCCAATTTCGTTTCAACAGGGAGCGGGATGTGTCAACGCAATTTCTGTGATGCGTTCCTCAATTGATTGGAATGTTGAAAGAGGAAGCACAGTGTTCGCTGCAGCTCTTGATATCAGTAAGGCAGAATATGATACTGTAAATTATTGCAAGCTCTATTCCAGCCACGTTAGGTTGTCCTCTGTGGATTCTTGATATTCCGGTTGATCGGTTTAGTAAGCAGTCTCTTGCGGTGAGTTGGAACGGAAGTCTATGCAGGTCATACGCTGCAAGAAGTAGTGTGTTTAATGTCTGTGTGAATAATTCAGTGTTGACACTATAGAGAAGCAGGTTTAGGTTGTTGTATCGACAAATCCTCGATTGGTTGCATAATGTATGCTATTCTGCTATCGGTCTCAGTACTTGGGCTTCAGGTCCTTTATTTCATAGATGCAGAGATGTTAGCAGTCAGTTATGCCTAATATTTAATTGTGCAAAATCCAGGTGTCTAGTAATTGGGTTACGATGCAAGGCCTATTTACCTTGTATGTTTTTATGCCAGAAAAGGTGTCGTAGACCATTTCAGGTGAAATACCTGGACGTTAGTTTCATTACTGGCATTAAGCTAATATGTACTGAGGACAGCTTAGGCCTAATGCGCATATTCAGCAACTCTCATGGTTATCGGTAATGATAAAGATCCATTTGCTGCAGACGCAAAGCCTCTCAACCTTACAATAGGCCTATATCTGTCAGAGACAACTCAGTTGCATTAAGGTTAACTCACACCCAACTGATTAATCTTAATGTGAGTACCGTGATGTGTTTGGATTTCATTTATGAGAGTCAGTAAGGGTATTTAATACAAGTTAGGCAGTATGGACATGCCCAATAATGTCTAGCGGCTGCTGCAGGCTTGCTGTTAGGAATATTTCAGGCGACACTTGCAGGCATGCACGTATCACTGGCAGCAATCGTGGAGACACATACAACAGATATCTCTAAGATATGTTGCTATGCTAAAATTTCTTGAAGTCATGTCAACTTCGCGTAACATAACTCTTAGGCTGCTTACTTTGGTGTATAGTTTAAGAAATGCATATATTTTTGCAGTTAATGGACTTGGTACGCCTATATCTGTCAGAGACAATACGTATACGGCTATGCTATTAGATTGCATGTTTTACAGTGGGAAGATGGTTTGAGTTTTATTCAGAAAACTTCAACTCACTGCGATTAGTAATTCAGTAAACTAGGGTTTAATGGAAACGTTATTTCAGTTTATTAGTCGATGGCAGTAACTTGGTTTCAAACTGCTCTATAGTAATTTGTGTGCGTGGTCTGAGATCTTCGGTTTTGTATGTGTTTATTCATACTTTCATGTATGATTTAAATATAGATTGTATTATACAATTATATAGCGCCGTTGCTTTTATCTCCACCGCCTATCCGCCTTTTGTACCACAGTTTCTCCTTCTTTCTGTCTTAAATAGCAGCGTATAATGTAGGAGATGGGATAAATTAAGGAAGGATGAGGAGAAGTTGAAAGATGAAGGGAGATAACAGGAGGAGATGACAGAGGTAGGTAGAGAGGCGGCGAAAATGAAGGCAGGCATTGAAGCTGAGAAGAAATTAGGCAGACATGTGGTCAGAAGGGGAAATATGAGCCCAGAAAGGTAGGCAGGTAAAGAGACAAAGATGGAGACAGACAATAAAGGAGGTATAGAGACAGAGAGCGAGGCATGGATGAAGGACTGAAGAGATCGAGTGAAGTGGCGGGGACTGACGAGGGGAGGGTGGGCGAATGCCAATGAGCGCAGCACCTGGTCTCTGAGTCGACCCTAAGCGGAAGGATGTTTCCTCGGAAGACGAGACGTCTTCGGTCTGTCCATGTCGCTCCTCTGCGTTCCTTTAATTTCTTTCGACTGCGTCCATTCTTGTCTGTCGCTGCGATTATTAATAGTGGCGTCGACACGACCCCGCGAACTGCGTTTCGGCGAAAATGGAAGACTTTAACAAAATTGGATTTGTACTCGCCAGGGCATAGCAGGGGAGCGTGTTGGGCCGGACAGGAACATGTGCCACAGACGCCTGTCAGCCCAGCAGAGGACCGATCGACCGGTAAACGGACGGACGGGCGGGCGGGCGGACGGGCGGACGGACGGACGGACGGACGATGAGCTGAGACTGGAGCGCAGGCGAATGATGGCGAACGTAGACCGCAACGCACTTAGATTGAGCCAATCACTAACTGACAGCTCAGTGTTTGTTGTCGACAGAAACAGTTATATCAGTTATTCCCTAAGATACACTTGCACTCTACCACCTGCCGCAAGATGGCTCGACGAATTGCGCTGTCGCAAACGAGGTCTCCAATTCACGTAAATTTGTGAATATATTGGACATGGCTTGAGAGAGAAGGTTCTGGAAAAATTGAGGTATGGATAAGGGGTGGTTAAGGTAGGCCTACAAGAAGGCTATATATAGAAGGGTATTAGAGTGAATATGGGGAGACTAAATGAGTAAAACAGAAAACTAGAAATACACTGAAGATAGATAGCAACATCGTGATGTCGCAGAGTTAGAGGCGTTCTGTATAGTGTGCGTATGTAACTCAAAATTGTGAAGTTTTGAATATAATGAAATAGAATGGCCTAAGAGCTTGCCTTATTCTTTGGCGTTTTTGTGACATTTCTGGCGACTCCGACGAAATGCCACGCGACCGAATGGAACTGGCGAATCTTTAGACGTTTTATTCAGTTACAAGTAAGGTTCCTCAGTTACAGTAATTCAGATATAAGCAAGAAACGACGAGAGTACGCTTCTATCGTCACGACGAACGTACCTCTCTACCTTCACGGCGAGTGTATGCCTCTTCCGTTAGTATCAACGAACCCCGTTGCGTGAACTTTACTCCTCGTAGATCTGGCCGTTTTCCAACGAGCCTACAAGAGGTCTGTTTTTCGCAACTTACAGATTTTCCGATGTCAAACAGTATTTGCGAGAAGGTCAGACACCATCTGAGCAATTTCAGTGGCATGTGATTTTGGTGAGATCAGAAAATTTTATTCAATTTTTCGTTGGCAGTTGCGAGTGTTTTAAGAGAACAGCGTGAAAAGCAGGAGTTAAAATCGAAAAAATGAAGTTGGGACAGAAAAGAATTAAAGCGGAACAAGAAAGAGATAAGAAAAATGAAATTAGAACAGACAAGTATTAAAAAAGAACAAGATAGAAATAAGTAATAAAATTAGAAAAGAATTAAAGCGGAACAAGAAAGGTTGAAGCTAGAACAGGATCACAAGTTGGAAAAAAATGAAACTGAAGATAGAACTGAAGAAAAGTGAGCGACCTATATGCTTCTGGAAAGATACTGGATTGAAACAGAGCAGTAAAAAATGACACACATGGTGTAAAAGGAAACGTTAGAAACTGAA
This sequence comes from Norana najaformis, assembly GCA_964023275.1. Taxonomy (NCBI): domain Eukaryota; kingdom Metazoa; phylum Annelida; class Clitellata; order Crassiclitellata; family Hormogastridae; genus Norana; species Norana najaformis. The sequence goes on from OZ029922.1 coordinate 13,279,843, forward strand.
GTAAAGGAGTTATGTCTGCAGAAGAACATAGCCGAAAAACCTGAAGTTAAATTTGAAACAACAAAAGAACAGGCTAAAATTCTGAAAATGTATTCCGACCGACACCTCGGTCGATGTTTGTTCTCGACGACCAGCGGAGCAGGCTAAAGACTATGGCACCTTAAAAGCTGCCAGTTTGAAAAGATTTGAGTTATCTGAATAGGGGTTTAAAGCAAGATTCAAGCAGGCAAGACCAGAAAAAAGCGAAACCCCATTGCAAGCTTTAACAGTTCCAAAAAAAGTGCCTGACAGTTGGATGGAGAGATATAGGCATTAAATGGCAATATAGCTTACTTAGCCTATTAACTCTAACTGTAACTGCAATTTCTTTTTCTATTCGAGAGTTACCTGCAACGGTGGGTGGAGTTGGCAAAATGTTGATAAAAGCTATGTTGGATTTAATACTTTGATAAAAAGGACCAATGCCGTTAACTGATGTTCACAGGACTTGGAACTGTTTACCAGAAGGCGGGCTCCGAAAACAGGTTAAAGGAACTGGCAACGCTTGCTGACCGGTACCTGGATGTTCATGATAACAACTGTTGGTGTTAGAACGAACAGAGAATGAAAGGCAGTGAATTCGATATATCCGATGCACAAACGATGTTTCAGGTGTGGAAATGACTGACAGTTTATTCAGGATTGAAACATAAGAAAGATCGGAATAAAACGGACCACACACAGAGTTGATTCTACTAAAAGGCTGTTTCGATTGCGGAAAACCAACCACATGGCCAGTGATTGTTTTCATGAGGTCAAAGCAGCTTCAACGCCGACTCGTTCGGAGTTGAATCGTGAAACCACGCTGAAGAAACCGATGACTTGTGGTTCTCAGGAGTCCGCAGAATGGAATGAATGACAATAATCTGGCACTTGATCAAAGCGAGACACATCATGCTTGTTGATGCATTAATATGGATGTTGTTGAATTGAAGTGCAGACATAAATTACCTATGATCGATGAGGCGTGCTGTACAGTTAAAGGAAACAGAACAGCAAACGAATGCCAGTAAGTGAAGGACGGGTGAAAGGAAAATATGTGTAAGTGTTTAGGGATAGGGGATGTTCAACTGTTGTACTAAAATGGAATCTAGTCAATCTAGTAGCTGATGAACAACTGACAGAAAAGGAGACTTTTGTGTTCTGCCTGATGGCACTGCTTGAGTCGCACAATTAATGCTTCATTTCTGAAAGAAATGGTGAAAGCAGTGAGCATGAGAAATTCACCTTATGATCTTATCATTGGAAACGTCGATGGAGCTAAAGAGCCGAGTGGAACAGGAACTGAACATTGTGGAAATGAGAAAGAAGAGATGCATCAGATATTAGCTACGTTTTTTTACGCAGTTGTGTTGTTGGCTCTGCTCCCCTTTACCTCATTGACTTCTGCACTTTGGTCTCCTCGTTGCCGGGCCGTAGCACCCTTTGCTCGGCCACTCAAGATCTCCTGTTTGTCCCTCGCAAGCGAACAGCTGCGGCCCAGTCCAGAAGCTTTGCCTACTTTGGTCCCACTTGCTGGAATCGTCTCCCTCGAGAATTGCGACTTGAGCTCCTTTCTCTCCCCCTCTCAGTGTTCCGCAGGCGCCCGAAGACAGATATTAGCTACGTTTACGCAGTTGTGTTGTAACATTGATTCTGTTTTTTCGGGTCGGAAGCACCTCTGTTGAGTTTATCCTCTAAGAGGCGCTTTATAAATCCCAAATTACAATTACAACTACCAGAAGCGGAGAAAGGATTAAAAGAAAGTAATTGAGGAAAGTATGTAATAAAATGTTGCAGAGGATGTCATAACAAATGTTATTTGCAAAGAGGATGCCATAACAAATGCTATGTCGAAAGAAGTGTCTTGTTATAAGAACGAGTCACAATACATCACAACGAAAGTTTGACCAAAACCGGAAAGAGAGATTATTGTATAGAAAGAAAACTAAAACGAAGTCATCTGAAAGTAGCTAGGTGTCAGAGGATCAAAACAGAAAGAATTACGAGTACGAAGAAACAGGTCGATAAACTGAAGGCAGAAATAATCCTTCTTTAGTAGAATGAGAGACAAGTTAGCATCGTAAACAAGGAACTGGATTCTGTGTTGGAATCAAGGTATTAAACGTCTGCGCTTCTTTACGCTGGAATCTTTAAAAACTGTAAGCTGCATAAAAAGGACAGACAGACAAAGACCGAGGCAAAGAATAAGAAAGCTAGATAAACGAAATAAGACAAGCGATGATAGAGACGGCAGAAGACAGACCGACAGACGTTTAGATCATGATTGAGACAGAATGACGTATGAACACTTCCTCCATATCAACTAAGGCTGTCCTTCTGTTAAGTATTAGCTACTCAGAACAGACACACGGCAGTTTACTTTCGGCAAATGAATTACCTAAATAGGTCGTGTGTCTTACGGAGCCACTCAGTGACACTTAACGCTTCTACAATTATATAGTCATATGACGCTCTTTATGAATGACTGATTGAATGAATGAATGAATGAATTAATTAATTAATTAATTAATTAATTAATGAGCTATCGCCTGAATGGAGAATCGAAGCTGCAAACTACGCTGCATACGCCATCTATTCTATCAAACATAAGTGTCTCGCGGTAGGCCACAGTGACCGTACGTTATTGCCACACACTGTTTGTCGAGTGCCGCACTACTTATTTTCAGTTCACCAGACTGACAGTACACGTGTGTGTGTGGGTGTGTGTGTGTGTGTGTGTGTGTGTGTGTGTAAGCCGCGAATTGAAATCGAAATGAAACGGCGCGACCACAAACAGGAATTTAATCGCAGCTATAAAGTTCATTCGGTCGACTAGCGACTAATGCTTTGCGAACGCATAAAACGTAATTTATGGACGCACCCCGTGCATGCCCAAGTTAGCGGCCGTGGAGCTCAATTGACGCTAGCCATAAGGGACATATATTAGGGCGCATCCATAAACTACCCTCGTCGTCTGTACGCTCTCCGCTGAGGCAGCAGAATATTAGGCTAATTTATGTTATTACGTGTAATTCTTGCAATATACGATACAGTATATTTATCTAGAGTGTTATTTCCGATGTTATGTGCACACGATTATGCGTAGCATGTAGAATGTAAAATATATTACTTAAGTATGTGGCACATACTTGAACGTCTTCTTTATTTATATACGTTGATAAGTAAATTATGTGAGTATTTTCTAACTAAGTCAATTTTCAGGCATACTTATCAGTATATGTGTAAGTGCATTTCCCAATCCTAAATATACTTCACATTACATAAACATATAGATGCACAGGCGTATTTATACGCAGAAATAATCGTTCTAATCTGATATAAGCTAAGCTAATGATTTCTATAGCGCCTTTATCACACTGCACAAGGCATCAATCGATGTTCGCTTCAAGTGAAATCGTAATAAAAAACTAATCCTTTGGAGAACCCGTTTCTTCTTCTTCTTCTTCTTCTTCTTCTTCTTCTTCTTCTTCTTCTTCTTCTTCTTCTTCTTCTTCTTCTTCTTCTTCTTCTTCTTCTTCTTCTTCTTCTTCTTCTTCTTCTTCTTCTTCTTCTTCTTCTTCTTCTACATATAGCCTACTCATAGGGAAACTGATATTGGCATACTCTCTTTCCGTGTTTACTTATTGATGTACTTAGATGTATACTCAGCGGTATTGTGTTTAGAGATTCAATGTTTTCTCAGCAACTGTTTTAGTTGGCGCTGCATCAATGCGTGAGTAACGTGAGTGGCTGGCTACGTGCAATGAATTGAAGAGTGCAATTTTGTTCAAGACGTTGCAGCCAAATAAGTGAGAAAGGTTGCAATTGCACGTCGACCCGAATGATTCGCTGTTTATAGAGAATACGCAGACTCAGGCAAAGACAGAAGGACAGGCAGAGATACGGACAGACATATGCAGGGAGAGACTAAAAGCGAGAAAGACTGACACGATGAAAAAGACAGTAAGGAACAAACAGACTAAGAGACGATCGAGACGTAGAGCCACACGTACACACACACAGGACAGACAGAAGAAAGAGAGGCAAATACAGCGACAGGCGAACCTGTATATACATGCATATATATATATATAACTAGAGCCAGAGATACATACAGGGAGACAGAGAGTGAGAGAGAGAGATGTTTCACTGATCTTGCTTCGTCTCTCAGTTGTTCTAAGGTAATAAATGTAAGGAAATGATAAATGATGATAAATGCAAAGAAACCCTCCATCCTCCAGATGGGCAGACAAAGAAAAACCTGCAAACGGTATAGGAAAGCGTTTTTAAAGGTAGAAGCAAATTAAGCGGAACGATTGATAGCTGGTGAATATCAGACTGTCCGAATATAAGAAATCCCTGAGACCAAGAAAAGTCATAAACTAAGCATTTGCACATAAGCAGACTGCAGACAGACGGAATCGCCTAAGCAAGCAAAAAACAGTCCGACAAACGAAGACAGCTGAGAACACAGAAACACACAGCTGAGCAGAATCCAATGCAAAAAGAAGTCGGTGAAATATCAACGCAGACAGCAAGGGGAACGGACACGGAAAGAGTCAAGAAAGCAGAGAGACGAACAGACAGAGAAGCATACAGGTATAAATGATAGCAAACATGTAAGGATTCTGGCAAAGAGAGAGAGAAAGAAAGAAGAGGAAGAAAAATTCCGACAGACAGACAGACAGACGGACAGACAGACAGACAGACGGACAGACAGACGGACGGACAGGCACCCTCATAAAATCATTGAGGCAGCAGGCGGCAAAGCGTTGCAGTGGGGCTCATTACTGTCAATTGATAATGAGGATGAATTGCTTTTAGGTCGAAACTATCTGAATGCTCAATTATCCTTCGCTCGTCCGTCTCCTTTCGTTCAGCGTTCGTCCCATGTACCGCAGTTTCATGGATCGGACGGGAGATGGTGGCTGATTAATTAGAGGGCGAGTCTCCAGAAGGGACGGATGAGATCTCATTATGACAAAGGGGAGGGTACCCCGATGGCCCCAAACAGGAGGGAAGGGGCTAAACCGACCGACCGAACAGAACGAGATAGGGGTCGAGCGAAGTACATGTATGGCAAATGGAATTTGTTTTCGGAGAACTTCGAGCCACTGAACTTGTGCCGTAAATTAACCGATCAATCAGCTCTCGATTTCGGTAACATTCGGAGTCACAATAAGACCTACCAGTGAAGAACTACTGTGCCAGGAAAGACCAGTCCTTCAGCTCTTCATCTCTCTTCATCATCTTCTCCGTGGTCTTCCCGGCCATCGTCATCGGTGGCGTTTCCCTCTCTCGAGCGTCGTCGTTTCCACAACTCTTCCCGAGAATCTCCTCTTAAATTTCATAGTTACCATTACGACCAACACAGCCACAATCACTACCACTACCACGATCACAAACATGACCAAAAACACTTATATCACAACCAATATTCCCTCTTCTTTCCGTTGTGCGCGCAATGGCCTACCGCGTGGGCAGAAACATTTGGAACCTGCCGTCTGGTTTGTCTTTGGGGTCGTTCAGAGAGAACGTCCGCGAAAATTGACCTACTTTGGATGCCTCCCTTTCCTTCTCCGCATTTGGCTTTACCCTCTCCATCCTCTGCGAACGTGCACACTCCAACGGAACACTGTAGCATAGCTTAGGCTATACCCTGCTGATCCTGCATGGCTAACTGTGTTACAATGGGGCTGTTTGATACTGCCGCTTCCAGCAGAGGTACTCTAATTATAATTAATACATCCAACGCAATACTGAGTGTCTGCTTTCTGACTGATGTTGGTGTTTACAGCATAGGCTGGACTAAAATAACTATATGTATCAAATCTAGATGCGCATTGAGTATAACCCACTCCCTTTATCCGTTTTTGTTCACATTTGGGTGACCCTTCACTCCCCTTTTTCGGACGTCCTTAAGGCGATTGCCAACGATCGTACAAAATGATCCAGACTGACTTTTCGGAATGCACTTCTATTAGGCCATGAAAGTTTGCATGACTGAGTCCTTGAGCGTCTTAAAATGCCTCTTTTATCTATAATTATTTGCACGTTTTCTGACGGAATCGACTTGAATTATGTGTCATCATCATCATCATCATCATCATCAATCATCATCATCATCATCATCATCTCCTATTTTCATCCCTTTCCTTCTCCTCTTGATCCTTCTCCAGTCTTCCTCTTCTTTTTCAACGTTTCTTTCTTCATCCTCTCCTCGCTTGTTACATCTTCTCTTGCCTCTTCACCTCCTGCTGCTTCTTCACTGCATCTGCACACTCATCCACACATTATCAATTTCATGCCGCATATGTATATATATATATATATATCATATTCCTGCTATATCAATATCACTGACGTCAAGGAAACAAGCCAATGTCTGCTCTTCACCTAGCTGAATGAATCATTGCCTGTCTGTTGGGCCGTATTTTGACATTCGATGGCTTTGTTTTAGTCATCTGGTTACATAATACATATCATGACTCCTTTTTTGAAATTATGGAAGCCTCAGCTTCAAACAACTTCATCGGGCGAATTCGCACCTCTGTATTTCGTTAAAGTCTGTCTGTCTGTCTGAATGAACACTTCTATATTTCTTGGCTCTAGAGTCTGTCTGTGTGTCTCTCTAGTTGTGTGTCTGTCTGTTTGTCTGTCTGTCTGTCATCGAGTGAATAAACACCCCTGTATTTCTTGAGGAAAAGAATCTGTCTGTCTGTCTGCCTGCCTGCCTGCCTATCCATTTGCCTGTCTATCTGTTTGTTTGTCGTCTGCCAGACGTCTGTCGGGTTATGGCCGATGAGAAAACATTTTGAACAAATAACTGTCGAGCCTCCGGCAATCTTCTTGCCCTTTGTCAATTGTGGTGTATCAATAATTCACCCGCAGTGTTCCAATACCACAATCGTCAGATATCGTTAATTTCTCGCACTTCAGGTCGAAGGCATTGACCTTTGACCCTTCCGAGTTTACTGAGTAACTTTTTGATAAGGTTTCCTTTGCAATGAATGTCTTCATCGTTGTTTCATTCAATCTTGCATCATGGCTAAGGGTTATCTTTAGATTTAGCACAGCTGCTAATGCTGACAGTCAGTTGTTAATGACATTTAATATTGTTCAGGTTGGCGTAGAGCGCGCCTCTGAAAATTAATTTCACTTGAAACTGCGCTATATAAATTTCTAATTACAATTGCAATATTCGAGTGCCCAGACTTCAGATACTGTCGATTTCTGTTGCTGGCTAATCGCTACAGGTAACCTTCCGTTTTCCATTGCATTCGTATCATTCGTATGGTTGCCTGCATATCTTCTGCTTGGCTAACCAATTCACAGGCCTTCATCTGCTACAGAGGCGAGCACGTGATTTCCGGTTGCGCCATCTTGCTTTGTCGTTCCTTTGCGCCTCAAATGTATCGTTTCAAGCATTTTCAGTTGGACTTTTGTACAGGTTATAGGATACATTTTGAGCTGTAGTCTAGACTACGTAAGCTTAAGACTAGTCCGCGATTGCAACTGCGCTCCACCTAAGACTCAAGTCATTGTAACAACTCGTGTAATGCCTACTTTGGAATTTTTGGATTCGTTTCGGTGTCTGTCTTTCTAAAGTTCAGGAATTCGGACGACCAGTAATTATCAGGCATCAATGCAGATATCCGATGAGTGTTATTTGGAAGTGTAGCAAACTCTTCACTGGGAGCGGCTGCGTGATAGCAAACGAAATGACACGCCCCGCAAACAAAAATTCTGGCGTCGCCCCCTCGCGGACATCTAAACACTTGTAGCTCTGCATGGCTTGGACCATGGAATACTGTCGCTTCATAAAGACTAATGAGCATGCATAAGCCACCTAGCGTGCACTCGCGAAACACCCGTCTAATTCGATGGCCTAATTATTTGACGACTGTTCAGAACGCTGACAGGATGTGGGCGTGCTCTTCATTTGGCCTTATCCTAACGAGTCATTAGTCGAAACAGAGTCTGACTCCTCTGCATGCATCAGGCTAATACAGGCCTTCATACAGGAAACACGTCTTGCAGAGGTAGCAAGCTAAGTCTGTCCTAGCATTAACTATTAGTGGGCCAACGTTTCATGTATTACGGTAGGGTTTGTCTCAAGCACTCGGTGAAACATGGATATGACTATAGTCTTGTGGAAAATATTGTATAGATGTTTGTAATTGATTAGTTGATTTAAACTTTTATTGAAAGCCGTACAATAGTCAGATTGCAGTTCGCTGTGATGTAGTGTGCTGAAAAGTGTGAAAAGGTGAAACCGATGAGACATAGCGTTCCACTAGTCTAGATGACTTGCTATTTTATTACTTACAACAGATTTCAGGGCAGCCTATTTAACAGTTACATATTCCAGGAGCTTTTCCAGTTGCATTGCTGGAAATAATGTCTGTATATGTTCTGGCGGATCCAGAAGTTGAGAAAGGACGGCGCTTTTCCACGGAAGGCGCTTCATTTCTTCCTTCCTTCCTTCCTTTCTTCCTTTCTTCCTTTCTTCTTCCTTCCTTCTTCCTTCCTTTCTCTCTTCCTTTCTTCATTATATCCTTCCTTCCTCTTTCTTTCATTCATTCCTCTCTTCCTTCCTTCTTCTCTTCCTTCCTTCCTCTCTTCCTTCCTTCTTCTCTTCCTTCCTTCCTCTCTTCCTTCCTTCCTTCTTTTCTCCTTCCTTCTGTCATTCCTTCCTTCCTTAAGACCGTGTGCTCGCTGCCCGTTGGTGTCGATTTCAAGCCTAAACTTGTTTGACCACCCGAGTGTTATCCATCCTACATATGTCATTGCCATCATCACTGCCTTCTACCACGTCGCCGAAGCCAAGTCAAGAAACATGGAAACGAAACCATCTGGCCAAAAGAAGATTACAACACCAAGTGCATCGAAGGCTTAAGCAGGCGATGTGTATTGAAGGAACAGCAGTATTATAAAACGTAAATAATAATCCGAAACAAATGCGCTAAAGAAGTGGTAGAATGGTTAAACAGGTCGATCAGTGCAGTGATTCTGTTTTAAAAAGGTTTCCTGACAACCAGACTCTTAACTCTGCTGAAAATCCAATAAACAGATTTTTATATCGTCGAATACATCACTAATTGAATGCGCCAGAAGAAAATAAGCAAATGTCATGACAAATCGCCATTGGTCGGTCGTCCGCAGCGCCACCTAGTGGTAGGTATGCACTCGTATAACACTTTCGAAAGTAATGTCTGATAACAGTGTGCACGAGTGGCGCTAGAACGTTCACAGACGTAATTGTCGTCCGTTGGGCGAGTGAGGAACGCCTTCGTAAGGTAATTTAAAGGCGCTATAGAGTCGTTCAGTTAAATTGCACAGTTACAATTCATAAACTGATGTTAGGCGTCAAAGATTTTCAGCCTATTTGCTAAAATTGTCAAATTACTGTCTAGCTATACAAGCTACAGATGATTGCGTTAATAATGAAACCTACGACGTTCTGGTTATATTGTTATCCGCTGCTTCGAGACATCAGACTTAAGCAATAGTCTTGTCTTGTGCTGTTCGTTAACTGTTTCAAGTTACTTAACCATTGTAGCTTGGCACCTGGTTTTTCTACAGCATTTCGATTGACTTCTGTAACGTACAACATGCTCTTGGACTACGATTTTACTTGAAGTGACCATCGATTGATGCATTATGATAACGGCGCTATATAAGTCATTAGATTATATTAGATTAGAGTAGAGTAGAGTAAAGTAGATTAAGTGTTTTTGACATTGTATTTGTCTGGCCCCATCGAATGCTGTAGTCGACTGTATCTCTTAGCCATGATTGGTTTTCAATATTCGCAAACACTAACTTTGCAATTTTTTCTCTTCGTAATCAACTTGATAGAAATGGATTTAAGTGCAGGAAAAAGGAACAGGAGGACGTTTGGGAAAACTGGGAATATAAGGAGGCGCCACAGGGAAGGGAAAGGGAAGAAGGAAGTATATAGAGGCATGGTAGGAGGAAAGAGGATCAGCTGGAATTAAATAAAATAACAAAATAGAAATCAACAGAAGAAGACGAAGAATGAGAAGAGAAGTTAGAGGAAGAAAAAGGGAAAGAGGAAAAAAGATAAGGAAAGGAAAGATGAGAAAAGAAAAGACGAGGAAGAAAGCGCTATATAAAGTGTCTTGCTACATACATACATCATACATAAATACATGCATCCGTACGTGCATGCATACATACATACACGTATAAAGACAGATACACATACACGCATACATACACACATACGTGCAAAAACACAAAGAAAATGAGAAAGAAATCACAGGAGGCAAAAGGGAAAGAATGAGGAAAAGAAATGGGACTAGGAAAGACAACATGGGACACCGTTTACACCTTTAGTCACGTGACTAGGGCAGCCGACTGGACCGTAAAAATCGTCGAAGCTTCATTGTCATCGAGGCTTCAGTAACGATATTTTATGAGCCACCGCGAGACAAGCGAAGCCCACAAAAGCAAACTAAACATTGACAGACCCAGCGCACAAACATACGCGTATATGTGTATGTGTATGTTATGCATTTTATATATGAATTTATGCAAATAGCTCAATGCTGAATACATTTGTCATAGAATATCGGGTCATAATGATATGCAGTCGATCCATAAATGAGCCTGCATACATTCACACGTGTTTGAGCGCCTTTCTGAGGTCACCGAAAGGCGCTATATAAATGTTCAGGAACATACTTACATATAGAGGCCTGTAACACCTATTACATACATACATACACACATGCATACATACGCACGTACGTATGGGTGCACCGTTAAAAGCGCTCACTACAAAATGCGCCTTGCTGAAAGCTTTAAACTAAATTATGCTAGGCAAGCAAGAATAATAATTGTATTAGGCCTTCGTAGAAAATGCATTCATATGAAAGAAATATTTCTTTAAAACCGTTATGTTATTATTCACGGTGGTATTACTAGTTATACAATATCAACTAATCATGGTTCCAAATTGTGAGAAATCCTCCGAATATATAGTCAGTGATTGCAAGTTAGCAACTTAACTGTAAGTTTGTGTTACAGCCTGTATTCGCCGATTTAATTGTAGATATCTATCCTTGGTGAAATGCGTCAGAGCTCCCCTGCCAAGTGAGGCTGAAATCTTTGTTCGACGAAATCCTGTTCAGAGCGTAAACGTTCCACTAGACTGTAGATCGCTGGTTGATGACAGTCTCTACAGCTTACTGGAACACGAGGTGCCACCCTTCAACTGAATTATTTGTTCTAGGAAGAATTTACACGATTCAATAATCATGCACGTTCGCAGTCCTATTGAGAATAGTGGGATACGGCGTCTACTGCGCCGTTGACGGCCAATGAAGGTGTCTTCTCAAGAGTCGTAAGTAGGAGTTAAAGCAGGCGGGCGGTGTTCAGTGAGTTCGTCCAGAGACCTAGCTACATCTGGTTATGTTACCTCAATGGAGCCGGAACAAATGCTAATGTATGCAGCATTTTAACCAATGATCTTATATTTTCATCGCTTCTGTGTTTAGTAGCTAGACCATTCTCTTGTACTGTACTTTATGCCACAGGCATTGTTCCAAATCAAAGAGGCAACATGAACTTTGCACGTTCGAAAAATTCAAGTGACAGCATTCTATATATTATATATATATTATATATATATTATATATATTATTATATATACATACATGCTTTTTCAGAGTCAGTCATGTCACTCTCTGGCTCCAGTGTGGGTCTCGACAAGTTTCAAAAAATTCGCTCATATCCACCTTCCGTCTCAGGTGGCAGTAGAACATGTATTAGTGATGTTGCAGAATTATTTATCAGCGAGTGAACTGTAAAAAGTTGCATAAATAACTGTGGTGCTATCCTGACGGTGCCATCGACAAACCAGTGGCAATTTCCTCCAACAGCACCAAGATGCGATCGGTGCCAAACATAAACACCCTATCAACATCATCAGCTCCCGAGTCCCAAATAAGAAAGTTTGAATTTCTTGTAGTAGGCCTACACAGTAGCTCAACAGGAATGGTAATCTCAGGGTCACGCGTGGCCGGTTATGACGGTTTCGTCTGCTCTCGATAGCAGGCCTACGCTGCGACTCTAAGTATCAGTCCTAGGACAGCAGATTCTAAGCTTTTGCCATTAAGGCATTGCTTTATCACGTGATGTGGTATCCCATTCGATATTTCAGCCCGCCTTCATATTTGAGTTTTGACGTCTTCTGCTTCATTGCAGTCCGATCAGGAGCATGGTTGTATGCAGATATATCATTCAGTATGTCATCCGTGTGCTGTTTAACTCTGCCCGAACAGCTTCTTACAACACAAAGCTAATAAGTTGTGCCATCGGCATTAAACCTGGCTATTCTACAGCGACATCCTTGAAAAGCACGTTATCTTTGCCTTTTTGAAGTTGAATGATTATATATATTTCCTATTATGGTGTAAAAATGGCAAAAATATAATATCTACCTTAATTTGTGTTGGATTTAGAGAGGACACGAATCAAAATCACTTGAAACTTAGGTGTTTAAACAAAAAGGAAATACACGGCGTATACTCAATTACTTGTTATACATATTACGATTACTTGTTTCTTAAAACAAAAAGACTGTAATATAACAAAGCTTGTTTCAACCTACTTTCGATTTTGAACTTCAATTGTGTCGATGGTCTCAAAATGTCCATCACGTGATTCGCAAGCATGTGACACAATTCTTAAGAGGTGTAATGTTATGATTAATTGGCTGTGAAATACGAAGATCGAAAATATTATAAGATAATGGTGAAACTAAATTTTATAGCATGTACTGGATTTCTTATGCTAGCCCTAATATTCTTGTGAGTGAAAAAGTTGGCACTTCTGTCGGGGCGCTTTGTAGCAAATTTATGGCGCATTTGTTGGTGCGCAATTGTCGTGGGCGCATTTGTCCTGGGCACTTTTGACGGGTCACGGTAGGCCTACGTAGGTAGGTAAGTACAATCGCAGACTCTGCAATAATAATCTCCCAACAAAGCCAAGCCGAGAAAACCCTCGAGACTGTCAAAAGACCTTTGTTTTGAGTTCTTTCGAGTTCAAAGCCATTATTGTTCAAGAAAACAAACTATCCAATGTCTACGTTTTCACAGGGCATCATAAGAAATGTCCCATAGCTGCACTCCATCTCCTTCGAGCTGTTTCCTTTAGATGGTTCTCCAGTGTTTATATTACTATCCTGGAAATTACTAAGAGCCAGCTGCTCTTTGCAAACAAATGTCTACTAGTAAAAAGCACTCTTCTGATCACAGTCATTTACTGTCTGGTAAATAAACTCACACTGCTGCCGGGAGGTTAAACTCGAGGTTAACATGTAACGCACTTGTTTGCAAACCTCCACAGAAACGTTTGAGGAGCTGTCTTCTCACGGTTGAAGGTTCTTTCGACTGAGGCGCATGTATAACCACAGCGATCAAAAACGGAGACCTATCTAGCACTCAAACTAAGATTAGATTAGCTTCTTGTCGAAATCCAGCAAAACGTGTATGATTATGGATTAAGGACTAGAGCAGCTTTACAATCAGAACACGTATGTCGACAAGCGTTTTGATCACATTAATCCAAGCTCTTGGAAGCAGAAGCTGCATTTATTAGGTGCAGGAGGCATCGGTTGCGTTGGGTCGACGGCAGATGGAGTTAGAGCAGCTGCGTTTCATTGTCTTCGCAGATATATTCTACTGCCATTCAGTTCTTCACATCCTGTCTTCTGCACATCACCCCTCCGCGATGCCTGATCGTCGACGGGCGTCGTAATCTCTCAGTGGCCCGCGAATAACCTTCATCGCTCGATGCAACATCTCGCTGACTGCATGAACAGACAGACAATCGCCTTACTGATGCTCCTCACTTTTCTGCTCCTCTTACTTCTCTCCTCCTTATCCCACTCGTTCTTTCATCGGCTATAAACATTTTTCTGCTTCTTTCCTGTACAGTGCGTTGACCTTATATTTCGCCAGCTTATGTAAACACTGCCTCAGGATGTATATACGAGATGCAAATATATAACTGCATCTTTTCTTACTTTATGTGTATTTATATTGTATTTATATATACATATAAAGTTATACACAAAGTAATGCGTATAAATTTCATATATATGTATATAACCTACATATAGTCAGAAAAGATGGATTTGTCAGACTCTGACATGATGTCATGCATACTTGTGGTTAACGACTCTGCCTTGACTTAGCTAAGCTACATAATATATACATATACGCACACTTATGCATTATATATGTTTATATATATTGATAATTATTTGAAGTCTGCCTAGCTGTACGCGCCTTAATTTCCTGGTCGTCTGCATCTCTGTAATAGCTCTATCTGCCTTGTAGACTCCTTGACGGCTGTTTTACGGCCCAATCTGTTTCTACGTCTTTCTCACAGTGCCTGTATTTATCATTTTGTCGATATTTAACTCTGTCTTTCTGTCTGTCTGTTTGCTTGTCTGTCTGTGCGTTTGCTTGGTTCTGTAATTTGTAAACTGTCCGACAGTTTCCTATCTTGTGCTGAGCAGAATTTATTGCTGATCTTATCAGAAGATCCAGACTAACGATACAACTGTCTTTACAGAACTGGAACATACAGATTGGATGCCGTGAAATATGTCAAATAAGCCAGGAGAACGTGGCCATATTTTAAGATGCTAGTCGTATAGAATAAACTCCTTGAACCTTCGTAGTGGAAGAAGAAGAAGAAACTGAAGAAGAAGAAGAAGAAGAAGAAGAAAGAAAAAGGAGGAGGAGGAGGAAGAAGAAGTAGTAGTAGTAGAAGAAGAAGAGGAGGAAGAAGAAGAAGCAGGAGGAGGAAGAGAAGAAGAATGAAGAAGAGGAAGAAGAAGGAGGAGGAGAAGAAGAAAAGCAGAAGAAGCAGGAAAAGAAGAAGGAGGAGGAGGAAGAAGAAGAAGAAGAAGAGGTTGAGCAGAAGAAGAAGTCGCTGTCAGAGCAGTCTCTGAGACATGGGTATGACGTGGGTATGACGTGCTAGCGACTTCTTAGCCCCGGTATGTTATAGCAGTTATCAGTCCTCTCTCCGTCATCGCCTAATTTTTACCCTAAAAGTGTACGATCAGTGTACTCATTTAGAGCTGAATTCGCTAGAGGTGCAAGTGGAACAGATATCTAGAAATTTCTTTCAGCCGACCACTGACCGTCCAACACTCCAACCATTAGACTACCACGCACCCCTTGCATAAAATATATTGATTGAGCCATTTATTGATTCATCAAACAGTTACAGTTGTTAAGCTAAGTTAGCTATATTGGCTTTTAGTGACTCTATCTCTCCATCCAACTGTCAAACTCTTTTTGCCGACAGTGAATTAGAGGCAATTTGGATTTTAACAAATGAAACTTTTATGTTACTGTTGAGAAATCAACAGGACAAACATAACAGTTCGTACGACCGCTTATTTAATTCTCCTCAACTATGCTACTGATATAAAATATCTTCGTCCTGATTACATTTTACCAGTGGCGATGTCCTTGAAACTCATGACCCATGCAGGGTGCCATCTGTGAAGGGGGAGGAAAAACTGCAGGGTCCAGATTATTATCACCACCCGGATGCATTTTGCCCAGTTATTATATACGCTGCCGCTGAGAGTATTCTTTGCCCTTCCCAGTCTTTCCTAACGACAAATCGCACCGGGCTCTCGTTTGTGTGTCTATGGATATTGAAAAGTTTACACCAGCTGAATACAATCACTAGTTACATTTACACCAGCTGAGTACAATTACTATTACATTTTCACCAGCTAAGTGCAATTACTAGGCTACACTGTGCTTTCTGCTAGCTTTAGTTACGATATAGACCTACTTACTTATTTGAGAACATGTGTGAGTTCACGGGAATAATGATACATAAACAAGTCACATGCACACGCCCTAACTGCTAACAGATCACAAAAAAACATGTTTTGATAATAAGCAAGAGAGGAACGGAATTAGAAAAACGGAAGCAGCCGAGAGAGACATATACGAAGGCACACAGATGCGTAGACATTCGACAAACAATAAGGCAGGCATAGAGAGACAGACAGACAGACAGACAGAAACAGACAGAGACAGACAGGGAGTTTGGTATTGAAAGACAGGGAGGAGAGATAAGGATTATCTTTGTTTGTTGTCTTTCGACTTTCTCAGATATTCGTGTTCGTCTTTGAAAGTTTTTTAACCGCACCTTCTTCAGTTGCATTCACTTGAGTAATGCTTTGATCTTAATTCCTGTCTGAAGGTTGGAGGTCAGACACACATCCAGACAGACAGGCAGACATACGGATAGACACAGACGCATTGACAGATAGGCAGGTGGATAGGTATAAAGACAGACAGACAGACACATTACATTACAGAGAAATACGTGCAGAGGCATATAACAAACAAATAGGTAGACATACGAAGAGGCATATGGAGTGATAAACACAGTCAGTGTGTGAGAAGCCAGTCAGTAGTCATTAGGCAATTAATATGGCAGGCATCAAGTGTTGCAGGTCGACAGCACAACAAAAATACAGACTCTGGGAAAGAAACAGGCAGACAGGCAGACAGACACAACCAAAAGCAGACGGACGGACGGACAGACAGACATGACTATAAACAGTCAAGATACACATACACATGTTAATAAAAAAAACGGTCGACGTGTCATTCGATAAAGAATTATTCATCGTACACAGGCGCCAAAGAAGTTGCTGGCTAAAGTGGTATAGTTAAAGGAGCATTCCTTGTTCTACAGTTCATAGCAAAGGATATTGCTGCTCACTATACAACACCACTGAGACCACTTTAAGGTCTTGTGGTCTCATCCAGACCCTCATCATGTCCAACATGACAAGACCATCCCTTGTTCCATCGTTTAAACAGCAGCCCATGGTCCAGCATGGCCAGACCATCCTGTGATCCAGCATGGCCCAACGTACAAGACCATCCCATGGTCCAACGAACAAGACCATCTCATGGCCTGCAATAGATGATGAATTACAAATTCCACACGGTACACTGGAATGCGAACCCTGGAAGCAGTAGAAACACGTCGCTGCAGTACATCAGTTGACCACAAAGTCATACGTAAACAGACGTAGAGAAATACGCCAAAGGCATAAAGACATGTTTGCATTCAGTCAGACCCACATATAAATAGACACACGAACAGACATACACAACCAAAAGGAGACAGAAGACGTAGGCAGTAAGACATGCACATATGGACAGACTAAAAAGACAGAAAGACAGACAGACAGAAAGACAGACAGGCAGACAGACATAGAGATAGACCGATAAAGACAGCTACACAGACACGTAGCAAGTAGTCAGGTAGATATATCAATCAAGAGACAGGTGGAGATTTGGAGAGAAAACGCGATGATATCGATTCAGCTGACCTGTGGAGAGAGTCTGTTTATCCGTCATCTTCATCAGCTGATCCTGAATAATGAGAACCTTGGCATCAACATCAGTCGTCGTCGGTCGAGTGCAAGAGACGAACACAGCCACCAGCCACAGTCGTTCAATCGGCCTCGTCATGGTTGAGCGGTCCAGATACCCCGGCACAAGGCATCCAGGCGCATAGTATACGCAGTTCCAAACTTCACCCCCCTTTGCTGCACAATCTTTGCCCTTAATCCCGAAGTTCTTGCTTGATTCTTCAGTCTGGGTTTCAGTTCTTCAGCTTAATCCTTCCGTACGATATTTCATGTCGCGAAGCCTTATTCCTGTAGCTCGAAGCTTAATCCTTAGAGCCAACTGTAGCTGCTCCACTCACCTGGATTATAGTAACTGCGCTGACTGAGCTGCAGAGCCAGATGAATGAACAGACGAAACTTCGCTTGTCCTAAGTTTTAAACCACCTACCGAAACGTCCGCATTGAACTCGCTTCATAACGCTGGCTGTTAAAACTCTTTAATGATGAGCCAATTAAAAGCACAAAACGACTTAAGAGCCAAGAACGAATAACTTTATATTTGACGATAAAACTGTTTAATGCGTATTAATACGGCTTTTGTGCTTACCGACGAAGCAGTAGGCATGAGACTACAGAAGTACATGGCTCTCTGCCATGTAAAAACTGCAGCCTGTCGGTGCTTGCAGTGTGGAGCATGAGAGCGTAGAGGCTTTCAGTATCACGCATCCGTCCATTCAGCTGGTAGTTTTCGTATGGGCTTCAGCAGCAGCAGCAGCAGCTGAGGAGGGAAAGAAACAGTGCCGTCTATCGGTCGGTCACTCATCGGGGCCCTGTCAAGCATCCGGGGCTCTGGCGATGTAATCCAGGATGGCGCAGTGGCAAGGCATGTCTCGCCAGCCACTTATCCAGGCCGCGGTTAAAAGCCAGAGCGTTGCTGACGAAACTGCTTCACTGTTACTGCATTGCTAATCCGCGTTGCCTCTTTCACCTTAGTACTCCGTCTTATCGGACTACACTGGCAGTCTAGTTTCACGGCCCTTACAGCCTGGGCTGCCACGAAATCATTTTTTCACTAGTGTATTCAACATCGCACATTTCCATAGCACATTTCTAAGGGCAACTCCACAGCGGCTCTCTTTACGTGGTAGCACAAACAACGATCGAAGAGAATCGGTTTCAGTTAACAGGCACGTACAAAAATACACAGTTATATGGTCTATTTGGTTAGGAGTTACTTTGGTAAAAGTGTAAGTCACGGGGCCCTTGTGCCACAGAAGGCTGGTTCGCTTACCGATCGTCACAATATCAGCGATTTGTATATCGAGCTAGCACGGTCCGTACACGAGGACCTAAAATACATACAAAGATACATAGACACATGCAGATTTCACCCCGTTTTCAATGGCTCCTGGTGCTGGTCTCCTCGAAATAACGACGATGCTGATGTGTATCGAAATAACTCTCTTGACTACATTCCTTTGACTCGACGGAACACTCATGAATAAACCAGAGCTTTGGCTTGAAAAATTTGCAAGAATTCCCATCTACATATCAATCGCTGGTCATCCCCAAGTGAAGCCGTAAAACCCATTTGCAGTCCGATTGGTTACTTCGGTCAAGTTCGGAAGACGGGTATCCTACATGGTCTACGCGAAAGCCAAAGGCGGATATGTCAGCTTAAGGAGATCAGTCTGAAGCTGGCAGTTGCCTGAAAAGCTACTGAACATATGGCCGAAAAGTCAATTGGGGTTCCGCTTCTTATGCTGTGTTAGCGACTTATTTCGGTTGTATTTTGTGCGCACTTTTAGGGAGATCTGTCTCAGATATGTTTGCCAAAAGACATAAGACTTCTTTCGGAAATGTCTGTAGACGCTAATAGAGGAATTAGTTTGTCCAGGAATTCTGAATACTTAAAAATAGGCCTACTTCAAAATTATTCATGAACAGTCCTAATAATAATAATATTCATTTCAGATCTACACTGATGTATAAGATATATACATATAAGTATATAACTTATAATATCTCATACACTAATGTATAAGATATATATAGGATATATTTGATATATCAATTAATTTTGAACTCTTGGAAGTTTGCTAGATTAAACCGAGATGAAACACAAAGCATTGCATTAGCATATAGCCTAGCCGTGACATATTTTAAATGCTTGACAGACATTTTAGTCTCAGCTTAATTTTTAACGAGATTTAGAGATCTATTGATTCAAAACTGAACACTGGATATGACATTTAAGAGCGGGGTTTTGGCCCCTTAGCCCTTACTCCACTAATTGTCACGTCACTGACTTATGTACAGCTGCAGTTTCAGCCCATACTGACAGGGCTGCCATTATTTACAATTCGAAGCCACCAGCGAATGTGAATTATGACAGCGGGGCCATAGAAGTTTCTAGAAATGAATTAGATTAGAAATGAATGAGTTTACAAACGTCTATCCGGTATTCATCCATGATTCTTAACAGGATTTATGATTACTTGCTCTTGTGGACGTCAGTTGGAGCTTACAGACACAAGCACCATTTGGCCATTTCCTGCGGCCATTAGAAATTTTTGATATAGTATGAGTATTAACATTTTTCGGCGTACTTGCAGAAACTCAAGAATGCGGGTAGATTTTTATGGATAAGCCCATGCCTATTGTAGTAATACCTATGACTACACGCCAGCGGAATCGATATCATCGCGTTCGTAAACGTAGATTTATTCATATCTGACCAAAACCCAATAACTTCTTCAGCGCTTGAACGCTAAACTTGTAGCTACACTGAAGCGATCTATCCAATCCGGTATCTTTTGGTCTCTTGATTAGCAAATCAGACAATCGACGTTAAAACAGTTTCTGCCTGAAAGAAAAATTCAGTTTATGTGATAAACACACAATCAATTCTTCAGATGATTTATTTCTCTGAGACATTTCGGAATATTCGAGAAGATTTCGATCTAGATGTAAATATCTCAAGATAAAGCGAGGCAACATTATAGAAGGCAGCCGTAGCAACATCGCGCATGTCTCTCAGTCGACGGAGCGGATGAAACACGGGTGGATTAATAGGACTAAGAGACCGACGAGAAAGAAGGAACGGGAAGAGGAATAAGACAAGAAAGAGGGCGAACGCGACCCTCCTCCATCTGTCCATTTATTAATGGCCTGCACCGTGGCCCCGGACGACTGTCGTATCTATATAGTAGAATTCCGCGCCTATCGAAGTATCCAGTATCTCGTTCGCTCCTGTCCTCTTCGGCAGAGGCAGTACATATGATGCTCGTGTGTGTCTTGGTGTTCGTCTGGGGGTCTGTGTGAGTTCGGCTGCTCTTGCCGATTGGTTTCTTGGTCGTCCACTGGAGCCAGTATGTTCTTCCCTGCATGGCACATCTGCTGGTCATCTTAGCCTCTGGACTACTTATCGAGGGACGACGAAAACAAGAAGCGCCATCGGGTGATGATTTAAGACCGCGTCAAATCTGTGCTGATGTGTCGTCGCTCTGATTTCAATAGTTGCTCTGCTTGGCTGTCCATCTGACTACTCTGTTTCTGTCTGTCTGTCTGTCTGTCTGGTTTTTCTGTTCTATCTGTATGCATATGTTTATATCCCTTCTTTCCTAGCCTCCTTCTTTCCTAGCTCCCTTCTTCCCTCTCTCTCTTTCTCTGCTTTTCAATCTTCATGTACGTCTTTCTCTCAGGAGTTGTTCGTTTGTCTTTGTCTATGTCTCTGTATTTATTTCTCCTTATCTTTGTTCGTATTTTTTCTTGTCTTTGCCTCTCCCTCTCATCGAGACATAAGTCTTCAACTCATTTCCATGCCTAATACAGCATTTACAAGTTGCTAGCAATCTAAGCAGTCGCTAAATGTCCTACTGAAGAGGCCCAACTGTGTATCATTGGCCATGTTTTCATCATGCACTACGCAGGCTACAATGTATTGTGTATATAATGAATCTAATCTAATGTAATGACTTCTATAGCGCCGTTATCATAATGCCCAAAGCATCAATCGAGTGAATTCGTAATCAAAATCATAATCCATTGGAGAAGCCAAATCGAATTCCTGTGTGTCAGAGAAAGCAGAAGTTAGGCTACGGTGGGTAACTAAGTTGAACAGATGAGTCTTACGTTCAGACCTGACTGACATCAAAACTAGAACGAATAGAACTTGGCAGTGAATTCCAAAGGCATGGATCAGCAACCGAGAACGCTCTAGAACCCAACATTGTTCTGGTACGAGGGTCAATAAGAGTCATATTATCCACTGATCGAGTGCAATATTTGTTGGTAGGCCTATGACGGTTGAGCATGGAATACAGATGCCGGCTGATTTAAATGTAGTACTTTGTGAACTATTTGACAGATTTTAAAAACCTGCCTAGCTAATGTCTAAACGAAACGAGAAATGTTAGGTCGCTTCCTTAAGGGAGACAACACTGTAAAGCTCTGTCCCGGGATCCGACTCATGCCTCTTCCGCGGTCGCCAGAAGGGCAGCGCCCTGATTATGGCTTTTTCTCAGAATAAGGTTCGTTCCTTTACCGGCAATAGTCGGTCCCTTTTCGCGCGCCTTTTTAATCATGGGCTTCTTCACCGAGATTCTACACCTCGTAATTCTGAAACTACTACCAATAATCAGAGACAGCAGTCGTTCTCAAACTTCATGGGAAGAGGAGTCTTATGACACGTCTCTACGTCTTTCCGCCCTGGGCACATGAATATTCCGGAACACATCTTCCCACTATCACTCATCCATCGCTCCATTTCCGTGTGTATATTCCAGATTCATTGCATAGTCAAGGGCAAGAAAACAGAAGTAGGCCTAAGTACTGAAGTAATGAGCAATTCAGCATTTGCCACATTCAACAATAATGCGATTTGTGGGGAAAGAGGGATTCCCATTCAAAACCATCTCCAACTGGACTGTGGTCATACATCCCAGAAGGTAACTTGTTTGCCCTGTACTGCGTATTCACGTCGGCTTGATGGAGGATGTACGCCGAAATTAAATGCATTGTCAGATATGGCAGACGACGGGCGCCCTCGGATATTCTACTCTCGTACCCTGCACACATCATCAACGCAGAAAGTTAGAGCCGCACACTGCAGTTCCCGCCTCGGAGATCAGCGGAACGAGAAACTCCGGACGTTCGGTCACTTCGCACACTACCATCGCAAACAGGACACCAGAGTGCTCCAAGTTATGACATCCGGCATTCCGACGAGCCGGAAGAGATCGATCGACGGCATAGACACACTTGAACTCAGACAGTATACAGACAGACCCCCGACCGACGAACTTCGGACTAGTCTTAAAAAACAAGCCTATGGCAAAAAACGTGTGGAAACAGCACCCTGCAGGATGCTAGATGTTACATTTCTCCGCAGTAGTTGCCTCACGTTTCTAAAATTAACTGCACGCAATTCTTGGATGAATAACATCTGCGTAAACTACTCTTGCAAGCAGAGAAGCCCGTTAGTGCTAAATCTCCCACCTGTAGACTCTTCGTTCTACCAAAGTACAGTACACGTATCGACTGAAGCCTTAACTAAAATTATCTGGTTTTTATTATATAAGCTATGGTGTAGACACAAAATCTGCTTCTGTCAACTATTTTATTCAACTTTCATAAAATTATCAAAGACCTGCCTAAAACACAGAAGCAGCCTAACAGAAGAATGCCGTTTAAGTGTATAGATCTTTGTGGAATCTTTAGCCAAACTCTAAATCAAACAAATACAATTACGGTCTCAAGCCAGTAGTCCGTGTGAGTGCATCAAGAAGTAATGTCCACATGGAAAAAAATGTCTTTGTCGCAGCATTGTGCAGGGTCTTTGTCCCAACACAGAACAACCAGTCACATAGTAGGCCCTATACACAAACACACATTCATAAATGAAAGACGAAATGACAGTCACCCACCTCATGCTCCTTGCAAACACCCAACCCAGTATCATTTAAAACATGCACTATACAACGACTGCATACACACACGCATGCTACCACTGTGCTTCCAAACAAACCCTAGTAAATATCACAACAATAAGGCAGGGAAATGACTTGCAACTGGAAAACCACTTATGCTAACAAACTCATTGCAGTAACCTACAAAACTCACTGAAACACTTCTGGATGCTTTTGCCTTCTGCATGCACATGTTTCATGCCTCGCTCGATCTTTATGAAACACAAAGGCCACATGTGCTCACAGCTATCCAAACGTTTGGCTATTGCTGATGAAAGTTCACAAACCAAAACCTGCTACAATTTTTTACAAATAACCAAATCGAGTTCTGAAAATTGAAACCTTGTGGCTATTACAAGGTATACATTTTAAATTTTACCTTTAGAATTCTACAACAGTAAAGTATTCCAATAAATTAAAAGTTTCAGAAACTGTTTAAGGTGGTTACACCTCAGAAGTGTTGCAGAACAGACATTGGTATCATTTTACTGGGCTTACATGTGAAGCATCAACAGATCCTGCTAACTTTATGAAATCCCAGATTTGAAGGTTTTGGAGATTATTTTGCAATTTTATACTGATGTTCATAACATTAAGGATGTCAAATAGTCTTGTAAAAGATGCTGCTAAAAGAACATGTCAACAGGAGACCAACTCAACCAACCAACCCAGCAAAGACAGAACCAAAGAAGCACAACTTCTTCAATGCCCATAATTTCAATTTTAATGGGCATTTCTTTCTCACCTTGAACTCCTTAACATGAGTTGGCTAGATGTGCATTAATTAACACACCGCTATCAAAAATAGATCTTACGAGGTCTGATCCTGGCAGCAAAGGATTTTTTGACACCATCTGATCAGCAGATGCAAAGCTACACACAAGCAGAAGTGATCTTCGGTAAACAAAGCAACTCCCTGACTCTACAGTAATTGCAAATATTATTTCAGGTTAGAATTACACTAATGGTAGTTTTATCACTTAAAAGCTAACCTGATCGTGAATACCTAAATCATAACTGTTTATCAAGTAACAAAGCTTAAACACAAGATAAAGACCCACTTGACAAAATTTCCACATAGTATTAGGGTTGATTCACAACACTCTGATAAAGAATTTATAAATGTATATGCATCAATGTGACACTTGGGCGACGTAAGTGAAACACCGATATTAATTCAATCAGATGAACAGAACTACAACTGTGCAGTTGGTTAAAGTATTCATCAAGTCCTCAAATTAAAGCCGTGTAGCCAATTCCACTCAAGATTATTGCGTAACAGAAATGGTGACTCAAACTGAACATAAATGTGCTGTATATGTTTACATTTCAACAGTACAGTTCAATTAGACCCAGTGAGTCACCATTCCTGTTTTCACAGTAAGTTTTAGTTCAATTCGTAAATTAATCCACACATCACCTGTTCAGCATAAAAACACAGACCACAGTTAGAGGCCATTAAGCAACCCAAGACCAAATTCAGACTGGCAGAGAAAGAAACACAAGTCAATTGGATCTCAAGCAGTTACTGATGACCAAAACAACCTTTGCATACTTAGTTTTTTGCACAGGGCACTACTGTTACTCTTCTTTGCACTGAAATTTATGCCTAATAGAATATAAATTTAAGAAGACAATCAACCATTATATGGATGCAATTGGACACCTTGAGCTGTTGCCAAAAGGCAATAACTGGAAGAAAACAGATTTGAATCAACTGGACTTTCTAAACTTTAATCTACTAGAATAAATGAACTGTTTAACTCCACCATATTACATCTGATATTTAAAAAAAACTTTGTAGCAAGTTCTTGAATTGATGCTCAATAGCTCTAAATAAATCTCATGCTCATGTACACATGATCATCCTTCTTACAAATTTCTTAGCCTTGAAGCCATTACAATTACAGTTCAGTAAACTTCTGCATAAGAATTCCTATTATTTTCAGCAAAATTTTAGTGAAAAACTGGGGCAGGACAGTTTCATAAAAATAGCTGTGCACACAGGTTTGACCAAGCAATATATTCAGAACAGAATAAGCTCAGGCTTTGTGCTACAAATCATGGCTATTCGAGTTCAGAAAAAAATCGAGGTAGGATGACAGAAAACCAAAACTACAACACAACCAACAAAATTACTAACCAGTGAAGGCACAAGCAGTTAAGAGTTCAAGCTTCAAACACAACTTCGAATGCAAAAGCAAACCCTCATTCCAACAACTGGTTAGGGATCAAAGTAAAACCATACAACCCTTTAGAAAAACTCGTTTGATAGCACATCTGGAAACCGTACACATGGGCATTTCCTTTGCTAAAATATTGGTTTTATGGGCTCTCTTGATACTCTCAAGTTTAAAGAGAATGTTTTAATTGCAATTCAAGTAAACCAAATATCACAGGGCAACTAAACATAGTAATAGGAGGCCAATTTCCCACCCGAGGACAAGCTTAAGGACAGCAGCATAAGCAACACAGTGCCAAACTCAATACCATTTTCAGTAAAGGCGGCTCAGCTCAGAACTTCAACTCGACAAACATACATAAAGTGGATGAATGAAACATGGAAAAATCAGAGATGCAGAACCATTTATTTTAATTTTTACAAAGATGACTAAAACCAAACGATCGATTTCATTGTTTAATTCTCATCACATTCGCTGGTGCTCATTAACTGGCGCTAGCACGAGGGCAACACGCAAGATGTTCGTGGATTTTTGTAGTCTTCAGTCGGAACTGAAACATCGGCACTAAACATTCTCTCTTCAATCACCATGCATCATCAATATCATCTTCATCAACCACAGCCACATCAGAAGCACAAACCAGAAGTGATGAATGATATGACATACACCCATCCTTGCACACATCTCAAGGGAGATTACTAATTGGGACTTTAGTCTATATGCTTCGTGATACGTCCGTCCGTCTGTCTGTCCGTCTGTTTGTCTGTCTGCGCGCATGTGTGTAACTGAAGTTTTTCCAGGCGTTATTAACTTGCACCTCCTGCCAAACACGCCGAACAAGAGCTTCATTTTCTGAAATGATGAAACAGAATTTCTGCTTAAACACCAAATCCTATAACAAAACAAGTATTCCTGTCAACTGAGCAGGGTTTATATATTTATTTCCCAACTATTATAAAAATCCAGCACTAAATGTAGCTGAAGTTCTTCAGGAAAGACCTATAATACTGTCATCTAAGTTTACCCAAATTAATTCAGCTTTCACCAAAACCAGAACCGCCAAAATGCTGGTTACTTTACTATTTCTTACACTTCGGTAGTACCTTAACCCAATTACATTAATCAGTGACACTAAGCAATTAAGCTTGAAGTAGCTCCAACAGACCAGTCTCATGAGCCTGCTTCACGATACAACCAACAAGTTGAATTACATTAGTCCTATATTCACTTCTAATAAGCGAATTCACATTTACCCTGACCACTCTCATTTCAATTCTGTGCAATATGAATGACATCACTAACAGATCAAGTACTGCTGGACAACAGCCGCTGATATGCAAACACAAATAACTCTTACCAAGATGAAAGGTTCTTCATCCTGCGTATCTCACGAGTGGCCCAAGTGGCAAGCGTCTTCACCTTGGCTGTTTTTGATCTGCGACCTTTGTTGAGGAGGTTGGCAATAACTTCATTGTCCACCAGTGGAAGCATAGCGGCTCCAAATGCAGTACAAAGATCCCTACAGAAAAAGTTCTTCAGCTTACATCCCCTAACAAGGAGGTGGAATATACTGAAATATCTTTTAGCTCTAACAGCAAATTTAACCAGCCCAGCAAAGACTACCAGACTCAAGCATCACAGGGTTAAGTAAAACATTCTCACTCCTCTGTTAGTCTAAAGATCTGTTGGCTGACATCCATGCACAATGACAGGGTGAACCTCTCAGACTGCCCTGGTATTCATTTACCGATCCTGAAAGGTTGGTCCATTTAAAGGAATCTCTACAGAGTAGAATCAACAGTACGTTGGCTTACCCTATAAGACCGCAGCTGGCTCCAACAACAGAATCACTGTGCTCTTCGTCACGAGCAATAAGTTCAATGAATTGCATGATGTGCTGAACATGAGGATGAACTAGGCCAACGTCTGCTACAAATCAAAGAGCAGGAATCTCAAATTACACAGCATTAATACAAATATTAAAAAGATCGGTTATAACAGGATACATAAAAAAAGTTAGAGGTAATAACAAACTAAAATACAGGTAAAATGAACATTTTTTCATACAACGTAATCTTAACAAATTTCAAATAATTACATTTTGTAATTCTTTAAATCTCAAACTTAATTCACAAAACGAATATGCAAAAACTCACTCCATTTTATTTTTAAACTAACTTCAGAAACTTATGAACAGAAATTAGGTTTAAATGCAAAGCTTTTGACCATGATAGCAAACAGACTCAGCAGCATAAAAAATGAATCAGGCCTGATGGAAGAACAGATTGTTACAAGTAGAATTTGGCCACTAATAAACGAATGCACAAGACAGTAGAAATAAGCTATGCTAGGAAAGAATTTTCAGACAAAAACCAGCCTTACAATAAATATTTTTGATCAAAGAACATTAGAATTCAGCTACACATGAAATTAATTAGGAACCAAATGAGTAGGCCTTACAAATGTGTTTTGTATGAACTTAATATAAGCACCGCATGAAGAATTCTGCTTGGTATGTAAGAAAATTCAAATACTACTTAATATTCTGCACATGCAGAGAATACACACAGTCTACCAAATCTGCCAAATAAAGAACATTGTTGCGTACGGTTTATTTGGTTAGCATCACCCTTGAGGCCTTGCACTATTCCAGTGTACGCTTCAAGGCAACCTTCTCTCAGTTCATTCAGGTAATCGATCATATCGAAGCTATTCTGTAATAAAAACATAAATAATTTGAATTACAATGTAATAGCAAATCAAGGCGCAAAAGGATAACCAATAGACAATATAGACCATTCTTTCAAAATCAACATTAAGACTAATATCTCATTAAATGTAACTCAAAAGTTTATGTCCTCCTTACAGCTCAGGGGTTCATATCACAACTTCAAATACCCAACATTCTCCCTTCATTCACATAACTTAGAATTTTGGAAAAGGCAAAGATTTTCTAATAGATTAATTAAGTATTGCTAGATATTTTTCAGGCCGAGGATATAAATAACCTAGAAAGGAACAGCAGCTCGAGTGAAATAATAAGCCATTAATAAATCCAGGAAATCAGCAATCAAATCAAATGACTGTTTTAAAGATATTATGAAAATTCTGATTTATTGTTACTGCCATTACTCCTGCAACAACTCCCTCGACTACCATACACTTACCATAAATATTATTAAAGACTTGCCTATTGGGAACTAATATTCAATTTACAATAAATGAAATCACTCTGGTGATACTAGACATTAACTTATAAAACAAATTCAGTCTGACCCTGTCCACTGTAGCTTGAGTAGCCTGTGACAGAGTTCTCATAACAACCTCCAGGTACTTCTGGAACTCAGGGCCAAGGGCCAGAGCAATATCTCCAAATACAGACAAAATCTGGGGTTTCACAGATCGATGCACCTGGTCATTCTGAAAGCCAAACATCAATTGTGGTTATGGCGTTTAAATGCACAAATTAGCTTCAATTCCAATGTCTTAATCCTGTCTCTTACTTTACACCAGTCACATAATTTTTTAGAAAACAAGGTAGTAGTACATGACCAGCAATAATCATATCTCTACTTTAAAAATATTAGTGACACATGTATGTATGTATCCAGGCACTTGTATAGCGTGTTTTAAGAAACTCACAAAGGCGCTGCAGGGTGGCACATATGTTACGAAAGAATGAGTCGCTGTGTATTGTAAACAAAATGAGTTTATAAATGACAATTTTTGACACATCTTAAAAAAATGAATTATTGCCACACAAGAGGTATATTGATATTGATAATATCAACTCCAGATACAGAACAGGCTTTTTGCACCAATAATCATTCCACAGTAGGTGTGCAGAGATTAAAAAGAGCAACAGACTACATTATCCTATACAAGAACCACCACCCCCCCAGTAATCAGCAGTAATCAGTTAGCAGTAATCAGTTTTTTACAACTTAAATTAATGTACCTGTACACCAATAAAGCGAGTTTAAATCTTTAAAACTGAAGTTTACTTACTCCAAGATTTTCCAGAAGAATCATCATAGTTTCATCACAGTAAGGCATAATTTTGGATCCAAGAGCACGGCACATGTCACCCATCAAGCCAACACCAGCCAAGCACACCTACACAAGCACAATAATTGCACAGCCTTGCAGCAGTTCCCTGTAAAATGACACCATGTTGTACTGATCACTGTTATTATTCCTACACCAGTGCTATGAGCTCTTCTCGGTCAGTCAGAACTCACATCTTCCTAATAAAGTTATAAATTATACAGATCATTGACTTTTTAGTTCACCAAAGAGCAATTCACATTATTGAGGCTGATGTTAAGACATAAGGACAAAAAAAGCAATTCTTACCTGGTACTCCTCAAAGTTTCTGAGACCAGCAAAGAAGAAGGGTTTAAATGCTTCAATATACTTGAGAAAGTTTTCTCCCAAAACTACACAGAAAACAAGCAGAAGATAATGTATGCATTGGTCCTTTGCACTCCCTTGGAGGTCAATTTAAATTTCCTTTCCTGTCATCTGGATCAGCTACTTTCTCTTTGGACAACTCTTATAGCATACATGAATCTGTTTCTAATGAAACATTAACTTGCTTGATTCATGGTTGGAATATTGAAGTTTTTTCTTTATTATCAGTTTAATGGCATTGTAGAAGTTTCCAGATTATATTAGATTCTGAGATTAATGGTAAGCATGGTTCATGAAACTGTAACAACTGCAAGTAGAAATTCAACTGAACTATCCAATACTTCAGCTGTTGAGGTTGTTAAGTCTTAAGCAAGCAGTTCTCTAAACTGAAGTTTTATTAGTTACATTAGAAACAGTATTTCATTCAAACAGGTGACCAACTCATGTTCTCAAATGTTCACATCAAATTGGGAATTCTTAAGCAAAGGCTGTCCAGATGTTCGAATGACGTCAACATGTTTGCACTTCAACAAGAACCTACAAACCCAGGACTGTTACTGATGGAGGTCCATGTATGTAATAAATGATATCCTTATCTAGACCTACCAAAGGACTGCACTAATGCAACAACACTGCACTTCACACCTTTATTGAAAACAAATTTGTCTGTACAGATCTGAACAGCCGTGTTAATACAACCCATTGCTAATTCCTACCTATCACTGAAAACAGAAAAGCAGTCTCTCCAACTTTTACAAAACTGTGCCTTTCCTGCAGTGGGCCACCTACTTTAAACTCTATATCTGCATCCTACTGGCCAGGGAAACTACTTTCAACTATTATCAATACTTGAACACAGTCCTATATAATGAGGACCGGACTGGGAACACTTTTGAGTAGACGTTTTAAAGGAGCCCTGGACAAAATTTCCGAATGAATGAACACAACATTGAAATGTGTCCCACCTTCAATCAGAGTGGAAACAGCAAGCAGAGCATCCTCCTGTACTCCTCCAGCTTTTCCACTGGAAGTACTAAGCATGTGCAGCAGAGCACCCATTATGGCATCAGAAATCTGTGGAGCATCTTCAGGTGAAACTTTTCGCAGAACACTCTACAAGAACAAGTGCCAGTATGCATACCATCATCTGAATTACAAGTGAAACAAGTCAAATCAAAAAAAAATTAATGGACCACATCTTTACTAAGTCTTCACATATACTAATATTGAATCATAAGTGCTTTATACCATCAACAGAGCAGTTTTTTTAAGAATTAGAAAATTTTAAATTAGCAAATATTGCAATCATAAAATATTAGTTTCTCTAATACTGCAACTATACAGTATTAGCTAATTCCTCTAAACTGTATTCCAATTCCGACATTTTCTTCAACCTAACGAGACATCGAGGCTAAGGATCAAGACAAATTCAAATCATAGCTTGAAGTGTATTTAGCCCATTTGGTTTAAATGTTGTTAAACAGCATAAACTGAATGTTAGTTCCACATAATCTGGCCTTTCAAACATCTTGATTACACAAATGAAAAACCTTAAATAGTTCCAAGCTTTGTCACCAACCTGAAGTGTTGCACATAGAAGTGATTGCAAATCATTTAGTTGCACTCGATCTGAAGTAGACTGAATATGACCCTATTAAAAAATGAAAAAGATATTACCATACACATTACCATTTAGCACCTTTATATGGGGTAAAACATATGCCTAAATTTATGTTCTTTTCTAAATGTGTTCTGTAGTAATCCATTAGCTGCAACGTGTTGATGGAATAATCAGACGGAGAACGGAAAATCCACTTGCTCTGAGATATGTGGGGAAGAAACCCTAGCAAAACTCAGAAAGCTTAACTTAAGATAAGCTTAAAATGGAAGAAAGAGATTAAAACAACTCTAAAATATTTTTAAAACTATGTATTGAGAAAATTCCATTAGTCAAAACAGGTAACTCTTTGGATATAAAGTGATGCTTAACAACACATGTAAACTGTTATTCATAGCATATTTTGCTTCCATTCTATAATTTTTACCTCCATCTGAAGAACATGTTGCAGTCTTTCTAGAATCACCATCGTTGTCTTTTGTACAGTCACATAGCAATCCTAACAACACCAACAGTATTAAACTGAGTTCATTAAAAAGAAATTTAGAGAAATCTTCCACATAATTCTTTCAATTTAATTTAAAAATCTGATCTAATTATAACCAGAAAGCCATTATCATAATGCACATGGCATCAATCCATGGTCACTTTGAATTGAAACCACCAAGTGTGATCCAATGGAAAAGAAAGCCCTGTCAAAATTCATTAGATGACAGATACCAGAAGTCAGGCTACAATGGGCAACTAAGTAAAAATCAACTAGTGTTGGGTTTAGACTGATGTGGGTTGTCCACAAGGAATGGACTTCACCACAGTTGTACCTTTTGACTAGTGATACTTCATGCACCTTGTATCTATGAATGAAAACTGCTCTCTTTTGCCAAGGCTGGGAAGGAAGCACTTCCAAGTAGACAAATTTATGGAATGAAGAAATGAATCAACAGTAGTGCTACTGCTTATGAATAATTTGTGTAAGAGCAGTTTTACCAAACATCCGCAACATGGCTCTTAAATAATGTTATTTCTTGTTGTAGCCTTTATTTTTAACTTATTTTCATACCTTTGGACTATTTTTGACCATTTCCATCAGAGCTTCATAGGCTGCACTGCGTAGGTTATGCTGACCACCATCAGCTCTGTTTTAAAACAAATTTACATTCAGTGTTTAATTTTTACACAGGCAGGTATTATTTACTTGGTTTTAAAATAACCAAGTGAGCTAAAGCAGAACTCTCACATAACATGCATTTACATAATGTAAACTCTGCTATAACATGGTCGAGGACACAGGAATCCCAAATTTAATTCAGCAACACAACCCTGTCACAACCATAATGCAGAGTGGTACTTGGTATGACTTGCAGTGGTAGTTAGGAGGATGTAAGTGAAAGTTGTTAGATCACGTTAGTTTTAATGATTGACATGAAGTACAATTATGATAATTAACCATACAATAGAACTAAATGCTCTACCAATACATTGCTACAGAACCTTGTTACATTTAATTTATATTCAACCCGGAAAAAATTAAAAATCTACTGGTCAACTTTTAGAACAGAATTTTTTTTAAACTATACCAACTTCAAAGGTATAGGTTACAGACCTGTCAGTGGTTTCAAGAAGTTTCTGTACAATCGGTTCAAAGTAGGTAGACAGACAATAGGTCTCTGGCTCTGTCTGATCCTCTGGAACCTCAGCTGACTCAAATGCCGACTCTGCAAGGCTCGAGAAAGCCTAACATAGGCAAAAACAACATAAGAAGAACTTCCATACATCAAATACATTTTAAATGTTTTTACAGCCATTGTATTCAGCAAAATGCCACACATAATTAGATTTTTCGACCGAAGCACAAACACGAAGGGCTGTCAAAACTGTCACCAGGGTATCTGACTCCTTTTAGTCGTCAACCAAAAAAAATTAAATTTCAAACACAAAATGTGGAAGAATGCACTGCACACACTGGTCTCAACAGGCAGGCCAAATAGTAGCCATGTGCCTTTCATAGCTGTGTTGTTAAAAATGCATCTGTAACTTCTTCTAGTTTACGTATAACCATAACCAAGATGTTAACTTTAACTTTAGCAATTCCTTTTTACTGCCACTCATTAATTTGCATCATTAGAAAGGACAGCTGCACTTGGTACACATAATGCTAAAAATAAATAAAAGCAGGTTGCCAAATGAAATTGGAAAGGCACTCTACTCACCCAGCAGACATTGGCTGCCACTCTTGGCTCAGCATTTAGCCCTTCCACCATTGCATGCAACAAAGGATTGAGGAAATGCTCATTAATGACGGCCTCTGGAAGAATTTCGCAAACACGCCCAACTGTCCAAGCAGCCGTGTCACGCACAACCACACTAGTGTCCTTGAGTAATTCCAAAAGCATAGGCATTGCTGACTCAACAATAGGCTTCAGAGTCTCAGGATTAGGACCCTCCAAAATGGAGCCTATAACAGATTATCAAGCACATATATGTTACCATCAAACTATATTCTGAATATAAACTGAAACCAAACAATTAAGCCAAAACATTAAATGATCTATATTGCGCTACCCATAAAATTAATAACGGTTTCTTAGACTATAAACTTTACATGACTAACACCTGCTTTGCAATATAATTATTATATTACCACTCTTACCATAATGCTCATAACATTTTTTGTACTAGACCTATTTAATCTGTATCAACATTACTATGATATACACACCATGGTTAATAACTTCCACAATCAAGAAAACAGATAATACTTTTCCTTACTGGAATTAGAAGGTGATCTTACCAAAAGCCATAACAGCTGCATCTCGGTACCGCCAATCGGGGCTTTTGATGTGCTCTGTGACAAAGGGTAAGATGTACTGAACAATGTCGTCCTCACAGCAAGAAGCCATCAGCATCAGACAGACCCCGGCTGCCTTGCAAGGATTCCACTCGTCATCATCATCAAACTCTTCCTACAAAAATGTATGCAAGACCTTTAAGTGCCTCACATAAGTGCTGCACACATGGCTATATCTAGGAGATCTGGGAAGTGTTTTGTAGGTAAGCAGAGAATTTATGTTCAGCAGGGTCAAATGAAATCGTACAGTACGTCTATGCAGTGAAAAACTGTTTCAGGAGGAACACAGGAGAAAGCATGATGGGCTAGAGTTGATGTATGGAAACAAAACATTGGGTATCTCCACAGGCAGCTGAGCGCAATAATCGCCATCCAGGCCAACTCAAGACTACAACACAGAATTCCATGATGTATTCTGGGTCAGCGCCGACAAGTGAGGCACTCCCACCAAAAAAAAAGAATTACTGAAAATGGATAAGTAATTGGTTACATAATGGAACACTAATTCCTCATCAGTCAACCAAGGATGGATCTTTTGCTACGAAAAGGGAAGGAAGAAAAATTAAGTGTGACAGGAGATATACAGCCCTACAGTTTTGTTAGGATTCAGTTCTACTTAACCATATAGACTTAAGTTATCCCATAACACCACTAAGGATCCACGACACTGCCACTTTAACTCACTGCCTTTATATAAAGACTCCAGGCAGGCAGGCAGAGATCAACTCCAACTTCACATGATTACAGCGCTTCATAAGAACCACAAATATATAATTTTCTACAAGCTATGTAACAATTTAGCTTTACCTGCTTTGCTAAGGTCTGCGTAAGAATGGAGACTAGGTATTGCAGAGCTCCTTTAGCATAGAATCGACTTGTTCTCTCTGGCGGTCGCCCTTGTTCCTGAGCCTGTAATCAAAATCAGAACTTGTATAGTTTGCCAATATGGACATACGTTTGTGTCTGGATGTCTATAGCACCTGTGGACATAAAACACAGACTGGGTGAGACACAGACAGATTTCAGGAGACAGAAAAAAAGGGATCAAAACAGAAACAACAAAAAGACATGCTGTACTGCAAAATAAGACATGGCCACACACAGAAATAGTCAGAAAAAAAATACTAAAATGCACAAGCATAAGGAGACATCGACCCACAGACAAAAACTTTATAGAAACAGAGACCCAGGCACAGGCAGTGGATGAGAAAACTTATAATGATGTAAAATTAGACAAAAACAGAAAATCCCAGCCACAGAAAAAACAGAGAGTGAGTGACTGCCAACCTCTGCAGCTTCTATTGAAAGATCAACCTCTTCATCACAGACAGTGGACCAGAATTCAATTCCCTGTAGCGCTACCTCATCAATACTGCTTTTCATTGCCTCCAATGTGATCTAGGCATGAAACAACAAAATATCAATTAGTTAGCCTTTCAAGTTCAGCTTTCGTTCACTTAATGCTCCATAAAAGATTCATTGGGAAATCTCTTTCATCTGATAATTTTATAGAAGATAAAACTTGTAAACTGAAAACATTATAGTAAATGTTAAAAAATCATGTAACAAAAATATTTTGAAACTATTTTGCCAAATTAATTTGCTGACACACCTTTCACATATACCTTACAACAAAAGCATAATCACATTATTCCATTACGAAAAGTATAATATTAAAAAATTCACAAAAACTGTTTCAATTAAGTAGGAAATGAGAAAACGATCAGAGTTCTTACAGCAAAGAGTGCAGGTCCCATGTAGTGCTCCATGTACTGGTAGTACAGTGACATGATCTTGACCAGACACTGCAAGGCAGCAACTCGTACTTTGTTGTCTGTTGATTGGGTTGCCTCACAAACTACCTGCATGATGAAGTGTCTCTCTGACTGCAAGAAAAAATGTATCAAATATTCTTTATTCCCTGGCAGAAAGTCACATCACAGTAATCTGAGTCCTTCTTAGTGCCATTGTAGTAATGGCAAATTTTCAATCATTATCTAAAGTTGAATACAGATATTCTACAGTCTTAATTATCAGACTTCACAGAGAGGTCATGTGTAGGAAGACAGTTCCAGAGTTTGGGGCCAGCAATGGACAAGATACACTCAACAAAGCCTTGTCTTCAGCACAGTCAAACAGAGACAATCAGAGGATTTCATCACGTGGTCACAAGTAAACATTAATACTGCACAAATGAAACATACCAATCTTCCATTTCTAAAGTTACAACGGTCATCACAATTAAAACAAAAGTTTAACTTTATTTGTGTCCATTTATCAAATAACCAGCTACTAATGATTCCAAAAACTCACATAGCTGCAGAATGTTAATTATTAGCAAATCTATCAAATAATAAATAATGCTCAACAAGTATTTCCAGCCATACAATATACCATCCACCTACTGAAATAAATTTAAGCCTTTACCAGAACTTACTTCAATGTCAAAATTGGCCTTGGTAAATTCCAGAGAGTTGAGCAGTGCTGTTGTTGCAGCCAGCCTCACATGGTTACTTAACAAAATGGACCACAGACTTAATTCAATAATGAGTAGAGTATCATCTTTATATGCAAACAATTTCTTAAATGACCACAATAACATAATTCAACATACTACAGTACTACTACTATCAAATTCATGATTTTCTCTGATAAGTAATAAAACAACAGCATATCGCATAAAATAATAGTATAATAATAGCATATATTAAACACTCAATTACAGTTCAGTGGTAATAGATTGCTAAGTATCGGGTAAAGCAATACAGTACACCCCAATTAAAAACAGCAACAACATTTATTGTCAGCACTAAGTCATTAGATATAATTTTCAAGTTTTAATAAATTGTTAATGTAGAATATTAAAATAAGTAATTTCAAATGTTGTGATATTAATTACAACTTGCACTGACAAAAAGAAACATTGATCTACATACCTTGGTTCTTCTTTTTTCATCCCATTCACAATAGCTGTCAAGATTTCATTTGACTGAGTCTGTAGTATAGCTGGGTCCTTAAAAATCATTTCAGATGCAAATTTTGCATATAACAGCAAATACGCTCCATCAAAAGATTTTATGTTCCACTGTAATGGTCAGTTTTCACATCACTACCATCCTAACCTGCATTTTGGCATATGAACATTCATACAGCCCCTTTTAGGAACCATCATAAAATGCTGTCATGTTAGACTCATGCTTTCCACTTTACAAATTCGACACATTGCTACTAATTTTTGAAAATGCTTAGAATGTCAGTCACTCAGCAAAATTTGTTTGTTTTATACCTTTCTAACAGTCTGTTATAAATGGCAACAATTACAAGGTTCATAAATAGTGTATCATAATAGAGTGAAAAAAGTTTGCAAAACAAACAGTTTTGCACTACATCTTTCTAATAACTTGCTATAAACGGCATCAAACTGCAAGGCTTATATAAACACTGTATCATATAAAATATAATACAGACACATTTAACACGAAAATTCTGAAATAATTCAAATCTAATTTTAAATCTCTCCAGACCCTAACACTATTAAATATAAAACTTTAAACTTAGCAGTTCCTATTCTTAAATTATTACCTTCTTTGAAAACATTAAACTGTCATCAGGTCCTCCAAAAAAAAAACTTGTGTAAACTTACTATGTCTTGGCAGATGTAGCCAACTGCTTCTAGTGACGCTTCCTTCACCATCTCTGTGCTTGATGGGTTTGTAACATTTGAAGTCAAGATGGGCATCATCTCAGGCCAAGTTCCCTGTGGAAGTTCTGTGCAGGCAATGTATGCAACACACTGGGCTGCTGTGCTTGGTCGCATCGTCTCTGACCCCAAAGTCTCCAAGACCTACGATCAAGTTTCCACATATCTCAATCCTCATATTTGCAACAGCCAGCTAGCAAACTGGACAAATGACTAAGTGGCACAATGAACATAAAGTCTAAAATAATTGGCACAAGATAAATAGCAGAGTCATTAAAAAGTTTATGAAGTTTATCTGTTTAAATTAGAACCTCTGAGAATTGTTATTTATGGTTATAGATAATTATTCCTATATATAAACTAGTATGTATGGTCTCTACATAGCATATTTCAGCTTCATGTTCTAACTATGCGCAAAAGAGTGCTTCTTTAATATCTGATTCCCAGATCACTTTGATCAATGTTAATAGGCAACCCTAACTATGTTGGACTAAAGTCCTTTCTGGAATTGCATTTTATATCCCAATTAATTGAACAAATTTTGTAATCTGTTACATGCTGCATTAGGAATCAATAAAAGAGTTGACAATAACAAATAACAACTGAATAAAACAGAAACTTCTACTCCTTTTATTAGTCGTAATCGAATGTTTGTTAATCACAGTTTTGGTTCATAATGCAGTACTTTTTGAATTTTGCATTCACTCATAATCTGTACTCAAACCATCTCCATCATGGTTAGACCCTTTCATTCACTGTATCTCTCCATATATGTAGTGAGTTTACCTGAGTTGCTGTAGAATATGTAATCCAATATATACGCTGCTCAACAAAATGTTAGAAAATTCTTCACTCAAATACCTCTGCTAGCAGCAGGTGTATAGAAGTGAAAATCACCACACATCATTACACAACAGCCGATTTAGATGTGCATTTCCTTGTTGCGTAAAAACGGAGATCAAACACAAAATCAAAGTAACATATACTAACGTTTCGTTTGACATATGCACGCAGGTCCTCAGGAAATGACATCCACCGTGTTTGATACTGACCACGAATTGCAGGATCTTTTGAATAGAGTGCATTCTTAAGCTGTATGCCAGCTTGCATTCGTGCAACCGGGCTGTTGCTACCATGTTTCAGAACATCAGACAGCTGCTTCAGCAACTCTGGCTAGAAAATGCCAACACAAGACAAACTAGCATTTACTAAACTGTTACTATTGCAGTTTGGTTTCGAGCAGTTTTTGTATAAACCAAAGATCAACTGCACACTGGTACTATTCCGCTCCTCATCAGCTCTATGTACTGTTCACAATCATGTGCAAGTCGAAACTTCTGGGAGATTAACTTACACAAGGTAAAGCCAAAATCACAAGACACATCCACAGGAGACTGCATAAGATACTAGTGGCAAAGGTCACTTTGTACATTATTAAACAACAAATAAAGTTCTTTAACATGTGTTTTCATGGTATTTGAACAGATTCCTTAAAACTGTCCAAACGGCCATCAGATTTTAAATCACACCATTAGCCATTTTCAAGCAACAGTTCTCATTTGGTATTTGTTTTTGATTGTGTATGCTGCTTTCAAACTTATTAACTTTTATAATTCATGCTTTTGGCCCTTAAAAAATGTGTAAAATTTGCTTGGAGCTATAGAAATTGCACTCATACCAGTACTTAATGTCTCTATGCAAGAACATTGTTATAACTTTCCCATATCAACAGTCCAGACAAAACTCTGACTTTTGACTAGCTGGGAATTGGACCATCATAGTGAAGGAAGGGGGCACTCATTCTCAACAAAACTAGCCACAAAGTACACATATTCAGCAGACCCAGGTCTTCAACAGTAATAACACTTAGATGCAGAAGTAACTAGAGACAATTTATTACTTGGCAGTAATCATGACTTTTAATGGTTTAGGTTAAATCTATTGTTTTCTGAGTAGAAGGACATGTGTCTGCAACATAAATGTAATTTCTTTTTCAAGTAGTGCTAGCCACCACTGTAACATTTCCTGTTGATTCATTTTCTTGACTAACTTTTCTTCTAGTTTTCAAAATAGAGGCAAACAGTAATTATTTCTGAGATGCCAGTGAGTAACAACAATTTTCACAATTTTACTGGAAAATCAGGCCTGTTTTTCTTAACTCAATATGATCAGAAAAAACATTCAACTAGCAAACTTGTTTTATTTCGGGTAAAACATAAATTCCATTATTTGGGCTTAACTTGGTAACTTTTGGAGCTTGAAAAGATTCTATTCAACATTGCTGCACATGAGCTTGAATCCCATAGGTTTCCACTTAACATTTAATAGTTTTCCTCCAAACTACTCTGTCATGCACTGCCAGTGTCCAGTTAGGGATGTTGTTTAGCACCAATCTGTGGTGTCAAGCCACTTGTTTGGCATCAGTCTTCTATGTTGTCAAGCCAATTGCAAGGTCCTCCCTAATGAACTCTTCCTCTTACCAAAATCAAAATTTGGAGATTAACTTGTATGTGAGTATATTAATTTCAGAGCTGACACAAAATATTACCATTATAAAAATAGAAATTTCTTACCAAGTGAGAAAATTAAGTCAGCAGAATTCAGTCATACACAGTCAGTTATCAAAGCTATTTTAATAATTAATAAAATTTCAAGTTAGATTTGCAACAACTACATGTCCAGTATTTCTCGTAAACATAAGTTTTACATAGCCGTTAAATTTCAAGATTTTTATCTATTCCAAACCCATAAAAGTTGTCTTCAGAAGACAGACAGGCTGAAAAACACTAAGCCAAAAGTTTCAGGAAGATTTTGGACATGGTATGGGCAACATATAGCCTAGCCCAAAATTCAATGATTTCACAGGTAGGCCCAGCAGGGGTGTCAACATTTGCTACAGTTATATCTATTGAAAACCTTAAATTTTTGTTAACAGTGCTATTATCATGTCCTTCTACTGAATGAGTGTAACTGTAAAAAAAGAAGAAACAATCTCACAAAAAGAAATTATCATTTAAAATTCAGTACTTTCACAACAACTGAAACATTACTATCGTTGCAAGTTTTAGTCTTCTCAGTGCACTTATTTACTCATGTTTTTCTCTAACTTTTTCTGGTTAGTCTTTTTATTTCAAACTGTTCTATTCTTGGAAATGACAACTGTAAAGGTAAATTATTAAATAAATTTGTGGAGCTAAAGTGGCTTCTGTTGATTGTGCCAATAATATGCAATGCTAAAATGGTAAATCACCAATCGCATCAATAATTTAGGATGCTAAAATGAAAAATTATCAATAAACCTTCAAAAACCTTAAATTATTGTTTCTTTCTATTTTCAACAAAAATAAGGTAATTTTTTTCTTGAGGCACTGCTAGCAAACCACAAAGTAATGGGTTCAGAGGAAAGAAAACCACCACTGGCTTAGACCATCCCCCAACTGGATTTTCCCAGTCCAAGTGCTCCTAGCACAGGCCTCTCTTCACCCACTGCTTCTAATCACAGACTGCACCATGGTGCAAACAATCAGAAAGCAAAGCAACAATTCCAGCAGCACCTCAAAACAAGTTACATAAAACCTATTGCAAAGCTGAATTAGGATGTCGTAACCGCAAATTAGCACGTAGCAGCGGCCATTATACAGAAACAATCCAATCAATAGGTCGTAAAAATTCCCGAACGAAAATCACAAAATAAAAATATATAAATTTTTCACATATTAGAAACTCTTAGGCGCCATCAATTGCATACTAACCAGGTTTTGCTGAGCCGCCTGTTCCAGAAACTGCTGAGCAGTTTCAAGTTCAGTTTTGTCTGCAAAAGTAAGAAAAAGGTCAACATTGTATCTTGAATATAACCTAATGCCAAAAAGAATTGTAAGCACTAATCAAAAGAACAGAATCTCTTGTCCATGAGGCAAATGAAACTGCAAGGACAAATAGCGGCAAAACCTAAAGGAAAGTGATGTCTCGAATATGGCGTGACAATTCTAAAACGAAAGCTATCTCACACAGCAATCTGTTCTCAATTACCTGGAGAAACGGTTTTCTCAAGGATTGTTACAAGCGACATTGCTTAAATATTTCTACCGAAAACCTTCAGATAAAATCAGACTATGACCAGAAAATTTCTTATTTTATGAAGTCAGTTGTCGGCAAACCAAAACTTTCATGTCCGCCATGTGCAAAAACAGGTGTAAGAATATGAACAACATACAAGTAGTTCGGCAGCAAAGTTGCTTTGTATCGATGCTTCTGATTTGTCAACGTTGGCGCCCAAACAAATGTTGTCCAATCAGATATCGCGTACTATTTGACGCACTATATTCTAGAAGCTGCGTAAATACGCTTAATATAAAAGCCGTTTACTTTTAAATTTTTATTTTACATAATTAGATTTATTAATATATATTAAAAATTTTTGTGAATACCAAATAATATCACTGTACAAAAGTTTATGCAAGGATCACGTGATAAGCTGTGATGTCGCATATGAGTCCGAAAATAGGTTAAGTAAGTAAGTTGCAGTTGTATATAATACAAAGATCTTAGAGTACTCTAAGACCTTTGATTAAAAAAGGCTAGGTAACTAAACGATAAGCTATAAATTGTAAGTGCAAATGTGTGTGTTTTACCATAGCGACCCTGCTCATTTTTAACGAATTTTTGGGTGAGATCCTAACACCGCCACTGCCCTTTGGTATCCTCACTCAGCATGTTTTGCCTGTTTGTCTTAATCCAGCTGTGCAAATCTTTATTTGAAGCTGTTCACGCTAGAGCAGATATTATTTCTTCTGGTAACCGGTTCTAGTGATCCACACTACGGTGGCCGAAAAGATTCCTCTGATATCCAATCCCATTAAACTGTGACATGTCCTATTATATTTCTGTATAGTTGCTGTCCTCTGGAAAATTTGCTTAGGTTTATCTGTTTTCTCGAATCCATGTACAATATTGTCGGTATCGATAGGATCCCCTCATTTTCCTTTCTATGGAAAAAAGACAGCTTTTAAGTCTTTTCTCTTCTCATGTGGAATCTTAACCCAACCTCATCCCATTCTGTCTTCCTGGCATGATTTCCCCCCAGTTCCCCGATTCTGGACTGGCACGAAAACTGCCTAACCTTGAACCAAACAACCTGAATTTTGCAGGCTTGAATTGATATATTTTCGTCGAGATGTTATCTTACGAAAGGTCAAGGTAAGCTATATTTTGCGGTATATTTAGTCACATTTATATGTCTTCGAGATTTATAAACGTGTTTATTTCTGTAGATCAAATTAAATCAGTTTAGCCCCATGCAGTGTCAGTTAGCATGGTGGCGGAATTCGACTTCTGTGACTGGTGTTTGAATCTAACTGCCCTGTGTGAAACTGGCAATACCGGGGTATTTGAAATAGTAAACAAGCTTTCCTTACATCATTAAAGCGTTTCGTCCAATTACTAATCCGTCAAGTTAATTCCGTTGCTACCGCGAGGTTTAGGCCACAGATTAAAATCTTTCGGCTATGCGTGGATAGGTAGGCCTAACATCCGGATTCTCCGCCGCGGAGGCAAAGCCTCCCCACAGGGCAGCTGTTTGGGAACTAAACATTTGGTACGGCACCGATTATTTCCGTTGTTAATTGGGCGGTTTTTTAGCGCGATGATTTTTGGGCGACGTCGTTTAGGCGGCGCCATTTGGGCGCCAGCTATTTGGGATTTTGGATACGGTAGAGCAAGCTGAAACAATTGATCTAGTACTGCATATCTGGAAGTACCTAGTTGGGCGCCGCCGTCCGACTGCGTCACCTCGATCCTACTTTGGGAGCCAGGCGCATGGATGGCCCGTTAAACTCCCTTCTGTGGCCGCCTGCCTCAATTTGCATTACCATTCCCATCCGCCTTTGCAGACGTCCGCACTCAGACAGTACTAAGGCCTAGATTAGGCATCCTTGTTGATCGTACAGGGCTAATTGTGCTATGGGGTGGGGTCATAAGCGCCCGCATAAATTTTTTCAAGGGAACACCAAGCAGCACAGAAATCATGCACATGTAAGGTGCATGATAGTGTTACTATTAACAGTAGAATCGGCAGCATTGGTGTATTCATCACTGCCCTCGCATCTGAGGCGTGGCTATCTAGCTGAATCCTGTTCTTCTCTGTAGGTGGGCCATTCCAGGCACAGAATGTCACTATAAATGCAGCAAAAACCGTTCAAAATGCAGTAAATCTGTGTTGAAAACGAGAAATGATTCAGACACGCAGACCGACTAATGCACTGAAAAATGAGCAGTGTTGAGGCCATACGGTCGCTAAAGTAAAACGTGTAGGCCTATATTTACATTTACTCGGCAACAGTAACAATCCAAACTGTCAGAATCATCAAGCATATTTTACGTTTAGACAATAAAATCCATCAAATAA
The DNA here is from genome assembly GCA_964023275.1 of Norana najaformis. NCBI lineage: Eukaryota > Metazoa > Annelida > Clitellata > Crassiclitellata > Hormogastridae > Norana > Norana najaformis. The sequence continues at coordinate 13,324,438 of OZ029922.1, forward strand.
AATAGAGACAGCAAACGACATGGCCGCGGTATATGCGCAAAAATATATCTGGAGGACTTCGCGTGAATAATCTGGTGCCACGTGCTTAGCTTTGAGTAGATCTTTAAAAATTTTGCTTGTTCATGACTTGAGATTTAAGCAATATTCACTTAATATACCGTCAGAGGCGCTTCTGTGCAAGGGCAGAAAACGTAGGTCGTAGCGCCGATTATAGACTTTCTGGTACTTTGTCTATTTGGGTAACTGTTGTAAACAGCCAAGACCGAAAGTGATAGTCATTTATTGTTGACTGCCTCCTATAACTACAATTTTCCTCGATCCAGAAAGGTTTACAGGTTCAGTTATCCGACTGAAAAGCAGCTGAATATTTGAAGCTGTAATGGACCTCCTACAGATTCAAAATATTTGAACATCACAGGTGCTTTTTGATATTTCAGGTAATAACGATACTGCAACGGTTAGCAGTGCTTGTGCAAAATGGCCAAAAATTAGTTTGCCACCGCAAAATGGCGGGTATGGGTATTTGCTTGTCAGGACGTGTTTTGTTGTTCAAGTGATGTGATTGTTTGGGTCTGTGAGTTTCAAGTGGGTTTTTGAGACTGGGAATGGTTTTCACTTAAGTTGTCTGATACGGTACATGGTAAGTTTTAGTTTAATCGCTTACTACGTCAAATATGAAATCTGAATTGCATGAGCAGTGGCGCAGACTGCGCAGTTTTCCAGATGAGGATAGATGTACGCCTGTCTTAGCCGCCTAGCGGACCAAAAGGGAATGGAGGCGTTCCCATGCATTAAGTTTTCAGAAGTTGGGTGAAGGCGTTTATTGATTCTACAACAGGAAAAATACATGCGTAATACAATAATAACATAAGTTATAAAACGTTTTCAACTGATGCTGTTAAAAGGACAACCCAAAATAGTCAGCCAACCCATGAGGTGCAGTTTTGTCCCTTTTCCATCAGAAATATTTCAGGTGGTCAAACAATTTATGTCTTAAATTGTATGTGAATGAATATAACTCATTAAAACGAATAGAAAAAAAGACTTAACTAAACTTAACTGACAAGTTATAAAGTTGAATGTTTCAGATGGCAACGTGCAACATTCATCATTAATTTGTAGACAAAAAATTATATGTTTCAAAGTTTTCGATTTGCTTAGTCCTGGGTTTGTTATTTAGTGTGTCAAGTTGAGCATTCCTCAACTGATTCACCACAAAATCTGTTCATTAAATGACTTTTATAATTCTCGGCTTCCTACATCTGTACTTTATAACTAACAAAAATGTCAACGTTTTGTCCCTCGTGCCTTGCACAACTTTTCCATTTATATTCATCCTTATATTTGTGCAGTGGTTTCATAGATTTGTAGTCAACCTATTGTTTATAATTGAACTACTGATTGCATTATTTTATCATGAGCAAATGACTGTCTAACTTCTAACTTTCAGCCCATGCTTTTAATCTACATCAGTCCCGATTATTCACAATTCATCCATCTTAATTAACCCACTCCTCCCCTCTCCTCTCAGTCACGAGACTGACCGGCTGTCACTTGATGTTTAAAATTTGGTAATGAATAGATAGCTGATGCTGCTCCACCTCTTTGGAACAAATTAAGAGAGTTGCTGTTACAATCTGACTAGTGCTATGCTGCATTGCAGTTTCTTCTCAGGCCTTTTATTCAAAATTGTAAATTGTACATGTAAATAATCCCATCCAGGCTCATCCTCTTATAATTTTTCTTATCATTCAAATTCCAAACACCACTCATCATAGCTGCCTAATCTAATGAACTAATAACTTCTGTAGTACCATTATCATAACGTACAAGGCATCAATCAATGGTCATTTCAAGTGAAATCGTAATCAAAATCATAGTCCATTTGAGAAGCCAGGTCGAATTCCTATAGGTCAGAGGAACCAGAAGTTAGGCTATGGTGGGTAAGCAAGTTGAAACAGATGAGTATTAAGTTTAGACCTGAATGACATCACTCAACTGAAAGAAGGAATATAATTTGGCAGCAGGTACCAAAGCCGTGGACCAGCAACTGAGAACTCTCAAGAACCCAACGTTGTCCTGGTACTAGGCACATCAAGTCATAGTGTCCACTGATAGAGTGCAATATTTGTCACTTTTGACGGTTTAGCATGGGACAGAGATAGGTTGGCTGATTTAAATGTAGTACTTTGTGAACTACAACACAGATTTTAACTGGATTCTTTGCTCTACGGGTAACCAGTGTAACAAATGCAATATTGGTGTAATGTGCTGATATTTAGGTGTTTTTGTTATGGCTCTGGGAGAGAGTTTTGAACCATTTGTAGTTTGTGCAGATATCTCTTATTGATGCCAATGTGAATTGAGTTACAGTAGTCAAGTCTACTGGAAATCAAGGCAGTAGCTAATAGAATTAAGATAGTGTGAGGCAGAAGAGATATCATTCTATGAATATTCCCTATGATTTGCATATGGCATCAACATGATTAGAAAATGATACAGTGGAGTCAAAATTCAAATGAAGACTACCCAAATGTGTGGCCCAGCCAGAATTAGCTGGAATTGGTGATACACATCACCTTGGTGCTTTCAAAGCTTGAATGTTAACTGCATTGTTGTAATGTGCACAGCTGTGCATTAGTCCAGTGAATAAACAAGATTATTTGAAAACTGGTGCATTTGAGAGATACTTAGCAGGTGCTAAATACAAATGTTCAGTTACATTACATGATGTTAATCTTTGATATAGTCTTTTCTGAAGTGAACCATCCTTCAGTAATTAGCAAAGGATTTACTTGCACTTCAGTCATAGAATACTTCCAGATGAAAATGGGGTTACATCGAGGATGCATCTTACCTGTTCAATTAAGCATTAGGCGCAGTAATGGCACTCAGCCTAAACAACACTGAGGCAGGAATATAACTAAACGGAAGTCTAGTAAACAAACTTTGCTTTGCTGCTGACGTTGGCTTCCTCACCTAGAAGTGAAACAGAATGACAAGAAATTTCCTCCCAAATGGACAAAACCAGTTGAAGATTCTGATTACTGAATAGTGCACAGAGAACCAAAACCAATGGTTACTGGAAAACCAGAGACGCCAATAAACGTCAGCACTCAAGGAGAACCTATTGAACAAGTAGATCAATTTGTATGTCGCAGGGTCTAATAACTGCGGATGGCAAGAGTGAAAAAGACATACAAAGGAGAATTGAATGCACCTCTCGCATTTGGAAGATTGGCCCTGATATGAAAAAAGCAAGGACATAACAATGAAAACAGAGACAAGAATATATGAGACGATGATACAACCTATTCTTCTGTATAAATCAAAATGCTGTACAATGAGAAAGTCAGATGAAAAAAGATTGCTCGCCACAGAAATGAGTTGGCTACGGAAAATTGCTGGAATCTCAAGACTACATAAAATCAGAAATGACAAAATACAACAGTTCTTGGATATCACTCAACTGAAAGAAGGAATATAATTATGGCAGCAGATACCAAAAATGATATAAAAATGATAAAAGCATTGAATTTGACTGATACTGAAAAGAATAAGAGAATGGAGATCATTCATTCAACCCATTGCTGCCAAATGGCTGGCATGATGACGGTGGTGGTGGTGGTGGTGGTGGCGGCGGCGGTGGCGGTGGTGGTGGCGGTGACGGTGACGATTGATAATGAGAAGTCAGTTGCTAGAAATCTGTAGAGTCCTAAGTTTGAATATTCGCTGTGCATGAAAGTTTGCAATCCTAAAGTTTTATTATACTAAAATTATGTTAGTTAGATAAAATTAGGCAGTGTTGTATTGCCAAAAAATTGATTAAAATGGTTGACTAGTTATTAATCATCATTCTTTAACTGCATTTGGCAGCCAGTGTGTAAATCTTACTTGAAGAGGAGTACAACTTGTATTTATAGTAAAAAAGTATGTAAACTAGAGGTGTTATGTTGGACATCTTCAAAATGCCACTTGATTTGATCTAGTGTTCATTGTTGTCATGGTGCATATGTTCATAACATGACCTCGTTGTCAGACGTAAACTGAACTTTGGATATTCATTGCAGCTGATCTGTGATCCTTAAATCAGTCATTTCTTAAATCTGAAGTTGAGAGTTTGAATGTCCAGATCCTGTACACAAACAATTTTTCAGTTTTCCATTTCTAGTACAAGGCTGTAATGCAAAAAAGACCAGGGTCTTTACATAGGTAGATTTCGTTATGATTAATTTACGTAGATAGGTACTGTTGTGATAGATTCAGGAATAATGGAGAATATTTGGATTAGTTTAAATCAATCAGAACTGAAAGCATTTGGCTCAAGAATTTCATAACTAATGTTTGAAAAATGCTTGTGAAGTGTTAACACTAATTTACTGGTCATTTTCTGAAAATAATCACTGCTTACCCTTCCATGATCTTGATCATCTTCAAAGTTAGATTAATATTTTCTCATCTGATGGCTTTGTCCACTAACATCCTAGGCGTTGTGTATTTGGACATTTATGTAGCACCTAAATATTGCGAATAGCAATGGAATGGATTGGCAGTTAGGCGGTGTCTTGGTTAAGTCGTGGTGTTTTTGCACAATTATGTTGTTACTGTGCCTATCTGGATTGGCTTATAGGTGATACCATGTGCACAGCTTTTTGTAGACTGTACTTTACACGTAATGTAATGATTGACCAGGGCACATAATCCACCAAAAAGAGTGGTACAGAGAGATGGACTTGTGCTGAGAGGGTGAAGGCATCTGGACCTCTGGGCAAGATTTTAAGTGTAAGGAATCGACTGTCTAATCTGTACACTATGGTTTATAATAGATTAAGGAAAATTTTGTATAGAACTAAATATTTGACCTGTTTAAATTGGTTTCATTTTTCTGTTGAAACATATAAAAAAATTTTGAGCCTAATTATGGCTGAAATAGTGGACGAAATCTCATACTAAGAACCTCTCAAAGATGCTCCTCATTGGCCTAAGTGATGTTAAAGTTTGAGTAGAATGACAAGTTCACCTGCAGGCAAAAGATGCTTGAATAAGAGGAAAAATTTCAAGTGTCAGCTTTTGTTCAAATGTTGAACCAAGCATTCAGAAAATGTGGCTTCTGTTTCCTTCTGGTTGAATCCTTTTGGGCTGAGGTTGGAATACAAAAGAAATCAAGTGCTCAAGCGGAACAAGAGTTTTGCGCAATTTCCAGTGCTGTTGGTTGTAGATTCCTCACGTGTGCCACTTCGGTGGGCTTATATGCATGCATATATGCCTTGTACATACATGTACCTGTGGAACACGTCATGCTCATGCATACATACAATCTATGTGCATGCATACAAATAATTTAAAGGGTTCATCTGGGTGATATAGCTGCTTGATGTATTTGAGTTTTTGTCTATATCTCTGTCAAGTTGCCAACACCTCTTTGGTTCTGTCTAACAATATCCAGAACAGGAGTGTTACCCTTTTGTGACATTTGGGGGTTACACAGACGTCATTCTGAGACTGACATAATTTAAGTTTGATATTCTTCCAGGTATTCAATTCAAATGATGGAACAAACTAAGCTACATGATGCTACACGACAGAAAGTGTTTTATGTTTATGGAGTTCCTCAGGACCAGCACAGCTCTGCCTTGCTAAAGAATTTCTTCAGACAAGCTGATGTAAAAGAAGTCAGTTTAGATGGAAACATAGCAAAAGTTGTTGTCCATGACAAGGGTAAGTAATAGATAGGAGGGCAGTTGTTGACTTACCTGGTAACAGGATATGTACCGGGAATATATATATATTTGATTAATTCTGAATGACATTATTTGCAAGGAGGCATTGGTAATTTATTTTTCCTTTTCTAATGTACTAAATGGACCATGTGTCTAAGGCTGTTATTATATAGATAGCTCTTGAAAACTTCATTGGGTTCATTCAACCAAATTTCGATCAGAATTTGTTAAACTGACAGTGACACTTTAAAAATGCCAGAAACTTCAACAGGTTTTGTATACAAGCTATTCTTGTTATCTAATGTTATCTAATGTTATCTATCAGTGTGATTTGAGCACCACTGATAATTTTTTTAATTGGCACTATATACATGTCATTTATATTTTCCTTATTACCAATGTTTTTAATCTATCGTTCCTATGGAGTGCTCACTTATGGATTGGAAACATGGATAATAAAAGGAGGATATCACAGTGCTGGAGATATTCGAGATGTGAATGTGTCAATGGAGAGAAGTCTGTTGAATAGAATACAGAACCAACAAAGAGTTCTGAGAATGGTGGAAGGACTAAGTTTGTTAATTGCTTCAATAAGAATTAATCAGAACTGAATTGTTCATATATGAAAAGAGGACTCCATCATAGAACTATCGTCAGGAAGAAGAGGGATAGAAAAAGCAAGAGGAAGGCCGAGAATGATGTTGGACTGGATGTTGGATAAATCAAGCTAAAAGATGAAGTCCAGTACTGCAAAGAGTGGCGTAATTGAAAGCGCAAAGCTGGCCAAGGTTAGGACACATAAAGAAGAGGGATTGTCCATTTATTTTCAACCAGACTGACAGTAGGTTTTGGCTTGCCATTTGATACCTTGAGCACATTACAATTTTTTAGCTTTGATTAGGTTGGAATAGCATCTATCCACTTATCCATTGTTATTAAATCTTAAAACCTTTCCTTTTTGAGAAGAAAAGATGAAATGATTGATATTGGCCATTATTATGACTAACGTGTAATTTCGTTTGCAGAATCCATCACAACAATGCGTGAGAAGTTTCAGTGCTTTGAGGGCCATGACCTTTTCGTCATGCCTGAGGTACTATTAATAAATATTAATCTCTGCTGTGACATGTTGGAAAATGTTTTGCTAAGTTATCCTTAGCAGTTGCGTATGCAAAAGTATTTTGATACAATATCTAACTACTGACTAGTCGAAGTCAATATTTTTACAAAGGTAAGTCCCAAGTTTTATTAAAAGTTAGGCAGAAGTTTCAGGTATGAGCTGTCTTTATAAATGTAATTAGTAATTATTATTGTTATAATTATTTATTTTTATTTATTACTTATGAACTCTGTCAAGTTACAGTAATGGGTTTTTGGAGTGGAACCTCTTTATGTCATTTTCTGTTTTCGTGACATGTGTAGGTTATTTACACAATGAAGTTCAATAAATTGATGAAGGCAGCTATGAAATTAATTACTTCAATTTCAGCATCCACACTTTTTTTATCAGACTTGACCTGAAAGCAAGTGTGCTAAGATGGAAGCCTGGTTAGAACTTTGGGCAAGGTGTTGAAACAGAATTACTTCTATAGGGCATGGTGTTGAAACAGAATTACTTCTATAGGGCATGGTGTTGAAACAGAATTACTTCTATAGGGCATGGTGTTGAAACAGAATTACTTCTATAGGCCATGGTGTTGAAACAGAATTACTTCTGTCCATGGGCAGTGAACAGTATACATGTATTTTGGTAAAGATGCATATTTGGGATTAAGTAAATAGATAGAGTTACCAAATATATGGAGTATTCTGCTTCTGTTTTATTCTTACTGGCGTAGACTGATGAATTGGTTTCTGGTTTCCTTTATGTGAGCCCTCTTTCATGCATTGCTCAGTGGTAGACTGTTAATTAACAGATTTTGTAAGTGCACTTTATGTAATGCCTCTTCAGAAAACACAGCAGCAGTGCTTCCGACCTGACAGTGAAAGATCATGATTGAATAGAATCGCCTTCAACTGCTGCTGAAATGGAGTCATAGAAAGAGAAGGTGATTTAGCAGGTTGCAATAGTCTACAAGAATATAAAGTAAGCCTACTAACCAACGGTTTCTGTACTATATAAACAAAGGGCTACTTACATAGCGGACCGAGTCATACGATATATCCGCGACCACTGACCAGTAGATGGAGGTATCATTCATGCTTTGCCTCTGGATCAAGCATCCCTCATAAAGAGGCTAGAGTTCAGAGTTCAAACAGCGCGCTCACCGTGAGACTGATGACAACTAGTGACCAGCTGTTTGGCCAAATGTATTATGTGGACCAAGCGGGAAGGAATTTTCACATCATGGGCGGCCATATGGCTTTGCAATATAGGTTATATAACATTTCGCCGTCTGAGCTAAGTGGGGCAACTATGCCAGAAGCTGTAACAGTGAGCTGAATTTAACTTTTAAGTAAATGGAACGCTGACAGAATGTGTGCGCTGACAGAAAATTGTTGTGCGCGCTGTCTTCCAAACTTGTGCGTGCGCGCGCGCGCACGCGCGCAGCTTAGAGGGAACATTGCAAGCCAGACGAGTTGTTTTATTTAGAAGGTTATTAGGTGACATCAGCACTAAGCATCTCAGATGTCTCAACCATTTTCTCAGCTAAGAAGATTGCCTCTGCTGCTTGGCCATGAATTTAAGCCTAAGTATCATCAGCTGCTGATGCGCAGGAAGGGATATGGGAGGAAGGGATATGGCTTAGGTGTGTGGTGCAAAGCATATATAAAAGGAGGGGACCTAGAGTAGAACCCTTCGGCAGCCCATATAAGACCGAAGACCAGGTTGACTGGGTGGAACCACTAACTGAGTGTGGTCAGAGAGGAATGAGGAATGAGCACAACCACTGCAGAGGATGACCCACAATACCAAGTGGCTTTTGAGGGGCTGTAAGAAAATTTCTTGGTTGACAGTGTCAAAGGCCACACTCGCGTCAAAAGAGCAAGAAGTGTTACCTAACCTGACATTGTCCACAAAGAAATCTGCAATAATGCAGGTTAGTGCAGACTCTGTGGAATAAATTGCCGCCAGATAAAATGTCAGCACCATTGATGCAATCTTCTCAGCCATCTTGTATAGATTAGAGAATAGATGATAATTGGCCATCAGCAGCCAGCCCTTAACCTTTGCATCTGAAGTTCAAATAAAATAAGTGAAAATGACAAGTCATTGTGAAGGTATGGTTGCATAGCTTGACATTGTGGGATTGCTGTTGTCATGGTTGTCTTGAGGTGAAAGATTCTGCAACATCCTTCTGGAGTAGGTGGCTCAGCAACCTATGACATGAGCTGCTTGGCTAAGGCTTTTCTTTGGCTGTTTTCTGTAGGCACTTGAAAACCATTCTGTTTGATTGTGGTCTTATGTTGTGAGGTTGGGAGCACCTCTGCAGAGATTCTCCTGAAGAGGCACTGTGCAAATTCATAATTACAATTGCAATCAGTATCACACCTTTGAAAGCTACTGTTGAAAAAGGCTTGTAATAAGTGAACACATTGCATATCTTGACTTTGACATATACTGTACGATACGAATTTAAACTTGACTTGGAAACCAAATTGAATTCTTTTACAGGAAAATGTCTTCTACAAAATTCTTATTTGCTCTACATTGATTTTAGGCATAATTTGGATGCATACAACATTTAACAGTTTTGCATTTCTCTGCATTTTTACAGTTGTTTAAAGAATACCGTGTTGAGATAGATGAAGAATGGATTAAACTCAAAGAGAAATACTGCCCAAAATTAAAAACAGTTCTACAAGGAATAGGTGTAAAGGTTTCTAAAACTTCTGATGGTGTGTTTTTGATTGGCTCACTGGAAGGCATAAATAAGGCTTCAGAGATAATAAAGGAAAAGGTTGAGGCTGAAATTCTAAAAAGTGAATTGAACTTAACAGCTATGAAAATGAATGGTCATGGATTTGATCATTCTGAAAGTGGAATTCGTACAAGTTGCGAGTTGGCAACTGAATTTTCTGCAAAAGGTTCAGAGTTGACGAAGCCTCGACCAAATGGAACCACCATTGAGGAAAGTGTAAAATATGCACCTGGCTCTAGTGGTGAACATGACAGTTCTGACTCTGATAAGTGTGACTCAAATGACTCTGGTGTTGCAGCAGCAGATATGGAAGCAAATGTCAGACAGTCAGATGGTCTTTTCCAAGGATCACAGATCAATACAGATGCCACTGATCATCATATGAGAAATGTTGCAAAATCCTTGAATATAAATGGAACGGCTGAAATGGCAACGGCTGACCACAAAGTAGCTGTAAAAGATCCAGGAATATCCAGTGGCCGTAGTAATGAAAGTATGGCAGATGTTGACACAATCAGGCTAAAAGACTATCAGCTGCAGTTTGTCAAACATTTCTATCAAAATCTACATGAACCTTTGGAAAAGCATCCTACACTAGACAAGAGTGTGAGGAGTATAAATTATGCATACTTGTCGAATGCCATTAAGGAACATAGCATTGACAGACTGATAAAAGTGACTGAAAATCCAGGAAGTGTCACAAATGATTTTCTTAGAAGTACCAATGTTCTTAAAATATTAACTATCAAGTTTGGAGACAAGGTGAAATTGCTTGTCAATTATCCACCCCAGGACAACTCAATGGAAATAATTGGAGTGCCGGAAGACATTGATACGCTTGAAAAAGAAATCAGTAAGTGGAGAGAGGCTCTGTTGAGGAAGAATCCACGTGAATGTCTTTCACTGAAGGGGTTTCAAATCAATTTCATCAGCAGTCTTTACCCTGACGTATTTGAAACCATTGATAACATTTTTCTGGTTCAGAAGGAATCTGATGGTGTGGTTTTGATTCTGGGGACTCCTGATAATGTGGATAAACTCTGTAAGTGGATTAAAGAGCACATGATTGATCATTTAGAGGGGACAGAACGAAGAATGCCAACCGGTGTTGATGAAAATGCATGCAGGGCTATTCTCAACTTGCTGCCAAAGGAAATAAAGTTACATTTGGAGTTTCCATTACATGGAACGATTATTATTGTTGGCTTAATAGATGACATAAAGAAATTCTTGGGTGTGCTTAAAACTAGGATGGAGGAAACTACAAATTCTGCACTGAAGAACTTGGAGCAAACTACTGGTGCAACTGGAGGAGCTGTTGGTCCTGTTGGTAGAACTGGAATGACTACAGCTGACCACAGGTTTAATGAATCAATTGAAGGTATTTCCAGTGATGCAGATGGCCGAAGAGTGGGTGCTTCTGACAAGATCCATCTACAAGACTGCCAGTGGCAGTTCACTGAGAAGTTTTATGTTGATGTGTATGAGCAGCTGAAAGATTATCTTAAGCAAAATCATGAATTGAAGATGAAACATCACAGTCACTTATTAGATTTGATCAAGAACAACAACATTGACAGAGTGGAAAAGGTGATTGAAAATCCAAAGGGTGTTGAAACCAGTCTTCTTCAAAGATTAGCTGCCAGGCTGCCCAGAAGTCTGAAAGTACTTTGGAATTTTTCTTCTGGTGGTAATGCGGTTGAGATAATTGGACTGCCAGAGGATGCTGAGCAATGGTGGATACTGCTTCGTAAAGAAATTGATGCCTATAAAAATGAACTTGCAAAGAGGATGCCACAAGCATCTTATGTAATTCAAAATCATGAGCTCAAGTTCATAGAAACTTTTTACTCAGAAGTATATGAGTATATTAAAGGTCTTCATGTGCAGAAAGAGTCTAAGAAGCAGATCTGGTTAGCAGGAACTTTTGATGAAATGGACAGACTCAGAAGATGGAATTTGAAGCATGACATCGATCAACTGGAGAGTAAAATAGAAACAATGCTTACTTTTGTAAATGAAGAAGAGTGCAAAGAAGTTCTTGGCTCAATGCAGGGACAGATTAAGTTATGTCTGTCTTTTCCATTTGCTGGACTGTATGAGGTTATTGGATTTAAAGCTGAAATAGGAAAATTCCAAGATGAACTTGAGCAAAGAGATAAGGTCAATAGGAAGAAGTTGATGGCAAAATCAGCACAGACAGCTGTTTCAGAGTTGGGCTCACAATATTCATATGGAGCCACTTCATCTTCTGATAAGGAATTTGCATTTCAGACACCATTGTCATCAATAAAGGTTAAGATTGTACAAGGCAATTTAATAAAGCAAAAGACAGAAGCCATTGTAAACCCATGCAATGGACTTTTAAATCATTTAGGTGGAGCAGCAAAGGCTATTGCTGATGCTGCAGGAAGAGACTTGGTGGAGGACTGTAGAAACTATATCCAGAAAAATAAATTTCTGAGCGCATCAGATGTTATGCATACAAGATCAGGAAGACTTAATCCTCCAATTAAACATGTATTACATGCTTGTGGACCAAATGCCAAAGACCATCCAGACAGAAAAAAATGTCAGGCTATTCTGGAAAAGACTTTCTTCAACTGTTTTGCTTATGCAAATAATGAACTTCGTGTGGATTCATTGTCTGTTCCTGCCATAAGTTCAGGTATTTTCATCTGTGAATAATAAGTTCATTACTCTAGCATCAGAATATTTTATAGTGACTAAAATCGTCTGACTTTTAGCATTCACTTTACCAAGTTATAGATTTCCATTGATAATTAGATTTCCATCTATAAATATTTGTAGAGTTCATTTAAATAACGCAAAATTTAGTTTTGTGATCCATAATGTTTTGATAGCAATTTCATAACTTTATCACTGCTGTAGTAGATCTTTGTATGCCTGGTTTGAAAATTAATCTTTTAAGTCAGTCAAAATCTTTAGCTTAATCAGCAGATAAAGCCTTTATCTTCGACATTTGATGCACAAAACTCGTTTGTCTGGATATGTTTTTGAAAATAAAATTCTGTACAAATAGATGTCTTCGTCTGCTCTCTGAGTCCGAAGTTGCATATTCTTTTCCATTTGTTATGGAAACTAAGCCTCTCAGACAGTATCTACTGTTAAATGGTGCATTTGGCTTATCTTAGAGTTGGATATGGATTTACTTGTGCCACGGGAAGGAGAGGCAATTGCAAATGGAAGGAAACAACTGACTGAATTTTATGTGGTGCATAAGGGAGGCGCTCATATTTACGTTTTATATCATGTGGCAACAAGAGATCAGAAAGTTCAGGCTATAAGGCTAATGAGTTGAAAGTCTTGCTACCCTGGAGTTTTATTGCTGAATGGGGTCATCCATTAAGGACATCTGCAAGAAGGAGGACAGACGGAGGGGTCATCTAAATACGGACAGATGTGGACAAGTGAAGGGGGTTAAGCCCAGTGCTGAGATTCGCATCTAAACTTGGTGAATATAGGCCTAGTTATTCGAGTACAGTCTGTGCCTTAAACACCAACTTCGGTCAGACAGCAGTCTGTACTACACTGAGTCTTTATTAGTGGGTTTTGTGGGAGCAACCTAAGAAGATCGGGCAGATGTACATTCCATACATTACTTACATGTACAAAATTCACTTCATTAATGACATACACAAATTTAGCTGTGGTGGGATTAACTTGAAATTTTACAGTAACTTTGTGGATTCAGATTATCACAGACAAATGCTGAAACAAGTCAGTATGCTTGGTGTGTGCCTTGATTAATGGGCAGATAATGCATTATATGTTTTCCTTACAGGAACATTTGGTGTTCCAAAAGATGTTGTGGCCTTATCTACTTGGAAAGCTTTGATGCAGTTTGATGATCAAATGTCCAAAACTTCAAAGACTAAGTTTCTTAAAATCATTTACTTCATCAACATCGATCAAGAGTCAACCAATTCTTTAATCCAGACTTTCAAAAAACATTGGAATACATATTTATTTGAGCAGAAAAGCAAAGTAGAGGCTGCAGAATGTGAAGGTTCAAGGCAACCTTTAAGTGGGCTTCGCAGAAGTGGTTCATTTTCTGGAACAAGAAGTTCTTTTAAAGACAGAGGAAGTGCTAATGGGGACATCAATAAAGATACCACGTCTGTGGCAAAAACAAAGCAAAACCATGATTCAGAGGAATCAAAATCTGTCAAAGAAACGTCTTTGCAAGTCGTACCTCGAATCAAGAGTGGCTCTGTGACCCAAAGTAATGCCTTAGAATCTAAGTGCTGTGTCTGCTTAAAACAGAAGAAGATTTCAAATCTTTTCACGAGAAGTAATTGTCCACACAAGTGCTGCCCTATGTGCATGCATGGAAAGTGCCAGCAGTGTACAAGAAGTACAAGAATAGAGTCAGTAACTCCTTCTGCTAGAACTCTAGTGCAGTCTCCCACTGGAGCAAAGAAAGAGAATGATGTTGAGAGGAGATCTGAAAGCCCAGAGACCGTAATCAGTGGAAATGCAGAAGCAACAAGGTCCAGGAGGCTCAGGCGATCTGTGTCAGTTGGAAGACCTAATACAGCAAAGGACATGAGTGCAACTGATCTGAAAGAAAGAAATGAAAACAAGGTGTTGTCATCGGCCACGTCTTCCATCAATGACAACCAACACCTTCAGAAAGACGATAACTGTTGTATTTGCATGGACAAGATTGAGGATCCAAAGAAGTTGGACTGTGGTCATATCTTTTGTAAAGACTGCATAGAAAAAGCATTTACACATCAGCCAAAGTGTCCTTCATGTGGTCGGATCTTTGGTTTACTTAAAGGAAACCAGCCAAGTGGGAAAATGACTATTACAAAAGAAAAATACGTGGATCTTGAAGGATATCGAAGTTGTGGTGCCATAATCATCACATACAATATTCCAGATGGTATTCAAACAGTGAGTCTTTCTTAATCTATATAGGAGATAGATGACGTTTGGGTTTAGAATTTCTTTGATGAGAGGTTGGTCTGTTGAACTGCCATATGATGCGCATGTATGTGTGCATGTGTATATGTAGCTATGTATGTATGTATGTAATGTAATACAAGAACTTTTATAACACCCCTGTAATAATGCCCAAGACATCAGTCAATGGTTACTGCTAAGCAAAAAAGCTAAGATGAATTATATATGTGTGTATGTATGTATGTTTACTTGTGTGTGTCTTTGTATACATGTATGTTTGTGTATGTATTTATGTACCGGGGTGTATGCATGTGTTGTACATATGTATCCTCCAAATACTATTATTTCTGCATTTATTAAGTGCCACTAGCTAATGACTAAGCATCATTCGATTGCTCTGAGCAATTGTGAGCAGTGGACTTGCTCAAGGTCCCTACATATTAGCCATCTCAGGAGAGGCTTGAACCTGTACTTTCTGTATTATAAGTCGAGCGCAGTAACCAATCGGCTACCATGCCTCTATTTAAAATAGCACTTTTCATGTTCATCACAAAAATGCTGTCGCTGCTAGCAAAAGTGGTGTTAAAGTTCATTAAGAACAGAAAGTTTATTCTGTAAGCGAATATTGCTGAAATAACTGGAAAAGTCACCACAAGTGGCATTTTGCACACACACACACACACATCAGTGGAGTCTCATCCCAAGTTGGCATTTGACACCATATTCAGAGCTCTTACATCCTAGTTGCATTGATGATGTAGAATGATGACAGCCAGTATGATCAACACTCCCTTGAAGGTGGTAGAAGATGCAAGGACCTGTATGATACTTACAACATTGCTATATAAGTGTGGCTTAGGAACCAGGCAGATGGAAATGACTTAAGAAGAACAAATCTTCAGATTTTGAAGGATGTAGAGTTCATGAGATCATAACCATGACATATAATTTTCCAGACACTACCAGATGAAAAATGTATGTCTTGTTTATCTAGAGGCACTGGTGAAATGTGTCACTGAATAGGTTTATGAGGGCTTACAGGCCTTACAGTGGTATTTTAGAAGCCTAGGATTAGTGAATATCTTTAAGCTTACCAGCATTTACACCATGCTAAGGCAGTTTTTGGTTGTATCTGCTACCTTTAGACTGACCATCCAAATCCTGGTCAGAAATTTCATGGAACCTCTCGAACTGCCTACCTGCCGGGAAATGCTGAAGGTGAAGAAGTGTGTCGTCTGCTTCAGAAGGCTTTTGACGCTAAACTAATTTTTACAGTTGGAAAGTCTAACACAACAGGACGTGACAATGTTGTCATTTGGAATGACATCCATCACAAGACAAACACTACAGGACAGTGAGTATAATAGAAACTACATTTCCAAATTGATGAGGTCAAATCCCATCTTGTTTGCAGCTGGCTTTATTTCTTGTTTCCTACAAGATGCACTGGCTTCCTTTTTCCAGATGAGTCAATTAACAAATATGTCTGCCTTATACAAATGGTTGCCTGGTTATGCCATAGTGCACCTTGGGGAACTGTGACATTGTGTTGCAGAAGTCTAGATAGAGTGATTTGCTTGTTCCTCTCTTTCAGACTTACACTTTGATGCATGGGAGGTTACCTGTGTTTTGATCATCGTATTGGAATTTGTTATCCAGAAACATAGCAGAAGAACTGTTTCTGATACCATGTCATATGTAACCAAGATGCAGATCTGGTTCTAAGATGATTGGTTTTGAATTTCTTATACCATGACATTCCACTCATGTTGATCATTTTCTTATATAATATTTATACAGTGCTACTATTTGAGGACAAAGCGTCAATTTGTAGCACTGTGCAGTCATGTGTTAGAAATTGCCCAAGGTCTCTACACAGAAATCATATCAGTGAGGCTGAGACACTCAGCAGTATTAGGCGAATGCTGAACAATTGGCTGCTTTGTCACAGTCAGAATTTGCAATACTTGTCTCTTCTGGCTTAGATTTTGGTCTGAGACTTTAAGCTTGCCTATTCTGAACATGCTTTTAGAATGCAGTGAAATGACTGCTTGGTGAATAACCATTGCTGCAAGTTTGACACAGTTTTATTTTAGGGCTGATCTTTTAATTGTTTTGAATGGATCACAAATAAAAATGTGCTAGCCAAAGTCATGGTGTTGAAATTGTGTAAAATTTTGTTTTATTTAATTTATGTTATCAGTTTTTATTCTTTATTTTATATTCTAGTCTCATGTGTTCATTTTAGTTGCTTGTGTCCTGACATAGTTTAGTGGCTTATATTTGTAGATATGGCTATCCTGATCCAACGTATTTACGCAGAGTCAAAGAGGAACTGGCTGCAAAGGGCATCAAATCTGATGCAGCGGGTGCAGCCTTACCTTCTTCTCCTGTCAACAGTCCTGACGTCAGCTCAAGTGTTAAGCTTACAAACAGCAAAACTGGAAGTGCAACAGGTGACAGTGGTGTTTCAGTTTACTCTGGGTTGGATGAAAATCTGGGCTTCATGTCACTGCAATCAAGTGGAGCTCATGCTCGTCTTTATGGTTCTCATGATGATCATCATTATGGTTCTCATGATGGTCGTCATTATGGTTTACATTCATCACTGCCAACTACTGTAGGAGTTGGATCTTCCTTATCTTATTTGACATCTGGTACAGCTAGGGTGCACACTGCTTCCAACGCATCATCTCACTTGAAAGCAGTTTCAACCAGTAATTCATTGTCGTCAGTTTCTTCAGGAAGTGGCAAAATGTCTGCCACTTCTTATAATGGACCCTCAGGCATATCGTCATCCCTATATGCCTCAAAATCCTTGAGCACTTATTCCTCTTCATCCAATTATGGCACAAGCAGCTACAATCTTCATTCTTCATCAAGAAATTTCAATTCTGCAAATGCACATCAACCCTATGATTCTAAAAATTATTAACATGTTCCAATGTCAGAGCTAAAACATTAAGTTTTTTCTCCTTAATAGTTGGAATTTGTGGATTTTAGTGGGAATTTTGGAAATTTACTTCAAAGTCAAATGATTTAATGGCATTTTAAGACTAATAATGAAGCCCTTTAGTACCTAGCTGGCAGTCTGCATCAAAATCTCATTTTACTTGCATACATAATTTTTGTCCAGTTTATGGGTACTGAATTTAAAACTATCACTTTCATGCAGTATTGCTCTGTTATCCCAGTCTGATTAAATTTCATAAAATGTTACCGTAAGTTAAAATTCTCATCCCCAGCATCACTGTGTCAATGCCAGCAAGGTTTGACTTCTGACTAATGAATGACCAGTGATAGGTTCATCTGTTTTGTATGAACTGTTAAGTATAATTTTGGGTGCAATATCACCCATTTAGTCTTCCTGCTGTACTTGTGGTACTTATGAATTCATTATGTTCTGCTTTCCATTCATTTGCGTAAATTGAAGGCCATAAAGTACATGCAATGAGGACAGAACAGTTATCTAAGACAGCGTTACAATGTTGCCAGTGCAGCTTGAGCCTTACAATAAAGGTCCTGTAACCCATTGTGGAACTTAGGAGAGGCGCGTATTTCCTTTTCTTGGGTTCTTGAAATGTAATGGGCGAATCCAAAGGTCCTGGATACAGGGCCAGTGCATTGCAGGGCTTGCCATTTCCAGTCCAGCTTATGCCAGTACTAAAGTTTACTGTTTGGTGACAGAGGCATCTGTGTGTAAACAACTTGCCATCATCAGTCAGTCCCCTCAGAAGACTCGTGTCTTCAACCATCGATTCACAGACCCAGTGCGCAAACTGAATAGACCACAGTTGTGCTAGAGCCTTAGGTATGAAAAGTTGTGCTCTGAAGACAGAAATTTCAGTGACATCACAACTACTACAAGTGCTTGTAATCTGTGGCTGATTTTCATTTAAAGAGTGTGGACATGACTCTCATTGCATGATTTTAAGACTCTGTTGTAATTTGCATACTTGTGCCTTACATATTTCTTTGATGGTACTTTCGTTTGTAATTTTTTTGGAGAAATTGTTGAACTGTGTGATGAAGTCCTGTGTTTTTTAATTTGTGCTTTATGCATAAAAGGACTTTTAGACGGTCTCTGGAGTTTGATCTTCTCAAGCAAACCTGCACACTGCGACACAGAGTGATTGTTCAGCCAAAAACAGAAACCATGTAACTGACTGCATAACATGGGACGCTATACTGCCTTTTGGTAACTTAAATGATCCAGTTCTAATTTATGCATATTAACCTTGACCCATGGAGTATTGTCAGTAGGGATTGTAATGTAATGCAGTTTATAGTAACTAATATTTATACAGAGCATTGCTTTGATATCCTGAATTGCTGCTATATAAATGTACATTTGTCAGTTTTCTTAACATTATCAACATTTCAGAGCCGTAAGTGTTAGGTACCTTCACATTTCCCTGTAGCACCTAGTCAACCAAGAGTCTTTACATTTGTTGTCTAAAAATAATTAATGTATCCGGTTTTGAGATGAATTGGGTTTTTTGAGCTTAGGTGGTTGTTGCATTGCTCCGATATTTTATTGAGTTAAGATGATTGTTTGTTAATTTTTTAACATGATTGCAGTTTTCTTTTAGAGTCTGCGTTGGATAGATAAAAGAAAATTGGATATTCTGTTGAATTTTATGCGAAGCTTATGATTTTTGTTAGTAATGTTATTACTTTGTACTATGAGCCATTATTTTAGTTATCATGGACTACAGATAGCCTGGAGATAAGCCCAGAATAAAAATGGCTGGCAACAACTGGAAAAAATGGCAGTGCTCCAGAGAAGGGCTTGCTACTGATGATGGTGATGATGATTATAATGTTATGTGAAGTGACAAGCATTTATGTTTCAAGTAGGTGTATTATTAAGTGCCAGTTTATTTTCTGGTATTTTTCGTGTTGTGCTTATATTTCGGTGATTTATAGTTTGACTTTTGATCACATTAAAGGAATGTTATTGGTTTCTAATAATGACAGCTGTTTATTTAAGTGTAGTTGTGTAATAAATACTTTTGCCTCTGAGTCCTGAGTTGGGATGCCATTGTGGCCACTATGGCCTTCCCCTTCTCCAGGATTCGTACCTAGCACGAAAACTGGATCAACAACTCGGCTCTTGCAGATTGGATTTGATATAGCTCAAGTTAATAAACTGGTCTCCTTTATACAGCTTTTGTGTGATGCTGAGAAATTTTAGAGATTTACATTACATTACATTATATGAAATTTACAGTTTGCTGTAAATCATGTGACTAATGCTAAGAATGACTGTGTAAGCTGAGGTTTGTTGTAAAATTGTGCAACCAATGATAAGAGTGACTGTTTCAGTCAAAGTTCCAACGATTTTTGTCTTCGCATTTCGACTAAAAGATCGAACAACCCCAGACGCACCTTTCAGACAATAATACCTGGTGAGGATTTACATGAATAGACCTTAAGCATACCTTAACTGTTAAATTTTCAGTTATAAATTCATAGATAATAAATACTTCATGTAAATTTGTAACTTAAGCCATTTTGTATATGAACTGTTTGCATTAGAAATGTTTTTACAAGGTGCTTTATAATTGACCAGATACAAGTTTGGGAAAATGTGTGAAGCGAATAAAAAAGTTTTATTGCCTTATTCCTTTTTCATGGAATCAGGAATGGTGCAATTCTATTTTTCGAATTTTATTATGTGAAATGGCTGCACTAGTGTGACTTCATTTGTTTGCACAAAATTTGAAATTGTTATGCAGCTGTACGATTAAAAATCTGTTTAATGCTTACACAGCTGATATTTTTATATTGACTTTAGCCCAAGAATTTCTTAAAATTTGTAGCCTGCTGTTAAGAAATGCGACACTAAAATAACACTGACCCTTGTTGAAGAGCTGTTGCTGCATTGTGTGATTAAGATTTTCACAACATAGTTCTAGCAATAATTTTTAAATGTGTGTAAATATTTGTTGAGTTAATAAAGATTAAGTTTAATTTACCTTTTGATAATATTTCTGGTGTGACTTATACAATCTACAGACCTTAATAATTACAGGCAACGAGAGCCATCATTCCGTCAGAGACTGAAAACTGTTTTATTTGATGGTGCTGTAGATTGGTATTTCTGAATTGGGTGCACATTTGATGAGTTTCCTTGAAGCGGCGCTATATAATTACACTGCACATTAAACATGGCGTTAAGTCATGCTGCATAGCAGTGACATCAAATATGAAAATTGTTGAAAATGTGATTGAAATTGGGATTGCAAGAAACTGAATTGGTGTGTGCGGATAAGACGTTTTCAAGAAGACGGTCGCCATGCCTCTCTTATTTTCATGTCAGACTCGCGACATGATTCTTCTCTTCTGCTTCTTTCTGTTTGCCCTCTGATGACCTGTTTCCTATTTATATTTCTTGCTTCTCATTCTGTACTATTTCATTGCCAACATTTCATTGTCTACTTACTGCACATGTACATAGCTTTTAGTACAACCCCCTGCTTTAAACACCAAGATGGTCAGATGGCAGACACTGTACTTTGCTGGTTCATCAGTAGTAATGTTCTGTTGCAGACAGCTAAAGAAACATTTCAAGTTTTCAACTTATCTTAAGTTCCATCTATTTAGATCTGTTAAATAGCCATGTATGATGCCACTGTGAAGTTCTTTTAAATAAGGTAGAACGAGTAGTTTATTAATGACGTTTTTCACGACGTTGGTCTTTTCCACTGGCTTAGGAGTGCGGACGTCAGCAAAGGGAGGGTAAGGCCAACTGCGGACAAGGGGGACGGAGTGATCCAAAGTAGGTCATTTTTTGCGGACATCCTTTATGGACGACGCCTAAATTGTTGGTATCACAAAGTCAAACATGCAGAAACTCCAGAGTTAAGAACTCCTTGGTTAGGGCCATAACTAATATGTCAAATATCGGCATATATAACACCTTGGCTTAAATCCTTGCACTGGCAGTTCAGCAAAGGATTGTTTTTTTTAAATTGTGGCTTATAGTTTATAAAACACTGAGTTTTGGCCAAGCAAAATACTTGAAGTCAGTCATCCTTCCCCAGACTTATTATTTAACCAAGTCATCTGATTGTCTTTCTCTGATCATACATAGGAATAGAACTGTTCTTGCTGAATTTGCTTTTTCAGTTGCTGACAGTGGAAATGCAGAAGCAACAAGGTCCAGGAGGCTCAGGCGATCTGCGTCAGTTGGAAGACTTAATACAGCAAAAGGCATGAGTGCTACTGATTTTGGGACTCTTTCCCTGTGTGTCTTCTTCGTTCAGTTGCTTGTATCATTTCGTTCTCAACTTAAGACCTACCTTCTTCAAATTGCTTATTCACTGCCTCTCTGTCTTAGTGGACTGGACTTTATGTTGACCTGATTACGGCTTGGCTTTGGTGCGCCATCATTGGATGCCTCGTGCAGTAGATACCGGCTCAATAAAAGTTACTAAATTACAATTATGAATAATTTTTTCCAAAGATATTCCTCAAATTCTTCATGAATCGAATTCTTCCAGCGAATCTTGCTTAAGGACCAAGGATCACGAAGCGGCTCGTCTTGAGCCTCGGGCACCAAAGCGCTCGGCTCGCAACGTCAGTGGCGTGTCTTGTTCAATGTAACACTTCATGTTTCTGAGACATGGACTATTGGAAAGGCAGAAGAAGAAGAAGGGGCTACAAAGAAGTTAAGAAAAGAGCACAGAACAGAGAAGAGTGGCGTCGATTTTGGACCTGTCTAAGGGAGAACACTGAAGAAGAATTTCTCAAATTCAAGGACCTCAGTGAAATGTTGTGCCTCGTAATTGTTATTAATACAAAGTTTGGGTGCTGGTCTCATGTCAATCCGGGCTGAAAAATTTGGTTTTATGAGCACAGTGCATAGGCAGACATGCATACAGTGCACACACGCAGAGGAAATGACCTGATGTCTGTTGGTAAGCTAAGGGATGAAATAGCATGATATCTTATGAATGCATATATACTGTAGGCTACGGCAAATAAGATACTAGAAGACAGTGACGAAGTTGGGAATTGAGCGTGGGGGGGTGCTGGGTCCACCAGTTGGCACATCTCTCTCGCTTGTTAATACAAGCACCCATCTGCTCGTCCTTTCTTCAGCAGCTTTTCACTCGAGACTGAAAACCAAACTTTTAAAGCTATACTACCCTGCTTATACGTCACTGCCCCATCCCCCATGACTACCATCACAAACGATTTCCACCTTAGCATCATGCTGTCATTCCGGCTTCACCCTACCCGGAATCTGATCTGGAGACAAAACTGACCAATAACCCTACTTGCGGACTTGATTTGATATTGGTGTCGGTGGCTGGTCTCTCTGGCGCGACTGTGGTGTGTCCCTGAGAAATTTCGGAGATTTACATGTACATTTAAGAAGATTGTCCCAGCTAGGCCGAATCGGAGTCCATCAGCGCGCTTTTTAAATGTCAAACACAAGTCGGATTGAACCCGGAACCTATATCTCCAACCCCAAACTACCACCACCATAGCTGCTACGCTGTCGGATTGATTTTTGTATCTTGACCTGGAACCGAACTCTTTTGCCTATCGATTTTGTTGTGACTGAGCGCCTGTAAATAAGCTGGTGCCCGCGACGTTGCTTTCGTTGGGCGCTTTAGAAGTCTCGGAATTACAATTACGATTACGATGCAACGAAACCATGCGATGGCAAAACCACTGCGCCCGCCGTTCGCGACTGCGATACTCCCACGCGGTGGCGGCAGCGGCGGCGGGCGAATCCTGCGTAGGGACCAAGGGTCACGAAGCGGCGGCGCTCGTCTTGAGCCTCGGACACCGAAGCGCTCGGCTGGCAACGTCAACGGCGTGCAGTCCATCTTGTTCAATGTCAAGTGTTGTTATCGCTGATAAAACTGTTCGATCACAGATAACGACTCCCTACTGAAGCGTCATATATTTGTATATGTACATGTAAATGTGCACGTATATATGTAAACACATAGGCCTATATATATATATATATATCTAATTATGAACATATATGTGTATATATGTGTGCATGTGTATACAGGCCTACGCATACACAGTTTCCAGCGCTGCAGTATACAATTACAAAGTAGACGTACAGTTGCATGCGAATGATCCAAAACTGGAGCAGATATATATATATATGTATACATATATATATATGTATGTATATGCGCATGTAGTCACGTTTAAGCCAGTCGCCATGGGATAGGCCTATGGCGTGGTAGATAAACACGCGCCCGTACACTGCACACTCACTTTTGGGCTTCAGTCATCGATTTATCTCCATGTAGGTCTTTTAAGTCGAATCGTGCTGTGGATTGGAAAAGTTAGGTGGATATGAGCGACGCAGCTGATTGCGAAGGAATTCGTTCAGAAAGGTAAATCGCATTACGTAGGCTACACACCTTTATGGCTCCTTTATTGCGGCTTGGCTTTCCTGCACCATAGGTTGATGCTTGTGCATTAGATACCGGCGCATTAGAAGTTGTTATTTATTGTTATTGTTGTTGTTGTTGTTTTTGTGTTGAGTAGTCCTTACAACTGCTTTTCCTACCATTCAACTCATTCTGCACTTCCGAGGAGTCTGCTTCGTCCCCCCCCCCAGGCCAATGGTCCAGTCCCTACGACCGTCTTGTACCCTCAAAATTTCAGACGATTTTTTTCAGTTTATCCGTCAAACTTTGTTAGAACCATTTTTACTCATCGGTCTTTAGACGAAGTTGATGATGAGGGAGGGATTATTTATTTATGAGCGTTTATTTTTATAACTTATATCAGCTTTGTGTCGATGTGACAAGTCGCCATTTTAAAATGTTGCCTTCGAAATTTTGTTTTCCCCTAAACTGGATATTTATTTCCGTCTCTGATATTTCTTACGCATCGTGCGTCATCCTCCGCGGCTTAAACGCCAATGCTACAGTTGGGCCTAGTAAACACAAGCCTACGCCTCACACTACCGCACTACTTACGCTACTCTGACGCGGGGATCTCGGTCTCATCTTGGCCAGAGTGCCAAGACGTCTCGGGTCTCGGTCTCAGAGCGAGATATCTCGGGTTTCGTCTGGGTCTCGACCCCAAGGTATCTTGTAGTTGGTGTTTAATGACGCTGTGTCATGACGAAGATGATTAGTGTTGCCCTCCTCCTTTATCCAGGGTTGGAACTGGACCGGGTCTCGTCAGCATCCCTGGGTACTTATACAACAACAACCTATCCGATTACTATGCATGGCTGCATTCCAGTAATCGCTACTTTTATACCGCGATGTGATACAATCTACACTTAATGTGACAATTCTACGCCCTCATCTTGCTTACTAAGCATAACACAGTAGCTGAATGGTTGAGCATTCGCCTTGCAGAACGTAATGCATAGGTTTGAGCCTCCTTTCAGGCCCAGGGCCTATATGAGCTATCTGAGCAGACCTATTGTTCTATATAATGTGGACAGTGAGTAGGCCTAAATCTCAATAATTATTTTTGCACCAACAGTTGACATCGTGTCGCTGCGAAAAGAAGTGCTCTCGGTAACTTATTATTTCTTCCAAAAGGTGGAAGATATAAAGATAAAAAGCCAAATGCTTTCTTTGCACCGCTATGACTAAATAAAGGAGTTTGCTTGATCGTCGCCTGTGTATGTTGAATCTGTTGACCAGAGACTGACCTGGATGAGCATCATCGATAGTCTAGGACATCTCTATGGTTTGAGAGTGGATGGTCCGCCGACGGGCAGGTCCAGGAGGTGACCAAGTAAGGGAGAATATAATTTATGTCGCCAAATATTCTGACAACATTTTTTTGTCGTCGAGACTTATCCGATCGTGTTTCCAAGTCACCAAAATTTCTGACGACCCTTTTTGCTCGGCGCTGTTTTCGTGGGTGGTTTATTGAATGATCCTCATCTCTCCCACACCCCTAATCTTGGGTGGATTACTTACACTTTCCCATTCCCACCCATCCTAAGCAGACCTTATAGGCTTTTAGTCCTTCCAAAATTACGCCCTAAAAGTTTTATCTCTAAGGTAAAAATTGAGTACCAAGAGAATCATCTCCGGTTCCCACTTTTGAAGAGGGCCATGACCTTCTGAACCCTCTGTGCTGACGCAATTGTCGACAACGGTAAACTTTCTGATTATAACGTGGTCTATAATCATCAAAAATATAACGTCTGACTAACTCATGATGAAGTGCGAAGAAGTTAGTGTGTTTGTACATAGCTACTCAAGAAAGCAGCGTTGAGGTTCATTGGCATGTACTTTCTGGGATAACTTGCCTGAACCCTGAACACGTTTGTACAGTGGAGCCATAATGGCCGTGCTACAATTGGCCTGGTTAGCTATATTGGTTAAAGCGTACCCTAAGGCGCCTTTGCCCTTTGAGAGTGAGGATGCCGGTTCGCGTACCGGTCGTGGCTTATTTAAGAGATTTGAATCTCGGGCTAGCACTGTCCGTACACGGGGACCTTAGACGGCGTGGCGCCCATTCAAACGGAGAGCGGTGGTGAAGGATCTCACCCGATTAGTTCACTGAAAATGAACAGGGACGAGGCCACACGGTCGCTATAGAAAAACGTGTATCTGCAGTCGAAGAGTTAGTCACATTTACGTCGTTTGATAATGATTCCGATTCAACTTAATGTTCTAATTTGCGAACGACTACATGAAAACAGTGTTTCTGGTTTTAAGGAATGCATTGTATTATTACGGATTACCACGATGCTTTGCAGATACTGTTACCTTTATTATTATGCAGTTTGTTTTACACCCGGCTCAGTTAGTGGCATGGATAGATTGGGCTGTAGTATATTCTGCCTAGAAATTGTGTACATTGACGATTTTGAATACATTTGCTCAGAGTGCAGTAGCTACAGGATAAGTTCAACAAAAGATAAACTGCGCGGATTATCAGGCTTATACGTGGCAATTTTTTGTATGGTTCACCAAGACTACGATAATAGAGAGTGAACTAAAGATTTGCACACTTATGGACCAGTATGAGACTTTGAGTGATAGTATGTTTATACTGCGTCCGTGGAGCTTATTATAGTTTAAGAAGGAAGTTAGTAAGAATTGTTTATTATTGGGTGCACGTACGTTGTGGATTATAAATCATTGCTGCTAGAACACATTTGAACTCTCTTCTGAACCACTTGATTTTAATCGCAATCGAAAACCCAAAAATTTCTAAAGCACCACTTCAGTGCTAAGCGCAGGGAATCAGCTTATTCATGAGCGATGCGTCAAGTCAGAGGGATTGTCCAGTGATACAGTATGAAGACCAAAATCCGGTGACCAGGAGAGGACCAGGAGAGGATGATGAGGAGCTGTTAAGGTGGGTTGTGTTTAGGTTGAGAGAAATGGGAAGGCGGCAGGTTGGATGGATCAGGGTAGGATTTCTTGAACAGATGGAACTTTAGTTTTGAGTGGAAACTCTGACAAGTGTTGGATATAGGATCTTGAGAGAGATGATGGTGGGTGTACAGCAGAGGGTCAAGGATCGAAGAATTTGTTGGATTCAGCAGGGAGGGATTCGTTTCAGAGTCGAGGTGCAGTTCACTTAAACCCTATGTTGTGCTCTTTACAAAAAACCTGTGTTAATAACGCATACTGCTTGTTTAACGACTTGTCTTTCTTTTGATGGAAGGTCTCCCGCCGCTCAGCTGCAGCGTTGAATCCTTCGTCGGTCTGGTCATCCAGACCGCGCTGCAGGACTTTTCGATGGTTTACTTCGATTCCTGGTGGCCCTACATCCTCGTAGGGATTTCCTTCTTCGCCTTCTTCGTCCTCATCCTCGTTCTCTGCCGAAATCGACTACACATCTGTCCTGCGAGTGGCTACGGCAGCGGTTACCCAGTGGCCGGGGACGCGCTGCCCAGGGGCTGTCACCAGCCGCCGCTGGGTCCGTCGCCCTCGGCGGCCGTCAGCGCTGAGCCCGGCTTCCACATGTTGGCCGAAGTGACGACGTTCTCTGGCGGAAGTCCAGTCGATGTGATACTTCTGCCTCCTCCCTACTCGGACCAAGCACCTCCGTCCTATAGTGATGCTATAAAGACGCACACGGCAAATTCCAGGCGGACTTTGGGCGATCAACCCCTGGATTCATCCAGAACCAGTTAGGACACACTCTGACCGCAATCTGAAAACGACGCAGATCCTGCAGCCAACAACGTAACTGCGAGAAAGAAAGACAGACAGACAGACAGACAGACAGACAGACAGACAGACAGACAGACAGACAGACAGAGCGATGAGCCCGCAACAAAACGCAGTAAATATTACCTTAGAGGTAACAACACATTGCTGCGTACAAAGAAAACGCGGCGACTTGACTGTCCACTCATGCTAATGATTTTACTCGTGTTCTCCAGAGCTGTTGAGCGCTTTCGATCGATAGCAAGTATCTGTCACGGTGTTACACGTGCGTTGATGGGAAAACGATGAAACGTCTGTTGAAGGGTTACTCGCACAGTTTAAGTTGTCGTAATTGTATATAGACCTTCCCCTAAATATAATGAAAACCTGTTAGCATACTAGAATATGTCGCAGAGAAACTTATGCCAAATCAGTTTACCAAGATGAGCAGTGAGTTTCTTCGCCTGGTAAGCCTAAGTTGTGCTTACGAAGTAATTTTTATCAGCAGTGCAGGATATTGCGTTCAAGTGCTGTCGGCTAAAGGAGCAGAATTGAAACGGTGCTACAGAGAACAACGAACGGTGCAAGAAAAGCCGGAGTCATTTTGTATGTGTGAACGAATATTAAACTCTTAGTCTACAAGAAATCACATTCCGTAAAGAGGGAGAGGTTCGTTTCAGTGGCAGGATATGAGCAGCACCTCTGAGCCTTCTCTCGCATTCACTTCAAAACCAGCGCCTAAGCAACTGAACAGTAGCCTGCCACTTTTAAGTTGTTCTTCAATGAACATTAAGCAACGAATTGAACATTAAACAGTGAATTGTGCGTTGAACAATGATCGATCATTGAACATTATAAAAGTGTAACACGTTAACAAGAACACTCCCTTGAACTAACGCGGAGATGCAGCCAGGGGTATGAAGTGTAAACGACTTTATCTTCTTAGCCTCGGCATATGCGAAAGCAGGTGGCCATTTCTCTCCGTCGAGGCCTGGTCTGCTCTTTGACAGTGTACAGTCAATGTACTCATTTCATCGCTTTGGTCGGTAGGGGCGTAAGTGGAGCAGAAATCTCGACACACCTTTATGATCTGGTGGGATATGAACCTCCGACCTTTGCGTTGTCAGCTCAGGACGTTAAACACTAAACTATGCCACTCCCACAGAGAAAGGACTGGCCACCATCCGCCATATACCGAGTCAATGAAACTGGGTAGGAAATACTCCTTTCTGCTGAAATATCAAAGTCCCTACCGCTTCTTACTCATACCTGTCTCTCGGCCTTATGCAAACACTGAACTGAACATTGAACATTGAAATGAACACTGAACCTATGTGCAGTTAAAGATGTTCAGTTGCATTGCATTAGTTTAGCCCTAAAGGCATGTTTATCGTTTAACAAGTAGGCCTAGACCAACTAGGCCAACATCACTGTACTATAATGACACAGCACTACATCACAGAAAGTAAATTAATTCATCTTAACGATGAACACTGGTCTTTTTATTTCAGGACGACAAGCGATGATAGCAGACATGTTTATCTGTTAATTAGTAGGCCTAGACCAATAGGCCAACATCACTGTACCATAATAATTACTCCGCTTACACACAGTGCGCAACAGTGATGTAAATGTACACGTTTTTCTATAGTGACCGTATGGCCTCGACCCTGCTCATTTTTCAACGAATTGATAGGGCGATATCCCTCAACACTGCTGTCCATTTAAATGGGTGCCACGCCATTTAAATTCCCCATGTACGGACGTGCTAGCCCGAGATTCAAATCTCAGAAATATAGCCACTATCGGTAAGCGAACCGGCATCCTCACGAAAAGAGGCGCCTTGACGTACGCTTTAGCAATTGTAGCTAAACGTGCAAAGTTGTAGACGTGGCTAACGCTTTGTAATGTCAAAGCAACGTGCATTATAACGCACCAAGATAAATGTAAATGTAAATGTACAGATTTTTCTATAGCGACCGTATGGCCTCGACCCTGGTTATATTTTAAAGAATTTATCGGGTGAGATCCTTCACCAGTGCTGCCCGTTTGAATGGCGCCAAGCCATTTAAAATAGCTTATACGTTGAAGTCTATATATATATAGACTTATATATATATATCTTGTACACACCTCAACGTTCACAGTAGGCTACTTAAGTATTGTACACTGCTTACATAGCAAGTACAGAACTTACACAGAAAGAGTGTCTATAGATAAGAAAACTAAGTACTAATCTATGTTTATTTGTTGCTTTGCACACGTTCTGGCTCATTTTCTTCTGGGCAACACTTTCAAGTGCATGAAGTTATCAGGCCTATAAACAGTCGAAGTAATAAATTAGCAGAAGTCGTTGATGCGATCACAATCTACCTGGGCTTATCAGATCGCGCTGTGTAGGAAGGAAAAGACTCAAAACACGTTATAAACTTGTCTTAAAGTGTCTCCAGTTTGCCTTCATAGGATTGCCAACAAGCGTATGCTGTACATGACCTATGTTGATCGTTTGACCAGTGTTAATTCTTAGCGGACAGTCCATATGGTCAGCCTCAAGCTGATCACGCAGTTTTGCCTTCATTGCAATCACAAGTCTGAAGCCTCATACTCTACACCATATATGTCGGAAAGGTGTAATTGTAATCGTAATCTCGAGCGATTTCTACAGCGCCCAACGGAAGCCACGTCACGGGGACCAGCTTATTCACAAGAGCTCAATCGAAACCAAGTCGATAGGCAAAGGGGTTCGGTTCCAAGTCAAGATCCAACAGTCAGGCAGAGAGACAGCGTGGCGGCTACGATGGGTGATGTTTAGGATTGGAGCGGAGAGAGACAAAAAGAGAAAAGGAGACAGGAAAGGTTCTATGACAGAGGAGTGTTTCCAGTTTTGAGTGAAAGGCCAATGCAGAGATTGTGGGACATTCATCTATACAAACTGTACGAACTCACTCGGTTCTTCAATCACCAGAAATTAGAACACTACATCGTCAAATGTCTTGATCATTTCTGCCTTACATTTCTCAATCGCAATATATATATGTATGTATGTATATAAAATAACGAAACTGTAAGGTTGCTTCTTATAGTCGACGTCAGTTTTAGCAAGTAGCTTACAATACTTTTAAATTAATTACTGCTAATTGAGCAATCTATGTCTGTTCAGCATCAGAGATCTTTGCGTCTGCCGACATGCATGTCTCAAACACCTTCTATTCTAGAAACTCGTCTTCTGGAAAACTACAGTCCAGCTGAATGCAGACTCTCTAAATGAGACGAACTACAGCGGATGAGTCAACATCTTCGTATTATCTTAACAGTTTTTTACCATCACCACTCCAGTATACACTTTTCTCCTAGGTACTGTGAGCCCAACTGGGCTGTTCTCGCTTTCACTAAATGAAATGCTGCTATCGTCATCAACAGCTTTTCTAGAAACTTTTACACAGGTCAGCTACATGTAACTCCTCAAGAACGGCGTTTATGACAATCAGTGCAATATGATTCTGAGGATTTGTTAACGCTTCAAACAAGGCTTAGGCCTATACAAGGGGTAGTTGTTTTATGTTACCTGTTATTTACAGCAGTCGCGCAGTATGCCACGTTCATAAGGCTCACAGCGTGCGCGCCTGTGGGAACTGATGGTCATTTCAATATTCCAGTGTATAATGTGAGCTACATGAATGTGGTTGTACTGCTTGCTGGACACATCGCAACCTAGATGAATATGATTATATTGATCGCTGGACAATTCACAACCTAGATGAATGTGATTGTACTGCTTGCTGGACACTTCGCAACCTAGATGAATGTGATTGTACTGCTTGCTGGACACTTCGCAACCTAGATGAATGTGATTGTACTGCTTGCTGGACACTTCACAACCTAGATGAATGTGATTGTACTGCTTGCTGAACACTTCACAACCTAGATGAATGTGATTGTACTGCTTGCTGGACACTTCGCAACCTAGATGAATGTGATTATATTGATCGCTGGACAATTCGCAACCTAGATGAATGTGATTGTACTGCTTGCTGAACACTTCGCAACCTAGATGAATGTGATTGTACTGCTTGCTGGACACTTCGCAACCTAGATGAATGTGATTGTACTGCTTGCTGAACACTTCACAACCTAGATGAATGTGATTGTACTGCTTGCTGAACACTTCACAACCTAGATGAATGTGATTATATTGCTTGCTGGACACTTCACAACCTAGATGAATGTGATTGTACTGCTTGCTGAACACTTCACAACCTAGATGAATGTGATTGTACTGCTTGCTGAACACTTCACAACCTAGATGAATGTGATTGTATTGCTTGCTGGACACTTCGCAACCTAGATGAATGTGATTGTACTGCTTGCTGAACACTTCGCAACCTAGATGAATGTGATTGTACTGCTTGCTGGACACTTCGCAACCTAGATGAATGTGATTGTACTGCTTGCTGAACACTTCACAACCTAGATGAATGTGATTGTACTGCTTGCTGGACACTTCGCAACCTAGATGAATGTGATTATATTGATCGCTGGACAATTCGCAACCTAGATGAATGTGATTATATTGATCGCTGGACAATTCGCAACCTAGATGAATGTGATTATATTGATCGCTGGACAATTCGCAACCTAGATGAATGTGATTGTACTGCTCGCTGGACACTTCACAACCTAGATGAATATGATTGTACTGCTTGCTGAACACTTCACAACCTAGATGAATGTGATTGTACTGCTTGCTGAACACTTCACAACCTAGATGAATGTGATTGTACTGCTTGCTGGACACTTCGCAACCTAGATGAATGTGATTATATTGATCGCTGGACAATTCGCAACCTAGATGAATGTGATTATATTGATCGCTGGACAATTCGCAACCTAGATGAATGTGATTATATGGATCGCTGGACAATTCACAACCTAGATGAATGTGATTGTACTGCTCGCTGGACACTTCACAACCTAGATGAATATGATTGTACTGCTTGCTGAACACTTCACAACCTAGATGAATGTGATTGTACTGCTTGCTGAACACTTCACAATCTAGATGAATGTGATTATATTGATCGCTGGACACTTCGCAACCTAGATGAATGTGATTATATTGATCGCTGGACAATTCACAACCTAGATGAATGTGATTATATTGATCGCTGGACAATTCACAACCTAGATGAATGTGATTGTACTGCTTGCTGAACACTTCACAACCTAGATGAATGTGATTGTACTGCTTGCTGAACACTTCACAACCTAGATGAATGTGATTGTACTGCTTGCTGGACACTTCGCAACCTAGATGAATGTGATTATATTGATCGCTGGACAATTCGCAACCTAGATGAATGTGATTATATTGATCGCTGGACAATTCGCAACCTAGATGAATGTGATTATATTGATCGCTGGACAATTCGCAACCTAGATGAATGTGATTGTACTGCTCGCTGGACACTTCACAACCTAGATGAATATGATTGTACTGCTTGCTGAACACTTCACAACCTAGATGAATGTGATTGTACTGCTTGCTGAACACTTCACAACCTAGATGAATGTGATTGTACTGCTCGCTGGACACTTCGCAACCTAGATGAATGTGATTATATTGATCGCTGGACAATTCGCAACCTAGATGAATGTGATTATATTGATCGCTGGACAATTCGCAACCTAGATGAATGTGATTATATTGATCGCTGGACAATTCACAACCTAGATGAATGTGATTGTACTGCTCGCTGGACACTTCACAACCTAGATGAATATGATTGTACTGCTTGCTGAACACTTCACAACCTAGATGAATGTGATTGTACTGCTTGCTGAACACTTCACAACCTAGATGAATGTGATTATATTGATCGCTGGACACTTCGCAACCTAGATGAATGTGATTATATTGATCGCTGGACACTTCGCAACCTAGATGAATGTGATTATATTGATCGCTGGACAATTCACAACCTAGATGAATGTGATTATATTGATCGCTGGACAATTCGCAACCTAGATGAATGTGATTATAATGATCGCTGGACAATTCACAACCTAGATGAATGTACTGCTTGCTGGACACTTCGCAACCTAGATGAATGTGATTGTACTGCTTGCTGAACACTTCACAACCTTGATGAATGTGATTGTATTGCTTGCTGGACACTTCGCAACCTAGATGAATGTGATTGTACTGCTTGCTGGACACTTCGCAACCTAGATGAATGTGATTGTACTGCTTGCTGGACACTTCGCAACCTAGATGAATGTGGTTGTACTGCTTGCTGGACACTTCGCAACGTACCTGCTGTGCTACTTTGTTTCGCAACGTGGCGCATGAGAATCTTGTTTTGGCCGTCTGAACTCAATAGGCTAATTATGCCAGCAATTGTAACCAAAAAGTGGCCGGAAATGGGGAATGATTAAACAAAAGAAAAACATACAACCTTAAAACTGGGTCCAAAAAAATATAAGACTTGAAAAGGTCGTTTGAAACCTCTAGCTTCGATGACTATCCTATAAAAAGTTATCAAAAATTTGTTGCCATCCAATACCTCGACTATCGTAACATTCTCCCTTCGCAACTCCTGGATTCGACAGTGTGTGTATAGGCCTATGAAATTGTATATTGTAATCGCTTCTTTGCAGAACTAACAGCCGATTATTTGAACAAGAACTGTACAGTTGCCGAAAGCTTTGGAATACTTTGCTAACCTATACCTGAAGATTTTCGTGCTTAAACTGACATTTAAACATCGCTATGTAAATCTTACTTTTACGTCGCTTTATTAATAAGTTTGATCACATCCGAAGATGCTGAGCACTTATGATGAATATGCAGGGCGTTCAAAGAGTTGTATTATTTTGATCCATTATTGCAAGATGGACTCGATAAACTCATTTGAGCCTCTTTCTTGCCGGCTTCACTGTTAACCAGCCTAGCAGTTGCTCTAACTATAAATATAGATCTAAATATAAATATATAACTACATATCTATATCTATATATAAATAACTATACACAGGCCTATAACTGTAGCCAACTATATAATATAACCCACTTTATTCTGTAAAAGGATATAAAATGAGTTGATTTGATTTGTCATGTTTTGGAATCAGGACTGCACGTAGAAAGAGAGGTTAGAGTTCAACACCGAAAGATCACGCACTTCGGCTCAACGAATGATTTCGACGCAGTTGAAGTTGGTATAAGCGTAGGGCCTATACATTAATAGCAAGTCAATAGCATTCAGCGGTTAATTCAAGTTACACATGGTAGAAATACGACCTGCGTAATACGATAGGCATAAATTAGACATCCAGTCAGTTAAGGTCCACGTCAACGGCCTTTGCAGCAATACGATGTCGTTAAACACTGTCTAACACTGTCTACTGTATACTCTCGAGCAATACAATGAAGTGACGTAGCTAAGGGGAGACGAATGGAAAGGCTGACCCGGGCGGCACTGCCCAGAGGCGGCAAAAATGAAATTTTTGAAAACATACTTTTATCATCTGTATCTAAACTTTCAACAGTGATCACATAAAGACAATGAGCGCCTATATCTCAAAGATCAAAAGATGGTGCCGACGAAATACTTCTGACTCAGTAGGCCTCCTGTAAACATTGTTGTACAGCAGGCGTATCGAATATCAACTCTGGAATTGAATCGAACCAGTCTCTCTCCCACTCCCTCTCTCCCTCTTTCTCACTCTCCTTCTTCTTCTCCCTTCCACTCTTTCTGTGTATGTGTATGTGTATATGTATGTGTCTGTCTGCCTGCCTCTCTCTCTCTCTCTCTCTTTCTCTCTCTCTCTCTCTCTCTCTCTCTCTCTCTCTCTCTCTCTCTAAACCTCTGTACACAATATTATATATTTAAGCTTATCGGAAACCGGGTCACCGCTTTCTTCTCTCTGTCTGTCTTACAGGATAAAATATTGTGCGTGTAAGATCAAAGCCCATACCTCTCTGGATTAATAAAGAAGAAACTCTATCTCTCAACGACCAAATCTACGCATGTTATAGTTTGCAGGCCTAAAGCGTCAGGTTCTAGTAAAAGACACGCGGCCCCTAGGCAGTGGCTTCGCTGATCTTTTCCTAAGGTCACGACCCGCCTTAGGGTAAGTACAGCGAGGCGACGGCATGCGTAGACAGTGGCACTGAGAGATGAAATCATGGAATATTTGTAAGGTGTGATATAATCGCTTCCATCAAAGGGCAAAACGATATAGGGAAAGTTTGAATTATTCTCCAACTGGACCTTGTTTTCTTATCTGTTTGCTTCGATAAGGATACACGTTGAAATGTTATATGATGCATAATTTATGTAGTGCATTTCATCAAAGAGATTAGAGGCATCTACAGCTCTTCAGATTCTGTTGGCATTGCTAATCTTGGTTGCGTCTTGTGAGCGTTCAGCAAATTGAAACTTATCGAATCCTATTTACGGTTTACAAATATCACAAGAGAAACTAAAAACTTTGCTATTCTTTCTATTAAGCTCTCAAAGACTTTGCAGCTGTCAATATTAAACAAGTTTTGTTTTGAGGTTTTTTTTGTGTCATAGTATTACCTAATCAACTACTATTCAGCACATAAAGTTTCTCTAATTTGCTGCGTCTTTTAAATTTTAAAGTTCTATTAAAGATGGTACGATTGCCATCATTCGCCTCGGGCGCCGAAATAATAATAATTAGCAACTTCTAATGCGCCAGTGTCTAATGCACAAGGCTACACCATTGATAGGATTTCGTTAAATACTGTCGACTGTATCCAATCGAGCAATACGATGTCGTTGAACATTGTCTACTATATACTTTCCAATTGGAATGTTTGTGAAATTGCGAACAGTTCGAACAGGAAACTTTTAATTTCTATAATATTGCAGAACGACATCTTAACGTAGCCTTCACAACGGGAATACACTGAAGTATAGTAGCTTATCAGAATATAATGATACTTCTTAATCATTTTGAATACGTAAGTAGTGCCTGTGAGACGCGGTGTTGTAGTGCTATAGTTGATGCCTCATAACCGGAGAGTCACTTGTCTGATTTCACTAAAAACGAGCAGTACTTACCAAAATGCCACAACTTTTCAGAAGAAATATTCACAAG
This sequence comes from Norana najaformis, assembly GCA_964023275.1. Lineage (NCBI taxonomy): Eukaryota > Metazoa > Annelida > Clitellata > Crassiclitellata > Hormogastridae > Norana > Norana najaformis. Next base: position 13,361,205 of record OZ029922.1, read on the forward strand.
TCATCATGTTTCATATTCGGAATAAATAAATATAAATATATATATTAGCGCTTTGGCAGCCAGACTAAAAATGCCTGTGCTGATGTAGGCCTTTAGGACCTATCGCCCAGTTGCTGTGCTAATAAATAAATTGTATGGCTAATTTTTATTTTATTGGGCCTAGTTTTAATTTTAAGCTCTCTTTCTATAGTTCGCCTTGAGTTGTTTCTGATTCCTTTTCTTGTGTGTAAAGTCGCGTGCATGACATAATTATAGGCCTCCGCAAAGTAAAATAAATTAATTCATATTTTGAATTCTGAATCATAGTAGACCCTAATAGGTTATGTCACATTTTGAAGGTATTTATTACTGTTGTCTTGGCAGTTGATACCAAACTGTACAAGATCAATAAGTTTGTGGTAATTAACCGAAATATTATTGTTAACGCCTTTACCTTACACGTACTGTCAGTCTTTTTGACTGTATACTTGATGCTCTTGTAATCAGTAAAAACGTAGGCCTATTAATGTATACTATCTCTGTGCATAATGTCTCTGTGGATATAATAAGTACCTGGTGAATGTGAAAACATGTTTTGTGTCAACGGTTACCTAACGGTTAGCAAGACCATTTACCTTAGGTGGTTGTAGATTTTGGGGTTTGTTACTTTCTTGTGTAATAGATTACTCTTGAATGATTGCAGAATTAGGCCTTAAGTAGCGGAGCCATAGATTCTAAGAACACTAAATCACCATCAAAACTGAAAAAATGTTATTGAACATGTAAATGTATGACAGTCTCAGCTGTTTGTGAGTTGATGCTAATACACGTTCAATCAGTAGGCTTGCCATTGTTGACATACTTGAATAATGGTGAATGTATTTCTAGTGTTAACGGAATAACATAAGCGATTAGGGAATAATACCACCTACGAAAGCAACATATTGAAAAGTATAAAATACCAGAAAATTCAAATGAAAACTGTGCTGTGCAGTCACATTTCATAAACTACGCAAGTCAAAATGTTACTGAAAATAGGTAATCGTAATCCCGAGATGTCTACAGCGCCCAACGAAAGCCACGTGACGGGGACCAGCTTATTCACAGGCACTTAGTAAAAACAAAATCGATAGGCAAAAAGGGTTCGGTTTCAGGTCAAGATCCAAAAGTCAGGCAGAGAGACAGCGTAGGTCCATGTGTATTGTTTGGGATCTGGCTGTCGCTAGTGGCTGACAATGTTCACTCTATCGTCATTACAGTATACTGGCACGGTAGCCAATTGGTTAGAGCGCTCGGCTTCGAAGCTCACCTGAGACGGTAACTGTGTATGGACCTTGAGCAAATCTTTTACTCACAATTACTCGATCAGTGCTTAGTCATTAGATAGTGGCTGGTGCTTTATAGCCTAAGTGTAGAAATAATAATAAAAACCAACCTTATTAATGCATTAAATTATCAGCTGGCTGATAATTATTAAATTTATTGAATTTAGTTCAATTTGAGATCGAAATTTTGCAGCTAAAAATTATATGTTCCAGCATGTTGGTTATTTTTAAAATATACTCATTTTTTTACTCTATAAAAAAGAAATAATAATTTGGAAAAACTTGAGCTCATGGCTCTGTTTGCATGGAAATGCACAAAAATTACAAAATATAGGCCTAACCGTTACACGTGTATTGTACATGGATAATAGAATAGATGCATAAGACAATAAAACTTATAACAGAGACGAATTTATGTAGCTGCCCCACTTAAGAATCTGTATAGCTTGTCTGCGTAAGAATTTATGCAGCTACTCTGCAAATGAAGCCGTGACAATAAAGAGAGCATATCCATGACAGTGATTCATGAAATCTGTCTTGAGGAAATGCTCCCCTCACTGGCAGGCTCTTGTTCCTTTTCCCTCTTCATGCAGTCTTTCGTGTCTCGTAAGACTACTGGTGTTACAATGTTCCACTGCAGGTAAATGCCTCTACCTCTACTGGACTCGTGTCTTTGTCTTTTAGGCAGCTAATGTCTGCAGAGACCAAGAAGGCCATTCAATACCAATTATCTGCTAAGAAGAAGAACAATAAACATCACTATCGTTACCGTCATTCAGCATCAGTAGTCATCCTTATCATTATCATAGTAGTCGTCGTCATCATCATCAACATCGTCGTCGTCATTAACCATTGATATCACTAGCAATCAAGATAATATTCATCATCATCATCATCAACGGTGTCGTCATAATCATCGTTTTCATCATCGCTATGATTCAGAGTCGTAACATAACTTCACTGACATTAGAAGCATTTCGTCATAAATAAATTTTCAGTGGCGTTTTAACAGTTAATAAAGATGTTGCAGTCAGAAACGATACAACCACCTATTCCTACAAATCACAGGCCAACTCGAATTTACCTGGCGCCTCTGTGTCTCTAAGAATAGCATGCTTTCTAATTCGGCGTAGTTTCATGATCATGTAGAATTCCTAACATCGAAATTACAAATTTATTACTTAGAAATCAACCGGTTCTCAGTATTAATCCCAGCATTAAACTGTATTTCTGTTTTTGTTGTCTGGCAGCTGCTTTGTGAGAAGTGAATTCAAGAACATAATAAGGTTTATTTGGCAAATCTAGACAAATCTGTTGGCGCAACGTGTCTTAGGCCTACGGAATTCTCAATATTACAGAGGAATATTTTCGGACTATGCGCAGAATACCGGCATAAGGAACGCTTTTTTACTTCAGCTTGCATTGGCTTATGTTACGGAATTATGTCTATCCTGTTGCCAGTTATTGGTGTAGTCTAGAAAGACCGTAATAGCAATCATAAATATCGCTGTTGACCATATTTTGATCTTCTTTCCTACCAATTATAAATCTCGTGAACGAGCATTCTAGTTTGTTAATTTATGAAAGACAATAGATCTCATTATCTTAAGCCAGCTTTGATTAACTCTTTGAGTTGATTTAACTATTAAGATGAAATAATTACAGCATAACCTTGGCCTATTTGTAAAAAATAGAAAATAGCCTTAAACATGAAACTGAGACGATATAATGCGCTATGGATTTGGAAAAACCGAATTAACGCCTTCATAATTCCTCCTATTGGATTATGTAAATTTAAAATTCGTGGTATATATAAATGTATCAAGTGTTTATATAACGCCGTAAGAGCCTCTAATAGGAACATACACCTGTTAACTATAGGGCTCATGGTTGCTAGCACCATATAACTCACGACGGCCTTCACAGTCCAACAACGAGCACTAGACGATATGGTTGACAGACAGTTGCTGAACCGCCTGGAGTGCGTCACCGCAATCTGTCAAATTTTCGACTTACGATAGGACTTTAAACTGCAAACGTATCCATGTGACTGAGCGAGTTCGTGGCAGTCCAAGCTGTGAAACTAAACGCTTATAACAATGACCCAGTTGAGCATCTCTGAATAGTTTTAGAGGTGCTATACAAATTTGCGATGATAATTAACTGTAGAAACAGAAAATAACCAAGTGAAATCACGAAGCACTGGGCAGTCATTACTCTTTTGTGAATGAGGTCTTCATTAGGCATACCCTTGAACCTTTCATTAGATCCTTAAAAACTTAACTGTGCAGCTTGGCTTTCTCGGCTGTCACTCATCTTATCATCTTATCAAGAACAAATGGCTTATTTATTACTTATTAGCTCTGTTAACTCTATTTAGTGGGTCCATGTATGCCTCCAGCATGCTTCTGTTTTGAAAGTTAACGCACAGTACTAACGACCAGCGCATGACTACACAACAGAAATCATTATTAGAGCGGAATTGCAGAATCCGTTGCTCAGTTACTAAACAAGGTCACCGAGATGGCTTATTTCAGGGCATAGGACCGTATTTAGGCCTAATGACTTTTAGGGGTTTATTTACAGGTTAAAATTCCTTTCCCAAAACTTTTCGTTTATGCCCTTACGAAGTGAACAGAAAGGAAACGGTTCTGACGAAAAAACCAGGAGAGTAGATCTGGTTAGAACATGTAGAAAATAGCAAAATGGGCAGAAAAGCAGGAGTTATGGTTAAACAAATTATCAGAGAAATGTGAGACTCAACAAGATCTCTAACTTATTGCTTTTAATAAAACCGAGAAAGTAGAATAAGAAAGTATTTCAGAGACCAATGTACTAAAAACGTAAACTTTTTCATAGCTATGAACATCCCAGTCAATTAAAACACCCTCCGAAACTTGTTCATGGCAGATACGGCTTGCCTCTTTGCGTTAAACAATCCTAATGACCAGCTACAATAGAAGTTATTATTATTAGATTAGAATCGTAGAAGTCTGGTCTACCTGAACTTCGTCGCTGGATCCTCCTCCGGTCCACTTCGTTTGGACGAGTAGTCACTCTCTCAGCCGACTCTCCACTTAAATACTTTGACTTGCGGGCGTCGGCTGAGGACCAGTCACTGAGGAACTGTGCCGTAACTTACAGCCGGTCGAAATGCTAACTCCAATTGTCCATTCACAATAGACAATAATTTAAAATCACTGAACCGTTTCAAACACACGATGCTCCGGTTTCCGTAGCTCGTTTCAAATGCATGCGCTCACTCTATACGCCACTCGCTTATATTTGCATTTCGATCTGCTCTGATGTCACACCGACTGCACAGGTATACAAGAATACATGCACATACACACACATGCCGCGATACATACGTATGAATGTATGCAGCTGATAATTAGACTCCGTTTGCGTAATTAAGTGGACCGTCGGTGTATGTCGTTCGGCTGATTGACCCTTACTGACCCGTCCGATGTGAGTATCCGTTTCAGTGGAATGATAAACAGCGAATGGTTTACACTCATATGCATAAATGAATTTTCATGAATGCGGTGGCAGCCAGGCCGTGGTAGGAATTGCTCCAACCACTCTGCTCTGCGGGAGGCTTCCTTCTCTCTCTGGTGACTAGGTATTTATATTACACTCATATATTATATATAAATATATATCACCTGTTGAGGTACATGCATATGTGACATTCAAATCTGTGTTCCGGAATATGCATGCCTGCACACAGTGATTGCAACTTTAGTGGATTACGTAGATAGTCATGCGTCCGAATATAATACAAAGCGACCCACGAGTAGGTAGTTAGTCAGTTGTGTGGACATCAGTTAGTTTAATCGGAGTCTGTGGCATCATATGAAGTCATAAATGTCCATGACCTGTAGATGCGTTGTCGATTGAATGAATGAAGAAGACGAGGTTCGTAGCCAGACCTTCACCAAAGCAGAACGACACAGATACACAAAATGAAAAACTTTATTCCTAGTGTCTTTGTGCTCATTACCGGTAAGGCTTTTAGTAAATAAATTTTGATTTAAACCTAAACCGCTTGAAAGAAATTTTCTTTCCGGCTCCTTTGCCGTTATGGCTTCCATTATTTAAAAATTGCTGTAAAATTCTAAGCAACACTGTCCGTTTTTGACTGTCGATTCTGTTGAATAATATCTAAGCAAATTAGTGATGCACTATTGATTTGGACTTAAAGTATCGCCAGAATGTGGCTTCTTATGCTGACATTTTTGCAATATTATTGGTTACCTAACAAGATAATGAGTGTGATGCTTACATTTTGCAGGATTGAAATTGAATTGAAATTAGGAGCTTAAATCTTTGGCGTAAACGTTATTTATGCCAATCATTTAATCGATATTCGCCGTTTAAACTATCTCAGTATTTTCAACGAGCTAACTACCTAAATTAGGTGACCCTTGTTTGACTTCTCCAACAGACTTCGTTATCGAATCGACCCATTTACGTCTAGGAATAGAACTAAGTAATAAGAAGAACTCACTAGTACTAACTAAGAACTAACAAGAGTTTCACTGGGTAACCAAGTCGAATTTACCGTAAAATCTTTTCATATGAATAAGGTTATTTATTAATAGTAAATTCTTTGGCGTCGGTGTATAATGCACAAGGGATCAACCGAAAATCAGGTCAGTTTCCAGAAGGTTGACCAGTTGGCTGAGACATACAGTATCGCAGCTTACTTATATGACATCACGCAGAATTGAAGATAAATGGGTGACCGGACAATTCGTCTCTGGGACAATTCTTCGTAGGGATATTTCGACACAAGGTGTAACGGGATCTAGGGAAGGACCCCCAATCTGGCCATTAAAGCAGAAAGGATCCCTAAAGAGCATCCATCTTGTTTTCTGGGCTGCTCTAAAGGTTGTTGTGATCTTATGTGAATGAAAGCTGAATTTCAATCTTTCAGGTAATTGTCTGTGTTGACTGTGTGTTAGAAGACAACGACCTAACAACAAGGATAATTTTGGCGTAAGGACAATTCAGTGAAAATAACATGTCTTCTAAGTGATAGACACATTTACACAAATGAGAATAAGAATTCTCAAGAAAACATTCCATTTTAATGGCAGAGTCAATGCGCTTTTAGGCCTAATATTCCAGTTACAAGCCTCTAAACGAATGTTCTACCCTACTGGTCACAAGTTGTAAACATTCACCCAGATTTCAATATTTTTCGGTAGTCTTAGATGTGCTTAACCGGCGAGGACTTTTTCAATCATGATTTGACTGGGGCTCTGTTCCTTCTGAAATTTCGCATCTAGTCTCTTGAATGTGGGGTGAACTATTTGAACAGAGTGCGCCAAAGCATCGTAGGTATAGGCCTACCATCCATCCAAGGCGATGTTTGTCCAACGAGTATCGATTTGTACTGCAGCATATTAACAATCCCAAATTTCACATGGGAATGAAGGTGCTATTCTTTGTCTTCGTTGTTCGTCAAAGAAAGGCAAGGGTTGCACTTTAGGAAAGAAATCCAAATTTATAAGTTCTTCGTAGGCTCTGGTTTATCTTTATTCGGGACATATGCTAAATCGACGAGCATCCTTATGTGCATTGCAAATTCAGATTCGCTGTTACACAGACTAGCTTTACCGTATTCCTGCACTTTTAGCTCGACTCATTGCCCAGATTGACGTGACAACCATGAATTTGTGATTGGAATTTTGATGAAAAGGCATTCATTGCTGCTTTTCATAATCGGTAATCACAATATCTGGACGCAGTTGCGGTTCCAATTCGCACAGCTTAGTCAAAAGCGTTGCTTAGGTGGCTTCTGATTTGTTTGGCAGCAGCACCTAAACACATGCAATGGTGGTGCCATCACGAAACCCATGAATCGTGTAGAGTGGCTGGAAATGTTGCGGACTTTAAAAGTTCCAACAGCAAACCAAACATAGAGGCGTTTTAAGAAATTGAGATCAGCATCTGACCTTCCAACTCAAGAAACCGAACCGAAACGAACTCTCCGCTGCAGAATAGATAACGAATAGGACGGAGTGTTGTGTTCAAAGGACACTTCCTTGTAGCAACGTCTGTATGATTTAAATCATTTATCGCTACAGTATATTACAGCCAGCATAATTAAATTGTCATACGACGAAATTTCTTGAGACGAATTGACCTGCGCTGAATTGTCTTAGAATAGATAAATCGGCGTCGCAACGGAGAAATGTTAGAACTTTGTGTTCGATGCAGGATGGATAATTCTTTAATAGGCCTAATTTATTTCTTCGTTTCCTATCTTAAAATAGCAATCAAATGATATTTAAAATGTGATCTAAATTTCGGTAATCTGAATAAATTCTAATGTAGTTATTTTTAGTTCTCGTATTATGGACCAGTAGTTTGCAGTAGCCTTAATGAGGTTCTCATAATGCGCTATATAAATAACCACATACATACATACATACATACGTCGCCGAAGCTTTCGGCTTAGAAAGATTAGTCGACCTAGCCGTATTGTGATCAGTAGGAGATCGTCTGAGGTTTGAAACAGTAACCATAATCAGAAAGATTTATCTTTATTGTTGTGATTATGACGACTAGCACACTCATGACTATAAATAATGATGATGATGATGATGATGATGATGATGATGATGATGACGACGACGATGAGGATAATGATGGTGGTGGTGATATTGATGATCAGGCCGACCGCTGCTGATGACGAAAATGATGCTTATTGTTTTTCTTCTTAACAGATAATTGGTGTTGATTGACCTTCTTGTTCTCTCCAGACATTAACTGCCTAAAAGACAAAGACACGAGTCCAGTATAGGTAGAGGCATTTACCTGCAATGGAACATTATAACACCAGTAGTCTTAAGACACGAAGGACTGCATGAAGAGGGAAAAGGAACAAGAGCCTGCCAGTGAGGGGAGCATTTCCTCAAGACAGATTTCATGAATCACTGTCATGGATATGCTCTCTTTATTGTCACGGCTTCATTTGCAGAGTAGCTGCATAAATTCTTAAGTAGAGCCATTACACAGATTCGCTTCTTTCATCGGCATCCATTCTATTCGAAGTATCGTTGTTATGGCTAAAGAACATGGCGCCAGCGCACGGCCTTCTAAATAGGGTCGTGGTCAGCGCCGCCGCCAGGATGAAATGGCCAAAGGGGCGAAAGGAAATTCCGGTGGCAAGTCTAGGGCAATCGCGGCGACAGGATTTTAAGTTGATGAGTTGTAAAGCCAAAGGCATCGCAATTGTAATCTCAAGATTTCTACAGTGCCAAACGAAATCCACATGCTGAGGACCAGCTTATTCACAAGCACTCAGTTAATTCCAAAGGCATCGACGGTCAAGGGTCCTAAGAGGCCTTAGATGCGCCATAATTCCATCGATGCTGCATTTTCGGTTTCATACGATTTAGGTTGTCTATGCGAACACATACACATATGTATGTATTTCAGACAGACAGACAGACAGACAGACAGACAGACAGACAGACAGACAGACAGACAGACAAGTGGTTTATAATAGTAAAACCACCAGGATTTCCTAAGCGGATATATACTATTGTGGCAATATAGCAAGAACGGCGTAGTGGACCTTGAATCACCATCATTAGTTTGCGAATAGAAACCAATCAGAAAGGTATACAAGCTTGCAGCTCGAGAATGGGAACCTCTTCGTATCTGATGGCCAATATCAGCTGCCCAGCACCTGGGAGCCTGGGATCGGGCTGAAGCCCCAACCACCCGTCATGATTTTATCGAAATTTAGGAGCAAATCTTATCAACTTATAATTGTATTTAATATTTTGATTTAGTTAGGGGCAAATATGAAGAACAAATGCTTTCAAAATTTTTTGGCGCAAATGTGAGAAACTTAAATTAAAAGCTAAACGAAGTGTTTTGTGGGAGAAAATCGGAAAAGCTATCCTATCGCAAATAATTTTAAAGAGTTTTAGGAATATTTTGAATGAGTTAAATTAAGGGAATTTGATTCATTTAAAAAGAGACCTATCCCAATTTAACAATGAGTTTAACAACATCCAAATATAATGAAGAAATTTTAAGCTAAGGATTTGGTTTCATTGTAGAAAAAGTATTTAGCAAGTTAAAACTAGTTTTTATGCATTTCAACTCTTCTCCTCTCCTTCCCCTCTTCTATCTCTCTCCTTCTTTCCCTTCTCTCCCTCCCGCAATGCCCCACTCAGTCTCTGTCCTCTGACTCTCCCTCCCTTGTCTCTGTGCCCTTCCCTCTCTCTCTGGGCAAGTGGCAAGAAATTGAGACCCCTTATGCAAAGGGAGGCCGGTTACATTTTTCAATTTTTGAGATGATCCAAACACCACAATGGATAGTGCAAAAACATGGCAAGTACAATAGTTACAATCCACTAACACCAAGGTATCTGTAACAACGAAGAGTCAATGTAAAGTAAGGTCAAGTGTCAAATGCTACATCTCTTCGATGATCTGTTTTAGTCAATATTATTATAAGGCATTTTAATTATGCTGTTTTAAGTCATTATAATTGGGTTGTATTTTTCTTATTTCTCTTGTTTTGTTTTTGTGCTACCATTGTTTGGTAAAATAAGAGATAAGACAACTACACGTAAAATAGAAGCCCCTATATGAACGTCTGAGACAATCTGCAGTCCCCTAATAGTTGCAGCACAGTAGATACTTATAGTAATTATTGATAAGCTGCCAAAACCTTCTCATAATAAGGTTTGGGTTATCGAAATAGTCTCTGGGCCTATATTTTGGTCTTAAAGACAATATTAACCCCTTCCAATCTCTGCGAAGGTCTTTAATTCATAACTGAAAACGTTCCTCTTCCACAAATCCTATCCTGATTCTCCTCTTCTTCTCTATCTTGCCGCACCAATCCAAAATACCATCCACCGTAGAAATCTGACTGTCTGTATGCCTGCCTGACCCTTGGATCTTGACTAGAACCGAATCTGACCCTTCCTGCCTATTGAGTTTGTTTTGACTGACCACCTGCGAATAAATTCCCGTGACTTTGCATTCTTTGAACGCAGTAGAGGTCTTAATTGGGTTGACTTTTGGATCTTGACCTAGAACCGAACCCTTTTTGCCTATCGATTTTGTTTTGACTGAGAATAAGCTGGTCCCCGCGGCGCGGCTTTCGTTGGGCGCTGTAGAAATCTCGGAATTACGATTACGACTATGAATGTGATATTACGTTCGTGAAGAATTAGAAATGAACTGATGTAGGCTATGGTCTTGTTTACCCTGTGCGTTTGGTTTTCAAATTTCGTAATTCCATGCATTTGGTGACTACAATTCTATTTTTAATCCTTTTCTAACTCTCGGTAATCCTAAACAGGTAGACACCGAACCGGTTTTGGAGACTGTTACCGAATCTCATAAAATTTTACCCCTTCCTCCACTTCTTCTTCTGACCATCTGCGCTAGAAATCAAGCTAAGGAATAAAAAAAAATGTTTTCTGGATTTCTAGAAGTTAGTTTTATTTTACCTGACTAGAAGTTAGTTTTATTTTACCTGAATTTGCAGTACAATAGTGCTGCAAAATGATAGAATAGGTTTCTGTAAAAGCGCTACAAAACTCTTATTGATAGAAATGCGCAAAAGATTTCACATAGCAGGATGTCCAAATTTCCACTTTGCCTTGTAGATTATTAGTTGAGTTTGCAAAGATCTGATCATAGAAAGTATTTGTTTGGGTAGGCATCGTAATATTTTTACTTAACTTTAGAATGCCCAAAGTAAAGCGATCACGGAAACCGCCTCCAGAAGGATGGGAGTTAATAGAACCGACGATTGAAGAATTAGAACAAAAAATGCGAGAAGGTAAGTGATCGTGAGATTGAAGTGAAAATTTCTTCGGTGATTGCGATAAAATAAACCGTACGCCTTAGGGTCGATATAAAAACGTATAAATGTGCATGTTAGATTTAGAAGCGTAGTTTTATTCGTCGACAGTATATGTACTTACAATTCTATAGCATACCTATTTTAGTACTTTTAAGTTTGGCGTTAAAAAATTGACAAGTACGTATCGATAGTATATAAGATAAAGCAGTGCGCAGACGTACATAATTATAGTGCGGTAATCCTAAAGAAACAGTCGATTGCGGTCGCCCTAATTGTACCACTTTTGCCACCCAGTCGGCGAGAGAAATTAGAATCCTGCAAGCTTCCTGAAGCACTGTCAACTAGATAAGTAAGTTGTTAATCGGGAAGTAAGAGAGTAACACAAAGCTTTTCAAAACACTTATTGGTATAAATAAATAATTAAAATGAATCATTTAATTAAGAAACGGGGTAGGTTTCTCTGGTGCATATAATGTTTTAGGAAAAGTTCTCACAAAATGCGTTTTGGCTTATGAACTCCTGCAGATATATTGGAAACAAATAACAACTTTTGTCATATTATTGTTTCAATTTGCATTTGGCCTGCATCCACTTATTTTCCACGTTTTGTGTGTGTTCCTCAATGTTATTCGGATCTACAGATTTACTTTGATGCACAAAAACAGAATGCATGAAAATGACGCTTTCTAAGTTCTTCATATTGGAATAAGTACTCCAGCCATCGGATATGAGTTCCGAGAAGGATGGATTGTAACATTATGCCTTCCAGGATTGCATATGTCTGATCAGCTGTTGGAACCAAAAACCCTTTCATGATTGTTGTTCAGTGCTGTCGAAGATCCGATGACCTTCATTCCACTGATGCTTCTGATGAAGGAATTTGCTTAAACTATTTCCACAACTTTTGCTGTCCTTTGTCAAAACTTCCAACCTGGATTTCTCTGGATCCAGTTTACTTACTTATTTTGTCGATAGTCCTACCAGTGTTGCATCTGTCTAATTTATTTCACAGTCGGAGGAGGCCATGTTGTTTGCAAGTAGGGCAGCCACAGTTGGCCATTTCTTTAGCGCTACGTTAAAGTTCTCTGTAGCGAGCAGGTATAACATCAAAATGATAATTTACCTGTACTCACACAGAAGGTTGAAAACATGGATCGTGAATGCAAACTTGTGATCGTTTGGTTCCACACAGTTGTTGATATCTTCCTGTTTGGACATGTTTTTTCTACAATTCGTTGTGGGAAAGGGAAATCATCTCTAACTCCTTGTTTTAAATTTATTTCAAGGCTAGTAATGTGAACAGTAGCAGTTAGCAGCTATCAAGTGAGACAGCTTACTATGCAGCATATATATGTATATACAGTGCTGAAGAGGTGAAGTTTTGTCAGATCAGCAGGTTAAAACTTTATGAAGAGTTAAGTGACCTGAATTGCCTTTAAAATTCTTACTTGTTGCACTGACCTTATCTCAGAAGTCTTGTACTATAGAACTATAACAATATTACAACTTTAATAAATAAAATAATGGACAAAGCATAAATCAGTAGTACACCAATACCAGGTTTGCAAATCTGGCAAATGAGTCATTCTGACTAGACAGAAGAATACAGCAATGACTTAAAACGATAGGACACCTAAATGGTGCTGTTGGCCTGATAAAAGCCTACAATTTGAATGTTAGCTTTGTGTTACCTGACATTTAACTTTAATAGCTAAAATGTTTTGTTATATTTTATGCAGCTGAAACTGATCCTCATGAAGGAAAGCGAAAAGTTGAGGCACTTTGGCCTATTTACAGACTCCATCACCAAAAAAGTCGTTACATATACGACTTGTTTTATCGGAGGAAAGCAATAACCAGAGGCAAGTTAACAACAAATTAGCTTATTTTTATTTGCAGTGGTCATAATTATTGGCTAATTTCTAAAATTCTTAGTAATAAAGTGCACTTGTCAGTAGGTAAATGGTCACTCGTCTAATAAAACTAAATCACCGCTGTTGCATTATATTTATGTTTTATCAAGGGGTATGTAAACTGATTTTGCTGAGCTTGACAGTACATTTTCGCTGACCATTGCAAATGAATGTCTTGGATAAGTATTAAATATCATTTGTTTTATTCTAATGGAAATCATTTATTACTGACAGCTTATTTCTCATCTTCTGGCTTGTCACAAGTGTTTTTTTTTCAAGTAATGTATGAAAAAGGTAGATTGTCTTGTGGATTGCTAATGCTTCTGCCCTTCTGCTTATTATCCCCAAAGGCTGTAAAGGTTATGCAATATGCACCGTATACATAACCACTGTGAAAAAAAGAAAAATACACAGTTGGTTCTTTGTTCTCATTCTAAGTCTGATGCCACTTGGAGCCTGCATGTTGTGCTTTGTGATTACAGGAAAAAACTAAAGTGTGTAAACTTGTAAGGAAATGTAACTGCTGTTTATGTGCAGTTACATGTCCTTACAAGTTCACAGACTCTTCAAATCCCAGTTCAAGTGTTGAAGAATTTTTTTACAAATAAATGCCCGATTTTGCATAATGATTTTGCATAACAATTATGCACCAAGTTTGCACATCAGCACTATCATGTTAACTTGGTGATAATGTTGGTGCATTTTCCTGAGAATGAAATTAAGGTGATTCACTAGTTTCCGTGTATGAGTTTTGTAAAATAGTGTGATTTTCTTTTCCAGAACTTTATGACTACTGCTTGAAAGAAAAAATTGCTGATGGAAATCTGATAGCAAAATGGAAGAAAACTGGCTATGAAAATCTGTGTTGTCTCAAGTGTATCCAAACGAATGACACTGCTTTTGGCACAAACTGCATATGTCGTGTGCCAAAAACAAAACTGGAAGAGGTAAACATCACTTCATAGACTATTTTTAGAAGTTGTTTGCTGTACATCATGGTTCAGTGGACCAAGTCTAGCTGAATGTTTTTAGTAACCGATTCGGACTGTTGTTTCCCAAAAATGAAGCAGTGTGCCAGTGCTTTGACAAATGTCTTGTCTAGATAGGATTTTGCCTTGTATCACCTGATGTAATAAAATTTATTCTGTCTGCCTTAGGACCTGAACTGATAAGTTGCTATTTTGTTTTGAATGGAATTGTGACCTGTACAGTAGTACCACTTCTCGTTATCTGAGCAATGTTTGCTTTCTGTTCTTGATGACATTTAGCATCATTAAGGCTAGCACTGATTAAGTTTCTCTTGAAGCGGTGCTGCACTAACTTCTGATTACAATTACAAATTACAGGTACATTGACATCAAGCAAATCAACACTGAATCATCATCTGTGTTTCTACATCATCTGTGTTTCTACATCATCTGTGTTTCTACATCATCTGTGTTTCTACATCCATTTGCACAGAAAATAAAACTTCAGACTTCATATCATTTTGGTAAATACTTGATCAGTGTCTGATGTATTTTTCAGGGGAAAATTGTCGAGTGTGTGAACTGCGGTTGTCGAGGCTGCTCTGGATGATTTACTGTATGAAGCGTTAACTGGATTCTACAGCTGTATGCATAAAGACAGTTTAAACATTCTTCTGCAAACCAGTTGCATTTGTCACAAAAAAATTATTTTAGTAAGGATAAACAGACAGATTGGAATGGACAGCATAGCTTATTTAAACAGAGCTGGTTATGTTGTCATGTTTGTGTTACATTAATTACTTGTGAAACACTTCTTGTGAAACACAAATGATTGCTCTAATTTGTAAAACAAATGTGTTGTCATTAGAAGAAAAGGTTCAGTTTTATCATACAGTATTTAGCAAATGATCAGTAGCCACTTGTTGATAGAATCACTGTCAGGAGTCAAGGAGCTCGGTTACCTCACTTACTGCAAGACAAGTGTAACAAGGCTGCCATGTCTTCCATGTGTGATGGATTCTACTTACTTAGTTCCCTTAATGCCTCGATTTTATTTGGCTTTTGAACTGTGGTTATTTCCATTTCATCCATGTTATAACTGTCAGAACACTGAAACTGGTACCTATCGATTACTTCAGACAATTTCTTAAAGAACAGACGTACTCACATACATGCACACTTACTTGCACGTGCGTACAAACATACAGAAACAACAGGGTTTTTGCTTGATCTCGAAAGGTGTGTTCACTGGTGGTCGACTGTAATAAGTTCGTGTCACGCCTGCTCCAGTGGAATACTGTAGCCTAGCCGCCATGATAAGCCAACAAGTAAGAAAGTAGTCTAAACTAGGTGAGAAACAACTTACTTCAACTTGATTTTTGAAATTCAGGAATGATGAAATAAGGTACTTAGAAAGTAATTAATTATTTAATTTTTACCCGAGGTAGGTACGATTTCTCAGGTTTAAACAGTCTGTAGAAAATAAAAATTGACCTGGAACAGCTATATTTGGTGAAAGTCTGACAGAGCAGATGTGCCATGGAAGGCAACAGCATGGAAGCACTGAATTGTAACTGCAAGTCATAGGAGAAGGAAGATAGTTTTTTATGGTCTCCACAAGTTTGAATGAGGGGGTGCCCAAGTCCGTACTGAAATCGCATCGTGCTAGTAACGGAAGCAAGAGTTGAGAATGCCAGTGGCACAAAGTGGTATGTTGACCGAAGTTGGCTGTATTGGTAGAGATGATGTTGAGGCCTTTCAGTCTCTTGCCATCTATTCCATACAGCCCAAGTTACTCTGATAGCTGGGAAGCTGGCATATGTGATCAGGTCATTTAGGTCAGCATGTCGGGATAAATGGCCAGGGCCAAGGCAGCAAAAGAGTCCATATGAATTGTTCACTGTCACTAGTGATACACAAGGACAGTCAAGCTGCTTACATGTACTTGCCCCAAGAAGTAGGTGGACATCAATTTTTACGGCCTCGTCATCCAATCACAAACCACAGGCCCCTTCGTGTGGTGCAGGGACTGCTTTCAGACGTGCCTGATGGTAGGCATGGGTAGGAGTGGTTGAGTGAGAGAGCTTCCAATGTAGATAGTTAGGCATGGGTAGGAGTGGTTGAGTGAGACAGCTTCCAATGTAGATAGTTAGGCATGAGTAGGAGTGGTTGAGTGAGACAGCTTCCAGTGTAGATAGTTAGGCATGGGTAGGAGTGGTTGAGTGAGACAGCTTCCAAGGTAGGTAGTTTCTGGCCTGTTAGGAACTGGTTGAGAATTTTCGGTGGTTACTGGCAAACAGAAATGCAATAAGATCTTGCATCTGGAATGATTAAGTTACAGTCCTAGTGAACTAAACTCTAGCCCCATTTTCGTCATGTCTTCAGCCAAAATGGATACCATTTCCCTGGGGTAAGATCGTCAAGTATCCCAAAAATTGGGGGAAAAGATTGATTCTGCAAGATTGACTGGAGCAGGATGCAAAAAGGAGTGGACCATGTGGATCACCCTCTTGTTATGAAGCGCAAGCAGAGCAAATATCTCTAAATATCTTTCTGTCCTGGGGCAGAAATGAACCCCAACCTCAGGATTCATAGTCAAGCATGCTAACTAGACTATTATGTTAACTTTGGTTTGGTTAAAGGCACTATTATGTTAACTTTGGTTTGGTTAAAGGCACTATTATATTATGTCTAATAATGTCTCAAACCAATTTGAATTGAACAGTGAACTGAAAACTTGTTTGAAAACTGAAGTCAAAAATAAATCGAGTAACAATTTACAGTTTTATTAATTTACTAACACCAAAAATTTTATTATCTTTATCATTCAATATTTCCAAGTTGATTAAATTAATGTTTGTGAACTTGACCTCAAAGGCATGATATGTATACAATCTACTTCTAATTAAATTAGGTACCAATAACTAATGACAGAATAGGCCAACACAAAAGTGCATAATAAATTAGTAATACATACATAATATATAATAATAGCAGAGATTCAGTAAAACTGTAATGATTGTTGTACACCATTTGAACAATGTAGAAAGGATTCTACAGTACCGTAAAACAAATAGTATAACTGTACATAAAATACACAAACACTAGTGCTGCTTTTTCAGGGTGAAAAATATTTGAGGTGTCTCTTAAAACATAATTTCTTACAAACTGATTTCTCTTAATACCTTGTTGATTTGAAATGTGTAGTTTTAAATATAACTTAGTGAGTGCATTTCTTGTATCGAGGCAATGGTTCACTAATCTAACTTCATTACTTCTTGAGTGCAGGTCTCCAATGCTAGTGGCCACATAAAGCATTGTTAAACGAGCTCAGCAAGCATTAACAAAACATACCTTTCTACTTTCTGACAGAGAATTACACATAAATCATTTGCATCACACAACACGTTTTAACATAACAGATTATTAATTATGCCAGCAAAATCAAACTTCTTGGTCAAATATTTTACTGTGGTTACCTGTACTAGGAATGCTTTGAGTGGTATCAGATAATATCAAGTGATAAAGTAACCATTAAGAAATTCTCAGATGCTAAAGCAAACTTAAAAAAAACATTTCTAACACAAATTTGTTAAAAGTAGGTAGAAACATCTGAAAGTTTACAAAATGAACTAACTACAACACAACCTCATTATAATGTGATATCAAGGTGATATCATAATGACGTACACTTAGAAGTAAATGACAAGTCTTGCGATGCACTAACCCCACCCCACGTCCAGGGGTTCATTCACTGCTGGCTCAAAAAGCAGGAAAATAGCACCCTACCTATGTCTCACCATGGGAGACAGGTACTTTACTTACTACTTTACTTAACTTGGACATGGCCCCAAAAGTATCATCACTATTATAAGAAGGGCCTCGATTTACAATAAAAAATCACATTAATTTTTCCAACTGTAACTGTGCATAAGAAAATTCTCACAAAGTTGAAAAATAAATTTAAGTTTGACACTGCACTGGATTGGGCTGAAACTGCTAAATAATTAGGTGAAAATGGCACATTTCTATCACAAATAGTAAGTAGTTAAAAGTTTTTAAAGATGCAGGTATCAACTTGTGTGTTGAAGTTTACCATAGTTATGACTCAACCTAAGTCGCTGTGCCTAGGTCGTAAATGTTTATGAGAATAATATATTGGAGCATATTCATGCACCTCTGAGGCTGTCGTCAATGAAATCTCCATAAAAAACTGGTTGAGAAAAATATTTACATGACTTGTTCATTTGCATAATAGTCGAAGTACACGACTTTAAATAAGGGCATCAAGGGCCATGTTCAATTTTTTGCTACGGGAATCATAATAAAATTGAAATAAATTATTCAAACAGTGAATCTCTACATAAGGACTTATAATTTGATATCTAACATAACAAGGAATACATAAATATCATTTTGAACCATTTTATGCCTAATTGCATTCTGAGTGTGTTCTCGGATTAACTTTTCTGACTTTACGAGGGTTTTCTCATACACAGTCACAACTGATCATGTTACTTTTGAAGAAGTACCATGCAGTCTAGTTTCTATCCCTACTGGGAAACATTTTCCCAAATCGTTTTGCTCCCACTCAGTTAATCCCCAGCAGAGAAATTCAACTGCTATAATAATTTGGTTTTTTTCTATTTCATTGCACCTTACCAATTTTACAGGGCATCTATAACTTTTCAGCACTTTATATAAACACATTCTATTTCTGACAATTTCTTCAACTGTTATGGTGAGTTGACTACAGTGTTCAATCCAGTACTGGTGTGGCCAACAATGGTATTGGCATAAAAAGTACAAGCATTAAAATTTCTGGATAAAGTACACTAGAACTGTCACATCAATGACAATATCAAACTGGAAAACTACTTTCATACAATGGAATGTTAACTGTCTAATGAGATCTCAACCAAATGATGTCAAGGCTTCTCCCCAAAATCAATTCCACCCCATTTAGTGAGACACAAGGAACCTCACAAAAACAAACAAAAAAGGCCATCTAAAATATCGTTATCAGTATCTGCATGCAGACCACAACAATTTCCACAGCATGTACTCTTCAACAAAATGTTAAGTACATGTCCAAGTACTTAAGGTCATTGACAGGCGCTATATAAATTAACAGATACAAGTGCAAGACTTGGTCAAACACCGATGCAGCAAAATGCAGAACAGTGTAAAATTTATCTGGTTGTGCAAGTACTGTATCATTAAATGGTTCAACTTCCTTACAAAGTTTGGCAGTTATGAATTTCAAAGTTTCAGAAATTATTCTATATAAGTAAGCATTTGAACAAGTTATGGAAATGATTGTATACCAAAAAGTCAAGAGCTAGAACAAGTTATGGAAATCACTGCATACAGGTAAAGCACTTGAACAAGTTGTGGAAACTGTTGTATGTGTGTAAACACTTGGACAAGTATAAACCTACTAAAATCTTCCCTGAGCTTAACTTGTTAAAGAAAGGTCAGGAAAGCACTCGTTACTTACAAATCCTCAACAGCAAGAGGTTTATCATTTATGGATTAGTTGGTAGAAGCGCAAACAGCAATCCAACTATCCGGCGACCTTAGTTGAAGGGTTACATGACTAAAATCTATCAATTTTACATGATTCACTGGGATCCAAACCCAAACAGAGATGAAAGGCAAATGCATTACCAATCTGCCAATGTCATTGTGGTATTAAATGCATAGCAATCAAAGGCTAATCAAACACAAAATGCAAACACTTGGTTTTATGATGTCACGGAAACAATCCATAAACACTAGACTTTGAAATTTATTTGCTTAGCCCAAGCTCAGCAGTGCACTTGCTAAGTTTTAGAAATTGCATCAAGACAACATCATTTTCTCTACAAGACTTAAGCTGTAAGAACTTAAATTGATAAGACATTGTGCAAGCACTTCTTTCTGCATCTGCAACCAGTTTAAGTTTCTAATTGTGCTGGTAAGCTTTTTACTGCGCACCCTAAACACGGTGTCT
This sequence comes from Norana najaformis, assembly GCA_964023275.1. Classification (NCBI taxonomy): domain Eukaryota; kingdom Metazoa; phylum Annelida; class Clitellata; order Crassiclitellata; family Hormogastridae; genus Norana; species Norana najaformis. The sequence goes on from OZ029922.1 coordinate 13,381,238, forward strand.
CAACTTTTTTGTGCACTGCTTCAGGGGAACATAGGCTGCACACAAATGATGCACTATTAGCTTGCTAATTAATGCATAATTCCAGCTATTCAAGCGTCATTCACCTATGAACAAACTTCATTCTAACGTCATTTATTCTGGCGAGAACTTTCAAAGGGTTCCTAATAGGTGTTACCAAAGGTCAAAATACATACACATATACATCAGAGGATTTCTGATACAAACTTGTGTCCTGCAAGGTCTCCATCGTAAACTTTCACAGATCGTGAAGAACCAAATCAACCTGAATTGGAGCTTATTTCTTCTATACTTGTTGCTTCACAGCCTATACAGTAGCCGATCTGCACTGTGACAGCAAGAAACACAGGCTTCCATTTCAGCTGACTGAAAACTGTCCATACGAAACAGTTTCTGCTAAATTTTATAGCTAACTAACAAAAAAATCTACTCTCGTGATTGTAGTTTTGTGAGTCTTGCAGATTTACAGCTGTCTGTAGTTAAGTCAACAACAAAGGAAGCAAACTCTGCCACGCAGCTGGCGTCATGAGGAATTTACTCCAAGTGACACTTTCACCCAGATGCACAAGGCGCTGTGCTTGCAGGATGCACCCGTTTTTCCTTCTGTCTCCGGTTACAAAACCAAACCTGAATAACCTCCTTCTCCATTTGAAGTTCATCCGCAACGGCTGCTATCTCGTCAGCTGTTGGTTTTGAGTTCTGCAAGAAGTACTGTTCGAGTGCCAAACGCACGGTGTGATCAATGTTTGTTCGTTTTTTGCGGCGTCTTGCAAGAGATTCAGCAATTGCGGCTGCGCTTGTGTCTGCATTGCTGGTGGCTGAGACCTGAGACGTTCGTTCGGAGGCTGCCGAAACATCATCGAGCCACTTCTGCAGCAGTGGCTTCAGCTTGCACATGTTCTTAAAACTGAGATTTAATGCCTCAAATCGAGATATCGTTGTCTGACTGAAGTCATTGCCATATAGTTTACCCATTGTCAGACCGACATCACATTGTGTAAAGCCTGCAATAACAAAGACAAGAGCTAACACACATGCATCCCTTGCTAGGACAACTGACTGCAGGACAGTTCACAATGGAAAATTTACTTCAAAAGTCTTCGCTTTGTTTCTAGATTTCTAAATATAATCAGCAGAGGAAATACTTACCTTATAAGGTAGCTTTTCTATAGCACTGTATCAAGAGTATTGCCTGTCCAAAATCAATAAGTTGTCCCAAGACAAACTGTCTGAATGTTGCATCCCAATTTTGCCAAAACTGTTGTTAATGTCCCAGCAAAAGTGATAGCCAAACTGAAGTTCTGTTTAAGGTTTAGCAAGTCAGAGCAAAACTGGAGAGGTAACTGATTCAAGAATGCACATTACAGAACAAGACAAGACAGACGGCAAAACAAGATGAATAACCATCCTCATTTCCATGACTGAGTAGTTTCCACTCAAACAACATCTCAATTGCAACTCTGTGGATTGCTATATGAATCTTGTTGTAGCCAGCCAAATTCAACCAGCAAACATTCATCAAAACAACACTTGAATTCTTTAAATAACATCTAATCTAAGTGATAGCATATCGCTGACTGAAAAACCCCAGTCAACATTTAGCCACACTTCCAGTACACCTTCTGTCTACACTGTAGTTCATTTCCTTGCATAATCCTTCAATAGCCCTCCTTCCCAACATGGGTGAAAATAACAATCCATGCAAAACCCTTCCTGAATAATCCATTTAGAACTCACCCAGAGATATTCTTCGACGTTTGAAGTTTCGGGCAAATCTCTCAACATCTAGCACACGTTCTGCTTGGTCCCGCTACAACAGACACTGCACTTCAGAAATCTGCCTAACAAGAGAAACACACCCTATTTGCACTGAGGCATTATAAATAACCCCATGCCCCTAGGTACTCTCATGCAAATTGATTACAGTTTGTGATCAATATTAGTCATCGAAAAGCGAGGACATGCTTTGGAATGGCATCAACCGTCTATCAGAAATGCTTCTACCATCATTCGAATGGCTGGCTGTCTGTCACAGATTGACCTGTTGGCTCAAGTTATGTCCGGTCACTGCATATTCTACCACCTACAAGGAACCGCAATTTGTCATTTACTGTAGACATCATCAACCGCCATCGTTCTATGTCTTCGAGGCTGTGCGAGTCCAGCAACTGTGAACATGGCATCATCTGTCAACTCTATGTGAGACACCACTGGTTTGACTCAGCATGTGTATGCAAACCAGCTACTGGTGCTATTCCTAGTTATCTGACCATTTCTTGCAAAGTGATAAATGTTCTGTTCTTAACAACATTCAGCATCATTTCAGCTAGTGTGCCTCAGATTGGTCTATCTTGAAGTGGCACTACATAAATGTCCAATTACAATTACACAATCACATGTGCATAACTACAGAATATGCATCATAATTATGCATATCACATAGTCTCTTGTGTATCAATTATCGTAGATTAATGCAGATGCAGCTAATCAAGAACAAGAACCTGGTGCACAGATCTACTTGCCTGCGAAGTTCCATATTTTGATGAAACAAATGCCTTGACCGAGTTCGAAGTGGAAGTTTGGAAGTGGTGGCCCAACCGAACACGACCGAGTTCAGCGCCCAAAGAAGAATGCATTCCATGACCACCTACAGGCGATCGCATGACCAGATTGCATTGCGCCTGCGCCAGAAGGTGCTGCACAGATTCCTCTGGAAGTTTTGGCAAGTCTTGCATCGACTGCAAAAAACAGAAACAATTCACTCCACGCATCCTTGACAGTGGAATGCTAACTTGACCCTATCAACCCAAGAAACCAGAATACAAGTTTACATGTACTTTATCGTATTCTGAGAAACTGGTTTACCAGTTTCATCAGTGGTGTTGTATTTCATGACAGCAGTTGACCGGTTTCACTTAAACAGGTGATTGGTAACAACAAAGAAGTAATTCACAGTTGTGGCTGATCCATTACCTTGTTGTGAGAGATAAATAAAGACAAGTAATAAGTGGAGAGAAGTTGGCGAAAGTTTGGTGCCAACAAACGAGAGATCCAGTCTCTTGCTGGCAAGGCGGTGCATTTTAGAAAGCAGTGACGAGAGAAGCATTAGTGAAGCCGATAATTCGGACTCTGAGACCAAGTGATAATGTTGATTATATTTCTGAGACAATGACATCCATCACAGGTGTGCCAATTACAGGTAGGCCAGTCACAGGTGATAACTCTGGCAATTCAGGTGCAACATGGAAGAAGTCAATCACTGACATAACAGACTATTTTTCAACCAAACATTGTTCCAGGACCTAAAGATCTTGACCCAAATTTCACAAGTGACTTTTTAACACAGATGCACCAAATCACTATTTTGTCATAGTGACCAAAAGTTTTACAATAGGCACTCAACTGTTCAAAGCAACAACTTACAATGGACATACTGTATTATTAACAATAATCTATAATCAACTGACAACATTCAAATTCAGTCTTCACCATAATGACACATATGAATTTTATTTAAAATGTATTATAAAATGTAATGATGGCAATTACTATGTGGTATAGCATTTATCCTTATCAGGTAAGGTTGAGCTGTAAAAAAATTGACCAAGATGAATTTACCAGATCTGGAATTCGATGATTATTACTCAATCCACTGGAAGAGATGCATGGAACCTCTGCCTTAATAGGCGTAAAGAGTTGTCTGGGCGCCGTTTGGTTAAGAAAAGACTGTCCTGATGATGGATTGGGTAATGTATTATTAAACATATTCGAATTCAGATAAGACTGGGACACAGGAGACGTTACAAGCGAAGTTACAGGTGTCACAGGTGACACTGGTGCTGATTCGACAACTGTCACTGGTGATTCGCCAGAAGGAGACGGCAATGTGTTAGCAAAACCAGATGGAAGTGAGTTTTCGGAAGCAGAGACTGACTCTGAGATGGTTGCTGATGATGAAACTGGTGACGAGTTTACCATTGTTTGCAGGTGACTGGTTACAAGTGGTGGACTCTGGTCTGTCATCGTCTGTGGAAGCAGCTTAGCTGATGCTAAATGCTGAGAAACCAGCTGCTTCTCAACTACTTGCTGGTGTACCATCTGTTGAGATGCCAGCTGCTGAGATGAAAAATGTTGGGGAATGAGTTGCTGTGAAGCTAGCTGCTGGGAAATCAGCTGCTGCTGAGACACAAGCTGCTGTGAAGTTTGCTGTGTCCGCTGCTGAAGCTCAATCTGCACCTGAGCAGCTCTTAGCTGCTCCTGACGAAGTGCCAACTGCAGCATCTGTAAAACGTAAACAAATGTAACAAAGCTGTAATGAAGTTACCCAAATTAACAACTCTTAGTTTGGAAACAGATGCCATAAACCAGCAAACATTGCAATCATCATATAGCTGTCTAGAAATCTCTCTTAGGTGAAACTATATAAACACATCCTGTCATACTGCAACAGCGTAAGCATATACCATCACATACCAGTTGCCTTTTCACCTGGTATTAAATTCAAATTTATTCTCAAGATGCTTTTACAAGGTCAATCACAGCATCCTTAAGCATCATCAGGCCCTACAATGGTACAATTTCCCTTCTTCATTTTGACAAACTGCGCTAAGCCAGTGCCAACCAACTGGACCCCGCAACCTGTCAAAGGAAGACTTGCGGTTTCTATGCCATTTCACACAGAGTTCACTACCACCAGCTTTGCAGACCCAACTTCTCTGTCTCTTACTTGTAAACAATTCAAGACTCGTCCGTTTCTAGGTACCTGTGCTTTTGAGGTGAATTCGTTAATTAGTATGATCTATCTGTCTCATTAATTATAATTAGCAATTAGAGATAACCTGTAACTGAGTCTGCTGTATCTGCAGCGTGATTTGCTGTGAAATAATCTGCATTTCCTGTGGAGACATAACCTGAAAACCAATGGTCGACAGGTCCAAGGGAAGCTGAAACAGCAAAGAACAAATGACTTAATAGAACTGCCCTGACTGATTAAGACAGTGGACAGCAACAAGAAACAGATGGCACAGAAGAGGACAAAGCCTAGCACAAAAGTTTACCGTCATTCTGTCTCCTCTATGATCAAGATGCAGACAGATGAAGCAAACACGTATCTCTTTCTGTCTCTCAAGTCTGTCTGTCTGTCTGTATGCACATATGCCTGAAACAAAAATCTCCCTCTTTCTTGCAAAGCTGTCCAGGTATCTGTCATTCAGTCTATCTGCTGGTGTGTCACGCAATACCTCTCCCTCTGTCTCTCATTGTCTGTTTCTGTCCTTCCGAAAAACAAAAACCGTTCCGAGTCTAACTCCAGTGGCTGATTCCCATTTCTGTCTCCTTGGACAAATAATTTCTCTCAAACTCCAGGTCTACACCTTTAAGCATGTTAGTGAATGAAAACGCATACAGAATGCTTAACTTATCAGAACTGGGTCCAATCTAGAGCTGTGCCTGTGCACTGTTCACAGAAGTCCAAAAGACTGAGGTATTAGTTGCAAGTAAATTACTTCCATCTTCTATGAAACAGCATGTCAGTTTACTAGTATTTCAACACAAAGATGGGAAACTTGAAGTTACAACAAGGATCTGAAATTACCTGAAACAGTGACTGATTGTAAGAGTCTGGCAGACCATTGTTCACTAGCGCTGGACTGGACGACATCTCATCACCTGTATCGCTGCCTTCAGACTTAACAACCACTACAAAACCAAACAATAGATCTTAATTTTAATTTTGACCTAATCCAGTGGCTTCTCTGACATATCATAAACAACGTGTGATTTGTTGATTCAATCATTGGGGAGAAAGGCCTACTGGGTCATTCCAGCTCAACTCAACCAATTCTGAGGAAGGTTCCCACCCGACCATCTCAGAATTGGCTGAAATTTTAACCACATGTTGCAAGATGTATTGGATGGAGTTCAGAGCAAATTCAGTGCTCTATTCCTTCAGAGTTGTCATTAATGAATGTCAGCTGTGACCTTTTTCAGCTACACAAGCATCACCCAGCTACAGTCAAACTTTAATACCATTCGTCTCAACCCTAACATCATTTGTCCACACTTATGAAGCACTTTCTTCGATCTGTTCGATAGTCATGTTTCAGCTCCTTCGTAAAGTCCTTAAAAGGCGCTATATAAATAGCCAGATACATACATGTATATAAACATGTGCTGGTAAATGCATAAATACATTCTTTGTATGAAAACATGTCATGCACTACTACACAGCTGGGTCGAAAGCATTAGAAACAAACATGAGTGAACTTTTTTTAAAAGAACAGATGCACAGTAGAGCGACTGGATTTGTGAAGCACTTCAAACAAAGCATAGCTCTGATTTATTTTCCAGGGACAAAACATTCTGGTCATGCAGCAGCAGAAAAGGTACCACACATACACAGACATAGGCAGAGACAAATGCCACACACACATTCAATCCCAAAGGTCACTGGTCATAAGACATCGGATGAAAGGCATCATGAACTTGATTTCCATCATCCCAGAACCAGGGTACTAGAGAAACTCTCCACCCATTCTAGTTATGGACCCACAGCACAGGTGGAGATCAAAGCATAGGTAAAGTTCAAAGGATTTGCTACACAACACAAAACAGCCCTGGTAAAAACAGGCAGACACTTAAAGAGGCTAACAAAGGCTTCATAAATTCACATTTATGTACCAGTTATATATGCATGCATGTATGCATACATGTATGTAAGTGTCATTGTCATTTATGCATGCATGTACAGATGTATACACAGACATACATATGTATATGTGTACATACTGTATGTAGATACATGTATTATGTATGCGAGTATATAACCGAGTGCTCAGGCATGACTCTAGGCTGCTTATACATACATAAGTATGCATATTATGCAATTAAGCATACATCTGGCTGTGCACACCACAAGCACAAAGTAAGAATTACGAGAATATGCCAGCCCTTGCGTTTCCACACTGGCAGCCACAACATCTGTGACTTGTGAGTGCTTCTGCCTGGAAATCTATCCATGTAGCTAATCACTTGGAACATACCTTCCACATCCTGCTTCCACCAGCTGCACCAGACATTTGTCACAGGGAGTACCATGTCATTTACTGTGACCCTTGTCCATTCATGCTTGCTGACCAGTTGGAATTCGTACATATGCACCTGTAGTCCTGTATACAGATATTTATATAGCACCTTTCAGGAGCTCTCAAAGGCACCAAAGCAAGGCTATGTGGAGGATTTGACAGGCTGCTGACTGATAGCCGGCTGAGATGTGCATTAGGCCAAGTCAGCAGTGAACTAATAGGCCAGGTCATGCAGAGGGTTAGTAGGTCAAGTCATGCAGAGGGTTAGTAGGTCAAGTCATGCAGAGGGTTAGTAGGCCAAGTCATCCAATGGGATTGCAGGCCGACAGTCACATTGCGGGTAGGTAGGGACATGCTGTCTACCTACGGTATATAAGTATGCCAATGACCTGATTCCATGGTGCAAGGGAAGCCTCATCTGACTCCAGAACAGAAAGTTCAACTCATGTCACAGTCAATGTTTCGTACTCGGGTGATGCCAGTCCCAAACCTGGATAAAGGAGGAGGGCAATGTTAATCATCTTCATTATGATGCAGAATCGTTAAACATAAGCCAGTGATAAAACTCCGACAGATGGACGGACGGAGCACAGAATGATGGTTCCAACACAAGACTCAAAAGGACTCTGACTGAGAAACAGAGGTCGGTGAAGAAAGTGGTGGGGACAAATCTGATCAATTCTGCAGTTCTTCATGTTAAAGAATCTAAACTGTGAAGTTGTCAGTGTGCCCTTCTGTTAAGTCTTCAGTCAGACAGCTGAACCCTTATCCATGCCTAGAAGAGTTAAAAAGCATCACCACCAGCTTCCCAACTCTATCTAACAGATTTAACGAGGTGTGACTCAAAGATAAGCTGGAAATATTTCATCAAGTCCAACCTTGCAGAGCTGCCAAGTTCAAGACCCATAAGCTCCAGTCCGTCTTTATCTACAGGACAACATTGTGCAGCTACAGTAGTGGCCAATCTACCAAATTTTTTTACATATTTTGCAACATGAAAAAACAGGTTTCATCAATGGTGTCTTATTACATTGGGCTTCCTTTTGGGCAAGGAAAGAATTAAATTCACAATCCACCTGCTCATGCAAGTACTGCTGGTCAGAACTGCTTGGGCAGTTTATTTAAAGAGGGAGCTGTATACTTGCCACTCCCGGTCAACAGGAATGACAATTGCGCTGCTCTGTGGTCTGTGAGGCTCTACTAGTCCCTTGATTTCACACAGTTACTCTTGAAAATCATGGTTTTTCACAACTGGTCCTTATTCTTGGAACAATCTACCTCCACTCATGCATATTCATGCAGCTAGGGCAGTTCAAGAAACATTTCAGCTTATCTTTAAGTTACATCTGCTTAGATCTGTTAGAAACCCATTTGCAAGGTTCTTAAAAAGTGCTACACATACATACTTATACACATACACATATATATGTATAAACAGATTTGAAATAACAATGATTTGTATAGAATCGTGTAACTTAAAGTGTGATGCAGTTAAAAATTAGTGACTAGCTATCTCAAATTATTGACTAGCTATCTCTTGGTTCTGTCTGTGCTAGTCATGGCCATGGGCAAGCTGTTAACGTACAGCTGCTTTTGCTATACAGTTAGTACAAGCTAAGATGTAAACAGCAACACTGGCAAGAACTTCTAAGATTATTTGTTATGCATTCATGATCAAAGAAAAGCAGATTAAAGCTCCGTTACTACAGTTCATCTTTGTATGTTTTCCCACTCCCCCTCTTCTGCCCTTTTATCTTTTTATCAAGTTTATGGTGGTGGTCCAAGGCATTTCATCTACTCAAAGATATGATCTTCTTTAGCCAACCAAGTTTGGGTATACAGGGTATGTAAGTGTTTGTGTATGTCTATGAATGTATATTTATGAACCGGAAATTTGTATGTCTTCTAAAAAACTCTCAAGTGCCGCTCGCTAGCCTAAATGAGTTCATTAAGAGTAAAGTTCATCTTTAAGAAAATACGGATATTGCTCAAATAAGTGAAAAAGTCAACACTTATGGGCTCTCTTTCTCTTTTCTCTCTCTCTCTCTCTCTCTCTCTCTCTCTCTCTCTCACACACACACACACACACACACACACACACACACACATGCAAACCCAATCAAAGAAATCCCATCAAGAACTGATAATTGACACCATATTTCTGGTCTGTGCTGTACTGAGGATGAGGAATGATAGCCAACAGTATGCATGCATGTAAACATGCATGTATGTATGTATGTATGCATACACATGCAACTTCTTTTTCTCAACCTCAGCATATGTGAGTGGCAGACAGGTCCTAAGATTTTGTACAATGCAATAAAATAACTTTGGTATATGAAAGTCCCTGGAAGCATTGTCTTTCACAGACTTTCAACCAGATATTGTCTCTGGGCTGAAACTAATGATTGACAGCTTATCAACAAATCTCACTTAACAAACCTGTACATACAAATCCTAGAAATATGGTAAAAGGTAACAGCATTAGGTATTAGCAATAGGTAACATAGGGTAGCCTACAGTAATCTACCATTAAAAAATTATTCTGGTCAGCCTAAGCTATGGTAAGTTCATCTGCTTGGAACAGCCCTGCCTGATGCAGGACCTCAAGCCACCCACAGCCAGCTACCATCTTCATATACCCAGGCAGCTGTGTGCAGTTGATATTAGTTAGTGTTGTGTACAGTTGAGAAGTTTTTTCTCTGCTGACAACAACATTAATGAATATTATCTATTTATTTACATGAAACACTCTATTTCAAATAAAATAAACCAATAAATTACAAATATTTCAAATTCTATTTCAAATAAAATAAACCCATATATTACAAACCAAGCTTAATCAACTTATTGTTTTTACATGCAGTGCTATGTGTAGTATATTTCTACATACTGTATCTTTGGTTACCAGTATTTCAGCACAGTACAGCAAACAGATCATTCATTATGAACCACATGAACAACAGTTCATAATCTGACTGCTAGATTCGACTGGTAAGTGTACTACAGCTAGGTACCAACAACATGGGAGAATACAAGAAACAGAGCACTGAATGCCAGCACCAAGTATTATACAGAAAACTTAAGTATGAGTAACACAAGAGATTTTTCTAAGTACTGTACTTTTATTTGTTCCAAACAATTATTAGACGGCGTTAAGTTTGTGACATTCATAAGAGATAGTTTGAGAACAAATTTGATGACGAAATTCGCTGCACCAGAGCATGTCGTCATAACTGCTACTGATTACTTACTTATTTTTATTTGTTAACTGTGCTGGGTATCCAGCATTTCATTTTTCTCACAATCTGGGGGGTCATATTGTTGATACTTAGCCAAACTTAACCAGTTAAATTCGCCAGATTACAAAAAGCCCCGTTCAATACAGCACAGGATTAGAGTAGCTGTGGATGAAGAAAATATTATCAGTAATTCATTATGCGTTGTTCAAATGAAACCTATCTGACAATTTTGAATCACAGAACTCAATATGCAACCACAACACCAACAAGTGGTTAAAATAAATATGCGCGGTGGCGCAAATAAGTGGCAACAACTTTCGGGCAGATGTTATATCTAAATCAATACAGCCGATGACATCGGAGTGTAGATCTCTATCAAAAGTCACAATTTACACAAATAAAATCCCTATAACGATTGTACCCCTTAATATCGCCCAATAAACGTGATTAATACTGCAACTTCTTATTGCATACACATCACTTCCAAAATGTGGATTTCTGAGTGAATCACTATGAAAATTAATCAATTACCTGAAGCCGATGAAGGATTTTCAGGTTCGGATGACGGTAGAAGCATTTCCGTGAGAAATGAATTAACTTGTTTCGTCAGAGAACCCACTTCCCCGCCAAAGCTTCAATTCAAATATTCAACGTTTTGTTGACGCTGGGGAGGTGTTCATTCTACGACACAGAAATGCCAAATGCTATACTCTTCCCCTTTTCCCAATTCCATGCGATGTGGAACTGGAGAATCGGGCATGAATCCCTCGCAGAGAATAACACCCGTTCGTTCATGGAGTCTATTGATATTGTTCAAGGCATTATAAGAATCTCGGCCAGGACGCTTACTTGATGGTGCCTACAAACATTTCGTCCCTCGAAATTCGTTCCCCTATCGGCTGTTAGCAAGTGGAGCGACACGACCTAAACGGTCTTGAAATTAAGATTTCATGCTTGATATTAAAGAAATATGTCTAGGTACCAAACAGCGTCGTGAATTATTGTTCCTCTGTTTCAACTTCGCAACTTTTTTGCTTCAACTTTCAAATCAGGTCTAGGTAGGGCAACGTTACAAAATTAGAAAATAACGAATTCCACTTGCCTCATAAGTTCAGATCGTACCAACAGTGGTTCTGTGAGTAGCTATAAATGCTCAGACATTCACAAGAAATAACTGTGGAGACAAGTGGCAATGCATGCAGTGGACACCTACGGGCTCTTGGCCCATGGATCATGATGATGATGATGATGATGATGATGATGTTGATTCACAAGAAATAATCGCTACGTCTTAAACAGAGGACTCGGATTTCTGATCGGTAACGCTAAATTAGGCCTACACGAAGCCTATTTAGAGTTTAGACCGTCCAAGAATACGGCAACGTATATTCTAACTGCTATTGAAAATCGCACAAATGCAGGCAGTGAACTAAGGCACATATGTATAAGCCTATATGCAAATATATGTGCATACATAATGCACACATACATGCATAGACATACATTCATACTAACATGCTTATGGCAGTTCTAGTCCGCCCAGTAGCATTTCCATAGAGAAACTGCTTGAAGCAACCTGACTCATAGAGACACTGATTTATGCAACCTGACTATAAGCGGATACAGAAAGGAATGGATTGTAGGCATCTAGAGCCTATTCTGCCTATAGGTCTATGTAAAAATGGAAAATAATTATTTACAAACAAATTCTATGTAAATTATTCTTAGCTCATAGGATATTATGCATGCATTAAAAATCGTAATCGTAATTCCGAGATTTCTACAGCGCCCTACGAAAGCCGCGCCGCGGGGACCAGCTTATAATATATTCACAGGCGCTCAGCCTTAGTCAAAACAAAATCGATAGGCGAAAAGAGTTCGGTTCCAGGTCAAGATCCGAAAGTCAAACCGAGAGATAAGAGGAAGAAGGGGTGTCAGGATATGATCTGTGAAAGAGGAATGTTTTGAGTTTTGAGTGAAAGGCCGAAGCAGAAATTGCAAGAGGTGGAGCATCGATGAGTTTGTGTGATGAGAGCTTTGTAAGAAATGTTTGTTAATCATTAGTCTTGATGCAGATTTTCTGCTTTTTAATTTTTAATGCATCAGCATTATTCATTATAATGCAGGGCTTATATGTTCTGAAGGCCTACGTCAACCTTGTTAATATCTTCTGCAAACCATAATAAGGGATATTCACACAGACTGATCAATTTTGATTTGAATCCGAAAGAATATTTAACACATGGCAATGGCATACACTGAAGACATGCACACTGCTTCACTCGGCATAGCTGACCTTCGGACCAGGTCTTGGAACCGAACCTGATCATATCTGACCGCCTGTGAATTAGCTGCCCCACGACTTAGATCTGGTCTTTCACTCAAAAGTAAAAACTTGTCCAAAAATCTTATCCTGATTCTTCTTCTTCCCCTTATCTCTCTGCTGGCTACAATTTCCTAGCCGTCAGACTGTCTGCCTGCCCGACTCCTGGAACATAACTTCTGCCTATCGATTTTGTTACGATTACGATACGATTAGGCCTAAATGTTTTGGGGTTTAAGAAATCCGAAGATTATGATTACGATTACGATGGTGTTGATGCACTGTCATTTTGGGTCAAATTTCTCCAAACCCTATTACCTTTCCCTATATACCTAGTGCTGTTTCTGTGCCGAAAAGGCTTTCAGACAAATTGGCCACTGTGCATTTTTTGAGTCCTTAAACGAGGTCAATTGTATGGAAGACGACGACTGCAATAGTAGACCTAGTGTTTGAGTTCTAAGTGACGGGAAAGGTCATCCTATTTTATTTGGCCAACATATGATCACTGCATAGAGTACGGTAGGCTATAGCACAATTTCGGGGGTGGGGTGGGCAAGTTTGAAACTTGAAACAGAGGCCCCGCTCACAGCCTGATAAAGTAAGAACAGACCCCAGAGAGCCCATTTGAGTATTATGTGAGGATCCAAAATTTAAAGTTATGCCACTGACAAAATTGATCGCGATTGTAATGATATACACGTCTATTTTCAATGTCATTTTGTTATCTTGTTAAAAAAAATCTGTTCATTGCATGCATTAGGCCCTATCCTTTATGAACTTATCCTTTATGCAAGAGATTTATCCTATATGAAGGTAATATTATGTTGATAAGCAAGTTCTCAGCGAGCGTTTGTAGGCTCTGTAGGAAATTTCTGTGAGTCAATGAATTATTGATTCGTTTGTAAACGCGCTGATCACGTGTTTGTATTTATTTGGTGAATCTAGTCGACTTGCAGTTATCACGTGCATCGGTTGCTGGATGCGTCTAGCTCACACGCATCGTGGGCATGACGTCAGCTGATGCGTCGTTGGTGACGTCATCTTGTGCGTATTTTATCACGTGGGCGCTCCCGCGGCCAACGCTGTTTTGTCTGCGGGTTTTTAAAACCCATGCTTGCGCAATAGCGGGACGCCGGTCTATACCAGTCTGAACTAGTCTGCTGTATTGGCAGGAAACAGCCTATATAAGCGGACACAAATGTTAAGAAACTGCGAAGATTTTGTAGCAGTGGCTGTCGTGTGCTAAGTTGAAAGTTTGAGTTACAAACGTCGTTGATAGACTCGTGCGATTATAACTGTACCAATACAAATACTGTAGTGATTAAACTGTTCGTTTAATTCTAATTACGAAAATCAAAGACTCTGTGTTGTTTCGAGTAAGCGCTACATTACGAATCGTCGACATCTTTCATATTCTTTCATCTAGTAACAGATTAATTATTTCATCAAGTAATTGATACATTCATCTAGTAATAGTTTAACTGTAGCCTAGTCATTTTAGATACGACTGGTTCCTTGGAAATAAATAAATGAAACGACTTCTTAAGAAAGGAGACTCCGTCGTCTTAGGTATGCCCACGAAAGCAGCGTCGTTAGAGAAATTTAAATCAGCGACATCTTTCGACTGAACTTTAAAGAAAAACTCGAACGCGTGCACATACTCACGCACACCGGAAGTAGACTCTTGATTCTCTGAACGCTTCTACAAAAACTCCCGTCGTACTTCAGCCCACGGAGACTATTTTAAGGTCGAACGTATCAGCAGACGAAGCGGGTTCTACCGAGAGGAGTAAAAATTCAGACGGGGTCCGCATCGGATACGACACGCGACGCACTCAGATCAGGGCTGCGCCGTGGCGAAGACTAATTTATACGCGGTAAACGACGTCGGAAAGGCGGCTTCGATCGGCCATTAGTATGCATTTATGCATGTATACACTGCGAGGAGGCAATGCATCGTTCGCCGCCGCCAATGCCTCCGTCGTCCGCGAACGCTGTATAATTGAACAATTCTATTCATTGCATGCATTAGGACCCGACTATGCGTACGGCCGCTCCATAATAGCGTTGGCGCGTTCATTTTCATATCAAATGACGGCCTTAATGCGGGCGGACGTGAGTGGCGGGAGAGGGGAAGCGGGAGAGGGGTTGGGAGGAGGGAAAGACCAGGCGGGTCTCGGGAGGGAGCGCTTTTAGTATGCAGAATGCATTACGCCGTTCGTATAATGAGGCGCTGATCTATTAGCATATTATGGTAATGTAGGCAAACGCGGAGCGAATTATATATGCGGTATGCAAATATTGTCCGTCTGTATGCATGCTTAATGTAAATACATGCGCGCATGCTAATATAAGCGTTCGAGAATGTTTTGCGTGAGCATATATGCGTTGATGAGGGAGGGAGGGAGGTGGAAGGGGAGTCGAAAATAGGGGAAAGAAGGAGGAGAGAGAGTGAGTGAGTGTGTGTGAGTGTGAGAGAGAGAGAGAGAGAGAGAGAGAGAGAGAGAGAGAGAGAGAGAGAGAATGAAGTACGACCAGTTTCGTGACAATCGCCATAGACAGAGTCGATAAGGTCCATCGATTTAAACAGGATGACCACCCGCGAATTCCATGTCCAAATAGCGGCTCTTGATCCTCGTTGGTTCGCCACTGTTCCACAATCCTGAGATAAAAAGAAGCTGAAGATGCGCAGCACTACTGCAAAAACATTGGTGCTCTTGCGAAACATCGGCCCTCTGACGAGTAAAATGCCCCGCAAGATGGCGGTCTTGCGAATGAGCACAAAGATGTTCCAATACAATGCAATGCAACTGTGTTGCGGACAGGCCTGACCATAGTCACGTGTCTCGTCTTATCGGAGGCGTCCCCAGGTATGGCCATATAACTTCCTTTATGCGGGACACTCTGCACTGGCTTCCCATTCAGCAGCGTATCCAGTTCAAGATCCTAACGCTTATGCGTAATTGTCTCGTTGGCTCTGCTCCATCATATCTTAGGGACTTCTGCATTTCGATATCCTTGGTTTCAGGCCGTAGCACTCTCCGGTCGGCCTCCCTTGGACTGTGTTGCGGACAGGCCTGACCATAGTCACGTGTCCCTCGTATGCACACTGCTACAGCTCAGTCTAGAAGCTTTGCTTATGTTGGACCTAATGGCTGGAATCGCCTTTCCCGAGAGCTCCGGCTAGTATTCCTCAGTTTGTCCCTTCCGCAGTTTCGCAAGCACCTGAAGTCTGTATTATTTGACAGTGGTCTCACTGGTTCGGGTCGGGAGCGCCTCTGATGAGTCTATTCTTGAAGTGGCGCTTTATAAATATCAGTTTACAATTACAATTACAAGTCTCCCGACCACACGGAGTGCGGTGTAAAGAATGTGATCCAGCACTTGATCAGTTATAACATATACCCTGACAATGATGGTTGTAACAATACTAAGCATGCGCACTAGGACTACTACAAATCTAGTCCTTTATTGATTAAAGCCTTTAATAATAATAGTTGTAATAATACTAAGCACAAGATTATTATAGTTTTTAAACCCGATGTAGGTATAATCCCTGAGGTGGTGAAAACATTTGTCCAGAGACAGTAATGAGCGTCTGGAACGGCTACGTCTCATCCGGTTCTGGCAGAGAGAAGGTGCTGAAAAAAGGCGACGGCGTTGAAGCGTTGAATTATGATTGAAAGCCGTTGAAAAAGATAGCTAGATGAAGAGATGAAGGATAAACCGGTGTTGTTGTTGTTGTTGTTATTTGTTT
Source organism: Norana najaformis (assembly GCA_964023275.1). Lineage (NCBI taxonomy): Eukaryota > Metazoa > Annelida > Clitellata > Crassiclitellata > Hormogastridae > Norana > Norana najaformis. The sequence continues at coordinate 13,397,660 of OZ029922.1, forward strand.
ACCCGAGGTACTTATGATCCATCAGGATTTCAGAAAAATATTACTAGTATTATTATTATTATTAATTAGTAACTTCTATCTCACCGGAGTTTAACGCACAAGGTGTCAACCGATGGCGCCCCAAAGCCAAGCCATAATCAGGTCAAAATCCTGAATGTCCTTTCACTATGGTGGATAAGCCTTTTTTGGAAAATGCCAGTCTTAAGTTGAGAACGAAATGATACAAGCACTGGACAGAACGAACAGATACAGGTACAGAGTTCCAAGTCAAAGTCCAGCGAACGAAAAAGTAATAAGAAATCCGTTCACAAAAGAAAAGTCATTCCCGAGAGAAACTTCAAAGTTCGAGCATCTCTGGAAAGAGCGGACCTGCTCCATCTGCCGGCGAGCGTCGTCTGACCTTGTTAGGACTTGTCACGTGACTAGTCCGTTTTCACAGTCGTCATGCGCGAGCCTCTGGCACGCCGCCAGCTACCTTCCTAGAACACCACAGGGCACCACTGGACCCATGCGGCGAAGTCATCGTCTTCCGGGGGCGGCGAGCGGGACGAACTGAAATTTGATAATGCTCCTTACAAAGTTCAAAAGTGCACATTGAAGCCGGGTATCAGAAAACATCAAGAACGGTAAACAGACTAGAAGAGGTAAGTTTTCAACTTACAGTGAAAGATAGTCTTGGTAAAAGCGTCGTGAACACGACAGTGTTGAGATTTCCAGACGAGGAAGGGACCAGCAGCTGCGAATGAGCGCCGGTGGCATACATGAATCTGGATGTCCTGTTTAACACCGGCGTTACTCAGGCGAACTGATGACCCTATGACGATAAAACTGGTCGCCTCGTAAAACAAGATATCTAGCGAGTTTGTGAACGTTTCACAATTCACCCTTTTTCCGCGTATACTATTAGCCTATTGCCTCGCTGTTAGTTGATCGGCCAGTGGAACAATTCGAGTTCGAACCCGAACAATTATTCTGCCCCGTCTAATTCTATAGGCCTATAATAACAGCGTTAGACGCATGTGTGGTCCGGCTGTATGTTTTGATGGTGAACGCTGGCGCGATCTGGCGAATAATATGTGATGGTGAATTGGGACGGTTTTTAGCAGTTTACCCAAATGGGACATTTTGCCGAACTAACGGGCAGATGCTCTGCGTGGGAGACATTACTAATAATGTAATGTAACATCTTTATTAGTGTAATATTACAATAACTGTAGCGGAGCAATAAGAATGCCACGGATATTGTTCCATTGTGTCTATTTTATTACAGACGTTTTGGTAGATTTATTATGCGCCTTTATAGAACTGCATAGCCCTTGTGCATATAATGCATATATGCATGTGCGCAGACTCGTATTATAATCACGCCTGCTTAATGCACTGCGAATGAACAATCGCTCGTTTAAAGTGCATTAAGTGTAAACAAACCACCAGCATCATTCGGTTCAACGCTTAATCCTTTCCTTGCGAGGTGTTACAGGTGCACGTCGGGCCTGGCTTCGAACCCCGGGCGCAGCGGGAAAAGGCTGACAGGTTCGTGATCCTGCTGAGGTCTTGTTGTCTTCCCCATTCAACTTTAGACTACCCCCGTCACCCAATTAATCTATGGAAATGACTGGTTTGCGGATAGGCCTACACCATCAGTTTTAGAGGTACTAAAAGGCGCTATATTATGTGTCTATGTAGACAGACAGATTGATATGGATAGATATAGACAGATAGAAGATAGTCATATAGACAGATAGCTAGAAAGATGGATATACACAGATCGATCGGTCCATTGATAGATACAGATATATAGACCTACATTTACACATACATACATACATTCGTACGTATGTACGTATGCATCTATACAGATGGGGTTAAACTTGACCACGGTCATCGGACTGATCCTGTGGCAATTGCCTGATTGGTCACTCCTGCGAAGCCTACACCGTCGATTTTCGAGAGGTGGTCCACTACTGAAGGCGCTATATTATGTCTAAATAGATAGATAGACAGACAGATAGATAGATAGATAGATAGATAGATAGATAGATAGATAGATAGATAGATAGATAGATAGATAGATAGATAGATAGATAGATAGATAGATAGATAGATAGATAGATAGATAGATAGATAGATAGATAGATAGATAGATAGATAGATAGATAGATAGATAGATAGATAGATAGATAGATAGATAGATAGATAGATAGACAGACAGACAGACAGACAGACAGACAGACAGACAGACAGACAGACAGATAGATTAGATAGATGGATAGATAGATAGATAGATAGATAGATAGATAGATAGATAGATAGATAGATAGATAGACACACACACACAAACAGACAGACAGACAGATAGATAGATAGAGCGATAGACAGACAGACAGCAGATAGATAGACACTATTAAATAGATAGGTATTTACATGTATGTATACATGCATACATACACATACATACATAGGTGCATACATACATACATACAAGCATAAATACATATATGCATGCATGCATGCATGCATAAGCTACATCGATTGCTGCCTAGCTAGCCATCAGTCCCTCTCTCTGTGTCTCTGTCTCTCTATCTCTGTCTCCCTCCCTCTCTCAATACAGTGCTTCGTTCTCGTTCTGTTTGTATCATTTTAGTGATAACTTTTCCGGGGATGCTTTGTAGGCTGATACCTTCGTAATTGTTGCAATCTTGCGGATCTCTCTGTCCTTTGTGTATTGGGACGATTAACGATTTTCTGCCGTCTACTGGGATTTCTTCGTCTCTTTGGATCTTTGGAAAAAGCGTTTGGATAGCTTCAACAACTGTTTCTCCTCCTCTTTCTCTCTCTCTCTCTCTCTCTCTCTCTCTCTCTCTCTCTCTCTCTCTCTCTCTCTCTCTCTCTCAGCACTTCGGTAGTGATTCCATCCATGCATGGCGATTTATCTTTCTTCGTTTTGTTGATAGCATCTCTTACTTCTCCCTTTAAAATGATGACCATTTGTTTTTCTGTATTGTTTATTGTCATCTCGGCGAGGAATGTTGGGTTGTTATGTGCGTCGACGTTTAGTTGTTGTTCCAAGTGTTCCTTCCATCGTTGTATGTATGTATGTATGTGTGTGTATGTATTTATGTGTGTATGTATTTATGTGTGTATGTATTTATGTATGTATTTATGTATGTATGTATTTATGTATGCATGTATGTAAGTGTGTAGTATTTATGTATGTATATGTATGTATGCATGTATGTAAGTGTGAATGTATCTATATATATGTATGTATGCATGTATATATGTATTATGTGTGTGCGTATGTATGTATGTATGCATGTATGTGTGTATGTATTTATGTATATTTGTATGTACATGTGTATGTGTGTATGTATGTATTTTTGTATGTTTGTACTTACGATAGCACCTTTTAAGTACCTCAAAAGAGCGCTGGATGCTCTAGTCTATGATATTGAAGTCCTTATGAATAAGAAGGTAATCACAATGAGCGAACAGAGGGTTGAGATAACTAGAAGTCTCATACTATCTGGCTCCCGCAGACACGCAGAGCCCAACCGTTCTTGTACGCCTGCATTGTCTTCTGTTACTTCATCGTTTAAAATTCACCATAATTAATCGAAAGAGGTTATGAGTTCACAAAAATGCCATTGTTCTTGCAGTAATCGCTAGATGCCAGCACTAACGCAGACCAGTACAATGTTAAGTCAAGTGTAACCTTTCATTATTCAGAAGTTCAGGTGCAAAATGAGCTCATAAACCAATCCCTTCAGAAAGACGGACGTATGGACGGAAGGACAAACGGGTATGAAACGCGACGTGCAAGGCGTCCTAATGTTGGGCAACGGATGACTTGGTTGGGCATCTCGTCCTTTTTAATACAGTAGTGGCAAACATTTGTCTGTCCGTCCGTCTGTCTGGTTGTCTGGCTGTGTATCTGCCTCAGACTTTATGTGTACGTCCATGTGCGTGCCTGTCTGTCTGTTTGCATGTTTACCTGCCTGCGTGCCCGTCTTTCTGTCTGTCTGTCTTTCTGTCTGTCTGCATGTCTACCTGCCTGCGTGCCCGTCTATCTGTCTGTCTGTCTGTCTGCTTAAGACTTTATACGTGTGTCTGTGTGCTTGTCTGTTTGTCTGGCTCTCTTTAATCATTCCAGTGAACAGTCACTGTTCCATGCATGTTGTCGCTGGGTCTCAAAGTTCGCATTGTCTTTTCGTTGCTGAAGCAACACTGTTCGACGAGCACAGCTGCTGCAAGACGAGAAATGCTGAGAAATAACACAACGAACAGCCATGCAATAATATCCAGGTTGTTCCGCAGCTGGTTCTCCCCAATGTTGCTGAGAATCCGACAAGCAGCTTTAGGTAAACCGTATTCATAATCGTAAACTCCAAAATTTCTAAAACTCTCTACGTGAAAGCTAAGCTCCGGGCACCAGCTTATTCACGAGCGCTGCGTCAAATTAGAGAGGTTGTCCAGAGATGCCATAGTTATGAATGCCATAATCCGGTTGCCAGGAGGCAAGAGATACAGAGGAGCTGTTGCCGTTGGTGAGTTGTGTTTGGGTTGAGGGAAATGGACATGGGCGGATTGAATGGATCAGTGATATGATTTCTTGAAAGAGTGGGACATTAGTTTTCAATGGAAAACCTGAATGGATAACCTGGGGACATAGCATAACACTGCATAAAATAACATAAGATAACATAGCACAGCGCAGTATGTATAACATAACACAGTCCACCACAACATATCACAGCACAATAAATATAACAAAACATAAGATAGCACAGCGATTCGGATGCATCGTTTTTTCTCTTGCACTAGACCACCCTCATGGAACAGTCTTCTACTGAAAATTAGAACTTTACCGCCACTATTAGCTCAAGAGACTTTTCGGCTTATCTTAAGACACCCCTACTTAGATCTGTTAGATAGCCGTGCCTCAGCGCCTTTGTGAGCTTCTTCAAACGCTCTATACAAATGTTCATTTGTATAGTACACATACGTACACACATGCATACATACGTTCATGTATACATACATGCAAACAAACATATATACATACACACATAACACATGCGCACATAACATAAAGGTTCAGACCTCTGCAACAAATAAATTATGTGGACTAAAATGATGATGCCCATTTCGTAAGTCTGGATGATCTGACATCAACAACAAGAGGACTTACGATGAAATGTGACCTTACTCATGACACTATCTCGAAAGCGCAACTCTTTGTATTCAACAGCCTAGGCTGTCCACAGATTTGGATTAGTTTACCACCCTTGAACGCAGGCTGATGGTTACGCTTAGGCTTCTAAGTGTGATCTGTTTGCACACGTGCTCGATAATCAAAGTTAACATCCTTTTAAGAAGACGTACTCTTCAAACGATCTCGAAAACGATCCCCACGTCTTAAGAAGAAGCGCCCAAGGAGGTAAGAACTACGTCAAAGACGACACACTTAGCAACTGTCAGATTGCATCAGCTACGACAAACAAATAGTAAAAAAATTTCTTACAATGTTATAACGACCTACAAAAACGACAAATGACAAATAACTGCGTCATAACCTAAAATGACAATGGTATTAGTTTGTGACGCCATGATGACCAAAAAGTGTTTATGCAAAGGTTAAGATAAAGCACTTACTTTCACTTCATGCACAGAAACGTGACCCCGGGATTTTATTAATCATAGTTAATTATCACGAGCGCCAAATCAATATCGAAAAGGTCAGTCCTGAAAGAAAACGAGATAGCCTACAATGGATAAGCCAACTGAAACAAGTAAGCAATGAGCCGAAATCGAAATGACACATGAGATTGGACAGAAAGAACAGATGCAGGGAGAGTAGTTGAAGTTCCTCTAGGTTGAAACGTAAGCTCGACCGCAGAAATCCAACTACAGGACACATTTTGACCTCTCAGTTCTTATCAGAGATGATGGATGTCAACTTCTAAGAAGATTTAAAATTTAATGCTTTATTTTCTTAAATACAAACAATTCAGCTCATCCAGCAGGCAACTATCCCCTTGAAGGCGCCAGTGGCTGATTCGAAGACATCACACATGCGTCGCGTTAGCTGCCGGAGTTCGCTAGGGCGTCGTTTGTCTATTTGAAAAGTCTTTTCCAGTAGAAATGTATCGCCATATGGCGCCTTTACATCATGCATTCTTAAATTCAAGGGAAACATTGTGCGCCACTCAAACTCACAGACTGTTGATTAGCTAAGTCAGGATTAAAAATTGGGTCATTTCTAATCCAGTGTCTACATGAGTTTCAATCAACGGGAGCCTTCGAACTGCTTTCGAACTGTCTGCGTTCTTGAGACTATGTGGTTGTGTGCCACTAAAATATGTGGCTATGTCTGGGCATAGCGACTTTGGGTTTAATCAGGTAGGTAGTTATATAGGTAGGTAGGTAGGTAGGTAGGTAGGTGGGTAGATAGGTAGATAGGTAGATAGGTAGCTAGCTAGCTAGATAGATGATAGATAGATGATAGATAGATGATAGATGATAGATAGATAGATAGATAGATAGATAGATAGATAGATAGATAGATAGATAGATAGATAGATAGATAGATAGATAGATAGATAGATAGATAGATAGATAGATAGATAGATAGATAGATAGATAGATAGATAGACCAATAGATAGACCAATAGATAGACCAATAGATAGATAGATAGATAGATAGATAGATAGATAGATAGATAGATAGATAGATAGATAGATAGATAGATAGATAGATAGATAGATAGATAGATAGATAGATAGATAGATAGATAGATAGATAGATAGATAGATAGATAGATAGATAGATAGATAGACCAATAGATGATAGATAGATGATAGATAGATGATAGATAGATGATAGATAGATGATAGATAGATGATAGATAGATGATAGATAGATAGATAGATAGATAGATAGATAGATAGATAGATAGACAGACAGACAGACAGATAGATAGATAGACAGACAGACAGACAGACAGAGACAGACAGATAGACAGACAGATGGACAGACAGACAGATAGATAGATTTACATGACACTATAATAGTAATTTTAATTAGTTAGCAGTCCTTGATTATAGGAAGAATTATTGTCTGTAGTATCTCTTGAGTAGATCGTTACTTAACAGTTCAAGTTGAAATCCTTCATAAAGCAATTTGAAGACAATGCTGTCCAGTATTCAAAGTGATGAACTGGCATCCATAATACCCCTGACCACAAATTATGTTTAAATATTGCATAGACCTTTTTTGTGTTCAGAATTTACGCCTAGGAAATCTAAATTTCGATATTAAAGGAGACAAATGCGGCCCTCGCAAGTGAAATGGCAAACGACGGGACCAAATGAAACGACCGAAGTATCAATTTATGAAAAGCAGCTTTTGGATGACTGGAAAAGTAGATATTCGGAGCAAAACTTCAAGATAACAAACATAAGGAAAAGCGGATGAAATAAAAAATTACACGAAATAGAAGAAATTGGTTACAGGTCTTAAGAACAATTGTTTTAGCTAACGCTAAAGAAGGGTTTTTGCTTTAAAAAACCTGTCAATAACATAGCCTATATCTTTGATATGATCCGTTAAGTAGGCCTAGTGTCAGAAAATGTGCACAAAATCTAATTAGCTTATAAAAATGATATCGGTTAAAAACACCTCAAGCCCGTTTCGAATGAATGGCATATTAAGTTAATCGAGTCTGCTGTTGTTGGCGGAACAGGTATTCGTACCAATCAGCGATTGCTCACCTCCCCCCATGCGATATTCTCAAATGCAACCACTTCAACAAGAAACGTGACCACAACTGTGCAATCAGCAAATTTATAAGGTATGCGTCTGTCCTGCGGTCCCGGCTTTAGCTGAAAGTGATTGCGAAAGAATATTGGCAAGGAGGACAAGACCTGTCGCTTTGGATTCAATTCCGAAAAAAATTCCTTCGGTGTTGACTATTTGCACGCTTAGCCGGGCTCAGACCAACGCACAAAAGCATGGACGTCTACAGACAGATAAGTAAGATTATCAAAATCGTAGTCATAATACAGATTAGCGTGAAGGCCATTTAGTAATAACAATGTGAAATATCAAAACGTTAATCAGTTTAACACTGAACATTTACATTTTCCCGTTTATTGATTGATCATAATGTTTCCTTTCTGTTGCCTGGCTTTGAAATGGGGTAACAGGAAAACAGCATCTCGTAACTATTGAAACGAAGCGTTATAAAATATCAGTTGTATTTTGTTGCGTAAGACAAGATCATTTAGAATGCCATTAGGCCTACAGATCCATTTTACAAATTCGATTTTTAGAAGAAAAAATGCAAATTCGATTAGAACGAAGAAAAGCGAACATTCGCTTTACTAATATAACTTCACATATTAATTTAAAAAAAACAGTTGAATGAAAACTTAAACAAGTCTGGCTTAACTATGGCCTAGGTCTTCATAAACAGTGGGGGCTCTATAGCTCAGTCTAAAAAATTGTTATTTACGGAATATCTAGTTTTCTTGTACAAATGAACGAATCTAAAAGTAACCAGCATTGGCAAAGTGCAGCTATTTATTATAATGGTAAGTTATTTATTATCTTGATAATTTTAATAGTCATTTTTCAGTTTTATTTGTATATATTTTTACTCTTCATTTTTCAGTTTATAATATACTGACATTATTTCTTTTCTTGTTGCCTATGAATTTGTAAAGCCTGAGTGACTTCTGCTTCATTTTATCTGTATTAATCTTTCGTGAGCAAAAAATGCTAAATGAGAACAAATCGATTGTTCAGACTGACTCCTAATATCGAATCAGTTGATTTGCTCTAAACTACTCAGATCTGCTCCTGAAATGAAGCGAAATCCATTGGTCTAAATGGCTCAAATTTTCTCCGAAAGTACTTAAAAGTCGTTGGTTGTGGGGTCTGCTAGTCGGACCTTGCTGGAAAACTTATTGCGCCCGACCCTCTAAGGTTGGCACGGAATGGGGGTTCCAGTTCAAGCATTCACCCTGCAACCCAAAGGACCCTACCGTCATCTCGGACGCTTTTCAGACGTTCCAATATGAGCTGCTGAAGTGTCTTGATACATACATTCATGCATGCATGCATGCATACATACATTTATACATACATACATACGAGCATGCATGCATGCAGCATGCTTTTTTACTCACTCACTTATCATGTCGAAATTAAGATAGGTTGCGATTTTCGCTCATTTTCAATGGTTTGGAATGAATTCTAGACTGGAACGGCTCCAAGACCCGGCTGCTGCCGCTGCCTAAGATGCAGATACCTGGGCTGCTGATTCTGATGATGTTCGTAACGACGACGACGTGTAGCCCTGCGTCTGATGACCGTGCACCTGTGGACCGGTTCACCAGCCTCCGCAATTCGGGGCTTCACCTGGCATCCTGGATCTACCTCGGGATGAAGACTGAGTCGGAGGTGCAATCAGACGAAGAATCCGAGGTCTGCGTTGGAAGTAGCATCATGCGCCTGCTGCTGAGCCAGATCGTCGCAGAAGCAGAGAAATCGAATCCGCTCGATATGCGTAAAATCACAGATGGACAGCTGGAAATCCTGTGCACAATCTTATGCGGGTAAGTATGTCTTACCACACAACGAACCGATAAGGATTCGACCCGACCGTATACTCTGCCAGTCGGATCTGATCGGATCTGATCGAATCGGATCGGATCTGATATCGGATCTTATCGGATCTGATCGGATCTTATTAAATCTGATATCGGATCTGATCGGATCTGATATCGGATCTCATCGGATCTGATCGGATCGGATCGGTGCTCGGTAACCTTAACAGAATACACGACCCTGTGGGGTTCTTGGTAGCGTCCTGCTTATAGCCTCTTGTTGCATGTCGCCCCAACGTCTACCTGACTGGTACTTATAAATCTGAATCCAGTGAGAACGTCAATTTGACTGATTATGATAACGAAAATAATTTATATAAATTTTAAAAGCATTTGAAGTTCGGCTATTCTTCGAGTCACAGAAACAAGCTTACACACAGTTACCTTTCAAAACTCAGCTACAACGTTCGTCACGTGTCCACGTACCATCAAGGACTAATAGGGTAGTCCAAAAATGTATTTAAAGTTCCAAGTTGGAACCCGCCATTACAATGCATCTATTAAAAAAACTAACATAGTGAAAATTTTAACCAAATTGAACCAGAGTTAGGGGTTGCAGAAGTCGATCAAAGATTTCTGGGTATTGGATATTATACTATCTTATGGCAAACACGCAAGACTCAGTACACAAATATAATAAATTATGTAGTTCATTATGACTTAAACTATCGATATTAGATTGTTGTAATAAAACAATCAAGTGCAATGACAAATTTACCAGTCGTGACCTAAGACATATCTTATCCTTGCCAGTGTTCAGTGACAGCTCAGATAGTTATTCTGTATTTAATACAAGTCCGGCCAGCAGTCATCTCCTTGGATTCAGGAAATTTGTGGCAATGCTTCTAAACAACTTACAGTAAATGCTGCTTTGCTGCATCATTTGTCAGAATTGGTTTTAATTCTGAATCAGCTTCATTCATCTCTGGCCATGTCGTTGACAGTCATCACGATTTGCAGTGAAGCAAGATAGTCCAAGTCCTCGTTTTCATTCCAGCTTTCTGATGAGAACTGCAGGAATAAATCCTTCAGCTCCAGGATCTGAAAAGATGTTTCTATGCTGGCGGTAACAAAAGAGCTCAGTGGGCTGTTAACATTCATCGATGTCGAGTCAAGCCTTAGAAGTGTGTGCTCCGATTCATCTTGTCTTTCTTTGCTCAGTGAACTCTGCGTGTGGATCAAATGAAGGCCAACCTAACTGTGACTTCACTTAAGTACCACAGATGATGATGGAACGATGTAGTAGTGACCTGATGAATTTCTAGGTTTCTTTGTTCGGCAAACTGTTGAAGAAGTCGAAGATCAATGCAGAGCGGAGATGGCACAGGGTGCCTGAAACCACGCGTCGATCTAAATGTTTGCAGATGAACAGAAGAAACTAGAAGATATTTTTTCTTCAACCGGTTTTAGTTTGAACTGGAATCGGACAGAACATCCACATCTGGAATGAATAGACGATTTTTGCCATCCACCGAGGCTGATAAAGGGGTTTTTGAACTATGAAGTCGGTGCTTCTAGATGAAATTATGTTAAAACAGATGATTACTAATGCCAGAAGTACCTTATAGTCATCTCTGAGATTACAAACTTCAAGGTTTGCGTCTGCAGAAGCAACAACCTGATCCTTGAACTCCGTAATCTCGGCCTGGTCCACTACATTGGCCTGAGATTCTCCAGTGCCGGGTTTAATTTTGGGACACCAAGTACTTGCTCTATTCCTACACCGGAAACAACAGTCTACTCACCTTCTCAGCAACCAGTGATATCAGGCCACAGTTTACAATTCCAATGAACAACCAATGCCGAATCTGGTGAAAATTGAAGTTTCAAGGTGCTGAGTAAACCTTCTCAATATAATCTCCTTGCTTAGCGAATGACACTTCAACTCAATTTCATGACGTAGACTCAAGAGCTTGAGCAGTAGCAGGCTAGATGTGTGGAGCTTCCCTGTTAATGACTTCAGTTCGATCCAATGCAGCAGCCACCCACTCAGAGACAAAGGGATTCTTGCCGAGGCTTTTACTAGATGATGGAACTTTCATCTCTTTTTTGATCGCTCAAGTTGTGTTCCTTGAACTTTGTCTTATTGGCTTTCAGTTCCGCTTTCCGTGTTTTAATGATTAAAAAATTAATCTAGCATATTTAAGTCACTAGAAATGATAAATTTATTGGCAAGGTAGCCATATCTACACTAGAGTTTCCATTTACCAAGTAGATGAGCGAAGGAAAGCAAAACGACATAAAACTTCCAAGGGTCTGTGGAACCTCTAAATATTCTCCAATTTACATAAAACTGCACCTGATTTATTATTTTATATATTGGACGTTTTTGGTAACTCCAGTATTCAAAAACTGAAACGTTATTTTTAACCACACAAGCATTGACCACCCTAATGACTATATATAAATATTTGGGTATATATATAATACATTAGCTAATCCAACACTTGTGACCAATAATCAGGATGTTGAGGGTCGACATTGTGCAACGACTTTGGGCAAACTGTTTGCACAAGAATGCTCCATACCAAATAGTATGATTAGCATATGGGGAAGCTGTGTAGGGATCTCGAGCAAGTCTATCACGCACAATTGCTCAGCGTCATCGATTGATGCATTGTTCTAGAATAGTGGCGCTTAATATATACAGAAATGATTAAAGAGCATGGACTCGAGTGGCCAATTCTGTAATGGGCTCGCTCCAAGATCTTGTGGTTCGTCCGTTGTCGACACAGAGGTTGGTACGATTGGTAAAGTACGGTAGGTAAAAACAGGGTTAATAGAAGTGAGGTCTTAAGGCAAAACAAAGTCATGGGAGCCTACTTCTTTCCAGACTGAGCAGAAACCTATCGTTCTCTGTCCTCGGCCATCATTGTGCTTTGCATAATCATCGTCACTGTACTGTGAACTTAAACAGACATTTTCAATTGAAATTATTACTTGTACTGAAGAAACTTACTTTTGATGCTAAGGCACAACCTTATGCTATAATTGGGCGACTATGTATAGCGAAACCCATGTGGTTCCTTTTGAGTTCTTCCTGTGACACCTATTGATCTAAAACTGATTGTCTCCATATTTTCTAAACTGTTGACGATCAATTTAGTGACTTCGGTTTAATTCAAAGCTAGCCTCACCACGAAAATTTCGGTTCCCAACTCGGGAGCCAAAATTGGGCAGTGACAATTCCCAATTTTAGTTCAGTCTCAAATTATGTCATCATCAACATACAACTTATTATGTTATAAAATTTGAAAATCACGAATATGAGGTGTACGAGACATCATTTTGGAAGGTTGCCGGAAAGGGAACCGATTTCCTGAAAATCAAAAATGCAGGTTGAGGGCATTGTAAGTTCCTCATCATGCTCAGAGGATAAGCTCCCGGCCAGATTAGATGCATTTCAGATGGAACTGAAGCTTTCGTCAAACGCAAACGATTCGTTTGCATAAGGCACGCAGCTTAAGCATATGCCGTCCACTTGTGGGAGGTTTTCGTGCACAGAAGAAGTCTACTTGAGCAGCTGAGAGCAAGCATAATATTGCTCAAATCATGGCTAAGTGAATGCTTGCACTGTTTTCTGGAGCATGGCATGATTGACATAGTGAAGTGAAACACTTGGAGGCCCAAGCACGAGTTTGTATACACGCATGCAATTCTTGTCCATAAACGCATCTACAACTATGATGATAATCCATTTGTCGTTGTCCTTATCGTCCTTGTCATCATCATTATTCGCATAATCAATTTAACTCATCAAAAGATTCAACACGATACAACGATTGAATTGTATTTTGTCTGGCGAGATTCAACCCTGAACCTCTTCACAAAAAATGTGATGTCAACTACCGGTCACAAGTTTTATCGTCGCTGTCATCGTTGTCATTGTCATCATGTTTACAGTTATTGTCATTAATTATCGTCACCATTATCATCATTATATCGTTTTTACAGATTTGCCATTTACAGAGTAATAACATCCTTCGGTAGCTTTCTGCGTTTCTTCGTTCTGGTTTCTCGTTGTACTATGTTACACTATCACAGTTTCTTGTGCACCGCCTAACACAAATATAAATAATATTACTGTGCATTAAGAAAACCGAATTAACTGCATGATTCAATGTCAACTACTTAACCGATCATCAACCATGTCACGTCCAGACTAGACGTCAGCATTTAGACTGGTGTACAAATACATGCATTAAACTATACAAAGACATGTATTAAACTATACAAATACAAGATACTTAAGGATGCAAATGTTATATACATTGTATAATTCAACATATAGCGAATTAGGGCAATCCGTGATACTGTTCATAAATGAAACCTTATTCGAATTAACTGCAGTTCAACGTCAGCTAATTAGATAGAGTTCACAAAAACTGACAGCATGCAAAAGTAGCGTTTTTGATACTGGAAGGATTCATATGTTGTCGAGACACTGTACAGCATCTGGCAACCTAGAAGAATCTGTCGAGGTCTGTAGACCTATAGCTCTATAGAGCCCTGTTACACTGAGGTTGAGGATAATGACCTAAAACCATCCGCCGACTCTCGCATACCCAATAGTGACTACTTTTCAGAGATTTGAATCTCCTGCTAGCAGTTCCGTGCACGAAGACCTTAAATGGGGGGCACCCATTCAAACGAGCAGCGGTGGTTAAGGATCTCACCCAATCATTTCACTGAAAAATAAGCAGAGTCGAGGCCATGTGATCGCTATAGAAAACCGTGTACATTTACATACACCAGGGAATTCTGTGTTCGAGTCTCGAGTCAACCGGGTCGGCTAACGCTGCGTTGTGGTGCACGTGAGGAAATGTAGCTGATGTGTTTCGCACATCAGCTGGAGTGCATCATGCTTTCTCCTGCGTTGGACCGTCCTTCTGTTAACATATGGCGTGTTAACAAATGCATTACTTACTTACTTACTTATTTCATTTGACTCTGCGCGACATACATTTCGACTACTTCAATTAAAATGCACTTGTTTAGACCATTTGAATAGTTTTGTGTGCAACCCTTTTGGGAGGAATAAAACGCGCTATATTTAAGTCTTGATAAATAAAAAAATGTACATTATTTTGTAATTTGACATGTATTTGTTTTTTCCTTCAGATTGGGCATCTGCCCTCCTGGTTGTCCGGGGAACAACAATCCTTGTCCCTGGGGTTGTCCAGGCGACCAGTTGCAGTGAGTCTACAACCCCAGCACTTTTCCAGAGAGTACATCTTGAGCGACACTGCACTTATCTGCTAACTGCAATTCACTCTGCTATTCACCTATAATTGCGTGCCATATCGCTACTGCAGTTGAGAATAAGAACTCATGTAGGACAGCCGTAGACCGTCTGTCAATAATCAATCACAAACCTGAACACGATCAGAGATCGATTAGACTGCGATTGATTTCTGCTAAACTCATGCTCTATGGAACGATGCCAGAGTAAGAAAACAACTGAAAAGAAATTCATATGTTTATTGCTGAGTATAAGCATTAGCCTACACTAGTACTAATGCACCTTTGTACTTCCATTTACATTACTTGCGCCTTTAATGACCAACATCGCATGACATCTATAATCTGGGAAGGCCATTGTATGCATCTGTCAAAGAGGAGGGAAGGAAATACAGAGAAAGAAGAGGAGGAGAAGAAGGAGAAGGAGGTAGAAGAAGAAGTCCAAGACCATGAAGAAGAATAACAAGAACTAGAAGAATAAGAACAAGAACTAGAACAAGAAGAATAAAAACAACAACAACAAGAAGAAGAAGAAGAAAGACAGAGAAGCATGAGCAGAAGGAGGAAATACAGAAGAAGAATAAGAGGAGGTGGGAGAAGGAGGAAAGTAGACATTGAGGAGGAGGAAGAACAGGAGGAAGAGAAGATAGAGGAGAAAGTGGTGGGGGGAAGAAGACGTGAAGAAGGAAAGTGGCAATATATTTTTGGCTAAATTTGCTGTAGTTGGAGAATTCTGTGCGCGCCCTTTTGCAATAATTGGTCCACTGCATAGTTTTCAAATGTATAATGAATCTATTATCTTAATTGCATTGTTTACTGTCTATATTTCACCTATTTTTAAAATTAAAATAAATTTAAAATTTATGAACGACTTTTCTATTCTCTCTGTCTTTGCCTGTGCGTCTAGCAGTAAGTAGCATTAGCGGTATACCAATTGCCCTGCATTATCAATGGCAGTAACTGTAAGAGTAGGCTAATAGGCCTTGTAAGCTAAAGCCTAACGTAGAATTATACGGTCCATGTGAAAATTCACGGTCAGACTCAATCCTCTCCTCAATCCTCCAGCCCTGCTTCCTTCGTTCCTCTTTATTCTCCTCATTCTATTTCTCCTCTTCTGATAATAGAAGAACCATTGTCTTGCTATTAATTATATATATCTCCAGTTCAAACAAGTTTGGCGCCAATTTATTCCGGCAAAACCGACGCCAACATTGCATACACATATAAAGATTTGTACAGTATTATTCAAATATATATAGACCCACATACATACTGTAGTTATATATTGGCAAATATAGATGCAATATAATTATATTACAATATCGAGAGGCAGGCCATACTTGAAAACACATATAGATCTCTACCTATAGTCTATAAGTCCTCTGTGCAAGTTGTTGGTTAGGCAATAATACTACGGGGCTACAGTAACTGATGATACAAATCACTAAGGAATGATAGATGGTATGCGATTATTGATTATAAAAATGCACATTAAATCTCTGCATAACCATATGCACATATGCAATTGCTCTTATGCGGTTACTGTCTTTCCATATGTTTCTATATATATATCTAAGTATAAATACATTTTCATTATATGACCACCTGTCATCGGTGATTAGATTGCAATA
Source organism: Norana najaformis (assembly GCA_964023275.1). Lineage (NCBI taxonomy): Eukaryota > Metazoa > Annelida > Clitellata > Crassiclitellata > Hormogastridae > Norana > Norana najaformis. Next base: position 13,414,204 of record OZ029922.1, read on the forward strand.
TATCTCTTGTAGAGAGATTAAGCAGAGTACCATCCATTTCATACATTGTATATTGAATATAATGGAGCCACAAGACTGGCATTTAATGTGCTTCGTCCAATGGTATCGTAGATGGCCGGTCTGAAAACCGCAGTGAGGTCTGCTTGGTAATTCATTCCGGTAGTAATAGCCTTACAGCTCCGGCTGCATAGAGAGATAGCTGTTCGTAGGAGACCAGGCGTCAGTCGATTATAAAACGTTTTCATAGTTTAATGATCGGAACATCTTGATGATCGTGGTGGTTAATATCTTCGGTAGTATTAACTGCCAATGCATGTGTGCAGTGAATATGCCTGCACGCACGCGCGCGTCTTTATCTCTGCTAGACATCTTTCAGCCCTGCTGATTCTCCCTCCACCCTTTCTCATCGCTTCCCCTCTGCCTTCTCTCGGAGCAAAGGCGCGGGTAATACGGACGAAGAACTCTTTCGCCAACTGTTCGTAATTGCATGCTCTGAGCGACTGAGTTGTTAGCATTCTGTGGAGTCTGTTGTATCTCGTTCAGCGATACACTACTCCCAGTCCTCGCGGCACCAGTTGGACGCTTTGGAATCAGAACAGACATTGTCAAATATTTAGGCTATCTGCGTAGAGTCGGCTTAAATACTGTTCATGCTCGCGGGATGTATACGTGGTTATGCATTAATTGCCTATGGAAGCCCGAGAATAAGAATTGCTGTACACAATGTTAGTTTCAACACATCCTTCAGATCGCCCAAGCGTTTGCGGTCTTTGTCTTTTCTCCTGATCGGCGCGGATAGCTGCCAGGTGGACATTAGAAATTATAAAGGCCTGTGTTCTAACGCTGTTACTGAGACAGAATGATGCTGGCACTGACCGACTGGATCCTGTCAACTTATGTTCTGCTAGCAACGCATCTTCTGCTGCTGCAGCAGCGATGCATCTGTGAAGGTAAGAAATGCGATCACTGCATCTGTGAAGGTAAGAAATGCAATCACTGCATCTGTGAAGGTAAGAAATGCAATCACTGCATCTGTGAAGGTAAGAATTGCAATCACTGCATTTGCTTTCTAAGATCTTGCAGTCGTAGAATTTAGTCGTACTTCGCTCTGAAGATTGAAATCATAAAAGGGGAGGTTTCCAACTGGAGAGTTACGTGACCACCCCAGGGAACGTAACCCCACCATCATCATACAGAGGGAGGTTATCTACCACCCAGGGAGAAGATTTTTTCCTAACCATAAGTAATTTAATGAATACAAACATTGAATGAAGTACATCACCCAAGCGTCAAAAAGCAAAACGCAGAAGGGACTATAGCATAGTCTTGCAAGCAGAGTCGCCCAATATTACGTACAACGCAGGTACAAGAAGACAGTGTTATACAACGTTTTATTTACATATATTAGAGCGCAATCTCTTTGAATGGGACTATTGCAACCACAAATATTTCCACATAAATTTTGGTTTAAAATTACAATCGAATAACGAGGATTTACTCTGATAGCTTTAAAGGTTCTGATTTAAAACGAAATCGGAAATCACAATTTCAGATATCAGTTCAGTCATCACTTCCAGGTTAAAGGCCTACCTCTCCTGTCATCAAAGCACAATGCGCTGCTCGACAGAGGGCTCCTGACGCACTATCTAACCACAAAAGACTTCCAAGGTGCCTTTGTTTCGTCGGTGGTATGAAACACTAAGGACTTAATTTAACCGAAGAGCAGGGAAAGTAATATACAGATTGAACCCAGCGAATCAAATACTCTGAATGCCTAGACCGGATACCTCTCTCCCAAGTGAATTAATGAATTAGCAAATTAGCAAATTAGCGAGCAAATTAGTACGCCCGAAGGCAGCAAAAGTTACTACAAACACAAAGTCATGCGTGCAAATTGCGAAAAGTAATAGATTAGCGAATTAGCGAATTGATGGAATTGTGAATTAGTGAAAAAATGGATTTACAAATTAGTGAAATAGCGATTAAAATAGCAATAGTCCAAATTACACTGCAGTTAGCTCTCACGCGCACGCTACTAGCTATTCGATGATCCTTTATATATTATATATATATATGTGTATGTGTGCATGTATGTGTGTGTAGGTGTGTAGGTGAAGTAAACGCGCTTTTTACAATCTACAACTCGTTTCATGCTCGGTCGGAGGTGGTGCAAAGGTAGTTTTGGTTGAAACGCAAGCACAGCTATAACAGCAGTCAAACAATACAGCACGTTTTAATTAAACTTTCCAATTTGTATTGCTATCCTTATACCGACTTCGAGAAATGGAGGGTAGAGTTTGCTGAGATGACCTGATTTCCGGTGTATGCTCACCCATCCAAGTACCTGACTTCATGTTGCTTGACTGCGTTTACCAGCATCATACCACTGGCAGAGCAAGTGAACTTATGCAACAGGGCTTCCATGAGTGTACGTAAATATCTGCTAATTTATATAGCGCCTTTCTAGAACTTACCTGCAGAGTTTTAGGTCTTAATACTGTTTGAAAAGAAAATAATCGTCCAATTTATGAAGTTTCTGCTGCAAAGCAGCTGACGTTTATTACATCAGAGGCAATCTTTCTGGTGGGGCTGGCGCCATGTCAAGCTGTGAAGTCGGGCCATCGGGGAGAGGTTGCCCGCAGCGGGGCCAAGACCCTGTCCGGCTTTCAACCCGCGACGCTGAAGGTTGGCGTTGCTAATTGTCGAGAAGACGACTTAAATCGAAGCAGATGCTTGCAGCTGACTCGGTGTTGACGGCGTTTGGACGCCAGACTAACCGACTACCTCTCATTTGCGTTGGACATCCCACCGCGGGATACATCGTCTCTCTTTCGCTTTCTCTGTCTCTCTGTCTGTCTTTGTCTGTCTGTGTCTCTGTGTCTGTGTCTCTGTGTCTCAGTCTCTGTGTCTTTCTGTCTGTCTGTCCGTCCGTCCGTCCGTCTCTCTCGCTCTCTCTCTCAGAAGATGCGTACGACATCTCACTAGCTGCTGTTGCTTTCATTGAAGGATCTTTCTTATAATTAAGATTAACAGCTGTGGACAACGAATGAAGTCTTGCTATGAATTTGCACAGCTTTATGAAGTTGCTCTTTTCAATGGTTCTGTAGGTTTTTATCTTGTTTGGTTGTCCTCTATATAATCTAATCTAATCTAATCCATTCTATTCTATCCTAACCTAACCTAATCTAATCTAATGAATTCTATAGCGCCATTATTACAATGTGCAAGGCATCAGTCGTTTGCAGTCGAAAGTGAAATAGCAGTCAAATAATATATGGATATCCGATAGGCTTTATGGCTCCCAAGTTCCAACCCATTTACACTTCATCATGAAGTCGCATCATTGCCTCTAGTGAGTCATGAAACCGGCCTCTTCCATTCCGTAATTCATTGTAGAGGGTTCAACTCCGTTTCTTGTCTTCTACCCATACATGCTCCTTTCTTCTTCAACCTCCGATTAGGACCAGCTGCTGAGTAGTAACTCCATACATTTATAAATTGTTCTGCATTAAATTAAATGGGCAACCTCATTAGCTCAAAGTGACTTAGCTACACACGTGAACGCGTTTCCAGTCTGTTCAGTTAACTATTCTACGTTTTTTTGGCGAAAATATATTATATATATATATTGGCACGTGGTGGTGTAGTGGTATGTTCTGTGCCTTGTAACCAGAGGGTCGCGGGTTCGAATCTGCCTCAAGCCACTGCGTAGCGACCTTGGACAAGTTGCTCACCCACGATTGTCTGTGAGAAAGGCAACGGAAACGACCTTACTCATCTTATCCCTGGCTGGCATAAAGCCAATGGACCTGCCTTCGGGCAGAGAACTCATCATATATATATATATATTACACTGATGCGTCTAACTGACCTAAAAGGTACAACTTCAACCTAATCAAGGTAGGCATCACGTTCGAGATCATTTTGGTTGCAGTATGGTCATTGCTTAATATATAGGTGGGCGGTAATCTAATGTTTAGTTTGTTGGACTGTCAGGCCAAAGGTAAGAGGTTAAGACCTCCAGAAGAGAAACATTTCAAGATCGCTGTTATACTTCTTCACTGTTCTGCCTTTAGGCAGGTCCAAGAATCCAACGACGCCACTCTTATCTGTTCTGTGTCCTTTCTTTAACTTCTTTGTAACCCCATCTTCTTCCTTTATCCATCATCCAGTCCAACAGCATATTTCTTGGTCTTCCTGGAACCCTCATTCCTTTCTGTTTTACTAACATCCTCTATGATAAGCTCAGAAATGAAGTGAATGCAGTGTACAGTTAGCCTAAACTGTCGGTGAGAAGATCAGATGGCAAGGAACATGACAACTGTATATATATAAGCACAGTTGAGATTTAAGACATTATCTTTTTAAAGTCTAAGATTAACATTTGGGAACAAGAGATTAGCAAGAGGCATATTTTTTACTTCTGCTCTTTCTTTCTTCCATCTTCCTAACATCAACTATAGCTGTGTAATATTCTCAAGGGGCAGTGCGTAATGGCAGCCGTTGGGCACGGTTGGGGTACCAGTCCAAGGCTTGGGAAAAGGAGGACGAAGCTTATCATCTTTCGGAGGGCAAAGGTCGTTAAACTGACATGCAGACACCACTGCAACGACAAAGACGTTCGGCAGAGATGCTACCTACTGCTGCAGCGTTGCTCAAATAATCGAGACAAGCCAGCCTCCTGTTGACAGGCAGTAACCAGATGAACCATGTTTTCAAACTCTTCTTGCAATGCGTAACACAGTAATCTCTATGAGAACATAATTTCTCTTAATTTCGCACTTGTTCTTGCCTTCTTCTGTGTGTTTACCTAATTCGGGCCATAGCTATCAGCACAGAATTTCCGGTGCCACCTGCAACCTCTTGGGGCGCCACATAGTGGCACGCGTGCCATAGGTTACCGACGCCTACGCTAACAATTCACGCCCCTTGGATGGCTGCCTCTCGAGACTGGCTTAAGGCGCTGCGCTTCCTCTCTGTTACTTGCACTTGTATCGTTTTTGTATATACGAAATGGAGAACTACTTGACTGGAAATGAAACCTGAGCTTTACAAGTCAACAGCAGCTTTAGATTATGCAAGATTTATTTTGTTGGCGCCATATGAATCTTTTTCAGTTGCGTTACATTTAGTGATCGGATAAGAGAGCTCGCACAACAGCTAATGATGCAGGTAAAGGGAAAGTTTCTCTGTCACGTGCATACGACCGGGTGCTTTATGTCTAAGCCACATCGTACGATCTGGTGTGTAAAGATATGTAGGTAGGTAAGCATATGTTCATATATATGTAGGTCTGTAACATCATCATCATCATCATCATCATCGTTGTCGTCGTCGTCGTCGTTGTCGTCAGATGCTATCCATTTCGCGGCAAAATGATATCCATTCTTTTCGGTTATTTATTGAATACTTTTAAGGAGAAGTGGTTTTCTCATGTTTTCGTATAGACATGACTATCGTATAGTTTTCTACCAGCGAGCAGTGCTTTACTAAGCACATCATTACTTTTAATAGTCCATATATTTATATTGCACCGCAGATCGACATATTATCTGGATCTACGTGTATACTTGTTCGTATCATTTATTATGAGCCCAGATAATAGCCTCTAACAACGGTTTAGTATTAAAAGATGGCGACAGCGACAAGCAGACGACTGCCGTCGATCGGTTGATCGTCTGCTTCGATAAGAGAAACCCAAGTAACTGAGTCGGCTATTTTGACATCTTCCGCGACAAAGACGAGCCTAGATGGAAGGCAGACGCGGCCGCCTCGTATACCCCACCACCGCCTGACCCATCGCCCGACCTCACCCGTCGAAAGGCCCCACGGCGCCCCATAGCAGGGCGCCACCGACGGTATAGGGCATCAATGCCTGCTAGAGGCCATCGTTGGCATTACGGAATACGAGTCTGAGATCTATGATTACAAGAGTCCGCTCCTATCAGGCGATCACTCCGTCTTCACCGGCAGACATGGCGGCGTGTTTGTTGCTAAAGAACTGCTGTAGAACAGAGCTTGAACGCTACTCTGCGTACTCAGCATTCAAATCCGGTCGAACACGTGTTGGGTGCTGGTTTAAGTTCGATTGCTGCTGAATAGAAGTCTGTTTATTGCCGAAGGCTGAAGCAGACGATACATGGCGGGCGATAATAGGGAGATCGTCTGCCGCGGTTGGCGTGTTGTACTGTGATGCGGAAGATGCTCGCTTGATGATGACTGACGAAGATCAGATCAAATCAGATGGAATCAGATCAAATGAGATTGGATCAAATCCCTCTTTTGCCAGACTCACGCTGTTGAGGGAGCTTTTGAACCGGAGTATTATGACTTTTCTGTGATTAGATTGGATCAGCTTAGATGAGCTTTATATTGATTTTTAGATGATACAGAAATGGTTTGCATGTTGTTTGGTTAACGTGCAGAGGTGATATTCGAATCGATTAAAGCTTGTTTGATCAAATCATACAAGTCCATCTAGTTTTGACCTTTATCATCAGTTTCTGACGCCTGCCATTTGGCGGCGGTTGATGTGAATAAATGATATCCAATCTTTCTGGTCATTTGTCAGATTCAAAGCTGTTCTCTTGTTTTGTGTCAGTCTTCTTATGTCTTTGTTCGTATAGTCTATCAAGCATAGTCGTGATCTTTCTTTGCTTCTCTTTCCATCTTCCATGTAATTAAAATTGTGTAGGATTCGGTCCGCTGGTATTCTTTCCACTTAACCAAACCATTGAAGTCTTTGCTAAACCACTTTAAGAATCTCGGTGGTCGGCCCGCAAATAATTACTTATTACTTACTTACTTATGTCAGCAAAACTTCGCCCGAGTAACAATAACCACCCACGAAGCACAGTTGCCGTAATCGTAACTGAACTTTATATAGCGCTTCTTTAGGAAAACTCCTCAGAGGTTCTCCAAATCAAGAGCCGACAGAAAGGACAATTCTGTGAGGCATTGACCCCGGATCGACCCTGAGATTTTTAGCTTTCGATGAGACTGGCTTAAGGCGCTGCTCTTCCTCTCTGTTACTTGCACTTGTATCGTTTTTGAATATACGAAATGGAGAACTACTTGACTTGAGATGAGACCGGAGCTTTACAAGTCAACAGCAGCTTTAGATTATGCAAGATTTATTTTGATGGCGCCATATAAACCTTCTTCAGTTGATTGTTTCTGTGTTTCTTTCAGGAGTGCTACACTGCGTCTGTACAACGGCCGAATGTCGAAGGGAGAGGACGTCCAGCTGCCAGGCGCAGGTCATGTGCTACGAACAACGCATGAGCGGCGGCGCAGGCGAAGGTCAAGCCTCGAGGTCACCAGGTGACCTGAAAGGGGTCATCCGTGGCTGCATCGACAGCAGCACTCCGCTGCTGTGCCGCAACCAGAAGCCGAACTGGTTCAGCGGATCTTGGCCACTCCTGAGATGCTGCGCCGAGGACTGGTGCAACCGAGGCAGCGCCACAGAAACAGCCAGTGGCAATGGACAGAACGAAGACGCAGGTACACGTACACATCCACACGTACACATGCACACATACACAAGCACACATAGGCCTACACATGGAGAAACATTTGCACTGTCACATCGGTATAGACGTAAGCAAACAATAAAGCATCCAAGTGCTGTTTAGAGCAGAGCTGAACTTTTGGAGGTACCTGTCTGCTCTTCGTTTTATGGTCCATAGTTTCCGCTTTTCATCATCATCATGATCGTCATAGTCATCACCATCGTCATCGTTGTCACCATTATCATCGTCATCATCATCATCGTCATCATCAGCAATCTATCATTGATGTATTATGACAGCCTACTCAACATGAATGACTTGTGGTGGTTAAAGAGGGCATAATTTGAGCGTTCGTTAAGCATGGAAAACAGCCTGTAAATTACATGAGCTGTGATTTGGTCATCTATCAACTGATAAATTCGACTTGAGCTATTACATTAAATTACTACTGATTTATAGTTTAAGCAAACTGTACTTGTGTCCATGATATACTGGTTTAATACCACATCATATCCATTTCCAATAAAACTGTCCACAGCTATAATTACATTGGCGTAATTTTTGAGGGTCGGGGATATCGTACTGCCATTTTTCAGACCGTGAATAAACAATGTCCGTTAAGTTTAGTATGAACATGCCATTCTCCGATGACATTTCATACTATTAATCATACAATAATTATTACGCGAAGGGGTGGGCGCAGAAGAAATTGGTTTCCCCTGATCAAATTTTATCCTACACGCATTATACACATTTTATTTTAACTGAGCGGCTGGGAATAAGCTGGTTCCCGCGACTTGGCTTTCGTTGGGCGCTGCAGAAATCTCGAGCTTACGATTACGATTACTATTTACATATAGATGCTGCACACTTTTGCACTGGCGGCGCATACGAGGGCCTAACATAGACAGCAATTGAAGAATGGTAGCCGAACATGCAAGTAGCTATAGAAGGCTTTCTAGACTGTTTCATCATGATTTCTAGACTCTATAAACTTATCATTTGCCTTGCTGTGTTTTGCTGGAAGCTGAACTTTCCCACCGATGACGTATTGGCTGCTAATGATTAAATTGCCATTCTCCCCTCCTCCAACACCACCCGTTACTTCTCCCTTTTTCCTCCTCCTTCTATTTCTGTTTCCTTCTACTTATTGTTCTTCTTTCTTCTTCCTGCTCCTCCTCTTCCAATCCTCTTCCCCAACCGGCAAACACAACTTTTGACCAATGTTGGACAACATTGGGCAACATCTACACAACATGAGTGTGTTGGCTGGGTCTTCCTCCTTTTCTTCTTCGTCATTCTGCATCATCTCTGTCGTCGTCGTCATCATCATCATCATCATCATCATCATCATCATATTCTTCTTCTATTTCCTTCTCCAAGGGTCTTAGACTCCTCTTCCAGATGCTGAACTGCTTCTCGATTCTCGCAGTTAAACACTTAAATATTGTCCCTTCCTTCCTATAATCAAGCATTATTTGTGCAACTTTGAGATATGTGCAAATCTCACGGATGACTCTTTCAAAGTTTGGCATTCCGGACCTCTGACTCCCCTCCCTCGCTGATTTGCCCCTCTCCACGTTAGCATCCACTTCATATTGCGTGCGTAGGTTTAGCACATAATTTTGTCCTACTAATCAATGGCGGATTTAGCTATAGGTGTGGGAGCGGTTCGGCCCCCACCCCTCTTGTTCATATGCCGGCGCCCCTCGGACCAGACCCGTGGATGGTGGACTGCCAGAGAGTGGCACCCCTCTGGGAAGGCTCATGCCCCCATGTAAGCAATCTGAGAGCCGCCACTGCTACTAATATACAGTAGATGCGTCGATTGTATATTTAAGACGACAACGACGAATACGATGACGAATACATTTCCGTTGAGACATCAGCCGACGACAGAGGGCAAAGACTCTCCGTTGCTGATCATCCCAAGAAAACGTCTCCACCCTCTGAAGGCCACCGTCAGAGGACCCTTCACCCCTGCAGTCCTTCATCCACGGATCCTCTGCCCCGTGACTGCCCTGATGACCCCAAATCAACACAATCGCGCTTTAACCTCCTCTTCGTCCTCGTTCCAGTCAGCGGCGCATGCGCACTGCTGGCCATCTGCGCCAGTGCCTTCGTCATACTGAAACGAGGCGAGTCACAGAGGCACAGGACTGCAGATTCGAATCCAAGTGACGTCTACGATTACGTCAAGTGCGGTCGACTGAACGTTCTAGAAGGAGACGGACTGCAGGGGGACCTCGAAAAGGACGCATTCGGATGCCACCGGAACTACAAGAGATCGCCCTTCAGCGATGCAAGGAAGAATTGCAACGACCCACACAGAACCTCTCAAACTTATATCGAATCGAGGATATTTGCGGCGTAGTGTTCAAAACAACGAAGCTATTTTATAAAAGAACTTTTTATGTTATCATTTGAAAGAATATTTGTATTTTATTTATCAAAGATTATTATAGTCATACTTCGGAAGTCTTCGTTCGATGTTTCGTGATGAAACGCTGAACACAGCCCTACACTTCGGCATAATGTTCAGACTTTGGCTGATAATGTACACATAGAGACCTACTTACTTACGTACACTGATTTCTATAGCACCAATATGAGGCCTACAACTGAATATCGCAGTAGAAAATAGGTAAGTATGTGTGTGTGTGTGACCAGATGCTTATTATAGCGCCATCCGATTATTTCAGAAGAGCTGCACACCTGGCTATTTAACTGAAACAGGTGCATTTTAAGGTAGTTTGAAGATGTTTGTTGAACAGAGTCAAATTCAACAGTGTATTTATAATAACAGTATATATATATAATGTTAGACTGTTCTAAAGGAAAGTCCAACAGTGTAATAGTCTTTATGGGCTCGAGTTAAAGTGTGGAAGGTCGGCACGTCCCTATCTCTTCGGGCAGATGGGCACAAAGATCACAGAAGCCCTCATGCTTCGCATGCTGGACTGTTCTCTTTCACCGGGGCTGGGCTGGGAGCATCTCTGTAGGGGCGCTATATAAATGCTATGAATGAATTAATGAATGCTATTCCAAAGTTCTGACTTGGTTCTTTATTGCTGACATTGCCACGTACCTGTTTCAAAGTGATTTCTCTATTTCTCAACGAAATGGCCTTCTGGATCACGTACAGGCGTTCGTCGGCCATTTCACGATCATTTCACGTCATTATCTTTTAATGCATAACGCGCACAGAAATGCGAATTGGGGCGCAGTTAGCAACGTATTCGCCAGGTTGTAATGCGTTTTAGATATCCAAATGTTCGCAAGCCAATGAGATACAGCGAGTTTTCAGGCGTTTATTGAAGGAAGAAAAAAGTCGAGCTTTGAAGAAAGAATGGTTATCGCTTCCATCCTCGGTTCCATTCCTTGGGCAGCGCAATTCAGTGCACGAGAGCCATGACAGTTTTCTGCATCGCAGTTCAGCCAGAAGACCAGTACCCGTGGATAGCAGGTTGCGGGCAGGGATATAAGGAGTGATCAGATCAGATTAGATTAGATTAGAACTATTACTGTTCCTCTATAGCCAACATGTCTGCGTGAATTAGTCACCTTAACTTAAATAATAATATTTAAATAATAATAAACGATGACAATAAACAATAATATTTCGCACTCGCCTCATCTTAAAAATGTATAGTATAATAGATTAGTTTATCCTACCATTACATGCCGTCAATTTTTACAGAGTTAAAGGCAGTCACTGGCAGATCCAGTTCCGAGTTTCTAGGCAACCCTCACCTTAACCAGTTTGGAGATTAACTCAATGGCTAGGCCCCAAACTCATAGGATGAATAAGTTCGTAGGGCCTACACGTCAACTTATTCACCATTTTTATAATGTACAGTAGTATTTTAAACGGTTTCCACAATGTTTATTACGGGAATAAGTTTGCATTTTGACGCCGCTAGTGATTAAACGGAATTGCCGACTGTACTGCGTCTGGCAATGGCTCTTATAAAGGCATTCTAACAGAGAAATTTGTATTGGCATCTGGTAAACATACAGCATCGGATTCGACCTTTTAAAGGTTTCTAAAAGCGTAATTGCTTTTGACAATAATTTGTGGAAGCCCTTTGGCAACCCAGTATCTATGAAACTAAGGGACTAAAGACCCTCACATTTCTGCTCCGCCATGCCCTCAAAAAAGTCAGCTATAGTATACAAAAATCGTAAAAATCAAAATTGAATCATGGAAAATAATGAACCAAATGCGACATGGTGAAGTCATTTGACATCAGGCATTTGCTAAGTTTGCGAAAGCCTTTCACAAGTAGTAATATTTTTGCAACTAATTGTATGAATTGTACTATTAAATGTGCAGCGCTTTTGTAAGGTACCAAAAGACTCTATATTAAGTGTCTCGCTACTTACCTAATTATAATTTTTGTAATTAGAAATTTATATAGCGCCGCTTCTAGAGAAACTACCCAGAGCCTAACCCGCTAAACTACTCTCTTGTTACCCCTCTTCTGAAGAAATCCTCTTGAACTACCGGCCTATTTTTAACTTGTGTCTCATCTCCAAATTACATAATTGAACGACTTGTCTTCTCTCGGATCAATAACTAGCTTACAGCTCACTTCTTAACCCACACCAGTCTGGTTTTACTACCACAAGCCACTCAATTGAAACCCTCTTCACTTCTCTCTGCAACAAGCTTGTTTTTGCCATCTCTCACTAGCAGGTTTCTTGCCTCTGCTTCCTTGATATTTCACAGCCTTCGACACCATTGACCCCAATATCTTACTCGAAAGACTCTCAACTTGATTTGAACCTTTCACTGACACTGCTCTTCTCTGGATACAATTCTCTCTCCTCCCCTCTTTTTCCGCTAAAACACCGGAAGCCTTATCCCAATCATGTTCTCTCATTTGCGGAGTTCCTCAAGAACCTCTTCTGTTTATCCTCTACACTACCTCACTTATTTGACTCATTAAAGCATCCTTAGATGGACAACACCACTATGATGACGACACCTAACTATTCACCTCCTTCTCTCCAAACTGTTTCACCGACTCTATGGACCATCTTTTTCGTGTGGTCACACAGATCTCTTCCTGGATGACATCTAATCTCCTCTGAGTGTTGTCTATAGTAAAGCAACGATACTTCGCAGTTCACAGTTTTAAATGACGAGGACGGCCGAAGATGATTACGATTATGACGATGAAGATGTCGAAGATCAACCTAACATTGACTGGTGATGACTGCCTCTGTTACGGATGAATATGATAACAGTGAGGATGATAGTCATCCTCATCGTTACGAATTTCCTTCAGAGGGTTGATGATGCTGTTGATGAACAGGAACACAAAGAAGACGATGATTAATATTATCATTCTGCTGCGATGACGACACTAGAAATGTAGCTGACGATGAAAATCTTTACGAATATAAGAATATACCTTTGTATTAATCTAATTAGTTAATTAATCTGTGACAACGACGACGACAACGATGATGATGATGATGAAGATGATGATGATGATGAAGAGGAGCATAAAGACGACAAAAGCTATAATGATTTCAATGAGAGTGACAACAACGACGATCATTAGTATCAGAATGATGATGATGATGATGATGATGATGATGAAGAGGAGCATAAAGACGACAATAGCTATAATGATTTCAATGAGAGTGACAACAACGACGATCATTAGTATCAGAATGATGATGATGATGATGCTAAATATCTAATGGCAATGATGGTAATATTTCCGTATCTGCCTTTCTTTGAATCTAATTATTTATCTCATCAGTAAGGAATACTTTCGCATCTTGATGATCAGACAAGTAGCGTCTGTCCTTTGAACATTACATTCTTTAAAACACCCCGACGACCCCTGCAGTCTCTCGTTTGAGTCAGTGGTTAGCATTTGCGAATGAGGTCCCGTGGCAAGCTGCTGGCGCGTCCATCACGGCCTTCGTAGTACGACTGATCCAGCTGCTGCTGCTGCTGGTGGTGATGTGGTTGCTGAGACATATGCATGTGACGATGCGACTGCTGTTGACTGCGTTTGTCATGTGCGCTGGCGTCTTGTCGAGTGAGGCTGTACTCATGACACGTACTGGCACACTCAGCTCCCAGATCGCCAGCAGGTCTTGACAGCAGTCCATACGGATGTGCGCTTTCGTTTCTGCGTTGTCCCTGGCCGCAGTTGCCCGTGGCAACGGAAAACTGGAAGTCGTCGACGTAGGCGTATTCGTTGTCCTCGCTCTCATACATCTCGCGGTTGCGCTGGGACAGCAGCGCTGGCTGCAGAGTGTCGTGGGTTCGGTGTGCGTCGGGCAGTTTGACCGACAGATAGGCGTCGTCCTTTCGGGGGACATAGCTGGCGATTGGGCCGGCGTCTCCGGAGAGGGTGGACCCCGCCCCAGCCGCCAGTTTGGAGGTCGAAGACGGTGGAGATCGAAAGTGCTTTAGGTGACTGCGGCTTCTTCGTCTGCTGCCATGAAGAAAACAGGAAATGACATAATCGTGATGGGCTTCGTCTGGAATGCGACGCTATACTACAACAGTGACTTACTTACAGGACCTTGCAGGAACTTATGACTTACCAACCCACCGTTACAGTTCCATTGTCTCTTTTCTTCTCTGGTCTCCCGGCAATCGGATCTGGTTCTTCATACGGGATCTCCGAACAACCCATCTGACTTGGCGCAGCGCTAGTGAATAAGCTGATGCATGCGCTTAGCTTCCAAGTAACGCTGTAGAAATTCACGAGTTTACAATTACGATTTACCTAGACTGAAGGTAAAACGTATACATTCTGGTTCCACAAGTAGTACGCCCCCCCTGTCCAATCTTAGTTTACCAAGAGAGGCTTAAGTACACTCGCCCTGTGTTCCTAAGTCACTTGATAGGAGTTTGCTCGGATATGCGTCCGCGAATAAGATTTGTAACTCATTTATTAAGCGTCACTGACTTATGCCGAAAATACTGTGCATAGGAATTTATGAAGAAAAATGGCTTGTAAACAAGCAGATCTCAGACTCAACCAGTATCTATGCTGCTCTGTTCGCCTCAATATGCACCAGACAGTCGAGATCTTTTGGCTGAGTGATAGAAACACGGCAGTCGTATACGCGTCTAAACTCTTCTGAAAATAGTCCTGTGAAACGGAGATTGGAGGAAATGAAATGGAAATATAATAATCAAAACATTTCTTAAAACTGGGGAAATCTGAACCTGCATATTTTATATACATTGCGATTTTGAAAAACTTACCATCAGAGGAATAAAAGACGCTCTATTAAGGTTCTTGAGACAAACAAACCAGCATACATTCATACATAAATAAACAACATATGTGTATAAACAATCCCACCTACATACTTACATAATACCTTCATACATATATATACATACATACATACCTTCATACATACATACATGCCTTCATATATACATACATACATACATACCCTCATACATACATACATATGCACATACCTTCACACATACATACATACATACCTTCATACATACATACATGCCTTCATATATACATATATACATACATACATACCTTCACACATACATGCATACATACATACCTTCATACATACATACATATGCACATACCTTCACACATACATACCTTCATATATACATATATACATACATACATACCTTCACACATACATGCATACATACATACCTTCATACATACATACATATGCACATACCTTCACACATACATACCTTCATATATACATATATACATACATACATACCTTCATACATACATAAATACCTTCACACATACATACACACCTTCATACATACATACATACACACATACCTTCATACATAAATTCATACATGCATACTTACATACGTACATGCAGAGACTGCGAGGGTAAAATTAATTATTAGGTCAAAAACCTCCTTCGGCAACTATGGATCTCGATGCA
Source organism: Norana najaformis (assembly GCA_964023275.1). Taxonomy (NCBI): domain Eukaryota; kingdom Metazoa; phylum Annelida; class Clitellata; order Crassiclitellata; family Hormogastridae; genus Norana; species Norana najaformis. Next base: position 13,429,650 of record OZ029922.1, read on the forward strand.
CAGTAACAAGTCGATGAACACTATTTGATTAATGCTGTTTGGTTTCCAAGTGCGTTCCACGGCTTCGGCGCTAATAATGCATTTTAGAAGTTAATCTAAGCAATTTCGAGCAAGCGATTTTGATGTCTTTCGGTGCAGAACTGAGCAACTTCAAGAACTTAATCATGATGTATTTTAGCATCGGATCAGTTATGGCAGGGATCGGGTGTTAGGCCTACATTCCAATTGCACAGCTTTTTAAGCCGTCCCACTCACTTTCTGATGACGAAGAGACCAATGATGAAGACGCACAGCCCGACAGCAACTGCTATTATGACGATAACCGCAACAGCAGTAACTGAAACAGATTCACAGTAATTTCTCAAATTAAAATTAATTTCTTAAATTAACAATTAAATCCTCTTCTTCCATTCTCAAATAATCATAAATGGCGCACTTTTGAGGCGCGTCTTCAAAGGAAATTCTTGAGAGACGCATCAGGTCTCACATCGGATCTTTGTTCTCACAAAAACAGGATCGTATGTATGTATGTGTGTATCTATGAAGTATGTATGTCTGATGTATGTATGTATGATGTATGTATGCATGATGTACATAGGCCTATGTACGTACGTATGTATGTATGCATTAATGTAAACTTTTCTTAACAATAATATTAATAATGTGTGTAGTCGAGTGTACCTGAATAATTATATAGCGCCTTCAAGGAACCTCCTGAAAGTCCTCCACATTCATACAACTACGTGACAATGTGTTGTTACAACTACGTGACAATGTGTTATTACAACTACGTGACGATGTGTTGTTACAACTACGTGACAATGTGTTGTTACAACTACGTGACAATGTGTTATTACAAGTACGTGACGATGTGTTATTACAAGTACGTGACGATGCGTTGTTACAACTACGTGACGATGTGTTATTACGACTACGTGACGATGTGTTGTTACAACTACGTGACGATGTGTTATTACGACTACGTGACGATGTGTTGTTACAACTACGTGACGATGTGTTATTAGAGCACCTCTTATTAAATAAGCTCAGCACGACTGAGAATCTGTCTGTGAAGGCAGCGGAGTGTTGCTTGCTGCGGAGAATGATGACAAATGTTGCTTGGGGCAACGCAATTTGGCTTAATCGGCGTTATGGTCAAGATGCTTGCAGGCGAGCGGGCTAGGGCAAAGCGTGCAGAGATAGGGAGACAGAGAGAGGGAGACAGAGAGAGAGAGAAAGAGAGAGAGAGAAGGAGAAAGAGAGAGAGAGCTACTTAATGTCCGGGAGATGGGGGCAGTTGAGAGAGATTAAAGCGAAAGGAGAAATAAACAGACAGACACGCAGATAGAGATAAATAAAATGCAAACATGCAAAACAGCATACTGTGGAAGAGAGGGAGGGATATAGACTGAGAGAGGGAGAGATTGAGACAAAGAGAGACAAAGAGAGGGACAGAGAAAGAGACAGAGAGAGATGCAAATAGGGCGGTGGAGGGAGCGAAGCATGGGACACGATGTGATCAAATTGCCAAGGAGTCGGAGCTGGGGTAACCGAATCATGCAGCTAATTTGAGATTCGTGCTCGGACATTTCCACGTTTCGTCGGCTGCATCTTCTTTCCATTATCATCTCCTCTGACCTTCGTTCAGCGGGGAATCTGCGTCCCTTCAGCATCTCTCGACGCTTCTGTTGCTGCTGCTTCTGCTTCTGCTGGTGCTCCAGGAAACCGAATATTCTCTCGAAAGATCTAATTCCGTCAGTCGTCTCATCTGAACGCATTAAACTTGAATGGCGCAATTGTCGGCCGTTCGCCGCCTCCGTCCGAAGACACTGGCGACGCCATGCGGCTGCCGACGTCAATTACCATCACGTCGTCACCAGCCACCTTTTTCACTGGCCAATTTTTCACCAACCGAAACGCCGGCACTAGTTAGAGTTTCACTGACGGCTCCTAGGTCAATTGTAATTAAATGCATGCAAAGACTTGCAAACATTCCGAAAGCAATACCGACTGCAAAAAGACTCGTTATATGAAACAAGTGACCAAAAAAACAGGCAAAAGGCCCGACTCGTCAGCCAACTATGTTGCTAGCGTTTAAATCACGTGTGAAAGCCCCGTGACCAAGGCCTTATGTAATATGTATGCATGTACCTATGCATTTATCTAACGCTTTTTGAAGCGTTTCAGCGGCGCTGAAAATCTCTCTAAGGCGCTCATTCGCAATCAGTTATGCATACGCTGCCAAAGGTGATTGCATGTATAGCATGACTGTTCCCCGTCGGAATTTGTGAGGTGATGGGGTAAGAAAAAGCCCCTGTATAGTTATTTGAAGTTCAACAAAATATGAAATTCAGAAACGAATGACTGATTCATAATAATACTTACAGCGTGTAATTGCGCTCCACGGATACGGCGACTGGTATTCTGCACATCAATTGAAAGCATTCCGTTATAAGCAGAATTGTCCCATGCGTTGCAATTAAGGAAGAGGCTTTCCACTACAGTAGAGACAGCATTCGGCGGGCGTTGTGTATGTATGTATATGCATGTATGTACGTATGTACGTATATACGCTTCGTATGTATATTCCTATATGTATGCCTACACACATATGTAAGTACTGTACGTGTATGCATGTATGTTATATATGAAAACATTATTGCTATGTACGTACCTAAGTACATATGTATATACGTACGGATATACATATGTACATACGTATGTATATATGCATGTATGTATGTATGTTGTGTATCAGAACATTTATATAGCACCTTTTAGGCGCCTCTAAAAAAATGCTGCTTACGCGGATAATTAACTGGCAATGTTATAAACTTCCAATTCTGAGTGGCTTTTAAGTCACAGAGGAATAAACATATAATAAACATTATAAGGGAGGCAATTTCTAGGATGGAATGATTTATTTCTTATTTATTTAAAGCATTTACTGCGCGCGCAGTGTCAGTAAAACTGAATCTGTTGTGGGGTGTATATTTGCAAGGGGCCTAGATGGAATCATACAGAAGCCAGGGTAAAATACTCAGTCTTAACAAATGATTTAAAAGACGACAGCTAGCTTGTGGTAGACGATTCCAGATACAAGAAGTGCAGCAGCTAAAGGAATATAATCCTACAACTGTCCTGAACCTAAGTTCTTGCAATAAAACAGTATTAAAAGAACGCAAGAACCTAGGAGAGCAATATAGACTCAGCAATGTATGACGATACGATGGAAGGCCGGTGTTGTAGAATTTTGGAAAACCTAGACATCGCTTTTGTCATCAGGATCATTGAAGTCATTGCAGGAACCGTTCGAACAGCGAAGCAATTTTTTTACAACGCTCCAGCGATCTCCGGCAACATTCGGCAATGTCCAGCTGGTCATGGTAGAAATGCTGTAGAGATGTTACGATTAGTTTGTTCGACATCCTGCATGGTCTACGACAGATGATTCCGTGGCTTTCCTCTTTGGATTTCTTCCAAAGAGTTCCAAACAACGGCGATCTCGCTTGACTTGCTTTGCTTCAGCAAAAAGCCATTTTGTGATAGGCTTGGCAGGTCTTCTAAAGCAGGTGCGAATTTGGTGCAACTTTATCAGGCTCCCTCAGAACTACTTTAGACTACAGTTGTTCTGCAAAAGCATCTGCTGCTTGGGCTGGATCTGAACAGTGACATTTTGGCTGTGCCAGTTTACAAACACACTTCAAAAATGTTCTCAGTACATGGAGACTTTTTGTCTTGTGTCCCGACTTCGAACGGAACCTGACCATACCTGCATCATCGATTTTATTTTGAAACGCCTGTGATTAAGCTGGTTCCCAACTTCCCACGTCTTAACTTTTTTGGGTGCTGAAGAATTAAAGAGTATGCCATTGTGGTTAGGCATATCATTAAAAAGCAGTGGTACCTTGACAAACCTCAAAATGAAAACATTCTTATAGTAGCGCCCTCTAGGCATGTTAATTGGTGAATGTAGACGTATTCTATTGTTTTCTATACAATACTACTACTTCTATTGTTTTCAGGTTTTTCGATCGTTGCTACCGCTAACGATACTCTCAATTACTACACCTAGTTGTGGTTTCCATGCCTATTCCTACGCTTGTCCTCGTCTATGGAATTCATTACCTTCAGCTTTGCGGGACCGTCCTCTTTCCCTCATCTCATTATGCAAACAATTAAGACGTATCTTTTTCCAGATGCCCGCGCTTACGAGGTGAACTTGTAAATTAGCGCGACATAGGCCTATTATCGATGATGATGATGATGATGATGATGATGATGATTACAATAGTACTACTACTACTACTACTAATACTACTACTACTACTACTACTACTACTACTACTACTACTACTAATAATAATAATAATAATAATAGTAATAATAAAATGTATTCTTGGCTATTTTAAGAATGTTGTAAGAAAAACCCTCGAACAACTACCACTAAAGATAACTAATACTCCGAATATTAGTAGTCAATGGTTTTAGTTATTATTAACTATAACTAAAAGTAAAACTCAGTAAACGACGACATCTAATTGTAACTAAACTTCGTGAAGTAAGAAGTGTAACTATAACTAAAACTGAATGGATATCTAAATTAAATAACTAGGCCTACCTAGGAAATTATGCTGCGTGCAGTTGGGTGTTTCACCGACCCATCGCCTCCCAACGCACGTCTGGTGCCACACCCTTCTGGAAACGTCGTCGTTGCAACCGGAAGTGGCATTGACACCGACTGATCTTTGCCACCAACCACGCTTCGGAGGATCTAGGTCAGGGCAGCCGACCGCTGTCACGTGATATCAAACAAGGTCGCATCACATCCAACGAAGTCATGCGATGTAAAACAAGGTCATTCAGGGTCACATAGAAGAGAAAACATTCGTCAAGTTGAACATTTGTAACGTCACCGTCGTCGTAGTCGTCATCATCATTATTATCATAATCATTTGCACCATTTGCATCATCATAATCATCAAATTCATCGGCAATTTAACTTAATTGACATAGATTTTATGTAAGAGTGATCCTTGCCCTGGTGAAACTAGAACATTCCTCAGTTTTAATGCGAATTACTCTAGTCAAACCCATACTCTAAGGTACTCTAAGACCTCTCCAATAAACTTTACAAAGCGCTATATCAACACATTCAGTTGGAAATAGCTGAAAACTTCAAACGGGTGCCAAGTGAGGAATTGGTTATGAACTGAATTGACCGGGGACAGAATAGACTAGCTTGCTTAGGACTGCATTGGTTAAGATTGAATTGAGTTGGTTAAGATTGAATTGGATTGGTTAAAATTGAATTGAGTTGGTTAAGATTGAACTGGGATGGTTAAGATTGAATTTGGTTGGTTAAGGTTGAATTGGGTTGGTTAACGTTGAGCTGGAATGGTTAAGATTGAATTTGGTTGGTTAAGATTGAATTGTATTGGTCTAGACAAGATTCGGTGGAACCTTAGATTTGGATGGCATGAAGTAATCGATAGATACGGAATGAATCAGATTGCATTGGTGGTGTTTTATACCTTCGAATCGAATGAGGAAGTGACCTCCTTCGGCGGCGACCTTTGAAACGATCAGTCGGACCTCGATGGAGTTCTTCGTCGACAGGAAGATGATTTTTTCTCGCTCTCTCGACCCTCGACCGCAGACCGTCTGACTCTTGCCAACTGCCTTTTCCTTGATGACTGCAATCACTTGGCAAGAGTTGCCCCGATCGCCTCCCACCTGGAGAGTTGGGCTCCCGGGAAACAGGAAATCGATGAGGGTGAGGTTGATTCTCTGCCCCGGTGGCAGTTCGATGACCCACGGGGTCAACGGAGATCCACAGCCGGTCGACGTTGATACGATGCTCGCCAGAACCCCGCTGTCCACCACGGCTCCGACTTCATTAAGATTTCGACACTGGCTCCCAGTCGGCAGGAGAACTATAAGACACAAATGCTACTAGTTTATGCCATCATACATTGCTGCACTCATACATGACGTCATAGATGACGTCGTAACTGCGTCGTGGGTGCCATTTGTTGGAGAGCGGAAGGGAAACTTCTTTCTCACTGGTTTAGACTACTTTCCCAAGAAGTGATATTTTCTCCATATACTTCGTTCCTGCCCATGGAAAGTCTTTCGCTTCCATAACCACAAATCATACATAGGCCTACTTTAGAGTATACTTCTGTCGACAGTGCAACATAAAACACCAGCCCAGCCACACTATTACCCACCTGCAGCACTTTTAGCTAACTAGCCTTGTTGGTCTCGAATCTCTATGTTCCACAATGGCTTTGGCGATCTAATTCTCCTTCCATTCGCACGTACTTTCATCCTAATGCAACAAAATGCCTTTTCAGCGATTGTGGGCCATCTATATGAAAAGAAATTCCTGTACTTGGAAAAGCCATTCACTGGATCGGCGTCAAACGACGGGTTTGAACACTTTCTCCACCAGCAGCTACATCATCATCATCATCATCATCATCATCATCATCATCATCGTCAACAACAACAACAACCGTTCCTGTAGTCAACAATTTGGAAGCGATGGATGCGATTAAATAATATCCGTATCTATGCAATCATTTGTGAAATCTAATAGTTTTCTCGTATTTAGTCCAACTGTTGCTAAGTCTTCATTTATGCTGTCTATCCAGCGTACACATAAATACATACCCTGCAAAATTCTCCTTTACATTTAAGTAAAACCTTATAAAATTAGGAACAGATAAAAACGAGTACAAATTAAATTTTAAGACAAAAGTGGTTGATTTTTAATGCATCGACTTCTCACTACAGTGGGATTCAAATCTCAGAAGAATTGTTTTCATTTTTAGTTTTCTATTTTTGCAGCGCCTTCACTTCCTTAAACACTAGCTAGCATATAAACTTCTCTAGCTCCGTTAATATGACACACATCATTTCAATTCGATCCGGCTTTTCCAACGGTATGTGAGTTTTGAATGCGATTTTGACTTGAAGCGACCATCGATTGATGCCTTGAGCATTATGATAAAGGCGCCATAGAAGTATTAGATTAGATTAGATTAGATTAGGTTAGAATGGAGCTTCAATTTTATTGCGTTGTCATATTCCCTTGAACAAAGCCGATCCACGAGGCCATAAGCAACAAAATATTACCTTTCTTAACCAGCACTTTAACTTTTTAAAGAAGCGACCTGGACTTAACCTGTTAGAACAGCGTCTTACCTATTTAAATCAACGCCTTATTCTTATTAAGCTGCACCATAACGGGGCACATTATCCCATTGGTTAGAGCGCTCAGCTGGTAACGCGTAGAGTACGGGTTCGAGCCTCCTCTGAAACATTTACTGTGTAGGGATCTTGAGCAAGTCTTTCATTCACAATTCTCAGCACCATCTTTTGATGCTTAGTCGTTACATAGTGACGCTTAATAAATGCAGAAATAATAATAATAGCCGTTCTTATGTAGTGTCTTTCCTTTCTAAGGCAAAACCCCTTACCTTTAAGGCAGACGTAGCTGGCCATGAGATAGGACTTAAGGTCCTCCTTGCAGGCTGTCTGTGTCCCGTCGAACAGTTTGTCTGGCACCTCGATCTGGCACTTTCTTCGCCCTGAGCAGCGGGCGTCTGCCAGGGAACGAACATTCGTGTGACAGCCGACATGTTCGGCGTCCGTCCTGATGCACTTGCCATGTCTCATGCGGCCGTAGAGAGCGTCTGTTATGATGATCACCTCATCCGGCTGACACTCCGCTTTGAAAGTCTCCCATTGACAGATCTCCATTAGGTCATCACCTACAAGCACGTCACAAAGAAAGCTCAATATTCGGTAAGATTGACGTCAACGGCCCGAGAAGCCATAAGATGCTCTGTATTGCATTGTGCTGTATTGTATTGCATCACTTTGCATTATATTGGATTACATTGCATTTCATTGTATTTTGTCGTATTATATCGGTCAGTTTATAAAACATCTATATTAAGGATTATAATGCTCAGAGGAAATAGATGAGCCTTAATTAAGGCGGCGAATTGCAATAGTTCTATCCACTTGAAGACGAATAGTAAGTAGAAGACTGTTCAAAAGTGATGGACCATTATAATGATGTAGTTGCGCATCACATTACCCTAATCCAGTTTTGCACCAGTTGTTGAATGGCACAAGCAGCTAGACTCTTAATCTACTCTTAATCTAGACTCTTAATCTACTCTTAATCACTTATCTTCTCTTAATCTAGACTCTTAATCTACTCTTAATCTAGACTCTTAATCTACTCTTAATCACTTAATCTTCTCTTAATCTAGACTCTTAATCTACTCTTAAACTCTTAATCTCGTGGCTTAATCTCCCTTAATCAGCCTTGGGCGTTTGACCTTTTTTTACTGTCTTTCTACTGCCAAACCTCGTAAATTTATTTCTTTTACATGGGCAGTAACTTCAACAGCTGAAGAACTTTATCTGGTCGGTTTGCTGAGCAATTTTGCTTCAAGAATTCAACTCAATTACGACATAGAAACTGTCTTGGATACATGCAGCTCCACCAGCTTCTGCAGCCTAACTCTTCGTCAAGATACAGACTGAAACTAGCTTAACTAATTTACATACATTGCGTACGAATTGCACCCGCAGTAGAGCCTTCACTGCTTCATTGCCGCTGAGCGAGAATCAACTAATTAGCATAAGTAACAGGAAAAGTGCATCAAAAGCAGAACCATGCACGCAATCTGTGTGTAAGATTAGGCCTAGGACCTATGCATGTGACAATATTCTAAGAAATTTATCAGGCGCCACTATCCATTGACAATGCATTAACTACTAAAACCAAACGTTACTTTACAATTAGCATGTATATACTCAAGATACCTGCGCTGTAGTTGCCTCAAACTCAGCGTGACAAGCTAATCGGCCATTTGTTGTGTGTATGAATGTATGTAAGTATATATGTTTGTCTGTGTGTGTGCGTACGTACGCACGTATATATAAGTATGCATGAATTTATGTATGCATCTGTATTACGCATGCTATTTGTTTGTATCAAGAACTTTACATACAGCACCTTTTATGAGTCTTATGCGAGGTCCTTAAAAGGCGTATGCATGGATATATGTATGTATGTATGTATGTATGTATGTATGTACTTTATTTTAACTTTGCAGCTAATGACGAAATGTTGCGAAGTTAATGCGCAGTTTCAGCAACATGTATTTTAATGTTACGGTTGTGTTTGTGGATAGACTAAGGGATGAATGCGATCCCACTGGTTCTTGAAACAGTAGGCATAGTTGTTGTTCGGGGAGTAGAGAAAATGGCCGCCGGGCAGATTCGATCGTTTTCGTTCATCTGTTCAACTGAATGTCCCGTTGATTAAAATTAAAGTGGACGGGATTAGCGATGGAGACGGGGTGGAAAGATGTGGCGTGGGGTTACAATCCCTTCGGCGGTTGAGTCATATTTAGATGCTGGCTCTTGTCATCAATAAAAACAATTAACTGCTCGAACAGGTGGCATAGGAACAGAGCCCGACACACAATTGACTGACTCAGCGATTTCGAGAGGGTATATGCCGGGTTTAAACCCTCTGTGAGGTACTTAAAAGGGATAACTAAACAGCCAGAAGCGTACATATGAACATGCATGCATGCATGCATACATACATACATACATACATACATACATACATACATACATACATACATACATACATACATACATACATACATACAAATACATGCACATAAACACATATATAGATACATACAAATAATTAGATACATACAAATAATAAGGGAATGTTTCCAGTGTTGAATTTGTATTTGTTAATTGATATAGCGCCTCTTACACAATAAAATACTCTTACCAATTGAAAGTAAAGTACCTAAGATGCTTAGCCTTTAGGTAACACGGTAAAGTGAGTGTGACTGGTAGCAAGACATAAATGCCTATGTCTGACTAATGTCTAAATGCGCCTAAAATAGGAGAGATATCGCATCAAGTATAAGTATACTTGTTCTTTTTTTGGAGTTGGGTGCTGAATATATTGAAAGAAGGTTTAAGCCATTATTTAGCCTAATTACCTTACATAGGCTAAGTTTACGCCTATGATTATCAACATGAATTTAGCCAGTCTAAATCTAAAATTTCGTTTGGACTGAACAGGTGGCTCATGAGATTACAAAAGAACCGGAATGAGGCCTCATCGCATTTAACATAATTTAGCAGTTATCTTACCCATCATATGAACTCGCTCATACTTCACCCATTGCAAATTCTGTGCAAATCTTTCACTCAAAACTGAAAACCCTCTTCTTCCACAAATCGCATCCTGATTCTTCCTCTTCCCTTATACCTCTTCTCGCTCCAATTTCCTAGCCATCCGACTGTCTGTCTGTCTGCCTGACTCTTGGATCTTGACCTTGAACCAAACGCTTGCTGCCTATCGATTTTGTTTTTACTGAGCGCCTCTGAATAAGCTGGCGACTTGGCTTTAGTTGGGCGCTGTAAAAATCTCGAGTTTACGTTTACGATAACGATAACATAACAAGGGTTTTAAGTGACTCAGAAGACATGCAATCTGTGTAAGAACCACTGCAGGTTTATTGAGAATACTTAATAGACCATGCTTCTTATTTGCTCATATTAAAAATTTACATTACGGATGGATCATACAGCAAACTGAAAGAAGCACCACCTCATCGTGTAGAGTGGCGCCATTTGGCACAACACGAACTGTTCTAGTGCGAGGAGAGACACGAAGAGGAAGATTACGATGACGGCTGTACGGAAGTTTTCAGAATATACCGAATAAGTGCGATTTCAACTAGATTAGGTACTTACGAAAAGCAACGATGGCCGATGGAAGAAAAAGACCGAACGACGAAATAACAATCATTGCCATCCGTATCCAGACTAAAGTCCATGCGGATGAGGTCGAAAACGGAATCCAACTGCAGTTCATCCTCACCATCATCATCTTCTTCTTCTAACTATTCGCTGATGATACGAACTCCGATTCCGCCAGATGAGTCTCTACCCCGATGCAGCAACTGCACAATCAGTAGCAAGAGCGTCGCCTACACGCATGCACGCACTCGCACGCAAACAGTCGTCATTTATCTGGCGCCCTCTGCTGGTGGAACTACACCTGAACGAACACCAGGCGGCAGCACAAGAAGACTACATCCCCGCTCCAATCATCCATTATGCCTCTGATAAGCGACAAGATAGAGAGCATTTTCCATAGGCATCTTCTGCTGAAGAAAATATTGCATTCGAATTAAACATTTGTACGGTTCTGAATGCAACTGATGTAAGAGAAGATACAGCATTCCAATTCTTTTATTTATTCGAAAAAATCCAGTAGTTCATTATTCTCAGTTCTAAATTCAGCATTCTATATGTGTGTTTTAACAGCCCTACGGCAGTTTTTAATTTCGGAATATTCTTAGAAAATGCAATATTCTTCGTCCGTTTATAAGGAAAACTCAAGCCTTCTATATGGAACATGTATTAAAACTGCAATTCTATCTGCGAGTTAAATTTTAAAATACAGCAAACCATCTTTGAACGCCGTAATCCATGTTCATTTTCTGTTGTAAATGACTTATTTTTGCTAGAACGTGTCGGCCATAGCGAGAAAGGTATAAAACGCAAATAGACGGAGATGGCAAGTGGAGCGATTATCGTTTCTAGGTCGTCGACAGATAGCTTCTTCTTCGTCTTAACCCGTATCTTTCATCGCGCGACAGTTGCTGTCTGATGCCATAGAATATCCGAGTGTCCACAGTGGATAAGACCTGAAATGCTTTTTGGGTATCACCGACGACGACGAAGACGACGATGTTATCGATGGCTCGTTGCCTTAAACCTCGTGGGAGTCTCCCAGTTTTCGCTGTGCGTTGAAGCGAGAATGCGATGCCGGCTACGCTGAACGTGAAGACCAAGAAAGCAAGAGTAAGTGTGCGCGGGGCATCGATGAACAGGGACAAACAGAGGGGGAGACATAGGCAGAGGGAGACACAGAGACAGCTGAAGAAGAGGGAGATACAGAAGCGGAGACAGACACAGAAATTAAGACTGAGACAAAGACGGAGAGAGACCAGAAAGAGATTGAGAGCGATTGACAGATGGTGTCTTGGTGTAGATGTTTGTTTAAGGAGATAATAGCCTATCACTGGATCACACGAAAAGTTTTTTCGCCTGCTACTAGGCATATGTTATGTGTACTTCACTAAATCGAATCTGCTGATTCCAAATCTGAAGTCAGATTTTGTGTAGCACGTCAGGATCTTAAGATATGCAGCATACATGCTAATAATTATGCAAACTCTTTACAGAACTAGTATTTCGTTATAACTGCGTAATTATGCAAACTCAGAGTATTCATAACAAGAAACAAAATGTTATTCTTTTATAACTTGAAATTAAAATATGTTTTAAAATGTAATATAAATATATGTATGTTACTCAGATGAAAGCATACATTTCGAAATTTTGTCTCTAGCTTAACTCTATACGAGTTCAAAAGTGCTTTAGACACTTGCTCTTGCGCTTGTGAGTGGCCGCTGTTGCCCGCTGCAGAAACCAGCAGTAATCGCCCATCATGTTGCAATTGCAGTGGCCCTGATATCTTGCTTCAAAGGTGGAGATGTCTTGATGGAATCTCTCTCCATGCTCATCGCTTTCATCACCCAAGTTTGGTGGGAAAAAATCCAGATGGGAATGTAAGAAATGTATTTTTAGTGACATCCGGCAGCCGAGTTGCTTATGTGCTGTTAGCATGTTGCTAACGAGTTCAGCATAGTTCTCAGCTCGGTGATTCCCAAGGAAGTTTTGCTCCACCAACGTACATGCATCCCAAGCGGCAAATTCCAGTGGGTTGAGCTTGGTTCTAAATACAGTATCACGCATTAGTTCGCGGATTTCTGGCCCAATAAAAATCCCAGCCTTCAGCTTAGCATCAGTTTTGACGGCTCCAAATTTATCTCTCAGATACTGGAAGCCTTGTCCAGTACGATCCATTGCCACTACGAAATTCCTCATGAGGCCCAGTTTAATGTGAAGTGGTGGTAAGTACACTTTCAATGGATCAACCAATGGTTCGTGTTGCACGTTGTGCCGACCAACAATGTGCTCAGATCTATGAGGCCACAGTTTCACTTTGTAATGGTTGCTGTCATCACGACTGTTCCACGAGCCCAAAAAGCACATATGTTTTGTGTACCCCAGCTGTAGGCCTAGAATAAGTGCTACTACTTTGAGGTCCGCACAGATGTTCCATTTGTGGTCTGAGTAGTTGATCACTTTCAAAATGAGTTTCATTGAATCATATGTCTCTTTGAGGCCTACAGCGTGGGCTATAGGAACAGACGGCTTTTCGTTACCATTGTGCACCAACACAGCTTTTAAGCTCACTTGGCTGGAATCTATGAACAGTCTCCACTGATCAGGAACGTATTCGCAACCTAAATTCAGCATGAGACCGTTCACGTCAGTACAGAAACAGATATCATTTTCCAGTTTGTAATATGTAGCTAACTGTTTGTGACGATAACGGAAGTGTGATGTTGTGGTACTTTTTTGAAGCAAGTTCCACTCCCCTAGTCTGGAGGCTAACAGTTCAGATTTCTCCTTTGACAAAGATAGGTCCCTCACCAGATCATCTAACTCATCTTGTCTTATCAAAATAATGCGGCCTACCCTCTTCCAAATCTTGATCATGGATTCATAAACAGTAACGTCATCTTCTTTATTACCATCAGAACTGTCCGTTTCATCAGCACCCGCAGCAGGCGGAAATGGTACTGGATTCTCTTCATCATGCGGCACTGGCTTTAGAGCGGACTCGCAATCAGGATAAACGATTTTAGACTTATTTTTCTTTGAAAATCCAGCAACTTTAGTAATGCAGAAATAACAGTCTACATGATGATTTCTTGGCTCGCGCCACACCATAGGCACAGCAAACGGCATTGAATTCCTTTTGCCATTCAGCCACTGTGTAAGCCCAGAGTAGCACACGGTGCAGCAGACATGAGGTGCCCAACCTTTATCCTGGTCTCCGATTTGACATCCAAAATAATACTTGTAAGCAATCATCACTCTCTTAGTTAACTTCTTGCGCTGGTCACAAAGAGTATATTTACCACAAACATAGCAAAAATTGTCTGGATGATTAACACGGCCTCGCCTATTCATTTCAAAATTAAATCTCACAATAGCTACAGCTATATAAGAAAACTTCACCTTCGTTCTACGCAGTCTCGCCTGGTATTGATGCTGACGTCAGCTCGCTGACATGCCCAATCATGTCTAGCGGCTGCTGCAGGCTTGCTGTTAGGAATATTTCAGGCGACACTTGCAGGCATGCACGTATCATTGGCAGCAATCGAGGAGACACATACAACAGAATGTACAGACATAACCGAAAACGAGTCCTTACGTCATTACTTGAATGCATGCATAACTTAAAATCTAGACGTGCTGGGCAGATTCTGACTTCATATTTGGAATCAGCACATTTGAATCAATATAAGGCACATGCATTACTTTCAGTAGCAAAATCGTTGTGATCCAGTGCATTATGCTACTAGAAAGCAGAGAGAGGCAGAGACAGAGACAGAGAGACAGAGAGAACGTCTGCAACGGTCGGATGCCTTTCATCCACTGATAATAATCCGGAAACGAATCACCTCTCTTCTCCTCTTTCGGATGTCTGTGCTGATTCTGCTGAGCACTCTCTTCTGCCCTCCATCGTCTTCACCCATTACCCCTTCAACTGTTCTCCAGACATCACAACAGCTGCAGTCGAGCGCTTGGATTAGCAGCCGGTGGAAAGCAGGCAGCGACAGAGGAAAGAATGGAGGACGCAAACTCATCAGCAGCTAATCAGAGCACATTTGGGGTGATCCCGTATTTATCCACATGCGGTGTCTGTCTGTCCTACTATCTCACTGTCTCTGTCTTGTTCTGCGGTCTCTTCGTATGCATCTGTGTCTCCTTTTCTCTCCCTCTCTGTGTTTTCTTTTGTATCTATCCGTATGCCTCCGTTTTTCTGTCCACTGAACAGCGGCTCTTTCCACTGCATGCGTCTCTTTTCATCGCTGCCTATGTGTTCAGCTTTGTCTACAATCTTCCTTTCGCCTCCTTTTGTATACTTTTATAGGCATCTAACGATGTCGACACTTGTTCATTTTCTTATAATCTCTCCTCTCCTCTCCTCTCCTCTCCTCTCCTCTCCTCTCCTCTCCTCTCCTCTCCTCTCCTCACCTCTCCTCTCCTCTCCTCTCCTCTCCTCTCCTCTCCTCTCCTCTCCTCTCCTCTCCTCTCCTCTCCTCTCCTCTCCTCTCCTCTCCTCTCCTCTCCTCTCCTCTCCTCTCCTCTCCTCTCCTCTCCTCTCCTCTCCTCTCCTCTCCTCTCCTCTCCTCTCCTCTCCTCTCCTCTCCTCTCCTCTCCTCTCCTCTCCTCTCCTCTCCTCTCCTCTCCTCTCCTCTCCTCTCCTCTCCTCTCCTCTCCTCTCCTCTCCTCTCCTCTCCTCTCCTCTCCTCTCCTCTCCTCTCCTCTCCTCTCCTCTCCTCTCCTCTCCTCTCCTCTCCTCTCCTCTCCTCTCCTCTCCTCTCCTCTCCTCTCCTCTCCTCTCCTCTCCTCTCCTCTCCTCTCCTCTCCTCTCCTCTCCTCTCCTCTCCTCTCCTCTCCTCTCCTCTCCTCTCCTCTCCTCTCCTCTCCTCTCCTCTCCTCTTCTCTCCCTCTGCCTCCGTCTCTGCTTCTGTCGCTGCTTCTGTCGCTGCTTCTGTCGCTGCTTCTGTCGCTGCTTCTATATCTTTCGGTATCTGCGTCTGACTCCTGGTTTTAATCAATTAAATGCCGCGGGCGTTGGTGGCAAAGCGCCGACGCGTGGAGAGCGTAGCCAGTGAAGCGTGAACGGGAAATGGTCTGCGAGGAATAAGCGTTGTCGTAGTCAGCGATGGCTCTGCCAACGGTGCCGCCAGCCAAGCGATCAGATTGGAGCCCGGATTCAGCGTCAGATTATTGGTCGCACGCCCATCCAGGTTCAACACAGATACGGATGAGGATGCGGATGATGATGAAAAGATCCCTCTTCGTTCGTCTGAATGGCTCTCTGCGGTTTTCAGAGTCATCCTAACCACTGCCATCAATTCTAGACATCAACGGCCAGAAATGCGTAAAAATTAGCTAGCCTTTTTGAAATAATAACAACAATAACGTGGAAAATGCTTAACAAGAAATACTGTCTTATTATTATTATTCCATAATAATAATACTAATAATTTCATTTTTATAACGTCATTGTTATTATTTGTCGGCTTCCTGCTCCTCATCATCATCGTCATCATCATTATCATTATCATCATCATCTTATTATTATTATTATTATTAATACTAAGTATCATTATCATCTTATTATTATTATTATTATTATTATTATTATTATTATTATTATTATTATTATTATTATTATTATTATTACTAAGTATCATCATCATCATCATCATAATTATTATTATTATTGTCCAAAGCTATATAGTTACCAATATCGTTTAGCTGTCAACGACGTCTGTGTTAGGATACCTTACAACACTTTTGTCGGTCAATTTCGTTCAACTGCTAGATTCGTGACTGCCCATATTTCTTCTAATCAGTCGTTTCCTTTTGACATTACAATGTTAGGGATTAATTTTCAGTTATTGCCAACAAATTATTAACCCATTTCGTGCAAAGTCAAGTGCCAATGCCAAGCCATCGAAACATCAAAAAACAGTAGATGTAATTATATATTAATAAGCTTCAAGGTATAGGCTAATATGCACTGCATGATATATCACATGTGATATGCATAACTTTCGGGTTCTATTATTGTTCCTTAAAACAATCCTACAACTTTCAATTGAACGTCGCAATATTTCAACCATTGTAAGTACAATCTATACTCGCCCACTTTCCCTCCGTCTTACTCCGACTTGACTTTTCAATTAATCCAATTTTATAAATATTATGACCTTTTCATGAATCTATCGTCACACTACGCGGTACATTTATTTGACAGTTTGGACCATTTTATGCAGAAATCTTTAATTCGGACAAATAACCGGAGCACATTCCGGACGAGCAAATAAATACTCGACATAGATTAGTAGTTAGCACAAAAAATGTCTAGGGAATTTGTCACAATTATGACTCGGTAAGTTATAGATGCATATTCATCAGATCATTATTATTATAACTATTATTATTGTTTTTGGTGTTAATAATAATATTATTATTATTATTATTATTATTATTATTATTATTATATTATTATTATTAGTATATTATTATTATTATTATTATTACTACTACTACTACTACTACTACTACTACTACTACCACCACTACTGCTCCCACTACCATTACTATGGATCTTCAACGTGCAGTATGACGAAGAAGAGGATGGCAAAGAAGAAGAAGAAGAAAAAGAAGAAGATGATGATGATGAATTTAATGATGATGATGATGATGGTGTTATTGCTGCTGCTGCTGTTGCTGCTGCTGATGATGATGAAGCAGAAGCAGGCTAAGTATTAGTAATATATCATCCGTTTCTTTGTTAATCATTTACTTGCAGCCGTCCGTTTTTTACTGTTTTTGTTTCCCTTCCCTTCTTTCTTGTCTCCCTTTATCTTTTCCAATCATATCTTATTTCTCAAAGCATTTTTCTTGCATTTTCTTTCAATTCTTGTCCTATCTTACCAACTCTTCTGTTAGTCGATTCCTGTGGTCGTTATGTCAACGCAAGTATACTAATTTCTGATTTCCATGCTATTTTTCAGTTTCTCTTTCCATTATTTCCAATCCCCTTCTCCTATTCATCTTTTCCTCACATCCTATTTCTGCTCCGTATCCTCCTCCTCTTCTTCCTTTTCCTCCTTCTCCACCTCTTCCTCCTTCTCCGCCTTCATCACTCTACTGGCACTTGTTCTTTCTTCTTTAACAGTGACTGGCCTTCATTTCCATGACTGGCCAAGCCTTCTTGCGTCACACAAGAATGAGAAGAAGAATGTATAATTCAGAGGGTAACAACACGACGTCATTTCATGTCATCTCCACCTTTAAAAACTCTCCGACAAACAAGTCACTTAGAATTCCATCAACACGTAACCCTTTCAA
The DNA here is from genome assembly GCA_964023275.1 of Norana najaformis. NCBI lineage: Eukaryota > Metazoa > Annelida > Clitellata > Crassiclitellata > Hormogastridae > Norana > Norana najaformis. Next base: position 13,447,797 of record OZ029922.1, read on the forward strand.
TCACAAATAATTTGCATACAATACACAAGTGTGCATATGTACATACATTCATAAAACATACATACATTCACATAGGGCTTACAGTACATACACGCATACATGCAAACATACCTACATATATGCATATATACATGCATACATACACACGTATACATGCGCACATCTTAATACAATACATAAACATACATAGGGCCTACATACTTTTATACGTACGTACTTACATAATCGGTAATCTTTCGATCACTCCTCGATTCAGCGGTTTCTCCTCTCAGCAATTTTTCCCACTTGCTTCTATCTATTCCTTCTTTTTCTATTCCAGTCTGTCATCATCTTCTCTCCTTTCTTCTCTTCTGTTCTTCTTCCTTGTTCAATCATTTCCTGCCACTTTTACCCCTCATTGCCTCTCTTCCTTCTGCGCCTCCATCCCGGTCGCCTCGTCCTTTCATCTTCCACATCCACCTCGTCTTCCATCTCCAATGAACGACCTCTGCTGCCTGATCAGTCCTGGCCAATTTTCTCATCCAGATCACATCCAAGAATGCAAAATAGCCCGGCTTTGTCGAGAATGCTATAATCACAGACCTCTCTCTGTCTCTCTCAGTCTCTCTCTCAGTCTCTCTCTCACTCTCTCTCGCTCTGTCTCGGTCTCGGTCTCTGTCTACGTCTCTGTCTCTCTGTAGCATTGTATGCCCTGTGTCTCTATCTCTGTCTATCCTTCTGTTAGTAAATCTGTCTTTCTGTCAGTCAGTCAGTCAGTCAGTCAGTCAGTCAGTCAGTCAGTCAGTCAGTCAGTCAGTCAGTCAGTCAGTCAGTCAGTCAGTCAGTCAGTCAGTCAGTCAGTCAGTCAGTCAGTCATTCCGTCGGTCTGTCCGTCCGTCCGTCCGTCGGTCCGTCCGTCTGTCCGTCCGTCCCTCTGTCTGTCTGTCTGTCTGCTGTCTGTCTGTCTGTCCTTCGTCTCCATTCTCTTCTGAACGCAGCCAACACAATCAGTTTTGAGCGGGCTGCCTCCCGACCGATTGGCGCGCTGACCACGAGTCCCATTCATCTGCTGACCCAACCTGCATTACTCGTGCAGGATCCGCATACAGCTATTATTATGATGATTATTAGGAGCCTTTGTGAGGCAAGCGACGACGCAGGAAGCGAAGGGCGAACAACTAATGAGCTGACTTAATGCCAATGTTATTGAGATGGACGAAAGACTGAATAAATGATCCACCGCAACAGCGCACCAGCCAGAATAACAGTCACCACAACAGCTTTGACAACAGCGAGAGCAACAGTACAATGAGAGACAGAGCAACGGCTAAATAAAATATATAACAAATGCCAACTCAAGAGCTGCAACCCCGAAAAACAACGTCATATGTTGAAGCTATGGTGAGTATGTGACAGCATTCCCATACGAACTACATATGTCACAGATAGTCCTGGACATATGAAGTTCGCATGGGAATGCTGTCACATTCTCACCATAGCTTAAACGTATGACGTTCTGTTGAGGAAACTGTCAGAGCAACTGCTAGAGCATGAGTCAGAGCAACTGCTAGAACATAGGTCAGAGCAACAGTATAATAACATTTAACAACCAAACAAGCAAGGCATTGAAAGCAACAGTCAGAGGGGCAGTTACACAGCAGCAACAACTAGCTACAATAGAATGCAGAACAACAGTAGACTCAAGAGCAATAGCAGAACGATGTATGTAGCTTCAACAAAATTAGGATCCAAAGCAGGGAGAAGCTAGAGCAGAAGTATACAGAATAGCATTGACAGTCAGTGTAACAACCAGCTATATTTAAGAGATTTTAATCTTGGGCGAGCACGGTCTGTGCACAGAGACCTTAAACAGAGGCCGGGAGCCATGGTGCCAAAAGTGTCGATGCTCATACAAGCTTTGACTCTTTGACCCCGAGGCGGGAGCATGCTCACACAATTTTTTGGGCAAAGGAGATATCTACCTATGCCACTGAACAAACATTAATAATATAATACTGATTTTTTTTAGCTCGTCTGGAAGTTTGAGTCTTCCATGAAAAAACCAAAATCTTCAAACCTATCTAAACCGTGTGATTAAATATTAGCGCTGCATAAATATACTATTACCAAGATTTCGCTAGGCTCCAGTGGTTTTTCGTTTGAGAGACCTAAGCCCATTGGCTGGAAGGTCCCTGCATAGTCAGCCAACTGTAACAGCGGTCTGGATTCGTAAAGTAGATCAAATCTGTAAACGGGTTTCGGCAATTTTGAGCTGAGTAGTCGTAATCTCAAGACTTCTACAGCGCCCAACGAAAGCCAAGTCCCGGAAACCAGCTTATTTGCTGGCGCTCAGTCAAAACAAAATCGATAGGCAGAAATAGTTTGGTTCCAGGTCAAGATCCAGGAGTCAGGCAGGCAGACAGCCGGACGGCTATGGTGATGGTGTTTGAAATTGGAGCGGGAAGAGAGATAAGGGGAAGAAAAAGAATCAGGATAAGATTTTTGGAAAATTTGTTTTGAGTGAAAGATCAGCGCAAAACCGTTGTTGAAGTGAAGATGAAAGGAACAATTGTGATCAAAGTATAGTGAAAGTTAGTTTAGCTGATTCATTTCAGAAGCAAATCTTACCTGTTTTAATCGAGTGATTTATGTTCATTATTTTAGACGCAGAGATGAGCGGTTTAGATTGAGTACACTGTTTTCAATTTTCAAGCACCTCTTAGCAGTTTAGTCTACCAAAGAATGCTTTTAAACTTTCCCTTAAATAGCGTTTTGTCTGTCTGTCTGTCTGTCTTTCTGGTGGTCGGTCGGTCTGTGTGTCTATCTGTTCTACCTGTTTCCAAGCCCGCTGTTTTCCATTATCAGGTTAAGGAGTGCATCAGTTAATATCTTGGGTATAATAGCAGAGCTAGGATGAAAGCGACTATGAATAGATACATTTAATGGGTGCTATATAAATTATGTAAAAGACTATATTATATTGAATAGGGTTGGATTAGATTATATTAGACTGCAATAATGGATTTTAATGGATTTGTATCTGTCCCTGTTTGTGTCTGTACACATTTCATCATTGTCTCTGTCTTCCTCTGTCTTTCTCTTTTCTATTTAGCTCCCTCAATTGGTTTCTCTCTCTCTCTCTCACTCACCCACTCACTCACTCCCTGCCACATGGCAGACAAACAAGACAGATATGGGCAACATAGCCTATTAGGTCCTCTGCCGTCTGTCAGTCTGTCTGTCTGTCTGTTTGTTTGTTTGTCTGTCTGGTAGTGTGTCTTTCCGTCGATCAGCGCTGCCTAAACAATAGCTGCTTATTTACTTTTGTCATTTCTAATTATGCGGCTGATTACACAGAACTGGTGCTTTTGACCCCATCTGACCCCAGCTGACACTGGCCTGATTAAAATTAAACAGCTAAAGAGATAAATAGACGCAGAGGCTGTTTGGGGAAATATTGGATATAAGTCAGCGCAACTGGGCGAATATGAGATCGATCGAATTAGCTGGAAATAGCCTCAGGTTAAGTCGCGTCATGAAACAACTCTCCAATTCTTCTTCATTTCTCTCATTCCGCCCCTCCCCATAAGCTCTTCTTCTGTCTTCCTGTCTTCCTGTATCTGCCGGCAGTTCTTCTGTATGACTCTCTGCATTCGGCTGTTCTCCTTCGATGTTTGTCTTCATGTTTCTTTTCCTGCTTCTGCTCAGTCTGTCTGCGCTCCCTCCTTCTGGTTGTTGCATCGTTTCCATGCTCTATGCGTTTGCTTGTTTATGCCAGTGCCTCTTTATTTATATCCTTCTTTCTACGTATGTGTATGTGTGTGTATAGCTGTAGCTCTATCTGTATTTGTGTCTGTCTGTCTGTCTGTCGTATGTCTGCTTGATTCCTTTTCAAATACACCGGCACACATTGCCATGTACCTCTTCCTCATTCCTGCCTTACTTCTGTCTTTGCCTCCTTCATTTGCTCGCACTGTCTGCTTTACTTCTCATCAACTGCTCTGAATCTGTTGCATCTCCTCTCCACGTCTTCATTGTTCTCTTTTCATCACATTCCCCCCTACTGATCCTTGTTTCCCCGCTGTCTCTCAAATTTTCTCTGCTGGGCTCCATTATTTTCTCTCTCCGCCGATACCTTTCGCGTTTCTTCTTCGCTTTACCTTCTAGTTCTTCCTCGTCATCGTCTCTCTTGCCTTTCGTCGCTCTCTTTCATTTAAACTCCATAATTAATCCAGCTTCTTATGCCTGTCTTCCTCGGTTCGTACACTTCCACCAGAGTCCCTCATTTCATCGGAGGAGGCCTTGGCGTCTGTCGTCGGTGGCTCTCCTCGTTCCCGGCGGAATTTGACCGGATAATTGCTCTAATGCGATGCTGTTTGACAACAGTGCTGCTAACACGACAAACACTGACAAACACGTCTGCCTCATTCCACTCTTCCTTCTGCTTTTTCATCCGCAAAAGCCCTATCTTCCCCTCACACCCTATACCTTTTCCTCCTCTGCTGTGTCCAACGCTACCTCACGCAGACATCACAGGGTCTGCCACCCTCTTTTAGGGTTCGTCAAAACTATCAACCTTCTTCCCAACTCGTCTCCTACCGCAGACATAATTTTGCTGCGTATTTAGTTACATTGATACATGTAATGACGTTGATGATGATGATGATGATGATGATGATGATGATGATGATGATGATGAAGAAGGAGAAGATGATGATGATAATAATAATGATGATGATGATGATGATGATGATGATGTTGATGATAATAATAATAATAATAATAATAATCGAATAATTAAAAATAAAGTTATGATATTATTAATATTAAACGTATTATAACTAATCATCATCATCATCATTCTCCTCATCATTTTAACGAAAAAGTAAAACATAACTAAAGGTGATAGACAGTCCGTCGTCGCCTTCAGAAGAGAAGAGGGGTGGGGTGGGTGGGGTGGGGTGGGGTGGGTGGAGAAGGAGATGCGACCGGAGATTGACTCGCTTAAGTAGACAAACAGACGGAATGACATTCACACGTTCGTCGTCCCACTCCGCTCCCACCTCGTTCGTTCGTCTGCTTGTCCCTCGTCGTTAATATTATTAGCAGGCATCCTTCTGGGAGCAGCGGCGTCTACACTCAGCATCATCAACAGCAGCAGCAGCAGCAGCAGCGGTTCCTGATGCAATTGGGTACTACATCTAGAAACTCCCGAGTGACAGGCGCCTCATCAGTCGTCACACAAATAAATGCTGTAACGTCACGCAATGTAATGTAACATCATGACTTCTCTAATTATAATTGTAATTTTATTTGCTTTAATAATTATTATAATTATAATACTATGCTTCTACGAAACTGACGCCAGGGTGTGTATGGCTGACACGTAGACAAGGAAGGCGACGGACGAAATATGTACTTATATACTGTACTTACGTAAATACATACGTACATACATGCATACATACATACACATATATGCATACACACTTACATACATATATACATACATTCACACATGCATACATATATATATACATACATATGTACATACATACATACATACATACATGCATACATACACACATGCATACATATATATACATACATATGTACATACATACATACATAAACACATGCATACATACATACACATATATGCATACACACATACATACATATATACATACATATATATGTATATACATACATACATACATACACACATGCATACATATATACATACATATGTACATACATACATACATATATACACACATGCATACATATATATGCATAAGTACATACATACATACATACATACATACATACATGCATGCATGCATGATATACACATAGAAAGACCAGACAGACAGACAGACAGACATACGAACAGATAGACGGACAGAAGCAGAAACGGAGATGCATCATGAGTTTTTGCACACCTTGACGGTGACTGAGATTACGTCATCAGCTGCTCCAAGTTCAACAGACGCAGAATAAGAGGAATCGCTGAGGCATTGATTGGAGACATCGTCTGATGACGTGTTACTTTCTCCAGCCGAAGTCTGGTTGCATTATCTTCCTCTTTCTCAAGGTCTGTCTGCTTCTCTCTGTCTTTCTGTGGACAGATCTCTGTCTCTCTCTTTGCCCTTTCTCCGTCTCTCAATATCTTGCTCTCTCTCTCTCTCACACATGCACACTCTCTCTCTTTCTCTCTATCTCTTACCGTCGCTTTCTTTTTCTCTCTGTCTCTCTCACTCTCTGTCTCTCTCTCTCTCTGTCTCTCTGTCTCTCTGTCTCTCTATCTATCTCTTACCATCGCTTTCTTTCTTTTTCTCTCTGTCTCTCTCTCTCTCACTCTCTCACTCTCTCTCTCTTCCCCTGTCCTCTCCGCCTCTTTCTTGTTTCTTTCTCATTGATCGTTTTCTTTTTATATATATGTATATCTTTATATGTATATATATAAGATACGTGTATACATATATATATATATCCTTAGTTTCAGTCGCAAAGTTTCCAAATGAGAAAAGATTGATGGATGGAGCACAGGTAGTTGGATATCGGTCGTTTTCTCTGGTCGGCCATCAACATCCACCGCAGGTCAAGAGGAGCAATCACTATATTTCATGTGAGCCGCACGCACTCATCTGTAATCTCTGGCACTCAATTCCACACTTATCTTACAGGCGTTCTTTTTATAGCCAAGTGCAGTAATACAGCCGGTTCTTTGCGCAATACTCGACAATACTTGAAATTTATCAGACTATTTACCAAGTTGCATGACTGTTGATGTTTCACATGTGCGTGCGACTAGACATTAGTCTACGACCTGTGCATGTATGGTAAAATAAACCACTCCAATTCCATCAAATGTTTGCCGACAATGGGAGACTTTTCGGCAATTGAGGTCGCAAGACGCCGGGAGGAAATGCCTAGAAGTCATGACCACGGCCATTGCCTTGGGCGACCTATATTGGCGAATTAAGAGCGTAACTGGTGTTTGACAGGAGATAGGAAACTGCTCCTGTCTGCAATAATTGACTTAGTAGGCACTTACAAGACGCAGCGCTGTTGCAAGGTATTTAAAAGGCGCTATAACAATTGTCTGGGTAACTATCCTAACTAGGCAAGCCTCGCTGTAGAAAAAGAGAATGATTCTTGCTTTGATCTGTGATGAACAGAGCTTGACTTTTACAATTGTTAAGCTGATTATTAATTATTCTCAGGAGAAATATGGACTTGAGTGGCTAACGAAAAAACTGCGCAAATTTCTCGATAATGTCTATCAACATAAGGTACTTTCGTTGCCGGAAGGCAAATATACTCAAAGCTGCTTTATGATGTCAAAGTGCATTCAGTGTCGCCTGCTGTCAGACAATCTTGTCTAATTAGACTACTTAATTAGTGGCCGGTAAAAGGACACAATGAAAATGCTTATTGCTTATCAGCTTTTCTTGTCAAATGAATCCATATTTCCAATCTACTGTCTTGAAAGAGATGTCTTCTAACACCAGACACTACAATATCGACAATAACCTTTGACTATAGGCCACAGTGACGGTTGTCAGACAATATTAAGGAGTGTAGTAAACGCTCTGTGTATAAAGTGTAGTTTTGCTTGGCTATACTATGCCTTAGATATTATCGATCTAACAAATTTAGTATGGCTTTCCAGTTCTGTATATAGCTGCCTGTAATGTGAACATTGTTAATAAGGCCTTTATTGAAGAGGCTACAGAACAGATAATACAGTGGTAGGCTAATGTTGATATCAGGGTTTTTCTGTAACAATAAGAAACTAGCCAATACTTTTCAGCCTTAATCTTAAGGATTAATCTTGCATGTCTTTATGAGAATAACAACATGGCATGACACTGTTCAGGGGTTTAAATCATGCATGCTTGTCATGCAAATAATAAAATAGCGTAACAAATTTCTTTTGAATAAATTGATGTGCAGCCTGTAGCGAAACGCCTACTATCTCTGCTTTTGTTGTCGTTTTCACTGTTGCTTTCTATTATAGTATTTGTGAAACAGTGGATACAGGAGGAGGGCGACGTCAATGGCTTTTGATGCTATAAGGTGTCGTTACACTTTGGAACTACTACTACCTGAACTGTGCACGGTGGACTCCCAGGATGTGGCTCCCCTTGTGAAAAGTTCTTCCCCCAGGCAAGCAATCGTAGAGCTGGCACTGGTGTTCGGGCAACCGATTCTGGTTCGTCCAGTGAACACCTCAGTTTTATGTAAAATGCGTGAAGCCGAGAAGAGAAACCAAAAGGTCCTTTAGTCACAGGACAGAGTTTTTATATAATGAACAAGCCTTTACGCGAATTTGATGCTGGTTTGTAAAGTAATGTAATACGAAAATAACATTTACAGAACGGCGTAGATAGGCTATGCAGCGAGCGACGTCTAAAATTTTTCAAGGTGACAATTGTAAATATGCACATTAATTTACGCCTACGTAAAAATGGGAGTGTGTTTTCCACATTTACGCGTACATAAAGAATGGAAATGTGTTTCCAGGGCTTCACTCTTCTTTGTGCGCTTAAGTGGACGGTATACAAAGGATTACATTAGGCCTACATCATCCGAATAGGTCCGTATGAACAGGCCTAACCTGTTGGAGCTAATAAGTCACAGGACACAGGAGTATTAATAAACGGAATTAGGTCAAAAGAATTAGAATCAACAGGTCGCTACATGTTTCGTAGTCTTCTTCCCCCACCCCGTAGTCTTCTTCCCCACCCCTTCCTGCGTCGTCGCAGCTCGAGCTATATAATCGAGTGCATCACCCTTTTAACCGGCGCTATTGTTTCGTGCGTTTGACGATCGCTCCAGCAGAACAAACGGCACGGGCTTTTATTTGCCGAAACGATTGGCTGAACGCCGAAGTCCACGCCGCACGGACGCAGCGGCCAGGGGCAGTCACGGACAGGAAGACTCCGAGTGCTGCGTCGTCGAGTCAGGATGTCAACGGAAGTACAATAGGCTGCCTTCATCCATGGTTGTGGGAAGACTCTGCACGTGCACGTGAGCAATTTGCCCCCCCCCCCAGCAATACCTCTCCATAAACACCCTCCCTCTTCCAGTTGCGATCGATTGTGCAAATACACGACCGGTCTTTAGACCTAGCTGCATAAAGGAGGAGGAGGAGGAGGAGGAGGAGGAGAGGAGAGGAGGAGGAGGAGGAGGAGAGGAGAGGAGAGGAGGAGAGGAGAGGAAAGGAGGAGAGGAGAGGAGAGGAGAGGGGAGGAAGATAGGAGAGGAGGAGGAGAGGAAAGGAGGACAGAAGGAGGAGGAGGTGGAGATAGCATATACGTTTGTATATTACAGTCCGTATTATGCGTGTGGACAGATACTGGGCCGAGACGAATGCGAGAAATCATTGAGGCTGGTCCATTAGATCTATGCAAATTAGGCTTAAATGCGAGGCTGATTTGCCCGCGGCCAGAGTTTAATGCGACTAATGTCGGTGTTTAACGACCCTTTTATTTCGAAAACGGTGATATAAGTGAAGGGTGCATGGCAGGGAATTAAACACGCAGAGACATGCCACCATTACATCAGAAATCTTCATAATCGTGATCTCGAGACTTCTTCAGCGCATGAAGAAAGCTAGGTCACCCGAACCAGCTTATTTACAGGCGCTCAGTCAAACAAAATCGATATGCAGCGAAGATCCAATTCGGCTCCATATCAAGGTCCAAGGGTTAGGCAGTTATAGTCAGCCACATGGCTATGGAGAGTGGTGCATAGAATTAGACCGACGAGAGAGACGAGCGGGAGAGTAGGAATCAAGCAGTGTAGGATTTGTTGAAGCACAATGTTTTAATTATAGGCCTATAAGTAGGGCCTATAATCGTAATCGTAATCGTAATCTCGAGATTTCTACAGCGCTCAACGAAAGCTAAGTCGCGGGAACCAGCTTATTCACAGGCGCTCAGTCAAAACAAAATCGATAGGCAAAAGGGTCAAGATCTAGGAGTCAGGCACTCAGACAGTCGGACGGCTACGGTGGATGCTGTTTGAAATTGAAGCGAGAAGAGAGATAAGAGGAAGAAGAAGAATCAGGATAAGATTTCTGGAAAAGAAGTGTTTTCAGTCTTGAGTGAAAGACCTGCGCAGAAACTGAAAGAGGTGAAGTGTTGGTGAGTTCGTATGATTGACCAGACAACTGTCGCAATTCTGGCGGGAGTTTATTCCAAAGGGGTGGGGCAGCTATGGCTATCGAGCGATTTCCAAATTTTAAGGATGAGGTGACGGGAGGGCGAAGAAGTGTTAGGACAGATGAGGAGCGGGTTGAACGGAGTGGTTAGATAGTAAATAATTGACGAAGATAGGAGGGTTGGGAGGATTGAAGTGTGTTGTAGGTGAGGGATAAGACCTTGTACTCTATTCGTTCTGGTATTTTAAGCCAGTGCAGTGATTTGAGAACAGGGGTGATGTGATGGTGTTTGGGGGTTTTGGTGACAGCACGTGCGAGAGCATTCTGGATAGCTTGTAGGCGATTTATCTGGGTTGTGTCAATATTGAGGAAAAGTGAATTGCAGTAGTCAAGTTTTGCATGGACTATGGATGTGGCAATGATAGATGCGGTTTTGAAGTCAAGCATAGGACGGATTCTGCGAAGATCGCGGATATGCATAAAGCAAGAGCGGGAAAGATGGGTGATATGATCAGAAAAAGTAAGGTTCTGGTCGAAAATAACACCTAAATTACGTACAGAGGAGTTAGTATTAAAGGTGTGGGTGGAGGCAGAGTCCAGGCTGAGGGAGATAGAGGGGTCAGGAATTTTCTTGAGCTGGTCACGTAGGCCGATCAGTATGAATTCAGTTTTAGATGGGTTCAGGCATAAGAGATTAGATGTCATCCAAGAGGAGATTTATTTAACCACACAAAGAAGATGATCTGTAGATTCATTGAAACAATTTGGAGAGAAAGAGATGAATAGTTGGGTGTCATCAGCATAGAGGTGATGGTCAACGGAGGATGCTTTAATGAGTGAACTGAGTGGGGTAGTGTAGAGGATAAACAGAAGAGGTCCAAGAACGGAGCCTTGTGGAACTCCGCAAGTGAGAGGGCATGACTTAGAAGAGGCTTCCGAAGTTTTAACAGAGAAAGAGCGGGAGGAGAGATAAGACTGTATCCATAGGAGAGCAGTGTCAGCAAAACCAAACCAGGTTGAAAGTCGGTGGAGTAAGATATTGTGATCTATGGTGTCGAAGGCTGCAGAGATATCGAGGAGACAGAGGCAAGAAACCTGTTGATGAGAAATGGCAGAAACAAGCTTGTTGTAGAGAGATGTCAGCAGAGTTTCGGTTGAGTGGCGTTTAGTAAAACCAGACTGGTGTGGGTTAATGAGTGAGTTAGAAGCTAAATAGTCATTGATTCGAGAGAGGACAATCCGTTCAGTTAATTTGGAGATGAAAGTCAGGTTAGAAACAGGCCGGTAGTTAGAAAGGATTTCCTTGTCGAGAGATGATTTCTTGAGAAGAGGGGTAACAAGAGAGTGTTTAAAAAGAGAGTGTTTTCCACTATACTGCCTTTAGCCTTTATCTGTTCATTTCGGGCACTTTAACATGTACTTTTAACATGCACTATGTAAGCCTACCATCTATCTATTCACTCATTCGTGTGATCTGGACTCCAAACTCATCTCTTCCAGCATGCTTATCGACCGAAACCTGGTTCTTGCATGTAAATGTACACGTTTTTCTATAGCGACCGTATGGCCTCGACCCTGTTCATTTTCAATGAATTTGTCTGGTGAGATCCTTCACCACCGTTGCCCGTTTGAATGGACGCCACGCTATTTAAGGTCCCTGTGTACGGACCGCGCTAGCCCGAGAATCAAATCTTTGAAATAAGCCACGATCGGTATGTAAACCGGTATGTATCATCAGGCAGAGAGGCGCCTTGATCCCTCCAAGGGATTATAGCTACGACCTGATATGTCATTTCGATGACGCTTTTGTGTAAGATAACAACGCCATAAAAGTCTTCAGATAAGACTGGAACGAAAGCACAAGGGAACGAAGGTACAAGACTAAGCGTCAAGTAGGTATGTATTGACGTAGGTCCTATTGATGTCGAGTCTTCAGGCCAAGTAGTCTTTTAGCGCAGAAGCGCATGCTTTATTGTGCAGTCACGTTCGTTGTAAGAGGCAGTCGCTTGGCGAAGATTCGATCGTGACTTCTCGAAATTCAGGACTTGAGAGCGTAAGCAGACAGTTGAAGGGGTGCGTGTAGTACCTGGTCGCCAGTAATCGGTCAAGATCTCTCAGCGTCAAGAATCGAGTCCGAACGACTCGTGAAAAGCAACATCAGAGAGAATGCGCAACGTACGTGTGCCTACGCAGGTGTGACAACATCAAAGATCTAAGCCGCCTGCATACTTAAGTTCCCTTTCATACAAACAAAAATCAGACCTGGACTGCAGTTCACTTGAAAGGCTTAATGGAACGAACAGAAGACGAAGTCGAGCTTCAGGCACCGATACTGTTGCATTATTTTCTAAAGATTGCTTGGCACTTATTCGACGAGTTAGTACATGACGTGTGGCAGGCTATCGCATAGCATATAAGTTATAGCAGTTGGTTTTAGTTTTGCTTGTTTAGCTATAGCCTTGGTCCAAGGCTATATATAACCCGTGGACATTATTCGTGTTGAGTTTTTCAAATCTGCATTCAAGTAGGCCTGAATAATATTAAAAGTGTGGGACAAAGAACAGGAAATTCCAGAGAAAAGGGGATAAGATTTATAGCCATGAATGCAAACGGTGAACAAGGCAGATCACTGAAAACACAAAGAAGGGTCATTAACTGTTTCAGCGACTTGAAACCGGCTCCACAAGTGACGAGGACCAAACCAATGTTTCGTTCTCGTAAAGGTTGTCAAAATACATGTAGCTGTTTCCCCATACAAAACCTCAACATGTCAAATTGGTCTGGGGGCTTTACCCCAGTCCTCAGTTAGAGGTTTGTGCTCTGCGCTAGCCATGTACTGCTCCCCCCCCCCCCCCATATCCACAGCTGTCGACGCCTGTGAACCTGAACTACTTTTGCAAGCAGGTCTTTTCTACAAAGACGGGAAGTGAGGCAAGTTCCTTCCAAATTAGTCAATGGGAATTACTTTCTCCCAGGAAAATCTTTTGACAGGGTAGAACAAGCCAACCAGGTGGCTTCTAGAGGCAAAAAGCCTGGACTAACTGAGACCGTATATATATATATATATATATATATATATACACACACACACACATACACATATATAGTGTTACAGGTTGTCTTGTGGAATGGTATATGATACCAACTTTAAGCTAAAAATTTAATTTCTCTAGGCTATTTACAAGCATAACATGACTCACATGGAACAACAAGATGTTAACCTCAGACGGCTCCAAAAACCAGTAGAAACCTGTTTAACAGAAACAGATTGTCCACCAATAGATGGTGAAGAAAAACAGATCAAAAAGAACCAAAACGGCTCCAAAGAACCAAATAAGTCATCCAGTCGGGAAGACTAAAATCACTATTTGACAGAGACAGGCAACATCATGGCCACGCAGACCTAAATCAAAATCCAGCCTGAGTCAAAAGTAAACAAGACACCTTTAAGAAGGTTGGCTTTTCAACAACTCACCCTACTTGGTCCTATAAACGTGTACATCGTATGTAACATGTCCCCCCACAATCAGAAGACGAGGAACCTATAAGGTTACTGAAACAAATTTGAAACAAAAACTAAACTATTATACAAGAATAAAAAATCATTGACTGTTTATCAAAATATCCAATCATTTAAACTAACACAGTCTCTTAACTCATTAGTCAACCAAGAATGTCTAGAAAAGATAAAATTGTTAACAATTAATGCTTAATAACCAAGGAATATTGTTGCAGCTCCAATGTAACAGTTTTTGGTTAGCATTGGTCGTCCTGATTTTATGAACTGCAGTGGACTATGGTGTGCATGCCCCGTGCAGAACCAAAGTAGTTTCTGAAAGCGTGTGCTGCAATCTCCACAGCTAAGGCCTCCTTTCCGATTGTGGAATATCGAGTTTCATGAACTTTTAGTTTTCATCTGAGAAAAAACACAAGGTGCTAGTTCTCCTCAATCACCTGAAAAAGAAAAGTTCCAACACAAAACTGTGGTTAGTTAACAACCATACAAAATGGTTTGTCAAAATTAGACAATCACAAAATAGGGTGCAGTGCCAAACGTGACTTTAAGTCAACAAAAGCTTTTTCAGCCTCAACTGACCAACAGAATGGCTGACCCTTTTTCAACAATCCAGTCAAGGCCAAAGTAATCTCCCCATAATGAGGCAAAAATCTGCAGTAGTACCCAGCAATTCCTAAGAATGATTGCTCTAGCTTTTTATTTTGTGGTCGATGAAAGTTCAACAGAACTTGGACCTTCTGCATCCTTGGTTGAATGGCATTCAAATCAATATGATGGCCAAAAAATAAATTTCTGCATTAACAAAACATATTTCCTCAAATTAAGTGTTAAATTAGCATTAGCAATTCTTGATAACACTTTTCTGTTTCAAATGCAACATATGTCCTGACCAAGAAACACTAAAAATGATTAAGTCATCTAAACATGCATCAGAGAAAGCATGAAAACCATGAAATAACTTTTGGACCCAACAAGAAAAAGTTGCACGATCATTCCCGAGTCCAAGAGGCTTGTATTTTCACTTGAAATTTCCATGCAGCATAACAAATCTTGTAAACGGAATGGCTCTGCTGTATCCAATATCCGTATCTAAGGGATTTTGTCAACAACCTTTAATCATGTCCAGCTTAGTAAGGAATTTTGCCTTCCGAACCTTATCAATCAGAGTTTCGACTCTAGGCCTGAGAAACGGATCCGGAACTGTGAAAGAATTTAATTTCCAGAAGTCAGTACACAGTCGACCTGATCCATCCTGTGTCTGGAGACCGCTATAGGTGCAGCTCAAGGCCTTTCTGATTCCTCGATAATTATCAAAGACTTGAGAAGATTGTCGATTTCCCAGTTCACTTTTTCAAGCTTCTCAGTGTATAACCAATAAGCTGTTTGGCTCCAGGTACCAGTAATGTCATGTTAAATCAATTCATCTTTCCAGGCAAATCACTAAAGAAGACCCGGGTTCAAATCCAGGATGGGCCCCATATGTTAAAGGTTAGTATTATAATTATTATTAATTAGTACCTTCCATCACGCTGGTGTGTAATGCACAAGGCATCAACTGATGGTGTATCAAAGCCAGTCTGCAATCAGGTCAATATCCAGATCAGTCCACTAAGCCAGAGAGGCACCCATACCCCAGATAACATATATACAGGCTATCTTTGGGTATGCAATAAGATACCAACTTTTAAGAATTTAATTTCCATAAGCTATTTACAAGCACAACATGACTCACATGGAATAAATGTAGACCTCAGATGGTGACAAAAACCAGTAGAAACCTCTCGAACAGAAACACAACATCCACCAACCGACAGTGAAGAAAAACAGATCAAAAAGAACCAAAACGGCTCCAAAGAACCAAACAAATCATCCATGCAGGGAGACTAAACGCAACTATATTAAGAGAGACTGGTCAACAACACAGCCACTCAGGACCAAAACCAAAATCTAGTCTGCGCCATATTAAACACAACATCTTTTATAAAGTCCAGCTAAAATGTACAGAAGGTGTACAATGTTCAACAATGCAACCTACATGCACAGTACGCTGTATGTAACAATATATATATATATATACATGTTTGTATTGGTCTTGTATATACCGGTATATATGATGTGCTATGCTTGTATGGGTCTTTCATTCTCATAAACTTAAGGCATCTCTATTCTTTCGCTCAGTGCTCTTCAGGAGCCACCTGACTAGTAGTGACTAGTGACTACAAAAAGTACATTTATTATTTGAGAATTATAGTTTCACATTCTTCTCAATATCATTTGTACGATTTTTCTGTTTTGAGATAAATCAGCAGCGATCAGGCCCTTGGAATTCTCGATGGTTGGGTCAGCCCGACGAGACAAGAGGAAGGAGACTACATTGCTTCGATTTTCCAGGGCTGCAAGATGGAGTGGTGTATTGCCAGAGCTGTTGACGACATTAACAACGGCACCTCTGTTGACCAGCATCTGAACGGCTTCCATGTGGCCTTGCTCCGAGGCCAAATGAAGTGGTGTCATGTCATCAGCAGTTTGCTGATCGCGGCTTGCACCACGAAGAATCAGCTGGCGAATTACCTCTGCATGACCTTCAAATGACAATGCAACATAATGTAATGCAACAGAGGACAATTAAGAGCAACAAAGAGAAACTTCAACATTCATATTTTATAATACAAAAAGCAACCAAACCCATGATATAAAATTAATGAAGGCCTAATGAACCAAATAGGCCTATAAATAGCACCATAAGAAGAGTTTTCAATCATCAATGTACAGTATTGTGAAATCTATAGTGCCAGCTGTGCAATGCAATAACAAATTTACTGCAGCTCAATACAAGCAATTTGGTGTAAAACAGGGCACTAACCCAGGCATTAGCAAATGTTACATTATATTTGAGAAACAGAGCCAAGAATCAGACTATACAACCAATCACAGATATAAGACAGATGCCTTATCTTTTGTGGTCTTTGATGCATAACAAAGAAAATAGGTACCTAAGTGACATAGTCATATCTACTATGCAAGGTGCAGGCTTATTCTTGGCTCCACAGAGTGACAGATGTGGCACCAAAAACAATATGCATAAAGAATGGTAGAAGATGGGAGGAATAGCAACAGCAGGATGAAGGAATTGGTAAGAAATGCCAGTAGTTGCGAGCTTTTCCAAAACGTCATTTTCTCCTGAAGTCATTTCTCCAGTGTTTCCAGTTATCAGACTGCTTATTGTTCGCTTATAGATGAACTATTTGTTCTAAATAAACTTTAACGTAACTTTAGTTAGCACTATCTGACGACCCCAACCGACTGTGACTGCGATCATCAGTCCGCCAATGTATTTGTACTGGCTACTAAGACTAGAAAGGGTGATCGGGCCTTTTGGGTCGCTGGCCTGCGTGCCTGGAACAGCCTTTCGGCATCCATTCAGGAGTCCGAAAGTGTCAACCTCTTTAAAAAACAGTTTAAATTCTATTTACTGCATAACTCTTAGTACTTGGGCTGACTTTTGACTTTGTAAAGCACCCTAGAAGTAGCCTGCTACTTACAATGCTACATAAATTGTCATCATTACAATTACTGAAAAGGCACTTTGTTAAGTGTCAATACACATACACACAAGCACTGGTAGTGTTCCTACCCTGTTCTGCAGCAACACAAAGTGGTGTTTCTCCTTTCCCTGCTGCACAGTTCACGTTGCTCTGAGCCTGAAGCAGAATTTCTACAACCTCCTGGTGACCTGCTTGTGCCGCAAAATGCAGCGGAATCCACCCCTCACAATCGGCCAGATTAACATCTGCCCCTTTTTCCAACAGTTTTCTGGCCAATGCAACGTCTCCACTCTGTGCTGCATAGAAGAGACTTGTAACTCCAAACTCATTCTGGTGATTAACGTTGCTGCCTGCTTTCAACAGTTCTGTAATGACTTGTTTATGTTTTTCTTCACAGGCAATGTGCAGAGGGTGTGCACCATTGGTATCAGTCTCGTTAATAAGGGCTCCATGTTGCAGCAATCGTCGGATGACTCTAGGGTGGTTGAATGCGCTTGCATCGTGGAGTGGTGTACTTCCATCTTCACGCTTTGCATTTGGATCGGCTTTGTAATTAAGTAACACCTGGACCATGCTGTCATTTCCCAGAGCAGATGCAACATGCAGGCAAGAAATCCCACCAGGCAAAGCAGCATTTGGATCAGAACCACACTTAAGTAGTGTTTCAGCAGCGCCAACATTACCATTGGAAACAGCTCCATACAGGAGAGTGTAGCCATTGCTTTGTGGAGTGTTTGACTCTGCACCAGCACGAAGGAGAAGTTCAACCACGTTGTGGTGGTCATTGTTGATTGCCTCTGAGAGGGGGGTGGACTTGGACTGGTCTTGGGCAGAGTGATTAACGTCAGCTTCGTACTGCAGCAGCAGCTCAACAACTTCAAAGTGACCATTACCAGATGCCACTGTCAATGGAATGCACCCGACTTTCGACTCTTGGTTCACAAAGGCGCCTGCCTGAAGCAGAGACTTCACGATGTCTTGGTGGCCATTCTGTGAAGCAAAATACAGAGGACTTATTCCAGACAACGTCTGCACATTGACATCTGCTTTGCCTTTGATGAGGAGATCAACGACTTCTTTGTTCCCCAAAAATGCTGCATGGTGCAACGCTGTCCAGTTGTCTGTTGTCTTCTTTCGACTTTTGCCTCCCCTCGGTGCATCCTGTTCTCCCAGGAATTCCTCTTCCTGCTGATCCATCTCTTCAGCCTGGGTTACGACAGACATCGTTGCATCCACAGCAGCTCCACGGTTAATAAGCAATGCTACTAAGGCTGGACGATTGTGACGTGATGCCAAGTGCAGAGGTGTGGCACCATTTTCCATCTGGGCATTCTGGTCAGCCTTTTTATCCAGGAGAAGCGTCGCAACACCCTTGCTTCCAGCGCGTGCAGCCACGTGCAATGGCGTCAAGCCATTCATTGCCTTTGCGTTTACCTTCCCTCCCACTTTGATGACCTCTTGCACCAGCCCAGTTTCTCCTGACTCTGCCAAGATGTGGAGACATGTTGTTCCATCCTGTGATGGAATTTCAACTTTCGCTTTGGCTGCAACTAGCTGCTGAACAACTTCTTTGTGGCCACCGTAACAGGCCAGCATGATCGGAGTATTACCGTCGTTCGAGACATCGTCAAGACGCACACGTTGTTTCACAAGCGCAGCAACACAAGCAGCATGGCCATTCTGCGCTGCGAAATGCAGTGCGGTCAGACCACGGCTAGTCACAGCGTTGAGATCAGCACCTTGCTTGATCAGAAACTCTACCACTGCTGTTTGGCCTGCCTTGGCAGCCACAGTCAGTGCTGTGCCATTATAATGGTTGCGTTCATCGATATCGTGGCGCTTTTTCGCCATGGCTTGCATTGCTTTTATGTCACCATACTCTGCCGCCTGATGGAAGAGCGGCAGGGGTTGTATGGCTTTTCGATCATCCACTTCATCCGCAGCCGAGATGCTGTTTGTTTCAGACATGCTTATGGAAAGTAGCTCTGCAAAACAACAAAGTCTTGATTGAATCTAAGCGTTTATTTTGAGCACATTTTTATACCAAAAAGAGCATGAATTGAACACTGCTGTAAGTCAGTCATGGGAAGACTCTCTAGAACCTCTCTATAATTCTACCTTTGGAAGCCACATCAAGTACCACTTATTAAGTGTATTGAGATAGAAAAGAGAATTCTTATTCCAAATTTCCACTTCTTTGGAGTATAGCCAACATATTCCATTTTTACTATATGTAATTTAATTCTCGTTCATCAGGTATATTATAGCTTATAAATTTTCCATGTCTTATGTATCAGACTTTTTAAAATTCTGTACAGGATATTAGAATGTATTAAATATAATATGGTTCATTATTCTGTTTTTAAATGCTATAATGGCTTTTTAGAGAAGCACCTTTTAAGTTGCATGGTATTCAACAATTCTTTCCATAATTTAGCAAACTCTTTCCTTAAGATATTCATTTGTTCACATTCATTTTCATAGATTAAGACAAGCATAGGTCTATTTTCAAATTTTTTAAATCACATTTTAACAAGTTTCTATCATCATACAACAATAGCTTATTTCTAGCTATCTGTAGATTATGTTAGGCATAGCAGCTTTTCTTAAAATTTCCAGTAATTTGTTTACATTTGTTTCCAAATTAGTAGTTTCTAAAAATATTCTTTCATCCTCAGTGGTTGACTAAAAGGAATGAGCTATTTATGAGGATGGGGTAATTACTAACAAAATTAAGCTAAAAGATTTTGTCAGTAGGTTTAGGATGTACTGTGGTGTGTAATTTATGACCTTATAAACTTTAACATCTAAGAATGGAACTACATATTTAGAATAATTCAATGTAAGTCTTGAATTAGGAGGAAAGGTATTCAAATTAAAATATTCTAACAGTTTTACTATTAAAATTAGATTAAATTTAATTAAAACTAGCTTTTAAAGATAAACTAATACAGATGAATGGCAGTAATGGCTTTTGATTAGACAAACTGCTAGTTTTTTAATCAACTTTTTAAGCACAGTTTTTTTAGCAACTGCTAGTTTTTTGTCAAGTAAAAAGTCCTTGAATATTGATTCACTTCAGATGTGTTGCCCATCTGTCTCCAAATAGTGCAGACATTGGTTGTAAGTTGGCTGAATGTAAATGTGGCCATCACGTTTGAGGTCAGAATCCAGGGGCACTGCATGAAGTTGACAATTTGTTGTCGAGCCATGTTAATCAATTGGGGTCCTAATGATTTGCTAGCAACATGTTTACACTTAAGTTAAATGATCCCATGCCCTTTTGTATCCACATGTCTAATCTAAACTTATATAATCTATATCTAATCTAGCGAAATCTGAAGACTTTTAAAGCCATACTTTCACAACATTTGCAAAAGGCATCAGTCAGTAGTTGCTTCAAAGTGAAAACAGTGTATGTGCAGGTAGATTACATCCAACATCTTCCAAGAACCTCTCAAAATATCTTCATTTTGATAGAGGTGCATAGTAAATGAGCCTCTAGTCTAAAATTGCAATGCCAATTACTAGAACAAGCACATAAGACATATTAGCAAACTCAAGGAAGACGACTGCTTTAAGTATTAAACCGTCATGCAAAAGCAAGAGTCAAGAACACAGGTCAGCCTTACCTCTGTATCTTTACCTCTGTTATTCCACTTCAACTAGACCAATATGCTAGCAACACTTTTCCGGTGCTTCCAGTAACATACACAACAAAAGAAAATTCAAGCTAAGGATCTAGTAAGGTAGAATGGTCATGCTTGAATGAACAAGCACAAAGCTATATCCACGCAACGTGACGTAGAACTTGGGCTTCGGAAACCTGCTAATGCAAGCATTTGGTCAAGTAGAGCAAACACAACATTTAGTTCTGTGGTCCTATTCTTATCCGTAACTATGGAACCATGTAAACAAAACTGAACTGAACAAATGATTTGCAAGGCAAACATCAACATCTGCCCTGACACCAATATAAATCATAAACAAATTTATATGACTCCACGTATCTCATACACACTGCTAACACCTTCAGCAACAAGAAGCACATTCAACTGCCAGAGACAGTAATATGAAAAGCCCAAAGAGCTCATCTACCTGCTATCTGAAACCTTCCTCAGGTCTTCTAACTCATGATACACAACAAACTCAGTTCATCAACAAAACAAAACAAATTGACCTAATTATTGTAATTATGTATAAGAGGGCTTCTGGCAAATAAATTATGCTGGTTATATTTGAAAATGTACAAGTCATATATACTTCAAAGTTGACTTGACTGCCACTTGCGATCAACTGAAACTACCAGAGAAACTTGATACACATGTAAACCTGAACCATAGTAGTCTCAACACCTCCAATATGACAGAAGCAAAACGGTTTTAAATTATATTTAATGGATTACACTTCTGAGACCTGATATGCCATGTAATTCTGTTTTAAACAAGATTGACCAAAACTCAGACTATACTGTCAGTCAAGGTGCAAAACACAGACATTCTGCCTGACTCTTGGATCTTGACCTGGAACCGAACTCTTTTGCCTATCAATTTTGTTTTGACTAAGCGCCTGTGAATAAGCTGGTCCCCGCAGCGCGGCTTTCGTTGGGCACTGTAGAAATCTTGGAATTAAGATTACGATTAAAATCAGCCTTAAGACTAGAACATAAGATAGCCTTGAAAGAAAATGAGAGAAAAAACAGATTTGTCGGGAAAACTTGATGAAGAATTTTTCTAGTAAATATATGATGTTGATAAAGAAATAAAGGTCTGCCACCTACTTTCCACTGTTGTTTTTTGCCTATATCTTTTCAGCTTTTCTTCATAGCTCCAGTCCTTATAAACTCAACTCACCTCAAAAATGTCTTCAAACAGTCCAGAATGCTTTTGCCTGCACAGTTACCAAAACTCCCCAACAACACTACAACACATCAATGCTGAAATCACTTCACTGGCTTAAGGTCTCTCGGCACATCTACCACAAAACTGTTTCTCTTCCCTACAGTGCCCTTCAAGCTTCTCAACCCTCTTATATTTGCCAGCTATTCACTCTGCAACCATCCAGATCTACTCACTCTTCCTCGTTTCTTTCTATATCTCAGCCTCCAGTCTCCTCCTCTCTCAAATTCTGCAACCACTCCTTAACCTATGTGGCACCAGCTCTTTGAAATGAACTCCCAAAAGACCTCTGCCAGTTCACTAATCTCCCTTTCTCGCCAGTCAATACCAGTACTCCTCTGCTTGGCCTCACTTCTGCACCTTTTCACTCAAGACTGAAAACCAAACTTTTTAAAATATCCCATCCTGCTTCTGCCACTGCACCCCATCCCATGACTACCATCACGGATGATTTCCACTGTAGCACCATGTTGTCTGTAGCACTGTAGCACCATCCCTGCCCTGACTATCCCCAGATTCTGATCCGGCACCAAAACTGACAATTACAACCTGACCCTTGTGGACTTGATTTGAAATAGTGTCAGTGAATAAGCTGGTCACCCTGATGTGGCTGAGCAATTTTGGAGATTTACATTTATATAACAAATTATTTGGCAACTGCACTTCCTCTAGTTTCTCCATATCCTATATACAGCAAAGGTTTCATACTTAGATGAAGTATTCTAAATCAGGTCTTTCCACTAATTTGTTAAGCCTAAGCATAGTATTATTGTACCAGCTTACTACTGTCTTTCTCCAACCCCAAACACCACCACCCGTAGCTGCCACGCTGTCTCTGTGTCTGCTTTTGAATCTTGACCTGGAACCGAACCCTTTTGCCTATCGATTTTGTTTTGACTGAGCGCCTGTGAATGAGCTGGTCCCCGTGGCGCGGCTTTCGCTGGGCGCTGTAGAAATCTCGGAATTACGATTACGATTTCACAAATAAGGTTTTTACTTGTTTCAGCACACTGTCTTGAAAACTTTGCACTTTTAGCATTAAAACAACCCAATTCTGCATGCAAAACTTGATGTTATACTTATATGTTACAATTACAATCCAATAACCTGCAAAAAACCTGCAATGTGCTACACTGTTTATCCCTAAAATATAAACATAATGCTATTCTTTATGAAGATGTTAAATAAAATGCAATGCTTACACATGTACTTCCATCAAGTACAATTTTTACTCTCAAATTTCAACAAAACACATTGGACACTAAACAGTAATTACTGAAAAATGCAGTTCACTGATGGTTCTAAAACAGAAACAATTTCCATTACAGCAGACAAGCAGTTTGCTATAACAAGTTTAGACAAATAGATACATGCCTGTTATGTGCAGAAAATCAAGGTCACCAAGTTATGGTACACCTTAGCTCTTCCCAACCAATCTGCCACTATCATGGTAAGTAGTGGACTGAAAGAACCTGGCAACTATCTTACACCAGACATGTCATTTAAAATTATTTAATTAATAAGATTTAATATCCAATAAATAAATTGATATATCTATTTCTAACTAAATAATTTCCAAACTGAATATTTCATATTACTTTGATACCTCCATATCAACTGCCAACTAAGTAAAATAAGTCACATTCATTCCATGCTTATATATTACAAGTCACTGGATTTAACGTTGCACTGAAGGCATTATTACTTTCAAGTCATTTCTGTTGACCAAAAGAAGAAAATTTGCAATCTTAGTTCTGATAAATCTGAATGAAGCTAAACGACATCAGAGTGAGGAAGAACAGAGGTTGGACTCTGTTACCATGGCTACCAAGTCGCCTGGCAATGATCAGGCGATGGATTCTGCTGCTGTAGAGTCCATTTGGTTTTGAAACTGAAATGAAATTCCATGAGAAATCAAAATTTAGGAATTATTGTTATTAATTAAAAACTTCTGTAGCACCTTTGTCTAATGCACAAGGCATCAACCAATGGCACACCAATTCAAGCTGCATTCAGCTTGTCAAATCTTATCTAATTTAATCATATCTAAAGCAAAGGCTTTGACTGGGCAGCCCGTCAGTCGATAACCAAAACACAGCTGCTGAATTCAAGACACAAATAGGTTAGTCTTGAAGCAAGATTGAGAAGGACTCTGGCTGAACAAATTAAATGGATCAAAGTGTTTCAAGCACTTGGTCCACACAGAAGTATGGTTTTCATGAGCAGTTCTTAAACTCAAACAATCAGAATATGGCACTGAGCAGTAATTTTTAATAAACACTGCAGTGTTAAATTTGTGCAGTCTGCAATGATTTAAAACTAGAAGCAGGATTGTAACGTTTCTATTTATGTATAGGAAAAGTAATGTCTTGCTCAATTAGGCGAAAGGAATACAAGACATAGCGGATTTATATTTGTCTATGAAAAATGTTTTATAAAAAGACAGATGTGCATTCTGAGCATGATGTGCAAATGGAAAGATCTACGGAAGTCTGTAACTGGGGGCCTTTGACTTACAGAAAAATGTCTAACAGTCCTGTCAACCAAGCGAGTCGTATAGTTATAAGTTTGGCATTTTTGGGGAAATAGGAAACAGACAACGGCAGAAGAATGCCTTGAGTGATGGCAAAACAAGAAGAGCCATACATCGATAATAATTTAAGCAACTTAAAGCAGTTTCAAATCTTTGCACAGACTTACCAATAGCCGTTACAGAGAAGAGATACCCAGAATCGATGTCTGCCAATGTTCCGGCTTTGATTCTGACTGTTGAATTCTTTAAGCCACCAATAACTCGACTCTCCCAGTCGCTCATCTGAAATTCGATTCCTCCTTTTGTTGTGACGTGCATTTCCCACTCATACAGCAGAGTCTCCGACGCCACGCATGTCTTGCACTGCGCCTGCACGACAATCTCAGCCTTCGTATTAACGAACGAGTTGGCCTCACAGTTGCTGATGCAGACGATTTCAATGACGACAGGTGGGTCACTCACCACAGTCAGGTACACTTCAGAGAACTCTGGAGAAAACCTAGCCTGCGTTGTTGCCATCCACATAAACGTAAAAGTTGCAGGAAGTGTTGTGTACTTCAAATTATGTGCTTCAAATATCAGCACTTGGGTATTGCTCTGAACTGGAGACATGTTTGGCTGGAAACAGTTCTCAATACCGATGCGTGAACCTTGGAAATGAAAAAGCAGATAACTGATTTTACAGAGCTGTGCAACATATGAATGTAGGTAAGTAATGCATTTGTTAACATGCCATATGTCCATCATCTGAGCGAGGAATCATAGGCGTGGATGGGTTCACAGCGGTCAGACAGCAAAAGCAAGACAGTAAAAATAGGTCTTAAGATGCTATATGAATATTTCTAGCAAGACATTGTTGCACCTAAGGCAAACGTAGAGGCTATTCCAGATGGCTGGTGCAGAACTGCTAAATCCACGTCAGGAGAATTCGGACCAACAGTCTGATGTCAGGGAGAGACAAATGGTTTTGGTAGTTGAATGGTAGTTCATTGCACAGACGTGGATGTTTGGTAGCACTGCAAGGAAGACAACAGGTTAGCAGGATGATAAGTACTTGCTAAGTATGCCATCTCAACATCCCATGGTACACTTATTTTTTGCTAAGCCTGAGAGTTCAAACAATAGTCTTATAGTATCTGATCATGATCACAAAATGTTGATTTTTCACATGGTTTTAATTTATCTATACGAATTTATATATTCTGGTTCGAATAAAATGTTATATAATGCTAGAAGATTCCTATACCAAAAGCATAAATCAATACAGTTTTCAGCACAACTGGTCCCATTTTGTAAAATACTGAGTAAATGTATCGACTACCTGTAGATCATCAAGACGAATAAGCCCGTTACAGCAAATAGGCAAAGCAGACAGACAAACAGATTCGTTGGGCATAGAGGTCAAACAAAGTACAAATCAAACGGAAGTGGCAATTAAATTCCATGCATCTAGAAGAAAGTGATTAACTACCATTCCCCCTACACAAAGAGGGTGCAAAATTGCCTAAACAGTTTCATAAAATCTGTTTTCATGAGGATTTGATAATTTTCAAAGGGACTCATACAGTGTTCTCATAGGCCCACAATTTGAATTTAGACCTGGTAAGAGACCTTAAAAAGCTTTGGATTCAATCACATACTGTCCTGATCTGCAACATGGCAAGGAACACGGTGGCATAAGAAGAGAAGCTATTGTAAAAGTAGGCCCAAAGTGTGATCAATTTCATGATCGGATGGATAATGGTCAGTGACCAACCATCAGTACTTTGCTTGAGTTTCTTTTTCATTTCATTATAAGCTGGTTTTAGCTTTGCATGTTTTCCTGGCTCGCATATCCATAAATAGATAAGTGTGCTTCCCATCCGCCAGAGTTTCACTTTCTCATTGTCTGGTGGAACGTCAAGAAGAACCGTTTCATTCGTAGCTGAGAGAAAACCAACAGACACAAATTCAACAACAAAACAGATGAAATATGTTTAACTCACCCTATTTGTGTACAAATTTGCCCTCATTTTCAACATGTTTTCTACTTCTGCAATCATTCACTTGTTTATTTACATCTACTTATTCATGTTCATATATACAAATAATTTATTAATTCTGTGATTTCTACTTATTTATTTATATTTACACATATTTCTTAATTCTGTGATAGTTCACACGTTGTTTGAATCACAGTTATTTACAGATGGTAAGATATTCAGAGGAGACCAAACAGTAGCAAATGCTATTCAGAAATTTATGAATCTGAGAGAAAAATTAACTGAAGTCTTCAGCCTGAGATACTTTCAACAGTTTCAATTCTGTATCAATTTAGCTAGAATTACTGAGGAAATGTTCCATACTGTTTCAGATACTAACACACGCTAAATGACTTTCTGCGTGCAGCTTTAAGAGAGGACACATACACAGCAATCCATCCCTCAGTTTCTAGTACCAGTTTTTCATCTTGACTCACGGTCGGTATTATTGTCTGAAAAACAGTAAATTTGAGAAAACTAAATTTCCAGGCTTGAAAATGGCAGTACCCATATCACAGCATCATAGTACACTGATCACAATTGTTCCAATCCATAATCTCTACAATCTGCTTGAAATGACAGTTTTATCAATATCCATACATGATTACTTCCTTGATCTCGCTATGTGTCCATGTCATTCCAGTAGTGGCTCCAAGTCCCTCTGGCTGTCTCACTAAACTAAATTTCTGGAAATGACTGGATCTGTTAAGACAATTTTCTTATTTTGTGTAAGTTTAAATGGAAGTTGATTCAAAAATCCTCAGCCAATCAGCCCTATTCCATACACATGCAAGCAACCTGATTTTTAATTAAAATGTACCTATCTCAAGGGACTAATCTAATCTAATCTAATGACTTATATAGCACCATTATCATACTGCTCAAGGCAACAATCAGTGGCAGGTTCAAGTGAAATTGTATTAGAAATAATAATCCATTGGAGAATCCAGGTTGAATTCTGACAGATCAGAGCAACCAGAAGTTAGGCTAGGGTAGGCAAGCAAGCTGAAAGAGACAAGTCTTAAGTTTAGACCTAAATGACAGCAAAGAATTTATAAAACGAACAGAATAAATCTAGCAAAACTCCCAAAACCATCAACCTGCAACCGCTCAAGAGCCCAACAATGTCCTGGTACAAGGCACAGCAAAAGTTAGTGTCCACTGATCAATAAATAGAAATCTGAAACTGCAAATGCAAGCCACCATCAGAAAGAAATCTATCATTTATCGTATCTGTCCTCTTTCAGTATAGCAATCATAAATAAAATGGTTACCCAGCTATATTCCATACAATGTCCTGTTTGCATTTTATAACTTGTAAATAACCAGTAAGCATTCTTCTGACATGAAACAACAAAACTAGTAATACCTTGGCCTTTATGATGTAGAAACCAGGATCAATTGAATACGGGTTAGCCTTGATCTCTTTTGTGTTCGACACCATTGGAGACAGAAGAATTGCCATACTTTCAGACTTGTTGACATCAAGAGATGGCAGTGGGTAAAGCACCCAGACTACTTCAATGGCAGACAAATCCTGAGGAATGTTACAATCCTGCTTCAAATCCACAGACACAGTAATGATCTGATCAAACGGGTAAGCAGCAATCGCTGCTTTGCTTGTGCCAGCATTTTTCATCACTGGTGTCGGGGGCTGGCATTTCACAATGAGAACCGACTGCAAGACGAAGGCCTCGTGTGGATAGTTCCACTTGGGTGCAGTTATTGTCGCTTCAACTATGTAGATTCCCGAAATGCTGTACGGATGAATGACTCTAGCTCGATGGTAGTGCTGAACAACCGATGTATTCATTTTTACCTTTGGTGCAACCCAGTCTGGTAGATCGATTGACTCACCAAACGTCATTTCCGTAATGTTTCCATCTTTAAGGTCAAGTTTCACGTTGATTTCTGGAACGTCATCAATTTCAAGCAGAAGGAGAACCACTTCAACAGGATCCAACATCTCAACTGGTCCACTGTTGACAAGAAAGGAACTTTTCACAACAGCAGGTAGTGGTGGCCTAGGCATTACTTCCACGTAGGTGTCCTTTGTAAAAAACGCAGATGGCTTATTCTTGTCAGAAAAGTACATAACCACATGATACTGTGCCTCATGTCTGAATGTATGCATCAAAATAGCACTGTAGGAAGAGGTCGAGGCAAATGTAGAATTCATTCGGATTAACTGTTCTGTCGCCCAGGAAGGTAGCAACTCTGAACTGCCAATATCATCAGCTGTGACCAAATCGTTGGCACTACCATCATTGTAAAAAATTTGTATCTGTAAAGTTTTGATGACGTTCTGAAGCAAAATGATGAAGCCAACCTTGTCATTTCGTAAAACTATATCTGAATTGATGATGACAGTCATTCCAATAACGCTCTTAAAGTCTTTGTTACAGAAGCTTGGAAGTTCAGAGGATGCATCAAAAGCTGTTTTAAACAAAAGGGTAACAAGCAATCCAACATCTCCTGAACATCATCCCATTATCTCAGTCTCTTTAACAAAATAAGACCTAGGAATCAACAATTTCCTATGAACTGAATCTTGAATCAAGAACTGAACCTTGAATCATTTAAGCACAATCAACCCTTCCACTTCTAAATCAAATCCTTTATGTTCTGCAGGTCCTTGATCAAGATCTACATGTCTCATTCTACATGTCCTGTTTTTCTGCACTTATCCAGCATTCCAGAAGATGCACAGCCATTAAACTGTCTCCCTGCTCTCTCAATTGAGTGTTTTTGTGTTCCATGAGTTAAGGCCTTCTTTCACAGAAAGCAAAAAATTGAATACATGTGAATTTTGTTAACCAATCTTACCTTATCTCACGACCCCAGCAGCATTGTTCTAATACCAATAACATGCATACACAAACACATTAATATATCTGCATATACATATGTACATACATAGAAAGACACTGATTTAATGTACTTTTTTCTGGAATTCATATAGCACCACTTTCAGAAACTTTTCATTACCATCCCCACATCTTTATCATAAAATGTACTCTTTTGCCAGGACAGCGCCTGTGGCTTTCGTTGAGCACTGTAGAAATCTCGAGATTACGATTACGACTGGCTGGTAATGTTCTCTGAGATGTCTTGCACAAGCATTACAAAAATGCTCTGAATGAATTAATGAATGACTGGAACTTACCTTTAGACAAATAGCATTTTGGAGTGAGGCTGGCGTCATAGCAGCAGCCACACTGATGACAACGATGCTTGTCCATCCAGTCATCTCCACAAATCTGCACAGAACTCATTTCCTTGGAGCTTAAGAAGCAGCGATTCAAGTCTACAGTAAACAGACGCAGACAACCCTCTGGGTTACGTACTTGTAAACTGCCCTGTAAAGTGCACTGCATGATCTTAGCTTCCAGCTTTGTTGTATCTAAGCCTGGGTGTTCATATAATGTTCTTATGGTTAGAGGTGTTCCAACAGTTTATCTAATCTAATATAAGCTGGAAACTTCTACAGCACTGTTATCAAAATGTGCAAGGCATCAAACGAAGGTCTCTGCGAGCTAGATCTACATTCCAACGGCATAATCCATTTGACAAAACCAGCTGTGATCTGTGAGGCCCCTACAACCAGAAGACATGCTACACAAGATCTGCAATCTGGGAATTGTGAATCCTCTGTAAAAATAAACAAAAATTTGACTTCAGCCTTGACCTAAATGACAGGTTAGCACAGTGCAGACCAGTTTAAGTGCGGTTAATGGGAGGTAAAGTCACTGCAACTGTGTGTTAACGAAGCCCAGGTTAACAGGGCCAAGCTGGAATAGAGTAGTGTATGATTTATGTATGTCTTAGTAGCTAGAAAGCTCAGACATAGGCTGTTTGATGTGAAGACACTTGCACTGTAGTCTGCTACCAGAACATTCTGTCCAATCCTGTCTTGTTATGGGCAAAAGTAATTGTGATTTAATACCAGGCAATTTAAGTTTAAGGCTACATTAGCATCTACTATTTCTAGACATTATTTTAAAGTGTGTCATCCCTGCACTGGACTTTTAAGCCGGTTGGTACACAGCTGTTATAATTTTGTCTGAGACACCATCTAAGCTCCTGCCGATGTTTGCTGTAGCACGAAAGGGCACAAGTACCATAATTTATCTCAGCCACAGCAGCTACTATGTGTGGTCTCTTTATCTGTTTGGGAGTGGAAACATGTCCAACTATATTAAGCTCATCTGCTTTGGAACTGTACTGCCCCCTGCTTAAAGCCAGCTGCGGCTAACAATTGTTGCCACCCACTGTGACACAGCTGTTACAGTTGATAAAGGCCATCTAAAATAACAACGACAAGACGGAATATTAGCTGTGTGTGCGTGTGTTGCTTCACAATGCTACATAGCAAGATCCTGTATCACTTGTTAAGGTGTCTTACATGTTAAATAGGTAGCATCGAGACGCATACCACAACTGCACATTAAGTGGATTCACATGTAAACAGGTCATGCGTTAATAGGACTGCACTGCATTTTATATACAGTGTATTTACTATACATAGCAACTACTGCTATTCTGGTATATTCATAGGACTATCTACATCACATACGCTATATTTTCAGATATTGCTATATTCAGTTGACTGCTACATCATTCATGTACTTGCATTGGCTAGCATTTCGATAAACTCGGATAACAGCTTCATGATGCTCTGTTCCAAACTGGATAAAACTGATCCAGTTCACTGGAGCTGACACGTTACACCTCACAACAGCATCAGTGGTTTCAAACATTTGAAGAATCAAGGCAGTGGAAGACTTCCAAGTCTCAATTCTTGGCAAGGATTTCACCAAGGCAACCGAAGCATTTGCCCAGAGCAGCCATAGTGGCAGGTACTCATGACACGACATGTCAACATAAGGCAGAGACACGGTCTGCAATATTTGGCAAGACTTCTTTGAGTCGCATTCCCTGCACAAAATCAACAATTGCACAAGTGAAGGTAAGTGATTGGTAAGGTTATCCATCACCTCTTTCAGCTACATTGCTCACTCGAAAACAAAAACAAAAAACTCCTTGCAAAAACAAACAAACAACTGCATAAACATAAATTGATCATACAGTGGAACCTCTTCATAAAGACAAAGATAAAATACTTGCTTTCACACCTTTATGTAAACTTCTCAAAAGCGTGAACCCATGTTTGAATGATCATTTGGATGAGGTGCAAACATTAACACAGCAATCAAACAACATCTTTTTTAACCTTCCAACTTGCACTGGTACTCATTTACTGATCAAAATGACTAGTGGGCTAAGTGAACACTAGGTGCATTCCATAAAAAGTCACTCATACAAGGGTTAACCATGATTCACATTTCTGTGGCATTTTGTGCACGTCAAAACTTTTAATAATAATACTAATAATAATAATAATAACCAAGTTTGATTTGGTTTAACTTCACTGAGTCTGCCAGCATCATATTAACAACAAAAAGCCGCTACCATACCACATCGAGTACTGCATTATAACCAGCTCGTCTTATACAATGAATTTTATTCTTAAACTTGAATTTATTCTGGATGTATGCTCAGAATTGATCTTACAAAGACTTTCTGCATAGCACGTTAATTTCCAGTAATTCCAGTTCTGTTCTACTTACTCGATGGTATGCACTGAAGTTCTTCTGACGTGTGAGAAACTATTTTCATTGAATGGAAATACATCTTCAACATAGTCAGATCTAAAAAGCTGAATGTGAATATACTTGGTCAGGTTGAAAGGCAGAAGATACAGACTCAATCCAGAACAACCCATGACTTGAAAGTAGAAGATTCCGCTTTGACCTAGGACATGCATGTTGTGACCCAGGTCAAAAGGTTTCCATGGTAGCATAGGAATCTGAATGGCAAGAGCTGGAAAACAAACATAAATATTACCTTTGACATGCACATTGTAACCCAGGTCAAAGTTTCCATGGTAACATGGGAATCTAGATGGTATGATTTTGAAAAACTGTGTTTTTTAAGAATCACCAAAGAAACATATTTGTAAAGGTCACAATACAGATAATCCAAGCCGATAAAAATTTAACTATGAAATTTGTTTCATCAATCACTCTGAACTAAAGTTAAGTTAAAATTACTTAAATCTTTAGGTTAACCAAGATATACCTGGTTAAAAAAAGAACAAATTCTTCAGTTGCTGTAATTTCGGGTGGCTGTTAACTACTAACAATCCTAAAAGCAAAGCCAGTATGCAGAAATTGGTGACACAGTGGTCAGGACCATTAAGGGCCTTCCTCTTAATTAGTTCAAATCCTAATTATGGAAAAAACATAATCTGACTATTAGTCAAAACATTTCAAATGTTACTACTCAGGCTGCTAAAAGTATGATTTTTCCAAATAGCATTTCCCATAGGCCATTTCTCATTCTCCACGAGCTGCCAGAGTGAACCAATTTGGGTTTTGGCATGCCTTTCATTTAGCATACAAGCAACCAACAAATTCTTACTACAAACTTTATCCAGTTAGATAAGACAAGATTAGATTTACTGACAGTTATCGACAGAGCAGATGACTCCAGCATCTTCGTGATTGTTGCAGTCCGTCACAAATGGCAACTGTGGGGTTGAACAGTCCTGGAGACGATTTACCATACCAGGGCAACTCAGGTCATCAAGAGCAACATCTATAAGGCCCGGAATGCAGTCCAAGTCAACAACACCACCAGTGAAGCCAAGCTGATAGCATGCGATTCTGTCCAAGACAACCAACAAAACATTATTAAAAATTATTAGTAATAATATAAAGATGTAAATATACGCAATAATATAATATGAACAATAAATTATATCATTAAAATACTAAACAATAAGAAAGTGACACACAGAAAAATTTAACATTAGTAATTTTTGGGCACTGAGCAGTGAGCAAGTGGGGCATGGGTAGTCAGAGTGCTCAGCTTGTAATGCAAAAGTATAGTGGGTTTGAGCCTCTCCTGAGGTGGTTGCTACGTAGATACCTTGATACCTTGAGCAAGTCTTTCACTCACAATTGCTTTGTGCCTCAAATTCAGATTTACTGACCTTGTGGACGTAACAAATGCGATATAATAGTAATAACAGTAACAACTATGTTGAACAATTATAACTGCATCACCAACTTCCAAATGCCCAACCTTGTGGAACAGTCACCACCTCTCACTCTGAACTTTGTTTAACAGTCTCTGCAGATCTCATTTTCTCTTCTTCTTGTTTACCTCTCCCTTTCATTTTCTAGTGGCAAACACAGCTGAGTGCAGCCACACCAATGCCACAGCACCAAAGTGATCCATTCTAATCTGTCCCTTCCTCCATGCTGTGTGAGACCAGTATGCACGACTGTCAGATCCTTCTTGATGACTCTAGTCCACGCAGAGTTCTCCCTCTGTTTTTCTAAGTTAAGTTAACAAGCCTTCTATATAAGTCTATTACATTCAGCTTTTAAACCTGGCTGTAATGTTGTCGAAACCATCATCACAGACACTTCCCCACTCGTTGTTGATAAACACTTCAACACGTCCTGCAGCAGTGCTATACGAGTCACCAAGTCGAATTCCAGACACAGTTTCTACCACATACCACATACATTCCACACAATTTGTATTGTCAAACCTAGTGCTGTAGATACCATTCTAGTATTTTGTTAATCTTCTTTGTAAATCATATGCCACACTGATTTTGAAGCACATATAAAAGCTATATCTGGTCCAGCATCACAAGACACTTAGGTGTAAGACAACATACCAGAAACGTCTCTGAATTGGTTAAAACATAAACGAAATTTCACAGCCCTTCTAATCTAAAGACATTTATAGCACTGTTATCATAATACTGATATTAGTCAGTGGTCGCTTCAAGTGAAAATCACAATCAAAATCATAATCCATTGGAGAACCCAGGTCAAATTCTAAAGATAAACCAGTAGGTTGCTGATTTTGCAGTACTCAATCAAGTCAAACAACCCAGTGTTTTCTTTACCTGATGACTTGTTTATCAATATGGTGTTGCCAAAAATGTTTTCAGATTAGATTAGGTGAGATTAAGTCCAAGTGAAATCCCGGCCAAAGTCCAAAAACCCAACCCACAGCAGTTTTTCTGCGTTCAACAACCTGTGTCTCAACTCTCTTTCAAAAATTTCAATTGTCCTTTATTCCAGGTAGAGTTGCTAAAGCTAATACGCCACATACAGCGCCATGGAGAGGTCCTGAAGGTGCTGCATAAATTTCTCTATACGTACATACATAAACACATACACGAATGCTGACTTACAAAGGTTCATAGATACATACATACTTTCATGTATGAACTGATAATTACGTATTCACATATCTTAAGAGCACAAGTCTGGCAGCCAATATGGTTGTCATTTTTGCACATTGTTCACTTGGATAAACTGGTTCATCCTGGGTGGAATTTGTGAATAATTCTCATATTTTCAGACTTCTGCAGTGTCCAAGTTGGTGTTTAGGAGGTTTTCTTAGCTACAGAGTTTTTGGGCAAAAAAAATTCAGAAAGTACAAATGTAATTCTGTCAGCTGGATGCAACTTAACCTACCTTCTTCTGAGGAACACTGAATTCCAACATATGTACTGCAAAGAGGACGGACCTTCTGGTCACGACTTGTAGTTGCTCTCACATATTCTGAATCACACAGCATGATGGTTGCTTCGTTCCCAGAGCATCTAACATCCGCCATTGTCACAGGTCGGTTTCCTTCGCCAAAATCCATCACCTTGCCACCAGAAAAGCCGAGTTGGCGACATGTAACCCTACAATCAATGACAATCGCATGCAACCCTTCACCAAACTCTTGCATTTTCAGGCTTCTTATTCTAAACTCACAAATGCTGTCAGCAATAGCACGCTTTCCACACCGTACGCTTCGTTGCGTTTAGCCTTTCACCATGCTCACATGCATCAACAGGCTTCTTATTCTAACCCCACGAGTCAATAATATAATATGCTGTCACTAGTTATGCCAAGTTACATTTAGCCTTTCAGCAAGCTTGTTGGCACTTTAGACTTCTCATTCTAACCTCACAAATACTCCAGGCAATAGTACAATAGTGACCACCGTATCAACCAGTCATTCCTTCAACAAACTCGCAGTTAGCCTTTAACCCTAACATCAGCAGTAAATGAAAAATAATACCTCCTACAGTTCTTGCATCAAACCAAGCAAGGTTCATTGTTAAACCAAGGGATGATCTCAGCAAAGGTCCAAACCAGCACACTTCATGCTTTAGGTAACCATTCAATCAGTTATAGTAAATGTAATCGTAAACTCAAGATTTTTTACAGCAACCAAAGAAAGGTTAGTTGCAGGAACCAGCTTATTCACAGGCACTCAGTCAAAACAAATTTGATAGGCAAGTAAGGTTAGATTCGATTCTAGGTCACGATCCAAGGGTCAGGCAGGCTGACAGTCAGATGGATATGTTGGTGCTTAGGATTTGAGAGGCAATAGAGATAAGTGGAACAGCAGGAATCAGTACAGGATTTGAAGAAGGGATGTTTTCAGTTTTGAGTGACAGACCTGCACATAGATTGCAAAAGATCCAGAGTTGGTGGGTTCATAGGATGGGCCAGATAATTGTCCTAATTCTGGTGGAAGTTTATCTCAGAGGAGTGAAGCAGCTATGGCTATGGAGCAATTGCCAAATTTTAAGGATGAGGTCACAGAAGGGAGAAGGTGTTTAAGTGGAAGAGAAGCAGGCTGAGCAGAGCCGTTGGATTGTAAATATCTGACAGGACCTGGTACTCTATTTGGGTATTTTAAGCCAGTGAAGTGATTTGAGAACAGCACTGATGTGGGGTTTGGTGTCACAGTTACCCATTCAACCATCAGTCTGTTCCACCAGTCTTACACAAGTGTTAAATGCAAGACACAATGAACCCATCTTAGCTTTTTGCAGTCTAACTTTATCAAATTCTAATATCATACACTCATGTATAGCAACTCATCAAGAAAACCTCTGAGAAATGGAAGTAAGGTTAAGAGTAACGCACATAGCAGCCTTGAGATTAAATGCTTCACCACAGACTAAGCCCCAGGAGCCATTGAGAAGCACCTCCAGGCGGCCTTCAGTAGTGGAAGATCCATCAACCAACCTCACATTGTCCTTCTTGTGTGGTTCTAATCCTGCAAAACATCCAACCTGTCTGAAGTACCTATCAATCAAATGATGATGCATGTGTTTAAAAAGCAGTTGACACTTGTATCATTGCAGTCATCATCATCATCATCGTCATGATTACCATATTCCTATACATTTAGAAAACCACTCAGAAGTTGCTGCGCAATTTATTATTCTTTAATACATTTCCACAGTATCATGAACACAATTACTCGCATCCTGTTAAATTAAAAACACTTTCTTTTTACTGCTAAATTAACAACACTTTTCTACTGCTGCAGAAGGTTTATTGGCTCATCATTGATTTAACAGAATTCAAAACAGGGTCTGACAAATTAAGTTCAAACCCAAGGATGCACCTGGGCAGAAAGTTAGAACATAATGTAATGACATTACATAACGTCACAATAAGTAAGCTCATCTGCGGCACGTAGCTGACATGCATTCGGGTAGTGAGTTGAATCACACAAGATTAACGCATCCACCATCAGTGCCATGTATAGGCAGTAAGGAATGAATCCCAAAAGTCCCTGACACAGGTTCAAGGTAAAGAGACTGTTAAAGGATGTCTTACAGCGGTCAGCACCAACAAAGACTGACCTGTCCATGTCAAATTCTGACCAGCATAATCTGGCAGATTATTGGCATGGTTTGGAAGTTCATGTTCCGGCCGATGAAACCTCGTCAAGCAAGTCAGCTGAATTCCAAACAGGGTTGGACTTCGATATGGAACGGTCAAATTGTAAATGACGTACTGAATAGTTGTCAAGTTAATGGCAGACAACTGCGAGCCATCTTTGTCAAGCCACTGCAGGACTGGTGTTAAAATGCCGCTATAGTTCTGTGCACAAGCAAACGAAACCAACGTCTCACTCACATATGTAGAAATGGTCTTGGGACCTAAAGCAAAACATCAACAATCTTGTAGTTTAATTTAAAAAATAAAAATATCATTTGTTACTTCAAATGTTTGGCACTTGCATCAACAATGTGCTTTGAAAAGCAACCAGGAATTACCACAGATTATTACTAATGATGTAATCAAAAATGTCATTATAATAATTATTATAGTTTAAAGCATAACAAAACTAAGGTAATCACATTTGATATAATGCTATGCCCCCATTACATAACTCTAACAAGTGCTTCTGAATAAGCCGTATCTTGGGGAAAAACAAAAATAATTTCTTAATAAAGAATGCACCGCTCATGAGGTGACTTGGTAACCAACTCTTAAATCTGCATGATTATAAAAGAAGGCTGAACTTCTGAATGCTAGAAATCTAACCTAAGGACCTTACACATAGCTCTCTAGCCAGAACAAAATCTCTGGGCCCAACAGACAAATATTCTTACCTAAAACAACAAGTTCTGCATCTCGATATGCATTAGAAGAAGTGTTATAGACACTCGAGCAACGATATGTTCCTGCTCTGGAAAATGGCACATCAGTAAAGGCAAGGCTGACAATAAATGATTCATTGACCATCAGGGCTGAGACACGCACATGTCCAACATAGTCTCCACCCAAAACCTGGTCATCTTGCGAGATCAGCATCAGTTTAGGGCTGAATTGTGGAATAAAGGACCACGTTAAGAAGGGCGGCTTTAGTGTAGGGTCCAAGATCGAAACAGCACAGTCAAACTGCACTTGCCCATTCACATCCACAGCCACATTCTTCGGCTGTATAGTAAACTCAGCTGGAAAAAAGTAACAATAAATACATCTACAGTTCAATCACAAGTTTGTTGATGTTTTTGGGACACTAAACCAAGATAAATTCGGTTCATCAGGGGTTGATCCAATTAAATTTTTACCTGACTTGAGTGCTTTGATATATATAATATATATGTCTTATATATATATATACCATACATACAGTTATACCAAATATTTTTTATTATTTATTAATCAGATACTTATATCATACTAATTAATCAGATACTTATATCACACTAATCAGATATCATACTAATTTATGAAATCACCTCAAAATTTATATATATATATATAATATCCATATAATTAACCAGACATACATAACATACTTACAGGAACGCATACACACATAACTACATGCATACAAGCTTACATGCGTAATCTGTGACCCTCCAGGAGAAAAGGTACCAAACCCGGGGTTTCTGAACTAAATACGCCCTGAGGTTTGTTGATGCTTTTGGGACATATATGCCAAATTTTATCTCGGTATGTTCCCAAAATCCTATCAAACTTAGGTTCCAAAGATGGCCATTTAAAAATTGCATTTCTGAGAAAATCAATACAGATAATTGCAGATATGTAAACAACCACAGCTCCAAAAATTACGCATAGTTACAACTAAAACTTTGTACATGTGTTACGTATCAAGTATTTGTGAAGTCTGCGAAGTTTCATCCATAAAAAGTCAAAACTTTTTATGCAGCGAGCTATCGAGATGTCACATAATCATTGAAAATTGGGGACTAACACAGGTTAGTCTAGCATCCACTTGTTGTTTTACTAAAACATCCAAAAGCTATTAATTGGTATTCAGTTTAATCTCTTTATGAAATAAACTAATGTAAGGTACACTCTAAACCATTCAACTGCCCAAGTAAGTCTCAAAATGTCACATAATCAATGAAAATCATTGGTAACGCCCTAGTTGAGAATACTGTATCCTATTTTACTAGTGAAGTAGTGTATCGTAGTTCTGCACTGGTAGTGCTTTTGCAAAATGGGAATGATAAGAATATATTATAGCACCAATACTACATCCACTGCACTTTTGCCTGTCTTTGCCTGAATTATGGTCATAACATGAACACAGAAGAGCCACCAATGCAGAACCACCACACACTACTTCACTAGAAAAGGTACCTTAAGTGGGTTGGCTCTAGTCTGTCATAAAAAATCTTCTAATGTATGCTCAAACCACCATAGGTTGCTATAGATAACACAAACAAAGGTTAAATATCAGTAATCTACCTGTAACGTACATAGCATATCTTTAATTTTTTAATTCATTTAAACCACTAAATCTGTACTGTATACTCACAAAAACACCAGTAAGACTATATAATAAATCTGTTTTACTCTCAAAAGAGGTATAAACAGTATAAACTATTGAATATATGAACTAAACAAAGCTTCATCTAACACACTTCAAAACAGATGGTAAGTTATCATATTTATCATATATAAATAAGCTTTACTTACTCAATAACAATAAAAATTTTGATGTCCCAGCATTATTTATATTCAGTAAAAGCCCAAACCAGGAAAAACACAATTTGTAAAAAAATTACCTCATGTATATTCAAACTAGATTTTCTCTGTAAATATGCACCCCAGTTTTGTTACCTTTTCTCCCTGATGGCCGCAGACATACATAAATAAATCCCCACTACCCATCTGTCTGGCTAGTGATCTGTGGAACATGTTTACATTAATTCGCATTTGAATAAATTAATTATTGCATTATTGTGTTAGCCAGAAATGTAGCACAATAACTGATGGAAGGCATTCATGTTTTAAATTGATTTTTGCTGTTGTTATGATGCTTACAGAGTGAGTCCTTCTCTCATGAGTAACACATGTATTAATTATCTGTTGTTTTGAGTTCTGAACTGATACACGAATATTTACTTAACTCCCCAACTCTTCCTTATAAAATGATTTCATAAGCACCTGATCAGTGTGATAGTAGCATTCACCTGTAAATGCAAATGTGGCCTTAGAATCAAATGTCTCTTAATTTATCTATTTCCACTTTTAACCTCACAGAAGATCGTTTAAAATGGGACTAGAAGCAGTTCATTTTGTGAAGTTGTTATTAAATGCAAATTCCGCAGTGTTTACACAGGAAATTGTGATTACCAATGTTAAAAACAGAATCATGGTATTTAGCTCATTTGAATTTGTAAAAAGTAACAGATCTTAACAACAGCGTATTCACTGCATTGTCAATAAGCTGGTTCACTTGACTTGGGTTTTATATGAGCAAAGCGGCAAATGGTTAAATAAATCCTCAAACAAGGTTTAAGATTGTCATTCCTTCTGGTATTCTCAAGCAGTATGGTGTAATTGGTATAAATATTAGTCAAAATATCAGTGGCTTGCCGTCTTGTCCATCAAAGATTGCTCATTTACATCTACATGCATCTCTGCATGCTACTGAAGCGGTCAAGTTTCATGATGGTTCAATTCTGAATTTCTAAACTACAACCTAAACTACAACTAGAACTTTATATCCAAAACTTTATTTATAAGCCTCCTGCTTATGTGAACACTGGACATTGTATTCATCTGGTGAACTGGGCTACAAAACAATCACAGCAAGATGCCTGTCAAGTCTCTTTTCTGCCATTTGTCCGTCTGACTAAAATACACAACAGAAATGTAATGTCCCCCATCTAATGTATATGAATAACTGGTTGGGAAACACAGATCAATAACGGAAATGTACAGTGATAGTGAGTGATTCAACCTTAGATAGCAATCAAGTTGCAGTTTCCGTTTTTATGTCAGAACTAGCATGCTGTAGCCAAATAGTTTATGCACAGAAGCTTGAACATTCTTGGCATAATAATATGATTGACTATTCTCTCCTTACAACTGCGTTAATGTTTGTTGTGCAGAAATTACTTTGAACAGCACAGCCATTTATGTTCACATTTATGAATGTAGTAGGGATTCGAATCCTTCATACCTTGGGCTAGAACTGTTCTGGGTAAACGAGCATTTTCGGTTGCTGGACCAAAATTCTGGAATTCCCTCCCTGTGTCTGTTCGTTCTGCTCAGTCGCTTCTGTCATTTCGTTCTCAACTTAAACTTACCTGTCTCAAGTTGCTTATCCACCATAGGCTGCCTCTCTGTCGTGCGGACTGACCTTCTGGATATCGACTTGATTGTGGCTTGCTTTTGGTGTGCCATCGATTGATGCTTTTGCATCAGACACCGGCGCATTAGAAGGTGCTAATTATTATTTACACCTTGACTACTTACCTATCGCAATAAGAACCCCGTAAGTAATCAAAGGCAGTACAATAAAATGTGGGACCAAAACAGCATTTCTTCCGCAGCTCAATCGAACCTGAGGATGCATGTTCAACAAAATACGCCGAAATGGATAAATTCTAATTTTGAACGAAACTTGTGTTCGATAACAGGCCGTCTATCCCCAGCGTTTGCCTCGATCACTTCGGGCACGTTTCGAAAGTAAGCACTCCGCTAAACTCAACGTAATAGAATAGGAAGCAAGTAAAAAGTAAGGAAGGAAACAATGCTACTAAATAACCATGGCTAATAAAATATCAACTTATGAAGGTTTTATCTGTGGCACTTCAATCTCACTGTTATTCCACTGCTGTTGAGCTCTCCGTTACTGGAGATGATCGCTTCAGTTGATGCACATAATCTTTCGTTATTTATTGTGGCTTACCTTCTCTGCTATGAGGCGAGTTTGAACCATCAGATTGAGATGCTAGAATGCCTCGATTTCATTGAGAGCTGCATTCAGCAAATCAAGCAAATAGGTTGGTCATTCTAGTAGATGTAACTTTTGAACGTGGTCTCGAGAATCGTTGTAATCAACTCTTTCAAAACCTAGCTGATAAACTTAGCTTTAAAACCAATGGAAGAGTTTTTTGCTCGTGTTAAGAAAAATACACCTACTGTCAAGAAACGACTGGGAAACTCTCATGGATGGATCACATTTATAAGAATCGTAGTTCTGCGTTGGTAGTACTTTTGATAGTGACACTTTATGCAATAATATTGGAATACAAAAATATTGAGAATGATTTTAACTTATAAATACAAAGGCAGTCAGCTGTGTTTAAGGAAATGGAATTGGATGATGAAATATCACAATTTGATATTGCTAAAGACATGAACAAATTTTGAAAGAAATGGAATGGTAAACTTTCAAAACGTAGTCAATTCCCACCCAATGTAAATTTTTGTTTAATATGGAGTTGGGGTACTTGCACCTATGTAAAAGATCAGAGGCGGCTCCAGGTTTGCTTGCGTGGGGGCCAAGAGCATTTTCAGAGGGGCGCCACATTTTGCACGGGTCTGGTCTGAGTGGCGCCTGCGTATAACCAGTAGGGGCCTACTCAAACGATCCAAAAGTCCTTGTCGAGAGGCGTCAGCTTCGGTTGGCCAGAAAGGCGACAGGGAACACCGGCCTGGATAACAAAATCTCCGAAATTCTGTACGATTTCACGCGTTCGGGTACAATTCCATAGGGGCTGGTACGCTAGTTAAATAGAAGGATGTTTGCTGCGTAATCAGTGCGTGACATCAAGAAGCTGGAGAAGCTTCTTCAGGACATTCGTGATCTGTCCCTGCCAAAGGGAAACTTCAGTGTGGCTGTCACCTCGGACAGCACGGACTGGACAATATTCTTCTCGCTCCCGCTCTTCCTTGGCCCCCAAAGCGCTACGAGCTGGCCCTGGTGAACCTCGAGGCCTAACACAGCATCTTAGAGTGAGCTGTGTGTGCGTGTGTGTGCGCAGACGTGTCGGGATCGACGAAGATCGTAATAGTAATCGTAATCTCGAGATTTCTACAGTGCCCAACGAAAGCCAAGTCCCAGAAACCAGCTTATTCACAGGCACTCAGTCAAAACAAAATCGATAGGCAAATGGGTTCGGTTCCAGGTCAAGATCCAGGAGTCAGGCAGTCAGACAGTGGGACGGCTACAGTGGATGGTGTTTGAAATTGAAGCAAGAAGAGAGCTAAGAGGAAGAGGAAGAATCAGGATAAGATTTTTGGAAAAGAAGATGTGTGGAGCGCGATAAAGCCATCTGCTCCTCCGCCATATGAGAAGTGTGGGCAATCGATGTGTTTTGAGCTGGCCAGGTGGCTGGCTTGGAAAGCGCGTCAAACCTTGATATCAACCATAGTGGCTCCAGAACTTTGGGCACCGTGTGGGAGCTCTGTCAGTGGAGCACCAACTCTAGCTGTCCCCGAACTTTGGCTGAGCGCGGTGGAGCGATGATGGTTTCTACAAGCAAGTTCTTGGGCGGAAAGCACTTGGTAACCCCAAAGCTCCATTTTACCTCAGTTGAAAGTGTTGTTTCTCGTACACGCCTTGTCTTTGGACGCGGTTCATACCGTTCATTCACAGTT
Organism: Norana najaformis; assembly: GCA_964023275.1. Classification (NCBI taxonomy): domain Eukaryota; kingdom Metazoa; phylum Annelida; class Clitellata; order Crassiclitellata; family Hormogastridae; genus Norana; species Norana najaformis. The sequence continues at coordinate 13,491,731 of OZ029922.1, forward strand.
GCTGGTCCCTCCATCTGGAACTCTCTATCTCCTCGTGTCCGCAACTCTCTTACCGAGACTTTCTTTCGCTCTAAACTGAAGACTTACCAGTTCCTGTCCGTGTATGGTTCTTAACGTTTCCTGTTCCCCGGCCTCAGTGTGCACTTCTGAACTTTATAAGCAGGGCATTATCAAATTACAGTTGTATAGCATTACATTGTACTCCCTTGCATTACTTATAATGCTTATTCTTACGTAACTATGTTTGCATCATTCACCACGCAAACACGCATCCTACGGGTGTATACGGCTGTAATTAGGACCATGGTCGTGCATAGTATTTCTCAAACCTAACCAGGTTCCGTCGGCCTAGAAGATGCCATCTGGCCTGGCCCTGGGCACTGAACCCTTGCGCTTCAGAGACATCTGCCGCCTTTTACACCTTTGCTAACCTCGACCAATGTGGGAGCGAACCGCGGGCTAACTTCACCGTCCATAGAGCACAAGCGGACGCATCATGTCGGACCGTACGGTATGTAGACGGAAGATGCGCATGCCGCAAGAACTATTTTGAGCGTTTCTTAGCCGTCTGTTTCATTTGTCAGCCTCCGGCGATGGAGGGATGTCGAGAGAGTCTAGCTGGGCTTAGGCCCGGCGGCCAATCCTGGCTGCGGGGCTCCTATCGTATACGCGTTCGTCTGCGCCAAAGCCGCACTACGTAGCCTAAGCTACCTTTGAGCTGTATAGCGGTCTGAGTGAACTTGATGCGTGGAGCGTTCGTTGGCTGTGCTTTGCTTAGGATTCAGTTCTTTGACTGTCTGAGTATCGATTTGAACTTAGTGGACGACTCAAGTGGAACCGTTTGGACTGGCCATCCGCGGGTCGCTCGTCGCGTGTCACCACGCGAGCGGGTGGTGTGTGTCGTATTGGAAAACCGATACGAAAAATAACATTCTTTGCGTTACTAATTTGGCCGTGTAGGAAGGAATTAGGAGTTTTGATGCGTTCCAAGTTTTGTGTGTGACTGAAATCGTCGTTTTTTACCTGCAGGGTCGAGAGTTGGGAGTTGAGGGCAGTAGAATGGTGATGAGGGGAGAACCCGCGGCGGTTCGGAGAGACTACAGCCTCGCCGTTTTGGCGGATCGTAGGACTTATAGAGGACCGTCAGTTTTGCCTTTAATGCTATGGTACGTCCAGCAGTAATTCTCATTTAATCTAGTTTAATCTAATTTCGTCTTCTTTCCATGTGTTCGTGCGTGGGTGCGTGGGCGTGTGTAGAAAAGTAGGCAAGCCTTTCCTCAAGCAATCTGCACTGCCTTGGGAATTGCTTTTCCGTGGTTAATCTTCATGGTGGGGTAAGAAAAACGGTTGCCCATGGCTTTGGTGAGTTGGTAGAACTTTGACTACGGCTTGATAATTTACTTCGATGACCAAAGCTGTACCATAGTTAATCCAGGCGCTTGGGGTGGATGGATATTTCCCAGTTTCCCAATCTGACCGGCAGTTTGTTGTCACGCTATTAATTGTCCAGTCCCCACTTTTTGTCCGGTCATGTCACTTACGTAGTAGTAATGGTAGTAGGAGTAGTAATAATAGGAATAATAGTAGTAATAAGAGTAGTAATAAACATTGTTTAACTACATTTTGTGGCTGCCATGATCGTTTCTGCCATACCCTACCATATCTTCCTCATCTGCTGCAAGAATGTACATAGTGCACATTGCCATAATTAATTCTTTCTGTGATTTGGCACTGAGCAAAAGAAATGACTATCGGTAATATAAATATCTTTGTTTTTTCTTTTTTTTTAAGGATGGTCTGTCTGATACTTGCCTTTACAATCCTAAACAGTGGAGTCAGTGCTGTAAGTATACTCCTGTGAATGGATTATCTAGTTTTTTTTTCTGGATTCAGTCTGTTCTGCAGTGATTCTGAATGGATCTATATAGATATTTTAACCTACAGGTGGTCATCAGTGGTCAGTTTTGTCTCAGAATGACCGGATGAGGACAGGAGGCGAGATCTTCTCTCCATTTGCAATTAAGTGGAAACGTCTTGGGCTAACTCAGTCATCCGGGGAGTGTCTTTGGGACAGAAATTTTATAGAATTTCTCTTGCTGTAGTACTGTTGAAAATGAACCTTGTTTTTGTGTAATGTAAACATTATTTTATGATTGACTGTTCAGCATCAGCATCTCGCTAATTATGCAAATTATATAAATTATTGCTGAATAGGTAAAGGGCTGTTGGACTATGAGTCCTTTTGGTTTTACCTTCTCAACATGAGCACCAATTGTTTTGCAATGCTATTGTTGATACTGTTGACGAAAGAAAAGCATTTTTAATTTAAAACTTTCTATTAGGCATCCTCATCTTGCTTTTTGGCTTTGCATCATCACGCAAATTGTCTTATAATAATTGTAATAAGAGTAATAGCGCTAACAAATATACTAATGATGACAGATGTAAGGAATTATATGAACAAGTTCTGGATGGACTCTTGCACAGCTTTACGTTGCTTAATGGTTTATTTTTGTGTCCATGCACTTGCATGCACCTGCATAAACAGAACAGCTTTCTGGGAAACATTTTTCATAAACGACTGTTTTAATGTGTCTAGTGTGTTTTTGACTGCTGCTTATAAATAGCGGAACAACCGTAAGTTATATTTTTACATAACAGTTGCTTTCTATGTTGTCATTCATGATTCCGTTTCTGGTTAATCACTTCAAGTCGCTTAAGTTTCTCTGTCTGTGTCTGTTACTTGGTGAGAAAGTCTGCTGTATTCAGCAAGTACCCATACAACTGGATTAATGTATTACACAGATATTTGTAACACTAGTTGGTTTCAAGATAGGGCTTATCTTTATGAATGGCTAGACACTTTAATCTCTTGCCTAACCTCAATGTTATTTTTAACTCATATGGACAGTGTTTCTGTCTATTTACGACAGCTCCGAATTGTTGCTCCATTTTCAACAGAGGCCAGACCTCGGCCAGCAGGCAAGCCAGTGGTGGTGATCATCATCATTTGATGTTTCTGTGGCCATTGCCTTGTTCTTTTCAGTCTGAACACAGCTTTATCTTACCCCAATGCTTTATTGCCTCTACAACACACCCATCTCTCCGAGGGTGAGATGTCATCTTATCGGGAGTTCTTTAATGCCTGCATAAAATCAATTTCCAGACAGACCATAACCTAATCGTCTGCTGGGACTTGGAACTACAACCCCAATAGGCTTTTCAAAAGCCAACTCTTCTAATCTTGGTTTTAACAGATTTACAGAAAAGTTGATAATAAACTGTTTTCTAGATGTTAATAAACTGCTTTCTAGATGTTTGGTGTATAATTGTAATTTACCTATACCAACAACATAATATATACAATTAAAAACAACTGTGTGTCTGTAGATGTATAGTTACAATAATGTATAAATGCCAGAAGCAATAAATGAATATATTATATAAATTTTGTAAATATACACATATTACAGCGAAATTAATAAATTATGCATACATTAAGTTTGCAACTTTATAATTTGTAAATCTTATTATGCATTAGTATAATAGTATTATGGTGCATGCGTGTAGTACAATATATTATTTGTAATCATGCAAATTATGTTTGACATGAGCTGTTGTCAGTTCTGACACCTCTGACTTGTGAAATCTGTTGGAGTGCTGGTAATTTTGCCCAATTGCAGTTATCTGAACTTCAGAGATATGATTTCAATGGATTGCGTAACAGATGTTCTGTTAACTCATACATCACTACACTGGAGACTTTTTATAATATGCTTAGTTATAACATGCATTCTGATGTAACGTGGTCTGGAACACGGATTCCAAAATTAATTTACCAAATAATTCAGCAAATAAACTGTTTATACTATGACCGTGTTATAAGGCGGTTCTTAACACTACTCCCAAAGACTGCATTATACTGAGTTTCTGGTGTACCAATATGTATTTCCTATGTTCTAGAAATTTCTAGATATTACCAGATGCCTAAAAGCGCACTGTTGGTTTCTTTTTATCTTTTATCTTTTTTTCCTGTCTGGCTCATTCTCTGTTAAAGTCCTTCTGTCTGTGTTTGTTTTGTCATGGCAATGTGTAGGACGTTGTGTTCATGTGTCCACTTGTATTTCCTAGTTCTGTTTCTCATCTCTGTGTTTGCCATTGACTCTGACGGATGAGCTTAAGAGGAATCAGTACTATGGTTGAGATGCATGGGTGCTGTCATTCGGCTGTTCTGCAAGGGAATGGCATGCGATACACTATGATGCAAGAGACAAAACAGTTTGCCAGTATGCGGTAAACATTGGGAGTGGGAATTGCCTCACTGCTTCAGACAATCCGTCTGCACTTTCTCCAGTCATTCCGATCCCATCAGTAGGCGTTCCCCCACTGCTTCCAACCACCTTCCCTACGGCTTGCTTGCCAAGTGCTGCTGGCATAATATCTCCATGACTTCTCCATTGTGCAAGCTTAAATACGCTAACTCTACATGCAGAGTTTTAATCAGTGCATACTCTATACTTGGGGCAGACATGGAATGCAGCCCTTAATGTTTTAGCAACTTTTTGAGGTTCTTAAAGGTGCTATATAAATGTTCAGATATATATATACACATTGGGTCTTGAAAGTCATATAGTATCAATCAGTTCAAGTATTCAGAATTACAGCCAATGTAGAAATGAAAACAAGCATAGCTCTTTATACCTGAGATAGGCCAAGCATGCTGCGAAGTATTCAAAATTGCAGTAAGTGTAGAAACGGAAGCCAGTGCAGCTAATTAAACCAGTGGCAAACCCAACACTGCTGTGAATTCTGCGTGTAAGAAGTATTATTGAAAGTGAGATGTTTGGTAAATATTCTGACTGGTTTATTAACAGCACTTTAGGTCCTGAAGGTAATTGTGGCCAAGGTTGCCTTTGACTTTGGGTGTGGCCACAAACGTTTCTGGAGAGAGACTTTCCATCTGCTTCTCAATCCACATCCGGGTAGATTTAATCTGGACCATGCTTTGTGGTGCTTCTACTTCACAGCACTGATTCCGGTCCAGATGGTGCATGCCTGCAGTGCTTGTAGTATCTTTCCTTCCCCACCCCGGGGATGTTACCAGGGAAGGAAATCTTCTTCTGTGTGCTTTCTATCCTCTGGAGGACTAAGTTTGTGTGTCTGTCTGCCTCTGTCTGTCTGTGTCTGATTACCTGTCTTCTTGTCTCCTTATCTGAGTATACCTGTGTAAAGATCATTGTGTGTGTGTGTTCCGACTGACCATTTAGTTTTAAGCAGGTGGCCGGATTGACCATGTCTCTTATGTCCGGCCATTGATTAATTTATGTGGTGGTGGGGTAGTGCATGGTAGTGAATGGTTTGTGGATGAAGAATAGGTAGCATGTGTTCCTATAACACATGTGATTCCCTGCATCTTGTCCTTCAGTGAGTGAGTGAGTGAGTGAGTGAGTGAGAGTGAGTGAGTGAGTCAGTCAGTCAGTCAGTCAGTCACTTGTAATAAATGTTTTTAACTTAACTGAACACTAATGGATGCATAAGTACACAAGGAACTCTTGCATGTTTGTGATGTATTATTGCTCTTATGAGGCACTTAAAAGGTGCTATATTAAGTGTCTGAATACACACACTGTAGCACATCTTGCATTCACGACTATTCTACCAAGCTTACATTTCTGTTAAACTGTTTCCACTCCATATGTGGTCAATATTTCCTGTTACCAGGCACATCTTTGCACATCGGAACTATTGAAGGGGCATTATCAAATTTCAGTAACTGTATTAAGCTGAGGCTGAAAGTCATTATCAGTAAATACCTTACATTAGTCATAAGTTTTTGCTTAGTAGCACCATTGACTGATGCTTGAGCATTATTGACAACGGTGGCTTAGTAGCACCATTGGCTGATGCTTGAGCATTATTTACAATGGTGCAGTTGAAGTTTTCAGATTATTATTATTATTATTGTTATTATTATTAAGTTGCAGATAATTACTTTAGTACCTGCTTGTTGTTCATGTAAATGTATTCTTCTAAACTATTGTTCTTTGGTGTTGTTGTGGTGATGCAGCACCAGACTGTAATTACTATTTATTTCCTGTAGAGAATTCTTGGATAACGTGACGTACCTTATCAGTGGTTACCTGTGTGATCTTTACTGTATATCCAATTTTCCAGACAGTATGGAAGGTGCTCTGGTCTGAGTTGATAAGCTGATGGGTGGACTAGGGTGCTTGATGGTTGAGCTGGAGGTGGATGAAACAGCCACACAACCATTGAAAGCCAGATACCGAAACAGCCTTCCTTACCCACTAGCTGTTTGGTTACTGCTAGGATGTGGATGGGTGAGGTGGGGCGGGTGGCGGGTACGTTGGCCTTCTTCAAGTCAGAAGCAGCTGGGCTGAATTCCCGCCAGACAGACTCTAGACCCTCTAGACTGTTTGATGGGAAGAGCAGCGGTTCCAGGTGTGTTCCATTAGGCCTGAATTTTATGTCACCTGACGTCTTGTTATTCAGTCTTTGCTAAGGATTTGTTGAGTTGTTTGTGGCCGTTTCCAGGGTATGAATGACCAGATACTTAGAATTTTAAAGGTCCCAGCAGTAATCCAGTGAAACATTTTAGTAGCGCTGTGCAGAGAAAAGTTAGATTTTTAGGAGATGGCCTAAACAACAGAAGCCATAAGTTGTATTTTTTGAGTCGAATGATTTTTACAGAATCAGGTTCTTAATAAAACCGTAATTATGTCTGGTTCTGCGTTATTGGTTTGCTGTGGACCATAAGCTATTTTGAAGGGTCCGTCGGCACATATACCAAGAAGAAAAGCAGGAGCAGTTCCTTGAGCTAACCTTGAGTATCTCCAATGGGTATGAAGTGTATGTTTAAAATGTTTATTTTAAAGCTGAGTTCGCTAAGCGCAGGGTGGATCACAAATTTCGAATATCTTCTACGCTGGCAGAGGTTTGAACCTGAACTTTGGGAACTGACATGCTAACCTCTAGACTACTGCACTTGCAGTTGAACAGAACCACTATGGTGAGTGAATGAATGAAATGAGAAAACTGCACCTGATGACTTCAAGTCAGCCTTTGAAGCCTAAACAGATATTTGAGTTCAGTCTGAAGGGGCAGAAGATAAACTGTCTGATAGAGATTTGTTTGTGAATGGTACGTAAGAGTGCAAAGAATTTTGCTGTGAGCATCTGTGAGAAAGGCCCTAGTGGCATGAATTTTTGACCAGGTATGAATGACTCACCAGTGACGTCATTCTGAGTTGAATAAGAACACGTATGATCTCAGTGAGGTTTTTCAAAGAATTTTGATACGTTGGATGGTGAAATACGTAGATGCATTGCATTTCTGTATTGAGTCTCAAGACAACACACATATCCAGGCTTCACTGAGGAAGCAGATAAACTTAGGCCGTTCATTGATTTACCTTAAAGTTGACTTGTACCTTTGCCAAACAGTCCAGGCCAAGTTGACCTGGGATAAATACATATAGCCAGACAGACTTGTACAAAGACAGGTAAACAGACTGTCAGACAGACAAACACTTATTCAAGCAGACAGAGAAACAGAAAGACTCAAACTTAGAAAAAGACAAACAGAATCATGGTCCTCATTTAAAATGAACCAAAAACAGATATCACCAATCTACAAAGGCAGATTTACTGTGCCAAACCATTTGTAAAACAGACTTGTACTGTGGCCATTTTGGATGGTGATGTTGAGTAAAAGTTGGTCTCAGGTAAACAACACCATTTTGAGTGGGAATTAGCCCTATCATATAGTTAAATAGTCTTCCACATAAAGTAGTAAGACACGGAAGAAATCCAGCCACCAGCCCCTGAGGAATTTGTTTATGTTCTGCCAGGCTCCAGCTACTCATAGTTGCTTTCTTAATTGTTTTGCAGCAATGATGTCCTTGTTATTTCTGCTTAACATGCTCTTTTTTGTTTTGCTTATAACTCACAACCACCAATATTATCCATTAGCATTATTATTCCACTTGGACCTGTCTGGCTGAGTGTGCAGGTAGTTTATAACAAAATAAAAGGCATAGATTGAGAATGTATACATATGTTTCAGTATATACAAACACTTATGTACACACATTAGTAAAGTGATCATTCTTAAGAACATTCAGGAATGATTTGTTCTCTAACTAAACTTGTACATGCCTGTCTGCAGAGGGACTGATTGCTAACTGACAGTGGTAAGCATTTTGTATACAAGGCTTTGCCATGCTGCAGGTCTGTCTGTCTGTGTCTGTCTATCTGCCTGTCTGTCTGCTTGCCTCTCTGTTTGTCTGTTTGTCATCTGTCGGGCAGTGTATGCCTTTCTGTATGTACATGTTTCTTGATCTCTTAGCTGATTTTGATACGGTTAATCAATCCATTCTTTTACACTGTCAAGCAACACTAGTTTGGTATTTCTGGTACTGTTCTAAATTGATTTGCAATTATCTCAGCGCTGGCACCCAAGCCATGAATCTTGCCTATGGGCTATCTGATCCAGTCACTTTGGACTGGCTTTCCTCAGGGGTCAGTCCTTGGGCATTTGATTTTTATGCTTTATGCTGTGCCCCAGGTTCTCTTCTTAGCAAATTTACCGTGGGTTGTCACTTTTATGGGATGACATGCACATTTATATATCTTTCAGTTACATGACTTGTAACTCTTCTGGTCAGTTGTTATCCAGTATAATGGATGATGTTCATTCATGGATGACTGTCAATAAACTGTTATTAAATCCACCCTAGGCAGAGTTTCTGCTTCCTGGTGCTTCTCAGTGGCTTACATCTTGCTGGATCAGTAAACGAGAGCTCAGAATGCTGTGTAATTTGGGTGTTACAGTTGACTCCAATTTGTGCTTCAATGACCATGTCAGTGCCATTAGTAAATCGTCTTATTTCCACGTTTGTGGAATTAGATGTTATATTCCCATTGCTGCTCAAGTGTTGCTGGCTAATGCACTCATTTCCAGCCATGTTGATTATTGTAACTGTCTTCTGTTTGGTGTCACAGAAACATATTTGTAAAAGTTACAAAGAGTTCAGAACTCACTAGCTAAAGTAATTACAGATACTACTAAACTAATATGATCACATCATTCCAATTCTTAAAACATTGCACTGGCTCCCTGTTGAGCAGCGTATTAATTTTAAAATTGGAGTAATTGCCTATAAGCCAGCTGCAGTACCTTCAAAATATGCTTACCCTTCAGACTTATCATCACTCTGCTGGATCATGTGTTTTCCCTTGCCATGGGTCAGTGAATATTGCACTTTGCAGGAGGGCATTTGCGGTTGATGACCCATGGTTCTGGAATGCATTTCCACAGTCTGTTCGCTCTGCTGTGTCCTTGGTATCTTTCCTTTCTCAAGACTTTTGTTCAGTGTTTATACTCCGTAGACTGTCTTTCCGTCTCATAGGATTGACGCTAGGAATCGAGCAGATTACGATTCTGTTTTGGAGTGCCATCAATTAATGTCTAGTGCATTAAGATAATGGCACTAGGGAAGTTTTAAGGTTAGGTTAGCTTACATATGTATGCATTTATATATATGCATTTGTGTGTGGGTTATTTGTGACATAGGCGTTACCTTAAAACTTTCTCATCTGAAAGTATAAAGCATCCGTTTAATGAATTGATGCATTAGTAATTATGATCACATGCTGCGGAAGTCTTTAGGTTCAATTATTGTTCTTCACCATTAGCGGAAGGAACTGATGTAAGGCAGATCAAAGAGAACTGTGTACTATGTTCAGTTTCCTAACAGAAAAATGTTCAAAGACTGCATTAGGAGCAATCAGAAGAGGCCCTTTATATATCTGACCTTCTGACTGAGCATAGTGTGTAAGTAACCTGGCCCACTACCCGTAATTTGATGCCCTGGATAATTTGCTTTTTGAAAGTGTACCGTAGGTTGAAGGAGGGGTTGATGTGTAGGAGGAAGGGGAAGAGCAAGTATGTTTACGCGCTGGGAGTTGGAAGTTATAGCTGCTTTATGGATTGGGTGTGTTTTGCTGGCACTGCTCAAGGTCGTCCGTTCTGCCTTGGCTCCCTCCCGCACCAGTTTAGACAGGATTGAATTTCAAGATGTGTTTTTTGCTGGTTAGGAAATAAACAGCCAAGAGGCAACAACCCCAACTGTACGCAGCAGCTGTAGGCCTAGGCAACAGTTGGACTCAGCAGCTGTGCACAGCTGTACAAAGCAGCTGTTGTAGCTGCAGTGGATGCATGCGCTGCTGTTTATCTACTCTTCTTACTATGTCTAGATGATGTATCATGTCCTTTCCTGTCCGGGGGAGGGGAGAGGACGAGGGGTAGGGGAGGGGTGGCGGTGGCATTGGACAATACTTACCACCAAGTTTGTAGAAATTTAGTCTTGGATGGGTTAAGGAGGAGTTTATTAGCCACCATCCAAGACTGCAGCTCCTCAGAGGCATCAGACAACAGCTGCACAGACGAGTGACAAGACAAACTGTCCAATGAAATGTAGCTTTGGGTATCATCCACATAGTTATTATATAACAGTGAATGATTGTCTAGCAGAGTACCAAGAGGTGTGGTGTATAATGTAAACAAAAGAGGACCAGGTACAGGACCCTGCGGAACACCACAAGTCAACAAAGCACTAGCTGAATAATTTCCATTTAAATATATGGAATGAGTGCGGAATGAGTGCCAAGGCTGAGATAAGTAGCAGACCAATGTAGGGCAGGACCTGAAACCCCAAACAAGTGCTTGAGACGATGCAAAAGGAGAGAATGGTCAACAGTATCAAAAGGCAGGATACAAGTCAAGGAGAACAAGTACGGTCACCTTACCCTTATCCATGGAGCACATGATGTCGTTATGAACAGCAAGCAGGGCAGATTCCGTTGAACGAAACTTACGGTATGCAGACTGAAATGGAGAGATTAGTGGGTTGGAAGAAAGATGGATTTGCATATGATTCAAAACTACCCATTCAAGAATTTTAGGTATAAAATTTAAAGTTGAGATGGGTCTGTAATTAGACAGGTCACCTGGATTGAGAGAAGATTTCTCCTTTTATCGACAGAAAAAGACCAACAGGCAGGCGAATAGATAAGCAGACTCATGAGCAGACAAATAAACATACTGACAAGCAGGTAAACGGACAGACAGACAGACTGACTGACTAACTGACCCACTGACTGAGCTGTACACAGGCAAGAGACAGACTGTCAAACAGACAGACAGACAACAGGCAGGCAGACAGACAAGCACACAGACTCATGCTTAGACAGACAGACAGACTTATGGGCAGATTGGCACAGAGGCACTAAGACAGTCATTGAAGTAAATAAGTCCAGGCAACAGACACTGACTGCAGGAACCGAGGGACTGACAGATACCCAGAGGCACATACATGGAATGGAACAAACGAAGAGGTCAACAAAGAATGAGGTATTTATAGGCAGATAAGCAGAATGTTAATAATATCAATATTAATGCCAGTATGTTGTTCATTCAGCAATATTAACATTAATACTAATATTATTTTTTTATTATTTTGCTATTGTTCCTTTTGTTTTTATTAACCTCCCAGTTTATAGTGTGCAGTAACATCCCTTGAGGCAGCAGGGATACATCATATGAGTCAAATAAATCTCACTTTAAAAAGTCCAAAGTAACTGAAACATAAAATAAAATAGAGACATGCTTAAGTTCCTCATGGCCCCGTCATACATTTCTGATCTTGTTTTTTCTCTTTAAGCTCTCTTTTCCTGTCACTTCCAGGAGGAAAATTCCACCGTCTGTTTTTTAAAGTGCAATGTATTGTTGGTAGTCTGATCTACTGTTTGAGACAGTAGAGAAAGCATTTTTGGCTGGGAGCCAGGCTGATAAAATATCTTTGTGCATTAGTGCAACTTGGTCATATCTTTATCATCTAGAGAAAGAAAAGAAGAATCTGAAGATTAGTAAAAGAAGAATCTGAAGATTAGTAAAGGACAGAATTTGTTACCTTCATTTTATTTATTATTTAGCGTATGCAGACCTTCATGATTAACGTGGTTTATTACCTTCACATTTATTTAATTACCTTTGTAGTTAACATCATTTGTTATGTTTGTAGTTAATGTTTTCTTACATTCACATTTCACAGCATCTTTCATTATCTTCATAGTTAATGTCTTTTATTACCTTTGTAGTTAATGTCTTTTATTGCCTTGGTGGTTAATATCTTTCATTACATTCATAACTGTCATTTTTTTGTTATATTTATCATTAACAATTTCATAGTTAACATCCGTGGCATCCAGCCCTGTGAATCCTCCCCTGTGAATCCTGCCCAGTGAAAAGCCAGGAGTGGTATGCATGGTGGGGTGGGAAAAGAAGGTATGGGAATTAGTAGAGGATGAGGAGTAGGAGGATGGGGAGGCAAAGAAGTGAGAAATAGCATAAAATTATGAGGACCTGGTAAAGGCATTGGTGGCTGAGAAGGAGTGATTTGGTTGCTGGAGCTCCTGCAGTGGACTCCTGTGTATTATTCTTAGATCAGGGTTGTTTTCCAGGTGATGCATATCAGGCCAAGTGTTTTGTTACCTGGAAAAATCAGTGGTCAGATTTTTATGGATGACAGACAAAGGATGCTGAGAAATATCTTCCATATTCAGTTGATAAAGCATCTTTGGGACGGGACCAGTTAACCCAATAAATTACCCAGTTAATGAGGTTCAGAGTGATTCAAATCATTTCATATTCTACCTTCAGTCTTCTAGGTGATCCACACATGGACACATACATGCACACACCCATGCAGACCTCTATGCATACATACATACTTATATTCATACGTACATACATACATACATTTACACATTCATTCACACATTTATATATACATATATGTATGTGTGTGCATGTATGTCTATTTAGCGCCTTTTGCAGCTCTCGGCAGGTGATATAGAAATGTCCAGATATATTCGTTCATGCATATATCCATATATATGTACATTCAAACAGTCAAGAAGTTTGTATATTGGGCAGTTTGGGATGAAGTTTTGGGAAAATGTTTGCCAATAAGCAATGAGAGAGAACGGTTTTGAGAACCTTTGTAATCTCAGGATCATATAGGCTACTTAGGACTGCTGCTGTGTTGATGTTTAAATAAAGAGTGTAAGCTATATACAGTGGTGTGCAAAAGTCTGGAACCACCTACGAATTTTGACATTTTTTCAACTTTATGACCTTTTACTGTAATTTTTTCATTACCCCACTATTTTTTTTGTGTTTTTCGTTATAAGGGATATATTTGGCTATTATAATCATCTTTTTAATACCAATTATTTCTGTTTTTGACAGAAGTGTAAGTTCTGAAACATACTTAGTACAACTTTTGTAAATTTCACAAATCCTGCGTGAAACTGGATCAAGATGTTCCAATCAGCGCGCGTTATTTCTGACCAATCAGGAGGCAGTTTTCACCAGCCAATAACAGTCCAGGGTGTCTAGGTAAGACAGCAGCTATAAAATAGGCGCGCTCTTTTGGATTTCTTACACTTTCTGCATCGACCATGACGAAGAAGCGTGGCTTGGTGTTGGAGGATCGTGTTCGTGTGACAGTGTTGAGGGAGGAAGGCTTTTCATGCCGCCAGATTGCCAGCAAAGTCGGCTGCAGTCACAGCGCCGTTGTAAAAATCCTGCAGAAGAAGAACACGACGGGTTCGGTGGTAGACAAGCCTCGGTCCGGGCGTCCACGTGTATCAACATCACGCCAGGACCGTGCTCTTCGACGCTTGTCATTGACCAACCGCAAGTTGACTTCGCCTCAGCTACTGCGTGAGTGGTCAGACACGTCTCACGTCAGTGCAAGTTCATCAACTGTTCGTCGTCGGTGCCTGAAAGTACTGTATTTGGGCTGCGGGGCTGCAAGGCACGCAACAAGCCACTGATGAGTGACGTACAAAGGAAGAAACGGATCGAGTGGGCGTGGAAACACTCAAGCTGGACAAGTGACAAGTGGGAGAAGGTGCTTTTCAGCGATGAAAGTACCTTCTGCTTGTTTGGCAATCAGGCCCACACCTACGTGAGGAGATTTCCTGGAGAGCAGTTCAAGCCTGAGTGCCTCAATGTCACTGTAAAGCATCCTCTGAAGATCATGGTCTGGGGCTGCATGGCTGCCAGTGGCGTGGGACGCTTGCACATCGTCGATGGAATGGTGAACGGGGCGAAGTACATCACAATACTGCAAAAGTGCATGTTGCCATCAGCGGAGCAGCTCTTTCCAGGCCGGTTCCTGTTCCAAGATGACAACGCACCTTGCCACCGAGCCAAACTGGTGATGAACTGGAAGCGTCAGCACAAGATTGAGTCACTTGACTGGCCTGCGCAATCTCCAGACCTCAATCCCATCGAGAATCTGTGGCACAAGGTGGCATTGGAAATTTCAAAGAAGCGCCCAACTTCAAAGCGTGAGCTAATTGAATCGCTCATTACTGCCTGGAATCGCGTTGTCACGCATGATCACCTCGTCAAACTTGTGCACTCGATGCCGAAACGGTGCAGACAGGTGATCAAGAATAAAGGGTGGCCCACCAAATACTAATTCACCACGGTCACACAAAACGGCCTTTTTCAAGGCCACATAAATGATTACGAAAGAATACAGACCACACGTGACCTGTTTTAAAGCACACAGTGTAAGCTATATATGTCAGTGTAAATAAAGTATAAGAGAAATCTAATTACGAAACCATACAAACTTTTTCTAGAGTGTTTAAGTTTAGCTTCACAGCAGTCAGTATCACTGGTAGCAGACAGGATCCACAGCAATTGGCCTATGCAAACATAAATGGCTGTACATTAGAAATGATCAAAGTGAATGGTGACCATGTCTTTTGATTACATCAATTATGAATTGAAATGCGACTTTGGCTGGAGAAGGACAAGTCTTATGCAAAAATATGTTCATTACTGTTCACTTTTCTTATTTTTATTCAAAGCATAACGTATTTGACATAAAGTAGTTAATGTAATCAATGTATTTAACTCAAACACAAAGTTTTTAATGGTTTTCTTGAGCAGCTTCAGGCATTTTCAGTCTTCTTATGCTAAATTCCAATGAAGTCTATAAAATTTGGTTAAATTCGTGCATTTGGAATACTGCATCTTGGAGGCCAGTAAGACGTAGTGAGACTTTTGGATTATAAATGCACTTACTTATTCACTTTATTCACTTCACACTGAAAGAAAGAACTTTGTTAAACATTTTTACAGAGTTCTTTCTGTGCGTGCAGTCAAGTGTTAGAATGGAATAAATCAGAGTTATGTGTTAGAAAGTGTTAAGGGAGTTGAATCTTGACACCAAAGGAAGAAAATTATGAGAAGAAAACTATCAGACAATGAATTAAGTTGAAACACCATCATGTTATTAAGTTCGTGAGTTATTCCAGTGAGGAAGTTGGAGTCAATGATGTATGGAATGCTGCTATTTTTTCTGAGGCTGTTGATTTAATGAGCTTTTAGTGGAGACTGGTTTCTGATTCTGCAAACTGAGTCATAAAGGCAAGAATGTCATTTGATCCAAAGTGTTGGATTTGCAAGATTTGAAGGAAAGAGAAGCAAAGAAAGAGCACAACAAGGCTATCCACGAAAACATCAATATTATAATAAAGTATGCAATATGCATATGTTGTTTTCATCTATGCTTGTGTATATACAGACATCAAAAGACTGGACCAGATATGAAAATGCACAGGATTTGACCAGTGATCAAAAAGAATGGAGATCATTTGGCCACACCAATCACTGCCAAATGTGCAATAATGTCAAGAATTGACAATTGACGACACTGTCAGTGATGATGGTGAAGGGCAGACGTAGCTATGACCTCTGTAACCCCTATCCTTCTGCCTGTAAGGCTGTAATGCTGTAGTTCTGTATTCTCAACAGAATAAGGTCCTCATTTGTGGACAGACTCTATGGTTCCCTAAGTGCGTGTTCTGTATGGGGTTAAATCTGAATAAGATGAAATAAATTTTTTTTAAACGAACCTGTCATCATATATTAAAGTGGGTGACAATATTTTATTACTGTCCATGATAGATGGGTCTGGTGTGAATTATTTGGTTTATCTGATTATTTTAAATGTTGGAGGTGGGATGAGGGGCTTATGATACAGGAAGATGTTGTGCACTTGCTCTGGAGGCGTGCAGATGATGCTACAGACGGTGCTGCTTCTGCTGCTGATGCTGGAGCCTCTGTATCATTGACATCATGGGTAGCTGTCTACACGGCCACAAAATGGTCTGTCTGGTCAGATAATTGATTCCTTATGAGATTCCTACAGGGAATGCATTTCCTCAAATTTCCATCACCAGGCAGGCAGGCAGACAGACAGGCAGGCAGGCAGGCGAGGGGTGCTCTGAGAGAGGAAATTGAAGTTTAAATTTTGGAATACAAGCCCACCATGCTAAAAGTCTGGCAAATTAGCATTTGAAGCCATCCGTTTAATGAAACAGAATGTGGTTGGCTTTTATGGTGTGAATGTCTTCAACCTAAGGAACTAGATTATTATAGAGTTTTCATAGGTAACTGAAGGCTTTCGTACAGCCTCTTAAAAGTTGATGTATACATTTTGTTATTACATTACATGTTACACATGATGATGATGATTTGGACTGGGTAAAATTTATTGCCTTGTTTAATTTTGTTTCCCTTGACTTGAAAACGTGATTTATGTGCCATTATCTGTCTAGGCCATGTTAGTGTTAAGCTTATCCATGGAGTCATGGATCTTAGGGGCTCGTATGGGGTGGGGTCTGTGGCCAGATCACCAGGGCTGATACCTTGTCCTGAACCACACCCTGACTGGAAAGCAACAGGGAAGGGCAGGTAGTGGGTGGATGACTACAGGGTTGAAGTTGCAGCCAGGTTGCCAGTGGGTGAATCATTAACAACTCTGCTTAGAGATTTTACATTAGTAATCCCTGCTGGATTGTTTTGTCTGGATGTGTGCCACAGTCTAGTGGGTTAGTATGCTGGACTGTAAACTGCAAGGATGGGTGTTCAAATCCCCTCCAGGGGCAGAAAAATGTTTGCTCCACTTGTACCCCCCCCCCCCCCCCCCCCGTCAGACTCAGCTGTGAAATTACTACACTGACCATACAGTGTCAGTAGGAAGATCAGACAATGAGAAGGACTGGCAAGCCTCCTTCATGTGCCAAGGCTAAGAAAGTGAAGTCATTAATGTGCCATACCCATGACTGCCTCTCAGAGTTAGCTTAAAGGACTGTTCTTCTTCCTTCTTCACTGCAACTAGCAGAAGGTCTAAACAGGTCCACAAAGAATCAAAGCTGCTAGCATTAAATTAAGGCAATGTCCTTGACATTTATTTTCCATCTTTATTTTCTAACTGGCTTGTTCATTACCATCTGCTGGCATCTAGAGTATGTATCCAAGCATTTATGTAGAGCCTTTTACATTACTGTGATGTAGTTGGCCATTTATATAGCACTGCTTGTGTGTGTAATTACGATATGTATCTGGCCATTTATATAGCTTCTTTTTAGAAGCCCACAAAAGTGCTAAGAACCTCACACAACTTTTTCTGAACTGTTTATCTCAGAGTGATTTCAGTTCTTCCTTCCCCAATGCTGTACTGCTTTACGAGCCTAATGTTTCAATTCTCTCTTTGGTTTGGAGTTGTGGCCAGATCCCCAGACCTAGGAATGCTGGGTCTATTTGGTATGGAGCGATGTTCTGCTAAACTGTCGATGTTCTGCAGAGTACTTATTTTCTATAAGCAGTTCTTTTTGTTGCATGCACCCCAAGCTCCAGGTGGAGTTTTTAATTTATGAAAAAAATGAACTTTTTCTCTTTCATTTCTGTAAGCAGTTCTTTTTCTAAAATTCAGTTTTAATTTAATTTAGAAACCTAAGTCACAAAATGTGAAATTATTTGTTTTTGCCATTTGGAAGAAACTTCTTGACCATGTAACCCTGACGGCCTTTGAGTGAATAGCATTCAGTGTGGTTATTTTTTTAGTGTGGTTATTTTTTTAGTGTGGTTATTTTTTTGTTGAGGAATTCTTCCAGTTGGTTGATGTTTTTTTTTCTGTTGTGGTTTTCTGCACAGCAGCAGTTTGACTCAAGTTCATTACCTGAATGCGGAGCCTGCACTATGGTCGGAGGATGCAAGTGCATTGGTGAGAAGGGCAGTCGTGTGAGTACTTTACATACTTGTAAAGAAGTATTCAGTTATGGAAATTTTCAGCAAAGTACTTGTTAACTTGTTAAACTGTTACTTCGATTATAGGACATGTGTGTCACTGTTTGTTCATTTGTTTGTTTGTCTGTGTGTCACTGATGCTAGATCTCTGTCTGTCTGTCTGTCTGTCTCTCTCTCTTTCCTTCTGGCTGGAATTAATCCCTCCTAAGGGAGGGGTCAGCCACATGGATCCTTCTTTTCCATTTGTTTCTGTCTCCAGTATCATCCTTTTCCAGTCTGAGGAGCTTTAGGTCTTGCTGAATCATGTCTCCCAATCTCTTCCGTTGTCGTCCGGACTTCGACATCGGTAACCCTCTGCTCTCGTAATTAATGGTGAGGCTAATGCCATCACTAATGCTAGATCATTTATTATGTAGACATAATTGCAACACCTCATACACAGCGTAGATATTTCCCTTCAGCAGTCATTAGCTGTTCGTTTAGGTGATGGGTTTCATCTGAGTCATAACAGTGCTTGCTGTAGACTTAGTGAGTAGCCTGTATTCTGTGAGTACAAGTATTTATCCAGTACCTGTTAAGTAAGTAGGCTTTGCATATGGCAAGCACCCTTGCACATTGCGTGGTATAGAAATTTGAGTGCTGTGGTGGTGCCTTTCAAATCACTTATCTCCAGGATAAAAGTGTTTGTCAGGGCATTTATCAGCTTACTCATTGCTTGGATTGTTTTGGGAGGTTGAGTTTCATACACATGAAGCAGAGAAGCAGGCACTGTTGGATGGATCTTGCCACTAGATGTCGCCGGTGGTGGTAGTTTTTGTTTAGTGCCTTTGTCATAAGGAAAATGATTAGCGGTGCCCTCCTCCTTGATCCAGGCTTGGGATTGACGCTACCCGATTGGGGTACTGTGGGAGTTTTTAGATGTCACCCTCATCTGGTTTTCCTTATATAGCTATCCACTCTGTTCCCAGAGGGTCCCCTCTCCCTCTCCCTACCCACGTCCCTCTCTTGCTGGATTCCTCCCTCCCTCTACCGGGAGGGACCAGCAGCCATGCATTTGACATTTGCGTGTGATATATGATGTTTCGGTTTTAGTGCCTCTGGAGCAACCTGAGGCTTTTGAGTGAGATTGTGGCCAGCTTCCAGTTGCCTGCCGTTGCTCGTTGCTGGACCTTTGCGGGCCCATGGATAGAGGCTGTGGGAGAAGGCCTACAGTTGTAGGCCTTTGTTGGTTGATCTCAAAGGCAGTACTTAAGAAGGGTCGTCACTTGTAGGCATTGGTTAGTCTGTTGTCAGGGACAGAATACCTAGGGACGGCATTCAGTGTCTGATCTTTGTTGGTCCACTTGTCAGAGGCAGTGGATGGAAAGCGTTCGCATTCCCTTGATTTCAGCAAATGAGTTGTTGGATTTATGGAATCTTTCCAGTTTGTAGGGTGTTAGGTGTGTGTCCTGTATTCTGTGTTTAGTCTAGTTCTATCTGTCTTTCTTCGGTCTTGCCTTGTCTCCAGTCTTGCCTTGTCTCGTAGCTTGGCCTTATCTGTTTAGCTTGTCTCTAATCTGCTCTTTTTTGGTCCACGTGTGTTCTGATCGTCTTGTATGCGGCTTTGAGTAGTTTTCTTTTGGTTCTTGTCTTGCCCTCTTTTGCTTTCCGTGTCCCGTTCCCTATCTTGTCTTTTCTCTTATATCTTTAGTCTGCTGTAGTCTGTGTCCATCCATTTTGAGCTTTTTATCTTGACTTGACTAATGCAAATTTTTTTGCATTAATGTGATAACGCGACAGCTTAAAGTTAGTTGCCAAAAACGTTTCTGCAAAGATGTTGGTCTGTTTGAGTCTCTGCCTCTACACCTTTGCAGTGTTGCTTATACACTGTTTCTTTTTTGTGCTTCAGTCAGTCAGTCAGTCAGTCAGTCAGTCAAGGTACGCGGGTTTTTGTAAAACCTGCAAAATGGCTTTTTACAGTTGTGTACTATGTTTTGTTTTGTCACTGATTTTCGTTTCTTATCTTTCTCCTTTCATCACCTGTGTATTCGAAAACATTGTCTCTTGTTATGGCTGTGTGCATCCCTTTGGCTTCAATAATACGTAGAACAGGCCTGGATGAATTATGAAGCAGCCTGTGGCATTGTTTGAGGCCGCCAGTGACTTTGGACATTTTACTGAAAGGCACTCAGTGTACTAGATAAAGGATATGATTGTAAATGTGTAAACCTCATACATGTACATCTTGAGAATTGAAAGCTGAGTGATCTAGCTTATGGGCAGGTGCATTCCTTTTGGAGTGTGTGAATGCAGAGAGGGGTTTATTATCCGCTTTCAAAGTGCTAAAAGTTACAGGGTTACATATATTGGGGTATCTTTAATGACCCTGTTTGTGTGAAGTCTACGTTTCAGCTAGTTTTTCTCAGTAGTTTATGTTTAGGGAGAGTTCTGCAGCTTCCGTTCACGTTCACTGTGTTCACAGGACTTGCTTTGAGATGCTTGGGTTATTGGGCGTAGGAGCTCCAGCCTAAGCTGTATCCTAGCATCTGCTGAAAATTAGAGATGGTGACTAATAAGAGTTGCTGTGGGTGATAGATAATCTAGTCCTGATGACTAATAAATCATAGGTGATTTAGTACTACATGGCTGGCTGGTTGCCTGCTTGGATAGACATCAGTTCCAACCATTTGTATGTTGTTTTTGCCTTCATGCTGAAACTGGGCCTTGCCATAAGTAGGAACCTAGTCAGTCAGCCAGTCAGTCAGTCAGTCAGTCAGTCATGTAGCTAGCAAATCAGAGAATAATGCATTTTTATAAAGTCATTGGTGCACTGAAGTAATCAAGAGAGTACATGAGCTTAACCAGGAGCAAAGTAAAAGCTAAGATGAAAGAATCGATTTGATCCAGAAGTGCCCCAAAGAATGCAGATTTTTGAGGGTTCAGTTGAGTTTGGTTTGACCTGTCATAGGTTTAATTCGGTTCAGGCATTTTGTTATGGATCTGTATCAAAGTCTTCTGGTCTATCCTAAAACTTTGAAAAATTGTGTTTTTCTTGCTTGAAGTCATTCTGGTTCAGTAAGAAAAAACGGGCTGTAGGTTTGAAAAGTTATGTTCAGTTTGTTTCAATTCCATTCTCAATATTTTCTTAGACACTTAATCGAAAAAAAATCATTATTAATATTATTAATGACATATTTATATTGTGCCGATTACTGATATTTCCTAACCCAAGTTTATCATAGACATATTCATGGAACACTCTTCTGCAAAATGTTCCCCCCAGCCACTGACCAGAAATAAAGGGGTTGGTGACTGGCCAGTTTGATATAATTTCATGCACCCTTGAATGTATCTAGCAAACAGTCTTTCATACTGCATCAATCGTTGCTTGGGTTAACAAGGTTCTGGGTGGACAGAGGAGTGCCACAGGAGTTCAGAATGATGCAAGACCTGTTCCTACCCCCTATAAATAGCCTCATGAATGAGACAGTTGGACAGGGGCACCCAGGTGCATGCATTTGGTCTGGGCAGTTTACCGATCTGGACTGCACTGATGAAGTGGCTCTTCATGCCAAAATGCTGGGGATCCTGCGTCTGTCCTTGGAGATAATGGATCAGCAGGTACATAAATTCGGACTTGAAATCAGCTGGACCCAGATAAAACTCCAGACAACGTTGGACTCATTCCCTAAACTGGATCATGTACAGGTGGCAGGAAACCTGGTGGAGCTGGTTCTTTGCTTCTCCTACTTCATTTCCGATGTAGAGGCTGATGTTGGCAGTGGACCCAAGGTTCAGCATCGCTTGGCCATTGTCAGGGAATGCATGACCAACCTACAATGAGGGATATGGAATACCAGCATCCGGCTGAATACCAAACTCCATCTTTTCAAGGCATGCATACTGCCTGTCCTGTTTGGCGCTGAGACTGGGATGCTTACCAAAGACCTAGAGGCAAAATTCAATGTTGGATGCCTTTCATCAGTGGTGCCTGAGGAGAATCTTGCACATTCCCCAATCTTGCACATTTCCCAGTCTTGCACATTCCCCATATGGCTGATTTCACCAGTGAGCAGAACTGGAGGTCTGTCAACATATGATGACATTCCCTTGTTGGAGATGATTCAGTCAAGGAGGCTCAAGCTGTTTGGACAGATTGAATATTGGGACAGTGAATAGGACCATGCCAGAGCTCTTCGAACCATGGTATCTGACGCTTCAAGAGGTTGGAAGAGACCAGCTGGATGCCCTCACCACACATGGACAAGAGTGGTGGAGTCCAACCTGTGCCTACTGAATTTCAGATTATACTGGAAATATAACTTTCATTCTCCTTAGGCCATAAATAAATAATTCATAAGAAGTGTGGCAGTTTTACTTTTAATTATTTGAATGCAAAAACGGGTACCAAGCTACGGACGATGAAGGAAAGTGTGCCAAGTGTGCGAGGACCACATATCTTCTGTCAGATCATTGGACAGCTGGTTTCTAGTTGCTGGAAAGGTGACAAATGAGATACACCATGCTGCTTTACAATGGATATGATGGTGAAATGATGAAGTGCGTTTGGTACAGATTTGTCGAATCACGCATGGGCCGTTTCTGAGGCACACATGAGTACTAGATGCTAGAATTTTTTGCCATCTATTATTCAGGTGTTATGTGTAGCGATTCCCCCCCCCTGTAGGCACACATCCCGTCTTATAGAAGCGAGTGACTCACTGAGTGGGTACAGATATGTGTATAGATAGTGGCATAGATGTACTGAGTGGCCAGCATTGTATATATATATTTGTCTTGCCACGGCCAGCATTGCAATGTGTATATGTCTTTATGTAAATGTGGGAAAGGGGAACGCTAAACTGGCGCGGGCTGTGCGATGGGGCTGTACTGAGCCAGGGTAGGGCAGGACTGATCTACCCTCTAGGCGGAAGAATTTCTGAGGACGCTACTCTTCGCGCCCGAAAGGGCAGTTCTGCCGAGGACGTGGATCGTGCGAGCGTTCGCGTCTCCGCTCGAGGCAAACTCCGAGTCTTGGAAGAAACCGTGAGGGCTTCTGAAGTTGTCTTGCCTCCGACTCGTTAAAGAAAGGAAATTGCGAAGGAGTCGGCTCGATGAGCAACTCTCTGAGCGGCCGAGATATGATATAAACGCTGTTCTGCTTTATCGATTCTGTCGTGACACGATCTCTTCAGACCAATTGAAATCACCCGCTTGGCCGGGTGAAAATTGAGCGGCAATTGGAACAACCAATGCGAGGAGAGATTACTATCTGGTGGCGCGCGAATGTCTCTGTACTGAGCGATCACTCGAATCAAACACCTGCCGGCCATCGTGGGAGGTTCATTTTATCTATTATTATTATTATCCTTTGAATTAGTAATGTCAATAACCGTTTTGCAATTAGTAGGACAATGCTGGCCTAGGTAGGTTAGTTAAGGCGAACTTTGATATCGTTTTAGTACATATATATGTATAGTATTTTCATTTGTTATCATTTGCTTTCTTTTTCTTTTAACACACATTAAAACTGTTAATTAGAGACAAATGAACTCTTGCTTGATGTATAGATATATATGCGTTTGATTTATGCAAGTCCAGCAGTAGATCCCTGCTAGGCGCCGTGACGTCCCCTCCACTGAACAAATTGAAGTGAGCGAGTAAGAGCACAGAGCTGAGGACACGGTGGGAGGGGAGTCGCTACAACTGGGGGCCCGTCCGGGATCTGAATGATTTGTGAACATAGAAAATTTATATATATGTATATGTGTGCGCATACGCATAGACACGAGTCCATCCGTTAAACATTATCAAACTTGAACAGTATATCGTGAGCAGAGGCTCGCTCAGTCTCTTTCACAATAACGTGGTAACCGGAGACTTGGTCCCGCTAGTCTAGCGCCCGGCCGCTGGCTACACAGCTTAGTAGTTGCGACGTCAGGTGTCGCGTTACGATATTGCCGCTGTTGTCGAGGTGAGGTCAGGGTGAAGGATTTCGGGGTCATTTATAGTGTCTGAACAGAAATCGTTTTCTTAGTGTGGCCTATTGGATTATTTAGCTCCACGCGTAATCTATAACTAGCAGTGAGCACTGACCGATTAATTCAAATGGCAGCGCAAGAATACCAGAAATGGATAAAGGTGGGGCAGGATTTGGGTTTTGAAGGAGAAGGACTAAGGGTCTTTGTGAATGAAAGACAAATGGAAATTAAGGAGAGAATAATGTTGGAAAAAGAGAAGGAGGAGAGAAAGAGACAGGATGAAATCGCTGAAAGAAAGAGACAGGATGAAATCGCTGAGAAAAGGAGACAGGATGAAATCGAAGAACGAAAAAGGCAGGTTGAAGTAGAAATGAAGAAGATGGAGATAGATAGGGAAGTTAGACTGCGAGAGTTAGAGCTACACTTGGCTCAGGATAACCAGAGGGTAGAAATTCGTGAGGGTCTGAACCACGAGGAAAGAGTCGCAGTGAACAGGCCGGATTATAATGCCAAACACGTCCAGATGCCAGTTTTTACGGAATCAAGAGATTGTTTAGACGCCTATCTTTTTAGATTCGAACGAACCTGTATGGCATACAGGGTGCCGGAAAATGCCTGGTCGATAACGCTGGCAAGATTCTTGGAAGGAAAGGCTCTGGACGTGTACCAGAGAATGGAAGTAGAAGACTCCGAAAACTACGAGAAGCTGAAGGAACAGCTGCTGAGGAGGTTTAGACTAACGGAAGGCGGATACAGGAAGAAATTCAAGCAAAGCCAGATGGAGCCGGGCGAGACCCCGTCTCAGTTCGTCGATCGGTTGAGGAGGTATTTGAGGCAGTGGCTTCAGATGGCGAGTTTTGAAGAGGACTTCGAGGGACTGGAAACACTCATCCTAAGAGATCAGTTTTTCATCGTATGTCCAAACGAACTTAGGGTGTTCCTGAAAGAGAAGGGAAAACTCGGACTGAACGAGATGTTGAGCCATGCTCAGACGTTCCTCGACGCACATGAGTGTGGAAGCAGCATGCGTACTATTCCGCCGAAAACTAGAGAGATAGGGCACGAGAACTCGGAGAAGACTTTCCATGGCGAGAGTAAAGAAACATACAAAGGACCCTCGTATGCTGGGAGGGGTGACCGCAACGGCAATCAGGCGAAGACAAGCTTCAAGTCGGAGTGGAGAGGGGGAAATGGGAACCGAGATCATTACATGGGAGAAGGACAGAGACAAACCTGCTGGGGGTGTGGGTCCTATGGGCACAGGATTTCAAATTGCCCTAAGAGAGACAGGAGTGCAAGGACGCATGCAGTGGCATCGGTGCGTGCGGGCGAGATTTCGGAGGAGGGAACAACGCATGATGGAAATGCCAGGCCGAACGAGGAAACCAAAGAGGATGTGGTATACTGTGGGAGTGTTATGCTATGCGACGAGAGATGGGAACCCAATAAGAGATGGGGGAACCAAACGGGTCCACGACTAACCCAGAGTGATTATGTGAGCGAAGCACTAGTTGACGGGAAGAAAGTAAGGTGCTTGAACGACTCAGGGGCGACGTGCTGTGTAGTGAGAGAAGGATTAATTAAGGCTGCGCAATACACAGGGCATCAAGTTATATGCACGCTTGCTGACGGATCGAGAAAGAGGTTTCCTACGGCACTGATAAATATCAAGAGCCGAGGCTACACAGGAGATGTCGAGGCTGTCGTGATGAAGAACCCTATCCAAGACCTGATCATTGGTTTTAATGCCAAGAGGAAAAGTACCGAGGGAAGTATCCCGATGCAGAGAGGGGAAAGAGACAAAGACCAAAGGACTAACTACGAACCGAGCATTAGAAAGACTAAAAGCCTTGAGAAGACAGCCGAACGTGCGGCGGTAAGTGATAGTAGAAAGGGTCGCCAGGAGGACAAAGCTGAGAGGGGCAACAACGCCCACACGCTATGACTAGAGAGGGAAGCGGGTCGAGAAGAGCTACTGGCAGGATATGAGACGAGGGCACAGGCGGATCGACCCGAACGTAAGGAGAGACCCTTGAAGCTGCCGAGGTTACCTGATTTACGCGTGACCACTGAGGATTTAACAAGGATGCAGAAGGAGGATGAGACGCTGGCTAGGTGTTGGAAGCAATTGGGAGAGATGAAAGATCGTGGTGCCGCTGAGGACAAGGGCCTGTTTGAGCTGAGGAGAGGGTTATTATACCGCAAGCACAAGCCTGGAGTGGGGGATGACGTGACCAGGAGATTGGTGATTCCCAAGTCTTTGAGGGATAAGGTAATGACAGTGGGACATTGTTCACTATTATCTGCCCACATGGGAATAAAGAAGACAATCTCAAAGATAGATCAAGAATTCTACTGGCCTGGAATGGGTCAAGATATCAAGCGGTTTGTGTTGAGTTGCGACATCTGTCAAAGGGCTGTAAGCAAGCAAGTAGTGGGCAAGGCACCGCTGGGGCACTTGCCTTTGGTCGATGTACCTTTCAAGATGATATCTGTGGACATTGTGGGACCCATCGAACCCAGGTCAAATAAGGGAAACCGATACGCGCTCACTATCATCGATATGAGCACAAGGTACCCAGATGCAGTGCCGTTGAAGGGGATTAGCGCCGAAGAAGTGGCGGAGGCGCTGTTCGAAGTCTACTGTCGGGTGGGCATACCGCATAGAATACATACGGATAGGGGGAGTCAATTCACCTCTGAACTGATGGCGGAAGTCAACAAGGTGTTGCTCATTAAGCACACTTTGACGAGTCCCTACCATGCGATGGGGAATGGGTGCGTAGAGCGTTTGAACGGAACGATCAAGGCGACATTGAGAAAACTGATAGCGGAGCAACCTAAGGAGTGGGACCGGTATTTAGCGCCCCTATTGTTTGCCTTGAGGGACGCCGTCCACGAGAGTCATGGCTTCACCCCTTTCGAACTAGTGTTTGGGCGCAGTGTCCGCGGCCCGATGAAGATACTGAAGGAGTTGTGGACGAACGAAGAGATGGAGGGTGAGACGAGAGACCTATACAGTTACGTGCTCAATCTCAAAGAGAGGATCGAGGAAACGTGCGAGCTGGCCCAAAAGGAGATACAGCAGATGCAGGGGAGGAATAAGAAGTACTACGATCAGAAGGCCAGACACAGAAGATTTGATATCGGTGATAAGGTTCTCTTGCTGTTACCAATT
The DNA here is from genome assembly GCA_964023275.1 of Norana najaformis. Lineage (NCBI taxonomy): Eukaryota > Metazoa > Annelida > Clitellata > Crassiclitellata > Hormogastridae > Norana > Norana najaformis. The sequence goes on from OZ029922.1 coordinate 13,519,067, forward strand.
AAGACGAACAAACTGATGCTCCACTGGCAGGGGCCATACGAGATTCACAGCAAGGTGGGAGACTATGACTACAGGATTCAAATGTCTCCGGGGAAGGTCAAGACCTTCCACATCAACATGTTGAAGAAGTATTTTGACAGAGGAGTGGGGGTACATAGTGAGAACCCTGACGGAGGAGAAACTATCGCCACGGTAACCTCAGTTGTGAGGGATGGCGAGGACGAGGAAGAGGAGGAAGTGTTGGAGTTGTATAACCACGTGCAAAAGGAGACCCACCAAGATGTTGCTATAAACCCTGAGCTAGATGAGGTTAAGAGACGAGAGCTAGAGAAACTACTGGAGGAATATTGCGATGTCTTCTCAGATGTTCCGGGGAAGACGGATCTAGTGGAGCACGACATTGTGCTAACGCAGAGAGAGCCTGTTAGATCCAAGGCGTATCCGACGCCATACAATCTACAAAGGGAGATTGACAGGGAGATTGAGGTCATGTTGCGGAATGGAATAATAGAGAGATCGGAATCAGCATATGCCGCTCCGTTGGTGGTGGTGAGGAAGGCAGATGGTTCGAATAGGCTGTGCTGCAACTACAAACAGTTAAACAAGATCACAGTGTTTGATCCGGAGCCGATGATGGCTAACGAAGACGTTTTCAACAGATTGGGTGGAAGCAAAATCTATAGCAAATTCGACTTTTGCAAAGGATATTGGCAAATTCCAATGAAGGAGGAGGCAAAGGATTTGACCACATTTGTGTGCGCTAACGGCTTATTCAGATTCAACGTAATGCCGTTCGGATTAGTGAATAGCGCCTCTAGTTACAATCGCCTGATAAGGAAGATATTGGAAAGGACCTCCAATCTAGAGAGCTATGTCGACGACATACTCGCTCATACGAGTGACTGGAAGCATCACCTAAAGGTGCTGGAAGAATTCTTTAGTCGAGTCAGGCAGGCTCACCTGACGTTGAGGCCCAAGAAGTGCTGCTTAGGTTATGGCAGAATCGATTTCTTGGGGCACACGATTGATGGAGAACTGATCACACCCAGAGTGGAATCAGTCAATAAGATATTGGGTATGCCATTCCCGAAGAGTAAGAAACAAGTGAGGAGTTTCCTAGGGGCGGTGAACTATTACCGGAAGTTTATACCCAACTGTGCTGAGACAATGAGACCCTTAACGGAGCTGACTAGGAAGAGCGCGAGGATCATAGTCGAGCGGACCCCAGAGTTGGAGCAATCGTTCAACGGATTAAAGGAGGCTTTGGCGCAGTCTCCCATACTAAGTTTGCCAGATTTTGAGTCCGAGTTTATAATCCAGACAGACGCGTCCAATGTGGGCATTGGGTGTGTTCTGATGCAGGAGCATGACGGAGTAAGGCATCCTGTGGCTTATGCGAGTAGGAAGTTGTTGGAGAGAGAGAGAAGGTATTCGGTTGAAGAAAGAGAATGTTTGGCGATGGTTTGGGGGATCCAGAAATTTAATCGATACCTTTATGGGAAGGAGTTTATTGTGGAGACTGACCACTGCGGGCTGCAATACCTAAAGACCGGGAAGATCCGAAATTCGAGGGTTATGAGGTGGTATTTGGCACTGCAGAACTACTATTTCAAAGTCAGATATATAAGGGGAACCGAGAATGTGATGGCCGATTACCTTAGTAGAGGCCTGAACTAATAAACGCCATGTAGTGTGCATAAGACAAGTAGTTGGGTGGGGCCACGTCACGCATAAACACGCACGCAAGCAGACAAGTAAGCAGTGAGAGGTTTGGACAGGTAATTGTGAAGTGGGTGCAGTAACAAGAACAAAAAAATTTGTGTCAAATTTTTAGTTTGTGGGGGCTGGATGTAGCGATTCCCCCCCCCTGTAGGCACACATCCCGTCTTATAGAAGCGAGTGACTCACTGAGTGGGTACAGATATGTGTATAGATAGTGGCATAGATGTACTGAGTGGCCAGCATTGTATATATATATTTGTCTTGCCACGGCCAGCATTGCAATGTGTATATGTCTTTATGTAAATGTGGGAAAGGGGAACGCTAAACTGGCGCGGGCTGTGCGATGGGGCTGTACTGAGCCAGGGTAGGGCAGGACTGATCTACCCTCTAGGCGGAAGAATTTCTGAGGACGCTACTCTTCGCGCCCGAAAGGGCAGTTCTGCCGAGGACGTGGATCGTGCGAGCGTTCGCGTCTCCGCTCGAGGCAAACTCCGAGTCTTGGAAGAAACCGTGAGGGCTTCTGAAGTTGTTTTGCCTCCGACTCGTTAAAGAAAGGAAATTGCGAAGGAGTCGGCTCGATGAGCAACTCTCTGAGCGGCCGAGATATGATATAAACGCTGTTCTGCTTTATCGATTCTGTCGTGACACGATCTCTTCAGACCAATTGAAATCACCCGCTTGGCCGGGTGAAAATTGAGCGGCAATTGGAACAACCAATGCGAGGAGAGATTACTATCTGGTGGCGCGCGAATGTCTCTGTACTGAGCGATCACTCGAATCAAACACCTGCCGGCCATCGTGGGAGGTTCATTTTATCTATTATTATTATTATCCTTTGAATTAGTAATGTCAATAACCGTTTTGCAATTAGTAGGACAATGCTGGCCTAGGTAGGTTAGTTAAGGCGAACTTTGATATCGTTTTAGTACATATATATGTATAGTATTTTCATTTGTTATCATTTGCTTTCTTTTTCTTTTAACACACATTAAAACTGTTAATTAGAGACAAATGAACTCTTGCTTGATGTATAGATATATATGCGTTTGATTTATGCAAGTCCAGCAGTAGATCCCTGCTAGGCGCCGTGACGTCCCCTCCACTGAACAAATTGAAGTGAGCGAGTAAGAGCACAGAGCTGAGGACACGGTGGGAGGGGAGTCGCTACATTATGCTTGCCCAAGTGGAGCAATTGGAAATCTCTGCTGGAATGTGTACTTTAGCATGTAAAATGGGTTAATTCATGATGTATGAAAAACATGGAGTATAGTTTGTTGGTAATGCCGTAAGGATGGCTGGAAACTCTGATCCTGGTCATGGAAAATAAATAATCTGCCTGTTTCGTTAAGAATGTTAATCAACAGGGCTGTGGATTTAGGCATGTGTATAATTTTATTTCTACTTAGCTCAGATTACTACCTTAAAATGTACTTGTTTGGATCAGTTACATGGTAATGCATGCACCACTTTGAGAGTTGCTTAAAGGTGTCATATCAAGTGTCTTGCTACACACAGACACAGACAAATGTGCATGCATACATACATGCATACATACATATATATACATACATGCATACATATATAAATATGTATATACGTATATCTACATACATATATACATACATACGTATATACGTACATGCATACAAAACATACATATACATACATACATATAAATATGCATACATACATAGATACATATGTATAAATGATGCCTTGTTCACCAAAATTTATAATTTATAATTGTTCACCAAAAACACACTGTGATTGTGGAAATGTTCGTTGGAAATAGACTTTCTCACATGGTCAGGTCCCTTCGTCTTCATACACGTGGTCTATATTGTTACATCATCATCTTGGTAGCATTATTGATGTCAATTTTAACAAAATGTGCATTTATATAGAGCTTTCAGCCAGCAGAAGGTGCAGGTCTGACCAAAGGCTTCTCCACACTTGATGCTTATAAGTACATTCTCATCGATAATGCAGATGAGATTGATGAAATTAGATCCAAAGATTCTCTTTGATTTGGAACAATGAAAAAGTTGGTGGATAGAATGTGATAGTTAATGTGATGAATGATAATGGCAGTGGAAATGTAGGGCTTCCATGGCACCACTGTAGAGGTTTTGTAAGTTGAGCTCAGCATGGCTTTGAGGTGGTTCTGAACTCCAACTTGCTGGCAGCATGTGGTCATCTTGATCAAAGCAAATCTGCTTCTCTGATTGCACTGTGGTAACATTTAAGGTGACAACTGATGGTGACTTCATTCAACTGGTGGTGAAATTAAATGCATTGAACAGGCTGGGTCTAAATCCCTAGTGAGTTCAGACAGATATGTATCGACCATCTCTGATGAATGTAGAAATAGGTTGCCATTTTCTTAGATTGACTTAAAGTGACTGGTTTACAGATATGCCGAGTTACAGGTAAACCGGTCCTAACCTGTTTGTCTTTCAGTATTGTACCAAATTATCTTATCTGAGTGGCTCTCCATATTCGAGGTCTGCTAGGTTTTTAGCTGAACTCTGCTGAGACTGGTAAAGACTGAGGCTTTAAGTAAGGATTAGAGTTCCTTGGTGCACTTGACAAGATCTGTTGTTGGTTAGATTGTAGCCCGGGGCCACCCTGCCCTGTTTACTTTTTCTGCTAACGTCTGGAGTCTTTTGGCTTCCGGAATCTTCGTGCTTTACCTTTGAATGTTTGTGTTCAAAGCTGCACTAAAGCTCATGCAAGTGAAGCACCTGTTATGATAGCACAAGTTGAAGGCTGTGGCTTTAATGGACGTAGGTGAAGAGGAACATTGTCTCTCTGTTTGGATCAGCAGTCATTTTCACTTTTCCTGGTGTAGCAAAGCACAGTACAAATTTCAGCCATAAGGAAGCCTGTTGTGGTATTATATATTATGTATTATATATATTATATATGGGTATGGGCATAATTAGGTTATTCAACTTTATGTACTGAAAGTTTAGAACACACCATTCAACTGTCACCACTGCCTCCGTATTTTCAAGCATCAAGAATTTATGGTGGAAAATGTGTTGCTAAATGATGAAACGCTGAAGAAATTTTGTGTTTATTTGGGTCTTTTGGAAGAAAATGTAATAATAATAATAATAATAATAAATAGGCATAAAAAAGTAAACAGAATAGCATTATGTTGTGTTGTTGCTGATTTAGTTGCGGCATTTAGCATTCTTAAACTGGACCATGACAACAGTGGCATAATATAGCACTTTTGGGAGGTGCTTGAAAAGCACTATATAAATATCTGTTACATTATATTACATTAGCATAAATGGAGAAATGTAAATTGACTGTGAAAAATGAATTTATTTATTTACCTAGAACCAGAACTGTATTTTAGGGTAAATTCTTTTTTCTGTCGACCTTAGAATCTTTCCTTTTGACCGTATAATATTTTTGACAGTCCAAGATTGTTTTCTGTTGGAGGTACTACAAGCTGAATTACATTTCTCTGTTCTGACAGCTGTCGACACAAAAACATGAATTGCAGCAAGTCAATTTGTGTGTGAAATTACCTGTCTTGAGTTGACATTTGAAGCGCATCCCTATCATGCCCATATGTCTGATGTGTTTTATACATACACATATAGATCAACTGATGGTTAGCTGGCTAATTGACTAGTTAACTGACTGGTTGTTGACTGATTTGCAAATTTGTTTCTTTGAAGATTGCTAGAATAGATTTTACAGATAAAAATCTCTCTGGTTTGGCAGTTAAGCGCAGCAGAATGAGTAAACCTTCTGCTTTTCTAACCTTTTCTTCTATGGCTCTATTACATTTGTGTATGGGGCATCAAACAGTGGTACACAATACTTACCTGCAGATCCTGTTATTCTGTGAGACGAATGTTTACAAACTCCTTCATTTAGTTACTTGATTACATTTATTTTTGTGTTGTGTAGGGTATCACTGGGCCGTTTGGTCCACCAGGTGAGCCTGGGTTGCCAGGTATGCCCGGCTCAGAAGGTCTTGGAGGGCCAAAAGGCAATAAAGGAGAACGAGGATTTGATGGTGCCCACGGATTTAAGGGTGACCGGGTAATTATATTGAATTCAGTTTCTGCTGAACTTCTAAACAGTAAATTCTTCAAAAGAAAGTGGATGTGTTATAAGATTTTGTTGCATTCTTAGTCTTAGTCTTGGGTTAGACTACTTAAACAAGGATTGGACTAAAACGTTTTCTGATGCAGTGAAAAATATTTGTGACTACATATTTGGTGCATGGACAGTTGCAATCAACATTCAGTATTGCATAACAGAAAGATCAATCTAGAAGTTTCACTATGGTCCTTTTGATCGTTCTAAAACATGGTTTTAGTCTTCAGAGGAACAATTTTTGGAATTGGAAGAACTTTTGGCCGAGTTGCTAACTTGATAACTGTAATTCTCAATATAATTTCATACAGTCACAAGCTCAGAAGATCTTCAGTACATCGATGAAAGATCTTCAATATACCGGTGAACTGGCCCATGTCGGATTTGTCCCTTGTTAGATTATAACATGGATGATAAGAATAAGTATCTCCCAACATCCTGCAATGCAATATATGATGCTGCTATTTTATGTGAATGAAGCTAATATGTTAGTAAAATACTGCAAAATTAGTTTTGATGATGTTATGAGTTTGTTCTTCTACAGGGGAAGATGGGAGGCCCGGGATTTCCAGGAATCAATGGAATACCAGTTAGTAATTTGCTTTTCATTTCTATAACATGGCATCCATTTGGCAGGTATTGTAAGGTGGAGTGGAGAATTTGAACAGCAGAAATAGTTTTGCTTCTACGTTTCAACTGGCTTCATATTTATGGTACAAAGTGTCCCACATCAACCATTTTGTTGTTCACATATGTTATAGCTGAAAACTTATAGGGGTCAAAGGTGAAGAATTTGGGGATATTTCATTTTTCGAATGGCAAGTGTGATTTTGTGGATTTGTTTGCATAGGGTTGTTGGGGTTGATAATTGATGACCTCTGACACATTGATAATGACTTGGACAGGAAATGGATGTTAAGATGGTGGACCCATGTGTTTTCAGTGTAGCGGAGTTATTTACATTAAACTTTGATTTAGGTGAAAACCTTTAAACCGGAAATGGTTATATTTTTATTTGCAAAGTTGTTTATTTTAAGTGGTCTTTATGGCAGGGAGTGGTGTGCAGATTAATATTATTAAGCTGCCAACTTGGAGGTTATTGGAGAAGGCTGTGTTTAAGCCATGTACTTTTAACTAGGCTAAACATAGGTCTCCAGTTAATTTGCCCATATCATTTAAAACGTCAGAACAAGCGGTTGCTTTGGAAATCTGGGTTTTGCTTGTTTTTCATGTGAAGTAGGTAGGCCTATCATTTGACTAATCCCTTGAGCTGGTCTTTTTGGCAGCAAATGCCATCATATCAGTAGAATTATGAGTTTGGGTGGTGACTTTCTGAAGTGTCTGTTTATATATCAGACTGGATGTTTGGAGTGGCGGCCTCTTTTTGAATGATAAGCAAAGCCTTAATACGTCTGATGAAATCGAAAGTGTTCGTGTTATCAGCCAATGTTTGTCCTTGAGCTCTTAGGCAAAAATACTAGTTTCTGTTTTGTCTAGGACCTGTACATAAGATTTATTTTATTTTCTTAAACTCATTTGTTTGCTTTTATGAATTTATTCCAGCCAGTTTTTAAAATCGATAATGATTAATGTATTAATAACAGTTTGTTTCAGTAAAATTAAACTATCAAAGCTTTTAGGAACCTCCAAGTATCCTATAATCTTCCTGTCAAAAAAGCCGCCTCTTAGGTGTCTCAAAACAAACATGAGCACACTATAGCAAATATGGTATTATTTTGAAAATAATTTTAATCAATGTTTATTTTCTTTTTTCTGATTATAATATCATAATTGTTTACATTAAACCTCGTAAGCATTTTATGCCAGTGAGCGTCTGTAATGCTATTTTTTATGGGATATTACATGAGTCATTAGGAGGTGTGGAAGTAAGTGGCATATTTGAGAGAGACAAGCCAGTGATTCATACTGGTATGTCCTGCTCACTGAATGTTTCCTCTTGGCTGGCAATGCAGCTGTGCGAGCAAAGTTCCAGACCAGATGGGGAGGGTAGCTGACAGGGGAACACCTACTTCCATTACAACTACAAATTGAACCATACCTGCTGTTGCCTGAATCAGAGATGTTATGTCCTCCCCAAAACCCTTCTGTGAATTGTGTTTTCTCATGCCCCGGTCCTCCCCATGCAGCATCAGTTTGTGAAATACAGACTGCAGTTTCATATGAATTTTTTCTGCTGCAATTGGTTACAATACATGACAGATGGTGATGCATGGATGACAGTGGTTCATGCACAGGCGTCATGTGGTCATGCACTTTTGTGGCTTAGATATAGAGGGAAAATTGGCATAGACTGACCAGTCTACTAGCTTTTGCTTGGATTGGTTCTAATCTTATCTAGATTCTAAGAACTTCTATGGCACCACTATTGTAGCACTTGAGGCACTGATCCATATTCACTTTGAAGTGAAATTATCAAGATCGCAGTTTTAGACATCTTTCTTTGCCGTGGATTAATTCTATCTAGAAATGTTTGGCACAAAATTGTTAATATATTCATATAAAATTACATGATTGAGCTCTTCTTTTCTTCTTTTAAGCAGTATGACTGTATGTTGTGCTGTTTTTTTAGGGCGTCCCGGGGCCACCTGGTCCTCGAGGTGTTCCAGGCTTAGATGGATGCAATGGCACTGAGGTAAGCTCCGAATTGGATTCCTTGAGTTGGTATTGTCTTCAGTCCTGTCACTTGCTTCTGGCTGAGTTGGCCATAAGTTGGTACTGATTTTTTTCTGCATACCTCAACCCTGTATTTTGTTCCCAAGTTCATGTGTAGTTGTTTCATAATGGGGTTTTCATGTGCCTCAGTCTGTCTCATGCAGCATCGCTAAGTAACATGGCAGCTTTCACCTTGGTATTTGGGGTTAAGATCTTGTTATCTGATCTGGAAACTTCTGTAGCACTGCTGTCTTAGTGCACAAGACATCAGTCGTTGGTCGCATCTAGGCAAAACTGAAATCACATTGCACTGGATAGAACCAGTCAAGAACAGAATCAATTCAACCAAATTAAATTGATAATTGATTATTATATATAAATGACCCATATGAGACTAAGCTGACTTGCTAATTTCATGTCAGCTAAAGCGTAGCAATGCTCTAGTTATGTAATAGTGCACAAGATGTGGTTTATATTAATTTACTGTAGTTTAAATATGGTATATACTTGTTTGATTATATTTGAAATTAACAAATTAATACATTTAGACTAGCGTATAGAGTGCCAGTGATTATATTTTCTTGAAGCAGCTATATACAAATATTTGTCTATAATTAAAATTACAGGATAATGGTAATTTACATATGATATGCATTAACTGACGTTATTTCAAATATGATACATATTAGTTAACAGTATAAATTAAATGGCATAAATTAATTAACGGTACCATAAACATGGTATACGACAATTAGCGTGGACCATGCAACAGTCTGTGATCTAATGGTTACTGGGCTGGAGTGTCAACTAAGAGGTCAAGGTTCAAATCCCCATCAGGACAGAAAGATATATCAAGGTTTCTGTTCCGCTAGCGCCCCCTAGCAAACTCAGCTGTAAATTGAATACACCGACCTTATACTGTAAATGGGAAAATCAGGTGGTAAAGGAGAGGAGTGGCATTTGTCCTCCGATGCTGTGGCTGAAAAAAGAAGCTATTAACAATTCTGATCAATACAGCATTTCAGAGTTAGCTTAAGGAACTGCTTTTCTCCTTTTAAATTTAGTGTATGTTAGCTAGCATTTATCTTACATATGTTAAAGTGTCAGTTAAGAATGTTTCCTGTGACACTTGATTTGTTTCAGGGTGACCCAGGTTATTCAGGAGATCCTGGTCGATATGGTCCCGTTGGTGATCCAGGTCCATCAGGAATAAAGGGCCTGAAGGGTGAACCTGCCATAGGTGGGGAGGGTCAAAGGGGCCCTAAGGTTTGTGCAGAATGATTTTGTCTAATATTAGCCAGGTTAAGAAAACTCATAACATAAAAAGACCAGTACTAAGGACAGCAAAATTTGGTCTAGAAGATAACGCTGTATCTTGTAAGACTCATGTTTTGTAGCATCTGCTGTTACATACTGTTTTTGAATGGTTTTGACATTGTTTGGTTTGTAACATGTTGAAATGTGCTGTAATTGAGCATCATTTAGTCCACTGTCATCAGAACAGTGTTGGGCTCTCAGTTGTTGTCAGTGAGTGGTCCAGAGCTGTACAAATTCACTACTGAATTTTGTGTGTTTTGCCAGTTCTCTAAAGTCATTCAGAACTTAACTCAAAACTCATCTATTTCAGCTTGTTTTCCCACCATAGTTTGACTTCTGGTTTCCCTGACTTATGGATTTCAACTGAATTATGATTTTCACTACAAGTTCATTTGAAGGAACCATTGAATGATGCCATATTAATGCATTATGATAACAGCGACTATGGCGCTGTAGAAGTTATTAGATTACATTAGATTAGAAAGGTTAATTGGCTGTTGATTGGCTCCTGCTGATTGTCTGTGCTAGTTCTATCCAGTTGGAAGTATGGTAACACATTGTTTTCTGGATGTATCTTTAGGGAGAACCAGGTACAGACGGCTATCGTGGCTTAACGGTAAGTCTTTGTGAAAGAGTTGGCCAGTTATTATTCTAGCACAGTGATGGGAATAGTATAAAGTACTGACAACTAGGCCTGTGAATAGTATGAAGTACTGACAGCTAGGCCTGTGAATAGTATAAAGTACTGACAACTAGACCTGTGAATAGTATGAAGTACTGACAGCTAGGCCTGTGAATAGTATAAAGTACTGACAACTAGACCTGTGAATAGTATGAAGTACTGACAACTAGGCCTGTGAATAGTATGAAGTACTGGCCTGTCAGCAGGTGACTAGAAGCCTAGGCACTCATCCTTAGGATAGAACCCAGAGCCATACTCAAAACTCAGCTAAAAAAGCATAATGATTGTTTTAAGCAGATTGTTATATTTAGTGACGTGCTTTTAGTTTAACCGCAACACGGTCTACTCCTAATTAACTTTGGTGTTGTTTTTAGCTCTAGTATGTCTTTCACAAACTATATAAATGGTATTTGTAGGTCGTCATACATGTATGCGAGTGACATCGGAAAAATCACTGGGCAGAATTAGTAGAGCCATGGGGTGGGATGTATCAGGTTGTAGTCAGCGGCTACCAGTCTGTGAAATGTGTGGAATAACAGATTTCTTTTCTCTCTAGGAATCAATAGAAATTAGTGTGCTGTCATATGCATCGGTGGACTGAAAGATATCATGGCCTCATGGGAAGTGTGACTTCTTGACCATGATTTAGGTCTAAGTGTATGTAATGAATTATGTGCTGCCCATTGAATGATTGTTTGTTATCCAAAGACGGAGTGACAGCTCTTGGAGTCTGAATGGACTCTGGTAACCCCTTCTTTAATAGAATGGTAAGTAAGTTTGAGGGACAAAAGCTGTTCATTCAGCCCCTTTCTCCTGGTAAAGAATTGGTTAAACAGTATGATCAAGTGACAGGGTGTTTATTAAGTCAAACACCAACCTCATTTATTAAGCAAAATTAACAGAAATGTTTTGGTGGCTCAACCAGTGACAAGCCTAACACATGTATTATTTGTGGAGGGCTTGAGCCTTTTGACTTTATAGGAATTTACACTAGTGATCTGTCATCAACTAAGATTTAATTAAATTTAAATTTAATTCTTAGGCCTAAAGATGTTTGTGGAAGCCCACAGCATTACAAGGTCAACATTCTGACCACTGTGTCACACTGTACCAATAGTTTGTTACCAAGCCAACAAAATAAATGACCACCTGGTTGCCATGCAAACGGAAATGACTTTTTGCTACATGAATATAATGATCAGTTTAGCAAAGAATTTACCTTCTTTATACTGCATAATGTTTTTATTCATTTTATTCTTTTTTGAAAGGGTCAGCCTGGTCGAGATGGGGCTTCTGGCTTCAAGGGCAACATGGGGATACTTGGTCCACCAGTGAGTACGAGCCAGATGCTGCAACACTAAATAGCAGTTGTAATGCAAATGCAACGAGATATGCGGTTTCACATTACAGATTATTACAGATCGCTCTATTTAAAATCAATTTTAGAAATATTGGAGTGAGGTATTTTGATGCCTCAGATTAGTAATTATTGCTATAATTAGCAATTTATTTGATCTGTTAATAAAATAATAATTAATATAATTGTAATATGATTACTTGTATTTAGTGCCTAAGTATGTAAGTATGTATGCTGCAAGATGATTCATATAGCACCTGTCAAGTACCTCATGCTGTCATTCACAGTTATAAATTTCAGTAAGTAATTGGTTTTGGTTCAGTTATGGTAACTTTAAGAAAATAGGTCTAAAAATATCTAACACATCAGGATAATATTTTGCAGACCAAAGTTAATAGATGTACCGTTCCCATGATAAATGAATCAAGACTCTTATAAATATTGATCAAGTCTCTTTCATATTATTGATCAATATTTCTGTATTTATCAAGTGCCGTTATCTAATGACGATTGTGCATGAAGGACTTGCTCAAGGTCCCTATCTCAGAGGAAGCTTGAACCTGCACACTCCATTTTGCAAGGCAAGCACTCAAGCCTGTGGGCTACTTTGTTACAGAAAAATGCTCCCTTTAATGGTACACTAAGACCTCCTTAACTTGCTACCCTTCGGAGCCCTATTAATTTCCGCATTATAGGAGGGGTCCATTACGGTGTGGACTGATCCAAAAGCAAACTTAAATTTGGGATTAAATCTGGGATTAAATCTGTGTTATACATTCATACATATATACATACATATACTGGAGATATTTGCAATAATGATGTGTGTTATAAAGAGGATGTGGTGTGCTTAAATGCTCTGTCTTTAAAGCACCTATCTGGCTTCACAGTTTTATTAACTTGTAGGCCTTCTGAAATTATGTTAAGTTATGTTGATGATCCTGAGATGTTTGACTATAAACTGTACTGCTTAACGTTTTGTAGGGAAGACCTGGTCCCTCTGGACCACAAGGACCAAAAGGTAATATGGGTATTGGTATAATGGGACCAGAAGGCGATGTTGGTCCCTATGGAGGCCCAGGACCAACAGGACCTCCGGGAATTGGTTATCAAACCAATACCACAGTGGCTCCACCAGGCCCGAAAGGTGACACTGGTGCAAAGGTTTGTTGTTTGAGAGCGAATTGCTTGTGGACTTGCTTTTCTACAAAGTGGAATGGCATGAAACGAAGCATGGTCGTTTTCTGCAGCACTGCCGAGCGTGTTTTTAAGTAACACCTTGTTTTGTGATGTCTTGTTTTTTGTAACGCCTTGTGCTTGCTTTTAGGGACGACCTGGTCTGCCTGGTGAGAGAGGACCCAAGGGAAACATGGGTATGGGGATTGTTGGTCCTATGGGGGATATTGGCTTGCCCGGGTCACCAGGGCTACCTGGGCCACCTGGCACGTCCTCTTCTGCTCATGCCAAGGGAGATGGTATCATTGGCCCCCCTGGATTGCCCGGTGAACGTGGGAAGAAGGTTTGTAAATCGATTATCAACTTCTTAGTTTTCTTTAAATTGATGACATATAATTCCTGTGAAACTGTGCTGCTGTCCAAATAATATATTTTACCTATAGATGTACAGAATAATGGAAATATTATATATTTCTTGGGCTTCACTCTGTAGTACTGAGGGCAGATTCTGATAAACAGTTGTGCATCAAGTCACATAAACCAACGTGGAAGGATTTGATTTACTGCTGCATTCATTTACCAAAGGTTTTGAGGATCGCAGTGGATCTTCGGGTGCATAAGTGATGTGTTATTACTTTTAAATTGCCTATTGTTTATAATAAATTTATCTCTTCATTTTTGCTTTGTGAAGTATTTGAAAATACTTAAATAATTTGAAAAGTTATGTTGAAGACTTACCTCTGTTTGTTGGGCTGATGTTTTAAATCCTCTTCTCAAGGAACAAAATGTTGTAACCTAAGCTTGGAAAATCTTGTTTTGCTTTGGGTTTTTGGTATTATTATCTCCTACTTAATCAACATCTGAAAAACTCTGTGAGGTATTAAGTAAAGGAACATTGGCTTTCTAAGACTAAGCTCTGAGCATTTAAAAATATAAATACAGAAATGAGGATTTAAATAAATAAATAAATCTCTTTAAGTAATTGTTAGCCCTTCACCACTGTGTTTTGGTTTCAATTGCTAACGTGTAATAAGAAATGAAAATTGATTCTCAAACCCTGAAACTTGCAAAAATAATGGCATTCAGTTGCTTTGGTGTTGTCTTGCTTATGCATCTGCCAGTATTTAAAGATCCTAGAACTCAAGTACTGTACTTCTGAAAATCATTATAGATAGAGGAGCATAATAAATCAGCAGTTATAAAATTCTTAACAATGCCACTAGCATTGATACTAGGGTGGCCAAATGGCTAACTTGTGAACCTCTCCTCTCTGCCACATGGGTTCAAATCCCCGGTTCGTCATTTGAAATCGATACAGATCGCATTGTCAAGCCTCTTCAGTATGAGTATCTCTTCATTTCCAAAACATTTGGCATTAATACTAACAATAACTAAAAGGTCATTGTTAAAGTTGAAAGAGGTCATCTGGAAATATGCGAAGCATTTTGGCTGTTACTGAAAGGTGAGTGGTGAGCATGGTCTGACTTGTTCACAGTGACTGAGCCAGTTGGCTTCGAATCCTGCCATTCTTAGCAGCTGCTGAATGATTTGCGCTCGTTTGTTCATGGAGGCAGCCATCTTAACCTTGCATGTACACTTTTGAAATTATGTGATGCTAGCATCCAGACTTTTTTGGGATATTTCACCTGCATCTGGCCAAACATTTCATATGAATTTTGTTAGAAAAATTAAAATTAATAGGCAGTAACTAATGGTTTCTGTGCCTTTGCACACTGGTACAGAAAAATATGTGATTGTATTGGCTGTTGGTAGGATGGCAGTGTTGCTGTTGCCAAGTTTGTGATTGTTATTTTTGATTATGAATTGCTGTGAAATTATGAGTATAGCCATTTTAACTTTTGCCTGGGAAATGTTTGCTAAGAATCCGCTGCTGATGCCTTTTTGCAAATGTTTACAAACTGTCGTACAACATTTGCCTTTAACTAACAATTCTTGTATGCAATAGATGTTATTTAATCTTTGCTTTCCAGCATACTTTGCTTCTATTTTTACTTTTACTTTAAGAAACCTTTCTTTGCTTCACTGGAGTGTAAGCGTTTGTGGGCTTTTTTGTGCTGAAGCCAAATATTTTATATGACATGCAGCATAATAATAATAATTTGATATGCTGTTTTAAATATATATGTAAATATGATGTACCCTCAGAATACTGAGGCAAGGATCTTAGTCACTTGACTGAATCAGCAAACCTGTAAATCACTCATTCCATCCATCCAGCCATCCATCCATCCTTTTATCCATCCATCCACCCATCTCTCCATCCATCCATCCATCCATCTCTTGTTTGTGAGCTACAGATTATTAAATTACCATAAAGCCTCAAATATAATGCTGAATTTTTTAATGCTGAAGTTGTTAAAAATTTTAGGTGTGCATTATACATTGGGGTACATGTGCTCATGTTTTCTTGTCAGATCACTCTGAAAAAGAGAATGTTGATAACATGAAGATCTGGTAATTAGTGCACGGGCAATTAGAAACTTTATGAAAATTATTATTTAGCATTATTTTGTGCCTAACTCACCATAAATGTACATGCTAGTTTAGATCTTATTTTATTAATTAGTTGAGAGCAGTTAATTTCAAAACTTTAAATTTGAACTTTTAAAGAAAAGATGGAACCAGAGACTTGGGAGTAGATTGCATATTCCCAGTTCTGTCTATGGAACCAATAATCTATTCCCGGTTCTGTCAATTTACCAGAAGGTAATTTTACTGAGCAAGACAAGTATGAAAGTAGAGCATCGAAAGCAGGTAACTCAGTGCTAGCTTCTGTATTTGAACAAGTTTGTAATTTTATTACTAAAATCCATAGAATTTGCTCTCATCATCACAATAGTTAAAAGGTATGATTTATTTTGTTTGTTGATTATTTTATCCATAATATGGATGAAAATATAAACAGAAAGGCTCTGCTTATTTACTTATAGTTGCCACAAGAAACATGAGAAAACCAGCGAAATATGAACTGAAAATAGCAAGACGAACAAACTAAAAACAATAACAGAAAATTATGATTATACGCTGTTGTCTTTTTGTGGAGCAATAAAATGCAGTGAAATGAAATGAACAATAAACTTTACCTAAATAAGAATTTTATAGACATCAACGGCCACTGTAGCCATACGATGTCGTTAAACTTTTGGAAATAATGTAGGATCTAATTATTGACCATATTTTGATTTAAATGTGGGCTGAGCTTTACAAACTATTACATGTGTCAGACTCTAAGCTGCAGCTGTACATTGTATTCGAGGCTTTGTGGTACTCGTGAATTCTTCACAGTTTGTGTTTTTTGAATTAAAGATTTATTATCAGTAATCATGGCAGAACACTAACGCCTTGATTTTAAATGGCCAGATATTGTCAGTCAGAGTTGGATATTGGTCCTTACCTTGCCATGAATGAATTTTCTGTATGAACTCTTGAGAAATGGATCATGCTGAAGGGTAACCTTCATACATCTGCCAGTTATCTTTGTGTTCGTCGTAGGTCATCTGGTCTGGCTTTTTATGAGCGTCCTTATCAAGTGAATGTCTGAATAGTGTTTTTTTTTCTGTGGATGACCTTGATGAGTTTCTGTCTGAATTTTAGGGTGAGTCTGGAGAACTTGGTGCACCTGGTTTCGATGGCGACAAAGGAGAACCAGTAAGTGGCTGACAGACTGTGGTTTATTCGCATGAGCAGGGGATGAATTAATTAAAGACTGATCGTGCAATTAATAGTCAAATGAGAACTTGTAACTGGGTGACTCAAAACAAAGAAAGCTCTAAGTGGCTTGTAGATTAAATGAGTGAGTTTGCTTTGAGTTGAATTGAGCAAGAGTAAGAATAAGTGATTGATTAACTAACATAATAACAGACTGACTCACAGACCAATCAACCAATCAGATTAATTTTGCTGATGACTGACCAACTGATCAGGCAATCAAGCAACTTGTATGGTTGATCTGTTAGTTAGTAGGTTTGTAAGGAGTGCTAGATAAGGAACTTCTGATTGATGAGTTCTTATTAGCAAAGAAAGGCATTTGTAGTTAGGACATAATACGCATGTGTGGCATGGTAGTCTTTCAATAACGTGTTTAGGCAGTGATCATGCGGTTGCGGGTTTCGCTCCTCTTAACAACCCTAGGCAAGTTGTTTGCACACACCATACCTCTGTTACCTAGCAATATATTTTGGTACCAGCGTAAGCTGGGAAGTAAACGGCAAGTCCTGTGATGATCAGGCAATCAAGCAACTTATGGAATATGGGATACTTTACATAATATGCTGTTCTTAAGCCAAGTCACTGCTATGCTAAGCTGCCATGGAAGCCTATGATGCTCTAAATCTGAAGCACTGCAGTAATAATCGCTCATAGCTGACTATTCAGTTGCTGTGGAAAGACACTCTAAGAAAGTTGATAAACAAGAATGCGCTAATTTTTTTAGTGTGCAGTTAATGACTACAAAGTGAGTGTTGTAAGAATATTAGCAACATCAGTGGTAAGTGTAACTTATGACTCGGGATGTGGCAAGCTGTCGACCTGCTCATGTGTACACGATGGTTATTTAGAAAATCCTTTAGATGCTGTGTTCTGTGCTGTGTGCACTTAAAGAAATTCAACCCTTCACAATGCATTCACAAAGCCTATAAATGCAATAATTTCAGTTAATAAAAGAAATCAAAACATAATAATAATGGTAATAATAATAATAAAGTTATTTATTGTTTGGTTTCAGGGTTTAAATGGAGTAATAGGAATGAAAGGAGAGAAGGGTCCAACAGGATTTCCTGGACCAAGAGTGAGTTATCAGCAAACAATTTGGTTTTATTTCAGTTTTTAAAGAAATCTTTAAAATGCGTGGTCACATTTTATGTTCAAAGTAATGAGCAGTCAGTGTGCACTCAAGCACAGACATATGGATATGAAACAAGTTTGCTCGCTTGCTTCATCATTTGTGGGCACACTCATTTGCTCCCACAAACACACCACTTGCTTACTTGCTTACTCTTTCACTTGTTCATTCATTTACTCCCATCAGAAAGACACCTTAGATGTTACTATTTCTGCACAAAAAACTTTGGGATTTATTAAAAGGCATATACAAAATTGGATTGAAACGAGTCGTCAGTAGAATAAAGATATCAAGGTAATTTAAAACTGATTGGTGAATGATTGTGTGGTTATGAGATGAAACACCATTGACTGGAGAGAAAAAAAACAGACGTCGGATGTATGTAAGATCAGACAGAAGATGTGTGATGGATTGATACCAGATTGCAGAGGACACCAGAAGCAGATTATGAAAATCTCAAGGACACTGATGCCAACAGCAACGTTATGCAATGACGGTATGGTGAGGATATGACAATAATCCCATATGGGCTTTGTATGTCCTACATATGGGCTGATATGTTGAAGAGAGTTATATCTACCTCAGGAGGTCTGTGAGATTCAGAGCACAAAAAGAGTACATAGCTTTGAAACAACTGTTTGACCTGCATTTCATTGTATTTATTTGCATGCTGTTCTCAGGGCAAAGAAGGAACACCTGGAGCGCCTGGTGAACCTGGATTTAAGGTGAGATATCAACACACGTGCTTGCCGATTCTCTTTATCTGCGCTTTGTTAAGTTGTAACTCTAACTGAAAAGTCATCGAATTTGCCGGATTGCAATTGTATTTTTTGCACTTGAGTGGAAATCTATTCTATTGACTTCTAAAGCACCGTTATTGTAATGCCTAAGGCATCACTCTGTGGTTGCTTCAAGTGAAATCACAGTCAGATATTGTAATCCATGGGGAAGCCATGTCAAAAATATCTTGGCAATAAGATTGAGAATTGTTGCATGAAAAAAAGGACCAGTTACGATAATTACTGTAATAAAATTGGGTTTTGTCATATCATCTGGAAACTAGGCTTGTCTTTAAATTTATAATGTAACAGATATTGTAATATATTGTAAATTTTTTAGCATTATGAATGTGCAATAATAATAATATGGTTTAGGTTTCTTAAATAGTCTGCATTCTACCCATGGGTTACCCTTAGATAGGTAATGCTATTTAAACCCCTAAATGGCCAGTTTGACCAGGGCATAGACCAGGCTGCAAGACTATTTAAGTCTCTACTCACAGAAGGTTAGAACATTGGAATTTCCGTATTGCATTTCTTTTGAAAGGCATATTAAGTACAAAACTACAATGAGGTCATCTAAAGCTGTGGTCTGTGATGAACTCCTGATTTTATTTTGATCGGACTCACCAGGTTCCAACTCCCCATGGGTAGGATGCAGAATAAGGCCCATATGATGGCGTGATTCGGAAGGCCTCCCTGTACCAGGATAATGCAGCAGCCCATGGATTAGGGTCCAGCTTTACGAAGTTCAGCTCTGTGCCTAGCATATCTTTCACTGGACCCGTTTGCAAGGATGATCCTGGCTGGAACATGAGGACATCTTTAACTCCGAGTATTATGTGCAAGCATACAATTAAACAACACACGTTTACATATAGCTGCTCCATTAAACTGGATTAAGTACGCACAAATCAGTTAACTTTACAATATGTACAAAGTTCCACTGAAACACAGTAATCTACTTATGGCCGGCCTTCCAGAATCTACAGTGCACCTTTGTAAAGGAAAATGGTGCCACAGGACAACAAGTTTCTTGTCACTCATTCGTAGCTCAAAGACGTTTTTGCTTTGAGCTCAAATGAAATGGATTCCTTTTTTACATGTTACTTCTTTTGCATTTAAGACCACACACTAACTAACTATCTTGGCTACAAGACGGCTTCTCTACTTAGCTACTGCAATTACGGTACTTCATCCGTGTTTCTGTTGGCTGGAGGTCTTCTCTCACGTCTCTGCCCTCTGACCTCTGACAGCTGTCGCAACCACACCAAACCTCCTTCACTCCAGCAAATGTGCCAGAAGCACCTCAGCATACTAAAGTAGGCCTGACAAACTTGTCTCATTGATCGACAGGTACCAGATGGACCATATTTTCTAGAAATGCCCAGCACCATAGCCTCTATCTTCCTCGTTGTCTCAAGACTTAACTTCATGATACTTCCCAGTATGGTTGTTCCAGGCAGCTATGTTAGATGGGTCCACAAATGACACAGTAGTTTGGCAATGCATTGTATGATGTATCTTTGATTCCTCTATTTAGATTTCTTGGGTTGGTTTTAATCATATAAAGTAATGCTGTGAAATAAAATCTGATAGCTATTTCACACACAACAGAAGTAAAACAATTCTTTTATTTGGAAAATGTAAAAAAATAGTCAAGTCAGAACAACTGTAATATTTAGCAGTCACTTCTAATTTAGCCACTCACCAAAAATTCGTTTCGTGGTGTTCTGCAGCTTACCTAACAGTACAGTCCAGAAAATACAGCAAGTTTTTGGTGACCATCTGTGAAACAAACAGCTATAACCCACAAACGAAGATAACCTGCAGCTGGGGTGCAGAGTTTGTAAAATCTTATTTAACCCGTGCAATATATGTGTGAAAATGCTGTTTATGACTTTCTTTTTTAGGGAGATCGTGGGCGTAATGGAGAGCCTGGAGTTCCTGGTTATTCTGGTATAAAAGGAGGGAGAGGATACCCAGGTGAAGGAGGTTTTCCAGGACAACCAGGCCGAGATGTTGTAAGTTAGATATTTGTTGACAGGCTTTGCTCTACGTTTGGAGAATTTAAAAAACACAAAAAAGAATTGTGATTAATTATTTAAACATTGCTATGAAATATGTGGTCTGGTTGCTAGGAATCCAAAAAAATAGGGAACACATGTGATTATAGCAAGGGTTGCAAACTAGAATTTTGTGTCATCATATTCTTGTTGCCATGGCAGCATTACTCCTGAAGCTGTCGTTTGCACCCTTCATGATGTCTGCAATCAGAGGCATTTGCTCCTTGGACCCCCTTTGCTTTGCTACAGAGGAATACAGGAAGTGAGTAAGGATAGATGAAGGTACAATGAATTGTCAGTATCAACCGTAGGTTACTACTGTGGTGCACAAAAACTTAGTGTTGGTGTGCTCTCAGTACATCTAATCATTTTCATTTGTTTTAGAGAAGTTTTCACCAGTGTCAGAGAAGTTGCAAACTATTGTTATTATTATATTTTATTATTAATTATTACTACCGTTATTCACCAACGCTGAACTCTGAGCCACATTTGCGATTATTATCAGACACTGGTTCTACCTGTGTTTAACATGTCTTTGTGTTTTGCTGTTTTATTTATACATATGTTACATTACTTTTGAAGTGTCTTTGACCTCTACAACATACTTAATCTTGAATGAACATGGTCTAACAAATTGTAATTGAGGCTGTTGTATTCACTTCAAAATCACCACTGACTGATATATCATATGGTGTGATAATGGCGCTGTTAAAGTTTTTCATGCTAGATTAGATAACATTTTGAAAAATTATGCCTGGCAACTATTGCCTAGATGTGAAAGCATGGACCAGGTATCCTGTGTGTGTGCATCAGAAAACAGTTAAGTAGGAATAGTCAGTTTTGCCAGTTACCATAGTACTGTTAGGTTTCTTGTTGTATTGCGCTGCTCATATTTTGTGTGTAGATTACAACACCAGATGGCCGTTGCCTCCCTGGTTCGCGTGGAGATAAAGGAGATCGAGGAAGTCCTGGGATTCATGGACGTCCTGGTCTCAAGGGAGAAACAGGATATCCAGGTGAGCCAGGTGGACCTGGATTGCCTGGACAGCCAGGTCGTCAAGGAAGAGATGGTGGACCAGGAATCAAAGGAGAACCAGGACTTCCAGGTGAGGAGTCTGTGATTGATTGGGAAATTTTGGGGAGCAAAAGATATTTTCTCCAGATTTTCCAATCATTATCAAAAGGGCTTCACATTTTGTAGTCATATCAAAAATGTTGCCAGTGGATCTTGTTCTGACTAAACAACACAGATTCCGTAAAGAATGGGTTGTATCTGGTGACATAATCAGTCACTAGTTTACTTTAGACAATGAATTGTACTAATCTACGCTTCATTCTTACATTGCTATAGTTCACTTAACCTATTTCTTGTCTAGCTTTTAAAATATGGTACTTATGCAAATGAATCTTTTCCAGGTTCACCCGGTCTTTCTGGCTCTCCAGGACTGCCAGGCCGTTTAGGTAGAAAAGGTGAAACTGGACTTAAAGGTGAACCAGGGCAGTCAATAGCAGGTCCTCCTGGAAGAACAGGAACACCTGGAAGAGATGGTGCTTCTGGCCTTAAAGGAGAGCGGGGACTGGTTGGACTAACAGGACTTCCAGGTGACACTCCTGGTCAAGTGGTTGGTCCTCCTGGGCCAGATGGACCAAAGGGAGAAAAGGGCTTTTCTGGAATTAATGGTCGTCCTGGGCTTTCTGGAGTAGTTGGACCAAAAGGTGGGTCTTTTTCTACTTTTATTAATCTAAAGTATAAACTACTTTTTCTATTCAGTTGGTTTTTGTTGCATTAACACATTGTTATCTACACCAATAAATGCCACAAAGTTTTGGTTTTATGGCAAAGATAAATTTGTCACCTACTGTACAGCCTGTGGACAGCGGTCCTGGCTGAGTCGGTGGTCTTGCAGTCATCTACCGTTCCACCACTCAATACAGTCGAGTTTGAGTTGATTCTGGTCAATACAGAACTGTTTCTACAATATCAGGGCATTTCAGCACATCAGACATTCTCTGAATGGTGGCATGGCTAAAACAGTGGCATGTGCACTTGTTGTTTCTGAATTAGACTGTGCAAAGGCATTGTTGTATGGTATATACTCTTTCAATCTAAAAAAAAGATGGTTCAGAACTTTCCTATTAGGGTGGTTACATGTTCTTCATCAGACTCAATAGATTGCCTTCTTGAATTTCACGGGGTCCTGTTGAATGGTGTTTTAAGTTTAAGATTGCATGCTTGATCTTTAAGCCCTAGAATACTGGCCTTCTATCATATCTTAATACATGCTGACTCCTTATCGCCCTCCTAGATTCTTGCGTCATTCTAATACTGTTTTACTGCAAGAACTTAGGTTCAGGACAGTTGTAGGATTATATCCCTTTAGCTGCTGCCCTTCTTGTATCTGGGATTGTCTACCACAAGCTAGCTGTCGTCTTTTAAATCATTTGCTAAGACTGAGTATTTTACCCTGGCCTTTGCATGACTCCATCTTGGCCCCTAGTGAACAATCATCCATACCTCAGATTTGAATTAGCTACACAGTGTACATAATAAGTGCTTTAAAAAAGTGAAATAAATAAATTGTTTGACTTTAATGATTTGTGTTATAAGGAGAGTTGGTTCAATTAATTTATTCATTCATTTAAAACAAGTTACACTTATTTAAACTTCTCCAAAGTTTGAGAGTGCACATAGTTTATAATTATGTGGCAACTCAATGTAACTTTTTTTAAACATGATGAAATTATAACACAATTGCTGCCATGTGTCAGGGTTTGCTGAAAACAGGTTACTAGTGGGATGAAATATCTCTGGTCAACTAGACATGTGCACTGAACTACCAATGGTGGAACTATTCATACATGTATCTGGATATTTATGTAGCACCTTTTAGGACCCATTAGAGGTGCTGAAACATCGGATAAGTCTAAAATGTGACAGCTATATCATCTGGTGTCTAATCTAACAATGACTTGTGGAGTTTCATTATCATCGTGCTCAAGACATAAGAAAAACTGTAGTTCATTTGTTGTTTCGGGGCAAGAACGGCATGTGGCAAGCAGGCTCCTTCCAGTTGTAGATATGGGTTTATTTATTTCTTATATATATCTCATATATATATATATAAATAGTTACTCTAGTACTGTATATTTGTGTATATATATGTGTATATATACAGTACAAATGTATGTATCTTAGCTTTCTATGGTTCCAATAAGTACTTCATAGAAGCACTAGGGAGGTAGTTAAAGTGTCAACTTGTTGAAACTCATCACAAGAGGTTGGCTGGAATTCAGCTGCAGCTGCAATTTAGTTTTGGCTAGCCTGCATATAACACACCATGGAAGCTCGTTTCAGCTGTGAATGTTAATGTATGTATGTAGATGCGCATGTACATGTATGTATGTATGTACATATATATGTATGTATGTGTGTATGTGTCTAGACACTTAATATAGGGCTTTCTAAGTAACTTACAATAGCACTTCTTATGCTAGCCTAAATGGTGCTAAAGGTAACGGAGAACAAAAGATTCATCTGTAAGCAAATATTGCTCATACAACTCGCAGCCAATGGCTGGGGTGACACAAAAGCCAATTGGTTTCAGCGCTCACCTTATGACTTGGAGAGTGCAACCGATTCTGCATAACGCGAAGTGGTTGTATGCCCGCAAAGCTATTGACTTAACACGCGGTATCGGTTAACGCGTTTTACTACCGGTAATAGGCTAATTAAAACAGTAGAGACGTACTCTGGCAGCTGTTACATTCCATTCATTCCCGAACTTGGCATTAGTCCTACAAGCGGGAGGGTGTCTTCTAAATAAATGGGGCTGTGACTCAACCGCGGGAAGGAGCTAATTAGGGCAGGAGGGATGGACAAGGAAGCCTGGCTGGAACCGGTTTTAACCGGTTAGGAGGGGGAATCGGCAGAACAAGGCATGTATCGCCTGACCGGAGCGACTGCAGAGAGGTTGGCTGGCTGGGCGCCCAGCTGAGTACAGACCTGCCTGCCGTGCGGAGGAGCTTGGCTGGAGGGAACAGCGTGGGATAGGGGAGTGTGGGCCACCGAGTAGCAGAGGCGATATATTTCAACAGGGTACCGGGTAACGCGCTAACTGGTTTACACGCGGTTTCAAAGGGCGTGTCCCCCCACTACTACTGTAGTGCTTAATAAATACAGAAAAATAACAATAATAATAATGATAATGACGGGGTGACTATAGTGATAATGATGATGATGATGATAATAATAACAACAGTAATAATATTAACAATAGTAATATTATAAATAGTAATAATAATAATAATAATAATGTCAACAAAGTTATCGTAATGACATTAACATGCTCGTGTGTCTTTGATAGGTGATCCTGGTGCTCCATGTTTGTCTTGTGTGCCTGGATTTAAAGGCGAGAGGGGAGAGCCAGGTCAAGATGGCTTGACAGGTCTCCAAGGTGACAGAGGGTTGCCAGGTGACCCAGGTCCACAGGGGATCCAAGGAGATGATGGTGAGTCAGGGTTGCCTGGACCCATGGGTGATCCGGTAAGATTCTTCTCATAATTTTTTCCTGTAGCATTTTCTATAATTTACTATTATTCTGTCAATAAATCATTATTTAGAATATATTAAAACTGCATCGGTGTAGAACAGAAATAAAGAAATAAAAATTTTTGGAGTAAACTCTGTGAAGCATAGTTGATAACTTGGGTTGAGTTTTTTCAGGTTATCTTTATTTTTATTTATGTATTATATATTTAAAGCACTTGTAATACGCACAGTGTCAGCACACCTGAATCTGAGGCATGGATATGTGTTCGATATGGGCCACGATGGAATCGTGCAGAAGCTAGGATGAAGTAGTTAGTCTTAAGAAGTGATTTAAAAGATGGTTGCAAGTTTTCGGGCCTTTTGTGGTAGATGATTACAAATGTGAGGAGCACAGCAACTAAAAGCACATGATCCTACAATTGTCCTGAACCTAGGTTCTTGCAACAAACCAAACCAGAATATCAGATTATATGATTATCTGATGTAATCTGGGAACTTCTATTTTGCCATTTTCATCATACACAAAATGTATCAGTCAGTTGGGGCTGCTAAGTACAGTGTGGATGTGTTAACGCAAAGTCGTGAGGGGACACGCCTTCGAAACAGCACGTAAACCAGTTCACTGATAAAATGGGACAATGCTGAAATATATCTCATCTGCTACTCAGTCGCCCACACTCCCCTATCCCATGCAGTTTCCTCCAGCCAAGCTCCTCCATGCCTCTTCTCACGGCGAGCAGGTCTGTACCCATCTGGCTGCCCAGCCAGGCAACCTCTCTGCAGTCACGCTGGTCAGGCCATACCTGCCTTGTCCTGCCGATTCCACTCCTAACCGGTTAAAAGCGGTTGCTGCCAGACTTCCTTGTCCATTCCTCCTTCCAAAAATTAGCTCCCTCCCGTGGTTGAGTCACATGCCCATTTATTTGGAGGGTTACACCCTTTTGCTTGTACGACTAATACCAAGTTCAGGAATGAACTTACAGCTGCCAGAGTTCGTCTCACAGACCATGTTCCAGTGATTTAATTATCCCTATTCTACAGTAGGTAGTGAATCGGCGAGCCTTATATTTAGCGCTACGTTGCATTTGTTGTAAAACACGTTAACTGACACGGCATGTTAATGGCTGTGGGACATACATCCACTTTGCTTTATGCGGAATCGCGTGTAAACCGGGAGCGCGTTGACACGTCCACACTGTAAATCTATTCTGAATCACGGTCCTTTGAACAGGACCTGATCAGATGTTATCAGACTCTGGCAGAAGCAAAAAGCAAATTCCATTGGCTGTTGATCTGTCGTTAATCTGTAAATGGAGTGTGCCATTGCTGCATGAAACTGGATGGATTTAATGTATTTATTTATGGATGAAATTAGTTTATTTGTTTACAGATGGATAAAGTTAGTTTATCTGTTATGGTTTTATGCGATTTAATTCATATGATTAATCGGATAAATGACTTTAATTTCTGTTGCTTGTGATGTTTCGTTATCATGATGCTTGAGTCTTATATCTTCTGACTTCTTCAGGGTCAACCTGGTCGGCCAGGGCTTCCAGGTGAACCTGGACCGAAAGGTGATACAGCGTTTCCAGTAACTGTGCCAGGAAAACAAGGTATGTGTGGCGATGTAATTTTGGTGCCACTTCCACATATATGAAAACTGCTTGCAGTATTGTAACAACCCTAGCCTCGTACTTACATGCAGAGTATTATCTTTTCCTTTGCCTTGGCATGTATATGTGTAATTGTGTATGTATATATGCATGTATGATGTATGTATGTATGTAGAATGTATGTATAATGTATATACGTATATGTGTGTATTGTATTGCATGTGTGTGTATGTGTGTGCGGAGGATCTCTGTATGTTTGTCTGTGTGTATGTACAGTATGTGTGTGTATGTATGTGTTTATGTATGTAATAGAGCTGTACTGAATAGCATTTTTACTGTTAAACTGTATATGAGTAATTGAACTTGCTATTTAGCCAGATACAAATACGAATATGAATTGTAGTAGCCGCATATAGAGCATGCTACAATAATATTTCATTTATTAACTATGAGTAAAAAACTAAACATAAGTATTGCTAAATGTTTAAAATAGCTCTCTTACTCTCCAGTCACTGAGCTTCTCAGAGCTGGCACTGTAAATTTTGAATGTCTTTAATTGTCATTAGACAAGAAAATAATTGTCCTAATTACTGAAAGTTATGTAAGTTTGCATTAGGAAATGCTATTTTTTGGGTTTATTTTTAGTCTTGTAAGACATTGTAAGAGAGGACACATGCTCAGAAGTGCTGTCTAGGATTGGCCCATATTACCATCATACTGGATGCACTGTTACATTGATTATTCAAGAAAGTGGACAAAACAGTATAATTCTGTAATCACAGAATGGAACCATACTTTTTATTTATTGTGCTTTTCCTGTTCATATTTTAAAATTCCAGAAACAATTTGGCCAAATATGAATGAACAATTCGGAACACTATTTGGGTCCTAAGCAAATTGAATATGAATATTTGATGCAGCTCTAGTACGGTACATATGTTACTGTGTATGTATGTGCTGGTATGTATGTATGTATGTGCTGGTATGTATGTATGTATGCATGTATGTATGTGTGCATTATTTGTTTGAAATTACTTTAAAACTGATGATTTTTAATTTGTCAAACAGGAGAGAAGGGGGAGCGTGGTAGCACTGGTGAAGATGGCTTGATAGGTTTTACAGGAAGACCTGGTCCTGCAGGACCACCAGGGCCACCCGGTCCATATGGTCCATCAGGACCCAAGGTGAGCAGGACTGAGTTTGCTTTGAACCATAAATAAATACTTTAATGTTAGACCTATTTTCTTGAACAATCTTCCACTGAAAATCTGAACTTTTCCAAAAGAAACAGCTAACGAAACATCTGTCATTTTCAACTTCATTCACACCTTTATAGACGTATCAGATAACCATGTTTCAGTGCAGAGTTTCTAAAAGGCACTATATAAATGTCTAGGTTCATAGATGTGTACATATATAATTACATGTAATAGTCTCTGCCTAGTCGTTTGCATACTATTACTACTGTTGTCCCCATGCAGCATATATTGTAACGGGGTAGCATGTGGTAAATAGAAAGTTGTGTAATGTATTGGCAAGCTTTATAGGACCTTCCCAGCTCAAGAAATCCTGGCATTGCATGTTCTACAAAACAAATCAAATATTAATGACCTAGGGCCCTACGCATGAGCAGGACTTGTTAGTTGCCAATTAGCGCCTGTGCCACAACTAGCTAGTCTCTGACTAGCAGACGTCAACGAGCGGTATACACGATTCCAGCCTAGGCCTCAGACTAACTAGTAGTAGTGGATTAAGATTAGCGAGGAAATTTTTACGCTTTGGCTTTCCGTATTGACATGGTTTTGGCTAGGTTTGGCTAATTGTGCATGCACAAAATGTATTTATAGGTGGTTGTCTGTTTACACGAATGATAGGCACAAAATGGACGTCTCCTAATAATTATATCCTCTGTCTTCAGTTTTATTTTTAATTATAATTATTGTTCAGAAAGTAGCTAGAGAAAGGAGAGTGATAAGAAATGACAGCGCAAGCCAAACTTTGCCGATGAGGAGGAGGAGGAGGAGGAGGAGGAGGTGTGGTGCATGTTGGAGTGGATAGGCAAAGAGAAGGATGTCATACAGAGCAAGTTGCAGGGTTCACTGACAGCATGATGTAAGAGGGAGGCTTGGGCTAGAGCAACCAGTGCAAGCTCTTGTCTATCCCTTTTGTGTCTGGGCGTTCACACTTTTAACAGAGTTCAGCAAAAGGGGTGCATTAAACAGAACTGAAGACAACAGTGCTTGCTATCATCTGAAATAGACACAAATTTATTGAAAAGAGCTGACAAAATCGAAAGTTGAGAAGAACACAAAGCATAGAAAATGAAATGCATCATAAATCTAATCTTCCGAGAGAGTTGAGTGGATTTCAACTGTCCCTAAACACTCTTTGACATTGAAAACTTTGTCGTAGGCAATGAATTATGTCAGCCACCATTTTGTTTTCTTTCATTAAGCTCGGACTAGTTCATTTATGCCTGGTTGTGAAGTGGATGTGGGTTAGTCAGGACGTAGCACACTTTCGTGCTTACCAATTTTATTCCCTAGTCAGGTGAGGGCTGGAGTTAGTCTGGGACTAGCAGTTATGCTGTCATCGTGCATATGGCAGCTATGGCCCTTATTGTTTTATGGGATTCATTTGTGTTTAGGACATGCTTTGAGTGTCCTCTTTATGAACCATCACCCTTTCGTTCAGTAGTCTCACAGTGGCAGTCCTTTTTAAATTAATAATGAAACAAAGAAGTAATAATAAAGGAACAATAATAAGAATGGAAACAGTATCAAGAGTAAAAATTATGCACAAAATGAAATTATGGCAATTTCTGGAACAGGGTGACAGAGGTCCCCAAGGACTGGATGGACTTCCTGGACGTGGTGGTCTACAGGGACTTCCAGGACCCAAGGGTGAGCCAGGAGCTGGTCGTCCTGGTATTAAAGGTGAACCAGGGCTGCCAGGACTTCCTGGTGAACCAGGTGTGGATGCACTTGGAGGCCAAAAGGGTGATCGAGGTGAGTCCAGTTGCAGTGTACAATTCTTAAACTGAGATATTTATATACTTGAAGGTAACAGTGTCTAAAATGTAAACCTGAGTACTCTTGAGGTGTTTGAAAGGTCCCAATGTTCAAAACATGTCTGTAATCACATCTCAGTGTAATATCTTTCCCAAAGGAAAATCGGTCGGACTCACACTGCCCTTAAAACACCAGCATAATGACATGTAGATGTCTTTAAGCAGGTTTTTCAAGGTGATGCGAGTCTGATTTGTGTTCCAAATGGAATGATCCCACATATTTCATAGTTTTAGATCAGAATCTCTGACTGATATTCCTTTGCCTTGATTTCATTCTTTGCACCTCTATCATGATATGCAGACTAAACATATCTTTCTTTAACTTTGTTGTTCAAGGGTGATGGGTATTTCTGATTTAGAGCTTTATAACATGCTGTTTTCAAAGTACAGTCGTGCTCTCGATCTTTGGCAGGTGAATCGATCTATGAGCCGATCAAAGGAGAAAAGGGAATTCCTGGACCTCCTGGATTACCTGGCTCAAATGGATTGGATGGCAGTCCAGGTCAAAAAGGTCGACCAGGTAGAGGCATTGTTCAGAACTCGGTGTCCCAAGCCAGTACAGTTGCTACAGGGACAAAAGATGGAATTGCTATCCAAATCACTAAAAAATGATAAGGGTTAATGCTTTATGATAACTGTAAGAAAGAATTAGGCTCTGTGTTTTATCTGTTTGCCAGATATGTACCAGTATATACACCAGTAATATATGTATATATTGAACATTTGTTTACATATGTGTGTATTTGTGTTTATGTGAAAGTCACCTAGTGATCAATGTTTCAGTAAGAATGATTCTGCTTTATGTTTCATAAAATTTTCAATTAAATTCAATTAAATTTTTGTTACAGTATAACCTCATCTAAATTCTAATCTAATGACTTCTATAACACTGATATCATAATGCCGAAAACATCAATCGATGCTCACTTCAAATGAAATTTTTATCAAAATCATAATCCAATGGAGAAGCCAGGTCGAATTCCTATAGGTCAGAGAAACCAGAAGTTAGGCTATGGTTTGTTAGCAGGTTGGAAACAGGTGAGTCTTAAGTTATGACCGGAGTGGTATCAAAGAAATGACAGCAGCAGCAGATTCAGAGCCGAGGACCTGTCAGCAAAAGCTTTCCATATTTCTATCTCTTCCTTATCAATAGGCTGTGATCATATCCGTAAAAAGACAAAGCACTGCAGAGGAGTTCTTGAAGTTGGACTGACCCTTTAACTCATTACCGACCGCATGGTAGTAAACGGTAGTAATGGCAGCCGACCGCACGGTACTAAGTGGTAGTAGATGGGCATATCTTAACCTCTTGTTTATTGTCATTTAGACAAATAGGTATAATTTTAATCCTTATTACATCAGCGGTATCCCTGAAAAACGCCTCAAAATATAAAAACAACCAATCAAAATGGGCATTTAAATTGGCCAGCGTGTAGCTAAAAATGGATATTTAAATGTCCCAAAATGGCAAAGTGTTGTTTACCGGAGGAAGAAATTTGCCGATTGATCGACGAATGGTCGTATATTAACGAAAGTTGTGATTCTTCTGATGAATAAGATGTGTCAGATGGATCACACAAGACTGTTGGCAATACGAAGTGAACGAGTCGCACATTGATATGGAGTTTGATGACAATGGCATCTGCTCTATGCCTGCAGCAATTGTGGGTCAGTTTTCGGTTACCCAGAAATTTTGTGTTGAGAAATAGAATTACAGATTGGAAGAGAAGATAAAATGATAAAGAATGGTGTTTACCTTATGTCAATATGTCGGACACTGACAAAGATATCACAAGTTCAATTAGTTTTGCTTTTAGGCTTTTCCTGTAATTTTCTTCAGTTTTTACAACAACGGTCTAAATACTAAAAAAATTGTATCTCTTTCAGTTTTGAAAATATTTTTAAAATTTCTTTTTTGATTCTATCTGGCAACAATTTCTGCACATTTCTTGTGCTCAATTACCATATATTGTCACTTAAAATTTTTATGTAGACTGTCTTGAATTTAAACATGTAGCAGATTTTTTGGGGTACAGTTGGGGGCAACTTTGGATACCCAACAAAATTTTCCTCAAAAAACTTGACAGATGAATGGGAAAAGGAGATAAAATGCTAAAGAATCGTATTTACCTTGTGACTGCATGTCAGAAACCAGCAGAGTTATCATAAGTTCAATCTGTTTTACTTTTAGGCTTTTTCCTTTAATTTTCTTCAGTTTTTCCGACAATGGTTTAAATGCTAAAAACTTTACATCTCTTTCATTTAGGAAAATATTTTTTAAATTTCTGTTTGGTTCTATCTAGCAACAATTTCTGCACATTTTATGTGCTCAATTAATATATATGTTGTAATTCAAAGTCTTTTTGTAGACTGTCTTGATGATAACTTTGGGGCAACTTTGGGTACCCCAAAATTTCTTTTTTCAAAAAACTTACAGATGATTGGGAAGAGGAGATAAAATGCTAAAGGATGGTGCTTACCTTATGTCTACATGTAAAAAACTGACAGAGATATCACAAGTTCAAATTTTTTTATTTTTTGGCCGTTTTTGCCAAAAATGTGCAGTCATGAGGGGGTAGGTGAAAAAAATTTCTGCTGTCATTAAAGGGTTAAACTGAAGAATATCAAATTAATCTGAAAGCGGACATTGCTGTAATTTACGATCTGTGTTGTGGCGAAGAAACAATGATAGATTCAAACAAAAATATTGATGTAAATCTGTAGGTACTTGTGACAGCCGGCAAATAGACTAGCAGAAATGAAATTATGAAATTGTAAATCCACTTTCATTCCAGACACCGATTAGTTAGGGCGATAATCCCTATTGACTGGATTTGTAGATGGATGTATTGTGAATGATTTATGATGTACCATAGAAGTTCTTGGAGTAAATTAGATTACTAAATGCTTGCTTGTTTTGCTGCCAGTGATATCTGACTGTACACATTTCTTTGATTTGCAGGCAGTCCTGGAGAGCAAGGGTTGCCTGGTAGACCAGGGTTTCCGGGAGATAAAGGACTTGACGGAGAGCCTGGGCCTAAAGGAACACGAGGGCCGACTGGCATGGTAGGCGACCCAGGACCACCTGGTCTTTCTGGGAGAGATGGCTACTATGGAAAACCTGGTAGCCCTGGAGATCAAGGGGTTAAAGGTGAATGAAAAGTACTGTTTGCTGTAACTATTCATGCTACTTTATCTAGATCTTTTATACGATATCTTTGGCGTTACTGTTTCTTGTATGAAGTTTTCTATTGCAAAACACGTGCGTGAACTATATTTCACTGCTATCATTCAACTGAATTCATTATTATTATGTTTTTTTTTAACCTGAGGTAGAAATGATCCTTCAGGAACTGAAAAATTAAGTTAGGATAATAATTGATTGATCTCAGAAGAACTAGGCCTCGTCCCAGTAGTTTTCACAGCCGTCTGAAAATGTGTCACAATGGCATTGTGGAGCTGGACACAGATGGAGTGGCATTGGAAAAGAAAGCAATTCTCATGGCCATCTCTGGCAACTGCTGAAATGTGATGCCCCAACTCTGCAACAAATTCTGGACCCTCAGCATTTATAGGACCAAGGAAGGGTCTTAAGCCAGTGGGAACAAACATGTGGGTTGTAGGCAGTAGTGCATATTTGGCAGACTTATGAACTGCTTCTTGTTCAGCTGAAGAACCTGCTGAAATCACTGTCTGCGACAGTAGGAGGTGGCACAAGTGTGGATCACTGTAGCACCCAAGGTCATATATATACCAGTGGCCCAAAGAACAAGTGTAACACGATTGGGCCGCTTGCCTTCAGTCTGCAGAAGACCCATTGGCTCCTTTGTGCTTGGAACATCTACACTCTGGAGTGAACGCCATATGTTATCGCTTATGACATGATGGTGAATAGAGTGTCCCTTCAATAATTTACAAACTAGCCCATGATGACCATCTGGGCCAACAGCAGCTCCACGTGGACATGTGGGGCAGCAAAGTTCAAGGCCTGAATGAAGACCAACTGCCACCCTTACCGCACTGCCCCATTATCTTTACAGAGGCCAAAAAGATGGAATTGGGAGAGCAGTTAGCCAATCTCCAGAGTGAGGAAAACAGGCAGCAGACAGCCTACCCTCTTTCTACAAGATTTCTGATAATGGTACAGATTGACAGCTTATCCTTCTCTACCAATGGCCTGTCCCTTGT
Organism: Norana najaformis; assembly: GCA_964023275.1. Classification (NCBI taxonomy): domain Eukaryota; kingdom Metazoa; phylum Annelida; class Clitellata; order Crassiclitellata; family Hormogastridae; genus Norana; species Norana najaformis. The sequence goes on from OZ029922.1 coordinate 13,553,245, forward strand.
GCCGTGTTAAGGTGGTAGAGGATCTAGGAAAGCTGGAAGAGTGTCATGGCAGTGGCATTTGGTCAACATAGCAGCTGAAGTTCCTGAGTGGTTACAGCTGAGGCCATTTGGGCTGAAGAAGCCAGCGACGATGCTCATCTCAAACCCGGTCCACCATCTCGAAAAGGGAGTGAGACCCGCTTCCTTTGGAGGTCGTAAACTAATGTTGATGATGCGTTCAAGCCCTTCCCTCATAATGTGGTCCAACTGTCCTATCTCTGTTCCAGCTCTGTGCTGGCAGTTGGCACATATCATTTATGGCGTTATTAAGGGCCTTGCAATGTACCTGCAGCTTGTCATCTACAGCTGAGCATTTAAACAGACAAGCTACCAAAAAAGTGAGCGATGATTCACGGTTAACGCACTGGAATTCTGAGAACAGTGGGTCTTGAGGAGTCAGTGAAGGAGAGCAGTACTCACATTCTGCCTATGCAGATGCAGCCCAGGCAAAGAACTTGAAGAAGCTAATGAGGAAATGTCCTTTGCTACGATCTCTGGGATGCCACGCAGTGAGTAGGTCGTCCAGATAACCAATGTGAAGATCAGATTAAAGGAAATGTATCACAGGTTGAAGAGGGAGACATAACAAAAGTGGACTAAGAGGGTCTCCCTGCTGAGAGCCCATTTGAGAGAAAATGGAGAAAGAACCAAATTTCAGCACAGAAGCAGATGATGTAACAATGATGAGAAAAACTATGAATTTAATTTACAATATTATAAGTGGACTTGAGCATTGCATCTCAACATAGACTGTTAAATGTGTTGGAGAAATCTAAGTTAACAAATGTGTGGTCCTGGGCCATAGCAGGGACAAATTTTCTTGCAGCATGGACTGCCGCCTCACATCCAGCTTCAGAATCGATGCCAATCTGAAAAGGAGCAAATTATGAAGCCATTTTGTCAATGGCTTATCTTTGGCACATTCAGCAGCTGCCCTTCTCAGTGTGTATCCAATGGCTGTTGGTCTTAGGCCCCATGATTTCGTAGTAAGTGCAGTAAGGCTGTCATCGTAAAAGATAGGTCTAATTATTGTTGTTGTTGTTGTTATTGCAAACATTTTGAACATTTGCAAAGTCATACAGAAATGTGAGTATGATGCTCCATTAGTGAATCACCAGTTGAGATGCAGTTAGATATCCAGATGTGTGAAAGCCAGTAATAAATAGCGAAATATGTCAGTGAATTGTAATTGGGCAAGTGTCTATTGTTGTTTCTTACTGACAACTCCGTTGTTTACTTTTTATTTACAATATGCATATGACATGATGGCCATATTAATATTTCTGAGCCATGGGGCAACTGTGTACCATGTGTTTTATGTATAACTGTAATGAATATTTAAACGGTTAATATCAATGATTTGTGTGGATGTGGAATGTGGTTTGTATAAATTGTATAAGTTTTATAAATTATTTGTGTTTATAGTTAATATAGATGGTTTATGTAATTTATTAAGTAGTTTATTTAATTGGTTTGCTTTATTTATTTATTGGCTTATTATTTGTAGTTTATTTAATTGGTTTAATTGGTTTACTCTTTTAGTGAATAGGCTGTGTACAGATGGGATTTTCACTCTGACAAAACTCTATTTTTGGTTTAGAAACTTGCACATATTTCCAGATTCTTAAAATTTATTAATTAGATTGATTGGTTGGTTGTTTTATTAGTTAGTTTAGTTGGACAATTACTTAGTTGTTAATCAAGGTGGTATCAATTTTAGGTCAGAAGGGACCAATGGCCCCTTACAATATCGAAGACAAAGGAGCGAAGGGTGATCGAGGACCCTCTGGTTTGGATGGATTTCCTGGAGAGAAAGGTGATCCTGGTCTAACCGGTGGGTGCCTTTTTTAAACAGTATGGTAGATTAGTTCGCCTTTTAAAGCCGAGGATGGAGGTTCAAGCCTCTCCTGAGATGGTCACTGTCTGGAGGCTTTGAATAAGTCCATAATGCACAAATGCTTTGCTCCATCGATTATTGCTTCTGACCCAACAGTCGTGTAGGGAAGATCAGACAGCAAGGGGAGGACTAGCCACCTGTTCTGTTGCATGCCCAGGCTAAGAAAAACGAAGTTGCTATGTTTTATACCCATGGCTGCCTCTTTTTAAGGCGCTGCTCTTCTTCCTCTTTCTCTTCCTCTGAAAGGCCCTGTGTTCCATAGTGGGACTTGGGGAAGGCACTCATTTGCTTTTCTGAGGTCATTGAGCCGGCAATGGATGAATCCAAGTAATTGTAATCGTAATAGTAAATGGATGTGGGGCTAGTGCATCACAATACTTGCCATATGCTTCCAAGCTCAATCTAGTACCAAATTATACTGCTTGGTAACAGAGGACAATTATTTAAATTAAGGAAATTAAAGAAATTGAAGTATCTTTTATTCATGTTGCCTTTGATGTATTAGGAATACTCCGTGGAATGTTTAACATTCTAGTTTGCGTAGTTTTATGTTACATTACATGAATATTGATTACTCTTGTGTAATAGTTTTTTCACTTTCAGGTGCAATATATATTCTTATGGTCATGTGACTCATGTTGACTTGTGGCCATGGCTTGTTCACTGAACAGAACAGTGGACAGTTGTTTTAATTTTTATTGCTTATATGGTTCATCATCATCATCATAAACCATGGGTACAACGCCCATAGGTGTCCGATGCCATTCTCACTATGTTCTTCCACTGTTGTCTTCCATTTTGGCATGGCTCAGCTCCTGGAGTGATGTTCCACACCATTCGATTATGTCATCTACCCATTCTTTGTAGGGTCATCCTCTCTTGTTTGGTCCATCCATCATTACGAACACTAACGTCTTGATCTTCCTGTCGTTGCTCATTCGGCATATATGACCAGATAATCCCAGTTTCCTCTTAACTACCTTCTGCATCAAGTTTGTGGTTACTGGCTAGTTACTTATGAACTAAGGTCTCGTACACCTAGGAAGAGTTTCCTTCAAGAGGCACCATGTAATTGTGCATTTACTATTATGATTACAATTACTTGCTTTTGTAATTTCTAAAGGGGCAAACAGACTTGAAATGTCCTATTCAGCCACCTGTACTTTTTAATGCCTGATGTTTTATTTCAGTATAACTTAAAATATTGTCATCTCTATTTATTAGGTCTACCAGGGCCAGCAGGTCCGCCAGGCAGCAAAGGTGACCGTGGTTTGCCAGGGGTTACTGGAAACCCTGGACCCACAGGTGACAGAGGAGACCCAGGACCAGGTGGTGTGAGAGGTCCCAAAGGAGAACCAGGGTTTCCAGGAAGAGATGGACCACCAGGTAAACCAAAGACTACACCACTAAGAGTCACACTTGGTATTGTTATTGATGATATTAATGTTGTAGGAAATGCTAAGAGTGGGTATGATAACTAGGGTGATGGGATGAAGATGAGGATGTGATTGATGGACAAACTTACTGACTGACTGACTAACTGAATGACAGAACTTTGTTCGTTTTCATATGAATTTCTTGGGTCTATTATAATTTAATCCAATCGAATCTAATCTTAGAACTTCTATTATTACCTCTGTAATACTGCACTAGGCTTTAATCGATATCATTTCAAAGTGGATATAACCAATCTGGTCAATCCAATGGTCAGTCAGATGAGACAGAAGGGCAGCCTAAGGAGTATAAGCTTGCTGAATTACTGGAGTGAGATCCTTCACTACCACTGCCTATTTACAATGGCACCATGCCATTTTAGTTCCCATGTATGGACTGGATCAGCCTGAGATACAAATCTCTAAAAGATGCTTATGATCAGTATGCGAACTGGCTTCCTCACGCGCAGATTTGCCTAAATGTGATCTTTTACCGAAACAGCTGAGGAAGTAGTGATATGATTAAAACCGCTGCAATGTCTCAGTTAAATTAGTGATGATGAAAAACTGAAAGTTGAAAGGATCTGGTAACCAGTTTGTTTTCAGAAGTAATAAGTAAATCATATGTTGTTACTGGATTTATTCATGATAATGTCTTAATAGGTTAGTCTTCCTCATAGCCAGATTTTGCATGCAATGTGTTTTAGGCTTTCTTGGACCAAAAGGTGAACCAGGATTTCCTGGCCGTGATGGTGAGCAGGGTCTGGAAGGACCACCTGGAGAGCCAGGTCCTCGTGGACCACCTGGAGATCGAGGCTTTCCTGGACCTATGGGGCCGAGTGGGCTGCCAGGACGTAAAGGGCTTGATGGAACTCAAGGTAAAATAAGCAAGAACTGTGTTCGCATCCTCCTCGATGGTGAACTATCTATGGCTGATCATGTCAACTTGCTCTGTAGATCCTGTTTCTATCAGCTGCGGCAGATTCCTGTGTTATGGCGCAACCTGTCCTTCAAAGCTGCAGTTACTCTGGTCCACTCGTTCGTCCTCACACGAATCGACTACTGCAATTCTATCCTGGCGGGTCTCCCGAAGTTCATACTTGGCCAGTTCCAGTCTGTCTTGAACTGTGCTGCACGGGTGGTTGCAAATCTCCCAAAGTGTTCTCACATTTCAGACTACATCAGGGAGACGCTACACTGGCTTCCTATTTCGGAACGGATTCGGTTCAAGGTTCTTCTACTTGTCCGTTCTGCTACGGTTGGCACTGCGCCGGCTTTCATTTGGGAGCTGTGTTCCTGCTTCCAGTCAACCTGGTGGCCGGTTGCTGCGTTCTGCTGCTCGTGGAGATATGCTGATTCCACGTTACCGCACGTCGTTCGTGCTCATCGTGCCTTCTCCTGCTTTGGTCCCTCGTTCTGGAACAGTCTCCCTTTAAACATTCGTACTTTTCCACTTAGTTTAACTCAGTGTTCATTCTCTGTTAACTTGAAAACACACTTGTTTAGATCGGTAGGATAGCCGTGTCATCAGCGCTTTTGAGAGGTACTTGAAGAGCGCTATATAAGTGTTTGTTACATTACATTACATTACATCACACATGCATCATATAGTTTATTGTAATACATCTGACCTGTCGCTTTGCTACACACTTCATGCTTGAAAATGTTTGCCCAGAACTGCATATAAATTGATCTGAGGTAATGTTATGACTTCCGTAGCGTCGTTGTTGTAACGAAGCCTGGCCTACGTCGATGGTTGCTGCAAGTGAAATCACAGTAGCATATAATCCGCTGGACAAGTACAGTCGAAATCCGATAGATCAGGGAAACTAAAAGTAAGGCTGCAGAGGGTAAGCAAAATTTTAAAAAGTGAGTTGTAAGTTTAGACCTGATTGACAGTGAAGAACTGGCAGATTGCACAGAACTAGGCAGTGAATTGCAAAATGAATGAAATTTTGAGTTAAAGACAACTTCCGAGCATATTAAGAAATTGAAATGATTAGAAAAATGGCTTCAGTCAAATCAAAACAAATTAACTTTGGCAGTTTTATTAACTGTCCATTACTTTTGCTGTATAAATATCAGTGTCTTCATCGAATTCAATTAATTTCCAGTCTATCATAAAAGTCATCATAAGCATGCTTCTCAGCTTAGTAAGGAAAGTAATTTAGTGAAGCTGCCATTTCTCTAGGGGAACAAAGGGGAAGCGCTTATTTGCCGCTCTTCAGCCCTTGAGCTGGTATGTGATGAGTTGCAAGGTCCTTGCCATGGGGCCATTGAATCACAGGACTTGCCTTTTACTTGTCAGCTTACATCAGTGCCAAATTATACTTCATGGTGACAGGTACTCGGTGTAAACTACTTGAAGAGGCACTATAGAAAATGTTCTGAATGAATGAATGTTTGAGTGCATTTGCAGAAACGACTTGTCCAGGGTCGTTGAATGAAGTCCAGTCAGCAGGCCAGGCATGAACACGTAATCTTTTGATTACAAAACCAGTACACTATTTGAATAGACCACTGTGTTGGAACCATCTTATTTATTGTGTTTTATGCAAGAATGTGGGTAATTTAGTTTGGTATTGAGGGCCCTTTCTGTTTCAGGTCCAAAAGGTGAACGAAATGCTCTTCCTGGGTTACCTGGCAAGGATGGACTAAGGGGTGATCCTGGACTGCCTGGAGTAAATGGCATGAAAGGATTTCCTGGCTTTCCAGGTCCCCAAGGGCCACCAGGGTTACCTGGTACTCCAGGTTAGTAAGTAATTTCTTTGTAGCTGTGTTTCTTGGTTTTATCATTTAACTTTGTGGCTCATTTGCTAAATGTAATCGAATCTAATAAAACCTTGAAGAAGACCTGTCGCATCAAGCCATCCTTCTGTTTGGACCTGAATGTTGAACTCAGATAAAGCAAGACAAGCAAAGAACTCTTAAAGCAGAATTAAGTTGACCAAGGAAAGTTGCAAAATCTCAAGATTACGAAGAATCTGAAGCGAAAAGCTAAGGACAGTTTTGCTAGATAAACTGTATTGTGAAGACTGCAATGGCTTTCTCGTGTAGAAAGAATACATAATGACTGGATCCCAAACAAGAGAACTCATGCCCAACACAGAAATTAACTGTAGAAACTTCCATAGCACCAGTGTCTATTACGCAAAGTATCAACGGATGGTGCACCCAAATCAAGCTGCAATCAGGTCAGCATCCAGAAAGTCAATGCGATGAAATCGAGAGGCAGCCTTGGGTGATAAGCCAACTGAAAAAGTTAAGTCTTATGTTGCAACCAAACTGACATAAGAGACCGAACAAAATGAACAAATGCAGGAAGAGAAGTCCAAAATTTAGGTCCTGCAACTGAAAAGCTCGTAAACCACGGGCAGATCTAGTTTTTGGCACAACCAGAGAAAGACAGTCAGATGACCAGATAGGCCAGGGCAATGAAGACTGATGGCCAGAGTTTAATGTTTTATAAACTATAAGCCCCAATTTGAAACAAAACTGGAAGCCAATGCAAAGATTTAAGAATGGGTTATATGCTCATAGCTGGACATATCAGTTATGGCTCTAGCCAAAAGGTTTGACTTTGTGATACCAGTAAGAAGTGAATCACAGTAATCGAGACGACTGCAGACCAAAGTGTTAGCCAGGTGTATCCTTGATCCTAGAAGACTTGGGGACAGAGCACCTGATTCCGTATGATGACTAACAAATACCATTTACGTAGTTGGTAAGAGACATAGTAGAATCAGAAACAACCCTAAATTATGAGCAGCATGAGCCAACTCAGTCAGTAGGTCACCAGTGTTACAGTTTTAAGCCATTTAAACTTCTTAAGTTGCTATTGAGTTTCCAGTAGCAAAAATTCAGTTTTTAAAGGGTTAAGGCAGAGTTTGTTAGCCACCATCCCAAACTGCACCTTTTGAAAGGTGCTGGACAACAGCTGCAAAGATGAGTGACAGGATAAACTGTTAAAAGAAACATAAATTTGAATATTGTCTTCATAAAAATGATATCTTAATGAATGATTACCAAGTACAGTGTCTAATGATATGGTGTTTAATGTAAACAAAAGAGGACCGAGTATAGAACCATGCAGAACTCCGTGTCAACAAAGCACTGGATGAATGTTTACCATTTAAGTAAACTGGTTAATTGTGTGGACTGAGATATCTAAGTTGCAAAACAATGTAAGACAGGACCATAAACCCTAAGCCTTGCTGGTGCACACCACCGGTGTGCATGTTTACTTTGATGTCCAAGAAAAATGTTTTTCTAGGATTAAGATGGTGAAACTACGGCTCTTACTCGCTATCATAAAATAGTGATACATCTTACGACAACTTGTGATTTTAACTACATTTTATTGCAATTAAACCAGTCTGTTCTATTGGTGGCCATGTGGCTGTACGTGGTCTTAAGTACTTGGCGAATGAACTGCCTTAATGCTTTTTGATTTCTCTGCAGCTGTTGCCTGTGTAGATCACTGTATTCTACTCAGTCTTGCAACAGTCTTTTGCCATCTCTGGTAAATTCCTTATTTCGTTTGTTTCCTGCCTTTTTAGCCATACTTAGTACATTTGCATTGGATCTCTTGTGCCTTTCATCACTGCTGTGTTCTTTGGTATCCCACTGGGTTCAGTTTTCGGGCCCCTGCTGTTCATCCTCTGTACCTCGGAATTGCCAGCCATCGCATCTTGTCTTGAAATAGAAATCCATTTTTATGCTGATGTAGTGTAATGTAATGTAATGAGCATTTATATAGTGCCCAAGTTTATGTACATCTTTGGCTAAATGAGATCGCAGGTGTTACCAAGAGACTTCATGCCTTCATAGATGACATTGTCCTACAAGGTCTGTTTGTGTGCATCAAACTTAACCCTGACAGATCTGAATCCATCTGGTTTGACTGTTCCTGTAAGCTCTACAGTGCAATGACCTGTCGCTCTCAACTTCCTTCTCTTTACTTTCCCCATACTCTACTGTTCGGATCTTGGAGTTATGCTTGACTCAGCACTCTAAAACTTTAGGAGAATACTTCACATTCCCCATACAGCTCATTTCATTGATATGGAGGTCTATGCACCTCCCAGTATTGGAGATGATCCAACAGGAGGGCTTTGGCTGTTTTGACACACTGCACATTGTGACAGCAAACAGGACCATGCCAGAACTGGGTGAGCTGTGATGTCTGGTCTACTAAGGGGTTGGAATAGACCAGCCACACGTGGACATGAGGGGTGAAGTCTTTGAGGAGTTTCTGTTGAAGTGGCACTATATATTTGCAACTTCAATTGCAATTACAAGAATGGATGTCTGCAAAGAAGGGTAGGGGTCACCAAAATATGGACAGATGTGGACAAGGAGGAGCAGGATTATGCCCAATGCAGCATCTGCATCTAAATTTGGTACATACAGTGATGTCAGTATGTTAAACTCCAACTTCAGTCGGACAGCTGACAGTCTGCACTGCATTGAATCAGCAAAGGTCTGGCAGATATACCATGCTTTGTATTTGTGTTACTGGCGACTGAGCTTCAATAGTCAGATGTGTATGGGAGGGAGACTGGTTCTCTGTCATCTGCCGTTATAACACTGGGGCTGGACACCAAACGACAGAGACCATTATATATTATGATTATATATAGAGTCTCTGCTTGATTTACCAGCATCATAGTGTACACCATGAAGCACAGTTAGCCCTGCAAGATCAGCAGGGTAATACCAGATTTAGAACTCCTTGGGAGGGGATGGCATTGCCAGATGCAGAAGACAAATGCTGAAAGGGGAAAAGTGGGGTCCAGTGTAGGTCATTTTTTGTGGATGTCCTTTATGGGTGACCCCTATGTTTATTATATTAGGATGACAATGCTACAAATTAAATTAGCAGAAGTTTTGTGATTTGATTTACTTATGCAACAAATTAATTCATGTGTAACTTCATTTCAGGACCAAAAGGTGACCCAGGATTTACTGGGCTTCCTGGGCTAAAGGGTGAACCAGGCAGGCCATCAGTTGGTGGGGCAAAGGGAGAGCAGGGACCCCCTGGCACACAAGGAAGAAGAGGAAGAGATGGATTGGAAGGTAACAGATTTTATTCTATGTTTGAAGTGATTTGTACTTACTTACCTGGAATTATTCATTTGAATCAGAAGCATGGATGACTGATGAAATACCAGAGATCAGAAGGATCACAATGACTTATCTAATGTAATTTCAAAATAATCTATGAATTCTTTTGTAGTTACTTGACCCTGATAGTGTAACTTTTAGGTATCAGCTTGATTGTATTAATGTATCGACTTGAAGGTATTTTGTAAATTAAATGGTAAACGGCAATGTAGTCTTTCTTTCTAACAACATATCCTCATAATCTAATCATCATTTCTATTCTAATCTTTTCCCCTTCTCACTCTGGTCTTCTGGCAACCAGACTTGGTTCGTGACTTGGCATCTTTGGACAGTCCCACTGACTTGATTACACTCTCATGTGTAAGCGGTGCCCTGCGCTTAGCATTTAGGTAGTGCTTTAGAAATTTTGAGTTTACGATTACGATTATGACTAATCCTGTTTACTCTGCTGTAGATGTCTCTCCATGTATCTACTCTTTCTAGTCCCATGTACTGTAAGTTTTGTGTACCATAATCTGTCTGCCTCAGTTCACAGTTTGTGATTTTGATTTGTACAGTGATATGACATTTTAATATTAGCTGTATCCTCATCTGATTTGATCTGTTACAATTCCGTCTATTCAAAAGCACTTATGTTTATATTTTCTCATTTTCTGTCATTAGGTTTTTCGGGAATAAAGGGTGAGAGGGGCCTTCCAGGTCTTCCTGGAGATGATCAAGTAGGTCCAACAGGTCCTCCTGGTGATCCAGGCCCAGATGGACAACCAGGGCTCCCAGGAGTTTGGGGAACTAAAGGAAATGATGGACCCCCTGGTTTCTCAGGAGAAAAGGGTGAAAAGGTATGGAAATCTTCCAACTGTCTTGGCATTCTTTTACTGATAGGCGGTCGTGCAGGTAAGTTGATGGATGTTTTTTGACATGATAGCTAATTGTATGCATGTTTCAGCATCCACTGAGGTGGTTACTGTGTTTACAGACCTTGAGCAAGTCAGTTATGTACAACTTAGCACCATGAGTTGATGCTTTTCATGGGATATAGGTGCATTAATAAATATACAAAATAAAAAGTAAAAATTAAAAGATGAGTATGTTACTAGTAGAGAGCTGGTTATGGTCGGTTAATTATGTGTTGAGTTCGCAAATGGGGTAGATTATTATGGAATTTGATTGGTAGGTCAATGAACAGTATTGTGGTAGCAGTTAATAACAAAGCCTACCTTCCTAAATGTTTAAGTTAACTCTTTGGATAAACTTTTAAAAATCTGATAAATAAATAATCTTTTAGAAACCAAGAATATTTTGTAATTCACTGACCCAGTTACATTTTGTGAGGAAATTAAGGTTATTAAGTATACAGTGTAAAATTAAGCTGAATGTTAGGTTAGTTTTCAGAAGGTGTTTCCTCTGATCTGGAAAGTCTGGTTAAAATGGAAAAAATACCAAATTTATTTTGCTTTTATATTATTTGATCAGTTTTTAAGTTTTTCTAGAGTTAAATTCGTATAAAAGTTTGCATCATTTCTGACACTTTGATCAATTCTGCAGTTTTTTAATTTTTAAAATATGAATAATGGTTGGTGTTTGTAAATCATAGAAGCAATACAGTAAAATACAATACAACTATAGTTTAATATTGTCCTCCTGATTAAGTTCAGAAGTGCACTTTGAAGTTGGGAAACAGAAGACATTAAGAGCAAATGAAATAGTTTATTGGAATTCAACCTAGATTTTCCAATGGATTATGATTTTGATTGCAATTTTCCCTTGAAGCAGCCATCAACTGATGCTTTGGGCATTAAGATAATGGTGCTATAGAAGTCCTTAGATTAGATTAGATTAGATACAAGACTGACCTGTATAGTGAACTGTATAGAGACAATGAAGGATTGTATTTTACTTCAAATTTTTTACATCTCAGTGAAGAAACTGTGGTGTGTATGAATATGAATTTCCTAATATAATTGTGATTGCTTGCAAGTCTTGTTATGTCCTCAGTAAGTTGTAACTGGTATTTTTCAGGGACTGCCAGGAATTCCTGGTGCTCCTGGAAATCAAGGTCCTGTAGGACAGCCAGGACCGAAAGGTATGCACTGAAGTACTTATACTGAATTTATGTAGTATTATCAATAATGCAATGGTGTGATGTGTACCAATAATAGGGCATCCTATTTTAGTGCCTTGATAGAATTTGACTCCTGTTTTTCTTTATGCGGCATCTAAAAACTAGTAACTACAAAAACCTTGGTCTGACTGCTACTAGGTCTGATACAATTTGAAAATAACGAGGGTGCCATTATTTCTTTCGTTATCTTACGTACATTTGTGAAAAGCGAATTCATTAAGTAATTTGGTTTATTTGCTTGTATGTTTTGATATGTGCAGATGTATATTCAAATTCTTCTTTCTGACATGGTTGCTAAATAAATGCTGCAAAAACTCATTTTATCCTATTACAGTATGCAGCACGAATATGAGCAATTGCAGTGTGTAATGAAAATGTTAATAATTTCAGTAAAAATACCAATAGCAAGTGAAGACATCCTGCTGGTCATCATTGCTTTCAGGTTTCAGAGGAGAGGGCGGAAATCCTGGGTTTCCAGGAGATAAGGGAGAACCAGGGAGAGGTGGCCTGAGAGGAGAACCTGGACCTCCTGGACCCAGTGGAGATCCTGGCTTTGTGGGCCCTGTTGGACCGCCAGGAGCCAAAGGGGAACCAGGGCAGCAAGGCACAATGGGAAGACCAGGTGTGTATGACTTCCATAGTTAGTTTCTTTGTGAACAGTGATACTTTCTTGAGAAAATCTGTTTTGATTAAATGTCAGTTGAGTTGTTACTTTTGCTTGGACCATGTTCTGTTCATTGCTTAGATCATTGTTTATGTCCTACTCAAAGTAAGGTTCAGTTCATGCCTAGAACAGTCGTGTTCAGATCCTAATAATATTTAGGTTAATCTTGTGCTCCATTGCTTATCAGGGCAACAAGTCAGAAATATATTTCTGAAATTAAATTTTGCCTTTTGGTATCTTTGACATTCAAGTTAATTACTTATTTTTGTACTTCCAAATTTCTTATAATTTCAACCTTGTCTAGTTACGGTATTTATTTGCGATGTTAAAGTTAGTTATTTTCCAATTCTTTTATTCCTCAAAAATCAGGTATTCCTGGACTGAAAGGAGAATCTGGACTGCCTGGTCCACCTGGCTCACCTGGTTTGGACGGCATCCCGGGCTTACGTGGCTTACCAGGGCTTCCAGGTTTATTTGGCCCAAAGGGACTGCCAGGACTTTCTGGCCGTGATGGTGCGCCTGGGTTAACAGGACCGTTGGGTGACAAAGGTAATCTTACTGTCCACCGTCTATGTTGCACTGTGGTTGACCATTATTCTGGAGTTTCATGGTTGAATTATAATGTTACCATAGTGTCTTTGTTACGGTGTGACTTAGTGATATGCTTGAATAAAAATCATGTGACATCGTGGTCTTTTAGGTGCTGCATTGGGTCTGTATTTGTGAACTTGAGATTTCTACAGCACCTAAAGAAAGCTAAATCAAGGGAACCAACTTGTTCACAGGTGATTCAGCAGATGTGTGACCACTGAGCAGACTGTGTATAATGACCCTGGGCGAGTTGTTTGCACACCTTTTTCTTGTACGTACTTGCATGCATAGGTGCCATAAATAAATAAATAATAAAATATTCCCATTCAGGGAATCTATTCAGCATCAAGCATCTGTTTCAACTTGCTTACCCACCATAGCCTGGCTTCTGGCTTCTCTGACCTGTCAGAATTAGACCCGGTTTCTCCAATGCAGTATGATTTTGATTGCAATTTTGATTTGAATTTACCATCAGTTGATGTCTCGGGCATTATGATAACGGCACTATAGAAGTCTTCAGAATAGCTTATATTATATCTGCTTTTATTTATCTCTCTAGTTACTGTTTATGTAATACAACTTGTATTGTAGGCCCAAAACGCTATCTAAGATATCTGTAAAACCAAACTGCTCAAAGATGTTTACGATATTTGGATGCAGTTGTCTTACTGGCGATGACCTACACAGGTTGTCCAGTTGTTCCTTACTTTGCCTCCTTCCGCTCTCAATACAGTGCCATTGCCCTTGATTATGAGACAGCTGATATAAGGCCATGAGTGGTGGTGGTGGCGGCGGCGGCGGTGGCGGTGGCGGCAACGACGATGACGATGGTGACGGTGATGATGATGATGATGAGCACTGGCCTAATCAGAAGGATGTTAACCTTTATAGGTCATCGCCATTATCTGATCTCTGCTTTTGTGATGTGAGCCATGTAGGAAATGCACAGTAAACTCCTCAGGCAAGACTGTTGAAAGGCATCAGCCTTTGCCTCCAGGTTCTTGGTTAGCATCTAGGTCTCAGCTCTGTACAGGAGGAAAGGCAGTATGCATGCCTTGAATAGGCAGAGTTTGATATTTAGTCAATGCAGAGGTCTTTTTATGCACGATGCACATCTTATCATCAGAGATGATCCAGATAAGGAGACTGCGGCAGTTTGGACACATTGCATGCTGCAACAGTGAACAGGAGCATGCCAGAGTTTTTGCAAGCTATATCTGGTTCCCAAGGGGTTGGAAGAGACTGGTTGGACACCCTCGCCACACATGGACACGAGCGGTGAAGTCTGACCAGCGTCAGCTGAATTTAAGACTGCACACAGCCTGGAGACAAGCCCAGAGAAGAGACGGCTGCAGCACATTTGAAAACAGCAATGCTACAGAAAGGGGCATGCCACGGGTGATATGATGATGAGCCAGGTCTAAGTCCAACAGGTCAATAAATTTATACTTGTGGACTTAAATTGGTTGAGAACCAGTATTTGTATCTGTAATAAGAAGTTTATACAGTGCTGCTTCAAGACTTATTGGAGGTGCCCTCTATTCTAGTGTAAATGATGTTAAAGTTCGTTAAGAACAGACAGTTTATGAATAAGCAACAAAGCTGAGAGAACTAAAAGTCACCAGGGGTGGGCTGCCACATGTTGGGCCTTACGAAAAGATTCTCATCTAGAGTAATAGTTGAAACATGTTCTGACTTCCAGGACCATTTGCCTTCAAGGATGAGGAATGATGACAGTGATATAGACACAACTTTATTTAAATCAAGGTTTAGAAACTTTTAGATAATAGTAAAATGGCTGTTTGAAAATTTGATTGTTAAAGTCTTGGTAATATTTAGGCAATACTGGATTACCCGGACTACAGGGTAAGCCAGGCATCTCAGTTCCAGGTAGACCTGGTGAGCCTGGAGCTCAGGGACCACCAGGAAACAGTGGACGACCGGGTGCTAAAGGTGAACCAGGTGAGATTAAATTTAATTGCGTTCTCTCAGTTCTTAATTGTCATCCAGGTTTACACAGGTCTAGGTAATTCAACTGAAAATTAAAAAGTGAAGCATCTGATAGCTGTTGTTTATCGAGGGCTATAAAAATAAGGGATTATGTACCTTTGTAATATGCCTTGCTGAGTGCCTTGCATGTTAGGTACAGACAAAGTGAGTTTTTCTAAGTACACCTAGCTCAGCACCATGGTTTTTCTTTTATGTCCTGTGTGCTCATTTTGCTCTGCTGGATTTTGAGGCCCACACAACCAAGAAGGCAGCCATTTTGTCTTATTACTGTTGTGAATATTGTTTTGTTTGTAACTTTGCTACTTTTTCATTTCTGTAAGTTGTGTGTGAACCCTTACTTATTTATCATAAAAAAGTCACTATAGTTTAAGTTTTTTAAATTAAAATAATCACTGTTCGTTCTTTTTCAAAGGAACGAAATGATGCAAATAGGAAAAGCAATTGCAAATTTTTATCCCTGCAGCCTAACATTTACTTTCATTTGGACATTTTGAACCAACACTGGCTAATGTTTCATCTGTATGTGATAGGAATTCCTGGACTGGATGGGTTACCAGGTCAGAAAGGTGATCGTGGACCAGCTGCTGAAATTGGACCCAAAGGAGAACGAGGCTTGCCAGGGCTTGAAGGGCGTCAAGGTAAGACATGTCTTTTCTAGGATTTTTGTGATCAGTTTATACCTGAGCACAATGAACAGGAACTGCCACTAAATCTAACCCTACAACATCTATAGTGCTGTTCTGGTAAGGCACAAACCATCGATCAGTGATGCACCTATGTTAACCATCGATCAGTGATGCACCTATGTCTGTCTGCAAAAAGCTGTCAGTTGCAGAAGTTCAGTCTAGTAAGACAAGAAAGGCAACCCACAGAAGGCAGGGATATTGAAACAGGTAGATCTTAAGTTGATAACTCAAAACAGAGGTTCATAAAAGGTGCTATACAAATGTTCGGGTACGTATGTGTGTGTGTGTTTGGGTACGTACATCCTTAGGGGTCTCGTGGTTGCAAACATTCTCTCGAGCTGACGTGTTCTTCTGTCCGTGGACCAGAGCTCTTTAACTTTGCACCAAATTTCAACTGTGGATGGGTTTTAGTCAATCAGCATCTAGTGAGTCTAAGTGGGAGCCTTTTGATTGCACACTGAAGTCATATAGCATGTTGTAGAATGGCACTTATGAAAGTTCTGGGTGCATGCTGCATATATGCCCAGGTACATAGATATATACTTAAATACACTTATTTACATACACGTATGTACACTACATTCACATGCTTATATTTATAAGTAAGTAATTAGACAGGTATTCTTTTTTAGCACAAGACAATTTCTTCATGATTTACAAGAAACAGTGCATACGAGAGACAGTAAATGAAATACAGTTACCTGCGTAAACCCAATCTGTCTTGTAAGACAGTAAATGAAATACAGTTACCTGCGTAAACCCAATCTGTCTTGTAAGACAGTAAATGAAATACAGTTACCTGCGTAAACCCAATCTGTCTTGTAAGACAGTAAATGAAATACAGTTACCTGCGTAAACCCAATCTGTCTTGTAAGACAGTAAATGAAATACAGTTACCTGCGTAAACCCAATCTGTCTTGTAAGACAGTAAATGAAATACAGTTACCTGCATAAACCCAATCTGTCTTGTAAGACAGTAAATGAAATACAGTTACCTGCATAAACCCAGTCTGTCTTGTAACATGCTGGAAGATATCACAGCTCTTGGTTTTTATTCAGTTCTAATTTTTTTGAATGATCTGGTCATTCTCGAAACTACAGTCGTCTACTGTTGAGAAGCTGTTAGAAATTGCATTGTTTTTGGAAGTAACTGGTTTTGGTTTGCTGTTTATAGGTGTACCTGGATTAATTGGTCCTCCAGGTAACCCTGGTCTGAATGGCATTCCTGGACTAAAAGGTGAGCGGGGATTACCTGGCTTACATGGATATGATGGCATTCCAGGACCAAACGGACCAACTGGTTTAGCAGGTAAATAGAAAGTCATTGGTAATGTAAGTGGAGTTACCATGTTTTGCTTGTAATTTTTGAAGTTTTTACTCCTTTTGCTCTATTTTACTAGGCTTGTAATTAACAGTTTTTTGGTCTTTGGTGAGTCAACAGAAATAGCAAATAACTTATCAACTAGAATGCCAACCTGTTTGAAACTCTCAACTGTGTTTGCTTTGCAGGCAATATAATTTTCTAATGTTAAAATTTTGCCTGGGCAAGGAACGAATCTTTTCCAGTTCTTGCTTTCACACGTTATCTAGAACTGAACCCATACCAAAATATGTGTTTCCCCGTTACTTCCCAGTCCTGAATACTGTACTGTCAGTCCAGGATTTTATTGTGTAGAGTTGAGCCATTTGTTTAGGTTTCTATTGATGTAGTGTTTTCAGTTCCTTTCGCTTGTATAGACATTGATGTATAAATGTATAGGCTAAACGTTCTATAGACACATTGGATGCACTGAACTGTGTATAGATTACGTTTGATTAGATTTATTTAGAGTTGTATTTAGTTTCTGTTGTATATCTACTGATGTACAAAAGTCTAGTTATAGTTATAGTATACAGTTATATATGCATATTACTTATGTAACCCTAACCAAGTGTAGTTGTAATGGTGGAGTAATCCCCTTCGGTCCGATTGATGCAGGGCGGAATGATGTCAGCTTCCAGTAAATCTTGCAAGACTGATGATCTCAGTGAACAATGCTGCACAGGATCATACAGGGCTTGAATAGAATTTAGAATGGGGGCCATAGATGACAAGGCCCATATAAGCACAGGAGGAAACATGAGTTGGAGTTCACACTGTGAGTTCAGACGGTTACAGTTAAGTGGACAGTGCAGTTTGGAGTCTAGTCCGTTGTCATTCTGACTGCAATATACAGAGTTTGGGCATCCTGCAAGTCTGAGGCTCAGCACACAAAGGTTGCCCATCCCTTTGGGTTCACGGAATTATGTTTAATTGAACTTTGAACTTGTGACATTTAAGCCAGTGTTTAGGTCAGTAATACTTGTAGCTGTTTGAATGTGTAACTTAGGACATTAATAACTTTGATTAACTTCTTTCCTTCCCTGTTTTGTAATTTCAAGCAATAATACATTACTTCCTTCTAATAACTTCATATGCCCCAATTAGTTAATTAAGGGGCCTATAAGGCTGCAGTTACCAGGGGTACATCACAACATTTGTATAAATTTGTTATGAACTTCATTATGAAATTGTGAAATGGTGTAGGACTTCCTGGAGAGAAAGGAGATCCTGGAGACTTTGGTCTTCCTGGATTGGATGGACCTTATGGAATGAAGGGAGAAAGAGGAAGAGATGGCAATCCTGGACCACAAGGACCAGATGGTAAAGTTGCTTTTCCTTCTGCATTCTTATTAATATGTGCTTTTTTGAATTTGTGTATTAAGATGATGTATTATCTTGGGGTTGATTGAATAAAATGTTTTGAATCAGTTTTTAAACAGTTTTAGAACAGATTATTAGAATGTACTTTTCATACAAACTTTTATCAAGATTGTGGATTGCAAGTTATGAATTGCTCAGGATATTATGCTGTGGCTATTCTTGTATTGTTTTTTAAAATGCTTAATTTCATTTACTTATTTTCTAATTCATATTTATTAACATAGCATATTTGCTTATTTTGAATTCCGATACCTTGTTGTCATTGTTTACTTCTGTCTTAAGTAAGTACTTGTCCACTGTTATGTTTCTACTGGTGTCTGTACTTTGCCTTACAACTGCTGGTTTACACAGATTATACATATTAGTTACAGATTTACAAAGGCTTGATGAATTTTCACAATTTAAACAAGGGTTATTCCCTTGTTTCTGTTGGTCACGTGCTGGATGGATAAATCTGTAATCATAAGCACAAATTTATTCAGCGTCACTTCAAGAGAACTCAAGACTCTGAAGTCTTCCCATCCAAACAGCATAATTGTAATCGTAATCGTAATCTCAAGATTTCTACAGTGCCCAATGAAAGCTAAGTCATGGGAACCAGCTTATTCACAGGCGCTCAGGCAAAACAAAATTGATAGGCAAAAGGGTTCGGTTCCAGGACGAGAGTCAGGCAGGCATGCAGCCAGACGGCTAAAGTGGATGGTGTTTGCAATCAGATCTGCAAGGTAGATAAGGGGAAGAAGAGGAATCAGTTAGGATCTGTGAAACATGAGTGTTTTCAGTTTTGAGTGGAAGAACTGCAGAGAGATTGCAAGGGGTGAAGCGATCGTGAGTTCGTAAGATAGATCAGATAATATTGTAAGACCACAATCAAACGGTACGGTTTTCAAGTGCTTACGGAAACGAGGCAGAGAAAGACCAAGAAGTTCATGTCATAGGTTACTAGGCAACCTTTTCCAGAAAGATGGATTTACCACAGCAAAGCTTCAATACTGGACTGCGAAAGTTTGAACTGGCGGGACAACTAGGTTACCTTGTGCAGCAGAGCGAAGAAATCTGCAGCCAGGGATAGATGAGACCAAGATGTAAAGCTTCTTGAGATAAGATGGAGCAAAACCTGCAAGATGATTGTGTATGAGCATTAAGCTCTTGAATTCAATGCGTTTTGTGTAGGTAAACAGTGCATTTCCCTCTGCATGAAGCTGGGTATATGTCCGAACCAATTATGCCACCAGTCAACCTAACTGCAGCGTTTAATACAGACTGCAGTTGATTAAAGCAGGAAATAGGCCACTATAGTTAGCATTGCCATAATCAACTCAGGTATGCATAAGTGCACGCGTCAGGGTTGTCGCAGCTTGAATTGTAAGCAAACAGTGTATTGTCTGGATCGAACATAAGTGGGGAAAGCAAATTCTGTAAACACTCCGCATGCTCAGAGAAGGTCATTTCCTGGTCCAAGATCACATCAGATCACACACATCATTGGAAAAGAGAGACCACAGAAGCAAAGCTGCTGACAAGGCATATCAGTTTTTGAGATCTGCCCACAGGTAACAAGACAGATCAGCTGGGTTTTCCTGTGGTTCAGCCAAATACGGTTGGACGAAATCCAGGCGCAAAGGACCACCAATATCTGAAGCATTGCCTGCACTAAACAGATTGCCTCTGCCGCTGGGCCATGGACATGTCTGAGTGTCACCAGCTTACTGGTGTGCAGACTGTAATAAGCTAAAACACAAATGTGACAACGGAAAACTTACAGAAAAAGCCAGTTTTGCATAATGCCCAAGGATTTGAACCCCAGCTGCAGCAGAATGGAGCCTCGTTGTTTATGAATATCATACATTTCTTTTGCACCACAATATTTAATGCCAAGATCCAGCTGACAGTGCTATGCAGTTTCTGCATCAAGTTCCCGCACAATAGCTGTCTGAGAGTAGGATCAAACCTGCATGCTTTTTGTTTCAAGTCAAGAAGTCAACCACTTAACTGTCTTTTCATGAATTACTGCCATGGTATCATGCACATAGTGATGTATATTATTTGACCATTTGATGAGTGATATCTGGTGCTAACAGTGCAATAGAAGTCTTCAGGTTAGCTGAGATGAGATCGACAAATGTCTAAGTGCAGACATTTTTATTAAATAAACAGACGATCATCCTGGTTTTGCTTTCTTCATTAACAGGGCCTTTTGGGCCACTTGGTGCTAAGGGAGACATGGGTCTTCCGGGGCCAGTTATTAAACAAGGCACTGGGCCGAAAGGTGAAAAGGGAAGTATTGGACTACTGGGACCTAAGGGTGCTCCAGGAACGCCAGGAAAAGATGGATTTCCAGGTGTACCAGGTAAGGATTTCTACCTCTGGTAGTTGAGATTAAAACTTACTAAGTACATTGGTTCAGTGCTGGAAATTCCACTCTGTCCAATATCCAGTTCAATGACTT
Source organism: Norana najaformis (assembly GCA_964023275.1). Classification (NCBI taxonomy): domain Eukaryota; kingdom Metazoa; phylum Annelida; class Clitellata; order Crassiclitellata; family Hormogastridae; genus Norana; species Norana najaformis. Next base: position 13,574,005 of record OZ029922.1, read on the forward strand.
CCGTGAAGCTGGTGTTACAATGTCATGTCATGTCATGTAATCATCTCTGGACTGGATCCAGTCGTTGATTTCTCTATGACACCCCTCCACAAATCTCGTTTCCCGGCCATCTCCTCAAGGGTCATTCTCCGTCTGCCCTCCGTTTTCCCATAGATAGTAAATCCGGCACCTTTCAGATCCTCTTCAAGGCAATCTATCCATCTTCTTTTCGGTCTTCCCACTGCTCTCTTTCCGTCCGGTTTGTATTTAAAGATTTTCTTTGGATTGCGGTTCTCCTCCATCCTCAGGACACGTCCTGCCCACTTCATCCTTCTTTTCTTGATCACATTACTTTAATTATCAATGGTTGCTGTGTTCGTTGTCTAATACTTTCATTCGTTACATGGTCCTTATAGCTAACTCTTAGTATTCTTCTGAGCCATTTGTTTTCTGCTGCAATCAGTTTCTTCTCCATTGCTCTTGTAATACTCCATGACTCACATCCATAGATTAGTACTGGGATCACGCATGTGTTGAGGATTTTTAGCTTTATCGCCAGTTTTATATCATGTCGTTTGAAGACCTTTTGTAACCTGTTAAAGGTTGACCCTGCAAGCGCTATTCTCCTTTTGATTTCTGTTTCTGATCCTCCCCCTGCTTTCATTTCACTTCCCAGATAGACAAACTTACAAACTTACTTGGTGTTACAATATAAGAGTGGTACTCTGTCTTCAAAACTGCAGGTTGAAACAAATCAAACCCTAGGTTCCGTATGTCTGCCTAACAGATTGTTTACCTTACTTAGGTACGCAATTGCATATTAACTGAAAGTACTACAAGGATGAGAGAAGGCAAATGAAGAAGTGTTAACTCTGGTGTTTGTTTGTCTGTACTGATATTGCACAGGAGAGAGGTGGCTCTTGAGCCTTCTGCCTCCTGACTCAAATTTTTTCATAGTTCATGTCTTCATTGCTCTCTGTTTTGCGTTAGTTTTTTCAGTAAAGTTAAAGTAACAGGCCATTTGTGGTGTTTATTAGCCTCTCTCGTTGTATTCAAGGTCTGAATGGGGTTTGATGAACCTTTAGGTGCAGGACAATCGTTAAACAAGCAACCCTACAACTGGACACCCTTTCTTACATGATTTGAAAATGAATTATCAATTTTATATAACACACTTATATGCTGCCAGGGTGTCACCCTATCAGCACGCTAGTAAACAAATCGACACTTGTCATTATTTCACCTACATTTGCATTTTGTCATTATTTTTAAACTAATAAATTTCTTATTTATGCAAAATAAATTGGGAGTGAAACCTTAACAGTTGCTTTTCAAATACCAGTATGTGAATTTTATCTACTTGGTGTGCTAACTGAGAAACATTGCTTAGTTTTGACTGTGCATGAGAAAACCCTCACAATGTTGGAAGTTAATTGGCAAAAATGCGCTCAGATGGCAAGTAGGCATAAAATTGGTGAAAATGAGTTCTTTACAAATTTATATTCCTTCTATTAGCGATCAAACTATAATACTATAGTATAGTTCTGTTTCCACAGATTATGATATGAGAGTTCTCATCCAGTTCGTACTGTTCAGTATTTCACATATTATGATATGAAAGTTTCTGTGACCATCAGATGTGATATATGGTTTCTCATCCGAAGCACATTGTTCAGTTTTCCATCGTATATTTTGTTGATCGACATTTATCTCACGAATATTCTTCTGATGCAATAACTGTAGTGATGCGGATATGATTCTAGTTCGATCAGAGTTACTTTACGGAGTGAGCGAAGAAGAACATAGCTGATGACGAACCTTAATCTAATCTTCTCATAGCGATTGCTACAGCGCCAGATGACGCTAGTCTGTATAAGAGCTTACATTTTCAACTGCGCCTTGCCTCTGAGAGTTGAACCTCTCAGAGTTATTTGACTGTGTTCTCTGACGCCTAACTCTCGACTGACTTCTCTCGCGTCTAAGCGGACTCTTTACTCAGCGTGATCTGTCTGCGTATCTCTCTCTGTACCTCTACCCATCTGTCTTCCTGTCTCTCTTGCATCTGATTGTGCAATCGCTCTGTGTGGCCGGTTGACTCACTTCCCAGTTATCAGGTCCCATCTCTCTGTCTGAACAAAACAGTTAATCAGGCGTACTACCCTCACTCTGCTGACACGTCCAGGCGTTGACATCAGTTAGTATTTCTGTACTGGCTGTCCCTTCTCTTCCTCCAACAACTACTAAACTGAGTGATTCTGGTAATACCTTCATACTTGCGTACATCCTTAAATTAACTTGGTTACAATACCTTATTTAGATTTTCGCTGTTTAAGTATTTTTATTTCAATTTTATTCTGATGTCCTGTAACAAAAATTCTTTTTTGTGTTCAGGTCAAAAGGGTGAGCCTGGACTTCCGGGTGACCGAGGTCTTCCTGGCCTTGCTGGTCAACCCGGACCTCCTGGGGATAGGGGCAAGCCTGGAGTTACAGGAGTTGATGGACTGAATGGTGAGTTAAGCAATTGCCAATTTGTCAATTGCAGTCAGGTTTTATTACGTTAGGGTTAGAGGCAAAGATTGGAAAAGCTAAGACATAAAGCAGAAGTTGAAAGGAAAATAAGGAGGAGTGTTGGAAGAGAATGCTTTATGACAGATCCCAAGGTAATTTTTAGACAGAAGAAAATTAGAATTGTAATTACATTCTTAAACTCTGCTCTCCTTTAGTCATGATAAAGCTAAGTTCAGAGAATCAGTTTATTTAAAGACTTCAATCAACATAAAATCATCTAGACAAGATTATTCTAATCCTGCCTGTGTCAAGCTGGACACCATGAGATATGGACAGCCATGCTGATCACTTTGGAAAAGAGAAAAATTATCATAACATGCAAATCTGTTTCTAAATGAAGCCTGTCTTAACAGTACTATATAAAGAAATCAGTTAAACTTCAGTCTATTGAGTTTATTGAATTGTAGTCTGATTTGTTGAATTTACTGTATTTAAACTAATTTGACAATAATATTTAACTGCAATTGATATAAACTTGAAGAAAAATATAATTTGAATGTTACATATTATTATCCTGCTAATTATATAATTAAGTTTATTCTGGTAATCATATCAGGTAAGTTAACCATGAATTTATTATGCACCTGTTTAAACTATAATCCATGACAGCTTCTTGTGCATTTTGTAAAACAGAAACTGCACAGCATTTGCACATAGTCTTCTAGTTACGAACTTTTGTGTATGACAATGCAAGTAACAACTCAGATTTCGAAATCACTGAATTTTCTGGACAGGTCTGAAGGGAGGACAGGGTCTGCCTGGTCAGCCAGGAGCCACTGGACCCATTCTGCCAACAGGCTTCATGCTGGTCAGACACAGCCAGACAACTGAGATACCACAGTGTCCACTGGGAGGAGCAAAAATGTGGGACGGCTACAGTCTGTTGTACCTTGAAGGCAACGAAAAGGCACACAGCCAAGACTTGGGTAATTTTTATATGTGTTGCTTCTACTTACACAGTTACACACGTATGTATTACGTATGGAAGAAGCGCAGTCCATAAGTTAACTGCAAGAGGAGGCCACAGATACAAAGTGTTAGCGGCATCGTTCTTGTAGCCTTAGCATGTGACCAGTCCTTTCCCTTGTCATCTAATCTTCCCACCATCAGTGTGTGGTCAGTGGCATGTGACCAGTCTTTTCCCTTGCCATCTGATCTTCCCATCATCAGTGTGTGGTCAGTGTATTCATTCTACAGCTGAGTTTTCTAAGGGGCTCAAGTGGAGAAGCAGAAGTCACAAAACATCTTTCTATTCTGATAGGGGTATAATATGTAAAATATATTTGCTCACCATATATGGTATTAATTACTAACAAGTGCAGAAAATGTGCAGTTAGAATATATTACCATTTATTTTTCTTTTGCAATCACATGTGGATTTAGAATTACTGAACTAGTTATGCATACGTATATATACAATTGCCATCTGGGGTTATGGGCATGGGCTGCCCATGTCGAACCCTTCTCTAACTGCATTATCAACCGCATTATAATCACGCCCCAGATTCACATTTCTGTGTGACTGCGCGCATTACAAATTTTCATAATAATAATCAGAGTAATGATGCTAATGATAATATTGGTTTGTTTAGGAGAAACAAAGTTATAATAGTAACAATAAGAATATACATAACTTGTAATTCTAAACTATATATACAAGTGTAACTACACATTTACATTAAGAAGCAAAGCATAGTTATGCCTGGGTGTCAGTTGATTCTTTGTACATTACAATGGCACTATACAAGTACTCAGATTACATTTGATTTTTAGAGTTACTGAGTTGTGTTCAGTATGAATCTGTAATGCTCTAATGCTGCAGTAGGTTAGAAAGGTTTAAGAATTGGGATATTTTAAAAAATGAATGAAAACAGAAGTTGTTTTCAGAATTAAGTTGACGTTCATTGAAGTATTCAATTATTTGTATTGTATTCAGTTGCTGATTTTGTAACATATTGTGTGATGTTTGTCAGTTGTTGCGTTTTTCTAATATTCTGTCATGATAAACTGTCATCTTTAGTTGCTTTGAGTCTTATCGATGGTTTTGCTGATTCTTTTGTTCATTGGCGTTTGTGTGCTTTTGCTGTCAACAGGTTGGCCGGGTTCGTGCTTGCAGCGTTTCAACACGATGCCATTCGTGTTCTGCGATTTCAATGACGTCTGCAACTATGCCAGTCGAAATGATAAATCCTATTGGCTGTCGACGACTGCTCCAATTCCCATGATGCCAATTGCTGGCCAGGAGATTACACCCTACATCAGCCGATGCATAGTCTGTGATGTACCGTCAAACGCAATTGCTATCCACAGCCAGACGACTGAAGTGCCTGAGTGCCCAAGAGGATGGAGAGGTCTCTGGATTGGCTACAGCTTTGCGATGGTCAGTGTGAACAGAAATTATGATTCTCTTCTCTGGCAGATGCTTAATAATACCAGAGGTGAGGTAAGGTGAGGTTACGCAATTGCTCTTCAGTACACTATCTTCCATCAGTGGTACTAATTAGATACATATCATTAGGCTGAAGCATCTGGGGTGCCACAAAAGTCAAATGGTTAGCATGGTGGACTGTTAACTCAGAGGTCTGAGATTCATGTCCCACGAAGGCAGAAGGATGTTTTGAGGCTTCTGTTCCATTTGCACCCCATAGCACCTGATCTTCCCTCTGTTGGTGGTGGGAAGATCAGGTGGCAACCCACCCTCATACGCCAAGGGTAACAAAAATGAAACGAACCTGCTAGCACTCTGCAGCCATGGATGCTTCTCAGGGTTGGCTTAAGGGACTGCTGAAAAAAAGCAGAAGCAATATTCAACCAGCGAAAGCTTCTTTTTGAAGGATGTTAAAGCTCTTTGCAAACAACAGCAATTTAGCAACAGGAAATCTTACTTGGTAATCTTGTATGGTAATCTTACATCACTTGGTGCACCAAAATGTCAACAACTGTACGTGTAGTTGCATATTTACGTAGCATCTCTTCAAAAGAAACTACTTAGGGGACAAAGAAAGAAACCTTTGTTGCCTCACTTAGTGCTCCAAAATGCCCACAATTGTAATTGTAATCACAAATTTGTGTAGCACCTATTCAAGAGAAACTGCTACTCAGAGGCAATATAGAAACAAACCTTCTACAGCTTATTGGTAAAAGGTCAAAAGTAGTGACTGCTTCATTTAACTGCCACCTGTTCTGATCGTATGACACTTGTTTCACCAGTATTATGGGATAAATCTGTCTGTTCATTTATGCTGATTTGATGGTGTTAATCAATGACATTTAGTGGCACGACAGGATGTTTTACCACGATGCATATCCCTGTCCTTTTTAGGCTGTGGTACTTAAGTCCCTGCTTATTTCAGAACAGATATCTTCTGATTTTAGAAGTCCCAACTTGCCATTGTTTTGCCATCGTTCTTCTGTTTTTAAAATGAGGCCAACTTCAGATTTCCAATGAGGCCCAAAATGCTCATTTCTTGTTTTCAGCCTCAGTCCCACTCTTTAGGAAGAATAAGAGATCATTTCTGTCAAAAAGCAGGAAAACAAACTCTTCTGGACTTTTTTTGCTCCACCCTTCTGAATTCAGAAGATGCATCTCTTTTTTGGAAGGAGTCCAAAGAGCACAACTTAAATTGCCACTTCAGTTCCAAACATACATACGTGTGCTACCTGATGCTCTTTCTCTTGCCTTTTGAATTTCAATGTAAAAAGGCCGCTGTCTGTCTCAGTCAAATGATTTTCATTTAATGACTTGTTGTTGGCAATACTTCGGACAGATGTTCTGACTTGCTGTTGTTCTGAAGAAGTACAAATATTGTTAATTTGTAGCACTTTGAAATAAGGATCTGTTGTACAAGATAAAATGTTCTAACGTCTGTCATCTAGATTAGCTGCATTCATATTTGATAAAACCTAACAAACAGCCTGGTGAAGGTGAAACACTGGCCTTTATATTAATGTGTTTTACTGGAGTCTGGATTTTCGTTTTCGCCATCACAGGTTGCTAATAATATGTGACTAAATGGCTGCCGACGTCAAATTTACTACCGCGTCACGTTAGAGGCCTTTGTCTTCCGTTATTCATGTACAATATATTTAAAGCGAAATTTTAATGTGATTACTATTCAAAGAATTGACTACTTGTTTTAATATTTACTAATCTATTGTATTGTATGACATTAATAGGGCTGATAACATTGATATTTCTTACTTAGGCCATCGACATGTTGCTTTCATTAATGCCGCGTGATCGGTGATTTTCGAAAACATCTAAGAACTTTTTTCCTATGTATAATGCACACCCAGACTTTGAGCAGATTTTATTCGGAAAAAAAATGCGCACTATACATGAGATAATACGGTATATATGTGTATCTATACAGGTATATATGTACAAGTATGTATGATGTATTTGTAAGTATATATGTACATATAGGTATTTATGCATGTACGAATCTATCTCTATTGGAGCAGAATAGGAATATAACAAAATATATAATAATATGTAATAATATATAATATAACATACCGAGTGAACATTACTTAACTAGTATGTTAGGTTAACACAAACTACAATCAAGTAAATCAAAAACTATTTAAGTGAAGCTGCTTGCAATGCCCTGACAAGGAAATGAGCTTGATGAGCTTATTAAACCTTCCCCCAGTAGGTGAATACATACAGTAAACTCAAAGGCAACACATAAAGATATATCACTTGTTGTTACAAAATGTTCAAGTGTTCAAAATGTTCAATATCAATTTTAGATACTAATACTTTAACAGCAAAAATGTTTTTATTTGATTCCATGTAAAGGTGACTAGGTCTTTGAATTTACTCCTTATGCTGTTCAAAAGGCTGGAACCTAGAATAGTAATTGTAGATTTATGAAGGGATGTATGACAGTGCTTAATGTAAAATTACCTGTTTCGTATGTGTTGTAAAAGTGCAAATCCAAGTTTAACCTTAAGAATCGATCAAAAGACGAGGACAAGTTTCTGTATTGAATTTTGAGCACAAATAATAAAACTTGCAGTTTATAAATACCTAATTTTAAAAGTGAAGTTCTTTAAAAACAGGAAATGTATGGGCCTGAAAGTTTATTCCACCAAGGCTTCTAATGACTTTTCTGAAGGATGTATCGTCTTGATAGAGAAGTAGGATAACATCCCACCAAAACTACTGTACAGTATTGTAAATATGGCAGTACCAGGGAGGAATAAAGGGTTTTCAAAATAGATATGGAGAGAATGAATTTTAATTTAGTCAAAAGTCCAGTTGATTTCAAAATTTTACAATCAGTTTCTCTGTTGTGATATTCCCATTTAAGGCCATTATCAATAATCCCCCAAAATATTTAATGATTACTTAAAGTGACCATTGATTGATGGCTTGGGCAATATGATAACGGTGCTATAGAAGTCATTAAATTAGATTATAAACGTGAAACTATATTAATTTTCTGACAAACATCCAGTGATGAATTGTTCCATTTTGCTCTTACAGCACACAGCAGCAGGTGCTGAGGGCGGTGGTCAGTCACTTTCAAGCCCCGGTTCATGCCTCGAGGATTTCCGATCCACTCCATTTATCGAATGCAACGGAGCACGAGGGTCCTGTCACTATTTTGCAAACAAGTTCAGCTTCTGGCTTTCAACGATTGATCGGCAAGGCCAGTTTCTGACGCCTCAGCCGGAAACGCTAAAAGCAGGTAACCTGCGGTCACGTGTCAGCCGCTGTCACGTTTGCATGAAGGATGTTCGAACAATTTTCAAGTAGATGATCGTGTGAAACGATATGCATTTCTGGTTAATTCTTTCAGTGTAAATGGCAGAACATTGGTGTCACTTTCTTGTTTGCATTCTCAGAGAATGGATGAAAATTAAATTTAGTGAGTTTACACTGTGACCTTGGATGCCAGTGCTCCAATGTATGAAGAATGCTTTATTACTAATTGAATTTAATCAATATTTGATATGAGCCCATTACACAAAAGATAAACTGTGGTGACAAATGACAGAATCACTGAATGTTTATTGTCAAACATAGTGTGTCATTTTTCTCAAAAAAGAGAAATATTTCACAGAAGTGAACTCTGTGGTCGCTTTTTGGCTGCATTTCTGATAAATAAATCTTCTGACTTCTGTAGCACCAATAACAGTCTTGGTGAGCAATTAAAGTTTTGCAAGAAATTGGTTGAATTTTCAAGAAGAAAAGCTTTAAGTGTTTGTTAAAACATTCTGTAACAGAGAAAAGTTTCACTGTGCACACATTTCTGCTGCATAACTGCCACAATTAATGTTATTATTTAAATACTGCCTTGTTTTACAATGACTGTCATACTAAAACTGCCACCATTTGCATTTGCTTTACTCCTGTGGTATGTGTCTTTATTTGTTATTGATTCATTCTAATCTGTAAATTGAAAAGCGTTTACTTACGACTTGTTTGTGAACATGAATGAACACTCAGGATGGTAACAAATGAACCTAGCAGTCTTGGTGAAATGATACCTACCAAGACAATGTTAGATAGAACTGCAAGTTATTTTAATAAATGCTGTACGTAACAAGCCTTTTACACACAAAAGCAGATGACATTTTTCTTTTTCTAGATCATAACAGTTTCATAGTGTTTAAAAAGAAAGTACCTGAAAACTATTTATTTAAAAAAACTATTATCTTAAATTTATTTTTAAAACTTTAGTATGATTCCATAGCAGAAGAAACTGTTTACTGTAAGTGCATTCGAAAGAAATGCTGATTCGCAACTTGCCAAAAGCCAACACAAGATAAAAAGTTTGGATGATTCATGAATGTAATACTACCACATCTAAAAATATTGCCTCACATTTTAGTTAAAGTTTTACCACACTGAATTTAAAGCTAAAGTTTAAGTGGCTGTGAGAGAATGCCATTACAATGCCTACAATTTCAGCCAGTTTTGGTATTGATGATATGTTCAAGCAGATCATGTTTTAGTCATGAGAGGTGGAAAGAAATCTGTTTTGATGACATTTGACATACTTACTTAAGTGTTTGACTACATGTTAAACAGTGACATTGATATATCTGTTCCGTTTTTATGTTTTTAAATATATCATGGCAAAGCATGATACAGATAAAAGGTTATTTTTGCCCTATATCAGCTTCAGTTGGATTGGCATTGTTTTGCCTTTTGAAATCCATGTTGAAGAATTTTCTCTTGCTCAGAACTGCGTGATGGCAGGTAGACAAAAGAGGTTGTAACAGCACTCTAGTGTGGCACCCAATTCAGCAACCAACTTGTGTTCACTTGGTTTGAGTACCTGCTGTAATTAACCTTGTCAGGTTCTCAGGTGGTGTCAAGTATTGAAGTTTCAGACTTTTGTCTTCATCATTGCGTTTAGAATCCCTGTGCATTATGTGAAATTGGAAAATGTTGCTGAACTTTATAACCCAAGAGGATTTGGCCTACTTTTCCTGATATTGGATGCTTGTTTCAAGTCTTTTTGCTTCAGTTGGAGGATGCTTCAACCACAGTACATGCCTTTGAAGACTGAGGTTGATGAAGGCATGTGCCTAACTTGCATTTACTTTACCCTACCTACCTCAAAACCTGCCGCCTTGTTTCTGAATCAAGTGAAGTATGCCACTGTTTAGGCTTTCCGAGGGCAGGTGCTATAAACACATTACCAGGGTATGGCAGCGGTGGTGAAGGATCTCACCCAATAAAGTCATTACAAAATAAGCAGAGTCGAGGCAATATGGTCGTTATAGAAAAACGTACATTTACATATTGATTCAATTAGGTTCCTATGTTAACATATATTGCAGCCATTCAGTTGTGTCTTATACAGTCTTTTTGAGTAAATTCAACTTCAGTAACACTAGATCCTTTTACAGAGATGATTTGTTTTATTTGGCTTACTGGGTATTGTAGAATCTTGACTCTCTGCTCATATTTTCTTAATTCAGCACTTGTCAGAATTCCTCCTGTCCATTAACTTATACTGTAGGCTTGCAAACGTTGCTTCTTTTATTTTAAATAGACTGGACATCAAAAGTATTTTTCTCCAACTGGTGTCTTCTGCTTGATTTCACGTTTACTAAGGTATTGTATTTCATTTTTAAAAGCAGCTTGTTGCATTGCAATTTCAGCTTCTCGGCTAAATTTTGCTACCCAGTGATTGTATTCCTTTTACATGTATCCAATGCACTAGACATCAATTAGTGGTTCCAGGCATATCACAGTTTGTCTGTTACCAGTCATGCTCTTTGTATATACTTGTATTTCCTGCAAGTTGTACTACCATATATAAGATTGATTTTAAAACCCAAAATGTACATTTTTGCAAACGAAATTACTGGTTTTTGATCAAGTCAAATATTGCTGTCCAGGTAACAAACACATTATGGAATCTCTATTTTCAACGTTGATCAAGTTCTTGATGCAAAACGTGCATGGGCTTAATTTTTAGTTAATTACTTGCAATTTATTTAAAGGTGGCCAAATGCTACAATTTGTTACTAATGTGGAAAAGGTCAGAGTTGAGCGTCTACCACATCTGTTGAGTGGTGACGTCACTGTTTTCACCATGGCAGGCGAGTTGTTTGTGTGCGCATGCGTGCATATGTGCAAGCATGTGCAGGCGTGTGTGTATGTGCGCACGTGTGCGCTTGTGGTTGATTGTGCAACACTCAGGAGATTCTGCCAGTGTGTATTATTCGGCGGCTGTAATGCTATCATTTTTAATGGTCTTAAACTAATTTGTTTTCGTCTGCCAGCATCGCTTGGCCTGGCATTTTCATTGCTGTGAGTCCAGGTCTGTGGGCTTTACATTTGTATGCAGTGGACGTCACTACTCCATGCTCCTCTATCCACATTGCCTTTTCTCTCGTCTCCCGCAGGAAGCAGGTCATCTCTTGGAAAATCAATAATGCCTTCGTGCCATTGGCTAGTTTAGTTAAAGACTAACGCGGCAGCCTGCAGAGCCGTAACATTCAAAGCAAGACTTACCGGGTATGTAAGCTGAATTTAATTACAGAATTTACCGCTTGCTAAAATATAGTTTTGTACATCTTATCTACTAAATCTTTGGCATCAGGTTGGTGAATAAATTCTGGTAAATTTAATGTGTTTGTGAAATATTACATTTATTTATTATGCCTACGATTCCTCGCTCAGCCAATGGACACATGGCATGTTAGCAAATGTCTTACTTACTTACTTACTTATTTAGCTGGTTTCATGCTTCAACCCTTGTGAAGGTTTATGATTACAGCAATTTGGTTTTTAATAATAGTAAAAGCTTTGAAAATTCATCATTTTATAAAGATCTGATGAAGTTTGGTCTTTCTATAATGCAAGACAATTCTTTCACAGTGGCATTGACTGTAAAAATTAGACTAATTTTAGATCAGGTATTTTATACCAGTATTTAATTATTATACTTTCTTGCTGTTGCTCATGTCTCATTAGATTCAGCTGTATCTTATGCGCCAATGAATTTAGTTAGTGACACAGTTTTTGTCATAACGCAATTTGCACTGTAGTTTCAGCAGATAATAATTTTGTTATACAAGACTTGGTCATGCAGTACTGTAAAATGAGATGGCTAAGGAGCTTGGTATATGCAAAGAACATAATCTTGTCCATAGTGGCTACAGTTATATAACAACTAGTAGAATAATAAGCTGTGTTCTTGAAACCTGTTTGTTGTTAGTTTCTTCAGTAACTGTTTTGACAAGCTAAGATGTCAAAAATATTTCTAATAAGGAGTTTTATATAATTTATTCTTATCAAAGAAGCTTAAAATTGCTAAATCTGCAATAGTGGTATATGGACTTCTGTAGGACAAGACACGAAATCTGTCTCATCCAAAATCTAAGCTAAATTTTGAGTGACGGGAACAGTACAAAAACGAAAGGTTGCACACGATTATAATGTAAAACATATTTCTTGCATACTTACTATTTTGTTCCCTCAGTTTACATCCCTCAGCCCTGCACTTGGGGATAGCTATCCCCATCTGTTCCCCTCGCTACAACCTTACTCTGCAACCCGAACAGAAAGAAGTCCAGTTTGTCATCAATTCCAAATTTGTTGACACACATACTCGTAATTACTAGGTAAATTAAGATTGCAACAGAATATTGGATATAACATTTAATAATAATAATAATAATAATAATAATAACAATCATGCAGGAATAACAGTAATACTAATGCCAATGAGGATTAAGCATATTAGATTCTGAGAGAGGTCTCAGTGGCTTCAGCAGAAAAGTTTTATCTCCTTCGAATGACATGAAAGTTTATGTTAATATCTAACCTTCCAAGTCGCATGTACCTCACTGCTTCGAGTCTGGAAGAACAGACTTTTGTAATGTTGATCCAAGTGCCATCCACTGATTAGATGCATTCAACATTTTGTATAGTTCTGATGATACAGAAGTCACAACATAAAACAGAATATTGCTCTGCACCTTTTTGCCGTTGTTTTCCATTTAAATTTATTATAAACCCCACTGAATATTTTTATTCTTTTAACCAAAATGTCAGCCTACTAGCTGCAGAGCAGAATGTGGGATTTGTCCAATTCACTGAAAGTGGTGCTTGAACTTTACTGGTGAATCTGTTTGCATGTGCATGTTATTAACATTATGTTTGCATTTGCACATGCTGTATATGATTTATTCCAATAGTTGTGCACTTGAAGCATAATTCTATCCACTACCCACAGCCACTAGGTGGTTTTAAAAACTACTAAAGCTTGAGTTGTCAAACAAGTGGTGGTAGGATGAAAAATAGTAAAACAGGAGTGGACACTTCTTAGAAATAAATAAAAGTAGTTAATTATATCCTATCAATAATAATAATAATAATAATAAATAATGACAATCATAATTATAGTAAATTATTAATAATAATGAGTGAACTATGACTGAGTGAAATTTATATTTAATTCTGACCAAAAGGATGAGAAATTAGAGATAAAAGAAGCAAGAGCTGTAATGACGTGAGACTGGTTTTATTATTTCTACTATCGGTACAACTTGTCTCTTAAGCAGCGGTCATTTTGATAGAAACAGGTATGATCAGTAAATGGATGGAACCTGCTTGTTAATGAAAAGACTTGGGACAAGCTGGAGAGTTGAAACTGACAATAACTTTGTGAACAAGTGATTTTCACGTTCCAAGACACTGCCATTTTGTAAAATGTCTTTTAAGTTGTCATCTCTAGGTTTATTAGGCTTATAGCTGTTGATGTAAGATCTGTACTTAACAGATAGCTGTAGAACAGCTTGCTTTTTCTGCAAGATTTTAAATAAACTTGAGAAAATAAACAATTTTCTGCTTGAATATGTGAATCGTTTTACAAGTGTTGAAGTCAGTGCTGATAGACAGCACAATTTGGTATTAGTTGTAGCATTTATGTAGCACATTTTTAAAAGGCAGTTGGTTAGATGGAAAGCAGTGCTTTTACATTGGGAATACTAAGCCACAGAACTGAACAGAATATCAAGATTTCTGTCCTGCAGAGGAAATTGCACAGGAAGCATGGCTTGTTTATCTTGGGGAACATTCATAATTGTAGAGACACTTGATACATATTAAGTTCTATATTAGTAAATTCCAGCATATTCTAATCATACACAGCTCAGGCATATCCGGTTTAATATTGCACCATGAGTAATCTTCACATTAGGTTCTTCTGTTACTGGTACAACCCTGGCTGCAGATTTCTTCACTCTGCTGGCAAGGTCACATGGTTGTCCCTCAGGCCTGAACTTCCACAGTCCAGGATAGAAGTTTCACTGCAGTTCATTTTTCTGCAATAAGTGGCTTTCATGATATCCATGGCCTTTCTCTGCCTATTTCTGTAAGCAATTGGGAAGTATTCGATCATGATTATGTGCTGTCAAAAGGGGAGCTGTTCTGATGAGTTTTTCTTGCCGAGGTGCTATATAAATTTGCAATTAAAATTACAGTTACAACAGTTATAATTTATTTATAAGGTGCTTAGAAGTGTGGAACATATTTATGACAGAATACATGAACATTATTATTTATTTAGCGTATGCAGTTCGCGCTAAGCCAGCATGCAGCAGCCTCATCAGCAACATGGAGTGCGGATAGACCGCCCGGGAAACTAGTTATTGTACAGACATCAACAATGTGGGACATAGTTTGAACATTATTGGACATAGTTTGAACATTATTGAACATTTATTTATCATTTATTTATTTATTTATCATTTATTTATCTTCTGTAAGAGAACAACTTTTCATGGAGAGGCATGTAATACATTTGTGCATTTAAAAGGCTTTGCAAAGTGACCTTTGACACTGAATCATCACTCACTTCTCAGGTAACACAGACTGCTAATGCACTTGCCATTCACCAATGGGGCATGGTTCAAAAGCCTGATGTATTATGCAAAATTGTCAATTTGCTGTATGACTGTGTAATCCATAAGAAAACGTTCCTGGGTTTTGGACCGCTGCTGTCATATTATGCACTTATTGGCCAAAACATCTTTCAACCCTCTGAGGCTGTTGTAGTATGAGGAAAGTAATAAATGAGGGACTACTATACCTTTGTCACCAAGCAGTGTTATTTGGTACCAGCTTAAGCTGGGAAGTAAACAGCAGATGCACTGGCCCGGTGTTCAGGACCTAGGGATTCATCCTTTGTCCACTGCCAGCTCAGAAGCTGAAACGAGCGCCTGCCCTATGTTCCACTAGGGACATGGAGGCTTTACCTTAACTTGTCTTCTTTACCTTACCTAACAAAGTTCATGGCCAGTAACGTAGAAAAAATTGAAAACATACTCTCATTTGAATAGTTTACATAAGATTCACTCTGACACCTGAACATCCTGAGCTATTTACTAGCTCTTGTAATTTTGACCAGTATACCTTCCTCTACAGATTTATGCAGTGTCTTAACTACAGTAGTAGATGTAAAATAGCTGGTTGAAAACAGTGTTTTCCACCCTTTTGCCCCACCTATACTGAAGCCACCACACCCCTACCATGGCCCTCAGTCACAGTTCAGGGGCAGTTTGCTCTTTGAGCGGGCAGTGATCTGTAATCTTACCTTGCTATCCATATTAGTATGTTGTCTTTCTGCTGCCATGAGCTCCATCATCTCTACCAGTGTATCTATACGCAAAATACTGCTTGTGTAAATGGCCAATGATTTTTATAAGTCGAACATTCTAGAACTGAAAACTGTCAGCTTCTGGTTGTATTGACAAACATTTATTGAGCCAATAAACTGAAGGAGCACTGGCACAACAAAGAGAGATTCGTTTGCGCAACGACGAGGCACTTTTCTTGTGCTGTGTCCCTCAATCTGTCTCTCTTCCATCCTATCTCCACCTGTCTCTCTCCCCTTCTGTCTCCATTAGTAGATGTAAAGGATGAATTTGCATTTGTGCAGCAAAGCAGGATGTTTGCATATTAACAGGAACTACAGTCCTCTGAACGATGATAGAGCACATATACACATAGCAGTTTATGGCACGCCGATAGAGCCCCAGATGCAATCGCTATCCATGCCTATGGGCACCACCGAATCATATATTAAGTGCAATTCCTCTTGAGTTAAATGTTATGGGAAATGGAAAAGATTGACAGTGTACAAGGTGAGGATAAAAGAAGAGTTTCAAGAACAACCACTGCACCTTAAGATTGCAGCCTCAGCTCTCTAGAGTTGAGTGACTAACTGGGTGTCATTCAACTGATGAATAGACCTGACTCATAACTCACTACTGACAAGTGCTCAGAGTTAGGCTTTTTCACGTGTGGCAAATCAAAACTCTTTACTCCTGCTAATTGCAGTCATTTCTCCAAAGCGAACTTTACTAGTAATCATGTCTGCTTGATCACAACACAACTTCAGTAAACAGGACACGTGCACTCCACAGCTGCCAAACAAGGGATGATATAACCAGGTCGTAAATTAGAGTTAATTCCTGGATGCAAAGTTTTGTGAAGGAAGAGACGGATGAACGGACAGGCAGCTCGCATAAAGGAAAGTGTGGACGGATGCCATTCTGCACAATATATTAGCCAACAATATCAAGAAGCACCCTCTTTTATTTTGTCCTACAAGCGCTATGGCTGCACGTGTTGCGCTTACAACTATATGGAGAAGTCAAGTGAAACCAAGTGTTGAACGGGTTGGCACAGTGCACTGCTGGTCAGTAAGTTGCAAGACCAGGTCTAGCTAGGTCATAAGGCCTCAGAAGACCGAACTGTTGGTTGAACAAGTCTGTAATCACATTAGACTGCAAAGGTCTAAGTTTGCCTATGAGCTAATTCTTCCTAATACTGCAGGCTGTCTGCTACTCAGTGAATGGCAGGCATACTGAGCTGTCTTTCAAATACAGACTTCATGCATACTATGAAGTTCATGAGGACTTTCTAGTTAAGTTCAACACTCTTCTCCATTGCTCTGTAATGAACTGATATACTGTACGTCTTCCTGGTCTGAATTGGACTGAGGTCTTTACTGACCACCAAATAACAAATAACAAATACAGTTCATTCAAGCAAAATATTAATAGGCGTCCAAAGGTGAGACCAAAAAGACAGGAAGTCCCACTAACCTGGTCACCTAATTTCCCATAGCAGTTTTCAAGACTACATTGCTAACAATTTTATGTTCAGTTTTCACTAACTACGAGTGCAGTGTTCTGCAAACTGTTCTATTTCACAATAAATATTAGCCCACTGTGAGTAAAAAGTAGCATTTTAATTGATTTTTAAAATGGTACACAGAAAGTAAAAAAAATCAATTACATTTACAGTTTATTTTTCCAATTAAAGCATAAATTGATTGATCAGAAGCAGCTGCATTTGTGTCATCAACAATTTAATAATGAGTTAAAATAATTCAGATACATGAGGAAGATCATTAATGCATCTTAAAAATAAAAGTGGACCTAAGATTGAGCCCTGTGGCACTCCACATATAATGGTCATTATCTCAGATGGATTGTCATTATAAGACACATATTGTTCACCGTTTTTTAAGATAGGAAACCATTTTGTCCTCGTCTAAGGCCCTCTACAAATACTGTTTCATCCTGTTATAACTCATTTTCATGAATATTTTATCCATGGGCATGCTGCAGTCTAAATGAAATATTTGCAACATTATGAGTCATCTCTACATTTAATAATGGAATGATTTCCCCTCCAGTCGTCAGATAATATTTTCTCTTGCTTAGTTTTGTTTTCAGTGTATGCTTAGGACTCAATGAGTATGTATGGATGTATTATTATTTGTTTGTGTGTATATACGTATGTATCTGCGTGTATTAATGTATGTATCTATGTACATATGCATCTGAACATTTTACAGCACAATTCAGGAATCTCTCAAAAGCGCTATCATTTCTGAAGAAAATTCTGCATATTTGGTCTGTATTGTTCTTTGGCATATAGATCATTTTTAGATCATTGACAACATATACTGTAAGTTTTGAACAAGCTCAGTGTAGTTTTCATCATCATTCTGGGTTGTTTTTATTTCTGATATCCTTTGCATTATACATACATGTATAGTGAAATAAATCGAAATTAGCCCAATCTGAACGACATGGTCACTCATTTGGTGGCTTTCTTGGCTTGCAGTGATCTACAAGTCGTCGATTCCTGTATGCTGAGCCACACGTACTGTGTAAGAGCCGACATTGTGTAAGGACCGTTGGGAATTTGTTTGTGTAGATCAACTCAGTGATAACTAAATCAGCAAACTTCTTTCAGCACCCAAATAGTAAAATCAGGACTCAGGAAAAGAAGCTTATTTGCCAGCAATAAGGCAATATAAAATTGATATAGCAGGATTGGGTTCTACTCTGATAAGAAATATGTCAAACAGATATTAATGTCTGTTTGACAGATTTCAACAGAGCAGAACCCATATTTGTATGTATCTGGCTGTTTATCTATATTGCTTTTCAAAAACTTCACAAAGATACAAAAAATCTTTCAGACACTAAGGTGTTGTGAGTTACGGCAATAAAGAAGTCAGGAGGGAGTAGGGTTAGGAATTTTAAGTAGATCTGCTACTTTCAGATTGAAGTGAAAGGTCTGAGAATAACTACATGCCCGCTATGTGCTATTTATGGTTAGTGAGCTAGTGAGGGTTTGTGAGTTAGTCAGTGTTAGAAAGTTTACCGCATTCGGGAGAGATATTTTTCGTTAGACGTAGCGCGACTTCGCGTGCGGAACGAATTTTAAGGAGGAATAAAAATTCTGGTAAGAAAGTGGTGTCATTCTATACTACATAGAAATGGATAATGCGGTATCTAAATCGTATCAACCACATACTATTCTTAAATCAGTGTTGCGTCTATTATGATCTTTAACCTAAAGATCTATCAAGGCCAACTTAAGCTCCAAATATCGCTGTCATCCAGAGAGCACTGGCATCCGTTATGCAGACAAATGGTTGCGGATTTCTCAGTCAATCGAGAATTATTGATGCTGAGTTGACGTGCTTGCGACCTATAGCCGAGCTACGTCCGCCCCGGTGGCTGAAGCAGCCGCAGCTGCTTCTGCACAGCCGATGCTGGCGGCGAGTGGAATCGCAGATGTAGACGGCTGTATGCGACGCTGCCAACGCTGCTGCTGATGACAATTGAAAATAAGACGGCCTGGAAGAGAAGGAAGGAGTAGGACTGCGGAATGGACGGACGGACGGACGGACGGATGCATGGACTCGAGGATGTTTGGAGCCTGCGTCTCGGCGCCGCCTCCATCTTGTTAACTGTCGCCGTTTTGATGAGATGCGCGCATGCAAAGGCTGCAGACGCCGAGAATGCTGCTGAGGCAGGCGCAATATGCTGTACAAGATTTATTCACCATGCCGTCAGCTTCGAACCGCGCTGATCACCGCTGCAGACGGACGAACTGCTTCAGCCGTCGGCCAAAGTGGATTAATTCCGAGACAGCAGCGCCGTAGTCCGCTAACAGGTAACCTCATCGAAACATAGCCGCATATACTTACTTAATTATATTCATCGTCATCAGTAGAAACAAGAAAAACAAACACAGAACACAGTGGCCATCAGTGCTGGTTTCAAAGGTCATGGTGTATACTGCTGTGTGTAATCATATGTAGGAGGTCTTTCCAGGCTAGAGATTTGTTATCATTTAACGGATTTGTCTTCGGTATGTGTACTGCAGTAAAAGCAGCCTCACTTTATTGCGGCATCGACGGGCTGGAAAAATAACCGTCTGACCAGCTGTTGACAGCCCTACTGCTGCATCCATTCTTCTGTCCAATTCTTCGGTTGCGGGTTAAACGACAGAGAACTGCATTGATGTGAATGGCATCATCATTTATCATGTTGAACCTAAACATGTGTCGATGAACCCAATAAATGCGTAATGTTGAACTCGGTATGACACAAGAATTTAACGGACAAGAAGAAGGGGTTCTCTAGCAAACATGAAGTGAAATCCTTGGTATTTACTGGAATACATCTGATGGAATGGGTTGTGAAAATGGTCATGAATACATATTATTTGTTAACTTACTGTTTTTCCTTATTTTGGCTGTAGAGAAAATGAAGAAGAGAGGAGAAGGAAGAAAGGAAGGAAGGTAGAAAGGAAGGAAAAGGGGAGAAAAGAAGGAAGGCAGGTGTGAACATGATTTTTCCAATGATAATTCAGCATGTTTTAAGCATGCATGTGCAATGGAAGTTTCTGTGACATGATGATGATGAGTCATCTGTTTGTTACTTGTTTATGATTGGCTGGTTAGCTTGCCATGGAACTTTACACAATTTGGCATTCATGCCAGAAAACGCCAAGCTTACACTGTGATGAGTCAGTGGGTTTGAAAAAAATTGGTTATTGCACAATAGCAAAAGACCGGTCTAAGCCAGTCTGAACTTGTCTGCTGTCTTGGCAGAAAAGAGCCTATGCAAGCGGATGCAAATGCATTGTGAGAGAGCGCGATGAAGATGTTGTAGCAATGGTCTGCTGTGTGCTGAACTGAAATTTGAAGTTACAAATGCAGTTGAAAGATTTAGAGCTGTATTTCAATCAACTACTGCTGTCACTAAACTGTTCATTTTATTAATATGCATATGAAAATTCATGGACTGTGTGTGTCTTTTCTTGAGTTAACTCTAAGCTACAAATCGGTGAGTCGACAGTTCCAAGCCCTGTCAATTGACAACTTCAAAAGATTTTCAACAGAAGAAATGAAGAAAGGAAGGAATGAACAAAGGCAGGAGTGAAGGAAGGAAGGAATGGAGGCAAAGAATTAGGAAGAAAGAAAGCAAGGAGATAAGGCAGGAAAGAAGAAAGAAAACAAGGAAAGAAGCAAGAAAGAAACAAAGAAACAAGGGAAGGAAAGAAGAAAGGAAGAAAAGAAGCAAGGAAGCAAGAAAACAAGGAATGAAGGAAACAAGCAAGCAAGGAAACAAGAAAGGAAAGAAGATAGAATGAAGGAAGGAATGAAGTAGAAAAGAAAGAAGAAAGGAAGCAGAATGAAAGAGGTTCTTTCCATCAAACTAGCATGAGCTGGCCATGTTGAGGTAGGTTAAGCATGGTAAGAGAAGCTGAAAATCACTCTTTAGCTGTTCACAGGAAAATGTTTGAAAACAAATTTGGAGTCATAATCGTAATCCTGAGATTTCTACAATGCCCAACGAAAGCCGTGCCATGAGGATCAGCTTATTTACTTAACAAGTGCTCAGTCAAAACAAAATTGATAGGCAAAAGTGTTCAGTTCAGTCTGCTGTTATCTTCTTCTTCTTTTGGTTCTCTGCCCTCAGGCAGGTTCAAACGTCTGACGAGGACACTCCTCTTGCTGCTGAGCTTCTTCTTTCAATCTGCTGTATCTGTCTGTCATCATCCAATCCAGCAGCATCTGTCTGGGTTGTCCTCTTGTCCTCTTCCCCTCTAATGGGCCCTCAGTTACGGTCCTCAAGAGTGAGTCCCCTCTCAGTATGTGACCAATCCATTTTCGTTGTCGGCTCCTTATTGTAGCTATCAAAAACCTTTCTTCCTCATCTCTTTTCAACACCTCCTCATTTGTTATGTGCTCCAACCATCTAACTTTTTCCATCCTGCGCCAAATCCTCATTTCGAAGGCCTCCAATCTCTTGATGTCCTCCTTTCTCATGGTCCATGTTTCAGATCCATACAGCACCATGCTCCATATCAGAGTTTTAATCATTCGTTTCTTTAAGTTCTTGTTCATTTTTCCTCTCAGTAACTCTTTTTGTTTTGAGAATGCGTCTTTGCCTAATGCTATTCTTCTTTTAATTTCCTTGTGGCACTTGGCATCTTGCGTGACAACGATTCCTAGGTAGCAGAATTCTTTTACTTGTTCTGTTTCTTCTCCATTGATGTTTATTCTTACTATTGTTTCTTCTCCTTTGCTTATTCTCATGATCTTTGTCTTCTTGATATTTATTTTCATACCATACTGTTTTGATATGGTGTGTAGACGGTCCATCATTCTTTGTAGGCCCTCTTGGCTACCCGACAACATTGCTTGGTCATCTGCGAATCTTAGGGCCTTTATCAGTCTGCCTCCGACCTTAATTCCTTCTTCCATATCTTCTAGTGCTTCTCAGTTAAGCACTTCTATATAGATATTGAAGAGTAGTGGTGACAATGGGCACCCTTGTCTCACTCCTCTGCCTAGTTTTCCGGGTTCTGAATATTCTCCATCTATTCTGATCCGTATTTTCTGGCCCAAGTATAGATTTCCTATTAGTCTTACTAACTCCATCATTGCTTTGTCGCCCAGATTTTTTAGCATTTCTGCCGGTATATTATCTAAACCTTCAGATTTGTTGTTTTTCAATTCTCTAATGGCTGCCAGCACTTCATCTTTCAACACCTCTGGTCCAATGTCTTCCATATTGTCCAGGATGCATTTTTTCACCATGTCTTTGGGTCTGTTTCCGTTCGTATACAGGTCTTCCGCGTATTCTTTCCATCTGCCTTTGACTTCATTAGCTTCGTGCAGAATTTTGCCTTGTCTGTCTCTGACTGTTATGTTGTTGGATAAAGACAGTTGGCTTATGAGGGAAATTTGACGATCCTCTTCTATCACATTTACACCAGATCAAGTCCTCTGTTCTAGTAACAGATATTAATTATTGAATGGTACTAGGGTTAGGGCATTTCTGTCTTTCCACCCCAAACTGTGGAGTGACAGTCCGGCTTGTTATACTCTAGTCTACTCTATCACTGGTTATCGTTGGGGATCGCATTTAATGTTTGAAATTTTTCGGAATACAGCAACTGTTTTTGTCAACAGATAATCTATACATTTCTGTGAGTGAAATGTTCTTAGTCAGGATTTGCAAGATTGTAGTTTAAAAAGCAATGAAGACAGGACCAAAAGCAGAACCATATTTTACACCAGAAACCACTGTTGAAGTTAAAGGTGAATGGCCTGAGGCATTTACACAGAATTATGTGTAAGAGGAGCTCTGTATTACACATTAAAAGGAAGATGTTGAGATTCTGCTTAAGTTTATACTCATCTTCCTGTTGTGATATGGCAAGGATGTGGTCTTGGTCCTGATGTCTTGGTCCCAGGACTTAACTAACGTCTCATCTTGGTCTTATCTCGGACATATTAGCCGAAATTTTGGTCTCGTTTCAGGGCAGGACATCTCAGGTCTTCTTTCAGTCTCGCCTGTTGAGGTCCTGTGGGCAAGTCTTGAGACTCAATATTTGTGAAAGATTGAAAAATGTTGCAATACTGCCCACATTTGGAGTATTTATAGCCGGAAATATGTTTACCGCGTATACGTTGCTGTCATATGGATAGTTAATTCATGAGCGCTTAACTGCAGTCCCTGTTTTGTGCATTTAAAATTAGCATCCCAATTTCCATACACCATAACAACGTCTGTTGCCATAACAGCGCCTGGCCGACATTACGTAACAGCCGACTATTAGCCATCTTCAGCACATTTGACAGCCACACAGTGACTAGTTTTAAAAGCTGAGATTCAGTAAACCATAGCTTACTACTGTGACAGTGTAATAATAATGTCTACTTGGCATGTGGAACTTGGGATCACCCATGTTCATAAACTCAGAAGTAATTTAAACACAGTATGCTAGAAAACTGCCAGTACTAATTTGCTGATTGCTTACTAGTAGACTATACGATTACATGTCAAACTAGGACGCTGGTGAAATTATTGACACTGACATGCGTATATGTCATATTCACTTTCTGTTTCATTCAGTAATTTGATTTCAGTGCCGGATGACTTTATGTCATAGGTCCGTGACAGGTGAAAGCCTGCAGCTCTGTGTAGTAGTTTTTTCTGCCTATCTGCTGTCAGTCTGTCATCGTGTGTTTATAGTATTGACTCAGTTGCTGATTACTTTGTAAGATTGAAAGTAAAAAAAGAAATCTATAGCATAAAAACGGAAGTCAGCAGAGACCTGACATTAAAGAGGCCAGACGTCTCGGTTTCATGTCAGAGTACCTAGGTCTTGGTCTTGGTTTTGTCAACAAGGTTTTGATTTCGGTCTCGTCACAGACTACCAGGTGAACCCCTCAGTCTGTGTATGTCTTGGGTCTTGTCTTGGTCATTGCCGCAAGGGTATTGTGGGCTTCCATGGGAAATGGCCTGTTAATTCCTAACACAGATTTTGATCTGCTTTGAGATTTAGAATGCACTGCATGTGTAATGTAATGCAGTATAATGTAATGTAACTGAACATTTAAAAATCTTTCTGCACACTTGGTGGGCTTCAGGTTTGTACTTGACTTAGATTTAAGTTTTAGTTTCCTGTACCATTTTTCTTGCCTAATGATTTTGTTTTGACTGAGCACTTGTGAATAAGCTGGTGCCCTTGACTTAGCTTTTGTTGGGCACTGTAGAAATCTCGAGATTACAATTACAGTTCCACGCTTGGACTTGGGCATATGCCTTTACCTGTCATTCAGAGTTATCTCAGACGTGAGAATGCAATTTTCTTTAAAGATTTGTTTTTAAAATCATGATTGCCGTTAAATCCAGGATGCAGGCTTTGGATGCATTTCAAAATATTTTTTAGCTATAGATGATTTTTTGTTTTTTTGTTTACTGCCTGTATTTAAGGAAAACTGATGGCCACTTTGAGGTCAAAGCAGTGGGCCCAAAGATTTCTCTTTCTTCAGTTGTTAGCTGCTAATTAAGAAATATTTGCTGTTGCTCTGCCCTTCCTGGTTGAGAAGGTGGATATGTAGCATTGTTTCTTTGTCAAAGGTCAAAGCACCCTGTGGCTGTTTACCTTGTGCTGGTTACATTTCTTCTGCTGTTGTAATTAGAAATTTATAGCACAGCCTCACGAGAAACTAATCATAAGCACGCTCTGTGCTGCCCCAAAACGATGTTTATGTCATTAAGAACAGAAAGTTCAGCAGTTAGCAAGTGATGCTCAGGTGACTAGAAATGCCTCCTACACACACGCAGGGCTCAGCAAACGGGTTCCCATCCAGAGTTGACAGATGACACTGCGTTAAGATCATCCAGGCAGCAGAAATCCATTGGGGGTTTACCAATTAAAGGCTACACTTTATCAAGATCTGCTCACATTCATACAGTGTGAGCAGATTTTAACGATCACCTCTGATCAGCTAGTATAGATCTTTATGGGGCACTATATAAATGTTTTAAAACTAAACTGAGCAGACTGCTGCCAGCTGTAATTGCTTTTGGTGTTGTTACTGTTGTTTTTGTTGTTATTGTGATTCCTTTCGCTGCTTTTCTTACTGTTTGTTTTGTCACTGATTTTGAAGTTGTTTACTGTTGTTTTGTAGTTTTTACTCTTGTTTTTGCTGCTTTTCATGTTGTTGCAATTGTGGCTTCTAGAATGTCTGGACATTTTGGCCAGAATTTTTAATAACTTAATTAAAAAGCAACCAATTATTTTCACCAGTTGTTATAACTGTTGTTGTTTTTATTGCTATTATTATAGTACTTATCATTGGATCGAGATCGTACGTTTTTAACCACTGCACTAACTGTGACCTGCAATCATTGTGCAAATTTACCAGTAATTCCAAAATCGAACAAGATTAACAGAAGTAGAATACAAGATCCA
This sequence comes from Norana najaformis, assembly GCA_964023275.1. Lineage (NCBI taxonomy): Eukaryota > Metazoa > Annelida > Clitellata > Crassiclitellata > Hormogastridae > Norana > Norana najaformis. Next base: position 13,599,623 of record OZ029922.1, read on the forward strand.
GTTTACTTAACAAGTGCAAGCAGCGTTGTTGTGTAACGTTGCCTACCAAATATAGAACTGCAAGCGTTGACGTGTCTTCAGGAGTGCAGCTTTGTATTGACTTTCGTGGAACTGATTCAGAAATTGGCTAGGCTAATGCAGCTGCAATTTGCTTATAAAACATCTCTTGCTTACTCTGTTGCCACCTCCGAGTGGTCTGGTTGCCTGGATTTGTATTAGCTGGTTTCATGTTACTTTGATTTGACATGCCTTCAATCGCCTTCAATCGATACCAGGGAGCCATGCGGACTGGCGTGTCCTTAGAGTCTATGATTAAAAGAGTTCTCTGGCTGAATTTATACATTAACTGCATTCATGGTTCTATAACGCGAACTTTCCTTTAGGGTTTCCTTGCTTCCACAGATTGCCATTTCCTGTGGTGTCCTTTTAAATAGTCTAAACCTGGAGCTCAGGAGGGAAAGGCAGATAAGCCCAGATTTGTATGCATGATTGAGTTTTACATGATTTTAAGCAGATAATTCCATTGTTTCAGGAGCAAAAATAAAGATTAGTCTGATACTGTAGAAATATTTAATTTTTCCACATTTTGAATTTATACCCTATGTTTTAAATGGATTTTCTTTTAGAGGTGGGTTCAGTAGTTTACTGAGAGAAGCTTTGAAGTAAGCAAGGTCATACTTGGCTTTGATAATATAATTTAACTTTACTGGAGACTGAGTAAGCAGAAAAATTGTCTTGTTTGATGAGTGCTTTTAGTCATTTTTGATAAACTTGTTGTAGTTTCCTAGATATCTAATGACCTTTTTTAGTTTGCCAGATTTTGGTAACTTTTTTAGTTTCCTAAAATTTGCTTTAAGCTGTTTGTGGACTACCTCAATAGCAAGGCCTTCCCAAAATGATATAGGGGTCACAGCCGGATTGGCTGCTGGATGATCTTTCACTAATACTGTGTTGTGAAACTGGCTTTTAAATATGATTGCAGAGTTCCAAGAAATGTAATTTTGGAGTGAATGAATGAGAAAATTTTAGGCCATTAAACAAATCATGATAAATGTTAATCTTACCAGGTTTTTTCTTACTCAGACTCAGTATGTAACACAGTGACACTATTATGTTTGATTCAAGCAACTACCAGTAACATTGTCAACTCATCTGCGAAAGTAAATAAGATTCAGTTCTTTAGGTGTGCAACAGTTTCATATACATTGCCATCAGCAAGATTGAAAACCAGTTCTGATTCTCATCAGAATGTCAAACGTTTTCCTACCATGTTTTGTTGTTATGCCATCTGGAGACTGTTCACTCATTTCCATTCTTTGTACAGTTTTTCTTCTGTGACATTTTGCTGTTTTGAGCTTCAATCCTCATTCATCACTTTGAACCTCCAGTATTTCTTCCTTCCTGTAGAATTGCTAAATTGTATGCTGTTATTAAATGTTATTAATTCATGATGCCAAATTCCCTCATCAGTTTTCTGCCAAATTGGTGATAATCAAGCAGCAATGAAACCTGGTACATGCTTCAACAATAAATCACAGTTGAGCTCAGTTTTCTGTGTAATTTGTTTTCTCTTTCAAGCTGTATTACACCAGGTGCACCATTACATTAGTTCATTTATGAGTGCTGAGTTGATTAAGTAATACGTATAAAGTGCATAGATGATGCTGGGCGAAAGAACTGGTTATAGTTTGAAAAACTGCAGCAAAGTTTCTTTTTAAAACTATCTGCCTAAGACTTAAAATACTGGCATTAATGAAATATTAAAGTGGAATTATTTGATTGTAATTTAATAATTACCAAGTGTAATCCTATGAATAATGTATACATTTCTACACTGATGACTATACCTTGTACTGGATAAACACAGCCATTATGCTGTATAGTTGTTGAATTTGCCAGCAGAAAAGCATTTTTCAGATTTTTAATAAATAAAAAATTTATACTACATTCAGCCTCAATGTCTCAAACAGGAACATGCACAGTTCATGCTCCAGGCTAACTGCATAAGACAGGTAATTGATTTAGGAGTCAGATTAATAGGAATGCTAAAAGCTGTGACCAAGGGATTTCATGTTCTAAAATACATGTAATGAATGGATCTTTCTGTATACAGAACCTGAACGGCATATGCTTCATATTTAGGGTGCGTCAGTTATCCACTCCAAGCACAGAATGAACAACTTTTGAACACATGGCAAGCGCATTTAAGCTTTGAGGATACTCCATATGTACCTGACCAAACACGGAATGAACCCTTAGTTAGGTCTTTAGTGCTTTTCATTCAGTAAATAGATTTGGATCACATTGTATGCAAACTTTATCATGCATGGGGCAATGATATCATACACATCTAACATAACCACATTACTCTGTTATTTCTTGCAACAATGCAGACTATCGAAACGACATTTCCAGGTGAATCTCAGGCTGCCAAATGTCTTTGGGAAGAAGATCAATGGGGCTGTTTGTGCCAATGCAATCAGGTGGTAAGATAAATATCATAATAAAAATATAATTTACGAGAGTTTGCAGGAATTGTTTGGGAGAATTGTGCAGCAAATATCATGCTTGAAAACGGGCATGTGGCATGTTTATGTCGGAATTTAGCAGGATGTTTTAATTACATTGTACAACCATGAATAATAAATATATTTAGAAACAAGCCATACTGACAATTGGCATGGTAGAATCTGATTCAGATAAATCTGTCATCTTGGACAAGAAATTCATAAACATTGCATTAGTCACCATGTGGTACTCTACTCACAGCTAATCAATTATTCTACACAGCAAGACTTCGCCCACAGATGCCGTTCTCTTGCTGTGCTCCCAGTGTTCTTTTATTCATGATGGTTAAAAGGAACCCAGGACAATTTCCCCCTTGAATCCAGCTGCAGTGTTTTGGTAACCCAAAGTATGTACATCAGAAACTTGTTATAACTCTGTCTTTGAAAGCCATACCAACCTATACCTTATACCAAGGCTTTGTTATAAAGAGGTTATTTTCTATAGCTGAACAAATGTTGGAATCACTTTCCCAGACTGTCTTGTATCAGAATACATGTTATAATGAAGAGTTTTATTAGGAGCCTGGCATATAACATCTACATACATGTATATACATTGTAACCTTCTTATAATGTTAACAGTGAGAGCCATTTATCAGGTATCACTTTATAACATGGCCGCATTGAATCTGTAAAGTCCTTATCGGATTTCAAAGGATTGGCGCTAGAGTTTGTTACAAGATTTTACCGGGTCATCTTGAAGTAAATAACAAAAAAAACTCCGGAAAACACCAGAAAAACTCGGGAAAACACCGGATTCTCTTGAAGCAATTGTTTGAATATTAATATGTGTAAAACCATGATTTCAGTTTGATTTGCTGTCAGAAAATGCTAATCCACTAAAATATCGTGAAATTTATTTCAACAACATTTAGCCACGAAAATGAACTTTGAATGAGGGCATTTCGTAAAGTAAACGCCATTATGTGCCATCACTTGCTTACATTCTCTGCAGTAATGTGTCATTAATAAAGCTTAGTTTCTCAGCTACTTCATTATAAATTTTAATTAGGCAATATACGGTCCTAAAGCAATAGAATTTTCAAAAAATTATGCCATTTCTGAAGGGATGGAACAAAGTCCTGTCACATGGTTGAGTGGAGTAGTTGGTTTGTAAATAACCGATGCAATGAAGTGATTTGTGAACAGGATTTCATGCCTGTGAATAAACTGTAGAAATCTTCAGTTTACAATTACTGTTAAAATTTTTAGTACAGTCATTTGGTAATGTTCTAATTTGTCAGCTATTGTCAGACAAGTTCAGTGGGTAATAACCATGGGATGGTGATGACTTCTCAGCCCTTAATAGGGTCTAAGGTAGCTGCCTGCCGCATGTGTTCAACATCTGCCTGCTTGCTTCTTTTGATTCGACATTTCCACCCCTTCAGAAATGGCATAATTTTTTAAAATTCCATTGCCTTAGGAGCATATATTGCCTAATTTATATTTATAATGGAGTAGCCAAGAGGTTGGGAGGATTGAATTGTGTTGTTGGTAAGTGATAGGACTTTGTGCTTTATTCATTCTGGGACATTAAGCCAGTGATATGATGGTGTTTGGGGTTTTGGTGACAGCACATTATTACAGTGTTATGGTCTTGAATGTGAAACTGAGAACTCTTCTGTACCTATACTGTTATACTGTATAAAATAAAGTTGTATTATTCTTATAGTATTAATAAATTGGCTTGTCCATTCTGTATGAACATGCTTTTACTGAAATATGGTTTAAAATGTTAAATTGATGTTTTTCTTTTAGGCTGTTCTTTTTATTATCTCAGACATCCATCTCTGTAGTTTAGTTATACAACATCATGATCTTTATGCAATTTATCTCACCTTATTTACTCTGAAATCTGTCAAGAATTTCTTGGTTGACTTCGGTTAGGTATTGCTAAAATGTGTTTTATTTTAATGGTTGTTTTGTTTAAATCTCATGTTGAAATTGATGGGCTAATAAAAAATTTGGTATGATGTCTTTTTTCAGCAGACTTCATCTTTCTGTCCATAAGATGAATTACATCTGCTGGATCAAAGATTTTTCCAAGGAACCATAAAGGTTGGTCAGTTACAAAAGCAACATGGGGCACCAAAGATGTACAACTATGGCCATGTTTATAGCTGTTTGCACATTTGCGTTGAGTGGCACACTACCTATGAGAGCAATATGGATTGAAATTCCTGCCTTGTCAAAGCAAGTTCCCGAAGGATCTAATTTATACATCTACGTGCTCGTGATATCAGAGTGTTCAAACATCGCTGCAATCGTGTACCTCCTAATCCGCAAATGTTCAAAGCACATTTCAAGTGAGGCACACGTCATCTATGTCTGCCTACTGCTTGGCATCACATCAATGGTCACACTTGGCATGTTCTGGCGGAACATGGTTCCAGGTCTCAAGACTTCCTTCAGCTTCACCCTTCTTTCAAGTGTCCTCCTGGCAAGCATAGTGGCATCTGTCTCGACCATCACCTACATTCCATTTGTCAGTCGCCTAAAGGAATCCTACATGAATGCCGCTATGGTTGGCGAAGCATTGTCATCTCTCATTCCACACGTTTTGGCGACAGTCCAGGGAATTGGTCGAGAGCCAGACTGTTTCGTTGACAATTCAGAGCCTGTGACCAACGCTTCGGCTGTATTGCATGGGTTACCGAGACCGACAGCACAGACGCTGAACCAGCGAACGAAGATGATTCATCTGACTAGACAACCCTTTCTGCAGTTCTCGGAACAAGTCTACTTTCTTGCACATGCAGGATTCATCACGCTAAGCCTTCTGAGTTTTATTGCCGTGCGCTGTACCGCTTCCTTCACAACGGCTGGCCCCCAGCCACCCTCAACGGACATGGAAATTAGAGGCCAGCGAAGCAGTGTCAAGAAAATCCACAGCAGTAAGACCAGCGAAGTCTGGAAGTCGAAGAGAGTTATCAGTCAGCCGACCACTGTGCTGGATGACGGCACTATAAGACAGAGTAGCATTCTCCTTCATCATCCCTCAAAGCATCCCAATCATTCTTGTGCCGCGGAGCAGGCACCGCTGACAGGTGGTAGCGTAGGCGATGCCCCGCTGAGTCACTCGGATGACTGTGAGACAGCAACCGAATTTAACAATCAGCCGCTTCATCGTTCATCGCATCATGTCTCCAAGTTCTCCAGTGTTAACTCACAGCGACGCTATTCTCGTGCTTCACCCGCAGACCGCGCTGCTGCGCTGAAGACTGCGGTTGGGACAAAGCCAAAGTTGTTTCCGCTGTTGATGGTTATTGTACTATGGAGCAGTTATGTGATGAGTGGTCCACTGTCTTCAGTCTATTCCTACTCGTGCTTCCCAGTAGGAAACAACGCCTTCCTCGTTGGAGTCATCCTGTGCGACATCTTCACCCTGTTCGCATGCCTCCTGTCGTCGAGGACCACGGAGATGTCCGTGGTAATTGCATTCACCTGTCTCGGTACCATTCTTCTCACCTATTTCCTCGCACTTATCATCTTCTCCCTTGAGACACAGGCCAAAGAATTCCCACCATTTAACAACACGGGAGAGATATTGGCAGTAAGTTCATATGATTTTAACAGTGGATCGTTTACTTTTTGACTAATGATTGGTCTATTAGTTAATACTCAAAGTAACTTAAAACAAAGACAAGATGCAAAATTCACTTAGAGACAAATATGAATTGGATGATGGATTTTAATAATTTTTAAATAATTTTTTAATCATTTCTGTTTATTAAAAATTAAGGGATCTAATGTCCATTCTTAGGCTTTGGTTTTTTCAGGCACTGAGAATGTGAGGACGCATATGTAGGCTTACACGGATTATAAAGGCTGGGAATTGAGTTGTGCCTTCTTGCCATGGCTTTAATAGTGTTCAACCAGCTGGAATAGCCATAACCAGCAACTCTCAGATGCTGGAAGGCCTCGAACCCAACTGATTCTAAAGTCCCCTCCACGGTTAATATTTGACGTCATATACGAAGTTCCTGGTGAAGTTGTGTTGAGGGTGCATGGTGGCAACTATGGATTGCACACAGCTCACATTGTTGGTTACTAGACGCATAAGTGGTGCATAGGCAATGCATTGTATTTCGCGGGTAAACGGCGGGAGTAACTATGACTCTCTTGTGTGAGTCCATTAGTCTGTTCCGGGTGAGTCTACCCCGCAGAGCAATGCTTAGCTGGACGAGTGGTGACCTATGGGCTAAGGTCGCAGCAGTAACATCTGGCGGCAGCTTCACGGGCTTTAACATATACATAGTGGCTACCTTAGAGTTCCAGCCGATTTGCTCCTCGTACGCTTCGCAGCTTGGGGCATTCGGCAAAGGGTGAGGGCACTAAAGCAGACTGAATTGGTGACGGAAACTGTATCGATACACTTGATGGATGAGTGCCTTGTGCACGAGTCTGCCTACGGGCCACTCCCGAAAGGGAAGAGGTTTTGCCCATAGCTAGCTGAATAAGTCAAAGTGAAGAAATTCAAAAAGTGCAGGGCAACGGCCTGGAGTGACTAGTACTCTCTTAAGGTAGTGTTTGTTACTAGAGGCATAAGTGGTGCATAGGCAATGCATTGTATTTGTTCATTAATCTGTATAGGTGTCAGTCAGTGACAACACTTGAACAGAGCACAGTAAAACCAGTCCTGGCTTGGCAAAGTGTATTTTTTAATTAGCACAGTAAAATGGATAAATCAGATTTAATAAAATTTAATAGAAAAGAACAATTTACATTTTAATAAAATTTTATAGAAAAGAACAATTTACATTTTTTTAAATTAGTATAGAAAAATACTTAAACTTTATAACAGTGTGAACAAAACTGTATGCATGGCTTGTTTTTAAGCACTTTCCTAGGATGTTAAAAATGTTAGCATATAGGCCCTAACCTTTGGACAGAAACGCATTTGCTGCCTGTCAAATAAATGCAATTTGCGTGTTGAATATTTAATCAGTCTGTGTTGAAATAATTGCTGATATACGTTTTTTGTGCAGATGTGTATTTGGGTCGCCATCGTTGGACTATTTTCCTTCGCACGCCTGTGTATTGGCGTCGAATGTCACGCGGCCAGCATGGAGGCTGTACTGTGGTACGTCTGCATTATTCGTCTTGGAGACGTCATTGGGCTGCTGACCATCTTCAGACGTATCAGTATTTGTAGAATATTCCGGATATTTGACAGACCCTGCATCAAGTGACTGCAGTGAATGATCTCCAAAGATGAGACGAGAAACTGACTACAAGACCAACAACATAATGCAGACTTACCGCTTTGATGGACATGGCTGAATATATCAATCAATCAATGAAAAAATCGGCAGATGCTTTGTTCAGGATTGAAAATATTCTTCAGATGTGTCAGTATCTGCAGAATATTCCAGATATTTGGCATACCTTGTCTCAAGTGACTGTAACAAATAATCTCTGAGTGGCAGAAGAGAAGAAATCGATTACTAGATAACAAATGTAGGCACTACAAACAACTGGATTAGGCAATGAGTGACGGAATCTACAGATGCATTGTCCAGGATTGAAATATTCCTGCAGGATTATTCAGCAAATAATAAACACTTACAACATTTAGTATGACTGAGAGACAGTAGTGTTGGCAGTGGTAAGTATTTAACTTGTCACATAAATTCAAAATGCCCCAACAGCTTATTCAGCAAGTACTAAAATCATCCAAATTTCCTGTGAGCAAAAACTTCAACACTGTCAACAATTGCAGTTGGAAAAAATTTGGGTACAAAGAGAAGATGGGGGCAAAACTAACAATACTATTACCATTTTTTGGAATATAACCCTGAGCAGTTTCTTTTGTACTTATATCTTAAGGACCTTGACTGGTCCTTTTTTTGGATTTGATGGCATAAAGTGATGCGTTGTATGAGGGTACCACAGTCAAAGAGCTGAAAATCGAGATGAGATCAGATGTGACAAAACATTGTTGCATCATTTCGATGACAGTATTAGGCCTACTAGTCAGTAAACCAGCAAAATCAGTCAGTCAGTGAATTGGAGGTTAAATAAGGACTATTAAAAACTCACCAAAAGTCAGTAACAGTAAAATAAGACAGAGGTTGGCCTTCTGTAGTTGAAATACATTGCACGTATGATTATCGCAAAGGAATACGCAACGTTTTTGCCAAATAACAAGAAATCAATAACGTTTATCATGAGAGGGTGCATCATTATCATATTGTTAATTATTTGTGTTCTTTAGAGTTGACAGGTAAAAGAAGGGATCTAAACCACTTCGTAACTGGTCATTTGGCTATCATACAAAATGAATTGTATGGCTGAGAACTGAATGGCTGGCAAGAATGTCAATTGTTCAACAATGAGGAAATGGACCAGAGTTGGCCATGGGTTGGATGGACCCACAGGATGGGTCAGATTGGGTTGGAATTCTTGGGAAATTTGGTGGGTGGGGGCGGGTCGGGTCAAGAAGGTCGTGTAATGAATAATTTAGACTGATATAAATCAACAAGATGAAGCAGTTGTTACAGAATATCAGCTTACTCACTTAGCAGTGCTTTTATAGCGCAAATCCCTCTTCCGGTTTCAAGTATCGATTCACTTTTAAACGACTTTCTTTCCTTTTGTTGCCGCGTGATTCACTTTTAAACGACTTCCTTTCCTTTTGTTGCGGCGTGAAGTGTGAATTTATGTAAGTCTTTCATTTAAAGTTTTCTAGTGGTGACAGTAAACTATAATTCCACTTTTTTCTCGATTTTCAAAAACTTCTGCGAAATGATAACAGAAATAAAGTTGAGCTTTAAGGCTAAATCAGGTAAATACGTGTTAAAGCCCAATACCCCGTGAAAGCCGAGATATGGCAGCATTTTCGTTAGTTTACGGTAAAAATAACCCAGGGTTTTGAAACGATGTTGGACATTTGCAGTAAGTCAAAGTATTTCTGTGCATGTAGCAATTGCTGTAAAGTCTATGCCTATGAATCATCGGATGGAAGCTATTTTGGAACCAGAAATCTGCGTGACCAAAGCAAAATATGCAAAGGAGCCCGAGCCAACTCAGCGCATGGTCAAATGTTATTGCATCAGTGCATGCTACAGAAGCCCAAGATTGCAGACATAGTTGTTGATGCCCTGAAAAGGAAAATCGTGGAATACTGTGCTGGAAATCATTCTTTTCGTGCAGTAGAACATCCGAATTTTGTCGGTCTCGTGCAGACGCGTGTAGAGTTAGGTGCCAAATGTGGGAAGTTTTTAACGATATCCGTATGAAAAGAAATACCATATCACGCGAAACCTTTTTCGTGACCTCACAGTTGAAGCAGAAACTCATAGTTGCTCAAGAAACCTGCTGAAAATTGGATGGTGGACGATTTTAGAAAAGGTCATGTTTAGATGTCCATGCTTTTCGGATTTCGGAAGAGTTTACTTAGTAGCATGCAGCACACAGCACTAGCAGTTTGACATGTTGGAACAAGTGCCCCTACTGGAGACAGTATTTCAATTGTGATTAATGGAATTTTGGTGGGGTATGGGTTGCCTGAGGAAAATATGCCCGTTACCACAGATCATGGGTCGAACATAGTTGCTGCACTGAGAAATAATGTTAGACTTGATTGTATGTGTCATTGTCTTTGCACAGTTCTCATAAATGCATGACATGACACGAAGATTGAAGACGTTGAGGCTGCCTCTTACGAAGTAGCCGTTAGTGATCTCTATAATTACACGAAGAAAGCTACCAGTATCCAAGAGCGGCTATCAAAATCATTAAAACATAGTGGTGCACAAGGCCATGGATGTCCATGTTTAGGCAAGCTGATGCAATAGAGGCAAGTTGCGAAGCTTTGGTAAAACCTCTGTGAAAGATAAACTTGATTTGGTTGCAAGAGTAAATAGAACAGTTAACAGATAGATTGTGGACATTACCAATTCAGTCGAACAAGTTTTTGAAGCCTTGGAAAAAGTAACTGAACCAACATTACAGCTTATTATCTTTTGTGGAGGAGTTTTAAAACTGGATCAGAGGTTAGTGAAGCAAAAATAAGCTCAGTGTTTCATAAGAAACTGTTATTTTACATCAAGGAAACATTCTGGAGATCTGTCTCTGTGTTATACTGGATGGCTGCTTATCTAGATCCTACATTTAAGAATTTGGCTTTCATACCAGCTGCATCTGCAGACAACGTTCGCTTTAAATGGGGCCTCATTCAGGACGTGGATACTTGGCTTATAGTGGAAATGACTGTCGTTAAAGTAAAGTGATCGAAGAGCCACAGCATCAGAGAATCAACAAATTCCAAATGACCAGATACTGCATGAAGAAGAGCCAGCTAGGAAAAAGTTGTGTCTTCTTCCTTTTGCAAATTTACATGACACATTTCCACAATCTGATTCATATCAGGCAGCCATCTTATCTTGTGAGGAAGAATTAGGTCTTTATAAATGTCTCATAATTGCAGCTCAAAGTAATAATCCTCTTGATTTTTGGAAGGAACAAGCATCACATTACACAATCCTTTCAGAGACAGCCTGTCAGCTCTATTGTATATCTGCCAGCTCTGCACAGTCTGAAAGAGATTTCTTTGGTCAGTTGAACAATTTCTGATGTGCGCTCAAGACTTTCACCCAGCAAATTTGAAGCAATAGAGCTTGTACACTGGGAACTTGTTACTGGTTTGCTGTGATATTTGAAGACATTGTTTTCTTTTGCAGTAAGTCTCCATACAGGTTTGTATTTAGCTGTTGAAAACAGGTTTGCGTTAAAGAACGACCCAATATAAATTAGAAACAGCCGTCATTTTCTTTTTTTTTGGTTTAACACTAACCACTAGTAAATGGGTTGGGTCAGAATTTGTGTGTTAATGGTGGGTCAGCTTGGGTTTGGTCCAGTGTGTGATGGGTCGGGTAGGTTCCTTAAAAAGTGACCCATGGACAACTCTGAAATGTACCTCAAGCAATTGCATTACTGGGTGATTTATATAAATTGTAGACAGACATAGAAGTGTTTGAATTTAAAGAAATAAATTCTGTTGAAATTTCTTTAAGTATTGCTGGGAAGGTCAGTGGGAATATCAGGACTCCAAAGATGAGAAAAAGATCCCAATGCCCATATGGGAATATTGCCTTATTCTCACCACATCTTATAGACATGATGTTGCTGGAGTTATGTTCATAACAACATATAAACTCAGTAAGTTGAAGTTTATTAAATCAACCTAATAGTATGTTCAAAGCATTGAGTTGCAAGAATAGATGATTGAGATTTTCTGCAATAACCTTACCTGCATATCCTCAGACATGAACATGAATGTATAGCAATCCTTATTTCACTAAACATTATATGTAGTTGCAAAAGACGACAAAAAGTGAATATACATGGCTTTCATCAGGACAGCAAGCCTGTCTGTAAATAAAAAGGTTTTCAATGTTTAGTCTACATGCATCCAGAAGAAAAAACAACAGCTACTATAGAATCAGTAATTAACTAATTATACATTTTTAATCACAGTGTTATAACCATGTTTCCTACAAATGGCATAATTTGAGAAAGTTCTGTTCTTGAAGTTACGGGTTGCCTACTAAACATGTAGAGTAAAAACCGGTAGGTCATGCAACGGATTTGGGCATCTTGCTGGACAACCAGCAATCCTTAATGTCTTCTTCTTGTGTGAAGTACAAGTACCGGTTTTTGCTCTACATAATTACTAGGCAAACCTTTACCCTAACCAGTTTGTTGGTAACTAAGTGCCTTGGCCTCCCAAACTCCGACGGATTCTCGTACAAAGATGATAGTAGATACTATGTTCAGAGTTTCTGGACCACTTAGTGTCGAAGATGATCGACGACAGACGACAAGGCTCGTAATTCATGAACCCCGAGGCCAATCATTTGCCTCGCAGAGTTGGATGACTCCTCGGCCACCAGGTTTTTGGAGGTTTGCATTCTTTAGCGGTCGGCCAATTGGGCGTAGAACGGCTCCACAGTAGGACGATCAGCACAGATCCAATGACTCTTGGCCTTTCCAACTGGAGATTGACGCTGTCCCGCAAGTAACCTGAAACCCCTTCGAACGGACAAGTCCACTGGCGGTGCACGAGACTTTGACAACAAACCGTCCAAAACTATTAAAAGCGACTGCGAAAGAGAGAAATAACTCCAAGGACGTAGACTAAGTCACGTTAGAGGTCCGAACGAACGAAGCTTAACGAGGAAAATATGCGTGTGACGAAACTAATTGATCGAAAACGACACGGTAAAGGAGCCATGTGGCTATCTTGGCCACGTGCGCCCACTCGACGAACTGAACGTTATTAAAGACTCGTTCATCGTGTTCTTTGTGTGAGGATTCTTGTTATTCGAGTGGAAAACGATCGAACAGCGATACTGCCGAGTTTAGTATCGTCCCATTCGACTCAGCGCATGTGAGTATGGAATAGCAGCAAGGATATTGGCCTAGTTAGCTACATCGGTAAACGCATACGCCAAGGAATCTCTGTGCATGAGGATCCGAAGGTAGCTTATTTCAGAGATTTGAATCTCGGGCTAGCACGGTCCGCGCACGAGGACCTTAAATGGCGTAGCGCCCATTCAAACGGGCAGCGGTGGTGAAGAATCTCACCCAAGCAGGGTCGAGGCCATACGGTCGCTATAGAAAACCGTGATCAAGGAATCTTACGAAGGTCTTCGCTTCTTTCCGGAAGTTTTACTTCTAACGATGAAACTGTGAACAAGCTACTTAAAGAATTCCAGTTTAGACTCTGCCATCGAGTCTCTTGCAAAGGGAAAATCACATTACTGCCTTTCAACCAGATAGTAGGTCTACCTACTCTGTTTTTATTGGTGCCGAATAGGTTGGCTAAAGTGTCAATGTAAATCTTTGAAATTTCTCGGCGCTACATAAAAGCCGCCGGTGTAAAAGCTAGGAGACCAGCTTTTACACCGGCGCTATATCAAATCAAGTCCGCAAGAGCCAGATTGGTTGGCCAATTTCGGTGCCAGGGCAGAATCCGTAGGGAAGTCGAGCCGTGAAGACAGCAGGGTTCTATGGTGGAAATCGTTGGTGATGATGGTCATTAGATCGCACAGAAACGGAAGCAGGATAGGAAAGCCTGAAAAGTTAGGTTTTCAGTCTTGAGTGGAAGGTTGCAGGAGAGGGAGAGAGGGAGGGAGGGAGAGAGAGAGACAGAGAGAGAGCAAGCGTAGAACGCTCTCGTACTGACATACGAGAAAGGCAGGTGAGTGAACTGGGGAGTAGATTAAAGTCTTTATGTATTTTTTTTCTTAAATAATAATTTCTCATGCTCTGTTTAAAGACTGGCCATGTAGATGGTCATGCGCCATCGGTTGAATCCTTGTGCATTAGACACCGGCGCATTAGAAGTTTCTAATTATTATAAGATGCAATTACGCTTAATTCAGATTAGATCTTCGCGAGTTATTTCTACTAAGGATAAGTCTAACGCTACAGACCTGCAGAGCCTTGAAACAGTGTCAGCTGGACGACTTTGTACAGTCTGAGGTGATAGTACGCCACGTGCAAATGAGCTGAGATGTGATAATAAAACGAGGATTGTAGCGAGGTAGTTTGTCCATGCTGCAAAGAAAGCGAAGAAAGCATAACATTGCATATACTTAGATGCGTTGAAGCGCTCGGTGGAGCAGTAAATCATCGTCATTTGGCAATTTATTCGACTACTTTTATTGCTCGTCATGCGGGCGATTGGGCGATTAAGTTAGTCGATAAATTGTGGCTGGGATTATCGTTGTTCAGTTAATGTAATGTAAAATGTAGGCCTACACAGTTTTATGTAGCGACCGTATGGCCTCGACTCTGCTCGTTTTGCGATGAATTTATCGGGGGAGATCCTTCACTACCGCTACCCGTTTGAATGGGCGCCACGCCATTTGGCCTGAATAAACTGAAGGAGGCCGGGTAGCTTACTATTCGTAAATGAAGACGAGCTTCGTAATAATTTCTGCTGGAAGCGTTTGCAGAACACTTTGAAAGACGAGTCGCTTAATAATGACATTGCCTGCTTATCGTACATAGGCCTATTTCACATCACTCCTTCCCTTTGTTCTTTACTCTGGCTTCCCGTATGTGAGCATATCCGCTTCAAGCTGGGTCTCTTCGTGTTCAAAGGACGTTCACATCATCTGTCATCCTACTTGTCTTCCATGGTTACACCTTATAGCTCTGTTAAGACCAGAATAGCTCTGTTGTAGCTCTTATCCTTTCTTCGGTCAGCATCTGCTGGAAAATACGTTGTTCCTCGTACACATCTCGTCTTTGGCCTCTGATAGGGTCAGGTTCTGCGACTCCCATTTCGAAATTCCTTATTTCAATGCGGTCATTTTAGATTCCGCACAAAGTTTGGACTCGGTACTCTAGTTTAATTCATATTATAATATGTAATATTATAACAGAATTTAGGAATACTTTGTAGTTTATGTCCTTGATAGCCTAGTAGTTTATGTCCTTGATAGCCTAGTAGTTTATATCCTTGATAGCCTAGTAGTTTATGTCCCTGATAGCCTAGCCTAGTAGGCCTACAGGTGTGTACCGCTCTGTTTCTGTTGCACTATTGCGAAAGTTATTTCTCTGCTTTCGGGCGCAGGCCTAATTTTGGATTCAGTTAACAAATAAAGTGCTCAGTAAGAACACGAGTTTGCTAGCCATAAGAAATACGGCATTAGGCAATGCATAGCATGCAGCTACAATCGAATGCTTTGTAGTTGTCCGGATACGAACACTTACCGAGTAAAGCTGTGTACGTTTTGCGCGACAAACAGACGTATTGAACTGAAAGTCCTATGCACGGAAATGGAGCGACAGAATTACGACAATTATCTGATCCATCTTACGAACTCACCATCACTTCACCCCTTGCAATCTCTGCGCAGGTCTTCCACTCAAAACTTAAAACACCAGTTTCGCAGATCCTATCCTGATTCCGCTTCTTCCCCTTATTTATCCTGCAGATCCAATTCCAAGCACCACCCACCGTAGCCGTCTGATTGCATGCCTGCCTGACTCTGGGATCTTGACCTAGAACCGAACCCATTTGCCTATCGATTTTGTTTTTGCTGAGCGCCTGTGAATAAGCTGGTTCCCGCGACTTAATTTTCGTTGGGCGCTGTAGAAACCTCGAAAGTACGATTACGATAACGATTACTACGCACTTCAATCCTCCCAGCCCTCCTATCTTCGTCAGGTTATTTACAATCCAGCCAGTCCGGTCAACCCGTTCCTTTTCCACCCTAACACTTCTCCGCCCTCCTGTCGCCTCATCCTTAAATTTTGGAATTTGCTCCATAGCCATAGCTGTTCCACTCCTCTGGAATAAACTTCCGCCAGTATCACGACGATTATCTGACCCGTGCTACGGACTCGCCAACACTTCAGCTCTAGCAATCTCTGCGCAGGCCCTTCATTCGAAGCTTCTCCACAAATCCTATCGTGATTCCTCCTTTCCCCTCATCTACCTTGCCATTCTATCCAGACACCATCCGCCATAGCCGTCTGACGTGTACTGTCTTGCCTGCCTGCCTGCCCATCATTAGATCTTGACTTGGAACTGAATCTGACCCTTTCTATCGATTTTATTTTGCTGAGCGACTGTGAATAAGCTGGTTCCCGCGACTTAGTTTTCCCTTGGGCGCTGTAGAACCTCGAGTTTACGATTACGAAATGCCTAGGGCGTAAAAACGCATGGCAAGACTTGTCTCAGAACTTCCCTGTCCCAGGAACTAAGAGAACGACTGGCGTCTCATGGCCGTTGTTCCCGAGTTACGAGATGCAGAATGTAAATGTACACGTTTTTCTATAGCGACCGTATGGCCTCGACCCTGCTCATTTTCAGTGAATTAATCGGGTGAGATCTTTCACAACCGCTGCCCTTTTGAATGGGCGCCACGCCATTTAAGACCCCTGTGTACGGACCGTGTTAGCCCGAGATTTAAATCTCGGAAATAGATATTCGAGACCAGAAGGGGTAGTGATGTAAGCGGCCATGAGCTTAGATCTGAGTTGGAATAACCTCGTCCCGCGAGGTCATGTACGGACCGCAACCCCCATACCTATACATCGATGGTTTAAACAGAAACTGGAGGTGCCGGCGTCCTTTGCTTTATGCCTGATAAATTTCACACCTCTGGTTTTAATCCTGCCGAAATTCGTAGAGGCCAAGGAATTACGCGAAAACAAGGTTCACACACACACACACACACACACACACACACACACACACACACACACACATTTTTTATCGCAGACGGCTAAATGAAGAATAATCCGCACACTGTTAGGCTTCGGCAACGAAAGCGACATGCTTCGCCGAGGGTCCAGTAGGCCTACCTGGATGAAAATTTAGAAATTGAGGGATTCTGTTAGGCCCCCTACCTTAAGAGACAACTAGTCACTCCAGGCCGTTACCATTGCGCTTTTTGAATTTCTTCACTTTGACATATCCAATCTGCGACATAGGTAAGACTCCTCCCTCTCGGCAAAGTTAACACACTTGTTCACCTTCCCCCACAGAAACTCGCTAGAAATGTGGTCATGTATCTAGATCACTAGTTGTAAGGCTTCTTGTATAACGGACTAAATGATTTAACCAGTGGCGTAGCTAGCCTTCCGAGGGCCCTTGTGCAAACTGTACTTTGATTATTTTGCTTTACGTAATTGAGCAACCGGACCTTGGCCCCTTGGGGCCCAGACGGCCCCTGGCCTCGTGGGCCCTTGTGCTTTGCATAACGTATTGCTACGCCCCTGGATTTAACTCACTTTTATTTCAAGATCTGAACCTTTGCAATAAGTTATACACTGTCTCACATATAAGCAACTCGGGAGTTGTTCTGTCAATAAGACAGACTCATAAAAGTAATACATAAGCTTAGTTTCAGTTATAACCGTAAATATTGTACAAACATACACAGTTTTAACTTTAAAGCATTTAAAGAGTTACTAAATTTAGGACGAATAAATTTCGAGTAAGTACGAATATGTGCTTTGGGCGTCTTTCGTTGAGGCTCTGTTTGAATTATTACATTAGACTGGAATCGAAATAAGCCGACGGCGAAATAGATTTTCGGAATTTAGCAAGCTTCGTTATGAATTCAGAGGAGGAAGGCGCCTAATATGACTGGATTCTCGTTGCGTAGTTACCTGCTAGTTCGTTTTCTGCATAATGTCTGCCATAAAAACCCCATGAAATTTCCATAATACCAGCAGAGGGCAAATACGCATTAGGCTTAACATATGCATGTAGGAAATGAAACTGTGCTCATTGCGCGAGTCCAGATGCGTGACGCTGTAAAACCTTATGGAAAGCGCATCTCATGACAGCATTCAGTTAACTAGAGTTCCATACGTAAGCAGCTTTAACAGCAAATATTGCTACAAGGAGTAATTAAATTGTACGGTGGTGCATGTTCTAGCAGCAACTACTAGAGAGCTGTGTAAGTAAGTGAAGTTGGATGGGAGTTATCACATTAAGACTTTCAACGGTGTGAACATAAATTATATAATAAGGTGAAAACCATATTTTATCAACAAGACGTGTACATGCATGTAAAATGTACAGAAGTAAGCAAATTTGTCTGCCTGCAATAAGGCTTATGCACTTAATGTTAATCCTGTGTTAAATTATGTTAGATATTTGTTTAACTTTTTAATAATATAGATTTATGTTATTTCACAGTGTGTTCAGCTTGTGATTTGTGAATACTGATTCCGATTTGTGCATGTATAGTATTGTGTACATATTTTAGTGATGAATATTCTGCTTATGTGCATATGTAAAATATTGATTATTATTACATGTAGAATATTCATCTTTAAGATATGCATGCATGTGCAACACAAAACAAAATATATGTATATGTATGTATATGTATAGATATATATGTAAATTTATATGTGTATAATATTATGTATTGTTGCATATGACCTGTCTGGGTCTAGATGAGAGACAGGTGTGGTCACTTAGGTCACCATTGTGTAAAGTTGTTGTCTTTGGTGCATAGGAGTTGTTGGGTTTTGGTCCAAGGTGGCACCTTTAGTGCCGTTTCATGTGTGAACTCTGGTGTTTTTGGCACCCTCTCTTTGGTTAAAGTCTTTTGTAGTTATGACTTTGCTTGCTACATCATAGAGGTTTTGTTTTGTTTCTGGTTGTATATAGCATTTGTAAATATTGTATACAAGAAATAAATACATATTTACTCTTACCAGATTTGTAAGCTTCCTAGGCATTTAAGTATAACAATACATATATACAGGTGCTTGCAGGACCCAATTTTAAAAGTATATGTATGCATTTACGTCGATTTCGGCCTCAACCGTACTACAGCACTCGATAAATTGTCATTATTATTATTATTATTATTATTATTGTTTATTTATTTATTAATTATTCATCTCAACAATATATGCGTAACGTTGTCTGTATGTAGTCCAACATATGATGCTGCATTGTTCATTGCAGACTAAATTGTTGTATGGCCAGAGGCATTGGCAGTTACGGCTACTGATGTCATACGTGCTCGCATCGGCGTCAATGGCCAAACTATACCAGTCAGTCACTGAAGCCGCGAATGAAGTGAATGAGCGCAGGAGTCAGATGTAAAAGCAGGCGGTTGATGCAGTTGCTGTTTGGCGCCTCATTTCAGTAGGATGCATCAATTTGCATTAAAGATTGACTTGTAACTGGATGAACGAATTCAGAATAGAAACGACTGCTGTGATCTGGATGGCTGTGTCAATTGTTTGCTGAGACTCAGATGAAGGAAATGCGTGTGGCTAAATCACCTTTGTCTCTGCCAGCCTAGCCGGAATTGACTTCATCGCTTCTGGGAGATACTGGATGCAACGGTAAAAGTGTTGTGAAAAGTTTGTGTCGATGGTGGACAGTAGCTTTAGGAGTGGATTGCCGTAAAGGCTATGGTTGCCCCTGGTCTTATTCTGCCTCTGCTTGGCACTGCTTGGCTTATGTGTCTTCATACTGTTATGCTGACCAGCACGCATGGTAAGTCTTGTAATTTTTTTTTATCTTTTATGTTTCTTACAGCATGGGTTTGCACATGTGACACCATGGTATAGTCGATTAGCATGCTTGGTCTGTAGTCGATTGGTTATGGGTTCACACCTGCTGAGCGGACTCTGTGTAATGGGCCCGGGGAACTTGTGTCGGTGCACACGTGCCCTTGTCACCAACCACTATAGGTTGGTTCTGGTGTAAGCTGGAAAGTAAACAGCAGGTCAGGCGATGCACTGGCCCCATGTCGAGGACCTTTACATTGGTGGCTCCAGGCCTGAAGAGTAGGAAATGAGCACCTCCTCTGCATTCTGCATGGGACAATCGAGCTTAGTTTACTCACTATGGATTTGAATTTTACTGCTTCATGTGAAACTGACAATTTGTTGAAAAGCAGATTTAATAAGTAAGAAAGTTCATTTGTTGCTGTATTGCTGTTGTTGTGCTCTCAATAGGCTCTTCGTCTCTAAGGTCCAAACCTTATGATGATTACTGAATGATCTTAAAGGTGTCTAATCAATGACTGAGTATTGATTAGGGGATACACTGTACACTGTAGCCTGAAGGAGAATGTGTTCATACAATTCACACTGAATTTGTACCAGAAGTACTGAAAGGACTTATTTTGAAGCCGATTGTTTGTTCTACTTTATAATGAACTTTGGATCATTTGAAATGGTTTTATTGCTGGTTATGCATCTTCATTGCTTAACTTTTTATTCATTGATGCTGTAACATTGCTTAGAGTTTTTATTTGCAAAAGTTGCTAATTAACTTAATTAGGTAGATTATATGCTTGCTTAATGATCAACTGCATTGGTTGTGGGTTCAAGACTCATCTGTCTATTTTGCATGTTTTGCCTTTATGATCATCCCCAATATGCAGTTTATTCCATCATAGCCAGTTTGGAGACAGTTGCAACATATGACATAATGTAGAAGTGACGTTACACTAATTAAAACAAAGACCAAGCTATTAAACTTGTAACATCCATGATTTTGCAACAAAGTCACAGAACTGTCTTGAAGAGCATGCCATATCCTGTTTTGTCTTTCAGTACGTTATGTAATCATTTGTAATCACTATGTAATTCTTTATGTTGATTGCAACAAA
The DNA here is from genome assembly GCA_964023275.1 of Norana najaformis. Lineage (NCBI taxonomy): Eukaryota > Metazoa > Annelida > Clitellata > Crassiclitellata > Hormogastridae > Norana > Norana najaformis. The sequence goes on from OZ029922.1 coordinate 13,620,309, forward strand.
TCAACCAATATCGAGGCTTGTCGGAGGAATATCGCTGGCGAGATTTGTGATCTGGTCGGCGCCTTGCGACGCAGAGGATATTCACTTGTTCGTTGCCCATCCAACCAACACAAGGCTGCATATGTTTATCTGTGTTACAGTGCTTCCCAAGGGATATGGACATATGCTTTTGTTCATGAAATATTTTATTCATGGGCCAGCATGCAATACAAATTTGTTCGTGCATAATTTGACATAATTTTATGAACAGTAGGCTCTGAATTGTCAAATAATACCAGAACAAGTCATACTGGAGCAAATTGTATGCGGCCACACAAGAGTAAATTGTTAGCGCCAGTCAAAGTGCGAAGTCATTTGTATACAACGTACTGTACTTGTCTGCATATTCTTGTCTACGATTTTATGGGACCAGTACATATAATAAATTTGCAGTGTTACATCTTTATCTCTTTGTACAGTAGACTAGACTGTGTTGAATATTGTGTTTGTGTTTGTACGGTGCCATCTAGGAACCTTGCAAAGGCACTTCATGCTATGCTAAGTGATGTTCAGATGCATTAAGATTAGCTGGTTTGTCCACATGTGCGTGGTGGTTGGATAGCTGGAAAAATGCCTCCACTGATGAGGCTCTGACATACATGTAGACCCCAACCAAGAACTTCTCCTCTGCAGTTATCAGTAGGCTTCTTTTGTAGCAGATATTTTGCGCATAGAGTACTGTATGTACTATGCCAATACTTTATGTGGTGTTTTAGTATTAGTGTACACGTTTGTGCTTGTTTCTTTGCTTTGGCGTTGTTTCTAGGGTTGGGTCGCTGTTTCCTTGGTCCATCAGATGGAACTGCAGTGCTTTTGAGAGATACATAAAGGGTGCTATAGGCTTACATGTGTTAGGTGTATTGATCCATGCATACACATGTACGTACATACTTGTATTACATACATAAAATTTACAAGCTTGCTTGCATATGTACGTACACTGTATGAATGCTTGCAAGCTTGTATTTATGTATGTAATACATGTATGTATGTATGTATGTATGTATGTACATGTACATATATTCACACATGCATACATAGATAAGTACTTGCATACATACATAGTTAATTAATTGTGGTTTTGAGCCATGGATGCTTATGGCACTTTGAATGTAGAAGCCACTGCATGCGCTTGTATGCCAAGTGTTCTTTTATTCATGTTCATTAGTCATATGATACTCTTTAAGAGGGGCACTATATATATATTATATATTATATATATATATAGAGTCATAAACATGTATATATATATATACGCAGATATATTCTTTGGACAAATGATCATTTGATAGCGTGTGTGAGTTGTCATATGATTAGTTTTTTCTCTTATTGGGTTTTCTTTATGAATGATCATTTTCTTAGTGATCACGTGATTGAGCATTCATGTGATCAATGGATAAAGTGCCTGTCCACAGGTGATCTGTTGCTGCGAATTTCTGTGAGAGCTTAGTTACTGGAATCTAATTTGTGAGATTCAGAGTTTTTCTGAAGCCATGTGAGGGTTGTCGTTGGATCAGCCCAAGATAAGACGGATTTGTGACCGTAGCTCCTCTTTTTTATTACTGTCCAGACAGAGGTGGCTGCAGATGAATTACGCCATTTTTCTCGTTTTCTATTCACTTCTGAGACGAACTGTTTGTATGCATGCATAAGATTTAGGATGTTTATGGCCCAGTTGATGTGTGCGTATGGACGTGTGCTGCAGGTTATGTTGCTTTATGACGGTGGGTCATGCTCCGGTGTTTGAGCTGCACTGAAACTTCTGTTTATCTTCGGAAAAAGCCATGGGACAAAATGCAAAATCTGTCGGTTTTATTGTTTGGTGAAATGCTCTATGGGTGGCAGGGTCAGTTGGCATGAAGGTTATGCATGGATTGTGACAGCACAGGCGGAAAGAAATCAGTAGCCATTCCAGTTGAATGGAATTAGGGACCATGATGGATTATGAAAGAATCATGGACATGTGGGGTTTGCTCAACTTTAAACCCGTTGCATCCACAGCTCTCTTGGTTATCCTTAAAAACCTATGCTGTTTTCAGGTATGCTGGGCTCTGCTGCTTGGTAACGATAAACACGAAATGTTTTCTCTAGAAGAAATCAGCAGAAGTGACACAGTAATACCATTATGGCATCGGCTGGTATATGGCGCCATATAAATTGTCTATATATAATATAATTATTAATTAGTACTAATTAGTGTTGTGTGTTGTTCTTTGAATGGCTATGATTGAAGTGCCAGGATATGTAAACATACATAAATCCATTCATTTCGAGGATTTACACTGCAATTATATTATCTAGATTAAATTTGTTAAAAGGATGAAACCTATGCTGTTTTTCAAGCACTTCTGATTTGGAAGAGATACCATCTTATTTGGGATGAGGCATGAAACTATCTTTTGTTAAAAAATTGGATTGGATGACGATAGATAGATTTGGGAGATTGGATATTTGAAACGCTTGCTTGAAAGAATGGTCCATTGGAATTTTCTTGGATAGTGATAGTGGTTGTATTACTGATGTCCGTAACGAATCCAATTTCTTCTAGTTTTGATAATTTCAATGGCTCACAGAGGGCTAGTCAGAGTCTGAGGTTTTCCTTCACAAAGTCAGACGCAAAGTAGAAGAAATCACAGCATGCAGCAGGTAATCATGAGTTTCAGTCTGCCTGGCGACAAGGAAAGTGCCCACAGGGAGACAGAATATGACCAGGATGGAAGTGGTGGTATATTACGTGGAAAACTAGGTGTGGCTCATGGGGCCTGCATATTCATTACAAGCGGTCTTTCCATCTGTGAATTGGTCTCTCTGGACTCCGTCTTGTTCTTGTGGTTTCATTTTTGTGATGATGGATCGATATATTCACATTGCCGTAGCAGATTTGGTTTCAGCATTCTGATGGTTTTGCATGCATAATTAATATCTGTAAAAATAGTAGGTCAAATAATATTGTTTAATAATCAGGTCATGTAGCCTGACTTCTGACCTATGGATGCCATCTCGACTTTTCCAGCAAACTATGATTTTTACTACAGTTTCGTTTGGAGCTACCATTTATTGATGCCCTTTGCATTAGGTTAATGGTGCTTTCAAAGTGATTTGATTAGATTAGATAAGGTGCATACCTTGCCTGCTCCACATATATGCACCAAGTGTATTGAGTGTATGTTGACTCTAATAAGCTTTAATACTTGGAGTTCCTTTATTCCTTGGAGTGAACTTGGCTTGTACTCAGAGGTGATGCTTTGAAAAGAACCCAAGAATAATTAAGATGATGGATGGTGGAGAAGAGAATGGTCCAGTAGGGGTATTAACAAGGCAGTTGGACAAGACTGTTTTGGATACAACTCCCACTAAAGGAGATAATTAACTCTGATATGACAAACAGCCAGCTGATCTGGCTTGCATTATTGATAAAACATTTGGAAATGAACTGATCTAATGTAAATGGCTATGTAGAGAGACATCGATTGAGTCGTGTTGGATTAGAAACCAGGAAGATTTGTTACATATTAATTGTTGTCTTCTCATGATGTTGCAGTATAGCATGGTTTCATTTCGTATTTAAATTATGAGATACAGTGTAAATAGTTAATGGTACACCCTCTTGGACATTGCGGATGCGTCGCGCGACCAGCTAAGTAGATCGACGCCTGGTGTACGAAGAGCGACAATGGAGGCCTCCAGACTCGACCGTAGCCAGTTTCTGGAGAACATCGACTTCGATAGCTCATGACCGGTGGTGGTGAACGGCGGCAAACGAAGACCGACGCAGGGCGGAAGTGAAACGGCTTCGAACCTGCCGTCGTTGGGAAACGTCGTCTACCACAAGACTCCGATGAAGCCTGGGAAGTTCGACGGAACGGGGTCCCTGGAGTCGTTCCTGACACAATTCAAGGTATGTGCCAAATACAACAAGTGGACCGATTCCGACAAAGTCGACTTTCTGCGATGTGCCCTCGATAAGGCCGCCACGCAGTTACTCTGGGATTTTGGAGCTCGGCAGGACGTGACGTATGAGGAGTTGACACAGAGTTTGCGACAATGATATGGGACCGAAGGACAAGCAGAGACCTCCCGGGTGCAACTCTACTACCGTCGTCAACGGGCCGATGAGAACCTGAGCGACCTCCTGCACGCTATCCGTCGGTTAGTTGTACTTGCTTATCCGGTGCCCTCCAACGAGACGACCGAAATCATTGCCCGCGATGCTTTCCTTGAGGCCATTCGGGATCGAGAGTTGTCACTGAAGGTCCGGGAGCGCGAACCCAAGACGCTGGACGAGGCTTACCGGATGGCGCTACGGATGGAAGCGTACCAAAGGATGGCGAATTCTGAGGAACAACGGAGGCCACCGAACCGTGTTTGAAGAACCCAGGAGTCCGACCTAAACGTGCCACTTCAGAATCAATTAGACCAGTTCCTCAAATGCACAGCATGGGGAACAGCAGAGAGAAAGATTGAACGGCAGCTAGACGCTTTCCGCTACCATCTTGCGATCGACACGGAAGCCAACCGACATGACGAGATGGCAAGGGAGCAGCCTAGAAACCAAGGACGGGATGTGTTCTGTTACAACTGCGGACTGAGAGGTCTTATCGCCTGTCGGTGCCGTCAGCCCCGACGGCCCCATGCTCGTACAGATGAAGTGACACCCAATGGTCTGGAAGCGCAGACGACACCAGAGGTACCAACGGCAACGCAATCTACATCCGAGGCGTCATCAACGGACGGACTGAAATGTGCCTGGTCGACACCGGGTCAGAGGTGAGCCTCGTACCATCTTCCGTTGTGGAGGGTCTGACGCTGCGTCCCAGCACCCGGGTACTGCTCGCTGCCGACGGGACTGCGATCCATGTGGTAGGGGAGCTGTGTGTCCCGATTAGGATCAGGCTGGGTTTCTACACAGATACCGCTTTCTTGGTGTCCGACCAGATTATAGAGCCCATGCTGGGTATGGACTGGTTGTGACAACACCGCTGCCGTCTGGGGTTCGGCATTGGAGCCCTGTTTGTTGGCCGTCGGCGCATTCCACTTGTGAAGGGGAATGGTTCGCCATAGCGCCGACGAATAATCGTCCTTCAGAAGGAGATAACAAAGACTCCTTGGGATGAGGAAGACGGTTCCATGGACGCCGTTGCGAGGGAGATAACAGAGACTTCTCGAGATGTTGAAGGTAGTTCCTCAACAATTACTGCGAAGGAGGTAACCGAGACTCCTACAGAAGTTGAAGATGGTTCCACAGACGTTCCAAAGACCAGGAAACGCCGCCGCCGACATCTCCGGAAGATTCACGGACCAATCGTTCGGAGGGAGCCAGCGAACGTTGCCGTCGACTTGTCGGATGGAGATGATGTTTCGGCCAGTCGGTCAACCATGGGCACTTCTGCCGCCGTCACTGATTCGCTGGAAGGTGAAGATCCCTTCGCTGATCTGGCCGCTGTGGATGCCTCCATCGTCGACGCCATCCTGGCCGACCTGCTGGAAGGCGTGGACTCCTTTGCAACTTGGACCGCCGCTGACGACTCCGTTGTCGATGCCATCCTCGCCGACCCGTTCGATAGAGAGGAACCCTTCGCCGCCCTGGACACTCCTGTTGTGGCCGCGGTGGATTACGATGGCCTAGCGGATGGACGAGATTTAAGCCAGCCCCTGCCCTCATGTGCCGTCTACCAGGAACCAGCCTGCCCGAGTCCTTGTGCGTCACCTTCTCCGGAGCGACCTGGGTATTTGTCTCGCCCGGACGTTTTTCCTGTGTCGGAGGACGATCTTATGACGATCTCTGGGCACACCCATCTGCATGCCCTTGATCTCAACTGGGCCATGTTCTGTGAAGCTCTGACGGCGCGGCTGGCTCACTGCCCTGAGTTGGTCATCCGGGGCATTTATCGGCGCATCGCCCCGTCGGTCCCCGGGGCCGGGCGGAAGTTCTTCCTCTGTCTTCGGTGGCTGCGAAAGAGGGACGCAAAGAAGCGGATGATGTGACTGTGCTTGAGTAACAGCGTATTTCCAGTTGGGTGAGAATGAATCGATTTACTTGGTAATTATTAACCGCGGGACGCGGTCATTTTGTTTATGAAACTGCCGATGCTGCTTGTGCAGTTTGTTTGCCTTAACGAGTAGTATAATTATGGCTGATCGGTGATAACCGTTATTATTGCGAGTAGTTTTGATGCGGCAACTGTGTTTGATGCAACTGGAGGTGTAATTTGAACGCTTAAACGAGTAATTGTGGCCATGATTAATAACCGATAACAGATTATTGCAGCTAAAACTGTTTCGGCAGTTGTGAACGGGTAGTTCTGTCGAGCTATTGATATGATGAAACTATGTGTGGAACGGTGTTTGCAAAATTCTGTTCGTCTTAACGATTCGTTCTGTTATATGGACAAAGTATAATTCCACAGTGAAGCTGTTGTGAACTGTTAGTAACTGATAACTGTTAGTGCAGCTGCTTTGTTGTGATGAGGCCGCTGTGATGGTGCTAGTTTTGTTTTATGTTTTGCTTTGTTGCGTGGGTTTGTGCGAAGTTGGTTCCGAACCGGGACGTTCGGTTTCTTTGGTGGGAGGAGTGTTGTAGCGGACATGCCCCGCACGGTAATGCAGGGAATGCAACGTGTTTGCCCTCCTCCCGCCTGGGAACGCAGCGTGTTCGCTCGCATGGGAACACAACGTGTTCGCCCTTCCTCCGCACGGGAACGCAGGGAACGCAACGTGTTCGCCCTCCTCCCGCATGGGAATGCAACGCGAACTTGCCGCTGTGGCCTATATAAGAGAGCAGCAGAAGGGAGAGTGAGTATGTGTGGTGGCACGGAAGTCTTAGCGTAAGGACTGTTTCGATTAGATGCTACATGTATTGTTCAAGCGTTTTGTGAGAAATAAAAGGGCAATAGCTGATCGATCGACTTGGTGTTCAGTCTTTTGAGGACCTCAGGGGCTTACCTCATGGGCTGGCAGTAGATAGGCGCTGGTAGGGAGCCTACGGGTAGAATGGCAGAAAGCCAGCACCTTGACAGGGGATTCGGCACCCCCGGTTTGTCACAATACATACATGCATCCATAAATACATAAATAATATATACATGCATACTTACATATATACATGCATACATCGTAAGGTTTCTATAATGTGCTGTATAAATGTATGGATGGATGCATACATACATACGTTCATACATGCATACATACATACATATATACACATATATACACAGATACAATACACACATAGGCTATTGGAGAGGTTAATAATATTGTCAACATTTCTGGCCATTAACTGTAGATTATTCATTTGACCTCAGATCTGATGCATTTTGATTCTATCTTCTTTCATAACAGGGACAAGGAATGTGGTGGGCCCATAAACCTTGCCATGGAAATCTGCTAACCCCTTTAAATGCAGCTACTCCACCTGGGGTAGTCAGAACTTAGCTGTTTTACATAGTTTTACATTTCTTTTTGAAAAGATTGAACAGCTTCTTGTGAGAGCTCTCGGCACCTGAAAGCAGTGACCCTCTGCTTGATGTTTTTAAACTCTGTCTGCTCAAGAAACAAGATTACAAAGACACAAAGCTACGGTTTCATATAGGGTTGATACTGTAGTAAATAGCACAGTTCATAATGTATTTGAATACTGTTATATGATGACAGTGTGAAAATACATCAGGTGCCTAAATGTGGCTGGTTTGTGCCTTCCTGGGAAAGATCTTAAGACTGTCCATGTATTACAATAGGTGAAAATGACACAAGAAGTTCAGAAGGTTTTCAGTGATAACCGGAATAGGCAGCAGGTTCCGGTCTTTTTACACAATACAATATTTAACCAGAAAAGAAAAGATGGCAAGAGCTGGTGAAGGCCGAGGCCGAGGCCGGGAAACTGCTATTTCTGAAAGAGATTCCTGTCTGCTCCAGCAGTCAGCTCTTCTGCAATATAGTTCTTCCCACAGTATACAAGTATGTACATACCGATGTAATGGTATTTATGTACTGGTATGTATGCATACATGTATTTTTATTGGTATATTGTGCCAGTAAGCTTGTGTGCTTATGTATGTATGTATGAGGACATTTTTACAGTGCCTTTATACTTACTTGGCTGTGCAGTAGTCTAGTAGTTAACATGCTGGACTGTCAACCAAGATGTTGTGGGTTCAAATCTGTGCTCAGGGTCTTGTCTGTTTACTGTGATTGCCAAATGTATAGCCTGTACTACAATACTGTCAATCTACATAGTTTTATAATGACAAGAGACAGTTTGCTGTTACATGTTTACTGTTGTAGCCAGAAATGACAACACAGCAGAGCATATATGTATTATATGGATGCATGTATGTCCTAGTACATACATACATACATACAGACATACATGCATGCATACACACACATACACACCGCAATACATATTCTGGGTGCTATATTTATATAGCACCCTTTAAAGAACTCACAAAGGTGCATTGTATGAAACTGATGCCTGCCATACAACTCAGAGTGTGAATTATAGTCAGTGCGTCAGAACCATGAGCAAGTCCCCAACACACATAGCGTCATGGATTGATATCTTGTTAATAAATACGTATGTATGTATGTGTGTACTGTATGTGTGCATGCATGTGAATATGTATACATGAATGTATGTAAGTATATCTGTAGGTGCATATGCATGTGTAGTGTGGATTGTTTGATGTGAGAAGCAGTCATACCAGTTGTCACTGTGGTTCGGCTCTGGGTGTAACTTTGCCACAGAATCTTCATTGATGTTGGTTTCTTTGTTGTATCAGACACTTAAGATTCCTTCCATGATATCTTGTTATTGTTGACATCATTCTTTCCATTTTCATCAGGCTTTGTTGTTAAGATTGATAACTTGGAAATTTACTCTTCAGCTGGATGTGAGTGGTTGCCATGATGATAGCAGTGTAGTAATGCTCTCTGTCGGCTTTTCGCATAGATAGGACGGTATGCGAGCAGTTATTTTGGTACATTGTTTTGTTTTGAAAGATGTCTGGCTCCATTTTTCCAGATTTTGGAGAGCCAGGCGACGTGATTATACATACATGCACTTAAGTGAGATGCTGCAAGAGAGAGAGGGAGGAAGTGAGGAGGGTAGGAAGGGAGGGAGGGAGATAGGTAGATAGATAGGGAGACAGACAGACAGACAGACAAATGCCACATTACTGAAAAGTATGGGTGGGAAATCACTGGTGAATTAATAAAGAATTTGGTGGTCTTAGATGTAAACAATATTGGCTCAAGAAGTAAAGAGCTTTGTTGTATGTTGTTCTGTGGCTGTGATTAAAGCATATATATTGTAGACATTTTAGTGTTGACAGCAATTTCCCTGGATAAATGTTGGTTGGTGACAATAACAGATAGCACTGATGTTTGATACCAGAAAAGATAACACAGATGTTAATGGGAATTAATAAAGAGAAATAAACATATGAACTGAATGAAACAGACTGACACATGTATAGTGTAATAAGTGCTGATGACCTCGTTTGCTTTTGAATACTGAGACCTTATGCTAGAGCTCTGCTAACCAACTCAGCTTTTGCCCACACCAGTTGATTTCATAAGTTATCTGCTGATGGTGCTCCATACAAATCTATTAAAATACCGGCTGGTTTAAGTCCACTGTATTGATGGTGCTTCAAATTAAATCGGTAAATTGATGACTTTAAATCGGCAAGGCTGGTGCACGGGTCTGTAGACAGAAATATGTGAGCATTCACAAAGGTTGTGTTCACACGTTGGACTCGAGATGAGCAGATGCCATGCAGAGCGCCATCTGCCAGTCGTCAGGCAGAAATTATGGTCTTTTTTTGCATGTCTCGTTATTACTGTCCAGCTCATCTGGCCTAATGGTTTTGAATATCAAACGAGAAACTCAATGGATGAGAGGCATCGACGCCGCCAGCTCCAGCGCTCTACAGGACAAGCGGCAGTCCATCCGGCCGATTTGCATTTAACAGGATCTGTCCGACTGGTTTTTCCAGCGACTGCATAAACCATTTGATCTCTGAACAGCAAATCGCTGTCCTCCTGATGCTGAATTGATTCAAAATCATCTTACTACTCGCCTTGAATTCCAAATAAGATTTGAAGCAATGATTCTTCCTGGCTGTCTAGCGCAGCTTTGCTTGATCCCTATCGAAATGCCAGCTGAAATATCCTCACTGCAGCGCTGTCCAATATTTTAATATTTTAATTGAGTTGCTTTAAATGGATCAAACGGTTTTACTATTTATCCTGGTGCTAAATTTCTTAGGTACTTCTTGACTGAGATAACCATTTGGCGTTGGGACTGTGCTTCTGAGGAGCTGATGCAGACGCATGTAAACAAATGCTTTCCCTTTACCTTTTACCTTGTAGTTGAAGGTCTAGTTACTTCTCCTTTTACTGAAGTATGACCAGAATGCACGGCTTTACATGTATATTGTCTGGTACCAGAGGGCCATCAAGTGGCATAAAAGCTGTTTGAATAAAATGAAGGGCCACATTAGTTCTGGCTTACGTCGGCTATAGCTTTGTTACCAGGGAATTTGTAACCATAAGAATTCTAGCTATGCTGGTACCTATTAGATGCAGACACTGCTGCTTCTAGAATTCCACTAACATTTATGCCCTACATAAACTGAACTGTAGTCTTCACAATGAGTCACAGCAATCTTGAGTCACATTAACACTGATCGTGAGTCACATTAGTCATGGGTCACATTAATAGTCCTGTTTATGCCATTCATGGCTTCTGTTGCAGTTTTGAACATGAGCTGAATTATGGTTGGTTGCTATCTGTGCTTTTGGATTATGGGCTTTGCAGCACTGCTGATGTGGAGGATGACTGTGGTAAAAAAAATTAGTGATTTGCAGAGTAAGCATACTGCAAAATTCTCATGTCTTCTTTCTGAGCTGGATATTTGATCTCTTATTTCGAGCTTGATATTTTGATATCTTATTTTGATAGCTTTGTTCACTTAATATTATGCCTCATGGCCGTCGATTTGGTAATGTGGTGATTTTGCAGTCCAGTGATTGCAGGTTTGCTCCTGGTGAGTGGACTCTGAATATCAACCCTGGAAGAGTTGTTTGCACACACTTACCCTCTTGCACCTTAGATTCAGATTTACCAAACCCATGCACATAATAAGTGCAATAAATGAATAAATAACAAATTATTTACCTCAATCAGTAGCAGGATCCACAGTGGTGTGATCCTTGAAGTGCAGAACGTCCTAGAACAGATGTAACAGCAGTGCTGACAGTAATAACTCCCAGGAGCCTTGTTGCAGAAGTATTCTAGAAGAGTTCTGCTTTTGTGTGATTTCCGTATTACTTAAAATCGACAACTCCACCACCTGCAGCAATAACAGTATTACTGAAAGATGCAATGTTCCCCTTGTCTTTGGCAAATAGCTGCCTCATGCAAATGATCCAATGAAATATTGACGAGCCAAGATTTCCCATGTGATGTTTTATTTATGATACCGCCGTATTGTGGTGATGGTTACTGTTGGCCAGATATAGCTGCCAAGGGCAACGTAGACCCATTTTGCTGACTTCCTGCTCCCAGAATAGGGTTAGGAGATGGCAAGCAAGCCCCTGCCCTGCATTCTGTGTCGTCCGTCCATTAGCCATGTGGCACTGGCCAGAATCTTGGAGGTCAGACATTTTCCGTGTTTGTTAATTAACCCTATAAAGCTACGAGCTGCGTAGGTCACTGGGTTAACTCTTTTGAATGTGATTCTCGAATCATGGATGTATATGTGTGTGGTAAATCATACGTAAGGTGCAGACCTCAATTGGTTTGCGGGAACATGGGAGAAATCAAGTCTCCTTCGAGATGGAGGCGCACACATACACCACTTTTGCAGCTAAGTATGTATATATATATATATATACATGTATAAGAAAATATGTGAGGGTAATGGTATACTGTATGTATGATATGCCTGTACATCACATGCAATACATACACTGTATGCATGCATCAAGCTACTTGCTGTGTTGGACATGGCACAGTGGATCGTAACTTGCTTCTTGCTCAACTTAGAACATCATATGGTTCCGTTGGTTAACCTAAACAGTGGCTCACCTCCTTCGTAGATGAGTGAACAGTGATGGTGGCTCTTGACTTGCAAAACTTCGTTTGGGCATCAGTTCCATTCAGTGTTCCGCTAGGCTCTGTTTTGGGGCCTGTTCTGTGCATACTGTACGAAGACAGTCTGACCCAGCTTACCATCAGTCTTGAAGCTCAGCCTCATCAATGGGCAGACAATGTCCCGGTGTAACCTAACATATCATGCATCTGATGTAATTGCTTGTTTTTCAAGAGTACAGCATATCACTGCTGAAGTGAAAGTATGGATGGCTTCAAGTCGACTGATGTGGATTCGACCAAAACGCAGTACAGATAGCTTGGCACATGGAGAGCAAGAGGAAAGATGGACAAGGAGATGATAGCGACTGAGTTCCCCGGCTGGGTACCAGAATGTGTTGTGTACAACCTCAGTGTTCTTCTGGACAAGGAATTAACTATGGTGCATCATGTTAACTTTCTTTATAGGTTGTGCTGCGTTAGATCAGGATAATAAGTCAGACTGTATTGTTAGACGCAGCCATGACGCTGGTCCACTTGTTCATGTTGATGCACTTCGACTATTGCAGTGCTGTCCTTGCAGGTCTGCCAACCTATTGTATACATCAGCTGCAATCTGTCCTTAACTGTGCTGCCCAAATTGTGGAAAACCTGCCAAAATTCTTGCACATTTCAGGCTATTTGCAAGAAAAACTGCATTGGCTCCCCATCGAGGAAAGAATTAGATACAAGATCCTTTCGTTGGGATGAGCTGCTGTATTTGGGATGGCACCGGAATACATCGACAAGCTCTGTGTTTCAGTCTCAGGTCAGCCTGCATGATGATTGCTGCATTCTAAAACTCATGGTGACCTTCTTGTCCGATGCTTCCTTACTGTGACTTGAGCGCAGCACACTCCACTGGACCATGTTTCTGGAACGGTCTTCTGCTGGAAATCTTATCCGTTTCAGCTAATGCTCAAGAAACGTTTTCAGCTAAGCTTAAGATGCACCTTTTTGGAACTGTTAGATAGCCACATGTTCCAATGCGTTTGAGAGCGTCTTAAAAGCCGCTATATATTAGGGTAGAGCTTAAGATATAAGAATAAAATAAAAATTTGATTTTTGAAAGTCTTACCCCCTAAAAGTGCTACTTTTAGGTTAAAAACATTATTGAAAAATTCTGAATAAAAAATATATATATTTAGAGGTAGCTCAACTGTCTCGAAGTTGATGAAGTTCATGAAATTTGCTGAATTATGAGTGATTTGCTGATAAACTGTTATTGCAAAAGCACCCTTCGTTAGCAATATCCTCTTATCAAAGCCAGTATGAATTAGAGATTGTGTGTGTTATGATATTAATGAGTGATTAGGGCCTTTGTCTTTTGCTGACTGCCCTGCCAAAGTTTGTTTCCTGCTGCCTGTTTAGACTTGAGTTCTGGGGACAACAACCTTTAGCAGGAACTGGACCCGAGATTCAGTGCGTGTTGTCAGTCCACTAAACTCTTGGATCAGCACAGCTGCACATTCGGCGTGATCATTGACCACTTTCAGTGCTGTGACCATATCTGCAGCCTGCGTGAAGTCATCATGTTCCTCCCACATCACAGGATCAGCTGCAAGAAATCCTACTGGAAGCTCCATCATTTTAAACAGTGACATTTTTCTTTGTTGTGATAAAATCTTCTAGATTCTTGTCCAGGAATGATTAAAGGCCAACACTTAGCCGCTTGGTGTGATCTTGTTCTTGATGTGGATCTCCATTTCGCATGGCACTCACCATCAGCCTCTTTGTTGACAGACTGACCGGAGTGTCGAAGAAAGCCAAGTGAACAAGTTATGGGGACAAATACCACAATGCTTCCTGTCTGCTCCAGCAGTCAGCTCTTCTGCCAGATAGTTCTTCCCACATGCAAGTATGTACATACTGATGTAATGGTATGTATGTACTGGTATGAATGCATATGTGTATTTGTATTGGTATATTCTGCCAGTAAACTTGTGTATGCTTATTTATGTAAGAGGACATTTATACAGTGCCTCACTTACTTACTTGGCTGTGGTGGTTAGCATGCTGGACTGTTGACTGTGAGATTGTGGGTTCAGATCCCTGCCAGGGCAGATGATTATTTCGAGATTTTGGCTCCGCTTGGACTCCCTAGCCAACTCAGCTATAATGAGTACACTGTCAGTGGGAAAATCAGGCAGTGAAGGAGAGGGTTGGCCACCCGCTCTCATGTGCTGAGGCTAAGAAAAATAAAGTCGCTAACACTTCATACCCATGGGTGCCTTTTAGGCTAGCTTAAGGGACTGCTGTTCCTTTTCTTCTTATTTACTTACTTAAAAAACCTTTGCAGAATAAAATGGTAAACTGAGATTGGACTCACGACTGGAAAACAGCATTTGTAGAAGCTCTGTTGCTGTACTTTGTGAGAGGCAACTGGTGGGTGATCTAGATAAGCTGATAATCCGGGTGAATGCTTTTCTGTTTTCCTAAGTGCTTGTAACTGATCCAGTGAGACTATGTAGGACACTTCAGGTCTGTTTGCTTTTCCTCTTTCTGTTTGCGTGTTTGTTTCATTTTATCCTCAGATCTTTTACTACCAGCTGAAAATAATGCTTTTTTCTGCAAATCAAGTATTTTCTTGTAGTACTCGTTACTGCAACTCTGAATACCATACAGTATATAGCCATAAATGACCTGCCTGATGTGTAGATTTTGACTTTCACCCATTGCTATAAACCAATAAGTGCTTTTTCTCTTCAGTTTTTGCTTTTAGCCATGAGGCATTTGTCTTGATATAAGGACCAGTGATTAAGCTTCATTTTACTTTTCTTATTTGGACGCAAAAGAAATGTGAAGTTTATGAACCTAATTGTCATAGGAATCTTTATCTCAAGATAAACCATAAACTAGTGATCATCATAGAGCACGCTGTTTGGTGGATCCTGTTGTGGTGTCTGAAACGAAGGCAGTGTAACTGTGCAAAGTGGTTGCACAACACATATATTTGCATCTGTTGCTGTTGGTACTTGGTGAGACAAGTGTAAGTAGTGCATCAGACAGTATGTTTTCAAAATGTATCTGTATCTTTGCTGTCAGCTTGTTTGTTGTTTGTTACTGTGGCTATAAGTTGTGTATCAGACATGACGTTTGCTAAATGTATCTGCCTCTGTGCTGTCAAGTTGGTTGCTTTTGGTCACTAAAGATGTAAGTGGCGTATCATATGTGACATTTGCTAAATGTATTGGTATATAACACCTAAAGTTGGGAGGTTTCGTATAACGTGCTATATAAATAATCAGATATATACCTATGTGAAATAAAGTTGGAATGATATGACCCTGATGTGTAACCACTTTCACAGATATAAGTAAATGCTCAGGAGGTTGACGTGGTGACTAAATACAATAGGTCTCTTATCACAGATTTTTAATCTGGATTTTCATCTCTTGAAACGATGATTTATTAAACATATTTTGGTTCCTGGTCATAGACTCTGGAACTCTGTTGGGGCACAGCTTCTTTGATTGAGTGTGTGATAGCCTTGAGAGTTAAGATTGAAGGCCTGTCTCCATATTTGAAAGAGTAATCAGATTGATTCCTGGATTATTTTGCTTATCTGTCCAGTCTCATCAGTGATTGGTACTTACCGGGAATTCTGGTTGTGCTTTAGAAGTCTCACTGGTTCAGTCTTCTGAGACGAGTTAAAACTTACTTATTCTTTCAATAATTTGGCCCTGCAAAAGATAGTAGCCTCTACTAAGCATAAGATAAATTAGTTTTACTACAGTTGCAATTACAATAACGGAACAACCTTTTCCACTTTCTTTGATGCTGACCTGGTGTGGAAGCAAGACTTGGTTTGCAGGCGTTATCTTTGGCCATTTCCTTTCAGTGTCTTGTTTCAGTGTCTCTGAGGGCCATTCTCAAGCTTCATCCATCAATGCACATCTCTCTATCAAATTGTCCTACTTCTACTACATGTGTCCAACCATTTTTTCTTATCACTTCACCTTTCGCCTCATTCTGTCAACTCTGCACTCGTCTTCTCGGATTTTAGGATACACAACACAACCTTTGATTATTCTTGTTTTGTGTTTTCCAGACACAACCTTTGATTATTCTTGTTTTGTGTTTTCCAGACACAACCTTTGATTATTCTTGTTTTGTGTTTTCCAGCTCTTTTGACTTTCCATCTTAGATGCAGTTTGTTTCACTGTGGTGCACATTTCTTCCTTGTTTAAAAACAAGCCTTTAATCCAACCCTGTTCAGTTTCATGAAGTTGACTCATCCCTTGTCAGGAATACATATGCCTTCCCTGAATACGTTATGGAACGTGTTCAGGTAAGATAAGGAAAAGATCTTAACTGCTTCTCAGTTACATATTTTTAAATGTCGAGTTAGATTAGTTAGTTAATTGATTACTTAATTAGTTGGTTATCTAGACACATTATATAGCATCATTTAATACCTTACAAAGCCACATATGGTGTTTTAAAGTTCATTTTGAACAAAAGTTCATCAGTATGCAACCAGTGCTCCGGTAACTTGAAAAGTGACCACTGACAGGCTTCTGCACATATGCAGGGCCAAACTGACGGATTGTAGGTTGAAGAATCAATGATAATTTAATGCAAAGATTTCAAGAGCAATTCAAATACTGGTACTGATTGATTGACCGGTACTGGTGCTGTAATGCTGTAAAGCAGACTGCAAATTCAAGCCTTTTTCGAGATGGGCATTTAGTGTGGACCTTAAGTGAGTCCTTATTTCAACTTCATAAGCATTATAATTTGATACTGTTTGCACTAGAGAATGGCATATAAGAATAAGACAATAAACAAACAGGTTGCTTACTAAGTTTATGCTGGGCTTAGTTGATGAAAGTACCAAATTTTTTAAAGTCATCTACTTACCACAAGTTTTGCTTGGTTTGTTTTTGCTGCTGTTTTCTGTGGTAATTTTCACCGATGTACCTTTTTGTGGTTCCTGAAAGGTTCCATACAATGTTTAGATACAGACATACGTAGAATGATATTGAAACTGAAGTAGCATATGTTTCGATTAAAGGGTTAATTAGACCTCTTAGAAAAGCTTGTTCATTTGTAAAAATTCTGCTTTGCTCAGGTTAATGTCTCGGGTGAAATTTCCTGCAGTCATCACTTCTGTGTCTAGAATTCGAGTCCCAGTGACATTGACAATTCGTCAGTGGACTATAAAACCCACCAGTAAGAGATACTCAGTTGTCCGATTGCCTTTGCTCGGTCTGTGCGTCACGAGAGAATCTAGCCGCATTATGGCTGGGTCTTCGTAGGCAACCTTTGCAGCGAAAAGGGTCATTAATTCATTGCTTTTGTCAAGACATTTTTAAAGATTTTGTGCCACAACCTTTGTTTAATGTCTTGATATAAAGATAATGAAATGCTGCCTTGGGCATTGAAACCTAGATCTTAGTTAGATTCAAGATCTCAGCAAACCAACAATGTCTAAGCTTGAAACATTTATTATTTCATTCAGTATCTAGCTAACTACCACAATAAATAACTCTAGAGTCCAATGATGAATAAGAATCAGTGTTTCAGTTACCTGTTCAAGCATTAAATCACATTGTAACAACACAGAATATGTATCGAGTTCTTGAAATTGTATTGACTTTGCCAAGACTGTATGAACGCGAAATAGAGGATCACATTGTAATTGGATTCTAATTGTAAAAGACAAAGGATGTTTGTAATTGTAATTGTAATCATGACAATTTATACAGCATCTTCAGTAGCAAGCTACTTCAAGGGTGCTTTACAATGTCAAATGTCGGCGCGCACAAGAGTCCAACAATAATTGAAGAAAGGACGATGTACAAAATCAAAATCAAATGCTTATACTAGATTTAGACAGTAAACAGAAAATTTTAACTGTTTGTAGATGACAGATAGGGTCTCAACCGTCTCTTAAAAACAAAAACATTATCCGCATCTTGAATGGCTGCAGGAAAACTTGAACAAATGCTTTTCTACGTGGTTGTGTCTTGCACAGATTCATGTTCCTCTCTTGTTCAAATACAATGTACTCGAGTCATGGTTTGTAGACATTTTGAACACGTGGTGTTATCATGCGTAATATGATTTGCGGTTGTACTTAGCTATGTCACTTGCATACGCTGTTGTATATAGTTATATCTTTTACATATGCTTTTGTACGTGAACATGTCACATCCTATGCATCTGTATATAGGTCCATCATGTCCATTTGTGCAGTTTTGCATGATAAAGCTCAGGTTACATACTCTGTTAAACTCTGTTAAACTGTCATGGTCACAGCACTTTTGAGAGGTGCTGTACAAATGTCGAGATATATAAATACATATGTGCATACATAGATACATGCTGGTACAGATATACATGCATGTGGACAGGTTTATTTGTATCATGATGAACTGTGCTTATATAGTCTTGTCTTCTGTATTTTGCAGCTTTAAGTGTGTCTTTGAAATTTGTTAACTCGACATCACTGACCTTTGAATGAAATCTAATCTTTCAGAGGTGGCAGTTGGTGATCAGAGTTCTTTGAAAGTCCACGACTTGTTTTTGGCTGAGAAGACACAATTCTTCATCCCTTATTAAACAGGAACATTGCCGGTGGTTGCTTTGGTGGTCTTGGGGTTATAATGGCCACATTCGGTTCTACCCAATAGTCGTATGGTACAATACAGCTACCTTCTCTAGGCTGAAGGCCTCTGGAATTATTCAGGATGATGCCAAGATCCATTAAGAGTGTAAACCTTTACAATAATCACAGATTTCACTTGAATTATGAAATCGTCTTGATTTCGTGAGCAATGATTTTCATTTTCTGTGTCAAGTGAGAAGTGAATTATATACAACTTGGTAACATTGGTAGTGATGCCTTACCAAAGCAAGATGGCCTGCAGGTGGAATGGTAGAGTGGACTGCAAATCTGATTTGGAATCCCAGACCACTGCATTATCCTCAGTGGATAGGAAGGAAATGCCTACCTAAGCCCGGATCGTTAGAAAGCACGTCCGCCTACACACTAGCCATGTAGATTTATCTCCTGCCGATTCTGTGTCACTGGAAATGGAGATGAGCACGGGCTGTATGTCTCGGGAGGATAGGGAAGGACTGTTGAAATGTTCCATGCCAGGCAAGAGAAATATTTTAGCACTGAGGGGCAAAAATAAATTTCTCCATTGTCAAACGTCCTGACATCTTAACGGTTATTTAATCAGTTTCCTGGTCATGTTCAGCCATGATTAGTTCATTTCGTGGCAATTGTCACGTTTTTCTATGATTAGTCAAGCAATTTACTATGATAAACGTCCGCTTTCTTCATCGATATATTTGATTTATCTATTTCTTTTTCTTGATGCCCTGTTTGCTGCATTTTTGTGACTGTGTTATTTGATGTTGACATTAATATTTTTTATCACCGTTATGACCCTATCGCGACTGAGTCTTCTTTCATTCAGGTTGGAAACAGTTTCGGCCAGACCCTGCCAAGTGGACATCTGTCCATCCGTCCTTCCATCCGTCCTTCAAGTGGGCGTCCATCCGTCCTTCCATGCTTCCTTCCGTCCATCCGACCGTCAGTCCATCGTTGATAGTTTATTCAGTCGAGTACTTCTCGCGCTGACTCTACAATGTGAGTCGCTTATCCATTTTCCGATGGTCGGGCGTTCACAGGGCAAACATTTAATCGGTTTATCATCCATCCCTTTCCTGTCTACAACCTCCAAAGCAGGTTATCCTTCTCTGACGGCGGCGGAAGACTCCGAGATACTCGTTCCTGCGGAACATTGATGCCGCTGCCGTTGTAGGCATTTCGGCGTCGTAGGAACTATGTTGCGGAATGCATTATTGATTTGGATGTGTCTGTAAGCTGTGCTGGCCGACCGGTCGTTTAGTGACGCTGTTGTGGCTGATGGTGTCGACAGCTGATGATGAGTTAGTTGGTACCGTCTGTTTTCCGTTGTTGTGGCGCTTCTGTCCATTCTCACCAGGTGTTGATTTTTGAGTCTGCTTTTTGGCATCTGCAATCTATGTTACTGGAGCCTGATTACCAGAAGGGATGGGTGTGCAGTCGATGGAAGAGAAGGTGCTTGGCTGATTGAACAACTGGGCTGTCATGCAGGTTGATTCGATCACTGGCTAAAAAGGGATCATCTGTGAATCAAATTATTCAGAATCTTGAACTAATTAATTATATAATCCACGCAAATGAAATTATGTTTGAATCGATAGTCATTCATACTAATCAGCTGATTCATTGTGTGAAGTGTATTGTTGAAAATCATAAATGAAAATATGAGAATCTTTTTTGAGTATAGCTAATCAGGAAATTAATTATCAGTAATTTAGTTACACAAGTGAATGAAAATTACGTAATTCAATATTAATTAAAACTAATTAGCTAATCTTTAACAATAAGCTAATTAGTTAATTAATGCATCTCCTTGTGGTTGATAAACAGGAGTGAGACTGTTACAGATAGGCTTAGGCATACTAAGCGTTTACGACAGGTTGTTTGCTGTCTGAGCTGTGGTGTTTCCATATTCGTCCGTCTGTCTCTGTCATTTGCTGCCACATGCATACGTTGACCTGGGGGCTTATTCTGGTGTGATGATAGCATTGGGGAATTGTGATGTGGCCGGGATAAGTGGATCGATCTCACACGAGGCGATGAATTCCCCTATGGCCCGACTTCTATCTGCCGCTGAGGAGTCCTGCTCTTTGAGCGGCCGATGTCATCATCAGCTGTGCTGATCACAGCTGCCGGCAGTCTTTGTTTGGTCTGCAATTTTCTGGTTCGCCCTGGGTCAGGTGGTTTCTGCGCAGTGAAGATCACGTTGGCTCCTTACTGTATCCGTTTCTGAGTGTTTGTTGAAGCTTTCGTCTTCAGTGCCACTTGATAGCTTTTATGTCATGCTGGCTGGCGTTGTCCTGGGTTCGAAAACCAACAAATAACAGTCACACTGTCAGTTGTGATGCTTTGATGGTGCATCTCTTAAAATCACAAAACACTGCTTATTTTCCACCACTATAGTAACAGTGAAAGTGATAGAGAAACGGTAAAAATAACAGAGTGAGAGACAGGGAGGGAGGGAAGGAGGGAGGAAAGGATGGAGGGATGGAGGGAGGACTGACATGGATGGATGGATGGATTGATTGATTGACTGATCTTACCAGCTGCTGGACATTTTGCAGATATGCCCAATTTGGATTAATCCTGTTGGATCAAAAGTTGTTGACCATCTTCACTGCTTGTTCTGCCCTTTTCTGCAGCCAGCCCCTTGACCTCTTAGAGTGACCTTTATCTAATTAAGGAAGGCATGTTTGTGGATCTCTGGTTTAGCAGTTCTTCTGGCTTTATGTTGCCATGTGGGTGGTAATCAGTGTTACAAAGATAAGATAACGTGAGATAAGATGAGATTAGATTAAATAAGTTTATACAAGTTTTGATGAGATCAGTTTATAAAAGATCAGTTTATGATGGTGTATTAATTGTCATCATTACATTACACTACATGTAGAAAAGTTTAGATAATACCAGTTTAGATAAGATCAATTTAGATAAGATCATTTTAGATAAGATCATTTTAGATAAGATCATTTTAGATAAGATCAGTTCAGATAAGATCAGTTTAGTTGAGACCAGTTTAGATTAGATCAATATAAATAAGACCAGTCATTCATCGAGGCAGTCATCTAATCAGTCAGTGACTTTTCATGATCGATTGATCAGACCCTCAGCAAATCATTGCACCGATCTGTCTCTAACCAATTCGGTCAGCAGTCAGCTGCGCAACTGTTGCTTGATATTTCATTGTTTTGCCGCAAAAAACGATTACCTGTCGGCAATCAATATTCTTGTTATCACATCAATAAATGATTGGATTTCTGGCAAGCAGATTGAACCCTTGAATGATGGCATCCATTTGTTTTGGTTGGAATTGGCAGGCAATGTCGTCAGCAAATGAATCCAAATTCTTTAGTGACGAAGGGGTCTCGCAGTCGATTCTGCTTTCTGCTCTGTGTTTTTGGTGTCAGTTGTTCTCTGCTCTTGAACTGATGCGGTGTAAGTACTCCATTACTAAAAAGTCACCTCGTGTTCTGAACTCATTTCCTCCATAGCCTGTTTCTGTGTCTTCTGGACTCCTCTTTGGCTTTTCAACCCGGACTATCAGTGGAATTTGGCTCGGACAATGATTTTGCTTAGCAGCGACCATCGACTGATGCCTTGAGCATTATTACAGTGGTGCTATAGAAGTTCTTAGATTAGTTTAGATTAGGAACAGTCAGTCGTTTGGTTGGCTAGTTGGTCACTTAGTCAGTGTGGAAGTTAGCCAGCCAGCCAGCAAGCCAGCCAGCCAGCCAGCCGGCCAGTGAATCCGTTCATCATTGAGTCAATCAGTCGGTTGCTGAATTACATGTAAGAAAGTCATCAATGAACCAGTCCACTAGGACTTGATCCTAATGAGATAATTGGACAGCTGTCTGACTGGATAAATGGCTGGCAGGCTGATGAACTCAAATTATGGGCTAGTGCACCCTGTAGATTTTATTGCACTGAGCTTGTGGGAATATTTATTGTCTTATATATGGGATGTGCGGTCTGAGGTATATTTATAATATATGGTTTTGCTGTAGTCAAATGTGAAGGGCTTATTGCTTTGATCCTGAATGGAGCAGTTTGTTAATGGCTATTTGAGGCTCTTAGCTGCCATTGCCTCTGACCCTTTCTTAAATATCTGTCTTTTGATGCCTACTTAATAAGTATAATATGTGACAGGAATTAATTATGACAAAAGATATGTTAATTAATTATAAAGAAGAATCGAAGAATTGCATTAAGGCCTTAAGGAAGGCCCAACAAATAAAAGCAAACAAATGAAAGACTAACATGAGGAAGAATTGGGATGAATAAAGTCAGTGACGGATAAATTAAGATTAATGGAGTTTGGAATGGGGCAAACTCAGCAAAGGCCTTTTATCTCTGTGCCAGAGGAGAGAGAGAGAGAGAGAGAGAGAGAGAGAGAGAGAGAGAGAGAGAGAGAGAGAGAGAGAGAGAGAGAGAGAGAGAGAGAGAGAGAGAGAGAGAGAGAGAGAGAGAGAGAGAGAGAATGATATTGAATGATATTGTTGTGGCTTTTGTAGACTACTGTTCAATCTCTTGCAGTGGCTGGTGCTATTCTGGTCCAAAACTTCTATATCAACCATTATTGTTTTATTTGTATTAGGAAATGTGTGTGGTCTACACATAACCTAAATAGCAGAATAGATCATGTATGTATATATATATATGCATATATATATGCCTATTTTATATATGCATGTATGTTCTGTATTACTCACTGTATTGTATCGTATTGGTCTATTTATATAGCCAGTGGGCTGTCACCAGCAGAACAGATCATGTATTTTTTATATATTTGTTTATTTATTCACTTATTATATGCACAAGGTCAATAAATCAGAATCTGAGGTGTGAAGAAATCTAAATCTAAATATATGTATGCATCTATGTACCTTGCTAGGAGTAGCTGTAGAGGGATGGTTTGAAAACACCTTGTGTTTTTCCTCTCCTCTTCATGGGGCCTTAGAAGCCGCCACCAGCCCTGCTGTGTGCGGGGTTAGGCCTGCCTCTGCTGGCCTAGGCTCTAGTTGCTTTTTGACTGTGATCTTACCTTGCCATCCATATTAATATGCCACCTCTGAGCTGCCATTGCTGCTGTAAATTCCATCATCTCTGCATATCTATAGACAAAATACCACCTGTAAAAACTGGCAGAATGGATTGTAGAATTGAACACTTGCTAGAATGTTTTATAGGCAGTACAGCCAAACTCTCGAGAATCGAAAACTGCCAGCTTCTGGCTCATTTGACAAACATTTCTCAAGCTGACAAACTCACTTTGCAGTGACTGGACAATAGCAGTCAGCCTGGCCTGCTTGATTTTATTCACAATTATGCATATATATGTAGCAGAGCAGTTTATGGCATGCCAACAGACAGTATGCAGTAAGAGAGTTACTTTTAGGGCGGGAGGAACAGATGGCAGAGGAGCGGCGTTGATCCTGTCATTCTGACCCTATGCACAGTCCAAGGAGAGGAGATTCGGCAGCAGCAAGCGTTTTGTTGAATGAAGTGCGGGCCTTTTAGCGGCCATGCCTGACAAGCTCGTTTTTTATCTCTTCATCAAGGATGTCTTTCATGGCCTTTCAGCTTCATCCGGTACAAACTTGTAATCCTCATTGCTGATCATGGTAATCATAATCGTAATGGTAAATTTGTAAAGTGCCGCTTGAAGGTAGCCTCATCAGAGGCGCTTCTGGCTCATCCCAGAACTGGGGAATAATACGATCTTCAAGCACTTACGGAAGAGGGAGAGAAGCCCCCCCCGTCGAAGGTCGGCAGGTAAGTCATTCCAAGAAGCAGGGCTAGCAAAAACAAAGCTGTGGCAGTTTGAGCTAGAGGGACGGCAAGATTGCCCTGAACTGACTAATGCAGTGGTCTGCGGCCAGGAATAGAAAAAAGGGGGATGCACAGCTCCCTTATATATAATGGAGCACAGCCAACAAGAGGGTCAAGATTTTGAAGAGGATACGCTCCCGTATTGGGAGCCAATGCAATTATTCCAGTATAAATGAAGAAATGTGGCCGAACTTAGAAATGCCACCAATCAGGGGAGCTGCAGCATTCAACACAGACTGGAGTTGTGCAGTGTAGGAGGATCCTAGGCCTACAAGGACGGCATTGCCAAAATCAATTCTCAAGCAGATGAATTTATGAACCAGGGTAGTTGCAGCCTGGGTCGTGAGGGAGCGTCGGATGGTGCGAATTTGCCGTAGATGATAAAAGCAAGAGTGACAGACGTTCTTTATGTGCTCTCGCAGTGTGAGCTTTTGGTCCACTCCCAGGTTGCGTACTGAAGAGGAAAAGGAGAAATGGGGAAAAGATGAAGATAAGCTCATCTTATCAATCTTTGAAAGTTGGACAGAACCGCCAAGCCAGATAAATTGGGTCTTGTTAGGATTTAGGAGAAAGGCGATTAGATTTCAGCCAAGCCTCAGGTGTCGTCGATGCCTCAAGTACACTCTGAACCAGTGAAACCACCTCAGTGGCTGAGCCATGGTGTAAGCCTGGATGTTGTTTGTCAGCATATTGGTGGGATACCACCCCCGTTGAGGACAGAATGGAACTCAGGTTAGATGTATAGAGAATGAATAGGAGTGGAGCCAAGACTGAGTCCTGTGGAAGACCCATTGTTACCGGGGACCACCTGGAGTGTGTTGGGCTGAAAATAGCAGATTGAGAGTGACCTGATAGAAATGAGGAGAACCATGAGAGAACAGGGCCAGAAATGCCGATTGACCTCTCAAGGCGCTTCAGGAGAATACTGTGATCGACAGTGTCGAAGGCTGCACGAATATCAAAGAGAGCGAGAAGGGTCACTTGCTCCCGGTCGAAAGCCCCTAAAGTATCCGAGAGGATGTGGGCAATAACTGATTCAGTTAAGTGAGGTCTTCGGAAGCCCGATTGTTGGCTGGGTATAAGGGAGTTAGCCTCAAGGTATTGCATAAGTTGCATTGACACGTGTTTTTAACCAATTTTGATAGGAAGGATAAATTTGAGATGGGCCGATAGTTGGACATATTGTTTTTGTCTAAACCAGGGCGTTTGAAGGAAGGAAAGACAATGGCCCGTTTCTGAGAGATTGGGATGGAACCCTCGCATAAGGAATCATTAAACATTAAGTGTAAGAAAGGTAGTAAAACATCCACAAATTCCTTTAGAAGAAAAGGCGGCATGGAGTCCAGTTCGCAAGATTTCAATGGCTGTGTTAGCAGCAGCTGGTGTAAGCTGTCGATGGAGATCAGTTGAAGGATCGGCATCCAGCAGTCGTTTGGGGGGAAGAGTGGAGGAGATGCACCTTCAGTAGAGAGGCGGACCGATTCCAGTTTGTTTTGGGTAAAAACCAGGTAGTCGTCAGCCGTGAATGATGGATGAGATGGTGTAGGTCTTGACGTTGTGCGCCCGAGGAGCTTGGAGAGCGACGTCCATAATCGGCATGGGTTAGATTTTTCACGTTCAATTAGATCCTTCCAGTATCACATCTCTCTCTCGGAACTCGCCGTGCATCTGGTGCAGTCGATGGATCTAGATGATTATTTGGGCTGTGCATACATCTAAAGCGGCGTTCAAGCCGTTTTACATCTCTTTGAAGGCTTCGGCAAGCGTCGTTATACCACGGTGAGAGGGGAGATGGGTGGTGTTCTAATGGTGTTCTCGAGGGTCTTGGAAATGTGGCTATGGACGGTATTGAGTTTGCTGCTGGCCAGCAGACGGGCACTTTCATATTACGCCGCCTTGGCTGACCACTTATGGGAGGAGGTGACCCCTACAATGTCAACCAGCATCGGCCACCACAGTTGCACCCTCGAGGACTGTTTTTCTGGTACCAATGTTACCCTTCTGCCAGACAGCCACATAATTATTTTTTTTGCATTTATTAATTGCCAATTTCTAATGACTAAGCATGAATCAGTGGTGTTGTGACTTGTAAGTGAAAGACTTGCTCCAGGTCCCTATACTGTAACGGCCTCTGATCTATCTAATCTGTACTGCCATAATCATAATCGTCAAAGCTTCAATTGATGATCACTTCAAGTTAAATTGTGATCAAAATCATAATCCATAGGAGAATCTAGGTCGAATTCCTATAGGTCAGAGAAACCAGAAGTTAGGCTACATTAGGTAAGCAAGTTGAAACAGATGAGTCTTAAGTTTAGACCTAAATGACATCACATAACTGATGGAATGAATAGAACTTGGCAGTGACTTCCAAGGCCATGGTCTAGCAACCGAGAATGCTTAGGAACCCAACAACGTTCTGGTATGGTAACAAGAGTGGCATTGTCCATTGATCAAGTGCAACTTTGATTGGTATGCTGGTTGAGCATAGAACAGAGATAGGTCGAGTTCGTGCCTCCCCTGAGGCTGGAACCCATATTCTCTGTGTTACAAGCCAAGCACTCTAATCTATCGGCTGACATGCCTCACAAAGTGAATAGTGTCCATAGCAGGCTGCCATAGAGAATTGGGTCCATAGCAGGCTGCCATAGAGAATAGGGTCCATAGCAGGCTGCCATAGACAATAGGGTTCATAGCAGGCTGCCATAGAGAATATGGTTCATAGCAGGCTGCCATAGAGAATAGGGTCCACAGCAGACTGCCATAGAGAATAGGGTCCATAGCAGGCTGCCATAGAGAATTGGGTCCATAGCAGGCTGCCATAGAGAATAGGGTCCATAGCAGGCTGCCATAGAGAATAGGGTCCACAGCAGGCTGCCATAGAGAATAGGGTCCATAGCAGGCTGCCATAGAGAATAGGGTTCATAGCAGGCTGCCATAGAGAATAGGGTTCATAGCAGGCTGCCATAGAGAATAGGGTCCACAGCAGGCTGCCATAGAGAATAGGGTCCATAGCAGGCTGCCATAGAGAATATGGTCCATAGCAGGCTGCCATAGAGAATAGGGTCCACAGCAGGCTGCCATAGAGAATAGGGTTCATAGCAGGCTGCCATAGAGAATATGGTCCATAGCAGGCTGCCATAGAGAATAGGGTTCATAGCAGGCTGCCATAGAGAATAGGGTCCATAGCAGGCTGCCATAGAGAATAGGGTCCATAGCAGGCTGCCATAGAGAATAGGGTCCATAGCAGGCTGCCATAGAGAATAGGGCCCATAGCAGGCTGCCATAGAGAATATGGTTCATAGCAGGCTGCCATAGAGAATATGGTTCATAGCAGGCTGCCATAGAGAATATGGTCCATAGCAGGCTGCCATAGAAAATAGGGTCCATAGCAGGCTGCCATAGAGAATAGGGTCCATAGCAGGCTGCCTTAGAGAATAGGGTTCATAGCAGGCTGCCATAGAGAATTGGGTCCATAGCAGGCTGCCATAGAGAATATGGTCCATAGCAGGCTGCCATAGAGAATATGGTCCATAGCAGGCTGCCATAGAGAATAGGGTCCACAGCAGGCTGCCATAGAGAATAGGGTCCATAGCAGGCTGCCATAGAGAATAGGGTTCATAGCAGGCTGCCATAGAGAATAGGGTCCACAGCAGGCTGCCATAGAGAATAGGGTTCATAGCAGGCTGCCATAGAGAATTGGGTTCATAGCAGGCTGCCATAGAGAATAGGGTCCACAGCAGGCTGCCATAGAGAATAGGGTCCATAGCAGGCTGCCATAGAGAATATGGTCCATAGCAGGCTGCCATAGAGAATATGGTCCATAGCAGGCTGCCATAGAGAATAGGGTCCATAGCAGGCTGCCATAGAGAATAGGGTCCATAGCAGGCTGCCATAGAGAATAGGGTTCATAGCAGGCTGCCATAGAGAATTGGGTCCATAGCAGGCTGCCATAGAGAATAGGGTTCATAGCAGGCTGCCATAGAGAATATGGTCCATAGCAGGCTGCCATAGAAAATAGGGTCCATAGCAGGCTGCCATAGAGAATATGGTTCATAGCAGGCTGCCATAGAGAATAGGGTCCACAGCAGACTGCCATAGAGAATAGGGTCCATAGCAGGCTGCCATAGAGAATTGGGTCCATAGCAGCCTGCCATAGAGAATAGGGTCCATAGCAGGCTGCCATAGAGAATAGGGTCCACAGCAGGCTGCCATAGAGAATAGGGTCCATAGCAGGCTGCCATAGAGAATAGGGTTCATAGCAGGCTGCCATAGAGAATAGGGTTCATAGCAGGCTGCCATAGAGAATAGGGTCCACAGCAGGCTGCCATAGAGAATAGGGTCCATAGCAGGCTGCCATAGAGAATAGGGTCCACAGCAGGCTGCCATAGAGAATAGGGTCCATAGCAGGCTGCCATAGAGAATAGGGTCCATAGCAGGCTGCCATAGAGAATAGGGCCCACAGCAGGCTGCCATAGAGAATAGGGTCCATAGCAGGCTGCCATAGAGAATAGGGTTCATAGCAGGCTGCCATAGAGAATATGGTTCATAGCAAGCTGCCATAGAGAATATGGTCCATAGCAGGCTGCCATAGAAAATAGGGTCCATAGCAGGCTGCCATAGAGTATAGAGTCCATAGCAGGCTGCCTTAGAGAATAGGGTTCATAGCAGGCTGCCTTAGAGAATATGGTCCATAGCAGGCTGCCATAGAGAATATGGTCCATAGCAGGCTGCCATAGAGAATAGGGTCCATAGCAGGCTGCCATAGAGAATAGGGTCCACAGCAGGCTGCCATAGAGAATAGGGTCCATAGCAGGCTGCCATAGAGAATAGGGTTCATAGCAGGCTGCCATAGAGAATAGGGTCCACAGCAGGCTGCCGTAGAGAATAGGGTCCATAGCAGGCTGCCATAGAGAATAGGGTTCATAGCAGGCTGCCATAGAGAATTGGGTCCACAGCAGGCTGCCGTAGAGAATAGGGTCCACAGCAGGCTGCCATAGAGAATAGGGTCCACAGCAGGCTGCCATAGAGAATAGGGTCCATAGCAGGCTGCCATAGAGAATAGGGTCCACAGCAGGCTGCCATAGAGAATATGGTCCATAGCAGGCTGCCATAGAGAATAGGGTCCATAGCAGGCTGCCATAGAGAATAGGGTTCATAGCAGGCTGCCATAGAGAATAGGGTCCATAGCAGGCTGCTATAGAGAATAGGGTTCATAGCAGGCTGCCATAGAGAATAGGGTCCACAGCAGGCTGCCGTAGAGAATAGGGTTCATAGCAGGCTGCCATAGAGAATTGGGTTCATAGCAGGCTGCCATAGAGAATAGGGTCCATAGCAGGCTGCCATAGAGAATAGGGTCCACAGCAGGCTGCCATAGAGAATAGGGTCCACAGCAGGATGCCATAGAGAATATGGTCCATAGCAGGCTGCCATAGAGAATAGGGTCCATAGCAGGCTGCCATAGAGAATATGGTCCATAGCAGGCTGCCATAGAGAATAGGGTTCATAGCAGGCTGCCATAGAGAATTGGGTTCATAGCAGGCTGCCATAGAGAATAGGGTCCATAGCAGGCTGCCATAGAGAATAGGGTCCACAGCAGGCTGCCATAGAGAATAGGGTCCATAGCGGATGTGTGCTCTGTCTCTAGTGACAGTTTGTGGCCAACTATGGGTGCAAAGTGGGCCCAAGAAACGTTTCTGTCAGGGCTGTATTTCAACTGGACCCATTCTGGACTAGGGTTTGCCTGTTGAAAACAACAATCATCAGTTATTACAGTTTTTGTGTATAAGACACTCATACCAGGACCTGTTAAAAGTTTTATGGTGGCTAGTTGATCTAAACTGATGCAAGTAGGGTAGATTGAAAATGTGTGTTGAGCAGAGTAGTGCAACAGAAGTTATTAGATTAAGTTACTATGTACGACTTTAGAGTCAAGTTAGTGGTGTAACAGAGGAATGGAAATAGCCGTGACAA
Organism: Norana najaformis; assembly: GCA_964023275.1. NCBI lineage: Eukaryota > Metazoa > Annelida > Clitellata > Crassiclitellata > Hormogastridae > Norana > Norana najaformis. Next base: position 13,650,890 of record OZ029922.1, read on the forward strand.
CAAGCACATCAAATTTAATCTAATCTTACGACTTCTAGTGTTGTTATAAAAAATGCAATGCATCAGTCAGTGGTGCTCCATTGCCCATGCAGAGAGCCGTATAGAGGTGTTTTTTGTTTTAAATCAGGTCGATGACCTTTTCTAGTGTCCCAGTTTTTACATGACCTTCTTGATGAACTTTCCCAATACTTTCATAACCTGGTTAATAAAGGAGTTTATGCCAATCAGTGAGAGTAAAAGTGGAAAGTTTTGGGAGTGTGAACTCATAACCTCCTGCTCCTTAAAAATGGCCTTGCCTGTGCGTAACTGGGTCAGTTCAGGTTGGTCATTCAATGAAGCAAGGAGACAGCTCTAAAGGGCACTGGTTATTAATCCATGGGCAAAACCCTTTCAGTGTTTAGTAGCTGACATTGCATTCATCGACTATGTCACAAAAATCTCTGTATCTGGACAATTCTATGGCACAACTTGAGATACCACAAAAGCTTTATATAGGCAACTCTGTTCTGTTAAGGTATGTTCTGTTATCTGTAATATGTTGATGTACATGTGATTAACAAAATTAGTTTTTATCTCTTTGGTTTTTTCACTAAACTGCTGATTATCATTAGACAACCATTGAGATGTAATTGCTAAAAGTGCCTCTCAGAAGGTTAGTTTTTGCTTCTGGTCACTAAAGGTGTAAGAGGCGAATAAGATATTTTAGAGAATGTGATGTTGTTGATGTCTGCTTACGTGCTTGTCTTCAATGTTTCTGTAAACCTGGCATCCACGGCAGGTGGATCCACTGATGACACTCCAGGTTTATCTGGAAGCCAATGAAAGAGTTCATTGACCCAAGAAATTTGTCCATTGGGTGTGCGAAAGTCAACAGTTTGCTGAGCTTGTGTTTGTTTGGAATGATTGCCAGTGATATTAAGCGATGTACTTCTATGTCCCATTGGCTTGGACATTGCTTGTACATGTGGTTGCTACTGGTTTACAAATTTTTGAATTTCTGGATTTCATGCATTTAAATGTTGTGATTCATTTTTGGGATATGATTTCTAATGGCAGATTTGACTGTTTTTGTCCATTTGACGAATCTTTGGTTTCTTCTCTGACTGTCAAAGAAGCATTTGGATCAGTTCTTTGTCCTAGCTTTTTTCAATAGCTAGCTTTGTTTCTCTGTATGTATACATTTGCAATTTAGTATGCATCTTTGTGAAAGACAAAGCTGTGTATGGGTTTGATGTACTTAAAAGCAATAGCTTGTAGTCCTGATGTTCTAATGGTGCTTTGAGGGATCCTGAAAAGACCTGTCACATGTCTTACATATCCATTACACTGTCATGACACATGACACTGTTCATATGCTATCTTTCGCACCATATATTATCGCACGTGTTTCACAATCATATCTTCCAAATGATGTGATATCTCATGAATGACGTGGTGGCATATTGTTAATGGATTAGACTTTCACCTCTGCATCTGGGGGCTTGAATCCTGGTGCATGATATGAAATTGACAATTCATTGTTAAGCCCTGAAACTTTTAAGCAACAGTTATGAGGTTCTGTTGACTTTGTGCTCCAACCGAAATATCTTTTAGACCTGAGACCACACCTCTGATGATTATTGTCAAAAAAGGCACATTTCAATCTCATGGCCGTACATTTCACTTATGTTTTGACACCGTGCCTTATTATGTATCTGTGTAATGTGACATATGCATGAGCAGACAGCAATCGCACAACTATTACCATTATTATTATTATTATTAATCAGATATTTATATTATGCTAATTATGAATTCTCCTCAAATCTGGAAAAAGATAAGCCTTCAATTATTGAACTTTGTGAAATGAAGTAAGAGAAAGAGAAGAGTCCCTTAAGCTGGTGGTAGGGAATTACATAGATGTCGACCAGCATGCGAAAAGGCACAAAAACCACATGTCTCAGTTGGCCAGAGGAGGCTGATCTTAAGTATTTATGACTATCCTCATCTGATATATTTAGAAATACACTGACTCATTGAATAAAGCAGTTATTTATTTTAGAACGTGTTCAATTTAATTTTTCGATGCCTTGAGTTGACTGTAAAAGCACAAGAAATACGAGAGTTAAATGATGATGTCAAATATATGGAGATAGAAATGGAAATATACTCATAACGACTGAGGAATATACAGCAAGTGCGTTCGAGCCAGTTGGAGTACGCTCTGGACAGACATAAAATGCACCGTGTGATGATGTCAATAAGACCACGACAGTGCTGACGACAGTGATTATGGGGATCAGTGAAATGCACTGAGTGATCTCGGTGCCTAGTTAAGATGTGCAGTTCATTTGGACTCAAGTGATGTTCCAGTAGATTGCAAATGGCCTCATTCGGTAAGATGCCTGCAAACACTTGATAATCCCCAAGCAACATCTGCTCACTGACAACAAATTAAATTGCAAGTGAATATTATCTTGTGTTCCGGGGTTTTTGTTATTGTTTGCTAAGATCAGAAATGGCCTTTCACAAGAGACTGACTGTCTTCTAAACATGCAATGTATGACGAAGAAAAACCAATTCCTAACATTATCTTGGCCGTATGCTGTTGTTGGGCTGAATCCTGGGTCTGCTTAGCTACAAAACAGCTCTTGTTTCTGTTGTCACAACCTGGTAAGAATGGCAGATTGAAATGTTCCAGTTGATTTTTGACAAACAACAAAACACTGCTAAACAAGACAGGAGGAGCAGGTTACATTGTGACAGGAATTGATGCGGTTGTTTAACTTAATAAAAAGGTTGAGATGGAAATTATAGTGGTGGGACTGTTTGTAGTGATGGTGTTGGCCTCTTCGTCTCTGGCCTTGCAAGAAATTTCCAGGACATGGGCAGGTACCTAAGTTTATGGTTTTAGAAGTGTATAGGCTTTAAGCTTTGACAGAGGATCTGAGATCATCTGTTACTTGAAAAGGTTACCGTACAGTTATTTGCTTCCAAACAATAGGAATAGGTCTTAGTTTTTAGTGTCTTAGGTATGGAAGTCAGCCATTGCGTTCTTAGTCTTGGTTGTTTTACACTAACAATATACACTAAAGCTGTTTTTATCTGATTGTCAGTAGATGTTATACATAAGTTTTAAGTATGTTGTATTAATTATTAATATGGAGAATAAATAAGAATCTCCTCTTTCTACAATTTTCCAAATGAGTCACATTTAATAATATTTTTTATGTTAAAATAAAGCCATTGCATTTTAGTTTTGTGTTCACGACTATCTTCCCTATCGCTCTCTCTCTCTCTCTCCCTTTGGCATAAATCTGGCTGATCTGACCTTATCTTACGGTAATTTATGGTAATCTATACTAATGATTTCTGTTGCTATGGTATCATTTGTGATTTGTGTCAGCCAAGGTCTTGCCAAAGATTAACTAGATATCTGTGATGATACTCAAATCTCCATGATGCATTCATCTACAGTGGATATTTACTATATGAGATCCCTGTATCTTTATGAATGGCAGTTTAGAGTGTGTGATATTTCAATGCATTTGCCTTGGGTAGCTCGTGATGTCTTTGCAGCTGACGCGTGTGACATATATATGCCCCACTGAAATTGGTAATGTGATATATTTATGCAGTTGTCAGTGGTTACCGTTGCTTCTGCGGCATTGTTGTGATTGCATTGTCAACTGTTCAATGGCATCACGGACATCACTGTACAGTACTCTTGATGTCAGAACTGCAGATTCAACAGAGCTGGCACTCGCGTGGCATCTATTTAGTTGCAGCAGTGCTTTGCTGATGCTGCATGAGGTTGCAAGAGACTGTCTTGTCTTCCGACGGCATTAGCATCATCCAATAGGAAAGCAAAAATAACTGGAGGTTTTTACTGGACTTAATTGATGGAAAATACTAGCTTTTGACAACTGAATTACTGTTTGTGATGTGGATGGTTGCCTCTTATTTAATCTGGATTCTCTTGACCAGTGGTCTCTTCCTGCGACTTGTACAAGAAATTAACCTATTCTACTTCAGTCTGTATTGTGCAGTCGTAGTGGCACTTGTGTTTTTGGTTCAGCATTTGGTGAGCAGAAATGAATAAGGAATGAATAAGGTAAGATAAGATATGGTAATGGTATTGTTTTTACAATGTAATGTAATTGGAGACATTTATGTAGTGCCGCTTTTGGAAACCATTAGCAATGCTAATGTATATTATTGTGTTAAATTTTGGCCTTCCTGGTTTGGTTCTGAGGTTGAAGCAGCTTTAGGCTTTAGATCAAATCAGTGTTAAGTGTCAGTTTCCATTGTTACCGTTATCATTTTCATCCATAAGCTGTTTCTGTTTCTTCTCAGACTTGCCTCTTGGCTTTCGACTGGACTCACCCATTTGGCATGCACACTGATTTTCCTTAGCATTGATCATCAACTGATGATGATAATAAAAACAAGGCAATTTATATAGTGCCGTAGCATGGTTGAGACAGAAGAAAAGGGTGCTGTATACATTGATCATTATTACAGTGGTGCTATAGAAGTTCTTGGATCATTATTTTTATTCTTATTATTTTTATTTATTTATTTTATTATCGTTATTTGCATAATGTGTATGGTAATAGTCACGTGAAGCTATTTCATTTTTGGATGCATCTTCAGCTGTATGGTGTTCAGCAGCTCAGCCTTTAGGGTTTTAAACCTCTTGTTTAAAGTTCAGACTAGAATTCAACAATTGGGCAACACTTCTTACACATGCATCTGGATTCAAACATAACCTGGATGGATTGTGTCACAAAGTGGCTGAATACCCATCTTCTGGTGTTCTGTGTGGGAGTTTGATTCTTCTACAAAATGGTCACCATTCAGGGACTTTGAGCAAGCCTGTAAATTGCTTGTTAGAATTATATCAGATTAGCTTAGATTAGGTTAGATTAGGCATAGACTGATGCCTTAATTAGGAGATAATGTTGCTATGCTAAGTGTAAGCAAATAAGTGTATAGTCAAATGATGATGATGATGAGTTCTCTGCATTAAGAAATTTTAATATGATTCTGCAGGTTGGCAGCATTATCATTCATTCAGTAATGTTTGGTTGCATTGGCATCTAATCATTCTTTCTTTTGTTCATTCACCCTCATATATTCACCCTCATATACATGTACCGTTATTTGCAAAAAGCCAGACTGGTGCTTGAGATGGAAGCGATTGGGGTACTACTGCATACATCGTAGATTCCTCACCAACTGATATTTTGGAAATGACTCTCTTCGGAGCAAATGTGTTGAAATGAAGTCTGTATGCAGAGTTTCACCGAAATGAAGTCTCTATTCACTGTTTTGCAAGTCCGTTATCAGCTTTGATTGATAACGTGAAATGCTATAGATAGACCTGTCGATTTGACGGGTCTTCGAGTGCATCTTGCTGCCATCCTGACCTTGGGCTGTCACTGCGCTCCCGTGGATTCCAATTGGGTGTTTTTGTGCCTTTCAAGCTGACCCACTGTCGTGATTCTGTCTATATTTGCCTTTTTTCTTCTTCTCAGCTTTCCCCATTTTCTTCAATCTCCCACTTTCCGCCTGCACATGTCTCACTACTCTAAATTGGTTACTTTGTTCACTTGACTGAAATCCTTTAGAGTAGTAAATGTCACAGCGATACCATACGCAGAGCATTTGAGAGGCCCCTTAAGATGCTGCATAAATGATCTGAATTATACATTCATGCATGCATACTTGCAGACATACGTGCATACATACGGATAACAACCAAGTAACTTTTTGTTATAGGTTCCATTGCTCGCATATGAGTTTTCTATTCCACATGATACAACAAGATTCAATCCCTGAATGCAGAAGTAAAAGACTGATAAACTACCACATGATCCTCCATGGTGAAAAGCTACTTCATCTTTGCACTTGAAGTTGATGGTGCTTTTATCCTACGGATAAGAAACTAGCATAACACAAACAGTTTGAGTAAAGCATATTGAGAATCAATACATATAGATACATGCATGTACTTTCCTTGTCTTGATTTTCATCCCTGAGAAGCACTCTTGAAATTGCCTTGCTATTGACGGTGCTGTCTGTATTACATTTCAAGTTGCATTGCATTATACACAGACGTAGATATCAATGCATACAGCGATTCTGCTACCTGTATCGAATGAGAGGGAATGGCAGAAACAGGAACCCCAGCTCACCCACGATTCCCCAAAGAGCATGGCATAAATTGCTTTCAGTTCTCTTGTTTTCCTTTTGAGTTTTTCCTGTCTTTGCTTCCTGGCCTCTTTTTCCAGGTTCATCTCTCAGCATCCCCTGACTGTGGTGCGCTGTGCTGCTGCAGTTACTGACTGACTTATGAAGTGAGCATCAGTGTGTATCCGAGCTTGTTTTTGCACACCACAAGTCAACTAAATTACCCTGACTTCATGCCTCCCTTCCTTCGTCTCTGGAAATTGAAAGGCCATAAAAACCTGATTCAGTTTTGTTTGTAAGGAACATCCAGACTGTCAGAAGTTGTCTCAATGTCTAATTCCGTATGAAACTGTTATTTTGTACTGAAATACAGAGCAGCAAAACTCTGGCTAATATTAACATTTAGCACAAAGATGGAGCCCCTGGGAACTAGCCAATCAGAATTCAGAATCAGTGTGTCCGTTTGGTCGCTTGTTACGGTTACAAGGTTTAAAGCACAACCAATAAAAGAGCCTCTTCTGGGTGAACTATCTGCATATTTGCTCAGCACTCCGGCTATGGATTGCATGTCATGCTTACCAACAATAAATCAATACCATTTTTATGCTGTAAATGGTAAGTATTCATTTTGTTTGTGTGCCACTGGAGTAGCTTATATTTTTCAAAATTAATCATTTTCTTCTGCATAGTTGCTTTGTTGTATGTGAGCCATATTTTTCTTTTTATATGCACTGGTTGGGGATCGTTTCATTTGTACACCATCTTCAGGGTACATTCTGCCCTGTAAGGGAAGCATTGTCAGATTCATTTTTAGTGAAAGGCAGAGGTTATCTAGTATTTTGATGTTGAAATTGATGACAAAAGGTTTTACTTATAGGCCAAGAACTGAGATAAGAAGTTATGCCTGCATTGTGACTTCTATAGCAGTTGATGGCACGTCAGAACCTTAGATTTTCAGGTTGTGCTGTGTTGTCCGTTAAATAAATTGATATTTGTAATATACAGTTTGTGACTGGATGCCTTTCCAGATTCCAGGTAGTTTTTTAAAGTAAAGAAATAAGTACCCTTTATTTGCATCAGACAAGCACACTTGCATTACATTGTATAGAACATTTACCTAAATTTTAAAATAGATTATAGCATGATGAAATGTAATAGACAGATGTTCACATCTAAACATAGCTAACGATACGTTGATTCACAAAACCACTTTTTGAACAGTTTCGATTTTGCAGTAGGTAACCTGAAAGGGTGTCCTCTCTTGCAAAGAAAGTACTTGTCCTCAAACATTGGAAAGTGATACCAGTATCTGTTTTTACACTTTAGATGATGTGAAGGAAATGTGTTTGTTTATGTCTCATGTGGTAAGAAGGGAACATTTTTGTGCCCCAGACAATGAGGAGGAAGTGATTTAATCTGTGCTTCCAATGGTTTGAAGGAAACTTTGTCAATGCTTCAGAATATGTGAAGGAAACTTGTGTGAAAAATTGTGAAGGAAACAATGTCAGCTTCAAATGGTGTGAATAATGCATGTTTCCTTTTGTCTCGGACAGTGTGAAATTGTCTTTTTCTGTTGTCATAATAACATGACACTTGAAAAACCGGTTCCTAGCAAAAGACATTGATTGCAGCTGAAATATCATGCGCCTCATTCCATTTCCGGCCCACAGAAGCGAATAGGACTGGAAGCAAACAGCAGTTAATATGTCACGTCCCATAGGATGGAGTCAGTTTCATGGCTGTATCAGATTTATAGGTTCAAATATTTCTGGTTTGCTGTTAGTTTGTGCAAGCTCCTAGCAACCTTTAGCAATTTAATAAAGGCGCATTCTTGTGGGCAGGGATTTCGAGCTTGGCAGTTCTCTTTCAAGGTCCTCAGCAATTTTAGTAGCTGGTCATTCTGCATGTACCTGAAATTTTGTGTTAGTAAATAAAGATAATATACTGTAATGAATGAGCACTTGTCATAGTGAATGAACATTTGTTTGAGTAAAAGATCATATACATTGTATGTCTTAAAGTCTTAGTAAATATGTGTTTTATGTATCTAAGTGTCCGTTGAATTGAATTGAGTAGCCTTTCATGGACTTGTCAATGTCAGCATCAAATCAGTACAGTTTTGCAACAATCGTTCGGACAAGTATTGATGCTCAGGTCAATAGGTCAGCTGAGAAAGTAAAGCTCCCATGTCCCATGAGGAATGCAGGGAAGATGCTTATTTCCTTTTCTTAGACCCTTCAGCTGGCAGTGGACAACTCTCAATGGTCTGGACACAGGTCCAGTGCATCTCAACATTTACTTCCCTGCTTACGCTGGTACCAAAATATACTGCTTGGTGACAGAGGCATGTGTGTGCAACTTGCCCAGGGTCATTACATGGAGTCAAATCTGCAACCGCATGATCACTGACCACAAGCGCTCCCAATAGACCATCATGTCACATAATCAACCGAAGAGTCTGACGAAAATCCGCATAGAGCTTGGCTAGCCTACTTCTAAAGTTAGGTCATGACGACTATGCAAGTAAATTTAACTTTACACGCAGCACAGTGTGAAGAACAAAGGTGTCTGACAAAATAATGCTGCCACAATCCAAATGTTAATTATCAGAACAGTACATTAAGTAAACACGTTACACCTGCAGCACAAATACTAATTATTCAGATAACTTTTAATTTTGGTCTTGAAATGACTGAGGGCTAAATTTAAATTGGTGGAAAGACAGGCCAGAAGATTTGATAGAAAATTGCTTCATCCTGGGTGAGCAGCTTCACTCTGATATTTTGATGATGTTCTAATGGTATAATCATGCACAATAGTACCCAGGTAAAAGTAGTCATCAGAGTTACAAGGCAGCATTTATCAGTGATACCAGGACATAAAAAACTAGTTTGAAATTTTGTTATTCTTTTAAACGTTAAAGTACTGGGAGGTACTTTATGGGCTATGCCAAAGTCCTTTATGGTCGGATGCCCTTAAGGATGCAAATGAGAGATGGTTGGCAGAGGTAAGGGTGACTGTTGGGTAACCACAACATTAATTTATGTGAATGATAACCATCAGGGGTTGGCTTTAATGGCCAAGGGCCCTCATTTATGCAAACTGTGTCCAGTAGTTGGACCGGTGGCTATTGCTTTGATTTTTTTTATCTTCAGCATTTTGCATGAGTAGCAGTAATGAAGCCACACATGTCTCTATAGTTGTATCTCTAGTTTACGGCTGTCCTGTTACTCCGACGAAGCCGACCAACTGTTTATTATCCCTTATTCTTATAAGTCTCAACGATTTTTTGAAAAAGGGTTTTGGTGTTTGAAGCAGTGATGGAAGGAGTTTTTGCCTCGGATCATAAAACTCTTAGTCCCCAAAGAACAGAGTGAGAAGCAGACAAATTCAGCTGAGCTTTCGTTCTTGTCTCCTCATTTATCCTGTGCTGCCGTCTGAAAAATACTTGTAACCCTGATGTCAGAAGCTGCATTTGACACATTTTTCTGCGTTCTCAACCAAGACAATGACTGTCCTGCCCACAAACTGGAGAAAAGATTTTCACAATTCGTGGTATATGCCTGCGTGTGAATTGGTAGCTGATGAGTTAAGTATAATGCAGATTGTGTGTTTTTGAAGCTTACCTAATTCAGTCACTGTGTAGGAAACACGAACTGGTCTGTTGAGCACAACTCTATGGTATTTGTAGATTTATGTAGCATTTCGTACACAGGGGCACTTTTGCTTGTCACCATCACAGTTGCTTGTTACCATCAGTTGATGTATTATCATTAGTTACTGCAATATGTACATATGCTGGGAAAGAAATAAACTAGTGGTTAATTAATTTCTATAAAACCAAGGCACACTGTGAAAGAACAAACTGCAATTTGAGTGCTGTGTGGTGTATTTTAATATATTGTATGACCTCATGGATGTTGAGAGGTTCTGTTCAATGAATTGCGCCTTTAAAATGTGGTTTTGCTTAGAAGTGACCATCGATTGATGCGTCATGAATTGCGATAATGGTGCAGTAGAAGTTTCCAGATTAGATTAGATTGTTCAGTGAATCAATCAGTCAGTCGTTCAGTCAATCAATCAATCAGTCAGTCAGTCAGTCTGTAAGTCAGTCAGTCAGTCTATGGATCAATCAATATTACAACCTGTAAATGAATAGTCTGATTTGTTTATGTAATTGTGCATGCACTGAAAGTGCTAGAAAAAGCTCAAGTGTGTCTAAGTACAGCTCGTTGACTGACTGGCTGCATTCTAGCCTTCTAATGCAGAGTATGCAGGTTCATTCTTCCTCTGACATGGTCAGTTTATGGACCTTTGGCAAGTCCTTAATAACCAATTGCTTGGCACCATCAATTAATGCCTTGTCATTAAACAGTGCTATATATTTAAAAATAATGGAATGTTAATAATGTTGATATATATTCATGTATACACAAATGTATGTCTTTTTTTTGAATTCACAATCAGGAGGATGGCATATTTTGCTGGTCAGTGTGGCTGATTTTGCTGGTTATCTGATGTTTCATCCCTGGTACTTCATTCTAAATTAACAATGGTTACCTATTATGTAAGGAGGCGGTTGTCCGGTTGTTGGACTGCTGTTGTCATTTTTATATATATGTTGCACTTTGACCTCAGGGTTGTCACACTCAAGGCTTAAAGCTGATGGAGCAGTAGTAGTTTCCAATGTTTAACAACATCTTATTGCATCAAAGGCTGTTGACGTCACCCTCCTCCTTTATCCAGGCATGTGACTGGCACTACTAGAGTAGGCAGTGGCAGAGTTAAAGCTGATGGAGATGCTGTGAAATGTGCCATTACCTTACCTTGCCTCATTTTACTTTATCTTACATTAGTACTTGGTCTTACATTACCTGAGGTGGTTGGGTTTATGTTAAGCACCCAATTTATACACACTTGAAACATGAGACTATCCCCTACATCAATGTCTTATGTATGTACTACATATTGTCCCGTATGGTAGGACATATGAAACCTTTATGGGAATATTGTCATATGGGCTTCATGTGCCCTACATGTGACACTGCTGTTGGGGTAGGTATGTTTGGGTTTAAAAGTGGTGATAACTTTAACGATATGTAGATGAAATAACCCTGCTGTGCATACATTTACAAAGTTAAATAAATGACTAAATAGTTAGTCATATAAAAATATTTAAATTACCTTGCTTAGTTCTGACTAAGCATTTTATGATATGCTATATATATATATATATATATATATATATATATATATATATATATATATATATATATATATATATATATATATATATATATATATATATATATATATATATAAAGGTAACACAGTTGCATAGACCTATAGATACTCTCTTGGAAGTGTGCTCCTGAGGTTGAAGGGTCATTTGATTATAGGACTTGAGGGGCAAACACAACCCCAGCAATTAACACCGTAACACCTCTGTAGCCTCCCAGCTAGAGTTGGTACTTATTTACCAACCAATAAAAGATGGATGGGTGAGTGGGGTCGAGATAGCCTGGTAGTCCACAGATGGGCCCCCTGCCAAGTACTAACAAGGCTCGATTTGTCTTAACTCTGCTGCACCTGCCAGTGTTTGAACAAAACCAAGCAGCCATCCATCATAATGCACCTGGAAGAACACAGAAAGCAGCCTTTTCTGTTTCTCCATTGATGTCCTCCAGTGGTATACAAGTGTATATACCTTGAGTAAGAAAAAATATTCAATTAATAATGATAAGGATAAATGAGTTCAGAGTTTGGGTGAGGGAGTGTTGAAAGCAAATGATGCATTGTGACCCCTTAACCCCTGCCTTCACCAGGTGGGTTTAAGTTTTGACTTTACTTAACAGGTGCTATTCAGAGATTGGAATGTTGACATGTTACCCCATCAACTAAGAAAAAGCCACAGTCTGCACCAGCACCAGTGTTATTCAGTTTTATTGTTTGTTTTGTTTACTTCCCGCTTAGCCTAGTAGGATTTTATTTACAGAGTGATTTATGGAAACTTGCTGAAGAATCCATGGAGTCATTAATGAGGCAACTAATCCTGCTCTTGGTCTTTCTTGTTTGTCTGCTTTGACACTTGATTACAGCCGATCGGGCCTTCTGAAATCTTTGCTTTGGTGGCTGAGTTTCTGGGATTAGATGGGTTTAATGAAACCTCTGCCTTGTCGTCAGACAAATAGTCAAACAGGCTTATTGTGGACAATTTTACACTAACAGGACCTTTTGGGCACAACACATGGTTTACCTAACAGAAGCAGGAAAGGAAAGTGAGGAGGTAAAACAAGGGAAAGACTGAGAGGAAGAGAAAGAGGAGGAGAAGGAGGAAGAAAGGAAGAGGCAGTTGAGATATCAAAGAAAAAGAAGTGTAGTAGAGAAGGATCAGAATAGAGGAAAGGGTGGAGGAGAAAAGGAGGAACAGAATAAAAGGAGGAAAAGTAGTGGGAGGAGAAGGAAGAAAGAATGCAAGCAGAAAAGCAGAAAGAAAAGGTAGTAAGATGAATGGGAAAGGATGAGAGAAGGAGCAGGAAAGAAGAATGACAAGATAAGAAATGAAGATGAAGAGGAAGAGAGAAAGTGGCTAAAAAGAGGGAGTAGGAGAAGGAGAAGCAGATGATGAAGAAGATGAAGATAAGGAAGACGAGGAAAACGAAAAAGTAAAGCAGTATGAGGAGGAAATAAAGAAGATGTAAAATCAGTGAGCTGGACAAGCTGAAGAGATTTTTAGCAAAATGTTGACAGAAAATAATAGTTCCGATATTGAGTGACGAAAGCTTGACCAATGAGGAGGAGAATCATGGGCCTGCAGAATACCCAGCCCCATTGTCTTCCATGGTTTGTGTACTGGGGTTCACTTGACCTGCGACTTGAAACTTTCGGCCACAGTTCTTTTGCATTTAAGTAAGCAACTTAGAATGAGTGATTAAGGCAGAAATTTCTCACCAATTCAGGCAAAGATTTTTCTATGCAAAAATGGTAGATTTATGGAATAGTTCAGATGATATTTGGGCGATAGTCTAGTGATTTTTAAATAGACATTTATAATGCACGCAATTAACAACAGCCTTAAAGGCGCATGCAGTGACCCTAAAAAAGTCCTACCAAGTAATATCAAGTTATATTGACCAATGAGGAGAAGATTAGCTGGACTGTCTACCCAGAAGTTGAGGGTTTGAATAATTACCAGGACAGAAAGATATTCCAAGATTTCTGTATCACTAGCATCAAATAGCGGAGCAGAAAACTCGGCTACAAAATGAATACACTGTCTGTATGAGGTGAATGGGAAATCAGGCGGGAAGGAAGACGGCTTTTTGCCCAGCTGTCATAAGTTACTAACCTCTTTGGGATTAGTTTTTGGGACTGCTTTCCTCTGGATGATTTTCTTTCAGTAGATACAAGTAGATAGACTGAAGCTTTTAGGAGACTGTTAAATAAGTGCTTTATAATAGCTACTGTATTTTGAGCACAGTTGGAAAGTCTTTTGAAACACAGTTCTGTGCTGTGTTATGTTACAATATGTTTTGTTGCATTGTTTTGTGGTCCTAGTGAATGAGCTTTTGCCAGGCACTAATGAAATACTTCAGTTCATTATGGTACACGAAATCTAATGGCTTCACATTACAGAATAAAACGTGTTTAGTGTTTGATAACTGTCGTCATGGGACCAGTTCGTGTGTTATTAGGTAGTTATTCTTTTTTCTTTCTTGTGCATCGTAACTAAGATGTCAGATGAATCCTCGACCATTTTATATGATAGATTGACTCGACTAACACTAGGCTGATCAATCATTGCTAATCATTTCTCTCTCCAGAGCTCCTTGATGCCGCATGATCTCTTTTCCCCTTCATTGCCTTTGAGATACTTTAAAAGGTGCTATATAAACGCCTGGTTACATTATTTGTAATGTATACCAGGGACTCTGAATATTTATGCTTCAACTGTCAACCTTTGATGAGAGTTTGTTGATTGAGTTACGTGTCTGTGTGCGACTGGACTGTCAGTGGAGTCCGTCTTCAGCTACACGAGCAGACTAACTTGTAATTTTTGACCTCTAACAGCAGTTGGTACTTTTATGAGGTACTTAAAATGCAGAAGTCCGTGTTACATACATTAGACATTATACGTGCATGTCTGGTGATTAAGACGGCCGTTGTCTGTGCTTCATGTTCAGTTGGATCAATTGATTCGTCATGTGTGGAAACTGTGCAATAATTCTTGTATGTCCAGAATTCTACTGCATTCAAGTCCGATATACATTGACCATTTGAAGAACGTGTTTGGGCTGCATGATACTTGACCAAATACTGTTCAAAACAGACACAGTCCAAACCAGACTTAAGAAATAACACACTGAAATGCAGAGTTAGACACAGTAGCAGTCCAAACATTCAGCAGATGACAGACTAATGTATCAGCATGAAGAAGATGCATAACAGTGGCCACCTTGGCTTTCGGACAGCTAGCAATAGATACGTTCAGACATGCAATAAATAATTACATACATACATACATACATACATACACATAATTGTTTGTGCTTCTTGTCTGTTTGTCTGTAATCTTTTGTTGTATGTCATGGCTACCCTTCCTGGTTTAGCTAACATTGGTACTTCAAATACCCTCCTCTGCCGCTGGGAGCAAAATGACAGGCATTGGGGAAGAGAGGGAGGAATGAAAAGGGCATGAGATGGGAGGAGAGTTAGTGGCTGAATGCCTTTATCTTTCCGCCTACTTCACAGTTCTAGAACATACATGCTATAACATACATAAGTGAAACCCAAACCCACCAGCTAGGTCAGATCTTCTAATCACAGCCGGGGTAGGAGGCTAACATTTGGCCTAGGGGTGTAGACCCCAGCCTCAGTAGTAAATCTACCTGTATTACATACATTTAGTCAAACATATCTACACACATATATACATACATACATAGATACATACATGTGTGCATGAATGCAAGCATAAATATACAGATATGGAACAGCTATAATGTGAAGAGCTACAGCTGAAGGGAAAAATACAAAATTATGTGGAATTTTAGGGCAGTTGAACAATAGAGAATAATTCCTACTAGGTGTTAGACTGGGAAAGTAATTGCCCTATGACTATTATTCCAGGTCATCCAATCCAATCAATTCAATGTTTGTACTTGAACTTTACCAATAATATAATACTATTTACAGATGCTATTCCCTATGTGTGCAGTTAATTCTCAGTTGAAGTGGAGAACGTCTCCTTTGATAGGCACTCACTTGCTGGGGACTCGCACTGACTATGTAATTGGTATTTGAGAGTCTCCAGCAAGTGAGTGCCTAGAAAAGGAGACTTTCTCCACTTCAAATGAGAATTAACTGCACACATAGGTCAACATATATGTGTATATTTGTGATAAATGCTGATTTAGAACTGACTTCTTCTTCTTCTTCCTTCTGGCTGGAATTAAAAGAAGATGAAGAAGAAGTCAGTGCTAAATCTGCATTTATCACAAATATACACTGACTATTTAGCACTGACTATGTAAGCATATATAAGAGGGATTAATTCCAGCCAGAAGGAGAGATGTAAGCACAGGTGTGAGCTTATATTAGGTATTTGTAAGTCAACATATATGTGTATATTTGTGACATGTGAAGTTATGTCCCCATCTCCTCAAGGATATCCGTGGCAGAAGCATTGGTCTCTAGTCCCTTGATTACTGTAACTCGCTTTGTATTGGTATTACAAAGTCAAACATGGAGAAACTCTGAAGAGTTCAGAACGCTTTGGGTATAGCCATAACTGATATGTCAAAATATGAGCATATAACCCCTTTGCATTGGCTTTTTATTGAGCAAAGGATCTGTTTCAGTTTGGGGCTTAAAATCAGTCCTCATTCCCCAGACTGAATTATTCAACCAGGTCATCTCATTGCCTTTCTCTGGTTGTGATAAAACTAGAACTGTTCTTTGCTGGTGAGCTTTTTCAGTTGCTGCACCTAGATGTTGGAACTCTCTTCCTGCATCCGTTTGTTCTGTTCAATCTCTTATGTTATTTTGACCTCAACCCAACATTTTCAGTTGGTTTGTCCACCATAGGCTGTTTCCGTGTCATAGAACTTACTCTCTGGGTGTTGCGGCTTGGCTTTGGTGTGCCGTTGTGATGCCTTGCACATTAGACACTGGCACCATGGAAGTTGCTAATTAGTAATAGTAATAAAACCAAGCTATGAAACCCATCCTTTTCTGTTTGTAAAGTTGTCAATGATTTCTCGAAAAAGAATTAAACCACAGAAGATGTTTCAAATCTATTGGTCAGTGACAAGCAGAATAGTTCTGAACAGCAGCTTTGTGAGGCTGGAGAGATTTCATTTCAGAGAAATTTGTGTTAGCCTAGTGTTAGTCGAGTCAATCTATCATACAGAATGGTTAAGGATTCATCTGACATCTTAGTTATGATGCACAAGAAAAAAGAATAACTTTACCTCATAACACACGAACTGGTCCCATGACGACAGTTATCAAACACTAAACATGTTTTATTCTGTAACGTGAAGCCATTTCATTTCGTGTAATTTATGCTCCCAGGTCTCTTAGAGCTCTAAAAATTGCGCTGAAGTTTACCAAAAATATGTACTTGTCAGCTGAGGTTGTATGTTATGTGTCTGATAAAAATTCAGCATCTCAGTCAATGAGAATGTCAGAATATATAAAAAGTCAAAACACAGACGGCATGCTCTTATGGGCAAAATGCTGTTTGCACCGACTGAGCTCCTGGGAAGTGCAGATTTTACAGGAATGGAGCCACAAACAGAAGAATATGGACCAAAATTTTGCAAAAAGTTACTGAAAAGAAAATAGCAGCCACTGTCTATGCCTTTCCAAAGTGAGTAATAAGAGAGGTATGCTGAAACAAAGTTCAGAGAGTGGTGAGATAGCGCAGGCTATAATAGGGTACAATGATATAGTGCATGGTGGAATAACAGAAAGTGTCTAATGCAATTGAATTGTCAAACCTTTGGGACATGTTGAGGAACTTAAGTAAATTCTTACAAAGGACTTCGTTAGTGGGACTTCAGAAATGCAGAATATCATGCAGTTAATTAATCACTGCTGATGGCAGTCTTATAACCATGACAACATTATCTTAATCGATATTAAAAATTTTTATTCAGTCTGCTTCTTGGTCTATGAAGCAGTTAATGACACAGGTGATGTTGGTGACCACGATGGGGTGTTGATGATAGTGATGATTAATATATTATAAAATAATTGCCTGAGACACTATATATGACTTATAATTATAATTCTAATTAGAAATTTATATAGTGCCGCCTCCAGAGAAACTGATCAGAGGCTTGTAGACACCAAGTGATGGGTAGGAAACTTGGTGCATTCAAACATGAAGATGCAGAGGGAAAAAATTAAAGTACCAAGACCTGCTTCCTTCTTGTAATGTCAGTGTCACAAAGTATGACATAGTATCACAGAGTGTAATTTGGTGGCTGACTGTTTGAGTGTTTACCTGGTAGAAGAAAGTAGTGTTTACCTGGTAGCAGAAAGAGTGCAGTTCATACCTGCTCTTAACAACCGTTCTGTTAGTGACTTGAGTAAAAAGTATAAAAAGTATGAATGGTGGCCAGTTGTTTGACCATTCGCCTTGCAATACAGAGTGTGGTTTGTGGCTTTGAAGCAGTCACTGTGTAAAAACGTTGAGTAGGTCCTTCACAGAGCGCAACATAGTGGCCAGTTGTTTGAGCCTTCACACTGTAAAGCAGTGTGCATTTTGAATATTTGCTTGATAGCCACTGTATGAGAACTTTGAGTAAGCCATTCATGCACATTTGCTTCGTGCCATTGGTTGATGACTGATCATTCGATAATGGCACTATAAAACTACAGGATTATGAATCAAATAATAAAATAATGGAAACAACAAGAACAATAACAACCAAAACAGTAGCGACAACAACAACAGCAGCAGCAACAGCAGCAGCAGCAGCAACAAAATCAACAACAGCAGCAGTAGCAATGGAAGCAACAACAACAACAACAACAACAACAACAACAGAGGTGCTTTATAACTGTCAAGATGCATTCATATCCTCGATGGCTACTGATGGATAAGTGTGATAAACTGGGTGGTAAACGCTGCTTTTGCAATCAGGAAACAGATGCATGCAGAAGTGGCCACGATGTCTTAAGGCTGGCTCAATTAAATCATCCTTCATTGGGGTTAATTACTTTATTCGCGGGCGATTCTATCAATTTCAGGAAAAACGCTCCGAGCCTATCAAACCGACAATCTCAAAGAAATGTTTGCTGCCAGACAATGAGGCATTTGTGCATTTTGGTTGTCTGCAGCTATTAGTTTGAACTTCGTGGTGGAAATTAAATGGAGTTTTTTTTCTGTGTCCACAGAGCGTGGTCAGAACTGGAATTGCTTCATTATTGTTTATGTAAGTGTATCAAATATTTACAATGTGCCACTACGGGGGAGGTTCTTTTACAGTGCGCTCTGCTGTATGTTAATCTCTTAAGATATTTCTAAGATGTTCTTTAGATTGAAACTGGCATCAGCCAGCACGTGGTGCAAATGCACTGAGGATGATCTATAAAGAAACCGTAGTGCAGTTGACAGGTAATGGTCCAAGAATTTAGATGCTTATAGATTGAATTTAGGTCTTTGCTGGCAAATTTAACTGACATTTAATGCTTTTTCTGTTGCAACTCTACTCACACTCAAGGCCTCCAAAATTATTATTATTAATATTATTATTATTATTATTATCATTATCATCATTATCATCATCATCATCATCATTATCGTTATTATTATTATCATTATTATTATTATTTATTTTTTTATTACAGCATTTATTAAGTGCCACTTTACAATGAACTAAGCATCAATTGCTGGCACTGAGAATCTGTAAGTGAAGGACTTGCTCAAGGTATCTACACAGTAACCTGATGAATATAACATCAACTTTTATGGTTGGTGACTTTGATCCTCTGCTAGAGGAGATTTGCCCAAACAATTCGATGACAAGTCAACTGTTCATTCTTGTATGTGTTTATTTATATGAGTTCATATGTATGTATGTATGTGGATATTTAATACAGCGCCTTTTAGGTACTTCACCAAGTGCTTCCTAGGCTAGCTTACGTGGGGTTAAAGTTCATTAAGAACAAAAAGTTCATCAGCAAACAAACTGTGCTCAGATAACTAGGAAAGTCACAATCTTCTTGAATTCTGCGACATCATATTTGTATAGGTTGAAGTGAAGCCAGAAGAGCATTTGCAGGAAACGTGATAGTTGCTTTCATTGTATGGATTGTCATTCAACATTGTGAAAATGTGCTAAAAGACTTTGTAATGGATCTCTGACTAATTAAGCTGCTTTGCAAATTTGTGCTATTGGTATTTTTGTGTCTTGAAACAAAATTTGCATTAGATATGTAGTTTGCAAAGGTCAGTGCTTGTCTATCTGTAATATGCACATAATTTGTGTTTATGCTGGTACATTTTGTCTGTGTTTCCGCATACAAATGAGTCAGTAGGTCACCCAGCGGAAACAATCTCCAGCTGAATTAAGTTTTTGTGGCTGGATATTCTTTTGTCCTCTTGTCCTCTGAACTGCTTCTTTGTGTAATATGTTGTTTACAATCTGTCTAGATCTCTATCGATCTACATGTTTCTGCATATTATTTGTTTGTATACTACATGTACCTCTTATTAACACTTTAAAACTGTTCTCGTTCACTGGGGCTGGGGTTGGGAGCACATCTGAGGAGGGGTGTTGTGTAAATGCTCTAAAGGATTGATTGAATGAATAAAGGAAAGAATGAAACGAACAACTGAATTAATTAATTAATTAATGACAAACCTATATACATTTCTCCCACATTGGAATCTTCTTGGCTGAAATAGGATCAGTGAATCTCTAATTTTTGGACATATCATGATGTCAAGTGAGCTTGGCAATAGGAAGAGAATATCCAGCCACAAAAATTTAATTCAGCTGGAGATTGTTTCCGCTGGGTGACCTACTGCGCCATCTGTATGCGGAAACATGGACAAAATGTACCGACATAAATACAAATTGTGTGCATATTACAGATAGACAAGCACTGATAAATAAATACACATATACATTTATACAATGTATAAATTGATATGTAATAATAATAGTAATAATTAATAATTAGTAATTTTTAATGCACTGGTGTCTAATGCACAAAGTCTCAACTTATGGTGCACCAAAGCCAGGATGTAATCAGGTCAATATCCAAAAGGTCAGTTCACAAGACAGAGAGGCAGCCTATGGTGGATAAGCAATTTGAAGAAGGTAAGTCTTAAGTTGAGAACGAAATGACAGAAGCAACTGAGCAGAACAAACAGATGCATGGTGGGAGTTCCAAAATCTTCGTCCGCAACCGAAAAAGCTCGTTCACCAAGAACAGTTCTAGTCCTAGGTATGACCAGAGAAAGGAGATGGGAAGGATCCCTCAAGCAATAATTGATGTAATGGTGGGATCCAGGACATCAAAATATTCTTTCAGAAAAGACATAAATTTTTGTGAAGGAGAGAGCTTTTGTTCTGTGAAGAAAATATGAGTCTGCAAACCTCTACAAATTTGTTGGCTGAATGTAGACATAGACAGGAGGTGAAAGACTGAAATGAAGAAAATTATCACATGCCGAATAACCAACAAATTTTAGCCTTATACATGAAATCTTATCAGTAAAAAAGGTAAAGAATTTACTGGCTACCTCTTGGGTAGCAGAGAACACAGCAGAAGATAAATTTAACTTCTCTCTGTGTAATAACATATTCAAAGCAATTAACAAAGCTTTTGGTGATGCAGAACTTTCAGCAATTAAATTTGTTAAATATTCAGATTTGGTAGATCAGAGAAGTTTGTGCACAAGTCTGCACTGTTGCTTAAACATGTTATGGTGTGAGGGAAGGCGAGAGTGACACCACCAATTCTTGACTTCTGCGACACCTAGCTTTAGAATTGGCAGTGTTGAGCCAAGGCTGTGGTGTGCACTCTACTACTCTCTTGGTTTGCCTGTCATGGAGCTCAGTTAAAGTAGACTGGAGCTGCATATCTAGCTCATCACCTGTTTGTGCAAGAGCTAAACTCATTGGAGATGCCAAGATATCCTGCTTGAGCTTATTTAAATCAATTTTCTGCCAATGGCGAAATTTAAGAGTTTTATAATTTGGAGGCAGTTTAAATGGGAAGTCAAATTTTGAGGAAATTCCAACATGATCTGATAGACATGATTCAATAGGAAGGAGGGACAAAATGAAGGGATTTCAAATAGAATGAGTTATCAGGACATCCTAGGTGTGGCCTTGATTATGTGTAGGAAAGGTAATGAGTTGTTTAATGTTAAACCCTTCCAACATATCTAGAAATGATGAAGAACAATCACCAGCTACATTAAGATGAATATTAAAGTCACTCATAATAACTATTTCAGTGGGACAGGAAATCAAATATTCAAGTAATGACTGGAGTTCATTAGGAAAATCAGTCAAAGAGAGGGATGGTGGATGATAAATATTCACCAGCAATACCTGTTTGTTTGCCAGAAATGAGAGTAGCCTCCAGGACCTCAAATTACTGGGGTGAAAGAATAGGCAAAGTGAATTTGTGCAGTGGCAGATATGACTTGAAAAGAAAGGCGAGTCCACTACCTGTACCACTGCATAGAGGCTCATTCAGCATGAAGAAGGTTGGGGGAGTAAGATCAGAAATGAATACAGGAATGTCACTAAGTTGAAGCCAGGTCTCAGTAAGAGCAAGTATATACAAGGAATGCTTGCAACTTTATTATGAAGGGAACAAATGCTTAATTGACCAAAATCCAAACTCTGAAACATAACTGGTACAGCATTATTTCTACATCATCAGCCAAAAGAAACCAGAGAAATGATTACATAGACAACCCATGACATGTAGCAGAAGATGTTAAAAATGAAATTATAATTAAACACAGGCGAAAATTAATGTTACTGATATTAGATAGCAGGAGGACATATGACTGAATTGAAAAAGCAGTACCAGGAACCAGATAAAATGATTGGGCTAGAGACAAGTTCCAAAATAGACCAGACCGTAGATGTGCATGAGTAAATCCAACAACAGACCTATCTTCACCAGAATTGGCAATGAGGAGTAACATTAACAAAATACAATACATAAGTGGGCAACATAATGAGGCTGCCATATTAAGAGACACGGAAATTGGCGACACAAGGAAACTGAGCATAGTAGATAAAAGGCATGAAAAGAACAGTTCTTCAGTTCATGAACAACTTGTGAACACAGAAAATTAAAAGAGGGCCAGCCAGTAGTATTCATATGGACCTAAAAACCATAAAAATTATGAGATTGTGGTTGGGATTTCACTGTGCCATCAAGATCATGACACAGAAAACACAAATCCTACGACATCCGCGCACAACGACATGAAAATAAACACACAGAAGAAATGAATAATTCAAACTTGTCTGACAAGTGAAACAGAAAGGAAAAACTAGTCAGAAAATAAATATATTTAAATTAGAAATGATATTTTAACTTTTTAGACCGACAAATTCATTTAAAAGCAAGAATATAATTTTAAAACCAACACATCCAGTAGACTGCCTTTATGCCTCTATATATAAAAGATAAAACTATCTATGTATATAGAGAGTGGATGATATGGCCATGATTATTTGATATGCTTTTCATTGCGGCTGGTGCCAGATCTAAATGGCTTGGGGCCAGAAGAATTTTCAGGGGCTTTGCTTTCCCTTTCTCTGTTCCTCCTCTGCCTTCCTGTCTCCCCTCATCTATCCTTTCCTTCCTCAAACATTTTTCCTTCCCTTTTACTCTTGTCTTCTCACGTCATCATAACCATTCTATAAATCTGTGTTTGAACTGATCTATCTTCAACCCAGTTGTCACAACATAATAATGTTGGTTTCCTTGGCTTCCATGTTTGCTTAGCTATCCACTTCTTGCTATAGCTGGTTGACGCCATTACGCTGCACAGGATGCAGTTGTAATGTTTTGCTTTTTGCTGCGTCACTTTTAGTATCAAATTTGACTTGGCATTCAGTGATGCCTATCTTTGCTTATTTAGATTCTGCCATATATATATATATATATATATATATATATGTGCCATTGGTTGATGCCTTGTGCATTAGATACTGGCGCATTAGAAGTTGCTAATTATTATATACACGCATACCCTGCTGTTCATTTCATTTAGCAGTTCTACATCTAATTCTGCTCTCCAACTGGTACTTACCGGTACTTCAGTTGTAGACCATGTTCAGTCTTGAATGTTTAGTAATAAACTTCAATTATTCTAAGACTCAATTCCTTCCATTAGACACAAGTCAACATAACTACAAATTTCATTGGCTTACGTCTGTTCAGTTTTGGTGAATTGCTGCTGATTATAGGCATACTAAATGTGCATGCAGTTTGGGCATAATGTTTGACTCCATCGTATCATATTCTGATGAGGATCAGGCCATATGCGATTCTATTCACTTTGATGTATGGGATATTTGTAAAATCCGATCATGCGTGCCTCAAACTGTGTTGGTTTCAGTAACAAATGCCATGGTTTCTAGCTAACTCAACTACTGTAATTCACTTCTCATTGGTATCTTTAAAAGAGATTTGCAGGAAGTACTCCTTGAATCCGACAAAAACGCAGCACATCTGGTTGGGCTTACGCCAGGTGCATTCAAACTTCGACGAGGAGCTGATCAAATCATGCTTCCCTTTTTAGAATCAACAAGTCGTCGTTCATGACCTCAGTGTGCTCTTAGACGGGAAGCTGTCTATTGGTCAGCATGTCAACTCTCTATGCAAGTTCTGCTATTTGCAGTTGCATCAGATTTGGGTCATCTGTCATTCAGCACGAGGGGAGCTGTCTTGGGTCAACAGCGACCCTCATTCACTCCTTCATCTTGACGCAACTTGACTATTGCAACTCAATCTTGGCAGGCCTGCCAAAGTTCCGGCTATGTCAGCTTCAGTCCATCCTAAATTGCGCTGCCCAACTACTGGCCAATTTGCCAAAGTTCTCCCATATATCTGACTATATGAGAAACACACTGCATTGGCTCCCACTCTAGGAACAAATTAGGTTTAAGATCCTACTTATGGGTTGAGCCTTCTTGTTTGGCTCTGCCCCATCATGCATCAGAGAGCTGTGTGTTCCAGTCTCAGATCAACTGGGTTGGTGATCTCTGCACTCTGCTGCTCGCAGCGATATGCTGATGCCTCACTTGTGGACCTCAACTCGGGCCCATCTTGCCTTCTTTTGTGTCTTCACTTCTTTTTTGAACATTCTTCCGTTATACGTACCTACTGTTGCTTCTGCCACTTCACAGCAAACATTTTAAAACCATCTCAAAACACATTTTTTCGATCTGTTAGATAGTCAGGTGTGCAGCCCCCTTGTGAGTTACTTATAGGGCACTATATCAGGTGTTCTGATATATACATGTATACACTATACATAGATACAAATGATTCAAACTCCCTAACCAGAGCCATAACAAACACCCCTAAATATCAGCACATTACAACTTTATTACATTAATTACACTGGATGCCCATTGAGCAAAGGATCCAGATTTTTTTATAACTGTGAGCTTTCATGTATGTGAATTGTACTTCTCTATGGCTAATAATGGATTAAACAGTGTTCATCCACTCAGCTTCCTGGAATGACTTACCTGCTGACCTTCGATGGGAGCTTCTCTCTCTCTCCCCTCCCTGTTCCGTAAGCGCTTGAAGACCACATTATTCCCCAGTTTTGGGATGACAGGCCGGGAGCACCTCTGATGAGGCTACCTTGAAGCGGCGCTTTACAAATTTACGATTACGATTAACTCCTGCTTCAGGTAAGCCCTACTATTTGCCTTGCCTAAAGAGGAACCGTTATTCTCATGTATAATTGATTTATCGACTTCTGTAGTAACGTTATCACAGACCATTGTAGTGATACAAAAAGGAGTAGATGTAAAAGGAGGTAAATTCACCTCGTGTTTTCTGCCTCTGCCGAAGCTGCCACTGCCACCACCATGCCTCCCAGCGACAGTTTAGAGACCACCAGGTTGATGATCCACTAGCAGAGCTCCTCATCTGTGATTTTAATTCAGTTAGTGTTTTCCACCCTCTCGCCCCACCTCTACCGAAGTCTCCACCACCCCAATTGGCCATCCAAGTACAGTTTGGGGCCTCTTGGGTTGATACTAACTCACTCTTATCTGGCAGTAGGTTGATGCTTTCCACAGCCGCCGGGTCTGATGCGCCGGCTGAGCTTGCCCATGAAGCCACACCAATTGCCCATACTACTCATATGATGGAGGAGCCGATGGCCTTTCTGCACCCCTAGTACAGAACACAGGCCTTATCATACACAGGCAGACACAGGAGAAATGTGACAAGAACTGCTTGCAATCCAGTGCACAAAAACTGCACTAAACAAGGCTATCCATGTCGACTCACTATACAGTTATCACCTAGACACAGTGACAGAATGAATCCACCCAAACAAACTGCTTTGCACATTCAAGCTCAGCTGACATCAGACACATTGTGTGCTCTTTTTTGACAAACCAATCATTGGTTTGTTGTTGTAGTCTAAGAGGTAAACAGTTTCTCTCCATCAACCTTCTTGAAATTTGTTGCAGTGCAAAACTAGTCTTGTGGACAAGTTGCTTATCAGACTTCAGCTTATCTTCAAAGGAAATGGTGAAGGATTGTCGAAAACGCCCTAAGTGCGTGCCTCATCCGCTGTGTGGACCAAACTGTTAACATTATATACAAGCATGCCTTTTGCATATAAAACCTTCATTTTTTCAACATAGGTAATAAAGATTTCTGTACTCTTATATATGTGATTTAAGAGTAATCAACAAAGTAATGCCCATAAGCAGCAGGGGAAAATTCTCATACAGAGAGACAGGAAGTACATTTAGCAAAACAACAGGGCCTGTGCAAAACAAAAACTATTAGTTCTGTTGCCTTCCAATAAAGTATTTCTGTGGGAGACTTAGGTTCCCTAGAGAAGTTTCTAGGTATATAAGGAACAAGTCTTTGTAGCTCATCAGAGAAGTGTGAAGTTTTATTGGCACTCAGTCGTGTGATTAGTGGACCCTTTAACCACTGAAGCAGCGATTAGTGCACAACATCAAGCACACAAGATGCATTAATTAAAAGGAAATCCTGATAGCATTCCAACTGCAAGTGAATGCAGTGGTGATGGACCCAAGTGGTGTTCTTCATCAGACAGTTCTCAAAGGGGATGTTGATTCCTGAAAAGGTCAGCCGCATTCCCAACCGCCAGAGATGCTTGGATTGGGTACAGCTTGCCCTCCTTCTGTACATGCTTACCGATAGGGTGGGGTTCTGACGTTTGAACGTGCCAACGTTGCTCACCTTCACTGAGAGAACTCTATCCCGATAAGTTTAGCTTGCCAAGATGGGCTCAGTAGTTGGTGGGTTATGCCCTGCAGGAAGGGTGGAGCACAGGCTGGATTGGCCACTCTTAACAGCAATTATGGTATTGCACATTGGTAACCGTTCATAGGGGTATGTACTTCGGCATTGGGTTATACGAGCCCTTCCGGAAGTGGCTATACTTGGCGACGGCCAGGTTTACTGTCGCACAACACTTCAGCCTGAGCCCTCTTTGGCGTACTCCTCCTGGTGGTTAAGAATCTTCGCTTTGGCTTCCTGAAGCTTCTGGCCCATCTTGCCCCGTTTCAAGAACCATAAACAGACCGGATGAGGTAAGCTTGTATGTGTGTGTGTACGTATGTATGTGTGTATGTATGTATGCATGTATGTAGGTATGCGTGTGTGTATGATATGTATGTATGTACCATAGGTATGTATGGATGCATGCATGCATGTGTGCATGTATGTATATATGTATGTCTGTATATTTGTGTGTATGCTTGTGTGTACCATATGGTGAATGCGCGATGAAGATGTTATGTGATAATAGTTACTGAAAATGAAAAAAACCAGCAACTGCATGGTCAACAATCATGCAGTTGCAGGTTTGACTCCGTGTAACGACCTTGGACAAGTTGTTTGTGTACACCGCTCCTCTGTTACTAAGCAGTATAGTTTGATACCTGAGTAAGAGGGGGGGTAAATGGCAAGTTCTGCAATGCTCTGGCCCTGTATCCAGGACCTTGGGATTTGCCCGTTGCCGGCTCAAGGGCCTAAGAAAAGGAAATGAGCACCTCCCCTACATCTCAGTTGTGTCATATGGTATACTTTACTATAAATATGTAAT
Source organism: Norana najaformis (assembly GCA_964023275.1). Lineage (NCBI taxonomy): Eukaryota > Metazoa > Annelida > Clitellata > Crassiclitellata > Hormogastridae > Norana > Norana najaformis. The sequence goes on from OZ029922.1 coordinate 13,678,395, forward strand.
GAGTTCATAAAGGTGTATATATGAAAACAGTTACTAAATGTATGTAATGAGTTCCTGTTAACTGGAAATAGGACCAGGTTTTGTATGAACTTGTAGCCATTTTTGCATGGCTGCTTGTTGCACTGTTCTTGTGGACTTTTAACTGTTGTTGCTGTGATATCATAACTGTAAATAAAATATGATGTTCTTTTATGCTTTTACGTAAGCTAATTTTCAAATGCTGTGATGAAGCATGTAGGGAAAACATAGCAGACTTGCTGAACGGGAGCTATAGTACGATAGATGATCTCTCCTGGGATGTTCGGAGTAATTGTCTGATAAGAGCAACTGTGTATCAGCCTCGTTTTTCTGCTTGACTGTATTCCCAATCGCTGGCCAACAAGTAATTTTCTCTACCTACAGAACTGTCGCTGAACATCGGCAGTGATTTCTTCTGATCTGAAGGCCTCAGGGATGAGGAAAGTTGTTGGTCGATTTCATTGCACCCAGGACAGTGGCAGAGGTGCAGCGGGTCGGGTCGTAAGCAGTGGTGCAATCGATACATGGCAGAATTCACCAGTCTGGCTTTTATATCAGCTCTTAAATTTTAGCCTTAGTGACCCACTGACAGTGAACGGAATGTGCGTTCTGGCTGCCACCTGTTGACTTGTGTGGAGAGTAAAAGTTTCCCAGAATGGGTTTGGCAAGTAGTGCATCGAACAGTATTCAGTGCACTCTTGTTGCTTTTGTCTCACCCTTTGTCTGTCTTCCTTTCTCCATCTCTCTCAACCTCTCTCTCTGTCCCTGTCTTACTCTCTCTGTCTCAGTCTCTGTCTGTCTCTCTTTCTGTCTTGTTTGCTTGGTCCCTTTCAGTCTTTCTCTGTTTTGCTGTCTGCCTCCCGCTGAGTCTGTCTGAGTTTCCATCTGTCTGTATGCCTGTCTCTTTATCTGTCTGGATCATTCTTTATCAGTCTCTCCTCTTTCTTGCCAACATTCCTGTCTATGATCTCATGTATGACTAATTGATCTTGTTAATGTTTGATGGATTTATCTATCTCTGTGTTATGTCATTGTTTAACTATTATTCCCCAATAAGTATAAATCCTCCTATATGTTATGTTATAGGTAGATTATCATGCATCACATCATTTCTTCTCTCCTTTGGAACATCGTAGATCGTATTATTTAAATAGTGTTTATGTAGAAGATTGCGATGTTCAGTAACTATATCATAAATTCTTCTATGTTCCAATAAATTGGCAATTGAAATTATGCAGAGAGACATTTTATGTATAAAGCAACATAATGTAATATAAATAAGGAGAGGATTATATATGGTGCCTTTAAAGATGTCTTCTTAGTATTTTACATGTTTTGCTAGGCTTTGTAAAAAATGTGTACAAATGGTCAAGGCAACCCAAGAAATTCAGTGGTGACAGAATCTATTTTAACTAGGAACTCCTAAATCCTGCACTTGGAACAATATTAACAAAATGATCAGGAAAAGATTTAGAAACTCCTGGGAATTGAGTCTTTGTTTGAATCCTTTTCTACATGATATTGTCTCTCTGAAACCAAGGCCAATATATGCAGAAAGTATAAGAAAGTTTACTTGAATCTAGAGAAAAACGTTTAACTCTGATGGACTGATGATTGACCTGTCAACAGGCACCCGGAGGCTCAGGTATTTGCCTGTAGGCTGGTACCCGGCCGTGTATCCAATACCCGATAGCCGGTGTGGCATGAGAATGTGTCCGGCATGAAGATGCGTCCAGCTCCACCCACTTCCGTTGCCAGGACAGAATTTCATGACTTGCATGAGATCTTGTCCGGCGTGAAAGTTTGTCCGGTTCTGTCAACAGGACGACGCCGTTTGAAATATTGTGTTCAAACAAAAATTAGATTGCTAGTGTCCGTCATAAAAATGTGTCCGACTCCGTCAACGACGTTTGAAGTATCGTGTTATCGTCATATCAAAATTAGATGGGAAGAATATTTTTAAAGCGGAAAACTAGAAGTCTAAGGGCGGCGCAAGAGTTCTATTTTTAGAAACAAAATTCCCTTGTGCGAAAAGTCCAGGAGGCCAAACATCCCTCGTCGAGACCGTAAACTCATGAATATTCATGAGGTTTAAGGTCGAGGCTGCATAATCCCATTTTGTAGCGCTTCACTTGATGAACACATACCGATTTGACGTTGTAGACATTATTCCAAATGAGTAACTTTAAACTTAATGTTATATTTCGTGTTTTCCATAGCAGCGTTGTTTGTATTTATTTATTTATTTATTTAAAGCACTTATAACGCACACAATGTCAGTAAACCTAAATCTGAGGCGAGGAGAATAAGTTCTTGTATAAGAACTTATACAATTTACCAATGTGTAATGTTCCCCCAAACGTAAAATCTAAACCACAACGAATTTGTTTTGTTGTACACGTGCTTTGAAATTCTTCAAAAGCATTCAGCCACCTAATCACTGCCTTTGCCAGTTACTTCAAGCAAACACTCTCACGGATTCACCTTGCAAGAGAGGGGCATGCTTTTGAATTGCCGAGCATCCACGTAATTCCATCGTAATTGCAAGATTTTGACAGCGCCCAACGAAAGCCGCGCCGCGTGGACCAGCTTATTCACAGGCGCTCAGTCAAAACAAAATCGATAGGCAAAAGGGTTCGCACTGCTTCATAAAAATCCTTCATCTTTCGCCGACTGTACAAATATAAAAATTTGTAACTTCTCTTTTTATATGGCTGCTTATCAACATATCGATTCTGTTTAATCTTTACAACAGTTGATCTAATGTTGCTCTGTATTCTAAACTTTTTAACTATAACTATTTTAAAGTTGGGCAGTCAGGCTGTAAGCTAATGTTACATTGTAGCTTGACCTGGCATTATATTTCTGTGTGTGCATTGTTGTGCGGGCGTTTGTCTCAGTCTACTAAAAGATTGTTCCGCTCATATTAATATTTAAGCTCATACATACTTACACTCCGTATCTTTGATTATATTGGGATAATTATCTTGCGTACTGAGTGTCTTTCCCGGACCAAACCTCACGCTGCTATTAATAGTTAAGCTTGACAGTTGCTATCTGATGTCATCGGTCACGTGTACCAATTACAACATTTGTTGGCATCGGAAGTGGGGGGGAGCCGGACACATCCTCATGCCGGACACATTCTCATGCCACACCGGCCGTTTCTATAAATTAATTTTAAGTGAGATGAGCCAGCAGTGACGGTCTGACATACCAGCATGCAGCTTTTCTCTCCTCTGTTGTTAAGATAGCAGAGCTGAGGTTGGAGTTACCACAGACTCACCAGTACCTGGCTGCAGCAAGAGGGGAGATGCAATTACTATAATTTATCTTAGTGATACTAACGAACATGGGTCTCGTCCCTTCTTCACATCTCAGGCATTTGCAGCTATAGTAAGTTCACCTGCTTGCTAACAAATATATTGATTAGTGTTTGCACCCAAAATACGCGAGTTGGAGGGTGACATTATTTATCCAAAGATGGAGTGACTGGTAGTTGGGTACCCACTCAAAATGGACATGGGTACCTGGACCGCATTTTACTAAACTTTTGAACCTCTACCTTGTTTCAGAGAATCTAGCTACAAAAGCTATGTCAAATTTGTGAACCTTCTGCTGAGTCAGCTAGGGTATACTTTGGAGAATAGTTGAGCTCTGAAGGCAGAGGACTTGTTGTTCTGGGAGTGGAACAGTTTTATTGTATGCAGAACCAGTTGTGATCTTTTGCCATCAGGTCAAGAGTGCCTCCGAAGAGTTTTCCTTGGAGTGGAGATATATAAATGTGCAATTAAGATTACTTGTAATCATCATCAATGGCAGCTGCTGGAGTTTTTTATGCGTGCAGAGAATTTTTAAGCATCAATTAAATCACAGTGCTGCGTATCAGTAATTAGCCATTTCAGATATGTCCAATTTGCTTTTACGCCACTCTGCAGAGCAGTTTCTCTGAGTTTTTGTAGGACATGTTCCTGTTATGGCCTTTACTTTTTGGCAGTTATGCAGCGTTAGTTGACTTGATTTTTGACAAGCGGTTTATAATTCAGTGAGATCCAAGTTATGTTACCTATTGATTTCCCATGAAATTTTTTGCACTTTTGCTGTTTAGTATTTATGTCTATTTAAGCTTTTTTATTATTAAGTTCCTTTTAGAAGGGTCTTGAATGTGCCTTAAGTCTGCTAAATATTCAGGACAGTGTTCAAAAGAAAGTTATTATCATGAATGATTATCAGTACTTACAATGTAACCAACCATTTATATATTGGGCATGGGAGAAACCAAGAGGTTACAGTTATGATTACAATAGATAGATTGTTGCAATAGTTTAGTGTTCAAGTTGTTGAACCCAAAACAGAGGTTTGGGTTTAAATCTAACCAAACAAATTTTTGAATTTCTGTTCCACAAGCAACTTCTAACAAATCTGTCAATGAAATGAGTACTTCATCTGCACTCTGTTGGTCAGAAGATAGGTCACCAATGGAGATACTTGGCCACCTGCCCTTGCATGCTGAGGCTAAAACAGAAGTTGCTAACACTGAATACCTATATTGGCCTCTCAGGGTTGAGCTGAAATTACGAGACTGATCTTTTCTTCATCCAACATTGCACAGAACTCAAATCTGCTCAGATATGCTGAAAACTGCATGTTAAAGTTGTGAAAAGTGTCCAGTGACATACTGTATATTCCTCTGGGGTTGACTTAAAATTTGGGGATAGATCTTTTTCTTTATATGTAACACCTGTTGAAAACTGCATGATTAGGGGTACATAAGATTGAAGATTTTGATTAAACTAGTTCTTTCTTGTTTGTGTGGAATATTGTTAATTCTGTATTAATGAACCCGCAGTGTGGGGGAGAATTTCTCTTTTGTTTCAGTGACTCTGTATTTAACATCTCAAAAGACGTTATTTAATAAATTAAATTTTTGTAAGGGTGTTGGTGGAACATTGCTGTTTGTGCTCCAATGAACCACCACTGTAGAAAGAAATTATCTTCTTTTTAATTGATATGAATTCCAAGTTTTGCAATGTTGCTTAATAAATTTTAATTTTTTTCATTTACTGTTTTGACAAAACATGGCAAAGCTGTGTCTTAATGAACTGACACTGTAGAAAACAATTTCTCTTTTCTTTTAATTACTCTGTGTTTAAAGTTTCAGAAATATGTGTTTTAATGCATTTTAATTTTCCTCTTGTTATCATTGTATTGTTTTGTATTATACTGTATTGTATTTGGTACCTTATATAGTGCTTCTTACAGAACAAACTACTCAGAGGCACTTCCAGCATGAGAACCCAGGGGAAATAAGAACGACTTTAAGCAACAATCTGACTGAGCTCTATAACCAACAGTGATCCTTGCACGAAATGATTGCTTATGTTGTGCTTAAAAGCAGCACTGGTAACTTCTCTGTAGATTTGTTTACTGACAGAAAGGTTAAATCATTTCTCAAAATGTGTTCTCTCTGCTTTTTACAGTCAACTGAATTCACTGACTTCCCAGAAAACAGCAAGCTTAGATGATTATGCCTTTGTTTATTCATCTTTCAGTTTTCTTTGTTCTGCACCCAATTATTTTTATTTGATATTTGATTGATTTCTTGTTTATTTGTCCATTTATCTTTAAGTTCTCTTTTCTCAGTTTAAAATAAATTAAAAATCATGAAGTACTTATTTTGAGGGAGATATTATATTTAATAATAGCATGTAAATTTTACTAGAGATTTGATATTCTGAAGCAAATAATAGATTACTGCCTGTGGTAAGATTACTTGTGATTAGAATTGTGGCTTAAAGACTTAATATATCTTTTAAAGTGCCAAACTAGTTGAGGAAGTTTCAGTTAATTTAATTTAGAGCACTTGTTATGTGCACATTGTGAGTACTTCTGAATCTGAGATGGGTACATCTAAATCTGATGCAATCCATGAGTCTGAATTATTATATATTTATTTATCCACATACTTTGTACAGAAGTGTCCCAGTACCTTAGGTAATTCAATGCCTGTGGCAGTATTTATACAGTCGCCAGACTTATGACCCTGTCACAGAACTACTCAGGCTATTCCCGTTTAGCAAAGTTATTTGTAATGGGTAGTGATTAAAAATTCAATCTGATTAACTGAGATTTACTGGGAAAGCAGATAATGTAGGAGAGGAAGAAATAAGAACCACTTAAACTAATACACACATGCTGAGTGTGCTGATGTATTTGGAGGTATGTAAATAGGCAGATGTACCGTGACGAAAGCCGGTAGATGCTGTCAGCCAATAACTCAACCCACCAGAAACTATTAATCACTTATTAAACTGGCAGATGTTGGCCTTAAGTGCTTTGAACATGGTTTAAGAGTGACACATGTTTCTGATGGAAGGCCCAGCATTTCCCTAATGGTGTCAGGCAACTAGGCACTTGTCATAATTACTCGTGGCCACTAAGGTATGTACGACTACCCACTACCCGACAGAATGCTGTGACTGGCCACGTTTTTGTGCAGTTTCTTGGCTGGCAGGGGAAATATTTTGCCTCTACTCATACTGCCTCCATTATGAAATTAGTTCCATTAATGAAAAAAGCAGCAGAAAAACGTGGTTATTATGAAATGTCTGAAGGACAGGCTTGCAGTATCGATCTACTCTGTGCATTGAGATGGACACACTTGGCACAGCTTCTTGGAGAATAATTTACACTTTAGCTTCTGCTGTGATGATGACAGTTACAACTGCAACAGCTAGGACTACTGCCAGCGCTCCTGCAAACACAGAAGCCAATAAAATCACTGATTGGCTGAATATGCAGCGGCGTCCGCTTGTATAAAGTGTCTATAAATCTTTTAGAATTCCTTTATTGTCTTTATGTCAAGTTGCAGACACGGGCATTAGAGCAGAGGAACCGGCTACAGATATTAGATGGAGAGAGAGAAGGATGAACAGTTACGTTCATCAGACACAAGGAGATGCACAGTGACAGTCCAGGAGAACTTAACAAAGACTCACAGAGACCTAAAGTGACATTAATAAGATATTCCAAGGGACTTATAAAGACTGACAGTGATGCACAGTGACATTCAACAGAAAATCCAGGAGAACGTACAGAGATTCATAGGGATGTGCAGTGACCTTCAGCAGAATATCTGAGAGGATATAGAGGAAGTCCAAGATGCACTGATGCACAAAAGAAGCTTCAAAAGTGATATAGATTAGAAGTTCTATTAAAAACAATGAGTAAATTATTGCCTGTGAAGTGTTTGTTGAAAGTTATATGGGGAGACCAGACATGCTAACACTTGAGGATATTTAAATTGCGATGGAACATTCTAGACGCCCAAGATACAGGGTAAACAGTTTCTACTTTTCAACTGAATAAAATGATATCCTCGACGGTTTAGTGCGAGGCAAGAGAAAGTTATTTCAGACTCTGTGATGGTCGTTAAGTTTGCATTTCTTTTCAATATCCTGAGTGTGTGACTGTTTTAGGTGTCATAATGTATCACGAGGTCAGCGTATTTATACAGAACAAGTGACCTGAGCATAAATATAGTGGTTTATTATTAAGGCTTTCTTTAACTAGATATCTTACTCACTCACTCAGTATTAGAGACTTAATTCTGCTCTTTAATCACATAAGTACTTGAGCCCACTACATGTTACAGGCATTGGTCTTATGCTGCAATACACCTTATCCAAGCACTATCTCTATCAGCGGGTTTTAATAGTAGTTGGCTCGTTAAAATGACAAAACAACCAAAAAGCAAATGCAAGTTAAAGGGAGCCGCACTACAGTGACCTAAAGTAAGGTAGTGGTGAGTTTGACAAACATGTCGTGTCAAATGCGCTGGACACCACAAAGCACGATCGGGAGAGTGCTTTGGCTGGCATATTGAACGAGCAACAGCAACATGACAACTGGACAACGAGTCCTTATGGTTGCATGACTGCATCACAAAATAACAATTATGGTTGATCCACTGGGAATTCAAACTCTAGGCATGGTGATGAATGGTCACAGTGGTATTACCTCTGTAGCTGTGACCCCGAAAATGGCCCTGACTGAAAGTACCTCAGCACTTGTGGCTTTAATATAGAAGGTAAATCAGTAGCCTGATGACAGATGCAGTTTGTAGCAGAAGTCAGACTGTTTAGACTGAACTCAGTTGTTAGAAATAAGTGTAGTGCTCTCCTTGGATGTCAAAATGTTATAACAGTATTTTTCAATTTTGGATCAGTTCAAGGCCTTCTTCTGGTTTCATTTGGTTAATTGACCTAAGATTAGCCTAAGATTTAGAACTTGTGAAAAGAACTTATTTTTAGCTCTGGCAGGCTATTTGGACAAAGCAGTTTTACTCGTCATAGGAATGTTATATGTCAATGCAGTGTAGTAGTATCTGTGTCAGTGTTTATGATAATGGCCTGAAATCCGGCATGCCATCAGGTCTACAGTAGCCCTTGTCAATTGTCAGCCATAGAGTGTATCAGACAGCCCTAAAAGTGAAGATTGTGCTAAGATGAGAGGCATCAGAGTGCAAGAGTGTGCACTGAAGTAGTTGGTTAGCACCCATGATGCAGAGATGATGGGATGCAATTTAAGTCCAGTGGCTGAAGCTTTTAAATCCCTTTCTGGCTTGTGAAATGATGCGTGGTAAGGTCAGGGTTAATACTGAGATGACTGAGTACTAAAGCCGGCATAGCGTCATGTTTGGCAGATATTAAACTGGCATTTTCCAAGGAACATCTGAACTAACCAGATGCCAAATTCTTCATACATTGCTGGATAAATTCTATGGCAGACATTCTATTTTAAAGGTTTAATAACGTATGAGTAAGGTAACAATTTTAATTAAAATTTTAATTCCATTTTTAAGATAGTATGGTGCAAATTTTGAAGTTGTCTAGGTAAAATAGTTGTTGGTACTGCACTAGAAAAAGGGTTTCTGATATGTCTTGTTGTATCTGCTGATTACTAGGGTGGAACTTGCCATCAGGTCTACAGTGAATGACTTTGTAATTACATTTGAATATGATCTCGTACATTGGCATAAAAGATGATGTCATAAGGCCCTTGTGAGGTTCTAGCACCTTTCTGAGGTTTTCAAAGGCGCTATATAAACAGCCAGATACACACACACACATACATGCTGTCAGGCTAATATACGTTAATAAGTGACTAAATTCTTAGCTGGCCTTAACGTGACGTTTTAACTACATTTTTTGCGGTTAGTCATTTGTATATTAGCAAAACTATGTTAGAGATGTGTATGGCTGCTATTTAGTTGCTGTTGATTTTTTGACATATATATTATTCAGAATTAAATCATATGCAAATCGTGTGCCTAAAATGCTAATTCTGTGTGCTTGTAGAACTGTAAGTTAGATTTCAAAGTTATAACTGTGCTTGCTATCTTATGACATAAATTGGTTTTTGAATTAAAAATTGATATATGTACTTATAATGGATCATGTGAATGACGTGATCTAGTTGTTGTGATATGATGTTGTATTACTGGACAGTGGACTTGTTTTTGTGCATGAAATTGTTCCATTGGTTACTGTTTATCCAGAAACAGATCTTCGCCTCTTACTGGCTTGTCTGCATTTTCTCAGTTTTTTCCCAAATGCCTACTGAAAACATGATGAATGATTTAAAATGTTGTGAATTAATTAGAAGGTCTTGATGTTCTGCTGATGGATTGCTGTTGTCACTGTTTTTGTGGTTTGTATGAAAGACCCCAAGGACCATGCACAAGATCCTCAGGACCATTGTTGATAGAGGCATATGGTAATATATGATTGCTTACTTACCTGAGACTGTTAATGTTCATTATATCACTGCACATTGCTTATAATACATTTCATTTTAGATTTAATTACTTTAGTACTCCTCAAGGTTTTGGAGAATTTTTAATTATATTATATGAGATTCTGTAGAATGATTTAAGACCATTTCTAAATTACGTTTTACGAGCTGCCTGCCTGTTTTATTAAGTCGTTGGCTATTGATTTCAGCCTTTGGTTCTACTTGTATCTGATATGAGAATTTAATGCGTTCCTAATGCTCTGCGAACTGTCCATTAGTGAAAAATTTTCACGAAGTCATCTGTGATATCATTAGTGCCGTGTGTGGTTTAACATTAATACAAGTGCATGCAGTGTTGCTTGCATTTCCATACATGCATGTTTCTGAAAACTTCCTTCCATGTTAGGCAATTACATAGTTTTGCTTTGCATGAGATGGTTTTTGCTGCCTGAAATCCTGCCGTCTACAAAGGCAGGTACTGCCGATTGAGATTCTGCCTCAGTGGTCATATGAACATATACACAAATGGGCAAATTGTCGTGCCACGGTCTCATAAACATTCATATCTGCGCGTAAATCAATGGTCCATCTGAATAGTTAACTGTGTGAGTGCTTAGACGTTCCAGACTTCATGAATATCCGATGATAGGCTGTATCTCTTGCACCTGCTGCCCTTGTTTAGAACTTATTGATAGGACGCACCAAAGGGTATCTATGATTCTGCTTGTAATGGGTGAACTGGTTGTTATGGTAGAACCTTCTGCTTTCTTGCAGTTTTCTCATTTTCCAAGAACCATAGCGGAAAGTGCTGTGCGTGTCATTTCACGGAAAATGCATGATTTTCACTTTTGTGATCCCTTGAAGATTATGTTGGCAAACGTACACTATCTCACTTGCCTCTTCCAGAATCTTCATCCTGCGTTGATAAATGGAGCAGACTGAATAAACATGTAGGCATAAAATGTTCAGTGAAATATTACATGCTTCTTTTCATGAGCAAGTCAACAATGGGATGTGGAGACAGGTTGATTTCATTAATTCAGCACTAGGATTAAGAATGGCACTGGGAATTGGATTTGGTTGCTACCTAAGCAGTTGTCTTTGATTTTTAAGAAATCCTCTATCGTATATTAGAAACATTTATTCAATTTAAACTTATCATATTTCACAGCTCATTCAGTAGCTGATTTTTGAAGGAACTTGTTACGAGATGGAATGCAGTTCTCAGTAAATCGACTGTCCATTCGGCAATATCATAGTTGTTTGTGTGTTTATTTTGTAAGGAACTGTTGCAGCTAATTTTACCCTTAATTTGTAATGCCTCTGAGGCTGTCATGTGAGTTTTCCACCAGTTAGAGAGCCATATGCACAAGCATACTGTGCACAGAGTTCAGTACTATGGTGAATTTATATGAATGGGCTGCAGTAAATTGTCATTCAGCATTCTAATTGAAATGAGTGAATGCAACACTAGTGAAATAGCTGAACAAGTGAAAATTCCCTTTTCTGGCAAATGATTGGAAGAAAATTTGTGAATGCAGTTAGTGCACTTGTGAATGGAATGCTGTCAAACGTAGCAACTTCTTGCATCGTGTTCCGTGAAATCCTGGTTTGGCCACTGGGCTGGATGATCTGATGACTTTCAGATCCAAAAGACGTCACGCGATAGTGGACACCTCAGTGACAAATGTGTAGCAGTCTCTTCTAAGCCTGATTGGCAGTCCCTGTATTCTGCAGGACGTGGTGACCCAGTGTTTCTTCGCTCCCATATATCAGTGCATGCATCTCCATGGAGCAATCTCCTGTGGTCTCGTCACTCATTTCTGCTTGACACAACACAGGCTACTTTTTCAGGATTTATTAAGAGGTGTCTTTGCTCATTTGACTCATAGCCATGTGTTTCTAAGCTGTGATGCTGCAGAAGGATACATTCTTCAGACCTTAAGTCGTTTATTTCACTGAGATGCAGTGCAGCTTAACTGTTTTTGATTTTGACTTTTTTGCTGTTGAAGTTCTTTGGGATGCTTGCATTTCGTCTGCACTTAAATAAATCTGCTGACTTTTCAGTCCATAGATGCAAAAAACGTTTTATGTTTTTATTGTTTCTAAAAATTAACTTTTGTTTTAATTTTTTTATTTTCAGGAACATTCTTTTATTACTTGGGCTGTTGGGATTTTTTATGTCAGTGTTTAAATTTGTTTTTAAATAAAATTTGGATTACAATAAAGATGAATGAATTGTATTACAATAATAATGGTGCTTTTATTAAAGTTTATTTTCTTGATTTCTACTAGTAAGTTTCATCAGAGTTGGTCATCTGCTTCTTATTTATCACTAAGGATTAAAGTAATTTCCAAAAAAGTAACAACCAGAATTAGTTATCTTCCAGTTATACGAGTGAAGACTTTGGCATTAATGCAATGGAGAATAAATGTGATTATTTAATGTAAAACCTAATGTAATTACTGCTTCTGAAATTAGCAATTTAAGTAAGGTTAGTGCAAATGGGCCTTAACTAAGATAAAATTTTAAGAAAGTCTGTTATATGCTTATTCTTGTTGCTCATTGCCATTCATGCAGTATTAACCCCAATTTTGCTGTCTAATCCCGTGAGCTAAAGCTGCCTGTGTGGCCGTATATGTTAAACTCAGCACTGGGTACTTGCTATCTACTGGAGATTTGCTGTCTTTCTGATCTGGTTTGAGTTGTTGATGCCTTGTTGTTTGAGCTCATCATGAAATGAGTTCATGTCATTCGATCCACAAGGCATTATCTTGTCTTGAGTTGAAGTCTTTTATCGTGGTCTACTATGAGTTTACTAAGCACTGTCTGTTGGTCCATTGTAAATTGATTTCGTGTCATTTGATCCACTATGAGTGTATTTGTTGTCTTTTGGTCCATTGTGAATTGATTTCATGTCATTTACATTTGATCCACTATGAGTTTATTATGTTGTCTCTTGGTCCATTGTGAATTGATTTTTATGCCATTTGATCCACTGTGATTGTATTTGTTGTCTTTTGGTCCATTGTGAATTGATTTCATGTCATTTACATTTGATCCATTATGAGTTTATTATGCTGTCTCTTGGTCCATTGTGAATTGATTTTTATGTCATTTGATCCACTATGAGTGTACTTGTTGTGTTTTGGTTCATTGTGAATTGATTTCATGTCATTTACATTTGATCCACTATGAGTTTATTATGTTGTCTCTTGGTCCATTGTGAATTGATTTTTATGCCATTTGATCCATTATGAGTGTATTTGTTGTGTTTTGGTCCATGTGAATTGATTTCATGTCATTTATATTTGATCCTTCTTCTTCTGTCTTCTCTTCCGCCATTTATGGCGATGAGGCCTTTATGAAACTTCTCCAAACTTCTCTGTTCCTGATTGTTTCTCTAACTCCAATCAAGCTTGTGCCTCTTTCTCTCAGATCTTCTTTGACATTATCTATCCAGGTCTTTCGTTGTCTTCCTCTGCTTCTCTTTCCTTCTATGTGTCCGTGCAATGCAGCGTTTGGTAGTCTTTGTTGCATCATTCTGATCACTATGAGTTTATTATGTTGTCACTTGGTCCATTGTAAATTGATTTCGTGTCATTTGATCCAGTACAAGTTTATGCATTGTCTCATGGTCCACTGTGAATTGATTTCATGTCATTTGATCCACTATGAGTTTATTATGTTGTCTCTTGGTCCATCTTGAATTGATATCTGGTCTTTTTTGTCCATCATGAGCGATGGATGTTTTGATCCATCATGAGTCACATCCCATGATTTGATTCATCTTTAGTTGTTATCTTGTCTTTGTATGAATATGATGTGCCAACTATCCCTCGACTGTGGTCAGTTCTGCCGTGCTGGAGATGTTGTAAATCTGTTTTCAGTTGAGTGAGTTGTTTCAGGCGACTTGCTGATTAAATGCACGGAAGGCTGTATTCATGCAGCACTATATTGAGTTGGCCTTTCGTTGCTTTGCTAATGTAATATATCATCCTTGTCTTTCATAGAGTTCTGTTACTATATTCATGTATGACTGAACAGTAGCACAGTCAACTTGTTTCATTTTGTATTTCCATACTTGTGAGTTTTCATGTTTTGTCCCTGATTGCAGTGACATTGTTGACACATTGAACAGAAATGCAGAACGTCTCAAAACTACACCTGTGCAAAAATATTGAGGTTGCACATATTTGACGATGTGATTTGTATTGATTTGATGTGATGAGCCCAGGATTCAAACCCAGGTTATAAAGCCAAATACAGTAGTCAATGCTTTAGCCACTGTACTGGCATGCATCTACTCTTACCAGTAGCATAGCACTTTTTAGTACCTCTCATTATCACCATCATTCCCATCAGCATCATCATCAGTCATCATCATCATCACTAATATTGTTATCAGCATCATCTTTGTTACTGTAATTTCCTTAGCTATTGTTATATGTTTCAACTACACTTCTGATTCGAGCATCCAAAGCCATTCTATCAAATGCTGACAGTATCTCATATCAATGGTAGTGCTTGTCTGCTCTTTGCTTGTCATTCACCTGTCAACAGCTTTTGTTGTATAAGGCTTTCAACCTTCATAGCCTAGCTATAGCTACTTGGTGTATTGCCTATTCGCAAAAGTTGATAGGCTGTACATAATGTATGGTATGTTTCACATTGAAATGCCTGCATATATTGGTGGCCAGGTATTCTTTAATTTTTCTCAGGGCAAAGCATTCACTGGTCAACAACAGAACTATCGTTGACAATGTTAGTCTGCTATCTTTAGATATCTTAACTGAATCTGTGGACATTTTTACTGCTGTTTTTAATATGAGTACAGTTATAAGCAGCAGTTGCTGTTACTGAATTTTAGGCAATACAGGATGATATTGTTGCACAGAAGGATATTGAAACAAATGAGAAAAAGATTTAGAAGAAAATAGAAAGAACGATGAAAGTGGGTGGGGAGAGTATTGGAAGACAATGCAAAGAGAATGGAAAAAGAGAATAGGAAGACATTACAAAGAGAATGGAAAAAGAAGAAGAGGTAGGAAGAGAATGGGAAGACAATGCATAGAGGGCGGGATCAATATAAGAAGGCAATACAGAGGGGTTGGAAGAGAATAAGTTCTAAGACAACGAAAAGAGAGTGGGAACGTAAAAGGAAGACAGTGGAGGAATTGTTGGAAGAGTATTGGAGAAATGGGAAACCAGTGAAGAATGCCTGGGCTTGGAAGAATATCTGATAACTTATGTGACTGGAAATGACCATATAAGCTTATCTGTAAATTAATGTTTAAGCCATAAAATAAATGAACGAATGTGTGTGAATGAGTGATTGAGAATGAATGCAGAGCATAGTTGGCTATTATTAAGGAATCACATGTTCTATATCATGTAACTAAAGTTTCATTAAAATACACAAACAAAAAGTGGACTGACCATTTTCAAGTTTCACTTGAGTTGAATGGAGCAGCTAGCGTGAACTCTCTTGGTCTTCCTTTTTCATCTTCTTGTTATCATCAGGATTTGTATACTTGTGCTTCATACGATTTTTCCACTTTTCCATTAATAAGCTGGTGCTGTTGGTTTTTGATTATGTGGGTTTTTTAAAATTCACTTTATTGAGCCTGAAGAATTGTGGAGTTTATGTTTACAATTAACTCTTTACTGCTGTTGAATTGCATAGATGTGTGTGTGTGTGTGTGTGTTATACACATGTATATATATATATACTTACATGTATAAATATATTTAAAGTGTGTGAAAATCGGTAAAGGTAATACCTTTTATAACCTCTGAAAATGGCTGTTGTAAACAATGCATTTTAAAGTTTGTTGAGAATGGAAATTGAGCTTAACTTGCATGGAAGAGAATTATTATGCAATAACATATCAACTTTCTTGATGATGTTTGCCAGAAAATATTAGTGGTTGTGCGGTTGATGTCGGATTCAGGTGTTTTAGACTTAGAAAATAATGCACCTAAAATTTAATTATGGCCTCTCAGATTTACATTTAGCTCAGTGGTACCCTTTATGCAACCCTTTTAAGCCGACCCATAGTTAGCTTTATGTCTACTTTAAGTGTACTCTGAGCAGCTTCCAGTTGTTTGAAAGACATTAGCCTTTGTTCTTTAGTGGCTTGGGGTATACCTGGAGTATACTCAGTGTGTACTTTGATTGGATGTGGAACACACCTATAGTCATTTGAGCAGTTGCTTGATTAGAACAGTGATAGTTTTCTTATTATACTGGGTCAGATTGCCTTTCAATTCATTGCCATTCTGTTCTTGTATTATCTGAGCGGTGTTTTGTGACTTCCGAGTCCAACGGTTTTGCTAATTCATGGTGTGTATCTCTGCTATCATGCTCACTTTTGTATTTTTCACCAAAATTATGGTGCTTTTTGTCCCCATGTCTGCCTTTTTCTCTTTGTATTATCTTCATCTTTTTGGTCTTTTGATCTTCATCTTTCTGGTCTTTGCTGGGTCAAAAATAAGTAAGTATTCTCTTTCTTGTTGTTTTAGGCAGTTGTACACTTGCTTTTAGATTAGGATAATGTATAAATATTGACTGAATTAGATTTGTTGGAGAAGGGCAGTTTAATATTTATGAAAGAATTGACTGCTGTAAATAAAAAGTTGAAAGGCAAAAGGCTTTATTCGTACAAAATCATACAGTATATAATTATCAGAATCTTTGAACAAATATGAACAGAAGGTGGAAATGACAGCACTTTGGATGTGATAATAACTTGTCACAGAATAGACACTTTTTCATCTACTTCATTATCTTTGAGATGATTTTCTTTTACTAACGCTGCATTTTCTTTCAGTTGTGGACTTGTGACGGTATTGTTACCTGTTAAGGCAAAGGCAAAACCATTCCCGAACAGACTGCATGCAGTTGAGGGTCTTAGTCTACAAGGCCATTATTAATGCACAGATGAAACAGATCAGCTGGCCTTGATATTGGGGCTCTGAAATAACTCACAATGTAAAAGATATAAAAATTTCTTTAAATTTTACTGAGAGTTTATACTGAATTTCTGAAATTACTCTTTTCATTGTCACGTGCCAGTAAAACAGTATTTATGCAGTTCTCTGCATGGCAGTGTTTTAAGGTCATTGTAGTGGAAAATGACAGTTTTCACTTTTTTTAGATGACAAAGGTTTGTATAGCACAACAATCCAGCTACCTGGTCCAACAGGTACAGTATTACTTAGCAAGGTAATACGTCAGTTGTTGGTGCTAAGTAACTGTTTGTTAAGGACTTGCTCAAGGTGTCTATACGATGTCACAGAATAGACACTTTTTCATCCTACTTCATTATCTTTGAGATGATTTTTATAAAGATTCAAAGATTCTGATAATTATATACTGTATGATTTTGTACGAATAGAATCAAGGCTCAAAGCTGCACATCGCACACTGCGTTTAACTACAAGGCCATCGTATACATTAAGATATGAGCATGTAACCTCTGTACATAAATTTTTGCATTGGCTTCCTGTTTGGCAAAGGATCTGCTTCAAATTGGGACCTGTAGTTTACAAAACATTGTGGTGTGGCCAACCAGCTTAACTTAAACCAACTTAAATCAGTCATCATTTCCCAGAACCAAGTCATCCAATTACCTTGCTCTGAACTAGAACTGTTCTTGAAAAACAAGCTTTTTAGGTTGCTGAACCTAACTTTTGGAACTCTCTTCCTGCATCTGCTTGTTCTGCTCAGTCTCTTAAATGATTTCAGTCTCAACTTATGATTTGCATTTTCGGTTGACTTATCCATCAGTCTCAGTGGACAAACTTTCTGGGTATTGACTTGATTTTGCAAACTGAAGTTGCAAATTAATAATTATGTAACTCAGTGTGTGCAAGTCCTTGAAAGGCTAATTATCAGTTTAATGTCAATGACTAATTGGTAATGAAAGTAATTATCTAAATACCAATAACGAAACAGTTGAATGAGACTGGGGTTGCAAGAAAAGACAACTGCCTTGCTCAAGTTTTGGAGAAGAATGAATGTGGAGCCAACTCAAATAAACCTGTGGCCCCTGCATAATTACATAATTATTTAGATGTTTCGTACTGAGTAGGACAAGGTTATAGTTGGGATGAGCAGTAAGAAATTGAGAATTATCTTATGCATTTCTTTTTGTTGCAGCTTTATCGCTAAATGCACCAGCGGTACACAAGTCAGTCAGCATTGGTGGCAGCCAAGTTTTGGACTGTGATATCAATTACCCAATGGGACAACAGGTGGAGCACATCATGACCTGGCGCAAGCAAGACGCTGAGGTACCCATATTCATCCAGTTCAATGGCTACCCACCCCACATCGACGAAAAGTTTCAGGGACGCATCCGCCTTGTGGAACAGGGTTCCATCGAGATCAGTGATGTTCGGATTCAGGATGAAGGGTGGTACCAGTGCTTCATAGTGTTCCTCAACGGCTCAGATGAACCTGGAATCAATGGAACACGCATTTTTATCTCCGTCAATGGTAAGTTTGGGTGCATGATAGTCTAGTGGGTAGTGTTTTGGACTGTCAACCCAGAAGTTAGGTTTTCAAATCCCCAATGGGACAGAAAGATGTTCCACTTGTGTCGCTAGTGAGCTAAGTTATGAAATGAGTACACCAACTGTACACTGTTGGTAGGAAGATCAGGTGGTGAGAGAGAGGACTGGCCACCCATCTTCATTTGCTGAGGGTAAGAAAAATATGTAGTTGCTAACACTACATACCCATGGCTGTGTGGAAGCATTGAGTTTAAGTTAGAGTAAAACAAGTCCACATAGTCAAATGACTCGTTAATGGTGACACTTTCACTTTATCACTTTCTTGTATATGACATCATTAAATGTCAGCCTTATTCAGTCCGTCATCTTCCACTAAAATGATATTTTCCTACTTTAAAAATATTGCATTGTTTGGTTTTCCCTCTTCACTGCAAACTGTATGCATATGGCTTTGCAGATCAGCTCTTCATGTTTTTGCTGAAGTCCCTGATTAAAATCTGTATTTTTCAAAAACTTTATAAACTTGAAAGGTTGTTTTTCTTCAGTGGAGAAGGAACTTTGATGCTTGCCCTCTGCCATTATGATATTAGGTCTAATCCAAAGCTGTCCTAGGCTCTAATAATTTCTATATATCTATTATATGTATATGTTTATAAATACTTATATGAATGGGAAATAGATATTGCATGACAGTACTGATATATGTAATACATCTCACTAAAACCAGCAATCAGAGAAAAGAAGGAAATGTCTGCAGGACATCACTGCGTGTACGTGTGCTGCCGAGAGCTACCAAAATGATTTAGGGTTGAAAGGACCTGAGCTATGAAGAACGGTTGGAAAGGTGTGGGCTAACAATATTAGAGAGAAGGAGGAACAGAGGAGACCTAATTGAAGCTTATAAGGTCAAAACTGGAAAGGAGGCACTGCAGTGGTAGAGATTCTTTGAATTAGCAAGGAACAAGATCACTTGAGGCCTGCGATATAAATGTTTTTGAGAAACCATAAGGACCAATAGGGCAGAAATTCTTTAGTGCTAGAGTTGTAAACTTATGGAATAGTGTGGATGATAGTACTGTCTCGGTCACTATCACGGCTTTCAAGAAGAAACCAGGAAGAATGGGCTATTAAACATTACTGGTTAATTTGCAGCAGTTTTAACGCAGATGACTTGCCTTCTGAGCCATGTTAAACCCTTGTTATGTTATGTTTAACATTGGTGTGACCTCGCATATAGTATGGGAAATTTTCCACAGAAGGGACGTTGTGTCAAACAAACAATACAGATGCTCTGAATGGGTTAGACTAGTTACAGTGTTTGGCTACAACCTGCCTAAATTCTGTCTTACATCAGACTATATGCAAGAGACATTGCTTTGGCTTATGGTCAAGGACCGGGTTAGGTTCAATATCCTCCTCTTCCTGAGGAGCTCTTTAGAGGGTGTAAAATGGAATACATCAAGGGTCTTTGCGTTGTGGTCTTGGGCCTGCTGGGTCAAAGATCATTGTTAATACCGGCTCAGATAACACAATTCCGACACATCGTTCTTTCTTTTGTGCTAAATAACTCCTATGAGACAATCTTCTCACAAAGAAAATCTCAACTGATCAGCAGTAAAGAGTTGAAGAAACATTTGCATCTTGTCTTAATCTACACCTATTAGATCGGACATAGAACTGTTCTTCCACAGAAAATTTGAGCCATTCTGTGATAAAAGATCAAGAATCATTTTCATTAAAGGTGAGCATCAGTTAAGACTTTAATCAAAATTCACTGCCTGATTACACATTTTATTTGTTTGACTACTGCTGTAATGCATGGAGGAACTAAATTTAATCAGAAATCTGCAATGTGCTGTACAACAGATATTTTGCAGTAACTGAATTAAGTTATAAAAATTTAAAATAAAAATAATTCTATATTTGTTTATAATATAATTATGAATTTGGCAAAATTGGCTGCAGTTTTATAATGTGGGTAAAAGAATGTTAAATATGACTGTCCGTGAGTTTTGAGGATTTTGCAGTTGTACTTGCAGTTCACCCAGTTGTGCAGACAGCATAGTTTATTTGCTTAATTGCAAAATTGTTTGCAATTTTCATAATGTGCATTAAAAGAATGTTATAAACTTTTAGATTTTCTCATAGTTCAGACGTTTCTATAAGTTGAACTTGCAGTTCTACCAGTTGTGCAGACCAAAGTAGTTTGTTTAGTTTGCATTTTCCATTGTGTATGAATTACTCCGCATTTGTTTCATTTCCCTAGCACAAACTTTCAGTACTGAATCAAAACAATCAAATGCGTTAAAAATTTAATTGTGTTAACATTTTAACATGTTATTTGTGTTAGTAACATGTTAAATGCCCACCACTGATTTTCATATTATCTTAAGTCTCACCTTTTAGATCTGACACACAGGATGGTTTCAGGGCAGTTCAGAGGCACTTAAATGTCATTGTATAAATATCTTTTAACACCTGGACCATACCAGTGGTGATAGAGGTATGTGATGAGCTTAATATGCACTGTCTTGTGTCAGTCCATTTCTTTGGAACAGTCTTCCTAGGTTCAATTGTACTGTTTCTTTGAACTCAGCTCAGGTTATGCATTCATTCCCTTCTTATATTAGGGCACACCTGTTAAAATTCCTTATACAGCCTTGTTCACAGAGCTTTTGAGGGGTCCTGAAAATACTCTATACAGATGCATAAATACCATACGTATAGCATGTTTATGCTTAGCATAAGATGCAAGATAAAAATAGGAGATGAAAATAGGAGAAATTTGTGCAGATAAAAAGACAGACAAACAGAACAAGATACAGACAGAGGCAGAGTTTAGGATGTAAAGTAAGGAGAAGAGATGATAAGAATTTGCGGAAATCAAGCATAGCAAAAGAAGGAGGTGAAAAGGAGCAACAGATGGCAGTGGAAGTAAGAAGGGACGAGAAATGACAACAGTGAATTGTTGAATGCTGAGATAAATAACCGTAGGTAGAATTAAATAAATCCTCTGACAGTTTCTGTTGTGTCAACGAACGAGTGACATTCAAAGGCACTTGTTGAATTTTATTGTGATGCTTGTTTCTTGGATAGGAGGATGGGTCAAATGTAATGTTTGCCTATCCCACCATTATTAGAGGAAATGTCCTCAGCAAACACCAAAGCTTGCCATAAAGGCCATTATATGCTCCAATAAATAAGGGTGTTATAACAGAACAATCCACAATTGTTTGCTGGATCTGAGGTTTTGCAACTGTTGGCATTAAGATCACCAATGTTCCACATATCTAAGCCACTTGCTTTGGTCTTCTGCTTTGCAGATATCACCAATAAAATAGTTCTCATTGTGCAGTTTGCACTCATTGCTTTTATTTCTGCCCAAGATATATTTTTGGTCCAGTATCTGTATGAAATGTATTTCCAAAAATGTCCAAGTTTTTTGTTGTCCAATGAGCTGCAAGTATAATTCTAATAATGATAGAAATGATGATAATAATAATGATAAGCTTTTTATTATATAGATCACTTATTAGTATATTACACAATATTTGATTATTTTAATGGTTATAATGTTAGCAATAATATGAAGATGATGATCATGATGATGATGATGATGGTGGTGGTGGTGGTGATGATGATGATGATAATGATGATAATGATGAAGATGACGACAATGTATCCAGTGCTACAATGCGATAGCACTTCGAGGTGCATTTGCTGATGATGTGGAAGACTTACTAACAGCTTATGATATAAATAATAGTAGCAACAATTGTAAAATTAATTGAAATGTTTTATGAGTGTACTAGATTATCCTACACAGAGCACCAACGCGCTTGTTCGGTGAAATGTCTGTTCTGGGATATACCTATTGCTCTCTGTGTTAGCTAAAACCTTGCCTGCACTTTGTTCCTGTACCTCCCCCAAATCTCCCTCTCCCTATGATACCTCCCTCTCTCCATCTCCTTGGCCAAGTGCAGAGAAAGTACTAGGTTCTTTATGACTTGTGATGTGGCAATGGCATTATATTTTGCCTGTTCTAAACGTACTTAAAAACCCCGGACCACATACGTGTCTAAGCTTTTTATTATATAGATCACATATTAGTATATTACACAATATATGATTATGAAATTATTGATATATAAGGCAGCTAGCCGGACTGCATACAGTGGAGATCGATAGGTAGGCTGGCAGGAATCAAATGGGCATATCCACAGGCAGAACGACAGACAAACAGATGGACAGATGAACAGACAGAGCATGGAATAATGGGTCCTGACAGGATGTCCATGGAATCATTGATGAGCCATATTTTGGAGCTAATAATGTGTTGCTATCGTGTGTATTACTAGAACATAAATTTCAGAGGACGATCATCAAATGTTCACCGATCGATCTCTACCTGTACGCAGTGAACACTGGCTAAGTTGAGCTTAGATTCTGTAAAACAACAATGCAATGGTAATTTTGTGATCACACCTTTTAATACATCGTGCCATAAAAGACTAATAAACTGTCAAGTTATCAATAAATTGCAAATAAAAATAAGTGTCTTATGATAGAGGGAATGAATCAAGCCCATCATGCAACTGAAACAAAGTCAGTCTTCACTTGTCAGTCTCAGAAGATTGACTTCTGGGAAGAATTGATGTGACTCACACTGTTACCTGGCATTGGACCTGACCCAAGTTTTGCCACATTTGTTTTGCTTGAAATGTGACAGGGTAATTGCTATAAAACGAGGAAATTGAGAAGCTCCAAGTCGTTTTAACCAAAGTAGATCATAAATTCACTGCTACACTTTGGTGATTTTTGGTAGCAACAAAAATGTTAAGTCTAACTGTTTCTCGGACTTTCATTAAAGACGAACTTGTTATGGAAAAGTTGCCAGGATTATTTTCAGATTAAGGTCTGCAGCAAGCATTGCCTTGAGAGACTGGTACCTTGATAAATTTTTCAGCGGCATGAATTCGGCACAGAATCTAATGCCTTCATCAGTCAGAATTGCTGGTGTAGGAGTGAGCTTTTAAAGCCCTGCTTCCAAATGTCCTTCAGTTTGCACTTGTTGTGTTTGCTGTTACTCTAACAAAGACTTTGCATAAGTCTTCTGTGGGACATGTCTGTCCAGGGATGCTGGTAGCATCATATAATAGAGGAGTGAATGAAGACGTGTTGGCCCCAGTGGATGTTACTGATGAAGGTGGATGTTCAATCAATCCTAGTGACTTTTTCCTGTGTCA
Source organism: Norana najaformis (assembly GCA_964023275.1). NCBI lineage: Eukaryota > Metazoa > Annelida > Clitellata > Crassiclitellata > Hormogastridae > Norana > Norana najaformis. The sequence goes on from OZ029922.1 coordinate 13,701,975, forward strand.
CTGGGGAAGCTGATTACAGCAAAAAACTTGTTTAGGTATAGAAACTTCATGTCTGACATATTTGGTTTTTTTACCTGTCCGAAAATGTAACTTTGAATAGGCTGTCATCTTTAGCCCCAGGTGCGTCTTGGCTGAAATAGCACAAGAGGAAGATGCTTGAGCAATTGAGGCAAATTTCTGGTCCAGAGGTAGTAGTATTTGTGAGTCTTGTTGCTTTTCCTAATGCCGTGCTTAAGAGTTGTACTAGAGTTGTTATGCGTGCTCTAGGTAATCATTAGAAACTGCAGATCGCTTGCATTTTTAGAGAGAAAGGAGTTTGACTGGGAAGAGAAGGTGTGGGTAAGATGAGATAATCACTCATTAGATGAGCAATTTTTTAAAATAGTCCACTGATGCTTGGTCCTGGAGTTGAAGGTAGTCAAATAATATAGCGTTGTGTGGGTTGGCAAGAAATTGTCAATTCACTTGATGCACTGGATTTTAAATCCAGACTTGTTAACAGTCTCCTGCCGTGTGAACCCTGCACACAGGAGTAGTTTGCATGTATAGTTACACATATGCACATTATATACATGTATATATATTGGATGGATTTGTCTACTTACATATTCTGTTAATGTACTTTAAAATGGAAATTGATGCCTACGACTAGACTGCAAGTTTTAGTGCGTTGCTATGCTTCGTCACCTGCATGTGCCTGACACAAAAGAAGCTTAGCAGTTTCAATTGTGTTCAGTTTAGATCTGTTTAAAGACTATCCATCCAGCCACATACAAAATGCCGTGACTCTCTTCGGTTCTTCACCTCAGGACAGTAACTGAAGACCTGCCACTGGAGGTCAAACTCTGTTAGCATCTGTCTACTCGTTTTTACTGATATGTAAAATTTCTGACCAAAAAAATGCATGTCTACCACTGTGCAGAATAGAGCTTTGCCCAAGTTGGCTTGTCACTGTGGAATAGGTTGTGTATGTCTATATGTATATATGTATATATGTACATAGGTATTAATGCATGTATTTATGTATGTATATATGTATGTATGTTTGTGTGTATGTGTGTATCTAGACACTTACTACAGCATCTTTTAGCACCTCACAAAAGAGCAGCCTATAATAGCATAAGCGTTTGTCAAAGTTCATTAAGAACAAAAAGTTCATCTGTAGGCAAATAAAGTTCCAATAACTAGAAAAGGCAACCTAAAACCGTAGCAAGTTTTTATGTTGCCTAGGAATTTGCTGTAGCAAGACAAGAAATTGGGAGACCTCAGCTGCATTCAATCCACATTCATGTTGTGGTTTGATGTTGGCTGGTTTATCATTGCCAACACTGTCTTTGTGTAGCTGCAGTATATAACGAGCATCAAATTTTAAATGGTGCCATAAAATTGGCACTAAGCAATTTTATGCAAACGTCTTGCTCAAGATTGTTACTCAGAGACTGATTACTGACGATGGTTTCACAGGAGAGCGGCCATTGATTGACACCGTGTGTGTTGTGAAAATGGCACCATAACTGCATGTAGCTGGATATTTATATAGAGCCTGTTATGGAACCTATCAAAGGTGATTATATTTTATGTAGTCTCCAGTTATCTAGATACTTAATACCGGGAGCGACTCTTTGTTGGCTTCGTTTCTGAGAAATTTCTGTTAAAGAGGCGCTACTTAAATTTATGATTACATTACAATAAATACAGTGCCTTTATGAACCTCTAAAAGGCAACTATAGTCTCCAGATTGGATTAATTTTAGAGATTTTACAGCCTCATTGTAAGTTGATTACTGCTGATTATAATATTTGATGCCAAGTGTCAAATTTTTTTCATCACTGAAATGACAGATCAAACATGAACTGATAAGAAGGATAAAGACATTGATTTCTTAAAGATTTCACATTTTAACTAACCCTTGAATACTTGCAATTTGTAAGGCATGATAGTAAAATTTATTTGCTCTCTGTATTGGGAACTCTTAGAAATCACTGATACGCAGTCCAAGCAACTGTCAAGCCTGATTAATTATTTTGCATCAACCTTTGGAAGAACCATAATTGTGGCCCTGATCTCTATTGGATTTTTCATGTCCAGCTCAGTGGGCCATTTTAAAATAAACAAGGCCGCTGTCATCAATTTTGCTGTGTAACAATTAACAAAAGTGATTTATGTGTTATATCTGTCACACATGTACTTACAATACAAAAACCACCAGAATACCTTGGTGAGCAAAGCAGCTTTTCTCTTATGGCCCCTTTCCCCAAATCTGTTTAGGTTGCTAAACACACAGATGATAATTTGGGACCCTGGCAGGCAGGCTGCTACTTATGCTGAATAAATTGATGTCATATTAGGTTACGTTAGAATTTTTCTCTAAAGGTGTTAATGCTCTTGAAGTGGGATACATTAGTATTACATTAGGATAAATTGCTGTATAAAATATTTATGGATTGCAAGAGGAGTGGGTCTTGGATTTGAAGTGTGGGGTGGAATGATGTTAGGGTCTGACAGAATAACAGCCTGAACATTGGGCCAGCAAGTTAAAGGGTTTGGAATGACATGAGACTGCATATCGTTTCATAGTTAAATGCTTCTGAAGGCAGTTTCCAATATACAGTAATCTAATGACTTCTATAGTCCCGTTATCATAATGTACAAAGTGTCGATCAGTGGTCGCTTCAGGTGTAACCATAGGTGGTCAAAATTTGACATCTAATGGAGAAGCCTGGTCTAAATTCGATAGGTCAGAGAAACCAGAAATCAGGCTACGGTGGATAAGTAAGTTGAGCATACAGCCAACATGAACAGGCTACTTGCATAGTCCGAGTATGCTAAATATCAAAAGAGTACATGTAATTGCAATTATAATTATAACAGAAAATTTATATATTAACTCTTAAGAGTCTCTTAGAGTCATAATGTACCATACATGGCTCTCAATCAGAAAGAATTAAGAAACCGATGTATGTGATAATTACGGGGCTTGCACTGCTGCTGTCTCTTTCATGTGTTCTCATAACTCATTCGCAATTAACTGTTTTAATATCATTTACTTAGTATGTCGATGCTTTCAATGTCATTCGGAGAAATCGCTGGTTCCTTTAAACATGAATTGGTTAATCTGCAGTAAGCTGAAATGCTTTGTAGAAGTTGTGCAGAAAAATGAGCCAGCAGCATAGGTAGTTTTTGTTTAACGATGCTGTGTCATGACGAAGATGATCAGTGTCGCCCTACTCCTGTATTCATGCTTGGGGCTGGTGCCACCTGAGCATGACAGTGGCAGAGTTAGACAGCAGAATCTTGAGTTTTCAAAGGCCAGACAATGAAATGTGAAGACAGAAAGACAGGCAGACAGACCCAGACAAACAGACATGCAGGCAATCAGCAGAAAGGCAGGCAGGCAGACAGACAAAGACTTGACTGGAACAGGTGAGAGTAGAAATGCAGAATGGACTTCTGATTAACAAATATTTATCAGGTGGGGGCTGATAAAATTACGTAGATTTTGTCAATTGAAAATTATCAATATTGAGTCTGTGGCTGGAAAATCTGTTGGAAAAGAGAATTTCACATCGACCTTCAAGATTTTTAAGTAAGTGTATGTATCGAATTCATTGAGATGGAAAATATAAGAAAACAACTTTTCAGCCTTGTCTTTAAGGGTGACTATGGAAACAGGTTCTTAGATTGCACACACTCTTCAAGCACTCCTGTTCTGCAAATTATATCCTGATTTTTTCTTTTCCCCTTACCTTTCTCGCCACTTCAAAACTCAACCTGGAACCAAATATGACTTTATCTGCCTACCGATTTGATTTTTACTGAGTGCCTGTAAATGAGCTGATTCCACAACTTCACGTTCTTTGGGTGCTGTAGAAATCTCAAGATTACTATTAAGAAAGTCATATAGATCTGTTAGCAACAATGAGATTGGCATACTTAGAAATTCTGGGTCATAGCCAGTTCTATGATGGGGAGAGCAGTTCCCATCAGAATCCATGGACAAGCTTTATAAAGCCAAATTCATGTTTATTACACAGTATTTTGCCAGTGAATGGAATAGGTGGAAAATTGGAAAAATAAAGACTTGTTCAAGAAAAAAATCAGTCTGTGGCAAGGGGGCCATTGTGGACCCCTGCTAAATATGACACCGGACAATAAAGTGGCTTCAATGCTAGATGTAATCTGTCTAATAAAACAGAATAATGGCGTGGCCAACACAGTACAGTGCATAGTGTGTCTATAGTAATTAGACAGATGTGTTGCTACAGGCCAGGATGATTTTGATCTGCTTTACTTTCAAGCATCTTTTGCTTATGGATGAACTTATCATATCTTATTGAACGCTTAAAAAATTTAGCCTAGTGAGAAATGCCTTTAGAAAAGTTTTCAAAGCCATTCTACAAATGACCAAAACTACTTACTTTATACACTGCTACATGAAAGAGCATTTTTATAGAGCCTGACAATCTGCCTTTTCTGCAGCATCTAAAAGAAACAGTGGAAGCACGTAATGATCGAAGCCAAGCTGGTGATGCGTCCAATCGTTTCATGCATTGGGTACATGTCTTTTGGAATGCATTTGGAGCACTGGCAAGGATGTGGAGTGCATGTCTTGCAGTGCAGCAGTTTCAAGTCCCTGCAGCAACGACTGAAATCTATGAACAATGCTTCAAAGAAAAGGCCGACACCAATGGTCTTCATTGCCATAAGAGATCATTAAGCACTGGATACTACTACTTTTGTCCAGGCGCTGGATGCTTTGAGTTGAGTGCTTTATGGGAAGGCCAGAGGCCTGCTGTTAAATAATACGAATAATATTATGATTTGCCATTGAACGTAGACAATCAGTTGAAAACAGATGACACAGGTATGTGATGTGCTTAGGTTGGTGGTGGAAAATGTCTTTTGCTGTCCCTGTATCTATTTTTCTGTTGGCTTCTGTCTATCTGTCTGTCTGTCTGTCTGCCTGCCTGCCTGCCTGCCAGTCTGTCTGTCTGTCTGTCTTTCTGTCTGTCTGGCTGACTGTCTCAGTAGTTTTCATCTGTTTTGCCATGGTAGCTGATGTCATTGTATGCAATGGCTCTTCAGGTGATTTTTTCCTCATCGTCTTCATTTTCTTATCATCCAGAGACTCCTCAGAAGTATTTTGGTCCTCTAGTTGTCTGCCTTTAAGCGACGTCTTGTCTTCTTCTACTACAGTATTCTAATATCATGGATTTCTGGAGGGACAAGATTGATGAAAGCCGTTATTAAGCCCTACAAAGACATTCATCAATTTTCTTCCTACCCTACCCTATCCTACTCTGCCCTCATCCTGCTTCAATCATGCATGATTTTGCAACTGATGTTTTGTCAAATGTCACAAGATGGTGACATGCAGTCAGTCGGAATTTGATTAACATCACACACTAACAGTTGGCTGTAAACACATGTTGAGGTTGTAGTGCCCTCTTTCGTTCTGGTTGAATGATGATACCCTCTGCATACAAGGGTTAACATGTTTCTTGTTATGTCTGCTATTGTTCTGAATTTTTCTAATCTATTTTAATCCAATTACTTCTATAGCGCTGTTATCATAATGCATAAATCAACAGTTGATGGTCCCAGTAAAAATCATTTGCCAGAGAAGCCAGGTAAGAACCTAAGAAACCAGAAGTCAAGCTTCAGTGGGTAAGCAAGATGAAACTGATGAGTTTTAAGTTTAGAGCTGAACAACACTAGGGAATCAACAGAACGCACTTCACTAGACACTAAATTCCAAAGCCTTGGATCAGACATCAAGAATACCAACCACTCAAATTTGTGGAGTTGTTGATATGTGTCTAGGAGGAATTAAGTCTTTGAAGGATTCAGTGGAAGCTTGTTGCTGGCCATCCAAGACTGAAATCCATAAAAACAGGAGCAAATGAAAGAAATAGTTTGGTATTATCAGCATAGAAGTAATAGTCTAGAGAGCTTTCAGTGAGCAGTGATCCAGGTGGGAGTTGTATATAGTGTAAACAGAAGTGGGCCTAGCACAGAAACTTGTGAAACACAACAGTTCAAAACAATTGGCATTAAAGTGAATTGATTGATATGAACTGCTTGAGTATTGTGGTGCAGATAAGATGCAAAGAGCAGAACCAGACAGGCCAAACTAATGTTGAGGCAGTTACTTTTCCTTTATCCATGGAGCTGATTATGTGATTGTGATTGGTTAATAGTGCAGTTTCATTGGAATGGTATTTGTGGTAGACAGACTGAAAAGGTAGGTGCAGTCTGTGCGACAAAAGGTGACACGCAACCCACAACTATCTTTTCCAGGATTTTGGATATGAAATCGAGATTAGAGATGGAGTTGATAGTGTGATAAGTTCTCTGGAGAGAGATGGCTTTTTAAGAAGAGGATAAACTATACCATGGACAAAGCTGGCAGGGAAGTAGCCTTCAGCAAGAGAGAGGTTGACCATGGGTCTGATAATTGGGCATCAAAGCAGTCGGTTAGAAAAGCAGTAGGAATGGGGTCTAGAATGTACTGCATATCAGGAGATGAGAAGATCATATTGTGAACCTTGGCCAGAGTTGCTGGTTGGGGTAAGCTAAGAGCCGGTGGAGGGGACATAAGGTATGATAGGCTATCAGACATAGGATGTTAGAAAACCTGTCTGAGAGCCGAGATCTAGTCTGAGAAGCAACTTTAGAGCCTATAGACAAAGAAAGGGTATGACAAAGAGCTCCGCATTGTACTACATTTGTCGTGGTGCAAGGTATTATTAACTGTCTGCCACATTAACTGTGGAGAAGATGAGTTTTCATAGATCAGCCGAGACAAGTATGTGGATTTAGCTGCTGAGACAAGTTTACAGACAGTGTGACACTGACTCCTGAATTTGAGGAATGAGAAGGTAAATGGAGGCATCGCCAACAACTTTCAGGCCGGCTACACAGCCTTCTGGAAGCAGCTATATCTGAGATGTACCAGGGCTGAGAAGGGCATGCAGCAATGTTTTTGGGCTTAGTGGGTGTCTCTGTCCAGGATTTTAGATGAAGTGGAATTTTGGTGGACAGCAAGCTCGGTGGCTGCCTGAGCTGGGGATGACCAGTGTGGGGAAGCAAGGACATCAGCTTTGAAGGCTGAAACATTGAGCAATTTCCAAGAGCTGTAAATAATAAAAGAGTGTGTGGAAAGCGATTTATAATGGAAAGAAGCCTGTGCAGTAATGGCAGTGTTATTGAACAAATATGACTCAAGGAGATACATTTTTAACAGCAGAAGAGTTAGACTGGATTATAAGAAGATTATCTGCCTTGTCGTGGATTGGAAATGAAATGTGATGCATGAGATCAAAGCTTGATAAAAGATCCTTAAACTTTGTGAATCATTGTCCTGAGTGTAAATTTTCCATTAGTTTTAGTGGCTGTGATAGAGTGCAGTGCTAGTGAACTTTTATGACATACTTTTCTCAGAGCTTAGAAGCGCCTATTGAAGTCTTGAATTACTTGTGTTGGAGGAGACAATTTGTTCAGTCTGGATTAAAAACAGTGTAATGGACCAGTATTTGCTTGTCAACTCGACATTTTTTAACCATGGTTTATTGTCATAGCCTACAATTTTCTGACGGGCATTTGTCCAATGTTTTCTTCTCTCTGGAGAATTCCTTTGGAATTTACCGTTTTGTAATGCTGCAGTCCACCTGGTTATGCCAAAACTTTCTATGTAAACTGTCTTTTAATTACCTTAGAAACTCATGAACCAGTTCTTCCATTCACCATTCTGTTGCCATAAGTTTGTTTCACTTGGAGGTCTGGTCATGGCTAAAGTAACTTTTTTCTTGAAAAAATATTGATATTTACTTATTGGACGTGTAAGTTGTTTTTGTGACTTTATCTTATCTATCCAGTGGCTTCTGTATGGTGCACTGATCACAATGCACATGTGATGTAATGTAACAAGGCATTTATTTAGCACCCCAGCTGATAAGTGTTAACAGCTCAGCACAGTTAAAAGAGAAGTTACTGCTTATCAGCTTTTAATAAAAAGATGCAGGTGGTATCCGTGACCCAGAAGTTACAGGTCTGGATGCTGAGGAAAACTTTAAACTACTTTCTTCCTTACTCTGAACCATCCCCAATGGATGCTTTCCTGTGGTTCGCTCCAGTCGGTGTTGTTCATCTGTGCAACATGTCTTTAGCAGTGTACAGTTTCCAGCCTGCTACAGATCTGCCTTAGTCACATCTCTGCTGCTCAAGAAAGAAGATCTGGACAATCCTTCTAACTATAGGCCAATTTCAGACCTAAATACTCTGTTGAAAGTTTTGGAAAATGTCTTCCTGGCTCGTCTCTTGTCTTGCTTCAGCAGCTGTTGTAATTTTAACAGTCATTAGTCAGCTTACTGCCGGCATCATTCAACTGAAATGGCTTTATTGAAAGATCCTGCTTCTGGACGACGTCAACCCACTCTACTGATCACAGTCTTCAACATGATCAACAAAGCAAAACTCATTGCTAGGCTGCAGAAGACATTCAGCATCAGCAGCACTGCACTGAATTGGATCCACAGTTACCCACAGATCAGTAGCAACACATCGATGTTGGACCACCAAGACTGCAGTCGTTTGATTGCTCGTATGGCGTTCCACAAGGGTTGGTCCAGTTTTTTGCCATTAATGGATGGATTTTAAGAAGAGTTTGTTAAATTTGAGCATCTGGTAACTGTTCCTTTCTTTGCTTCCCAGAGAACCTTACAGATCACAAAATAAACTTCTAGTTGACCAAATAGTATTCTTAGTCATTAGGCTTGTTAGTTCAGTAGCATAATTAGTAACTATACTTGCTAGTTAGGGTTTGTAAGGCAATTAGTATTTTAAAAGCAGTTAAGACAAGTCTTAAAATGAGCCTAATTAAATAAAAGCCTACTTAAATGACAAGTCTAACTAATGACCGTAATTAAATAGCAAGCCTGGTAGTTGCTGAGTGGTTAGAGCATTCAAATTGCAGCATGGAATCTGTGTGTTCAAACCTCACAAGAAAAATCAGTGTATTTATGCCACACACAAATTTTGTGGTCAGGTACATGTATAAAAATACAGGCAGCATCAATTAGGAGATTAGCTATGTACATGTAATGTACTGTTGGTCATCCCAGGTGTAAGGGGCACACTAGAAGTGTGGTGTTTTATCTTGTAACAAGAAAAGGAAATGACACCTCCCATAAGGCCCAATATGGAACATGTGACTTGTACTTTGCTAAGAAATAGTGTTTGCCAACTAGTCAACTACTGTTGACTGCACAAGAGAGAGAGTGTTTCTTGGTCTGCCAGACATTTTTCAGACTGACTTTATTCTCACCAGACTAACATTTTGTACAGCACGTCCTAGAGGCACTTCTAAGAGCATATAGAAAGCCCATGAAATAAGTCAAATTAGTGATTAATAAACATATGGCTAGATTAGAGGCTCTTATAAGCACATATAGAAATCCGATGAAATTAGTTAAATTAGTGATTAATGAACACGTGGTTAGATTAGAGACTCTTGTGAGAGTATATAGTAATCAGATGAAATAGTGAGTAAAGAACAAATTGTTAGTCTCTAAGCTTTTTAAGAGCATATAGAAAGCTGATGAAATATGAAATAAATCAACTTAGTGATTAATGAAGAGATGGCTAGACTAGAGGCTCTTAAATAAGAGGCTATGCAAAGTTTATGAAATAATTCATATCGGTGAATAAACAACAATTTATTTTAAAAAAAGTGAAAGGTGCATTTTGAAACTAAGAAATTTATAGAGCAAATGTTGCATTTGAGAATTATTTTGGACTCTTGGCCCTCATCTAGCTCTGCTTAGCCATCAGCAAACCTTTCCCTTAATATGTTACTGCAGATGGCTAGATATTTGCCAATTTCTCATCTTGTCTGTCAGTCAAACCTCTAACATTAGAATGAAGGTCCAGTGCGTTTCCCAAGGCAGTGTCACCTATCCTAACAAGCAGATTATAGATCCGATGTGTCAGCAGCTGGTGGTTTCTAGGACAGTTGCCATGACGCAATCAGTGCAGCAGATGCAATCTCCTGTCAGAAGCATCCCTGCTGGATGCGGAGTGCGATGCCAGCCTTTGTGTGCTGCTCTTTTTTTGGCAGAAGAAGATGACAGAGTTTTGGAGCCAATGTGGCATTTGGAAGAGCATTTGCAGAATATGTTGGCTGGAGTTATTCGGTTGCACTTGGACTGAGTTCTGCTTGTTGTGGTTGGTTGAGGGAGGAGTGAGGAAGGGCTCTTATCCTCACTGGGTCTGGAGACCTTGTGTCCAGTTGTGGCCGGAGGGTGGGTGGGTCATCCTGTGTAGTCATTAGTCGTTACTCAGTGGCTCTCTGTCATCTACCGGCTGTCCTCGAGCATCAGTTGCACTTTATTGGATGCTGCCCTCTTATTTACTCTTATGGATATGAAACTAACATTTGCTGCCAAATTTATGCTTTAAAGCCAGTCTCTTTGCTTCTAGATGTAACAATTTGGCCATTGCTCAGAAAACTAAACATATATACACTGTGATGTAGTTAGGATATGTGGACTTAGATACCATCCATTGACTTGTTTGTAAGCTTGTCTGCATGCATGCGGATGTAAAGGAAGAAAAGGAATGAGACAACAAGAGAAATTTTGTTAAAGCGGTTGACTACAACCTTCTTGAGAATCTTGAAATAAAGTTTAGAATAGAGATGGGTGATAATTGGAATGATGCTATTTCTGTGCTAATTCATATTAGGTCAGCATAAAGAATCATAATGTCACCTTTAGATAATGCCGTTCTCTGGTCTCTTATTTGCTCTTCCTTCATTCAACAGGCCATGAATTATTAAGACACGGCATAGCTTTCACTGGCAATTAACCTAATGGGACTGATTTCGAGGGAAGCAAATCACAGTTAACCAGTGGATAAAGCCTAGCAGCTGGAGCAGCTCGGAGAATCCAGGCAGATATAAAGTCGCGTAAATACTCCGATTTGGGGAGCTAAATCACCGTTGCAGGACTTCAGATGCTCTCAGCATATTTCGTTTGATTAGTGCGAAATTGTTGGCTTCTGGGTTATTGCTGGCTTTCTGCTAAGAGCACCAGCAATGAGAGAAAGTTTCATTGTAAACATTGGCAAAACAGAGTCCTAAGCTATTCTAACAGTTATACATGTACAATCAGGGATGTATTTAGAAATTCTGTGGTGATGTGGGTAATTTTGTATATAATGAGGGGCAGTGGTGAAGGCAGTTATTGTTGTTCCAAGAAGTTCTGTGGTGCTGTAAACTCTTGTCAGTGGTACCTAACAAAGTAAGTATCAGTGGTCGCATTTCCTGTAAGCCATGTGAAATAGGAAAGATGTATAGTGTGCCTTCATTAAATGAGTCAAATTAACTGTAAGCTGAGTTGTTGACATGCAGCCAGTAACTGAGCAACAATATTTTAAGCTGTTTTGTCAGATTTAGTCACAAATTTTGGGTTTCTTGATACCTCTGCGATAGAATGACATCAGTTCTTTCCCCATGAGAAGCAACATAAGAATGCAGAAAACTGGACTGGAACCTTGGGCTGCCCCGTAAAACTTATGCACAACGTCGCAAACTGGCTGATCCAGGTGAATCTGCAAAAGGCCATAAAATAGTATCTGGTGCCTCTTGTTTTATCTCTAGATGTGTCTTGGGCTTGCTGTACATAAGCCTTTTTGATATCTGTTGTTATTAATAATTGATTTCTTATTTTGTGCAGCTGTTGTTTTAGTTTAAAAGCTTTGTTTATGCCATATTTTATTTCAGCATAAAGCACTATCGGGATTTCTTACTTTTAAATGTTGAATATAAAACTTTTCTCATATTTAATGAAACCTGCCATAAATGTAATATATTAAATTACATGTTTGGCCCTTTTCATGATACTATCAGCTGACCAGTGCAGTTCCGTTAGAAACTGCCAGTGTTTGATGCTTTGAGCATTATGATAACAGCACTGTAGAAGTTTCAAGATTGGATTAGACTTCCTTCAGTACCAGTGAATTCAGACTCCAGCACCAGATTTAGCTGCTTACATAAGTGTCACGATAACTACATTTAGCAATTTAAGATTAGAAATGATGAGATATTGCAGTTTCGTGCAAGGTAGCTATACTGAAAAGGGATGTAAGGTAAAACCTTTTGATCATTTGGCGGATTTTCTCATTAACAAAACCAGCTGGCGTCCTCGGAACAACAAAAGCCATCCTCATAATTAGGTTACTTTTCTTAAAGCAAGGGTCTCTGTTGAAGGTTTCTGTCAAGGAGCACGTTTGAAAATTGCGTGTGACAAAAAATGCTGATCTTATATAGCTAAGAAGATGAAGGGAAGAAGAAGGTTCAAATCAAGACGTACATTTATTTGGATTTGTGGCAGTTTTTTGCATTCTGATCAGATGCAATATATCTGGTTCCCTGCTTGCGTGGCCATTATGCGAGGGCCTTTGTCACTGGTTATCATTTTTTGTGAACCTTATGTTAAGCCATGTTTGAATTTAAATGGTGAAGGTAAGATAAGTTAGGGTCACTTATGGGGTAAAACAAGGTAATGGGTCCTCATTTACACTCTTGCATCAGGTTAAACTAGTCCTTTTAGGACACAGTCCTGGAGGTTTAATTGAAGCACACATTTAACATAACTGTGTTCAGTAACTTGACAACCTATTCTAACACGTGCTGCTCAACACTTAAGTTACGTGATTGTCTCTTGGATTTATGACCCGATGCATTGTGACGCTGAGGTAAAATGCAAATACATCCTAGCAGAAGTGGGATCAATAGCAGTGTGCTTATATGTATGTATGTATGTATTTATGTATGTGTGTATATGTTTGTACATATGCATGCATGCCTGTATGTATTTATGTTTGTTTGTATGTATGTATTTATGTTTGTTTGTATGTATGTATTTTTGTATATATGCATGCATATATGTATGTACGTATGTATGAATGTATGCATGCAAGTGTGTACACTGTAAAAATCCATGGAAAGTTCCACCAGTTTTGGTGGGCCCAGTGGTCCCCCAATATTTGTCTTGAACTTCCACCAGTTGATAAGGTGAAGCCAAACCATCAACTGTAGGTGGTGGAATGGTCCACCGCTGCAAACATGGAATGGTTCACAACTTATTGGTAGAATGGTCCACCATTCAAAATGTGGAATGATCCACCTGTTTTTTGGTGGAAGGGCCCTCTGTTCAAAAGATGGAATGTGTACCAGTATTTGGTAGAAAGGTCCACCACTGAAACTGTGGAATGGTCCAGTAGCACAGATGTAAGTTCTGTTGCATCCCATTCCGCTGTATCCCTGTTAGCTATAAACGGCCAAATTACAGGGAGTCAGATTATTTAATTGCTTTATATTCAGTCTGCGGATGACTTGTTGGTTAAGTACAAATCAATATTACAATAAAATGGTGTCTTTCACATGGACCAATAATAAGACCTGTTATTATTAACACTAATAGTATGAACTTTGTTAAAAGGTATTCACTTTTGAAATTTATTAAATGATATTTATTAATAAACTTAAAATACTTTACAGCTAATACTTTATATGGCCTTTTTAAAATGACCTCTTTAGACATTCCACCTATTACTATGTTTAATTGAAACAAAACATCCCAACTAAACATTGGTGAAGTTTGTCACCCCTACAACAGCTGTGCTGCTATCTGGTGAATAATACGAGGCCAAAAAAGGATGTTTACAAACGGACATGTATAAATTTAAAATTACACAAGTCCACGACTTAAAAACTTAAGTCCTCAACTTAAAAACTGTCAACAGTTTAATAAAATACTTTTGTTTTTCCAAATTAATGGGAAGTGACCCAGTGGCAAAATGGCTAACATGTCAGCTTTTTCACCTCTGTGATTTGTGTTCAAATCCAGAGCCTGGCATGAAATCGACACAGATTGCATATTTTAACTGTTTGTAACCTCAGAAGCCATCATCTTTGACATAATTAAGTAACTGCATTATTGAATAAATAAGTAAGTTTATGCAGCTGAGGTATGCACAAACATTTGTTCTGGCAGATTGTACATTCTTGCTAAATAGTAGACATGTATGTAAGTACTTATGTACATACTGTATGTGTCTAAGCATTATTATTACATAGGTAACACAGTTGCCTATGCGTGTGCCTGCTTCCTGTCTCTATCTCTGTTCCTCTTCCTGACCTTCACCCTGGCCACATGCAAAGACATTGGAATTTATTATATTATTGATGAGGTATTGCTGGTGTTTGCAGTGGTGAACCAGTCCACCATCTGCTTTATTGTTTTTGCTGTTCAAAAAATGAGGTAAACTGCCAAAATATTAATTATCATACTCAAAACTTTTCTGCAGTTTCCACAGGCTTTAGTGATTCTTAGCATAATAAGTCATGTTCTAATGATCATTAGAATACGTATTTGACTTCGTTGGGATCGCTGTTGTCACTGTGTGTTATTGGCTCATTATTTCTGTTGAAAATTGTCTTTCACAGCAGCCTGCCATTTTTTATATCCATCTCTTGCTGGTTTTTCTGTTTTGCTGGCCTAGTGTTGCAATTCTGGTGAATACCTGAATCACAAGGTGGCAAGAGAATTTGTACCAATGCATCAGAGGGTGGCACTGGACAAACGTTGTGTCTTCCTTGGTCGCCCCTCGACACCTGATGTTTCAAGATTGATCGTCTGATTAGATGGATGATGTAAGCTAATCCCTGGCCTGACGATGTTCGGCTGGAGCAGAAATAATTGAATAAATGGCTGTAAATCTTCATAAGAGTTGCTCCTGTTTGCTGATTCATCTAAGAACGAGAGCTTTTCATCGAAGCTTTACACCAAGAGATCCGGTCTGATCGCTGGCTGGTGGTGTTTCTAAGTTGTACTTAAGTGGTGACATTTCATTAGCATTATTTGTGCCTTTGTGGCAGTAAACTAGCATTTTAAAGGGGCTTGGCTAAGAGGAACAAGACGGCATCGTCGACCGTTGGGCCCGCTGCCAGGAAGGTGGATCATTATCTTGACATTTAAAGGAGGAAAAACTCATGTACACTGTGTGATTGGGAGCTAAGAAGTTAATACAGACGTGACTGAGTTTCTGGTCAGAACATTACCCAGAGAAAGTTGTTCAGCTCTATGGGAAGGCCTTGCTGCCTTCCTTTTCCAGTACCTGTTAAATGATCATGCTGTATACTTATTTGTATATTTATTAGCATCCCTGTGTAATGACAAAGCATCGATTGATGGTTCTGAGAAATTGCATTTGAAGGACTTGCTCAGGGTTCCTACACCACTTCACCGGTCATGCTGTCTGGCAGGCGGTTGGGCTGTGATCAAGAAAACGTTTGTTGCCTTTAAATAATTCTTAAAATCCTTCATCTGTGGAATGCATAAGATGTGCTTATTTGCTTCTAGATGGCCTAAGTTGGTATGGGGTGAATTCCAAAGTCCTTGATACAAAACCATTTATTGTTAAGAAACATCAGACTTTACCAGTTTGTAAGCAACAAGTCAGCATTTTCTGGAATACTGTGAGTTAACCAGTCATCTTAATAGCACATCAAGTTTTGATAATTCTCATCTTCAAGGGTTTAGATAGTTTTTTAATGTTCTCAAAAATTGATTAACCACTCGTTCAGTCAGTTTTAGTAGTGCAGACTGATCCTGAGCCATGTACATTAGCTCTGATAGCCAGACTTGTTATCTCTGAACTACCAGTATTTGTTATTGCAAATGCAATATTACAAGTCTTAAACTGTCCTTAAATTTTCGGAGGGCATCATAGCTGTCTGCTTGATATATATCTGTATGTGCTACCAATTTACTTCACACCTATACAACTCCCCAAGGGTTATTTGTATTTGATAGCAAGGGAAGTGGATGCTCTTAGCTTTGGGCTGGCTAGAGCAGAAACTATAGCTTCATTTTTTTCACGGTCAGCAAAAGCACAAACCTGATATTGAGTTTTGAGTACTGTCGATTAAAACATCCTCCACAGATGGTGCTTCAGAAAGTTACATTTTGTTTTTTTTGCATTATTTCATCTTCATTTACTGTCAGTGCTCAGAGAAATTTATCTAGGACTTATTGCATAGCCTTGGGTCAATCATTAGCGCAATAGCTATTATAGTATCATGGTGTTAGCATTACACACTCCCAGCCTAAGTATATCCATCGTTGCAAATTGTGGCATCACATGTTAAAAAGAATGCCCACATGAATGTAATTAGTGATAAAGAAATTAACCCATTAAGTAAAACAAAACAGCTTAGAATTATTAATTATTATTAATTATCACTGAACCTTAAAATATTGCAGTTTTAAATAAGTTATTTAAATTATGTCGGAAGCGCCTTTGCAAGAGGGCTCAGAGCATGATGGTAATGCTCCAGAGAGGCAGGTGGCATTTTCTCATTGAACAGTCACTGAAATCTTCTGGAACAAGTAAGAGGTCTCTAGCTGATCGTGGGTTGCAACTGTTGTTCGGCTTCCCAATTTTGAGATGAATTCCAGTCTTTCCTTGCTGCGGGCACCGCTGGTCTCTAAGGCCATAGCCACAAAGGCGTGACTGCAAGTAATGGTGGTATACTTTACCCTATTTTGATGAATCTGTGAGGTCGGCAGCTTCACCTGCTCTGACCGATGTGTGAGCTAGATGAGACATTGCATAGGTGTCCGGTACTGTAACGTTCCATGCTAGGCATCGACCACGTGACCATGGGATAAGCGTCACACCATCTGACCCTCTTCCATCTTCCTTTAAGAGGTCAATCTTTTTGGCAGTGTGATGCTGCTCCCATTGTCTTCTGCACCTGTCAGGACCATCCATGCAGTGAGTGCAGAGCTCACAAGTGACTCTGGTGGCAGAATGCATGCCAGAAGTTCGCTTTTGCTAGCAGCAGCAGCCAGGAAGGTGGAGAGTGCCATTTTAGATGTGCAGCAAATTCCCAGACCAGCTTAGATGATAATGCATTCACTTAAATGTAAGTCTGGCTAAAAAACATGCACATTTAATTAAAATTGGTGACTGAAAGATAGCTGACAAAACTGACATCTGTGGAATGTTTGCATTATCCTGTAATTTGCTATTGGTTCTCAGTGCTGCCATCTGGTGAATCAGTTTAAACTTTGGATTTGATTCTTATCGTTTTGTAATTTTGTCTTCTAAGCTACACATTATTTGCTCTTTATAAGTCCAGGTACTTTTTACCTTTTGTAGTTTAAATACAACCCAGCATCACTGAAAAAGTTTTTATCAGTCAAATAAATGTAAATAATTGTAAAATGAAGTAAAGTACAGTGAAGGTCCCATGTCTCATAGAGACTTAAAGGAGGTACTGATTTCCTATTCTTAGGCCATGGAGCTGGCAGTGGATGAATCCCAAGGTCCTGGACGCAGGGCAGTGCATTGCTGGACTTGCCATTTATTTCCCAGCTTGTGCCAGTACCAAATTATACTGCATAGTGACAGAGGTATGTGTGGACAAACAACTTGTGCAGTGTCGCTGCATGGAGTCCTCTCAGCAGGCTCGAACCTGCAACTGTTTGATTGCAGACACAGTACACTAATTGAATAGACCACTGTTGCGAATAATTTGGCTACATGAAAATTGCAAAACTGTGTTTTTCATTCACAAGGGGGCGCCACATTAATGGATATTCAAGTTTAATGATTAGTCACTAGAGTATTGCATCTCTATGGTCAGTGGTTTGTAATGGCAGCAGTCCATCTGTCAGCTGGTCAGTCAGTCATCATCTTGATAATGACTCAATCAGTCATGAGCTATCTCTGTTCCATGCTCAACCATTACACCAACAAATATTGCACTTAATCACTGGACACTGTGACTGTTGTTGTGCCACATACCAGACAATGTCAGTTCTAGAGTGTTCTCGGTTGCTGGTCCATGGCTTTGGAATTTGCTGCCAAGTTTTATTTGTTCTGTCGGTTCTCTGTTGCCTTTCATGTCTAAACTCAAGACTCATCTGTTTCAACTTGCTCACCCACTGTAGCCCAGCTTCTAGTTTCTCTGACGTATGAGATTCGACCTGGTTTCTCCAATGGATTACGATTTTGATTGCGATTTAACTTAAAGCGACCATCAATTGATGCCGTAGTAATCATGATAATGGCACTATAGAAGTCTTTAGATTAGAATTAGATTAGATTAGATTAGATTAGATTAGAAGGACAGAGAGAATCTTCAGAGTGGTACTGACAGTAAACCTCAGAATGGCTCAACTACCTACTGGCCGATTGCCTGTCCTGCACATATCCGGCAGTTTAAGGGATATGTGGACACCATTTTGTCTTCCATCTACAAGGGACTGCTGGCAGTGAGACAGTCACAAGCCATTAGCAGTGGATT
Organism: Norana najaformis; assembly: GCA_964023275.1. Taxonomy (NCBI): domain Eukaryota; kingdom Metazoa; phylum Annelida; class Clitellata; order Crassiclitellata; family Hormogastridae; genus Norana; species Norana najaformis. The sequence goes on from OZ029922.1 coordinate 13,720,354, forward strand.
ACATTGCCTATCATTATTCCTCATCCTTGATGCTATGTGCTTCAGGAACTCTGAACATGCCATCATCTTTCAACTTTAGCTGGGAATCTGTTGGTGGGGCTGTGCATGTGTGTGTGAGTTTGCAACTAGTGACTCTTACAGTGATCTGAGAAATGCTTGTAATGGATGAATGTTCTGTGCTTAGCCTCAAAACCTGATTAGTTTCTTTAGTGGCGCTTTACAAATTTCTGATTACAATTACAATTATGATTACAATTTTTGCCAAAGGAACCGTGCTTCCTCCTGTATTTCCTATTTTTCCCTTTGCTTTTCCGGTGCCTAATGTCTTCCAAAGGGAATGGAAAGGCCTATGCAATTGTCCACCTGTATTTGTTAAAACATTTTTCCTTCTGCCTGTATTCGGTTGTTTTACATTTGACGTTGATATTAATTATTTGTATGCTATGGCCACTTCAGTGCTTGAGGTATCCCGCTTTGACACTTTATGCGAAACTCTGACTATATGTGCCTGGCCATTGACTGCAGAGTAGTTAAACTTTAGCATTCTTTCTTTGGTTTCTTATAATCTGCAGTATGATGAATGAAATATACATGGGAAACAGCCTTTACTGATACTGAAACAACATTCAGTTTAATCTCAACAAATTCTATGACACAGACTTAATTATACTTGCCAAGCAGCAGATCGATTAAATTGCTGAGACAAGGGTGCATTCCTTGTCAGCACAGAGTACACACAAAGTATAGTCAAAGCATACTTATAGCAACAAAGGAACTTGGAATGAGTATATTTAAGCGTCTTTGTATTTACCGTCTTGGATTGTATTCGGTCCATAGTCGGAATCCTGGGACAAACGGTAAACCTGCAATGCTCGAGAAACAACCAAGGAGAAAAACAGTGAGGTAGAGACGCAGTTCAGATAGTCCATTGTTGCTATTAGGGTTTGGCATGCTGAAGTTATTTGCTGTAGTGTCCAAGTGAATGACTTGGTTAATCTTCTGATGTCATCAATGTCTCATCGGTTGATCATTCCAGAACTCTTCTTATACATCCTGCTTTCCCAGAATAACTGGTAAACTTCCAGGAAGTGATAAAGCCAACGATTAATCTCTTCCTTAGTCTCTGAACCCATCAGATCAGTTTATTAGTTCTTTTGCTAAATTATGCATAATGTTAGCCGGTTTGAAATGTTTTAGCTTGGTCTCTGCTCGAAGAAGGAGGTGCTTAACAAAAGAACCATTTTAAACCGCTGAATAGGCAACTGGTTGTTTACTTTTTCAAAGATGAAACTCTGTGCCACTGGCTTTGGTGGTCTTTGTCCAATAGTGTCCAGTCTGTTGATCGAACTTTGCTGAGGTGTTACAGAGGAAGGTTTGCACTGGCCAGCTGACATTAACCTTTACTAATATATGATTGTAGTGTAATGTAATACAGTGCGGAATTCATTTAGTAACTCTTACTAGTTGTCTGATCAGAAGTGCTTTCAGCCCTGTCCTATTACTTTTGAACAGTCATCAGTGTTCAGAAGAAAATGCCTGTTGCTGAGGGAAGCTTAGTTCAGCAGGAAGGAGTATGCAGATGGTGCCACAAATTAAAAGGCTTGAAGTTATATGTTAGCCTGTATGGACAAAAGATATGAGCAGTTTCCCTCTAACCATGAATTTAGGACTCAGTGGCAGACCATGCCAGAGACTGGGCAACATAATTCATTTGAGCCATGATCAAACCCAAGTGACATCTCTAGGTCAACATTGCAGCTGTGTTATTGCTAGTGTGTATGTAGTTGACTTTGCATTTTTGTGATCATTTGGTAAACTTAAAGCTCTGTGGGAGGGAGACCATGCCAGAGACTGGGCAACATAATTCATTTGAACCATGATCAAACCCAAGTGAAATTTCCAGGTCATCATTGCATTTGTGTTGTTGCTGGTTGGTAGTTGACATTGCATTTTTGGCATCATGTGGTAATGAAGATTTTGGATATCACCTAAGCCAACATGTTAACTCCAGCCAACAAGTTCTCATCTTGGTTGGTGGTAGGCTTATGGGGCACATGTCCTAGTTGGCCACACTGGCCTAGTTAGCTACATCAGTAAGCGCGTACGCCAAGGAAGCCTCGGTGCGTGAGGATCCCAGGTTCGCGTCCCGGTCGTGGCTTATTTCAGAGATTTGAATCTCGGGCTAGTACGGTCCGTGCGCGGGGACCTTAAATGGCGTGTAGCGGTGGTGAAGGATCTCACCCGTGCACGGGTGGAATCCATATGATCGCTTTAGAAAAACGTGTACAATTTACAATTTTTTTTTTACATGTCAGAAGTCTACATGATGTAAGGTTTGTGAGCATGCTTCCGTGGCAAGTCCCTATCACACTGTTGCCCAGACAATAGTGGATGTGGAGAAAACCATCAGCAGACACCCATAAAGCTCCATTATGTTCGCTTACGGGACCTCCTTTAGCTGACCATAGGTGTGCTGCACACAAGCCAGCTTTTTGTTGCATGTGGAAATCACAAAGAGCCCTTTTTGGATGGCGGCCAAACAAAGAAAATTCTTGTAAAGCTTTCTGAGGATGCTAGCCTGACATCTGAACTGCTGCAGCGGAATCAAATCCCCAGATGTTGGCTGTAAAGAGTGATCAACTCGGTACCCAGCTTTGCAGAGCTGGCCATTTGAGGTGACTTGCCTGAATCATAGATGAACCACCATTTGATGTAAATCAAACTGGTTTTAGTAATCCTTGAACTCTGCATTTCTTTGCCAAGTGGAGCGAATCAGCTTATTCCCTGTGCTTAATCAGGATAAAATTTTAGCTTTGGTTGCAGATGTGAGTTGATAGACCGAGGTGAGACATTTGCAGTGTGTGACGCTTGAGTTTCAGTGAAGAGGACAATAAGAGAAAATAAAAGAATCAGACTTGGATTTTCAGGCCACAACACCCGAAAACCATAAAAAAATCCAAAAACAGACATGACAAATACATTCCACGTGACAAAGATTTGGGCCACAAGGAATCCAGATGCTTGAAAATTTGATGGGCAGCATTGTAATAATTACAACCTTACTATGGGAACATTGCAGTGCCCACATGGGCAGTCTGTCTCTGCAGGTGAATGAAATTGATACTAATCAAACGATTGGCCTGCTGAAAATTTTGGGAAACTTTGGTGCTCTGGTGAGTAATGTGAGGCATATATAAGGCAAAATGTAAGTGTATGCTTTAATTTCATGTTGTGTTGTGGTGTAAAGTTTTGTCAGTGCATTAATAAATATTGTTTACAAATGTCGCCATTTCAGCCAATCACAACTGATATTACAATAATAAGACACGCCACCGTGTCAGGCAATCACATTTGAGATTACAATGCCATCCGCCACTGATGTGTATTTACAGAATGTTGGCTATGCACTTTAGTTGTTTAAAGCTTAAAATTTAGTGGAGTGACCCAATGGTCTACCCTTTACTAGAGCACAGATGTTCTGTGCAGGATCAGCTAGTTTGTAATAATTGCTTCTGGCGCTGAAAAGAACAGCATACCAAAAAATTATATAAACCTTTAAAGGGCCTCTCTGAGGCACTTCAGGCATGCATATGGAGCCCAGTTCTAATCTTCAGGTCAGTAGATGTTCTTATGAAATGTTGACAGACGTCACCCTACTGTATGTATGAGGTGCTTGGCTTAGCAGTGCTTCTGATAGGCTCTTACAAATTGCTGTGTCCACCAGATACGTTTTTACATACATACATAATACATTGATACATACAGTCAACTGAAAGCATATATTGACTCACACATGTTTAAAACTTCCAAATGACATCATAAATTGGTACAGAGTTATCATTTCCAGTATGTTGTGACTATGCATACGATGCTAGTGTGTCATCACTAACATTTGTAAGCATTTGATTTAAAGTCTGGTGAAAAATTTACAAATGTTGTTATTTTCCATTGTTTGCTTTTGCTGTTCAACTTAAGGTTATGACTTGTATACTATAATAAAGTGATGTATACAACTTTTGTTGCTTTTTAAGAGTTCAATATTTTGTCAAAATGCAGCTTTTCTTTGCTGTTGCATAAAGTGCTGCTAATCTGTTACCAAGTCAAATAGTTTTCTGGAATTAGCTTGTCTGGCTAAATAGTTGTTTTATTGTATTATCTCATGTATTTACCAAATGTTGAAAATGTCAAATAGCAAAGTGCCAAAGCCTGCCTTTTGGTTACCAAATGTAGATATGCCAATATACCAAGCCTGTCTTTTAAGTTATTTGCTGAATACTGAATTGCCATTACAGGGTCATAAATTTTCTTAACTGGGACGGACCGGGAGTGCTTGTGAGTAGATTTTTTATAATTTATTGGTCCAAAACCTATACAGTTCCCCCATTAAATTACTTAAATTATTAATTTGATAGCTTTTTGTGTTTCATGTTCTCTTGCAATTGTTTCAAGCTTCTAAGGACTCACTAATGTTGGCAGACATTACTTGAAAAGGCAAGATAAGGTAACGTAATGCTCATAGATAGTAATCTTGAATGTCAAGGTTATTTTGGCTGAAGAGCAAACACAATAACAGCAACCCAACAACATAACAACCTGAAGTAAAGAATGGCAGTTAGATGAAAATGCAGTTGGAAGTTGGCGTATGAGCAAAGTAAATGCTGAAATTAGTTGTTAGCTGTTTTTAGGTTCATTTCATCTGTGATTCCTAAATTTAAACTTTTGCAGCAGAGAAATTCATTGTTTGGATTGATTGTGTTGTCCAATCGAAATTTGCTTTGTTTGGATTGTGTTAAATACTGTTCATCTGCCAGAAAAGAAATGCTGACAAACATGGATTAGAGAAAAACTATGAAAGCCAATACTCTTCTTTCATTACTTCGGTTAAGATGACTTGTAGTATGCTGTGCCAACTGAAGGCTTCTTTATAAAGGCTGACATTCACAAAGATGCTTGTAAGCATTCAGCACAAATGTCAGGTTTAGGAGTGAATTGGACGGCATCTACTCATCACCTTTTACAGGAGCTCTGCCATTTCTGTTGATGCCTGGATGCAAAGGCTAAAATCTCACTATCAGCTGCCGTGTGCCAATGTTGACATGAGCTCCATCAGTTGCACATTATTTGTTAGCTTTATTGGTCATTGACCTCTGCATTTGTGTGTAGTGGTTGTAAGGAGTCACTCATTCTGAAGATGATGGCCAATAAAGTCATGCACAGTTCAACAACGTGATCTGTGTCGATTTCACATGACAGGCTGGAATTTGAACCTGAGTGGCCATGGTGAAAGTGAATGCGTTGGCCGCTCTGCCGCCTCTCTGCATAGTTTATATAGTCTATCATTGGAACAGCATTTTTGCATTGGTTCTTCTTTTGTCTGCTCTTTAGCTCATTTACATGTGCATCTAAAACGAAATTACAGACTAGCAATAAAAGAAAGAATGGGAACGATGCATATATATGATTTCCATTGTATCTGTTGCTAGCAGTAGAAGCAAGGGTTTAGAAAACCTTTGTGTTCTTTGTGATGTGTGTTGCAGAAGTGGCTAGCAACAGTCAGTTGGTGTTCTGAACATATGGTTGCTTCTGATGGGATCAGGTGTTAAGGTTCTTGATGATGGAGTATTTCATAGTGGCTCGAGGTGCATAATCCCCATGTACTGCCGAGATGTAAATACTGATTCCCTGGCTGCAGGGAAGACTTGGGAATTCATATGATGGTGTCAGATGGATGCAGTCAAAGATTTGCCTCTGGATCTGTAATTAATTTTCTTTTCCATTTGGTTGGCTATTTTTCTTTTTTCCTGGTTCTCACTTGCAATTTTTTTTTGCTTTTTGCAAGATTGCTTCCTCCCTCGTTCTTAAGTCACTAGTGAAACTGAAAATGATGGCATTTAAGCAAGCTGAATTTTTCCAACAAGGCGTTTCATCTAGCCCTGTACATTGACCAAGTGAAGTAGAATGCATTTGTTTGAGGCAGTAGCTCTTGATATCATACAGTTTTTTCCATAAAATGACCAAAATGCCATCAAAGAGCAGATTTGTGTCTCATTAATGTGGCTTCTTTATTCCAAGGAGCCCATGTAAAGGGAAAATAATGAAAGTAACAAATTAGTTGGAAATTTCTTCAATTAAGTCAATATAGAGTTAAAATTTATCCTGGCTTTGCACAATTCTGTAAATAATGGTGATGATAAGTTTAATTTAAACCTCTGAAGAATAGGTCATCTAATTTCTGAAACCTTGTGTTCTAACCTAGAAATCTAATAATGAATAATAATCTAAAAACTTCAGCAGGCTTTTACCATAATGCAATGGTTCTCAAAGTTTTTCACCCCAGGTACTGCTTTGCCAGAGTCAAACTTGCAATGGACCACCTACATCCTACACTAATGATTTTTATTAGCAGTGAACAGATATGACCATCAAGGTTTCACTATGAAATGAACAGTGACAGTGACGAAAAACCAGGCTAGAATGCTATTTACTGAACTGCGACAACGCATTGTTATGTTATATAAAGGGAAGAATGTTGCGGGAATGTTCGATAACTCACTGCCATTGACCATCTGTGGTCAGCAGACCACACTTTGGAAACCACCCTGCAATAATTAATGCACAAGGCATCAGTCGATGGTCACTTCTAAGTAAGAGCTGCAAAGTTAAATTTATGCAAGAAATACCTGGGATTTGGTCTACATTCTGAAAAAACTGTTACTAGGCATGTCTTTGTAAAATGTTAGATTAAAACTTGAGTGTGCTTATAGATGTTCCTACATGCAGTCTCCTTTTAAACATTCGTGCTTTTCCACTTAGTTTAACTCAACGTTCATTCTCTGTTAACTTGAAAACATACTTGTTTAGATTGGTAGGATAGCTGTGTCACCAGCGCTTTTGAGAGGTACTTGAAGAGCGCCATATAAGTGTTTGTTACATTACATTACATACATTACATTTTGCGGCACTAATCTTCTTGAAATTTAGCATCAAACAACTGGCTTCTAAAGTGCACAAAGTAGTCATATTGTTATTGCTTAATTAATTTTAAAACAGATATTCAAAGGTCAAAGGTAAGTGACATGCCTGTTTACGTGCCTATGGTAGAAAATCTTTGGCAGTATGGGCCTGGTTTAAATTACCAGTAGCCTAAAGGGCAAACATCACCACAACGATCTACATTTTCTATCCCGTCAGCTTACACTGGTACTTATCTACAGGTACCAGACTACCGGAAGGCTGAGTTGCAGCCATCCATCCGAGTAGCAAATGCACTCTTCAGATTGCTAAACTTCACTGTGGTTGCTATCATCATGCAACACAATTAAGCTACAAAGTTAAACTAGACTACGTCTTTGCTGTCCTAGCATCATTCAGGCTAGCAAGGAACCCCTTAGGGATTGTCTTAAAAAGCACTACATAACTGTTCAGGTACACATGCAGAGACACACATACATACATTTACATATATATATATATATATATATATATAAACACATACATACAAACATACATACAGAGACAAGTGATCATAATAAGTAGTGTAATGTAATGTAAGAAACATTTATAGAACACTTTCAAACATCTCTCAAAAGAGCTAGTCTCATGGCTATCCAAACAATCTAAACAAGTGTGTCTTAAGGTGAACAGAAAATGAATGTTGAGTTAAACTAAGAGGTATTGAAAGAATGTTTAAAGGGAGGCTGTTACAGTAAGAGGGACCAAAGCACAAGAAGGCCCAATGAGCTCACAGCGACGTGTGGCAATGTGGAACCTGCAAATCCCCAAGGGTAGCAGAATGCAGCATCCAGCAACCAGGCCAACTGGAGACAGCTCTCTGATATATGCCAGCGCAGTACCAACCACAGCAGAACGGTCAAGCAAGAGAACCTTGAAGCATACCTGTTAACTCCGCACGAGACAGCCATGCTGGTGTATACATGCTAAGGTGGTGCCACTATGTTGATCACAAGTAATCTTAAGTATGACTGTTATTCTCTTGAATGAATGAAGTATGTGTATGACTGAAAAAGGATATTTACACAGATTCTGCATTCACTGACTGTAATATATAATTTTACTACTAATAATAATATGATTGGAAAATTATTAATAGGTTCCTTTTTGATCCTTTGATCTCGGAACTACCCTTCTGAAAAGTTTCTGTAGAAGCATGTAAACAAGTTTGTTGTTACCTTACTCTTTTCCCCCTACCAGTATATTGTACTGTGCTTTTTTTCAGCACCTCCTGTTCTTGGAGAGGTTTCACCAAGTTTTCTCATCCAGAAAGTTGGCGAAACTGTTGATATTTTCTGTGAGGCGACTGGTACACCAGTTCCTGTGCTTTCATGGCACAAGGATGGCCGAGAGATTGTTCCAACCGACCGGATCATGCTCAGTGGAAGCCGAGTCCAGGTGAGGCGCCTGGTTCGCACTGATGCCGGAGTGTATGCTTGTACCTTCAAGAATATTGTGGGTCAGGTCTCGCATGTCATCAAGTTGGTCATTGAGGGTGAGCTAAATCATGTTTTCTTCCTTCCAAGTTCTTTCTTGTTCTCTGTTTTTCACTTTGACTTTGCTGACGTATTACTTGTTAATCACACAAGTTGGTCTCTGGAAGGTTTCTAGATGTTGAACAAAGTGAACTTTTGCAGTGAAAACATGATGGTAAGTGGATACGACTTTAGAATTCTGCATGAAAGCGGAATTGAGACTGTTCTAAGGAGCAGCTGTGGAATCTTGAATTGCTAGAATTGGCTATGAGTGAGAGTTTTGTTACTCAGAGGAACACTGCTGTTCACCCTGAACTGAATTATTCACCCTGGTAGCAAGGAATTTGGTGAACAGTTCAAAGTAAGATGAATAGAAAGTGTTCCTTGGTGGAGTTGTTTGTCATTTTGTTGTTGTTTGCTTAAATTCGTTTTGTGTTGAATTGATTTTGTTTGCATATGAAAATGTATGAAAATAAAATAAATAAGATAGTGAGTTAGTCGAAGTACGAACACTTGCCAGTTAATATCAGTTAATATTATTCTCATAGCTCATTTCTCGGGTTTTATATGAATTAATAAGAGACAGTTGGGAATGGACTGCACCTGCAGATGTGCATTAGAAGCAGATGTCCTTGTAGTTTACTAAGGTTATAACGTGACCAGTTACGCATTACAGTGGTTGACAGCGATCCTTGAGCTGGAAAGAGTGTTTAATGAATTTATTATTTAATTATTTCTTTAGTTACTGTAATTCTTTATTTGTTAGCGTGTATATTAGCCGATCTCTTGAACTGTATTTCATTACAACAGGAGAAGGATGGATTGCATCTGGTAAGCTTTACCTCTAAATCTACCAGTCAATGTTCTTAGAATTTATTCCATTTCCCGTTTATCTTCAGTCAGAAGAACACTTGCCAGTTAATATCAGATGAAAATTATATCAATATTATGCTTTTAACAAACATCTGGATTTTCAATTATTGCAAAAAAGTGACAGAATGAGTTGTGTTCTGGCAAATTAAAAACAGAAAATAACAGTGAAGTGAAATAAGGCATGCTGAGAGATATTATAGACAGAGATTAAATGAAATGCCTTGTTACATTGTCTTTTATCATCGGTTCATGTAATTTTGAAGCAGTAGTTGATGATATTTATTTCTGAACTCAAGTGACCCACCTGTGTTCTTCCAGGGCATATCCTTTCCTGCAGTTTATAACAATATTTGATGGAAGTGCCCTAGTTTTATTTACCAAAATATCTGCATTTTCTGATTTTCATCATCCTTTTTTCTCTTATAGGATTTTCCTGATTCTGCTGCTGATGTGGAAGGCCCTTTCTTAGCTGGTTTAACCAGAAATTGGCTGACATTTTCCTTAGAATAAAAATTCAGCAGACATTAAAAATAGACAGAGTTGACTTAGAAAGCATGACTACTAAGTGAAATTTTCGTAACGAACATAGGGTCGATAATTTCAACATTTGGCTTGAAATGATTGTGTTGGACGCAGATACAAGTAGTTGCAAATGTGAGAATTGTTATTTGAAAGCCATTTTTCCTTTCATGAGATTAATTTAATCAATGTTGTGTTGCATGAGAATGCACTTTAAAGCAGTTTTTTGTTTTGTCGGATTTTGTTCTGTTCATTTTCACTCTTGTAGCTTAGCAATCTGAAAAATTTAGATACTGTATCCATTTTAATTATCCCCTGTACAGATTAATACAGACGCAGCATCAGATTCTAATGCACCACTTACACCTGTAGTGACCAAAAGTGCACTGCCTTGTCACTTGCATCATATTCGACGTTTGCGGAAAGTTAGTGCAGTTTTTGCCCAAACGCAAGGTCCTGATCTTAAAAAATGTACTTGTTTTGTGTGACCACCGCTGACTGTCATTCTACTGATCATGAATCAGAAACCCTGTTCTGTACTTACCTCATCTGATGCAAATACACAAATGTTTACGTGCAGCGACTCGTGGAGGCATTCAACGTTGAGACAAGCATTTTGCTGGTCTCTGTCATTCGTGACTGCAGTAATTATTAAGACTAAGACAGAAGCATGTCATTTATTTTTAGAAGGTTTCTGTGGTTGTAGAGGCAGGGTGCAGAAGTCACCAATGTTTATGGCTCTAAAGTCCACCTCACAGCATGATCCACAAAGGTTTCTGGTTTGCTAGTGTTTGCACATGATGTTGGTGAGGACTAGTTGCACGCTAAAGGTATAAAAAGTGATGAACAAGGAGACGATTGCAACAGCATTCCCAAACTGAAAAAGTATAATGTGAAAAGTCATGCAAATGTGTAAATTTCAGGCACACATAAATTAAAGTTATTGCAAAGTAGTGCCAGTTGGTGATTATAATCATGTGCTGCAAACTCTTTACTTGACAGTAATCATACACACATGCATACAAAGATATTGTACATACAAACATGCGGTACATTTAAGCATACAATACATTCAGTGATGACTATAAAGTTTTTATTATAGATTCCTGTGCTGAAACCACATTGTTTAGTTTTTTATTGTGTCATTAAATTGTTTCTGCCTTGCTTGCTTGTTTATCTGTGTGGCATGTTTTTTCTAAAGACAAGTCAGTTTGGTGGACATTTAATTTTTGAACATAAATATTTACATGTCTTTGTTGACATTGAGCTTTTCTGGAACTATCAGTGTTCCCATTCTGTGCAGTGCATTCTGTGGGAGCAGTTTAGCTCTGTGGAAATGTAGGATGGTCACTGAATCTACTGCACAGTTTAAGAATGCACTTTGAATTTTAGTTGTTGTTCCATGGTCAGTTACTGCTATTGACAACACTGTTAATGTTCTCTATTAAAGACTGATGAGACTTACATACTATTGACAACACTGTTAATGTTCTCTATGGATTTATGCAATTACTCTGGTGATGTGCTGGATAGCTCTGTGGAAATGTAGGATGGTCACTGAATCTACTGCACAGTTTAAGAATGCACTTTGAATTTTAGTTGTTGTTCCATGGTCAGTTACTGCTATTGACAACACTGTTAATGTTCTCTATTAAAGACTGATGAGACTTACATACAAGCAGATGTTTAGGCAGTCAGAAAACTTCTGTAGCACCCGATTGTCTTAGGATCCTCTTCCATATAACAGCACTGTCTTTGCATCAGAATACTAGCTTTCATTACTGTTGTAGCCATTTGAAGCTGTTTTACGGATGCATGTATATCGCAGGAATTTCATTTTTTTCAAACATTTCTTCTTTTATTACATTTCTCTGTGATTCTGATACTTTGTAAATGTAAACCTCTGAAATCTCTGAACATCGTACAAAAGCACATCAGAGAGCAACAAACATGTCCACCAGTGCTATGTCAAATCAAATGTGCTAGAGCCAGCATAGTTTCAGCATTGTGTTCTAACCTAGTAATCTAATAAAAAATAATAATCTAAAAACTTCAACAGGGCTGTTACCATAATGCAATGGTTCTCAAAGAATTTTTGCCCCTTAAGGCTTTTCTCCTGCCTCTTTCTTTGCACTAAGTCCTCAGAACTCTTAAAAGTATAATCTGGTTGCAGCAGATACTGTTTAAGGTATTGCTAATTTATATACACACAGTCGGGGGGGGGAGTGGGGCAGTTGTGACCTATACCTGGATGATCAGTGGGAATCTTGTTAGCTAAACAGAAATGTCTGACTGTAGACCATGCTTGCTGTACAGTGGTACCAGAGCTAAAAGGCTTCTACTCATACTGCTGGTGTTAGCTGAAGTTACGTTCAATGGGCTGTTCATTTGTCTTTGTGTGGTAGATTTCCTTTCACCTCTTTCATTATCTGCCATCTGTTTACCTATCTCTTGCAAGGAATTGTCATCTTCTTGATAAACCTTATTGATTCAGTTCTTTTTGAGGAAGGTTCCATGACTGTAGAGTTGTAAAAGAAATAAAAAATTAAAAGAAATGTTGTGGTTAACACCGACATCTCCTGATGAAATTGTCCTAGGATCAGTGTTAGGGAAGGCAGTTTGAAGGCCAAAAGGTCAGTAGTCTTCAGGGTCAGAAATAGAGATGGCGATGGCAATGCAAGCTGTCTGGTGTTAATGGCAGCTGAAGCCTTGAAACGCCCGTGATGCTTAGTTGTGCGGATCCGAAAAGAGCCATTGCTTGGTTAGCCTGTCTTCCACTGGGGATTTATGCAATTACTCTGGTGATGTGCTGGATAGGAGTGTTGCATCCTGAATGGCCAGAGACAAATTTTCAGCTGTGATCGGATGCAGTGACAAGTGGTTTCTCCTGCCCTCCATTGATTCTCTTCCAACTGGCGCTTGAAAAATGTCACATCTGGGCTTCAAAGCAGTTAACGGAAAATGGGATGCAGAATAGGGAATGGTCGTTTGCTGGTGTGGTGCCAGGTCTGTTCTCAGGCAAAGATGGTTCTGACTCAGCCCACTTTCATTGTTGAGGCACAACATAAAGAGGAAAATTTTATGGGATGCTGTTATCGTGAAAGCAAAATTTGATGCGAAACAATATTTTAGCAAGTGAGGAAAAATAGAAGCCCAAGCAGTTGCCCAAGCAATCTGTATGTATGCAGCTGTAATTAGGACAAAGGATGATTTTGACAAACCAAGTGGCAGCAAACAGCTTTCTGGTGAACCAATCACAGTATTTTGTGGAACTACTTTTGCTTTGGTTATGAATTGCCTTCACACCACCCAAGGGAGAATCCTAGTTATCTGGTTTACTTTTCTAATAATAGAACCATGATCTTCATGAGTGTGGAGAAAAAGACTTCCTGCCACAAGATCGATAATGCATTTTAGTTGGGTTGAATGTTAGAAGCCAAAGTGTTGGTTAATTCTATTCGTTTGTGATACCTCAGAAATTCCAAATGCTTTTTATGCTGAGGATTTTCAGCACTGGTTTTGCTTTTATTATCTGTAATTGATGAAGTTGGATTAATGCATTAATTTTAAACCTAAATTGTTAAAATACGGTATAAATAGTCAACAAAAGTTACTTAGTATTTATCTAAACATTGATTATTTGTATTTTAAAATAAAGTTTTGAAGCTGAATTTTACATTGTTAAACTAATGATCAACCAAAATCACCAAAATTTTGGGTCAAAATCTATTTCAATTTTTTAGATTAACACCCTCATCTCTATTTTTATTTCTTTAGTGTACCCATCTATGGCATTTTTATTGATTCAGAGACATAATCAGCTGTTTTGGGCCGGAGAAGGACCCAAAATATGGAGCACACTTAGATATCGATAAAGTGTTGAAAGAGTCCAATTGAGGAATCCTTAGAGATATCTGCAGTGATTGATTTATTTTCGAAAATGACTGCCAAATTGTGTCCTTGGTTATAAGGCGTGTTTCTTTCAATGCCTTTGTTCTGTAATCGGGTCCTCTATTTTGTTTTTCGCACAGTTTTAATATCATAATTTCCTGGTGTGCCTTGGTTTCTTCATTATAGCTGTAATTTATACCAACTTTTGATGCTGTGTCCTCCTAATGCACTCCTTCTTTTAGTCCAGTATGTTCTTTGTGATCCTCAGAATCTGGTTCTTAATTTTCAAAGTAACTGCTTATCCCTAAATCAGCTTTCAGCCTAATATCCGCCTCAGCTTTTCACAAAGCCAGCCCGCAACAGTGATCCTATCCAATGGAACCAAAAACCTTTGAGAATTGAAGAATAGAATGCTTAATTCTGTTGTTATTCTGACATTTGTACCATGCCAGTCATTGAATTAACCTGAAAAATACAGGTATCGGGAGAAAGACAAGTCAGAAGAGTAGAATATCCTGTTGTAGAATGCTGAGACTGAATTTGTTAAGAAAGCACATTTAACACAAGGATTTTAGAAGTGAGAAATGATAGCTAATGATATTAAAATATATGCACCTATTGAAGTCCTTATGCATATGGAATTGTTAGAGCTGTTGGCTGTGCAGAAATGTGAGAACAGCAATAGGACATCCACATTGTTTTCTTACAGCTTGTAATTCAAGTTCATGCATTAATTAGGCCAGTTACTTAATTGGGCTAGTTACTTAAATGAGGTCAGTCTTTAAGAAGCTATTTACCTTTGAAGGCCACTTTGCAAGGTGTAGAAACTGTGACCTAGAATGAGCATCTTCTCAAACAACCCAAAGGAACTAGTCATCTAAAGTTAGAACAATCGGAAGAATTGCCTCAGTTCTAAGTACAGAGTAAAATAACTATATAGGGATTATAATTTGAAATGACAATTTCAGGTAACGCTTATATAATGGTTCCACCAAAGAACACGACAGCAAAGGAGGGCAGTCGGGTTAAGCTGAGCTGCCAGGCAGAGGGCTCTCCAAACAACATTACATATCACTGGTTTCACAATGGAGACAACGTCCAGCGCAGCGTTGGCTTGATGACACGGGCCAGTATCTATGCCGACGGAAGTTTCGTCATCAATAACGTCATCAAGGAGGACACCGGATGGTACAAGTGCCAGCCGACCAATGGCCTCGGACCGCCACCAGAGGCAAAGGCCTTTCTCACCGTCACCTGTGAGTACCGTTCACTGCCGTCGATCAATAATTTGCCAGATTTATCCGACTTATCATTACCAGATGATAAGAAACAAAACATGGATTTTCAAATGTAATCATTTATTTATGTATGTATCTGTGTGTATGCAAGTGTGTATGTGTGTATGTACTTGTTATGTATGTATAATGTGTCTGGCTATTTATGTAGTGCCTTTTCAGAATCTCACAAAGTGAATGTAATCATGTATGAGTTTGATGCACAGTAGCAGTTTGTGCCTTATTATGACGAGGATGGAGAACATGCATACATATATTTATTAGTATGCACGAATATAAATGTAAGGTTCCTCACATTAATTGTTTCAAATACCATGTATGGCTACACTGTGGAAGTGTTGCTGTACTGGGGTGAAATAAACAATTACACAAACCAAGGGTACTAAATATTTATGATACATCCTGCACAAGTGTCTGAGTGCTGCTGGAAAAAAATTGCCTCTGGGAAACAAGCTAATTTACTGGACTGTGGTGGAATCAAAGAAGGCGAGGCACAGTTGAGTTGAATGCCTTATCTTTACAGTGAAATCCCAGTTACGCATGGATATCAGGAGTCAGGCTTTCAGAATCGCATGTTACTGAGTCGTTTGCTACTGGTATACACTGAATATCTAAGCATTTATGTATTAGCATATAGCCCACTTGGTTTTTATATACATGTACATATTTTTGGCATCTTTGTAATATGCCTGTGTGCTGATTCTAGTTTCAAAAATATAAATTCAAATTTGTAAGTAATAAAAAGCCAAATGAAAGTTGTGAAAACTAAAGTATAAATTTATTGATAAATGTTTATGTGTTACCATTAAAAGCACATGACAAAAGAATAGTTTAAAGTTAGTTTCACATGAGTGCACACATGGTTTATTTTCACAGGCATCATAATAGCATATGGTCCACAGTGATGTAGGATACAGAGTGAACTCCCGGTATACATCACTTATTACAGGCCTACCAAGAGTCCACTTGGGCAACAGGGTCTTTGATCAAAAGTGTCTGTCAATTAGAAAGAGAAGCAGGACCTTATTTTCTGCTGTGTTTGGTTTTTGACTTTTTCCTTTCGTATGAAATTTATGACTCTTCTGAGATGATCTATTTCTGTGTGTTCAGATAATTGTCAAGTAACAAAAGAGCTTTGGCTTCAAGTTTCTTTCTTTGCAGATGCTTGTGAATGGTTGGGATGAAATTACTATGGAACTAGTCATCAAAAATGTCTCTAGTCATCCATGTGTTTTGGCTTTGTGCATAAAATGTTAAAGTGATTAAATTGTGAGGACTGTGAATCTGACCAACAACAGAGGGTGAAAGCTAATGGCTTCCCTTATTGTTTGTACAAAGAAGAAGAGTTACTCAGTCTTTTATTTTGTTGAAACCAGATGTTGTTTGGCTTTCATAATTGAATGCTAACGTTTTAACTTACCAAGAAATGCATTTGCAACTGTTTCATCAACAGATCAATTGTTACTTGGAATAGGGCATGGCACCTTTTAAACTGACTTATAAACCCTTGACTGGCTTGGAATGACTCATCGCTGGCTAGATTTCCAAATGTTGTGGCTTTTACTTGAAGAATTTGGCCACTTATTGTTGTTTCCTTTCAACTCTCTGGAGCAAACTCTGCGTGCATGGCTTTGCCTATTTCTGATTTATTGGAATAATGTTGATATATATGTATATGTGTATGTGCATGTGTGTGTATATATGTATGTATGTGTGTACATGTTGTTGCGAGGGCTCGTGTGTAAGGGAAGGTTGGTTGTGTCTGAAGGTGACACATACCCGTGCAACAGTCCATAACACGTGCTCATGCACCTATCTGTTGAAGGAGCAGAGGAGAGAGAGATGGGGTGTGTCTGGAGATAGCATGTGCTGAGACACCTCTCTGTGGGAAAGCGGTAGAAAGAGAGAGTTGGTGGGATTGTTGCCGCGCTTCTCTAACCGAGTGTTTAAAGAGAGAGGAGAAGACAAAGTCAAGAGACATAGGAGACGAGACGTTTGCGAAGAGACGTTTGTGAAGAGATTTATCGGAGGGAGATGAAGAGATAGTTCAAGAGATTGTTTCTCTGTCGCTTACGTTGTCTTTGAGTTACTTCAAGGTTTTGTTTGTAGTGTGCCTGAGACAGTATCATCACTTGGAAGAAAGAACGATTTTTTCGTCACCTGTTAAGAACCTTAGATGCATGATAGTTCATTTAACATGCTGGACTGTCAGCCCAGAGGGCAGGAGTTAAAATCTCCACCAGGGCTTAATGATGTTTTGGGATTTCTGCTTCACTTGTGCTCCCTAGCAAACTCAGCTATAAAATGAATACACTGAGTGAGAAGACCTGGTGGTGAGCCATCCACCTTATGAGCTGAGGCTAAGAAATATAAAGGGTTAAAATATCTGGCATACAAAGAGTTAACATTTCTTACTTTTGACTGCATCTTGGGGTTAGTGTAATTGGACTGCTGTACTTTTCTCTTAACAACCTCACAAAGGAGCGGAAACATGGCTATGGATTTGTGCAAAGTTGATTCAGAGTTTTCTGTATAGGGGAAGAAAACGCCTGAGAATCTGATCTATGAACTTGTAGGGTGCTGGTGTAAGCCTTGCAGTGGTGTAAGTTAATTATTGGTGTAAGTGCCTGTCTGCAGAACTGCTCAATCCCAGAAGATCAATCTGATAATCAGAGAAGTAACCTAAGGAGAAGGAGTAGAAGGAGGATTATAAGGAGGAGTAAGTCTATGCATATTGAAAGAACTAGGTCTTATGACCTCAGTTTAGTTAGAAAAACTACAGGAACTTTCAGGAAGGATGCCTTTCAACCAATTGTTCTATTGTTAATTTGCTATTAGGAAAATTTGCTGAACATTTAAGCTCACACTGCATTGTGAATCAGAAGCACATCATAGTCAACTGCTAGGTGATAGTGCAGCCCTGCATCCAAATGCCTGAGAGCTAGTGAGTTGTGAACATTGGGCTTTTTCTGATGTGTAGAGAGGGTTTTCTGATGCTTCCTGAAGGATGAAAGAATTTGATCTTCAAGTAGATGCTGCTGTTGATATCAAATTGTGTCCAAAAATTTGTTATTCATCTAGTCTTCACGTTAGAGAGTTCAGTACATAATTCCCTGCTCCCTGGAGTGCATGAGCTTCCAAAGCTGTTATTCTACTGCATCAGTGCAGTGTCTGAGAGCTAAATGTCATTACCTGTGTCTGCTTGGCTATCTCTGCGCTCCACTGCACCTGGTGACCTGATGATTTCTCATTCCTGTTCACTGGAGCATGAGCATTGGGCTTTTCTGCCACTGGATCGTTCTTCTGGAACAATCTTACCCATGGTCTATTTACTCGGTTCCCATAAGACGGCACAGCACGTGCTGTGTTTTCTTGTCATCCCAGGATGGCCACCAGTCTGACTCGTTCTTGTCATCCCAGAATGGCCACCAGTCTGACTGGTTCTTGTCATCCCAGGATGGCCACCAGTCTGACTGGTAGCCATGTACAGAGTGCTGGGAAATGCATCTGAGAGACGCAGTGTGATCTACTCTTTGCATTACATAAGCTTTACATTGGTCCATCTCTCTACTGGAAATTGCTTGAGATTCACGCCTCAGATTCAGTTGTACTGACATTGCGCACGTTATAAGTGCTTTAAATAAAAAATAAAATAAAAATAAAAAGGTGTGTGTTTTTCTGTGATGGACATTTATTCCCAGTAGTAAAGACTTACAGACTTATTTTTTACCCTCTTGGCAAGTGTTGGACTGACAGTATGGCTAGGCTTTCCTTCTTGTATCCTTTAATGCTGAAGCACTGGCTTTGTATAGGGCAACAAGGTTAATGTACTCTACTTAGGAGCTGATGGAAAAGGGTTAAATGGACAGTATATATGTATCTGAGTATCTGATTAATGCTTATTAAGATCCTCACAAAGGCATTGAAACATGGTCTTGGATATATCTAAACACCTTCAATCTAAAAATGCTTCTCCAGCTGTTTCTGAAATCACACTCGGCATCACGGCAACAGGTCCGACCGGGTCCAACCAACGTAACTAAGCAGTACATTTGTGAGGTACTTTAAAGGTGCTGTATTGAAAGTCTAGATACATACACACACATGTATATACATATGCATCAATACATACTTTTACCTTTTTACCTTTAATGTTATATAATATATAATTCTTATGTCGCCTCTGCATGATTTCTACTCAGAAGTGCTGCTAGCCAAACCCTGGTGGAACAGAACAGTCTCTCATTTGTGGAAGAAATTTCCAGTAGCTCCTGTTAAAATGAAGAGGTGGAGATCAGGAGGTAAACCATTCCAGACAGATGGCACCACAACTGAAAATGTACACTTTTTGCCTGATAGCAGCACAAGCAAAAAGGACAATCCATTCACCCCTGGCCACAGAATCCAGTGATCTGTGGCCGATTATGTAATTGCTTGAGTCTGATTCATTACTTACTGCGTTTTTATTTGGGTTGGCTGGGTAGTTGGTTTAATGCCCATTTGTGTAATTGGCTGCTTCATAGTGTGACCTGGGAAATTGGTTATAGAATTATTAAATAATAACATTCTAAGAAACTGCTGAAAAAAGGAAGTGTTGAAATGTTTGAAAATAATGTTTATGAACTATTGTGCAGAAGCAAGTGGAGCTTTGTTGCGATTCTTAATTTGGCCTTGAAATTATTCCCTGTCTGACTTCACTATGAAATAGTTACTTTAAGACAATTTCCAGTGTAGTAAAGGATCTTGTATGAAATAGATTGTCACTGAATGAGGCGCCTGAGAATAGGAGAATAAATAGGCCGAAATGGCTGAGTTTATCTCCGGAAGTGAAATAGCGGCGTTGAAACGGAGGAAGAAATGGCTTGACTGAGAGAATTGCCTCTGATAAAAATCCTATACAAAGAATCAAACTGTAAAAGCAGCTTTATCATTTCTTTTCAATTTTCTTTTTGTCTCCATTATTCCTGTTAGCATGTTCTGCCCCTAGAAGAGAAAATCACAAGGCCTTGAAAGAAAAATTTAAACAAACAGAATCTAAGATTCTGTAATTCTCGGACATTGTTTCTGGAATTATTTTAATTTCTGGTTGCTTTTGGCCATCTTGTCTGACCAGTGGGATTCTAGAATGAACCTGGCAGGTCCAAAGAAACCAGACAGATGAGTCCACAGCTCAGATCGGACTGTCTTTCTGAACATCATTTTTCCTTATGCCTGTTACTTTTTGACTCCATCTTTCCATGGTGATGTCCAGTTGGGTTCGTCCTTTAACACAATTTCCAGTGTAGAAAACAATTTTGTATATTTTTACACCATTTGTATGCATATATGCTTGTGTAACTGGACATCTGTATAGCACCTTTTAAGGGTCTGTCAGAGGTGCTGAAGCATGACAATCTGACAGATCTAAAAAGCTTTGTCAGGAAAAATAAGCAGAAACTAATTGAACAGGTTTGTATGTTAGAATTTTGTTTACAAATGTGCACTGTATGTACTTCTACAGTGGTGTAACTCCACATTTCAGCCAACCCCCACGACAAGAATGCATTTACAGGCAACTGCAGGCACATAGGTTTGTGTAGTGTATGTTTGCATGTGTGTGCGCATGTGTTTGTATGTGCATGCACGGTCACTTGTGGTGGTACTTGCTTGCCTATTTGAACTCCTGCAGTGACCTTCTGTAAGGTACTGTAAGGACTTTTTGGCTCCGTGCTGTAGCTAAATTTTGATACCCCATCAGCCGATTCCATCAGTAGATGTGTTGTACCATTGTAGGCCCAGTTATTGGATTAGAGATTCTGGGTTAAGTCTGGTGAGGATTAACAAGGTTCCGTGAGGCCATAATGGCTTTTCTTGACGTGGTGATCATGGAGCCTTTTTTGGTGATTCTTTGGGTTTCGGCTGCTAGTGCTAGCACAATAGATGAGCTGCTGATGAAAGAACTTTACTGTTGGCTTTGAGTGACACATGTCCGCCGTCAATGGTTGGTACTGCATCTAATGAAATTGGATGGATTGGAATGAATGTAATGCCGGACATCCAATCACAATGCATGATGGGAACTGAATGGCCAGGACTAATGAATGCCATGATTTTGGATGGAAAAGACTTTGGTAAGCGTCGTTTTATGCCTTAACAAAATTGTGTGCATACAAGAGATCGTAGTACATTAAAGTATGACTAGTTTTAGATTTTACTGTGATGTACATCAGATACATTTGATGTGATGCTAGTCAGTCAGTAAGTAAACTGTTGACAGTTTGTATTATGCATAAACAAGCATAGGAACTGTTTTACTAAAGAAACCTTAAACTAAAGCCAAGGCATGAAGCCTAGGTAGCACTAAAAACCATGTAAATATGAAATTAGGAACTAGAAATTGCAGTTTTCCTTTGGGAGCAACGTTGTAGAGTTTTTCACTTGAAATATTTTGACATGCATGCATCATGAGATGACATCATGTTTAAATGCCTAGATTTTATGTACAGGCAGACGAACCTTTCCTCACCACGGAGAGAAAGTATTAAAATGCCAAGGCACTAAACCTGAGATCACTATTACACTGGAAATAAAGTATCTATGACAGCATGATATTGTGATGATAGTTTGATATGTTATACGGTATGTGTTATGAAGAACCGCTTTCCAGAGGTTTTTAAAAGGCACTATATCAATGTTTTGTTGCAGTTTAAGTTTTCATAAATTATGGGCATTTTCACCTGTTTAGGGTCAGCATTAATTTACTATTAACAGAGTTGACCAGCAGAAGCTCATAGATTTCAGTCAACTCTAAAGACATTGATTCCAAAATACTTATAGGAGATGAAAGTCTCTTAAAATGCTAGTCATGATTTATAATACATAGGTTTGAAAAAGAATCATTAAGACTGTCTGGTGGTTTTGATTGTTTCTTTCCAAGGCTGAAAACTGTATTGAGCAGGACACCCTGAGAGCAGTAAGATTTTTGTCACTCATTATGCTCACCATAAAGCACAAATTTCTTATGACGAAAACGAATATGCGCTAAATTATGAAAAAGATGTCGAACAGCAGACAGCACATTTTGTTGTGAAGCAATTAATTCAGTAGCATAATTTTGACTTTCTGGCAATGCTGTAGGATTGCTAAGACAGATTCTGTGGACCATACAACTTTGGCATTGTAAGGCCCAGACCCCTTATAGCCCATAGTTATGCCATTCTGATTGAAGAGAATTCAGTGAGTGGTTGGTACTGCATCTTTTTCCTTCCTGAGCTAAAGCTCCTTACTGGACATTATTTCTACATCACTTCTACAAGAGTTCTTTGATATGCTGGGCCACGCTGATCAACAATTCCCTTAAAAATGTCTCCCTTCCTTTCGTGTGCTTTTTCCCAGTTTAATACTCTTCAAGAATCCTTGTCTTAATGCAAGAGAACTATTCAGATACTAATTTGTCTCTAAATTTTAATGTGAGCACACCTATAATTTTAATGCCATGACTTTGACTGCTTCTAGGAAGAACTGTAGCAAACAGCATGATGGAGTTTGAAACTGAGATGTGATGACCAAGTTGTGTATGTTCGAGAGATATTACAAAAGATCGGAAATGGCCTCAGCTGCTGACTGCATCCAGACACTAAGGGCATGTTCTACATTTAAACCAAGTGCATTCCAAGTACATTAAAATCTACTGAAGAAAATGAGGTGGATGTTTTTTAATGCAGTATACTCGATATACTTATTGTTCTCTGGGTGTGTACATGGAAGAAAGCACCCTTTGCACCCACTCAGAGTCTTTGACCTTTAATTGAATATGTCTTTTATAACTCTTTTGCACAAGCAAATATCTTGGAACTTGCACTTTTGGGAATCTGGTTCAAGTCTATATAATTCCATACTTTAGTTCATCGGTTATCTCTACTTGATGATTCTTAATCAAAGTTTCAGGTTTACCATTCCCAGCTTGCATTTCATCCATCTGCACTTTTGTGAGGTGCTGTAGCACCTTTGTTAGATTCTTACAAGGCCCTGTACAAATAGCCAGATATATACTGTGAACTGTTATTTTATTTTCTCGAACACGACAACTCCGATTCCTTGCCAGTTACTGACATTTTTATTCTTCTTGACATGTTCTTCTTATACACATTAACACGCCCCCAATCACTGTGCACACATATATACACATCAAGTGTACACCCTCATCCCGTCACGCCTCACCGGCTAGCAAAACCGTGCTTACATTTTCCACTTCTCTTGTTGCTTCTCTTTCTCTTTGTTCTTCCATCTGTTGCAGATGCTCTAATCGCTCTCTTTTCCTATTCTCTTCTATCTCTATCTGTTGTTCCATTCTCTTCCGTTCGACCTCTTCTCGATCTTTTCGTGCTTGTTCCATTTGGAACTAAAACTTTTGTCTCTTCAATTCCAATTCCTCTTTGCGAACCTTTTCTGCTTTCTCTTCTTTCTCCCTTTGCAACTCCAATTCCGCTTTGCGAGCCTGTTCTACTCTTTCCAATTCCGCCTTGTGAGCCTTTTCTACTTTCTCTTCTTTCTCCCTTTGCAACTCCAGTTCCTCCTTCCTTCGTTTCTCTTCTCTCTTTTCTCTCATTATCATCCACTGCAGAAATACTTCCATAGACATCGGTGCCGGTGTTTTCTCGACTGCTTTTTCTACAATGCCACCTACTGCTCCTTCTTCAGTTTCTTCTTTTAGCCATACTTCAGCTAATGTCTCCATCAAAGCCTCTTGTGTCATGTCCTTCGTCTGTTTCTCCTTATACATTCACTTTCAACAACAGTTGCTTTAGCCTATCAGACAACATCTTTTTATATCACTCTGCTTTTCTGTCGATAACTGCTCCATCTTACTTGTTTACTTCAGGTGATATTCGTCTAATGAGTTCATCTTTACGGACAGTGGTTTTGTTTCGTGCCGAACAAATAAGTTTTATACCTGTCCTCAGTTGTTTCTGCATAGCTCCACCTTCTGTGCTTCTTCTCGTTCACGTCCACATCCTAGTTTTCTCTCTGGTTGCGAATTCTTCTCTTCGTCTTTATCAACGTTCTTCTTTATATTCTTCGGTTTCCTCGACTCGTTCCCTCTTCTGTTGGGACTTCGTATCCCGCCGCTCTAACCACCAAATGTGAACTGTTATTTTGTTTTCTCGAACACGACAACTCCAATTCCTTGCCAGTTACCGACATTTTTATTCTGCTAGACACGTTCTTCTTATACACATTAACACGCCTCCAATCACTGTGCACACTTATATACACATCAATTGTACGCCCTCATCCCGTCACGCCTCACCAGCTAGCAAAACCGTGCTTACATATACTTACATGCGCTCATACGTACATCTACTGCTTTTCTGCCTCACTTGAATGAGCTAACAGAGTTAAGATGGATTGACCAATGGGGATATTAAGTTGTGATTCAGTGTCTGTTATTAGCTTAGTAACTGCATTCTTGTAGGAACCAGTAACCAAGAGTACCGGATGATGACTAAGAGTACTGGATGATGCTTAAGGGAAACGGTGCTTGTGTACGAGAGTGTGCTGTGGTGCAGAGGTTAAGACAACATACAGAACTAAATGAGCCGTAGATCCAGAGGACAATCTGGCCATACCCCATTAAAGTTTGGGGGCCAGGATTAGAGTTAAAGTTAGAGTGAGAGTTGCCTACTAAGCTTGGAAAGTCAAAAAAGACTGGGAAATTTTAAAAGGTCGTAATATACGGCCTTGCTTCGCTTGTCCCCACTCCATTTGTACAGTTTGGATTTGCTATTGAACTAAGTTGGGAAAGGAGAAAATAGATTCTGTGAAAAGCACAAATGGGTCTCACTAGTTTTGAAATTTATGAAACAAAATGACCTAGAATGGTTCACAGATGAGCAAGGGAAAACGTTAAATATAAATTGGGAGTAGTCCATTGGTAATAAAAAAAACTCCATATGACTTGGGAGGATGCCCAAGATTGGAAAAGCTGGATGAAGATAATTTGCAGCAGCCAACTGACATTGGATGATCCTGGAAAGAGATGTTAAACTAGGTTGTGGGCATAGGTGAAATGGTCCATGGAAGTCTTGGTTGGCCTGACCCTACCATGATGTATTGGAATTTTGTCTTATTTGTCTTTC
This sequence comes from Norana najaformis, assembly GCA_964023275.1. NCBI lineage: Eukaryota > Metazoa > Annelida > Clitellata > Crassiclitellata > Hormogastridae > Norana > Norana najaformis. Next base: position 13,745,536 of record OZ029922.1, read on the forward strand.
ATCTTCTCTGCTGTAAGCGTGGCTTTACATGTGATTGGCGTAAATGAATCTTGCATGCCTTAAATTTCGCCTTGTCAGTGATGTTAATTTGCCGCTTTGCTGCACTTATCGGTTCCTGCGTTTGGCTTACTGTCTAGCGCTTGCTGTCTGTCGCTGCTGCTTCTGCAGAGGGGAAGAACATCGGAAAAGGAATCTGATGCCTTGCAAAATTACAGGCAGCATTCTACTACTGACTATTTAGAAATTTAACAACTATCAACATTTTGTGTTAGACAAATTATCTTCAACCAATGATGGCCTATTGTCGAAATAGTGAATTTGTATTTATATTGTCTTCTGAAAAGATCGTGGACTCGTCATTTTCTTATGCTGTGCATTTTTCTGGCATCTCTTGATGTCTTGAAACACACTGGCTGAGTAGCATTACTGCTTTTTTTTATCTGTTTGGGGTGGAATGTAAGTAAACATTGTTTGAAATTGCTTTTAATTTGAGTCTGAGTAATTTAAAACTGAATAAACCCTTTAAAATTGTTAAATTAGGGGTTGAATCTGAGTAAGCTGTTTGAAATTTATAGTGTATTTATCTTCTCTGGTAATGAACATTGGTACATTTATTTTATTTACATGTTTGAACATCAGTATCATTGAATGAGGAGTGAACTTTTATTTGCACACTCTGATGTCTGGCAGTGATTAAATTGCCTGAACACTTGAATAGGTTGGTGATATTGTAGTAATAGACTCATATGTTTGTAAGTGGGCTACTAATAGATTAGCTCTTTCAGTTATATAGAAATATTTAGCATCCACAGTGCAAACAAGTCACCTTTTAACAATTAGTGGGTGAAATCTACAAATCATTGTACCAGTGGTCAAGTTTATTCTTAATCAAACCTACCAGAGCCATCAATTGATTCTGGTACATGATAATAATGGCACTATAGAAGTCAATAGATTAGATTAGATTACTTTATGTTACCACTGTGAGACCAACATAATTGACACGATTTCACACTTCTTCTCATCCAACTGAATAAACCACTCTCTTTCTCACACACTAACATGCTTGTGTCCAGTCATATTGCAGACAAAATATGAGTTTTTTGCCAGCTAAATTTCTGACATATTCATGGAATTTTTGGAATCTCTATCTTTGATGAGTTCTGTCTCCCTTCAGCCTTTGCTCATATTCTGGATTCTTCAAGGCCCTAAACTCTAGATGATGCATATAAATTGATTTTTTCCTTCCTGAGCTAAAGCTTGTTACTGGACATTATTTATACATCACTTCTGCAAGAATTCTTTGATATGCTGGGCCACGCTGATCAACAATTCCCTGAAAAATGGCTCTCTTGCTTTAGTGTGCTTTTTCCCAGTTTAATGCTCTTCAAGAATCCTTGTTCTATTGCAAGAGAACTATTCAGATACTAGCTTGTCTCTAAATTTTGTTTCAACAACTACTGCTTATGCCTTTCATTATAAAACAGTTTGGCTTGAGCGTAATTGCATATAGTGTAATGTAAAAGAACATTTATATAGTAGCACTTTAATAAAACTCCTCAGCAGTGCTCATGTCATTGTACGGCTTATGATATAAACATACCAGGAGACTTTTATGTAGATATTTTGGGATTCAGGCGAAAATGGGAACTATTTAGGCCAAAAGACATCAAAGGTCAGAGTAGTGAATCATAAAAGACTTATATAGCGATGAGTAGGAGCTTAAAGTATTCAACATATTGTAGTTTTGAATTCTTTTTTTCCTTTGTGTAAACCCTTGTCTTGTTTTGAGTGATTGTTTATTGCTGGTCTTTGAGATCTGTATCTTTGTTTCATTTCATGGAATTTGGCATACACTGTCTGGTTCAACTTCTGGAACTGTTGCATCACCATGTTTCTGACTTCCTGTCCCATTTTGTGCAACATCTAATGAGAAGCAGGTCTAACTAAGTCGGCCTTCTTGTCTCAGCCCAGTTCTGTTTGTTGGCCGGGCGAATGGACAGACAGCAGCATGGACGGACGGTCATTTCATGGCGAGGAACTGCACTATGTGCAGATTTATGTCCACAGAAATTGTTGTTGGTCCATACGAAATCCGCATCTTTGATTCAACCTGCAAGGATTGTCCGTGGTGCGTTACAAATCGGCATCGATTGATGGATGGCTTATCTGAAGTGGCTTATTATGTGCCAGTAGAATTTTTCCCCATACAGAAACCTGGCGGAAGAATAACAGTTGTCCATTACAACACGGATGAATGGTCTTTAGTTGGTTTTATGATGCTGCTTCAAAATGTGTCTCGGGCAATGAAGAGAAGTTGGAGTGTGGTGGAGTTGTAGGTTAAGGCTATGTGTTTTGGACATCTTTCAAAATCAGAAGAAATGGCTTCTAAATTCAAAATAGGTGATTCAAATAAACAGCAAGAAGAGTTAAGACGAGTTCCAGCCAACAGGAGCTCTGGTTCAAGCATGGGAATCTGGTTATGACATTGATCAGCGAGTTGGCAACGAGCACATTTGCCAGTTGCATAATGTCGTCTATATTATCAGTGTACCATTCATCGCTTGCTACAACTATTGCTGCTTCATAATTCTCACCAATTTTTGCTTGCTTCTGGTGACGTTTATGACGGTTATTCAAAATGCTTTTTTTACAGGAAATAGGCATATTTAAGGTATGCCCTCATCTGAAGTTGTTTTCTGATTTATTTAGGAAGAGTTCTGCTGAGAGAACTTTCCCATTTTTAAAGGAGATATTTTATAAAAATGGTGGATCTCAGGTTATAAACAAGAGAATGAGAGATGAGGTCAGGTACAGATTGTGATTGTGAGTATCCAGTGATACTTTACTCAGTAAAGGGGTAAAGAGGATACAGACCTGACAACCATGTGTTTTCATGCCTTTGCGAGGTTCTTTAAAGGGACTATATAAATAGCCAGAAACATACATACAAACAAACACATACATGTCTTGAATTACACAATGACTTGAAGATCGGCCAAAGGTAGGGTTTTTGTCATACCTGGCAGAATCTAACCTGGATAGATTTAACATGCAATGTTATGTCATGTCAGTATAATTTAATGTAGTGTTTTTTGTGATGTTACTGTACATGCTGTATGGTATACCATCACATCTCTCAACAGATTGCTCAATTAATTGAGTGGTATGAGTGCTTGCATCTTTTGTCTACAAAAACCCTAATGTAATGCAACAGCACACATATAATACAATAATACAATACAACTTATATTTATAACGTGCCTTAATAAAACAATGTCTTACTCAAAGGACGCGTTACAACATAATAATTAGTTATAGTACTGAGAGAATAAATGAGTCTTAAGTTTTAATTTAAAATTATCTATTGAAGAGCATCTTCGAATAGATTCAGGTAAAGAGTTCCACTCAGCTGGACCAGCTACTTCAAACATTCTTTTACCAAACTGTAGGTTAACTCTTCTGACTTCAAAGTCCCCTTTTGAAGCCGAACGCAATCTTCTTCTGGACTCAGTGGAAGTACAAGGTTTAACTAGAGAGGACAGGTAGGACGGGGCAGAGCCTGACATAATTTTGAACATAAATAGACAGATTTTGAAAGATATGCGGGCCTGAATGGGTAACCAATGAAGTTGTTGTAAAGAATGAGTAATGTGAACTCGAGGGTCAAGGCTTTTAACTAGGCGAGCTGCAGCATGAATAACAGAGGTAAGCGGTGAGAGGGTAGGTTTAGGTAAAGCATAAAGCACTGAATTGCAATAATCAGTTCTGGATAGTATAAGTGAATGAACCAGGACATGAAGGCAATGCTCATTAAGACAGCGTTTAATCTGATGTATCCGTCATAGGTGGAAGAAACAGGCTCTAGATATGGAGCTAATATGGTGAGACATGGAAAGTTTGCTATCCAAAAAGACACCAAGGTCACGAACTACATTCGAGGGTAGTATGGAACAGGAATCATTTATTTTCAGAAAAAGAGTCTGCAAATCTAAATGTGATCAGGACCGACGATCGAACCAAATCAATTCCTTCTTACTTGTGTTTAATTTCAGGCGCATGGAAGCACACCAAAATTATATCTCATGGAAACAGGCAATAAATGTAATTTAATTTATAATTTAATGTATAGGCCTATTACTATGGTTAACAAGGTATGCATTTACAGAAGTTGGATGTTGTGTCTAAATTCGCTCTAAAAACAAGTTTTTTTGGATGTGCTGTGACATTCAGTTCTTTTGGCGGACATAACATTGTAATTGCTGTTCTAATTGCAAAGCCTTGGTTGTGTGAATGTAAGACTTCTGCTTGGAATTTTAATCTTGTGGCCGAATTTCCATCAACCAACAGCTGACGTACCAAAAGTATTTAGACTTGCTTCTGATTGATGGCCAGCCCAGTCGGCTGAATACATGATTATGTACTCTGCTGCAGCATTTTACTCAGGACCTCGCCTCAAGATGTGGCACAACAGGGATAACTGACAATCTTGCACCAGCGTCTTGAATTACGCATTGACTTGAAGATCAGCCATTTTTGCGTATTGCAGGACCTTTTACTAAAGACACGTACTGCTTTGTGACATCTTACATGAGAAATTAATTTGCAAAAATAAAACATTTGTATAAATTGGACTGATATGAAAATGTTGTGGCTTGCTTCTGTTTGTTGAAGATAATGTAAAGTTCCTGCTGGCCTTGAACTGGACTTGATTTGGCCTCTGTAAAATACATGAGTTCTGTTGTGTGGGTACTTCCTGAGTATCTACTGAGTACACAAACTATGAGAGAACCGTGGCAAGGCTTAAATAATCCATCCATAAACCTAGGAAGATAGTAGATACCACTCATAATACAAGAATCTGATTTGAATAAACTCGTCTTTGTGATAAAGTTTTGTGATGCTGACAAATTTTAGGAATATACATTACATTCTTGTAGAAATTTGCTCAAGAGTGGGAGAATTCATCAAGATAGCTTAGTTCAATGCTAACTAGTTCCGCTATGATTCAGCTAAAATTGTAAAACACAGTCTTCATGTTAAGCCAACTCACTTAAGGAAACCCAAAATAGTACCATGGCTAACTCGGTTAAACCAAACTTATTATGCTGGCTAACTCATCTAAACTATGATTAGATCATCATCTGATCAGACTAAAACTTTCAACTTTATTTCCCAATTTGGCAAGTACACCTCACCCTTGCTGTAACATGGGATTTTCAAGCTATTAACCCCAGGCATCATTGGACTTGTAAAGATTACCAGAATATTACGAATAGCCTTTTGGAATGTTGGATGCCAGATCTGGAAAACTGCATCTAATTCATCATTGTGTTTTGAGGTGGAAGCAATTATTAATAAATTCGGTTAAATGCTTTTATTTCTTTGTTTTGATTTTCCACTTTCAGGTGCCATGAACTTCTGGCTGTGTATATGGAGTGCCATAGATGAGTTTATGTGGCACAATTATGTCAGATAAATAAGTACATAAAGAACACCTTAAAAATTAGCATTTGTTTGAAAGAAGCAATATGTACTACATAAATTTTTGCTTAATTAAATGCTAAGATCTATACTAATTTTTGCCTTGGTTTTACCAATTATTTGTCTTTTGATTGCTTCCAACTTCTGCACAGAATAGACATTCCTTTATCCTGAAATTTTTGTCATATTTTTAAAGAAAAGAAAATTTTATTACACTGCATTTTTCTAGCATTTTAGGTTTAACTATCGTCCATGGAGGCTTAGATAAATAATTTAAGCAACACAACTATGCAAACAGTAGAATAAAAATCTCGTTCGTACCTTGGATCTGAGAGTTCTGTAGTAGCAAAAATCTGACAGAAATACGACATCAATGCTTTAGAGTGGGTATCTTGGTGCAGTATGCTAGTTGACCCACTGTTAGCTCGGTGAACAGCAAGAAAGATTAGCACTATGTCAGGACAGGCATTACCATTTCGTCACTTTATGAGTTTTTCTTTCAAAGATCTCACATGTATGCACAGGTAAATTTGGGATCAACGACTGCAACCGTGATATACTAGGTACCCGAGTTTGCTTTATATCGACGCATGTTATAATGAGGGTGCAGTGTAACTTTCATTAATTCATAAATTCATTGAAAAATGAGCGGGGTCGAGGCCATATGTTCGCTGTATAAAACCATTTACATTTACATTTAATTGAACTGAAATTCTGACCTGTTGCTTTTACTTTAGAATTGTTGCCATTAATAATTACAATTAATGAAGCCTACACAAGGCTTTTGAATTTTGTAGCTGTGAAATTGTGCAGCTTTTTTCTATATATTGGCAAAAGTATTGTGTATTTTTGGAGGCAGCATGGGTTTTGTGTGGCTGCATGGAGATGATAATTGCACTTCCATGCTTTTCAATGGTGACACACTGATTGGCAGCCACAGAATGCTAAACAACTTGCTACCATCTTGTTGCATTTCTATTACAGTGTTGACGTGCTTCTTTTGACTTTGCAGCACTGCTGAAAGTTAATGAGCCTGTCACTGAGATTTGCGGCTAACACATGTAGCAAACTGTTGCCATATATGAATTTATTACCGACCGATGTGAAAACATCCTTTTATTGAACTCATTCAGTATACAGTGACTCTGAAATGCTGCAAGTGCTTTGTTGGAGTCAAGTTGATTCACGGATGCATGTTCTTTTTCCATCTAACAATGGAAAAGATTCTAAATCTAATATCTTGTGTGCCGCACAACCTTTTCTTATTGCTTATTAATCCGTAGGTTACTGGTCTGCTGTACTTCATAAAAGGCAGTAAGTTCTGATCAGAATTGGGCATGAGTAATGTTCGTTTGCCTGCCATGCCTTGAACAGTAAACTTTTTCAATTGGCAGACTGTCCCAGTGGAGCAATGCAAGAAACTTATTAGAGGATGTCAAGGGACAAAGTGCAGTGATGAAGGTGACGGACGTGAGCCTAAGCTAGTTACATCACCACACAGCATCAGCACAGCATAGCAACGTGCAGCAACAACACGGCCATATTGTCGCTACTCTACCTTATCAACACCACCATGTTACCATTACACCACTGCCAGCTTGTATGGCAATTGGAATCTACCCTTGGGACAAATAAAAGGACCAGATTAGTCTCCTTAATTATTCAGAGAGGAACTAAAGCTTGATACCGATGTTCTTGTATAGTTGGAAATGGCTCTAAACTATGATAGCATATCGCAGGAAGTAATTTTCTGCCGACAACCAACTAATTAACAATAGTTGGTGTTATCTCCTAAAACAAATCATCCACAGATGAATAGAATAGCGGCAAAGGCAACGTTTAAATATTCTGCTAGTCATATGCTTGGATACATACATGCCTTTGCCAGGATCTTAGAATGCAAAATGTAAACATTGAGATGCATATACAAAGATATGCACATATGCATGCATGCATATATACATACTTTAATACATGTATGCAATTTATACATGCAAATCTGATGGGTTCTCTGTTGCCTGGTTATGTTGCGTGTGTTACAGCACTAACATGATTTACATTACATTACATTGCAACTAATGGCATTCCAAATTTAAGTTATAAACACTGTTTAGGAATCCAGAAGGTCTGACTCAAAAACAATGGTAGCATATACCCAGTTCAACCATTTACTACATATGTCATTGAAATATTGGACAGTTCTGAAAACCCTGACTTCCTAGAAGTTTTATTTATGTAGCCAATTACCTAAACTGCTATTTAACTTTAAAGCAGGTTCAGTGATTGATACCTTCTCACATATTGTAATAGAGACGTAGTTTGGGATCAAAATAGTAGACCAAATTATTAATTAATTGTTATTGATTAATAACTTCTACTGCACAGGTGTCTAATGTGCAAGGCATCAGCCAATGGTACACCAAAGTGAATCTACAATCAGGTCAGTATCCAGAAAGTCAGTTCATTAAAAGAAAGAGAGAGAGAGAGAGACAGACAGAGAGAGAGATGTCCTATAGTGGATAAGCAATCGTAAATCGAGAACAAAATGATAAAAGCGACTGAGCAACATGAAGAAGTTCATGAAGACAATTCCAAAATCCTATGTACTGCACTGGAAAACTGAAAAAGTTCATTCACCAAGAACAGTTCTGGTCTTAAATACCACCAGAGAAATGGAATCAGATGACCTAGTCAGAAGATAGGTGAGTATGCATTTAATTCATAATTACCTGTTCAAGAATTTCAGATACAAAATTCAAAGTTGAGATGGGTCTGTAATTAGACAAGTCACCCAGGTCGAGAGAAGGTTTCTTTAACAGAGGATGAACTATGGTATGAACAAACACAAATGGAAAGGAACCTACATGCAATGAGAAAGTGTTAATTGATAAAATGGCTGGACCTAGGACATCAACATTCTTTCAGAAGAGATGTAAGAATAGTGAGAGAAGATAGCTTTGTTAGATGAAGAAATGATGAGTTTGCAAACCTCTACAAGATTTGTTGGCTGAAATTAGTCAAAGACAGGAGGTGAAAAGTTAGGATTAAGAAATTTGTCACACACCAGGTAACCAACAGATTTCAGCCTTATGCCAGAAGTGTCATCTGCATTGAAGGTCAAGAATTTAGTGGCTAACTCCTGGATAGACAAGAACACGGCAGAGGATAGATTTAACTTCTCTCTGTGATAACATATTCAGAGCCATCCACGATTTGCTTTTGGTGATGCAGAATTTTCGACAATTAAATTTGTTAAATATGCAGATTTAGCAGATGAATCGAAGTTTTTGCACAAGCTTGCGCTGTTGCATGAACCTAATGTGGTCAAAGGAAAGGCAAGAGTGGCACCACCAACACTCTAACTGACTTTGGCAATGCCTTGCATCAGAAATGGCAGAGTTAAACCAAGGCTGTGGTGTGCGCTCTGCTACTCTCTTAGTCATTCACCTCCTGTCTTAGTTCTAAAAGGAATTTGCCTGTCAAGGAGTTCAGTTAAAGTAGACAGGAACTAGAGCCAGTTTATTAGCTGTATGTGCTGGAGACAACCATAAAGGAGATTCCAAAATATCATGCTTTAGTCTATCTAAAACAATTTCATGCCAAGAGCGAAATCTAACAATTTTTAAATATCATATGAATTTGATTTTTGGTTTAATCATAAAATTTAAATATTAATAATTTATTCAGCATAACAAAACAAATATATTATTAATAAACAAAACAGTGAAATTAGCAATATCATTCATTTTTGCATGTTAATAGTTTTTTCTGTTCAAAAGAAGGTTTGATGTTTGACAGAACTTTGAAGTAGCTGCATTTTGGCAGAAATCTCCTGACTGTCTAGATACTTAGACACGAGCGGGTGGATGGTAACCATTCGACCAAAGCCTTTGCCCTGGTTTTGTTGCTTGAGTTCTGTTGATTAATCGTTGACTATGGACATGGAGGGAATCCCTGAAGGGTTGAGCCTCGAATGAGATTGGGGTTTGGCCAAGAAGTGCAACTGATGGGGCTTTTGATCGCTGTGTGCAAGTAGACCCTTGGTGGCCGTGAACGCTGTGTTGATCACGGCATTTCAGATGTCACATCAATGACCGTTGCCTGATATGGAAACTGTCGTTTGCACACCCAAAATCCGCAGCCGAACAGCAGCGTCTCTGCTGGGAAACATCTTGGAATATCGTCTTTGCTCACAATTGCATCTCGCTTTTTGTCATCATAGTACATTTATTTGTGAAACCACTGCTTGTATGTCTACATATTTCACTTGCTTATGATCAAAGGACCTTCCTGATATAGCTATAAGAGCAACCAAGTTACTAATAGCAACCGTGGCAGCTACGATTTAACGTAGTCGTTATCATTATTGTTAGCTGTATGTTTTGTTAGTCATATCCCAAGCAACACCATCATGTCATCGTTGTCGTCATTGTCATCATCATCATCATTATTATTAATCAGATACTTATATAGGGCTAATTTATGAATTTACCTCAAAAGCACAGGTAGCTGGAAAAAGATGTGTTCAAATGTGCAGAAATGAAATAAGGTAAAGAGAAGGTTCCCTTAAAGGTGGTGGTAGTGAATTCCACAGATGTGGACCAGCATGTGAAAAAATTCAGTCACCATGCTTCTTTTTTGGGTAAGTTGGAATAAGGAGCTGGCCAGAGGAAGCTGATCTTAAGTTTGTCCTGGTGGGATAAGTGTGAGTGGAATGCATAAGTCAGCAAGCTAGCACAGTGCTAGACCATAAGGCGCCCTGCTTACAAGGACAGCAACTTTAAACTGAACCTGAGCTGGAAAAGATGACCGCGTAATTTGAAGACATTAAGTTTGTAACTGGAGATCTTGGAAGAAACTGAAGAACAAGGTGAACAGCTGAACACAGAACTGACTGTAAGAAGTCACAAAGACAACGAGAAAGAGTGCCGAATATTGATTTGCAATAGTCTAGGCATGATAATTGTAATTGTAATTGTAATCTGACATTTATAAAGCGCCACTTCAAGAATAGACTCATCAGAAGCGCTCCCGACCCGAACCAGTGAGACCACTGGCAAATAATACAGACTTCAGGCACTTGTGAAACTGCGGAAGAGACAAACTGAGGAATACTAGCCAGAGCTCTCGGGAAAGGCGATTCCAGCTATTGGGTCCAACATAGGCAAAGCTTCTAGACTGCGCTGTAGCAGTGCGCATACGAGGGACAGTCAGAAGTCCAAGGGAGGCCGACCGGAGAGTGCTACGACCTGGAACCAAGGAGACCGAAATGCAGAAGTCCCTAAGATATGATGGAGCAGAGCCAACAAGACAATTACGCATAAGCGTTAGGATCTTGAACTGGATACGCTGCTGAATGGGAATAATACAAGTGAATGGACAAGAGCTTGAGCAGCATCAAGAGTTAGAGACTGCCAAATAGGTCAAAGTTGCCAAAGGTAAAAGTTATAGGATTGTATGACGTTGGTAACATGAGATTCCAACATTGTAATTTTAATGGAATGCCCTTAGTCTTTCCAGTCGTGTGCAGTTGCGATAATAAAGTGCAGAAACCATGACACAGCAGCTCATACAGCTGCATTGCAAGGTGTCAGTTGATGCAATCTTTGTCTTTGGCAAATTGTGTTGTGTCTTTTCATGTGATACTTCAGTCTCCAATTCATGAGGCACTACTGTCATGTCTCAAATTTCTATCTACAAGGCTGTATTTGGATTTAACTAGCAATGATTAAACTTTGAATGAAGTTTGCATATTTTTGGCTTCTGTGGAACAAGATGTCAATATCTGGGCCCCAACTGCATAAAATATCTAATTCCAAAAGCTTAAATAAGAGGATCTTATCCAAAAGCAATCAGTATCTACTTCCAGATGTTACAAAACTACAAATACACATACTAACCAGGCTTATTCAATGGGGTCATGGCCTTAATTTTTACCTGCTACCAAGATTTTGACAAAATTAATTTGTTTTAAATTCATTGTAGCCATTGGTGAGGAATTCCAAATCTGGAAATGACCCAGACTATACTTAGCCGTTTAAAGGGTCCTCGTACTATCCAATTCAAAGCTACCAGTATTCAATTTGTGAGGCCGTACTGTTATTCAAAAGGTATTAGAAAGTGCTTATGCTAGTTAGTTACTGGCAGTTAAGTAAGTTTCTGTGTCAGGCCAAAGTCTTGGGGCATTATGACCCATAAAAGTTTTGGTGTATCCAAACTCAGATACATATTAAATGCTGGTTGCAGTCAAAGAGGATCATTGATTCTGCTACAGCAAGGTAAGCCAGAAACTTTGGAGGATGCATCAACGATTAGCAACTTTGGAAAGCTTTCCACTGATTAGAGATTGCATGTTTGCAACACTCAATGGCATCATATCAGTGCAAATGTGCAAGTGGTGAACCATTAGAAGCTATCTGATGTTGACAATATATTCCTGGGATAAATGAAGTACCGATGTTAGTCTACGTGCAAGATCAACTCAGTCTCATCCTCATTACCACATCGCTGCACTGGAATTTAACAATTTTTGGTAAATTCATTCATTTCTGGTTCTGTCCTGGCTCGACAGTAATACATTTTTTTGACTTCTAGCTGCATTTAGGATTTCATTTTGTACACAAACAAATCAAAAGTTTGAAAGTCTTACTTTTTTGAAATTATAAATGGATGTATGTATTAAAACCTCTCAATATTGTATATAATATGTTATTTCTATATTTATGTAATATTTCATTTTATGTAATATTTATGCTTATTCAGTTTGCACAGATATTTATTTATTTGATAATTAGTCGAGGTTGACAATTTCCTTTTGTGTGCCGAAACTTAGAAGTTTTGCTAGCCTGATATGAACTGCAAACATATGCATAGTAAACAATGGTAGCTATTACCTTACTTTGTCAAGTAAAGAAATTTATGTAACCTTGTGAAAGATAAGCATACATCAATCTGGAAAGATGCATCTTGAGCTCTAACCCCTTGAAATTGTAACTGGTGGAAACTTGCATCTGTCCACAGCCTGTAGAGACTAAGAAAGGTTAAACAAGTGTTGCTGATCTGTAGACATCTTGTGGAACTTGAGCATTTCTGAAATCAGATGCATGATAAATTTACACAGATTACCTCATGTTGAGTTACATTATGTTTCAGTAATCAGTGGAGTTGTTTTATATAGAGCTAAATGGTGTTCTTCCTTAATGTAAGACACTTTCTGCAGTTAAGAAAATTTGCCGACCTTTATGTGCCAGGCAGTGCTGGAGATATGATTAGGAGGGACTTAGGAAGCTGTTACAGGGCTCACGAGGAGGACACCAAGCAAATTTTCTTCAGACAATGTTTGGACATATTATTGATGATGTGGAGACCTTCATCAGGTCTGATAAGCACCAAAGCACAAAAGAGAGAACGAGTGAAAAAGAGGAAGTGACAAACAAAAATAGACGAGAGAAGGAATTGAGGGAATTAAAGCAAAAGAGACAGGTAGGCAGGCAGGCAGACAGACTGACTGGTTGGCTGGCTGGTTTGCTGGCTGGCTGACTGGATGGCTGAGAACTAACTGCCCGGCTGGCTGGCTGCTGACTGGTGGGATGGCTGGATGACTGCTGACTGACTGGCTGGTTGATTGAGGGAAGACTGAAGGACAAATAACAAAGATAGTAGAGAGGAGCAGTGATGAGAAAAAGAAAAAAAGAAACAGTGGATTGGAGAGCAGGATAGGCAGAGTGAGTGAGACAGACAGAGAGTAAGAAACGAGAGAATCGAGGCAGAGATAAAGACATGCTATGCTTGGTAAAAGAAGTTGCCGCCGTATAAACGAAGGCTGGAAGTGTTGGACATGCTATATGGCCAAGTTAGGATTAACAGTTTGCGGCTACCATACGGCCAACCATTTCTCGCTTGGGTGGCATAGAGCGGTCCGGATCAATAGACAGTTCTCCTGATATATTACATGGCGTCCTGATACTTGCATGCTAAAGCCAGGACGGATCCATGATGAGAACAGACTACAAGAAGACTGTGCTGCTGACGCCGCCTCAGCCGCCGCCACCACGGCCTCTGTGTTTAATAGAACTGTATACAGTTCTTTATTAGAATTTTGTTGGCCGTTGTGTTTGGCGTGGTCGAACAGAAAGAAGGACCACGACGTCTTGGCACAGCCATGGATTGTTACTTGTACTGCAAGGAAAAGTTATATTTATAGAAATTCGGCTGACAGTAAAGTGAACTGGAAATTTATGGGCTTATCGCAGATCGATGATCTTTGAACTGTTGTGAATAAGGAATTGGATTTCATGCATCATCAGTTACAGTTGTAATAATTTCCTGTTGCTTGGGTGCAGAACAAAGATTGAGTATAGTGCTGTCTGTCTTTTCTTCCTGTTGCATGTGGCCTTCGAGATGTGACCCCTTTCAACTGTTTGCCTCTCAATGTATCATCCTGTTGTAAAGAATGTCACATGCAGATAATGACATCTTAATGCAGCAAAACGTCGTGTCATATTTGCAATTCATTATCTCAGTATTCTTTGGAGTGAGTGTAAATACTTCCTGCCTTGTGCACAATTTAAGTTGATCTGAATGAAAGATACCACAGATACTCTGCATGAAGCGGTTCTTTAGGACGTTGCCATCTGTCAAGGAAGATGGTATGAAACGAAATGGTGATAGACCTGACCTGTGCCGTGAAAGTCGAAGTTGGTGTATTCTGCTTGGAAATTGTGGTGAAAAGCTTCAGAAACGACTATAAGGAGCCAAAGTTGAATGGATTACGAATGTGTTTGTTATTACTGTGTAGTATTTCGGTTAAGAAATGACGACAGGTCTCACGGGATTACTAGATTGCGAGAAAGAATAAACAAGACTTTCTAGAGAAATACAGGTGTAAATAGGAGCAGATTTGCCAGAATGTGTTTTCTTCATTTACGGATCTATCGTCTTTTCTGCGAGTCTTTTCTTGTTCACACTTCTGTCATCACGTCTATGGAGCGGAGTCAAACATAGGAAAATGCAACTTGGTCTGTTCGCAAATTCGAGCCCTCTTACAGTTCATGCTTTTGCTCGACTCACTTTGGCCACATTTCTCGTGTTTTTCCTTGTAGACATGCCACGGGTGCTGAACATGCCAACCCGCGTTTATCTGCCCCGGGGAATGCTCGGAAAAATAGAGTGCACAGTCGATGCCAACCCTCCGGTGACTCTGATCATCTGGACAAAGAACGACCGCATTTTGGATGTTTCTCCAACCAATCGAGTACGAACGAACAAACAAGGTGTACTTATCATCAACCCAGTGATGATGGCAGACGAAGGAAGATACTGCTGCACGCCATATTCACCTTTAGGTGCTGGCCAGGTTTCTATGCCTGTGCAAGTATTTGTCAAGGGTAAGTACACTTTCTGATTCCATCTGTCTTCTGACTCTCTCCTTGGTTCAGATGCAGTTCGTGAGGTGCACTGTTTAATTTTAAGAGTTCTGTGCCATTTAAGCTATCATTTGCTCACTGACAGTATCCAAAAGCTAATGATATGCTGGCAAATGTTTGCTGATGTTCCTTTATTATTTTGTTGTGGGCCTGTTTCACTCTGTTGATGTTCAGACATGCAGCAATGTTTGAAGAAAGTTCCATTTCTGACCAATTTAAAAAATTGCAGAATGTTCATTTTATTGTTATGTGTAAAAATTGCTCAAGGTTTAGTTTTTTACCAATGTTGTTATACTGGCAAATGCAAGCACTTCTAAAGTAATTTCTGTATTTGAATTAAGATTTGTAAACATATAATATATAATAGCTGTGCACTGTTTCGTCCACCTGCATCTTATCTGCCATTTTGCTACTCAGTGTTCAACCCTCATGCATTCATTCGGCATGCATTTGAGTATTGTTTTGTATTTGATGTCCTTCCTAATGTTCCTTGAATAGTTTGAAATTGAGTCCACTCTCGTCTACTCAGTGCATATTCTGGAATGGCATAAAATACCCCCCATCATTTTGTTGCTTAGTTGTCCCACAACACCTCTGATGATGTAGCAAACGATGACTTTGCCGTATAAGAGAAGGCTAGCCGACCAATTTTGCCTCAGTTGGTCACTTAGATTCATTTTAGTAGAATTACGATAAACACTGTTTCAACATTTGAGATTTTGTACCAACTAATGTAATTCCAACATAGCATTGTTTAAATGGTACCAGATCTGATGGATGTGCGTTTTACGTTTTGTATGACATTTGTACCTACATGCATAGCACAGTTTCTATTTGCCTTCTTCTTTATTGTGAATAGGCATAAAAAGTTGCAGAAATTGCTTATTGAAACAATTACTTTAAGGAAAGTTCTTCTGGACGATTTTTGTTATCACAAACTGAGTTCTGACTGTGTCAGCTCTCTGCTGAATTTAAAAGCTGAGACCTGTAAGCCAAAACATTGCCTGAAACGTACAAAGAGCTTTTGATTGGGAACCGTACTAGCCTAATAATTATGTAGCAAACCATCGTATTGTGTGTCATGCTCAGTTTGCGTGCTTCATTGTATTGTATTGTATCACAAATGAACGGTTTGTGCATGTGGATTTGGCCGAGCATTTCCAAAGCATTTGAGTGCAGTTAGAGAGTTGTCACATGAAAGGACCAGCTGTTCCTACCGTTGGCTATATATGTTGCATGTCAGTATGCCCTTTGGGAGTGTCCAGCTGTATTCACAGTCATGATGGCCTTTTGTTAGCTGCCTCAGAGCAGAACTTTCTTGGACAAAAGATGTTCTTTTTGTTATTTTGCATTATCAGAAGGTAAAGTAATGTAATTTGTCATTGTTACGAGCATTCATCGGTGTTATAATAATCACAGGTATGGTACTAGGATTGAAATTTACTTCAGCTGAAACACTTCAGTGCAGCAACTCTACACTCTGTGAGTTACTGCATATCTTAAATAGACAAATTATATTATGTGGCTTGACAACGGGGCACAGTTGCTGATTGGCTAGAGCATTTGCCTTTTGATACTGTGAACAATTCTCTTCTTTTGCTTCATCTCCAGTGCTGGTTTGGGGTTTTTGGTCCCGTCCTGCATTGGTTTGCTACTTATCTTAGTCCGTGCACTTAATCAGTATATTTAAATGGTAATCATTCGTCTAGTGCTTTGTTGACTTTTGGCGTCCCACAGGATTCTGTGCTTGGTCCTCATTTGTGTACATTATACACCACACCACTAGGTACATTGCATTACTATCTTTCACTAGGATATCATCTCTGTGCTGATGATACGTAAATTTGCATTTCGTTTGACATTTTGTCTTGTCACTCATCTCTGCAGCTGTTGTCCAGTGCCTTTGAGGAGGCACAGTCTTGGATGGTGACTAATAAATTCCTCCTTAACCCACTGACAACTGAATTTCTACTTCTGGGCACTCCACAGCAACTTAAGTAGGTTTAATGGCTTAAATCTTTAAAGCTGGGTGATGTACTTGTTGTGTTGGCTGATGCTAGTCGTAACTTGGGCATTGTTTTTAATTCTAGTATCTTTCACCGACCATGTTAATGGTATTTGTACATTGTCAACTATATCTATATTCATGACATATGCAGACTTAAGCGTTATGTTCCCATGTCTTCAAGGATATCTGTGGCAAATGCATTGGTCTCCAGTCACCTTAAGTGCTGTAACTTGCTTCTTACTGGTGTTACAAAGTCAAATATGCAGAAACTCCAAAGAGTTCAGAACTCTTGGGCTAGAGCTATAACTTCCATGTAAAATATGAGCATATAACTTCTGTACTTAAATCTCTGCACTGGCTTCCTGTTCGGCAAAGGATTTATTTCAAATTGGGGCTTCTAGTTTATAAAACGTAGAACACTGGACAACCATAATACTTCAATCCAAATACTTCATTCCCCAGACTCATCATTATTCAGCCGAGTCGTCTGATTCCACCTGATTCTCTGGTGATACCTAAGACTAGAACTATTCTTGGTGAACGGGCTTTTTTCGGTTGCTGGGCCTAGATTTTGGAACAGTCTTCTTGTATCTGTTCTTTCTGCTCAGTCGCTTGTGTCATTTCATTTTCAGCTTTAAACTTAATTTTTCAAATTGCTTATCCGCCATAGGCTGCCTCTCTGTCTTAGTGGACTGAGCTTCTGAATATTGACCAGAATGCGGCATGTTGATGCCTTGTGCATTAGACACCACCATGATAGAAGTTGTTATTTAATAATTAATAATTGTAACACAAAGAGTATGGGTTGAGCCTCCCCTGAGGCATTTACCCTGTATGGACCTTGAGCAAGTCCTTCATGCACAGTTGCTCAATGCCATCAGAGCCCTGTCCTATCATCATCATCGTCATCATCATCATGATCATGATCATCATGATCATCATCATCAGTCATCATTATCGTCATCATCACCACCACCACACCACCATCGTCATTATCAGTTATTGATGCCAGCCTTTTGGCACCAATGGACGTGAATTAATGGTTTCCATTTTTTCGGATCATTTTTTCTGATCATTTGTGAAGTCGAGTACTTCTCTCGTGTTCAGTCCAAGACTCATGCCTTTGTTTATAATTGTCTATCCATGGCAGTCTCGGTCATCCTCTGTTTATGTTTCCATCCAATTTTGCATTTACAGCATTGTTATATACACATATGAATGCTTGTATGCATATGAACTGTGAATGTACCTGTGAAGCATGTCCTGACTGGTGTGGACAGTAACCACCAATTGGCATATCAACATCTGTGAGTTTTAGATTGAAACCACACTCTTGGAAACAACTAGTTTCCTTTTTTACATTCTGTCTGCTTCTGGAAATATGGTCTAGTAGACACTTTGCTTGACCAACATGGCTAATTTGAGAAATGTTTAAAAAATTGTTCTGCATTGCATGAAATTAGATAAATTCTTTTATCAAACCATGCAGCATATTGCAAAAAGCTGTCTGATGCTGGATTGCTGTGGTCATATGAACAAAGACCTTTATTTCAACTGCAGTGCATGCGTTGAAGAACTGTTGTTGAAAGGCATACTAAAGGACCAATTACCTTCCTTAAACTTGCCTTACCAGCTTAATTGTGTAGCTATTTTTAAATTAAATTTATTTTTAGACAATTTTCATTGCTTCATTTCTCAAGAGATTTGCTTCCCACATACTCCTAGCCTAATTTGTTATTCCTGAAGGATCATTCCTACCTTGGGTTAAAAAAATTGAACTTGCACTTTTAACTATTAATATTTTTCTAAGAGTTTATCAAAAATGTTCATTTTTCTGAAAATATTAATCAACCAGTTGATTTGTTAAGGCAGTATCAAGCAAAGGCCATCAAGATATTTGCTCAAGTACAACAAGCTGTAAGTAGTACAGAAGATGGGTCTTTAGTCTGACCTTGAAAGCTGTAAATGAGTGGAATTGTCAAGGAGCTATTATTAGAGCGACGTCACTTGCAAACATAAATTGGAATTAATACAGAGCTCAGTCGCGACGGCAGTGCTGCCCACGAATAGATATTCTTGTGCATGGCAGTTAACTGTCAGTTACCGGGAAGACTTACGTCCACTTCCACAGGTTATAGTCTAATTTAGCTGCATTACGAGTTGTCGATAAAGCTCAGGAAGCCATAATTCAACCGTGCTGCTATCTGATTGTCCTGGGACTGTACTTTATTAACTAATTTCTTCCTCAGGTTTTGTCCTGCCACTGTAGTCGGAGCACTTCAACTTAAAGTTCCAATCTTAATTCTCAAAAACTTGTTTAACGTTAAATTGTTTCCAAACTGCTGCTTCTGCTAGAAGGGTTAAAAATTCTGAATTTAGAACACCATTCTTATTGCGTTGCTGAATTAAATTAAATGTCTTGAAATTTGAATTTTTCAATTTTTCCAACAAAGCTTTTCTCAGTCTCAGTCAGCGAAAAATGACAGGCAACATTGCATGATTATCTACCGGTATATATATATATATATTTGTATATTTCAGTACATACATGTACGTACAGAAGAAGAAGAAGAAAAAGAGCAGTCCCTTGAGCTAGCCCCTAGAGGAAGCCATGGGTGTGAAATGTTAGCGACATCACTTTTTGTAGCTTCAGCATATGAAGGCTAGCCCTTTCTCTCACCGTCCAATCTTTCCACTGACAGTGTATGGTCAATGTATTTGTTATAGCTGAGTTGGCTAGGGGTGCAAGTTGAACCAACATTTTGAAAAAATTTCTGCCATGGCAGGGATTTGAACCTCCGACCATCCAGTTGACAGTCTAGCATGCTAACCACCAGGATATCATGCACCCTAGTCGTGTAAATTACTATTATATGCCAATGCATTCAAATACACACGTGCACTTGCTTATTATAAAGGCAGCAACTGAGCCTATGAAAAGTTATTTTTCCAAAGCAGATCTTGCTGGAGATGGTTCAGAAGTTACAATGTGTCAGAGGGATGTATCAATCTTAAGAGAGCTTCTGTTATGTGTCATGCCACAGCGTTATATCTTTCCAGTCAAATCATCATCTTTTATTCTGCCAGATGATTCTATGTTGAAATCTTTTTTCTTTGCACATTTGGGCAGCTGTTTGATGTGTTGACCTTCAGTGCTTTTGGAAAATGAATATCCCAATCAATCATAATATTTTATAGTTTGGCAGCAGAATGCAATCTGTCGCGATCTCCTCCACTTTTCAGACTATTCCCAATAAAGGTACATTTTCCTATAGTGTTTGGTCCTCCTACAGGTCTCCCCCTTCTGCAGATCTAGCGCTTTAGAATTATGATTATGATTACAATGATTTTAGCCTAATTTTTACTTGATGTTTGCTGAAAATATAAGAAGTGCCATAGCCAGATTTGACTTCTTGTGCTAAGTGATGCATCCACATATATATACTAAAACAAATGTTGTGAAATTTTCTGAATTTTCTAAATTTGTCACACCATCTGTGGCGTGAAGTTTAAGACCATCATTGCTTGTGGTATTGAAGGAAAGCATTTTGTGATGGAGGAGCTTGCTCACAGAATAAATTGATGTAATTCCAGATCTTGGATCGTGACAGATTCATGTTTTATTTGCCTTCACTTCTACATCCTTGATTTTATAATTCTTTAAGTTCCTAATGATACTAACGAGTATACTTTACTTAATTTCTCAAATAACTAAAAATGCTGAATTTTGATTAATATATTAGAAAATAGAGAAGTTGTAAGGAACATGGATACTTAAAAATGCATGTCACATCTGTGCATGGAATGCAGTTATTCATAAAACTACATAAATGAGTTATCAATGTGTTCTTCTTCTTTCAAAGGCTCAGACACCAGTGCCTTTGAGCAATTCTGTTAGCATTTGAAACAAACTCATGTGGATACATCTGAAGTAAATTGAAATTATTTAATTACTCAGAACAGTTCCAGAAAGTGTAAATGGAAAATGTAAAAGATACTTTTCTCAAACAAACACACATTTATGCTGATTATACATATACACTTAATATGCTTATCTAAAATGCATCAATACACCTGCACTTTAGTAATTACAGTCTTTCAGGCAACATACATACATACTGTTACATAATATGCATACAACAATTACAACATACATAGATACATACATACATACCAGTGTTCATGTTTACATATACAGTGAACCTACATACATATGAATATTTACACATACCTATTCTACCTACATACATATGCATGTATAAACATTCATACCTACTGTATATATATACAGGTATGCTACTTTGTCAGAGTGTTGTTGACCTTTCACACTTTCGCTGTTTGTCAATGTGTATTTCCTCACTGATGTGTTCCAGTCTTCAGTCAATTTCCTTTCCCATTTTTTATTTCTTGCCTTTCAGGACAACTAGAATTAGTTTATAACTTGATTCTTGCATTCTATGGCTGACAACTGATGCTTATTTTCTTCTGACAAGATCATTAACCGAACACCATTTGTTCCTAGCATCAGTGATAATATCACCTTATGATTTTGTGGTTCTTCTTTGCAGCTATTTTTCTGAACTATTCTTCCATACCATCAGTGGTTTTTAATTTCCTCAAAATGTAGGTTTCATGCAGACACACACACACACATGCACATGCACATGCATATGCACGTATGCTCATATAGATATTTACACTGGAGACTTGTTATAACATGCCTCATTACAGCACAGATTTCTAATATAACATGGTCTGGTACATGGATCATAAAATTAATTCACCCTTAGAAAATAACCTTCTTATAAGGCAGTTCCTGATATGACTTCGAATGACAGCATTATAATGAGTTTCTGGGGTATTTATTGAATGTATATGTGTGTGCATATTATATAATATCTGGTTATTATTAAAAATATTAACATGATTTATATAATGACTTAGCATGGAGGCCGAAGAAAAGGGCGCTGTACATGAGTTCAAAAATCAAAGACAGTCATAACACCCTAAAAAGATATGCTTGAATTGTGACTTGAATGTGTCCAGGTTTGGGACATTTGTCACATGGTCAGGAACACTGTTCCACAGAGTTGTTCCAGCAGTATTGCAGTAGCTTTCACTGTTTTCTGTTGCCAGAGTCATTACTGCCAACATCAGCCATCAGAACATGAATACCCATCTACAAGGTTTTTTGGAATGGCTGAACTTGTGTAATAACATCTTATTGTGGGCATTACTGGGTAATGTAATAACTTCCATCCTGCCATGTAGATGTTATAACTTTTTGTTCCCCATCCTGTACTTTCTCAGTTTTGCATAGAAGTTTTGCTGTCAGTTCTTCATTTGGGAATAAGTTTCTTCTTGGCTTTTCTTTGCTGTATTCTGTCGGTAGTTGAAAATCATTTTGTCTGATCATGACTTTGTGCTGTCAGATCAGTAGGACCTTTAAGGACTTTTCTGAATAGGTGCTATATAAACCTGCAATTATGATTATCTTAATGATAATCTTTAACTCGTGATTTCTACAGCACCCAAAGAAAGCTACAGTAAGTCATCTTATTCACAGGTGCTTAGTCAAAAGAAAATTGTGGGACAGAAAGGGTCAGATTTGGTTCTAGGTCAAGATCCAAGGGTTAGGAAGGCAGACAGTCAGACAGCTACTGTGGGTGGTGTTTGGAATTGGAGAGTAAGGTCGATAAGGGGAAGAGGAGAATTCAGCTTAGGATTTTGTGGGAGAGGAGTGTTTTCTGTTTTAAGTGAAAGACCTGCCCAGATGTTGCAAGATGTGAGTTGTTGGTGAGTTCGTAGGATGGGTCATATGAGTCAGGATCAGTTGCAATGCAAACACTAAACCTCCTCTTTCATCCCCTCTTCTGACATTTTAGAGAGACTATGGCCCATTTCTTGGCCTGAAACCAACAGCAAAACCAATAACAGAAACTCTGTGCTGTCTATTTTGTTCCAATCTCTTCTACGGCATTGAGAATTCAAGAGACCGAAGGAAGTGGAATACATGAGACGGTCTGAGAATAGATGGCTTCAATGGAACCATGATTTCTGATTCTGTTCGTGGTTCATGGTATAACTTGATTTTGTTCTGGAACGAAGACTGAGTCTTACAACAGATTGGGTGCGGTATGTTGTATATCTCTGACATACATTCATTCTGTGTTAAGATTTAGGCAAGGCATGAATAGATCTGGTCAGTATAAAAGCTCACAGGCTGCTTCTAGCAGAATTAGAGAATTTTTGAGAGATGGAAAATATTTTGTTTTTACGACTCATGCTGAATGTGCAAGATATGAGAAATTGTACTGAAATCAATGAGTTTTTTGAAGGTTTTGGATTGTACAACAGCCTTTTAAAACCATATGAAACCTAATGCTCAATACTGAGTGATAATGATTGTTGCAATATGTTCAGTTCATATGTTGCAGATAAGTGAAAATTTATATTCTAAAAATTGATTTAAAATGGAGGAAATTGTCTAGCTTAATTGAGAAGTGTGTTTAATTTTTAGCAAAGATCATGCAAATTTACCTTCCTCTGGTTTTCAAATATTCTCTTGTCACACCTCTTCTAAAAGAAGCAAATCATGACAAAGAAAACCTCTCTAATTACTGTGCTATCTCTAAAATTTCTTTACTAACTGAATGCATTGCCCTGCTCGGCTGAATGAATACTTTTCTTCTAAGTCACTTCTCAATAGTTACCAGTCTGGATTCACTAACCGTCCCTCCACTGAAACTCTGCTTGTCTCTCTATGAAATAAACTGTTCTTTGCCATTAGTCATCAGCGTGTCTCTTGTCTCTGTCTTCTCAACATTTCTGCTGTTTTTGACATCATAAATCATGACTTCTTTCTTCAACGACTTTCTTGCTGGTTTGGAATCTCTGATACTGTCTTCCCCCTCCTATTCTTAGATCACTGCACTGGCTGAAAATCCCCAAATGCATTCGTTTCAGAGTTCTTTCTCTAACCTGTAACTCCCTACAATACATCTGACCTACTTATCTTTGCAGACTTTTTACCATCCAATCATCCCATTCTACCTGTTCATCCTCTTACCTCACTCTTGCAGTCCACCAGTAACTACTCACCTCAAGTTGTCTAACCAATCCATATACTTTGTTTGGTGGTACGGGGTGACTTGCTTGTCCCATTGGTCCGAACTGCTATGACTCAGCACAGAAGTTTTGCTGTGGTTGGTCTCGCGTTTTGGAATAGGCTTCCTAATGACCTATGCCAGGAACTTCTGAATCTCTCTTCCCCTCTTTTCCACAAGCGCTTGAAGACCTTCTTATTTCCCAGTGCTTCTAGGTTGTTGGGCTGAGGGCACATCTGAGGAGTCTATCTTGAAGTGGTGCTTTATAAATTTTCAATTACATTACATTACATTGCCATGCTGCACCTCGACTCTAGGACAATCATCCTCCTGAATTTCACAAATTCTTGGTTCCTTTATCCTTCCCTTTGTTCGCCCATCATCATCTGTCTCAAGCCCCTCTGAATGTTGCTTCTCCGACATTCCATTCAAAACTAAATTCTCACCTTTTCAAGAATTCTCACTCTGATCCATCCAGTCCACCTACTTCCCATTTCTCTCACCCTTAACATAACCCTCCCCCTCCATAACAGCTCTTCTGTCCTCTGCTGTCACTGGTCTTTGTTCTTCACATTGTATCTTTGGACAACCCCTCTGACTTGACACAGTCCTCGCAAACAAGCTGGTGCCTTGCACTTAGCTTTAAAGTAGCACTTTGGAAATTTGGGGATTATAATTACGAGGAGAAGATGGTGCTGGTAGGAGATTTGGTGGTATGACATGTTGGAAGGAATTTGCAAAATGCGTATACAGGATTTAACGTAATCTGCAGGCCAGGACCAAGAATAGAGGAAATGCTTCCGGAAATTAAGAAGAAAGTTGATCAAGATGATACAGTTGTCTTGCAAGTTGGCACAGTAATCTCTGCATGGACAAAATGATGAGATTATGACTAAATACGGAAGCATAAACCAAGTGCTGTAGAGGACAGACAGAGGAAGTGGTGTTGATGGGTGTATTGCCAAAGGAAGTGGTGTTGATGGGTGTATTGCCAAAGGAAGTGGTGTTGATGGGTGTATTGCCAAGGCAAGACATCACTGAAGCTTCACACAACAAGAGAGTTGAGATCAATATGACACTGAAGAAGTTATGTATAGAAAAAAAGGTTAGCTACTGGGAAGTGGACTTCAGGCCTTGGAAGGCAGTTACCTGCGAATATGGTATGCATCTAAATGCTAAGGGTGTGGACATGGTTGCGAGACAAGTCTTCATGATGATTAAGACTTTAAACTTGGGAAGAAGACAGTTAGTGCAGTAAACAAACTTATTAACTGTCAGAGAAACAAAAACAATGAGTTGAGAAAAAGTTTACACTTGAAAGGACAGGTGATGTAAGGAAACTAGAGGTAGTAAAATTCTGAAGTTTATGTTTGTAAATGTGAGAAGCATAGTAAGTATTATAAAAGAGCAGAATTGAAATTATTTGCAGTGAATGAGAATTCTGACATAATTGGTATAGCAGAATCATGGTCAAAGCTAGTGATCGTGGACAGTGAACTGGCTTTAGATGGTTACAGAATGGATTGAGCTTACCAGAACACAATCTGACATAGGGGCTCGAGGTCTTTTGCTGCATATTAAAAGCAATAATAATGCAGTAGACAGATGTGATATGAGGAACAAGGTCTTCAGAGATAGCATCTGGTGTGAGATTCGATTGAACAGGTCTAAAGTGCTGGTGGGAGTTTGCTACAGAGTGCCAGGTGCCACCACAGAAGCTGATCAGAGACTATGCAAACTCCTAGACATGGCTAACAGGGAAATGTTGTTGATTATGGGAAACTTCTGCTGCTGTATTGATTGGGAAACTGGGAGGGAGAGAGAAAAAGATAAGATTTTCTTAGATTTTATTAGTGCCAGCTTTACACAGCTGCGTGTCAAGGAACCAACTGCAGAGGACAACATTTGGACTTATTGATAACATCTGATGAAAATATGGTGGAGAATGTCAGTGTGGGAGAACATTTTAATACTAATGATCATCAATCAAGAAGTCAGATGGGAATTAGGAATGGAACTGATCCAGGAAGTCAAAGCTTATGAGAAAATACCCAACTTCTTTTAAACAGACTATGAATTAGTAAGGAAATGGTTGAAGGAAAAGGACCTGATAGG
This sequence comes from Norana najaformis, assembly GCA_964023275.1. Lineage (NCBI taxonomy): Eukaryota > Metazoa > Annelida > Clitellata > Crassiclitellata > Hormogastridae > Norana > Norana najaformis. The sequence goes on from OZ029922.1 coordinate 13,771,674, forward strand.
TGGAATTAAAGGTCTGGGAGTGATTGAGACCTGGAGAAAGTTTATTGAAGTCATGCGAGAGATTATTGTGGGTTTGAGTGTAGGTACTAATATGGATTTAAAGCTGGTGGTTGGGCAGAAGGCAACAGGTGGGCATAACAGATTCAGATATTCTGGCTGAACAAAACTGATAAGCATAGTGAGCGAGGAAGAAAGGAACTTGGGAGTGACTATACATAAGTGAGCATAACCTTCAAGGAAATGTGAAATGAAGCAGCAAAAAGGCTAACTCAGCCTTAAACATAATCAAGAGGACAATAGACAATAGTTAGAGACAAGGATACAATACTGATGTTGTACAAATCACTGGTGCAGTCACATTTGCATTCAGGTATGAAACCATATCTTAATCATGAACACTAGAACAGCTGGAGAAAGAAAGTGCAGAGGAGAGCACCAGAATGATTTGGGGTTATAAGAATTTGACATCTGAAGAACAGTTGAAAAGGTGTGGGCTAACAACGTTGAAAAGCAGGAGGAGCAGAGACCTAACTGAAGTTTACACTGTGTCCGGAAAAATTCCAAGGCTTTACGGTAAATATGAAAATAATTAGTAAACATTAATCGATTTTTAAAATTCCAAAAACAGTTTAATCCTGAAATATTATTTGCACTATAATTGTTGTTTTGGCGTAAAAATTTTATAACAATTTTGTCTTCCTCGCTGAACGCCATTTTTCTAGCAACTTTCTTTACAAAATATAAAATTCAAATACGTCACTGTGACGTAATTTTAAACGGGGGCCGTTAATAAATTACAAAGAATTTTGTTGGTAATTATATATTTCAGGATTAAACTGTTTTTGGAATTTTAAAAATCGATTAATGTTTACTAATTATTTTCATATTTACCGTAAAGCCTTGGAATTTTTCCGGACACAGTGTATAAGATCACTATTGCAAGAGAAGCAGTGCAAATGGCGAGGTTTTGAATTACCACCAAGCAAAGTAACTTGAGGCCACAAGTATAAATTATGGGAAGAAATTCGTCGGTGCAAGAGTTGTGACTTGTGGAATAGTTTCGGTGACCATACCATCTCAGTGGACACTGTTGCAGCTTTTCAGAAGTTAGGTATGATTTGATAATGAGCATCATTCATTAATTTGCAGTGGTTTTAACACAGATTACAAGTCTTGTAAGCTGCTTAAACCCTTGTTACATTACTTTATGTTAAAACTGTATCAGGTTCAGTGCCTTCAGTATATGCTAAGCATTCTCCAACCAACTTTAAGACACTGACCTCTTGTTTCTTGGTCACACAGACTTTGCAGTACACTGCATGTATTCTTACTGTAGTTCATGATCGAGGCCAGCATGGCATATACTTAAGATTATTTCCAATTATCGTTGTACAAAAATATGTAGCTGTGTGAATGCTGTAGTTTTAGAGTCGCCAAGGATGTGTAGCGCTGACATAAACTCAGTCACAGTAGCAGGGACGGTGTTGCCATTCCATGGTACTGGCGGTCATTGCTGTCGTGCTGCCAAATAATTTAGTGAGATCCATTAAATTCTTGACTGCTAAACTGCTTAAAGTGTCAGAAGTCAACGATCAACAGAGCCCTATCTGGAGCCTTTCAAAGACTCCCTCTGGGGTGTAACGACCAGCCCGACGTGTACAGATCAATACGGTGATAAAGCCGTTCATTTGGCTGTGTTTGACAAAGAGACTCACTTGACAAACCTCTCAGCAAAGTTTTTGTTACTAAGTCAGCTAAACGAATGCTCTGTCTTGGTCCCTTCCAACAGTGACATGAAAAGTGGAGTGGCTGGTGAATTCAAATGACTTGGCTGCCTGCACTTTCTACTGGATGTTTTGGAGGTAGTATATATGGCTTTTTATATGCATCTAATTCCTTTTTTGAAAGCTCATCAGTTCCATTGCACAGACAAGTGAGTTTTCAATGTGTGTTTCAACAGCTAATGGACAGAGTTTTTGCAAAGAGTAATTCGAATCCAGATTGTAATATATGGCATTAAAATGTCCAGCAGCTGTCATTACAGAAAATTTAAGAGCATATTTACAGGTTTAGAACAACATAGACTTCTGCTGATGTAATTTTTAGAGATATCTCATCAGCTAAACCCTTCAGCAGAATTTGTGATAAAGAATAAACATGCATTTAAAATCACAAGATAGATAGAATTAGAATTGAAATCATATATTGACTGAACATTGACACTCGAATAATGCAATTTTTACAACATTCCCTCGAATAATTGACACAGTACTAGCATTCTTAGTTGAAGTGAAAGTCAGAAATGTATTTGCTTTTCACATATTTCTCAAGCTTAATGATTCAGTTCAGTGGTTTGTTTCTATTGTGCTGATGCCTGTCATCATCATCTGTGGCATGCTGCTCTCTGGAGCATTGCCGTTTCCATAACCTGTAGCCAGCCTTCTCTATTCCGGACTCATCTCCAGGCCGTATATAACCCAAAGTTTAGTGGGCACAGGTCAGCTTCCACTTTTCTTGTCCATGTATAGCAAGGGCATCCAACAGGTCTCTTCTGACCTCTCAAAGGCTGGAAATCATTGCTTGCCCCTGGGCTGCTGCCTTTGGGTATATACATATATTTTAAAAAGAAATTACATGAGTTTAAATCTAAATCTTTTCTTAAATTTATCTTTAGAATTACTATTACTTACCAGTTCAATGCTCGACCTAATTCTTAATTCTAAGGAGACGGCGTTCAACTGCTCTGTTCTCAGCAAACAATATCAATTATGAACTGACAAGCATTATAGATGCAAGTGATTTTCACCTTCTTTAGCCGCCTTTACTTTGCGCTCTCGGCAGAGCCTGATTCATTGCCTTCATTTGCATATCTGTTCTGAATCTGATTAGAACAAAGTGGCTTCTATTAAATTTTGTCTGATTTAGTTCACATTTTGGTGTGTTGTTGACTATTTTATGTGAATCCATTAAACCCGTGACCAACACACTGAACACAAGCACGCATAAACTAGCAACCCACAGAGGGGGCATAGAAAACACATTGGCTGTTTTCCAAGACCAATATGAGCTTCTGGATTAGTTATTACCCCAACTTGTAAATCACTGGAAGAGGTCTGATTCTTCAAGTTTCTTGAATATTGTTGTGTTCGCAGTTTGTCTTGTTATTGTTGTTGTTTTGTAGCTTTTTATAGTTAGACGCTCTCTCTGTTGAACGTCAGAACACATTTGCCTATTTTCTGTTATCTTATTATTTATGATTCACAGATTATCTCGATCAGTGGTAATCTAATTTAAAACTGCATCTGTTGAGTTGCTGTCTGCTTGGATTTACTTTAGAACAGAACTACAGACAGCCTGCGGGGAAAATATTTGATTGCTGATATTTTGAGCGCTTGCCTTGTCATGCAGTGACAAGGCAAGGGTGAGCAATCCCCAGAGCCACAGCCAACGTGTAGACACCCTGAGCAAGTATTAATGCACAGCTGCTTGGCACATTGATTCGTTCCTTGTCGTAAATGCCACTGGTGCCGTATAAATATAAGAAAATAATACAGTTTTGGAATGGCTGGTCTTTTACAAAGTCAGCCTTTTTGTTGTAGGTGTTTTTATAGCATCTTAATTTCGTTTGATACACATAAATGATCTGAATTGCTTTAGAAAACTGATCTGAGTGTTTGATGTGATGGAAATCCCAATGATGTAATGACTACTTTACTATGTTCCGTAATTATTTCCTTCAAAAACTAACTGGCTTTGTGTACTTTCTCAAACACAGTCGTTACTTTACTGTAGTTTGGTAGAATTGCTAAGTCAACAGCAGATCCAAATCAAGGTTATTGAATGCCATTGACAGCTGAATAACAGGGAAGCCACTAATCTTCTAGTCTTGAAGGATCATAGATGCCGCGGTGACATATGCCTTTGTAGGGGGCCATATTATTGCATTTGTAATTAGGCCAGAGACTCGGAATAAAAAGGGTTTGGAGTATTACCAGACTAATTGGAGAAATCAATCAAAAATGAGCCTGATATGGACACATTTAGCCTACAATGTCAGTTATGGTGAATTTTAGGAGTTGCTGCATAGGTAGTTTGAGTGAAACGAAATGGAGGTTACTGACATTATACTGTTTTCATTATAAGATACGAAAACAGGCATACACAAAGACTAATGTAGCATTCCATTTCCTTGGTGACATTCCAGAAGCTACATATTAGGAATTACATGTTTTCATTTCAAGACAAAAACAGATGTGAAGAAACTGGACTAGCTTTCCTTGAGTCTTATGTGCTAATATATATAGCAATCCCCTTCCTTACCAGTATGACAGTAGCAGTATGGAAAGGGTGCCCATTAGCTTATTTGCAAATACTGCTGCTCATAACAGGTCAAGGAATAAGAGTTGTGTGCCAATGACATGCATTTGTTCTGAGCATTGAGTTTGATCAGCCGACTCCACGACAGCGGATGAGATAATTACTCAACTTATGATGCAGAAGATGTGGGTTTAAGCAGTTGCTGTATCATGACCTTGAGCAAGTCTACACACTACCGCTTAGTGCTAGTGATTGGTGCCTTGTGATTTGATAGCACTTGGCGCTGTATAAATGTGAGAAAATTAACCACTGAATGAACTTATCATTTTCACATGCTGCACTGAGCACTGAATACAGCAGTCTCTTGACCTTACCACAACTCATCATTTAGCTCCTCTTTTTCCTTTCTTCATTAGTTTCATCATGGCAACGGGATCTTGTTCTTCATATGGTATTTATGGACAACCCTCTCACTTTACACAGCTTCCATCAATAATAATAATAGTAATTAGTGACTTCTAATGTGCCGGTGTCTAATGCTCAAGGCATCAGCCGATGGTGCACCAAAGCCTAACCGCAATCAGGTCAGTATCTAGAAGGTCAGTACACAAGACAGAGAGGCAGACTACGGTGGATAAGCAATTTGAAACAGGTAGGTTTTAAGTTGAGAATGATGATGCCCTGCACTTAGCTTTTAAACAGTGCTCAAGGAATTGTTGAGTTTATTATTACAGTTTTACAGTGGTATGCTGTAATCAGAGCAATTTGCATTTAGGGGAATGATTACTGCACTGGCATTTCAGTGGCTCTACTGCTCAACACAACTGAAATTTTATTGAACACCAGTATTTATGAGTACATGACAGCTACATTCAAGGTTTTTCAATACCTTAGTTATTATGGTAATCATAATCTTGAGATTTCTACTGAGCCCAAAAAAACTAAGCCGCTGGAACCTGCTTATTTCACAGGCGCTCAGTCAAAATAAAAGCAGTAGGCAGGTAAGATCAGATTCGGTTCATGATTGAGATCTGTTATTGATCTGGCTACTGGATCACTCACTATTAAACAACACTGCTGTTTTACTTAGTAATCTGGTTACTAGGGCACTGATAACTAACTGACTGGACCTTAGAAGTAGTTTGCTACTTATGATGCACCATAGATTGTCAATTTTACCATGCCTTTTGTAATATTAGACTGCATTGCTGCTGTGGCTCTTTGGCTGGTTATTATAGCATTCTCAATCTACTACAGCTTGTTGATAGCTTGTAGTTTGTAGGTAAGTCCACTGTACAAGACTACCATCATAAGACCGATCTTAGTTGAAAGAGTTAGAAAATGATGGCAGAGTCTTTGTGGAATGAATTCATCAACATATGACAGGCAAACACAGGAGGACGTTGTTTTGTGAGTCCTCTAAAGGTGCTATATAAATATCGAGCTGCATAGCATCGTGTTTGTGTCTATGACTGGGCTGTTTTATTTTCCTGTTTACAGCTTCGTTAAAACTGCACTGCCTCAGGTATAATTAAACAGCATGCTCTGAATAATTAGGATGTTAACTTGGAAGGCATAGATGCTGTGATGCCAACACCAATTTTCTTTCATGAACTTGTGACCTTTGCCATAATATTGTATGTGCTGTTGACGGTCAACCTACACAAAGCCAATTCTGTCTTCTATTAGCTGCCGTATTTAACCCTCGGGTAACTGAGCTATGGCGATTATCCGATAATTTTGTTATGCAGTCTATTATTCCGGGTTCTGAAGTAACAAGAGCAGAAGCTAATTCAGCTGCTGACATTTGCGCCACTCTTCTGTTGTGGGTCTGCCATTTCCAGAGGGACCTTGCAGGCATATTTCCAGGCGAAACACTGACACCATTTCCTTGGTAAGCATTGCCGCAACAAGTTTTGTTGGTATTGTAGTCAAGTGGCATTATCCGATGTTACAGTGAGAAGTAAAAGCCGTGATGCAACATAACGAATGTGATGCAGGGTGTATTCTTCCTCTTCAGCAGGACTTTGCAATTGCTCGGCTGAGGTATACAGAGGATGGTAGGACTCAGATGTAAAGCCCTGGGGTGTGGAAGTCCCAACTGTTTCCAATGCCTGCTTGGCTTATAAGTAAATGAATAATAAAGGAATAGAATCAGTTGCCGCACTTTTGTGAGGTACTTAAAAGGTGCTGTGTTAAGTGCCTTGATACATACATGCATATGTATTACATAGATCATTTGACTTAGAAACCTGATATACTTCTTGATTAGGCCTTTTGAATGTTCTTTCTGGAACATTCTTCCAGTAAATATATGTCCTGTTCTGCCACAGACAGCTCAAGAAATATTTTCAACCAATCTTAAATCACACATATTCAGGTCTGTTAGATAGCCATGCATTAGCACCTTTGCAAGGTTATTTAAAGATGCTGTATAAATAGCTAGTTACATACATACATACATAAAGACTATACATCTGGTTTTGAACAGTAAGTGACTGACTTTTGTGAGATTGACATTAAGCCAGTTACTTTGTGTATTGTTGTTGTAAGTGTGATTAAAATATAACAATTGTTGATTGAGGGTTTTAAGTTATTATACGATTATACTTTATTTGTCTGTTTATTTATATTTATGTATATTTATATAGTGCCACATGCTAATGAAAGTGTATAAATTGTGCTAAACAGTTGCACAGGATTTGCAAGTTTCTACTAGTAATTGTCTCAGAGGATATTTGAATGTTTACCATTGTAAGGCAAGCATGTATGTGTTATATCCTTACAGTAATATACTTAATCTATGTATGTACGTATGTTTGTATGCATGTATGTATGTGTCTGGATATTCATATAGCACCTTTTAAGAAGTCATCTCTGTTATGAGAGCACAAGCATTTCTAACTACATCAGGGTGATTGTTTTGTACCCCAGGTTGATTTTTATGACATTGGTCAGAAAATAGCACTTAAAACTATCACCCATCTGCTGGTCATGGCCAGGTGAAAACTGTCAGAGGCAAGATTGTTGCAGTTTGCTGTCTTAAGAAGAAGAAAAGACGATTCCCTTGAACTAGTCCAGCGCGGTAGCATTGGATCTGAACTGTTAGTGAGATCCAGATGATGATGAGAGGCAGCAGCACAATATGCCTTGGTATAAGGAGCAGATGACTATTCCTCTTACAAGCAACAGTGTATTTTCACTACTCATTTCATAACTGTCGTAAGGCTTGTCCATCAGTGCAGAGCCGTGCTTCTGGAAGCACCTCTGCGTACATCAGAAACTTGTGATAACAATGTCTTTGAGAGCCAGATCAAGAACCGCCTTATAATGAGGTTGTATTATAATGAGGCTGTTGTCTGGATTCACATCCAGACAATGTTATATTAGAATTTATGTTATTGTGAAGCATCTTATAATGAGTCTCAAGTGTGATTATTTTTCTGTTATTGTGCAGTATAAATTTTCCAGTACAGTACAATACTACATATCTGTGTCAGCAATGTACATGTTTGTATGCACGTATGTGGACCATTTATGTAGAGCCGTATATTCCAAGAATCTCCTAAAGATGCTGTTCTAAGGAGGCTTAAGATCAGCATTACCTTTGTCTAGCTGTGATCATATATCACGTAGGCAGACACTGTAACTTGACAAGTAGAGGATCCTATTCGTTCATAATCGAGTGATACCCCAAAATTTCGTAGTGATATTTTTAACTTGAATGCAAACTCTATAACAAGGCTTTTGTGCGGGAATGATTGTTCCCAAGAGGTCTCAGTTGCTTGCTTGTTGTTATGTTTGTGGTCTATTTTCTTGCGTACCATCGTAGTGGAGTCACCCCACCTCGTGGAGAATGAATGTGTCTGCATTTTCAGCTTTGTTATTGTTGTTGATGTTTTTAAAATTAAATTATCAGCATCCATATTGCTCAAACATTTCTTGCTCAAACATCATATATCACCATCATTACTCTTAAATTATATACGCTTATGTTTATTGTTGTGTGAATGGTGAATTTGAGTTCCGGTTGTATATAGATATGTATATGTCTTTGATGTTTGTTGTTTCTTTTGCTGTATGTACATCATGATGACTAATAAATCATTACAAGGATTGACCCAGGCTCTTATGACAAATGCCTTGGATACTCGCCAGATTTGATTGCATTTTGTCGTAATTTTTCCCCGAATAATGACATTGCTTATGTCCGGTTGCACGCCTGACCGACCTACTGTGTCACAACTTTATTGAATAAATGTCCCTGACATTGACTCTATCAATCTTCAACACCACACTTCTAATCAAAATTTCCATTTCCGACAGAACTTGCCTTGATTCTGGGCTTGATGACATCTTACTGCTGTCACCAAATGCATAATGCCGGCCGTTGGGCCTCAAACTGATACATGTTTTGTCACTGTGTGTATCTGTTTTCAAAACACATGAATTATGCATTAATGGGGAATGGATCGGTGTTGTTTGCCACTTGAGATTGCTTTTCTGTATTTTGATAATAAATCTTGCAAGTGGCAGCAGGTCATAAGGAGGCATTTCACTGGCAGATGTTTCTCTGTGTGTATTTTGGTGATTGTGCTGAAGTGTTGTGTCATTTCTCATTTTAGATCCGCCACATTTCTTGCTCCGACCGAACCTGAACTATCAGAAGCAGCCGGGTGAGACCGTGGTAATCTATTGCATGGCCGAGGGTGATCCCATGCCCAGCCTGTCCTGGCAAAAGGTATTACCCCTTGAGAGATCATTGTTTTTGTCCTGTGGTTATAAAGATTTTGCCTGCTTTAGTTGTATTGTAAAGGTTTCAAAATTAGATCAACAAGACATAGGAGGCAGTGTGGACTCAGCAGGTGAAAATGGATTTATGCATCATACAGTGTGTTTCACAATTTATACAGGTGCCATGGAAGTCTTTTAATAGCTCACGTTAGCATCATGTAGTGTAATTGTAAGGGTAAGGTAACTGCTGTTTTATTACATGCCTTTTCAACATTAGTCTTCTCAAGTATGATCTTACCTTACCTTTGCTTTACATTGCCCAGGTTCTTGCCTTTGAAAACTTCCCGTAGATATAAGTTACCTGAGCTTCTGCTGACTCTCTTGTTTTTCTGGGATTTTGCCAAACCTGAGCCAGAAGCATTTCATCATCATCATCATCATCATCATCATCATCATCATCATCATCATCATCATCATCATCATCAGTGGCATGTCCCTTGCTAGAGCATTGTCATTTTCATATCACTTTTTGCCAACCGTCCAGGTCTTGGGCCTGTGTAGCCCAAAAATTCAGTAGGTGAAGTTACACCTCTACCTCCTGGGTTCATGTGTGCCTTGGTCGTCCAGCTTGTCCTTCCTGCTCCTTGGGAGGCCAGAAACCATGTGTCTTGGAGCACCATAGCATGGTCCTGCCTGCTATTGCACTATGCAAAGTGCCCAACAGCCATCGTCTTCTTGTTTCAGTCATCTCTGAGACCAAAGTCTATCTGGTGCCTGTGTAGTTCTGCATTGGGAATGTGTGCAGAATATGGATTCACGTGATTCTCCTCAAGCATCACTGCTGGAAGTCATCCAGCTTCTCGGTGTAGAGCCACTGTGGGTGTCCAGAACTTAGCCCCATGAAGGAGCAGAGGTGATATGCAACATGCAAACGGGCGGATTTTTGTGTCCATCTGAATATTTATACTCCAAATTGTTTAGTATATATGTCAAAAAGGTGTTACATAAATGCAAACTAACATTACATTACCAAGTGATTTACTAGTAGATGAAGTTTATTTTTGTCCAAGTTCTGCAGTTATTTTTGATTTTGTAAACCTTCAGTATGTCTTTCATTGGCGAGCATCTGACTTCACTAATGAGAATTCCATTTTGGCATGTACTAAATCTATCTTGATTGATCGAGGGCATGGATGGGCCAGACAAGCAGGCTTGCGATGGGGATTTCACTGACATGAACTGTTTTAGAAGATAGAAACATGAGCTGGTGTTACTTAAAAGCCTATGACCTTCAAGATGATAGAGGTCAAGAGAGTGCTTAGGGTCATTCAAGTGGATGCTGAGGTCCTGGTAATCTGAGTTAAGCGATGAAATGATCAGAGCTGAGTGATCATTCACTGATTGTGCAAGATTATTGGTTCATGCCTGAGAAGCTTTTTCTTCGGTTTCATTTTTTAAACAGCATGTTTTTATGTATATATGTATGCATATATGGATGTAAGTATGCGCGTGTGTGTATGCGTGCATATGTTTATGTGTGTATGTATGTGTGCATGTATGTTTGTGTGTATGTATGTATGCATGTATGTATGTATGTATGCATGCATGTATGTATATGTGTGTGTATGCATGCATGTATATATGCATGTATTTATGTACATATCTGGATAGTTGTATAGCATGTTTTAAGAACCTCTCAAAATCATTGTTGTCTGTGTAAAAATTATGTGTACTGTATTTTACACAGTTTGGGTAGTAGGTGGTACTAAGGAACAGATGAACTCTCGAGTATTTTCTCACATGTAGCCTCCACACACATACTGGTATAACTCACACACACACACACACACACACACACATAACTTGCAGAAATTAGAAAAATGTGTAAAAAAAGTTTGGTATAGCCTGCACATGCACGTAACCCACAGACTACAGAGGAACTGTCTGCAAGCGTAAACCTTCGTATTAAAGTGTCTTAGCCAGTTTGAGCTGTATATTTTTACTACTCTCACATTAAATTAAATGTTGACAGTCAGTAAACCAAGTTCTTAGTAAGACTTACCCTGAATTTGATTAGAAAATTTCGACAGTTTGTCATATGTTTGGTGAATTTACAGGATGCCCTTATTTTAAAAAATTATGACTAAGATTTCGCTTAGTTCAACAATGCCATCGATTGTAATCTTAAGCTTGAGGTTTCTACAGTGCCCAATTAAAGCCAAGTCACAGGAACCAGCTTATACACAGGCGCTCTATCAAAACAAAATCGATAGGCAGGAAGGGTTTGGTTCCAGATCAATATCCAGCAGTCAGACAGGTAGACAATCAGATGGCTATGGTGGATGGTATTTCAGATTGGAGCGGAAAGAGAGATAAGGGGAAGAGGAAGAGTTAGGATAGGATTTGTGGAAGAGGAGTGTTTTCAGTTTTGAGTGAAAGACCTGTGTAGAGATTGCAAGGGGTGAAGTGTCAGAGGCACTCCCAACCCAGACCAGCGAAACCACTGTCAAATAAGACAGACTTCAGGTGCACATGAAACTGCAGAATGGCCAAACTGAGGAACTCAAGTCGGTACTCACAGGAAAGGCTGTTCCAGGTGGTAGGTACTTTAGTTAATACAAAACAAATAAGCCTTACAAATCCATGAGTTAATGAGCGTAGATATAATCCAAGTGGAAACCTCAGAACACCCAAAGTTAACGAAAATCCTCTGAAAACTCAAGGAACAAATGGGTCAGCAGACATGCCTAAAGCACAAACCATTTATAATGGGTCAGATAATTGTCATAATTCTGGAGCTTATTCCAAAGAGATGGGGCAGCTATGGCTATGGAATGATTTCCAAATTTTAAGGATGAAGTAGCAGGAGGGCAGAGAAGTGTTAGGAAGGACGGATTTATTATTTTTGTTAATTCACTATGTCAGTTTGCTGCTTAGTGCCTGAAGTCAGTGATCCTTTTTGTGTATTTTTGTACTAGCCAGTACTACAGAAGTAATATACTATCACTTCATTGGCACCTGTATAAGAATCTGCTTAATCTGGTAGTGTTGAAACCTTTGGCTTGGGATTTTTAAGCCGAGGTCTTTAGAAAAATTAACCAGCAGTCTAACTGTTGGAAACTGAATTGACTAATCTGGAAAATAAGCTAGTCTTCCTTTTGTGTGGCACAGGAATTTCAGCAATTTACGTTTTGTGATTATATAATGCATTACTGTAATTTCTTGGTCGTTATGAAGTCATGGAATGTGTTTCATTCTGTTTTTGCTGTCTACATAAAATACCACTTGCGCCCTCAGTCGTTCCTTGGACCTAGCATTCTTTAATGTATTACAATGTATTATTATAAATTTAGCAGCTATTAATCAATAGTCACATAAAAGTGAAATTGCTATCCTTATTCATAATCCTTTGGACAGATTCAGTCAAGATTCTTATGTTTGTGTTGCCAGCTGTAAATCAAGGCACCAACTGTCTGTCTGTTTCTGTCCCTTCAGCTGAATCGTTCTGAGTAACTCTTAGCACATGAGCTGACAACTGACACTGTAAAGCAGCACCCTAGAAATAGCTCACTACTTGCTATGCTATAGAAATTGTTAATTTGTCATTATTACAGGGACAGTTGGATTTGGATTTAGATGTGGAACCACGCTGCCCCATTCTTTAACTTGTTTTTGTTGTGCATAAACAACCCTTACCTTTTGGTGGTCGTAACTTGAGTTCTTCTCCTGCCATGTGTTACGTAGCATACCATTAAGCCTAATAAATACTTTAAACTTTTCTTGAACTCAGCATATATCATGTAGTGGGTCTTGCCTTAGTACTAAGTCCCGTGATGACCTAATCTAATTCGTTTATGGGTCACTGAGGATGGAGTTGGTCACTCTTACTGATTGCCCTTTAGCGTAAAATTCATTTCAAGAGGGCTGAAAGTGACCTGTTTCAGTTTAGTTACAGGGTTGTGTTACAGGATTGTTACAGGGTACTTAATTTAAGTGGAAATTTACCTACTAACCTCGAAATTTCGGATCCATTTGCACACCTTAGCAAACTCAGCCATAGTACATTGACTATACACTGTCAGTGAGAAGATCAGGTGGCAAGGGAGAGGACTGGCCTTCCACTCACATGTGTCAGGGCTAAAAATGAAGTCGCCAACACTTCATATGCTTTAAGGGACTTCTCTGCTTCTTAGCTACTAAACTGGATACCAGTGTTACATTTTTAAAATGTTTTCAACAGTTGAGTTTGAAGTATAAAGGTTGGGCTGCAGAATTTGAAAATTATTTAATTCATAAATTATTTAGTTTTATTTAATTATGGAATTGGTTAACTATAATTGTAGCAGTTAACTTTTGATGATGAATTTCATTCAAATTTTAATAGCAGTTTTCATAATTGTCATAAATGTACTCAGTACTCATGTAAGTGATGTAAAGCCATGAAGCAGACTATTAAACGAACAACAAAGGACATTATAAAGCATCTGAAATGTTACATGAATAATTTTACTTCTAAAGTTCACGTTGAAAGAACGTGCCACTTTCGACAATGATCTTTGGAGGCTTGGTTCCTGGGTATGTACATATGTATATATGCATGCATGTATGTATGTATGGATGTATGTATGTGTGTATGTATGCAAGTCTAAATGCATGTATGTATCTGTGTATGTAAATATGTATGTGTGTATATAGTTATGTTTGTATGAGGATGCTTAATATAGCACCTTTTACTTATCTTACAAAAAACGCTGTAGATCTTTGGCTGAAGTCGCAAATGGGGTGACAGCTATCCAGCAACAGGACATGTATAGTAAGTCATGTGGTTTAAGGTTTGAGTTGTTGATTTCACTGGGTGAACCACCGTTTCTGAATGCTGAGATGCAGAAGATGGACATCAGTATATTAGCAAACAACCTCCTGGCAGAGGAGAAGAGTGTTTCCTTAAGCCGATCTGTGGTAGGCAGTGTTGTGCCGTGAGTATGAAGTGTTAACTAAGTGTTGGCCTCAGCATGTGAAGGCAGGTGGCTAATCCTCTCCCTTGCTGCCTGATCTTCCCACCGACATTAGGGTCACTGTACTCGTTTTAAAACTGAGTTTGCTAGGGTGCACAGCAAGTGGAGCATAAATCTTGAAATGTCTTTCTGTACTGATGAGGATTTGAATCTTTGACTTCTGGGTTAAAACACAGTCCCCCATGCTAACCATTAGACCCCATGCAGGTAGCTAATTGGTTGAGAACATACTCACATGCTTAGGCTTTTGTGGAGCTTCGGTGGACCATTACAGAAGTTAGTTGCCGCTCCGTCATGTTAGCAGCCATCTATGATTGGATTGTAGTTGGCTGCATTGGCAAGGGAATTGAGCTGCCTTCAGAATGTAACACATTAATGACCTCTTCTATATGGGCGCACTTCAAACCATCTCCGAGCATGAACAGGATATACTGTGAATATACTGAGAACTATTCAGATATGTTCAGTATAGTTGATTCATGCTCTGTGCATACTCTTGAGTGACATGTACTGCATTCTTTTAAGTAAATTAGACCCAGAGCAAGCCAAAAGGTAAGCCAAAAAGAGAGCTGCAAATCAAAACTAGAATGAGTTTGATTTTAAGAATAGTTTTCCATGCCTTTGAGTCCCTCAATAGAGCATCTTATCTAGTTCACACTATGATTTTAAAGTGTTTGGGAGGTCCTTCCCATAATGCTTATGCACACACACACACATTTGTCACATGTACACATGTCACATGTACATGCACACACACAAACATACATGCGCACACATAAACACAAGTACAGAACAACACACATCTGTGGCAGTAGCATTCAAAATGTTATGTCTTTTGATTAGAAAGAAGGCTGCTCAACTGAGCATTGTCCTATCGTTTGACGCTTGTCACTCCATTGCACCAAGAAGTTATCGGGGTCCTTTGCAGTCAGTTGCTGACGGTGTGGTCAAGCGTTCTATTTGTGGCCCGTAAGTCTGCGTTATCTCCAGGCAGGAGATCAGACCAGGGCCCAACTGGATAGAGATAACTGGCTGTGCAGAGACCCTAGCGTCAAAAAGATATTTACACAGGGCTTCCTGGTTTCAGTTCCCAACTTCCCAACTGCAGTGCCCAGTGACTGGCTAGTTTGTGAGTTAGTCTATTTTAATTTACTGACTTCTACAGCACTATCATTATAATGCACAAGGCATGAATCAGTGTGATATGAAATAAGGAAATAAGATTATTGAAATAAGGTCACTGTGTAAGTTACCAGCTTGATTTTTTAGGGGAGTGTTATTTTTTGATGGGGCAGATGATTGTAATGTAGATGAATAGTTATAGAATAGCATTTAGCGGTTACAGCATAAAGACGCTTTTGCTCCACATTTGATCCTCGTATTTTCACGTTTGTTGGCCCCCTTTGGGACAAATATTTTAATGTAATCCTCTGCAGTGCTGAATGACATCGCTTCCAAGAAGAGATCTTGGACACTGTTTTTCAGTCGTCTGTGGCTGAAGTTTTTCTGTTGTTGCACCAACCATGTAAATGCAGTGATCCAAAAGCATTTGTTTTGAAGGATTTATTTGATGGAAAAATCTAAGAATTAAAGATTAAAAATAAAAATTATATGTTGTGAGGTGTAAATTACCAACCTGATTTCAAGGCAGAGTTGTTTTCTGATGGAAACGATGTTGAACTTGATGCAGATGATGAGTTTGGCAGTGATGAAGAAGAAGACACTGAAGGTGTTGTTGTTGCTGCTGTTTTTGTTGTTGAGGATGAGGAGGAGGAGGAGAAGGAGGAATGGTAATGATGATGATGGTGGTGGTGGTGATGATGATGATGATGATGATGATGTAATGGTCATGATTAGGCATATGGCCCTTTTCCGCCAACTACTAAGACTCTGCTGGATGGTGGTAACTTGACAATTGTGAACCTGGAGAAGGCAGACCACGGAACGTACGAATGCATCGCAACAAATGTTGTTACCAGCGTTATTGCCACTACTTTGCTCATCATCGAACGTAAGCACCTTTATGACTGTCAGTTAATTAATCTTATCATTATCAGTCTCTGTAATTTACAAGAAAAGCTTCGTGGAATGTTGTTATTTTGTCTGCAGTCAGCTGAATTTAAGAAGGATTGCCCATCTAAGGACTACAATTGTCAGACAGCCAGTTTAACTGAATCCAACTTCCACATGAAGCCAGTACAACTGACTGAGGAGTTGATTTGAGGAGTTACATGCACCACATGACATAGAGGATTTTTGATATGTGTAAACAGTCTAAGTTTGTGGTCAGATATAGCAACAGAAAATGAACTGGTATAATCAAGATGAAAATAGACAAGGCAGTGAGATGTGTTTGCAACATGTCCTCGTAGGAAACCAAATTTATGTGAAGGATTGCGCTGATATAATGATGTGAGCTAGATTTGGAACGGTTTATTAGTCACTGTGTATGTTAGAAGTGCATTGTATATGTGTTTACAAAATATTGAACTCTGGCCAACCACAACACAATACTTAAAATTGCTCCTTATTCTCCAGGCTTATTATTCAAAGAAGCCATCTGATTGTCTTTCTCTGGTCATACCTAAGACTAGAAGTGCTCTTGTTGAACTAGCTTTTTCAGTTGCTGGACCTAAATTTTGGAACTTTCTCCTTGTGTCTGTTTGTTCTGCTAAATTGCATGTGTCATTTCATTCTCAACTTAAGACTCTTTTTCAAATTTCTTATCCACCATAGGCTGATTCTCTGTCATAGTGGACTGACCTTCTGGATATTGACCTGATTGCAGTTGTAGCTTTGGTGTGCCATTGGCTGATGCCTTGTGCATTAGACACCTGCATGACAGAAGTAGCTAATTGCAATTACAATTGTATCACTATCTTTAACATGTGAATACCTTACCTTACCTCAGCTTTACCTTAATTTGCTGTGCATAACATTGTCTTCTCAGAGACATTGGAAGGAGGCTGGCTGGTGCAGGAAATGTATATGTGTAGTTTTGAGTTAATCTCATGACAAGTTGAGACTCATTGCACTACCACTTCCATGCGTTTGCAAGGTAAGATAAGGTTAGGTAAGGTAAGATTAGATAATTGTTCATTTATTACACACCTCTTTAAGTACGTGGTTCTGGAGTTTGAAGGCTCATTTGCAAAAACATGAATCCAATAGCTAGACAAACTTTTCTTATTACTTTAGGTAAAACTGACTACAATATTTCATGAAATTCAGTTTGTTTATAGTTAAAGATGTGTAATATGTTGGTGGGTTTATTATCAGGCAATGATTGAATCTGAAGTTGAAGGTAGGTGTGTTTTTTCAGAAGTGTTTAATGATGAGATAAAGACTGTAGTTTTTTGCTATATAGATACAACGCCTCATGCGCCATATAATCTCAGCGTTGAAACAACTCAGTCAACTGCTATGCTGATGTGGTTGCCTGCATACGATGGTGGCTATCCTCAGCATTACGTCCTCTGGTCAGTTCCTTAATCAGATCAGCACCTCACTCACTGTTTACTATCAATCAGTTATTCAGTTGTCGAGCTAAGTAATCAATCAGTCAACATACAAAGTAAGAAGAAAACTGGAAGAAACCTTGCATTGATCTGGAATACGACAACATTATTTGTACATTGCATTGCTTTGCATTACACTATGTTTATTGTCGTTATAGAAGTGTTTCTTTGCAGTACATAAATCATCCTTTGCAATTCATCAGACATATAATTGTAGTGGCTTTACTTATATTTTTTGGCTGATTGCGTATTTGCCAGCTGGATTATTTTTTTATCTTTGTTCACCTCTCTTACTCATAAATATTGCAATTACCCATTGGATGTTTTGACTCTTGTTGTATCCCGTTCCAGCACACTACTAGTTTTTTGGGCTTTCCTGGTTGTTAGTCCAAGGCTCAGGAATTCAATGGCTGTTTGTGTCCACTCTGCAACATCTCTGATGTTGTTCAGGTTTGGGCAAAAGTCTCACCTTTTTCAGACTGCTTATCCTAAATAACCTGTCTTTTGGTGCTGAGAGCCTTGTGATTCTCAACTGGTTCAGTGCAAAGGACTGTGATTTTGAAAATGCAGTTTTACCTAAAAGTAATCCTTGATGTCTTGTGCTTTATGATAATGTTTCATTAGAAGTTTCCAGATTAGATTAGATTAGATCTGTTGAGCACCTTGCCTGGTTTAGTGCTGAATTGCCAGTTTCAGATGATGCATTGGGCTTTAAACTGTAGATGTTAAATTTCAAGTTTAAAAAATTTCAAGTTTAAAATTTAAAAGTTTAAAATCTCATCCTGTATTTTGTGACAAATGGATTTGACAGAGGACCTGATTGCAATCAATTGTACATCTTATCAATTCTGGTAGTTTGGATTATGGCCAGGCTTGCATGTTGGAATTATTTTTCGTTTTCAACGTAGATTCGCTGTGTTTTGGACAGTTTTTGTTGCGTGTTATCTGTGACTCAAATGGTCCACCTATAGAGGGGATCAGGATTTCATCTGGACAGTCAATCCTCAGACCTAAAGAGCTACATACACGGTCTGTGCAGGAAAATCAAGGATTCAGTGGAGGAAGAGCAAAGAAAGCCTTTGGAGCGGCACTGTAATTGTAATTGTAATGACGACAGTTTATATAGCATCGTAAGTAGCAGGCTACTTCTAAGGTGCTGTACACTAACCATCAATCGCAGAATGGCTAAGAATGCCTGCCGGCTGGCGGGTGACAGCTACCTGTCCTGTGCATATTCAGTGGTTCAAGCGACATCTGGATGCTGTGTCATCTTCCATCCACAAGGGGACTGCTAGACAACCGTGAGCCATCAGTGGCGGGTCACATCGTCAATCATTGCTGCTCATTCTCGATTCTACGTGCTTCAGGAACTCTGAACATGCTGTCGTCTTTCAGCTCTGTTGGTAGGGCTCTGCGTACGTGCACAAGTTTGCCACTGGTGACTCTTCTAGTTATCTGAGCAATGTTTACTAACGAGTGAATGTTCTGTTCTTACTAACATTTAACATTGTTAAAACTAGTGCAAAGGGCACCTCTGATTAGTTTCTCTTGAACAGGTGCTATATAAATTTCTTATTACAATTACAAAAATTTACAGTTCATTTGTACCTGGTCAACACAACTGCATCGACCAAGTCTGCCCACCCAACACTAGCGAAACACTGGACTTTGTTTCAACATGTTTAGCAGACAGATTGCTAAGGTTGATTGATCTTCTCTTGATGGATTGCCATTAATTAACTGATTTTTGCTTGATGGACTGCCGTTAATTAACAATTGGCAGATTGACTGGTAGCCGTGATCTGTGATGAGCAGGTACCGGATGCTGGGTCGTGGTAGCCAGACGGCATGGGAAACAGTCCGCATTCTGCCGGATGATGCAACGTCCGTTATGGTCTATGACCTCGTTCCGGCTATGTCGTATCAGTTCATGGTGCTTTCTCGAAACCTTCTTGGCGACGGACTTTTCAGCACACCAGTTGTTGCCTCCACACAAGGTATGGGTGTTGATTTCTGTGGGATATTTCAGTTGATGGTGTGATATGCCATTGTAGTTGTAAGGAGTGTGTTCGTAATCATAATTGTGATCTTTTGATTTCTTTAGTGTCCCAGAAAAGTTGTGGGAACCTGTTTATTAACAGATGCTTAGTCAAAAACAAAACTGGTTAAGCATGCAAAGTCAGAGTTGGTTTCAATTCGAGATCCACAGGTCAGGCAGTTAGACAGATGTACGTCTACTGTGTTTGGTGTTTGGAATTGGAATGGCTTGAATTCCTCGAGATAGAGACAAACAGACAGACAGACAGACAGACAG
Organism: Norana najaformis; assembly: GCA_964023275.1. Taxonomy (NCBI): domain Eukaryota; kingdom Metazoa; phylum Annelida; class Clitellata; order Crassiclitellata; family Hormogastridae; genus Norana; species Norana najaformis. The sequence continues at coordinate 13,791,572 of OZ029922.1, forward strand.
ATAGACAGGAGAGAGAGATTGGGAGAGAGAAGAACAGAGAGAAAAGAGAGAGAGAGTGAGAGATTCGTCGATTTTTACTTGGCATCTGCCTGTTTAATTACTACTCAAACCAATGAACTTGTAAACCTCCAGGAATGAACCTAAAATGAACCTGAGCTTTCTTTAGCTTAATATTGACAAATTTCTCATGAATGTGTCAGGCCTAGAACCAGCTGACGGAACTCAGCCAACTTCAGGGAAATCAACCAAATCATGGGTTCGATCAACTGCGTCAACGAGGCATCTGCCTGCTATGTTGTATCCATCATCTTCACGTCCTCAGCAAGAAGACTCAGGTCTCTTACTGTCATCAAAGCAACATCAGTCATTTCTCAGTCATATCTCATTTTTAATTCATTTAGCCTAACAAGGTGCTGTTGTAACATAATTGTATTCTATCAATATCGTTGTATCATTGCAATGTATTAATTTCAATGTGTTTTGTTGTTTCATAGTATTCTGTTGGTGAAATTATGTAGAACTTCTTGAAACACAGTTGCATTGCATTGCATTGTAATGTGTTATGTTGTATTTCATTGTATTCTGCTGGTGAAATGTATATAGAACTGCTTCCAAAATAACTGTTTAGAGTTGCATGCCTTATGAGAACTTTGTGATGACAGAACTCTCCAAACTAATGTTTACTTTCTACTTTATGTAATATAAGTTAGGATGTATGTATGTATGTATCAAGACACCTAATATAGCATGTTTAAGTACAAGGATTTTCTTACGGTATGTGCAATCAAAATAACTATTACATATGGGATGTCTACGGTTTGCTAAAGCCAATGTGATCAATTTCTCTTACATACGTTCAATGAGGCAGCAGTTCCAGGAAGAGAATACAGTGACGTCTTATCCTGGATGGCTATGGAGAGCAAAATGCAGAGGTTGACGGGATGAAAAGATTTTACGTTTTTATTTCCATGTTGTGAATCTGAAGCATGGATTCCTCGGATGCAAGCAGATACATCTCTGTGCCTTTGAGTGGATATTTAAATTTAATAAAAATTAGCTAATAAAAAGTTATTAAAATTTAGATCATTTTCCAGATACACATTTATGGGTGTGTATCTGGATTTTCAAGACAGGCATGTGATAAATGAGCAGTTACGTTACCTTAACTTACACAAGACTCGATTCAGCCAACCTTAAAAGAAGCACAGTGTAAGGAGACTTAACTCTGGTTTTGCCCGAATCTGAGCTTTCTTCTGCCAAGACTGAATCAACTGCTTTAACAAACAATAAAAGATTTGATGATTTCTCGAATCATATTGGAGACGACTTACATAGAACCAGTGTTGGCGACTTGTTCATTTGCTCTCCTCTCGTCCTATTTTTATTGAGCCAATATAAGGGTGCACCATCTGTTGTGACTGAAACCCACCCAAATAGTCGTATTCCAGCTTTATACTGGTTAATCCAAAGCACTCCAACCTCAGCAGCTCCAGTAGCAGCAGCTTTCTATTCCTACATCTACAGCCATCTCATACCAGCATGCCTTGTCTGCCTATACCACATGTGCCAATCTTAGATGAAGTCCTAAGACTGTGATTCTGCCATGACCCTTGGTCGTAAAATCCCAACGAATAATATCAGATCGACAACCCCTTTGTAGTCCTCCTTGCTGGGCAGAAAATGATTTATGGGATCAACGTCATCGGCCACCATTATGGATCTCCACAGGTCCGGACTTCCTGTTCTTTGATGCACGTGGTCACAGAAGACGGGATTTGGACCAGTTATGCCAAGTGCATCTGAATACGTGTGAAACTGTCATGCATCATGGTGGCCGAGTGGTCAAGAACTGGCCTTGTGATGCAGAGTGTGCAGGTTTGAGCCTTCCTGAGATCACTGCTATATGTCATGTATGAATCTGACTATTTATATAGCACCTTTTAGAACTTCACAAATGTGCTAAAGGGGCCTTGAATGAATACTGAACAAAAATTGCTTAACACCATCAAGCAATAGCACTGTCAGTTCAAATGAACAACAATATAAGTAATGTACTTTTTCAAGTGGACTCTGCAACTGTGCGGAAGGGAGATGACCAAGTGAATTGCTGTGTTGGACTTTGACTTGACTGACTAAAACTGGGGTTGCACATCATATCCAAATAGCAACAACCATTGATTAATCCTTGGTGCATTGTTACAGTGACACTGTAGATGTTCTAAAAATAGACTAGTTAATTAAAAGCGCTAGCTGGTCCTATTTTTATTTACTATTTAGACTTTTATATGTTAAAAATTGGTTATGTTTTATATCTTAAAAGTAGGTCATAACAGGAAACTCAATAGGATCGTGTATATTTTTTATATATGCATATATGCGCCTTTGCGAGTTTCTCGGCGCCTTTGTGAGTTTCTCAGCACCTTTGTGAGTTTCTTAAAACGTGCTATACAAGTGCCTGGATACATATATACTACAGAGGCTGCTGGTTATTTCTTTGCTGAAACTTGCACCTAAAAGCACCAGTGGATTTCTGTGTTCATGCTTCCACTATTGAATTCACTGTCAATTCTCTTTACAAAGCAGTTGCAGATAAAAATGATTTTTGTTACTTTTGCTGTTGTAATAACAATTGAATACAGAAAGTGCCAACTGATGTACGGTTGAATTGCACTGAAGCATAGCAGTTGTTTTTGGAAGACCAGCCTGAGGATGAAAATTATGTCCAGAACTTGGCTGAGTGCATAGGTTGGACAGAGAGGCCAAAACATCTGACCATCCAGCCAAAAACACACTTACTGTCGTGGGCAGCTGTCATTCACAGGGTGACCAGATTTGGCAATCGTTTAAATTCATTTCATCAGTCATGATTGCACTGGCTCCTATGTCTCAAATCAGAAATGACAAATGGGCAACATTTCCTTTAGAATACATGGCTTGAAAGTCTGCAAGATTGACAGAATCTTGCAGCAGCAAAGTGTAAGTGAGGCGTTTCAGAGCGTTCTTCTTGTTTTTGTTCGTTCTGCCAACTCCTAGCTGTGCAGCCAATTCCCCGATGACATTTGCATCTAAATGCAAGACCTGTGTTTCCTTTCCGGCCCGTGTCTCACGCTAGACTGTCTCCCCTGTCTCATGCTCGACTGTCTCCATGTTGCTGCAGACTGACGTTATTAGGTTTGACTGGTCTTCACTTCCCTGAGTTTGGAAGGGGCTGCCTTAGGCTGATATTGAGTACCGGTGCAGGCGAATTGTGATAGATGCACGCACACACATGCAAATGTGTTCACACACGCACGCACACATCTGTGTGGGCAAGCACATGCATAAAAAGATATACATACATTCAAACATGCATAAATATACATACACAATCATGCACGTACACCCACACAGACAAGTTTCACTTTGGCCGGTGTATATAGAAAAGCATACTATGCCAATACAGATAGGTGTTCAATGCATATGCAATATACAGGCACATGCCTGAACCATGTGCACTCATAGATTCATGCATACACAGAAAAAATCATGTGGATTGATTTAATTTATTCTGGCTTAGCTTGAGTAGAGCTCAAAGCCTTGTTCCATGCTTCTTCTGCCGCATCTTTCCGATGCGTGAGATGCCGCAGCACAGTTTATGGCTGATTGCTTTTATTCATGCCATGAAGAGCACATGACGACCCATCGTTAACCTCCACAGACCACAGCGTTTAACCCTTGGTTGTCTGCTGAAAGCCACAACCGACCTTTGCCTTGGGGCTGGTCACCGGTTACTTAATGGCGATGAGATCTGTGCCATCGGGAAGATTTGAAAAGGGTCAGAGGTAACTAAATAAATGTTGCACTTTGATTGGCTGGTTACTTTGCTGCATAACCCAAAATAATACAACCCTGCCTTTCTCATGTATTGCTTACATCTATGGTGATCAATAGTGCATTACATCATCAAACCAGCGAAGGCCAAAGTAAAGAATGCGGACCTGCCTATACCTGCTTCTGTGTGCAATTTTTGGCTCATGTTATACACTACTGGTGGCTGATGCAAGCAGCGGTTGAAAGTTCTTGGGCACTTAGGTTTGTACTGCTCAGAAAACTCATAGACTGAGAGTCTATGACATGGCTGAGAGTCTCACACTAGAATTACAACAATTATAATCAAATCCTTCCTAGAAACTCACCAGCATTTCACCTCTCACAATCTCTCTGCAGGTTGTTCATTCAAAACTGAAAACACTCCTTTTCCACGAATGCCATTCTGATTCCTCCTCTTCTCTAAACATTCTCTAATCCACTCCATTTCTAAGCACCATCATTCGTATCCATCTGACTATACCTGCGTGACCCTTGGATTGTGCATGCATACACTAGTCGTGGAACTGATCCTGACCTTACCTGCGTATCAATTTTGCATTGATTGTGCTCGTTTGAATAAGCTGGTTCCTGCAACTTAGTTTTGTTTGGGCATTGTAGAAGTCTCATGATTATGATTACAGTTACTGCCTTCTCTTGCAGCATGGTAGTTGTTTCTAAATTGGTGGTTGAACTTTCCTGTGATAGTAATTCATTAACTGAAGAATGTCACAAAACCAACGGCTGACAAAGTCGTGCAGACAGAATGCAAAATGATTTGCACTTAGTAGAAAGTTTGCCCACTGTCTCTAAATCTTGACATTTTTCATTCAGTGGAGGAGGTAGGAGGCTGGTGGTGACTCTAACTCACTGGATATGTGATGAAGTATGCCTTGTATGCCAGTGCACAAACAAATCTCTGCTTTAGTCTTTAAGGGTAGTGCCCAATTTTTAAGGAATAATCAGTACTGTTAGAGGGTGTAATTTTATTTCAGAAACCATTTCTTGACTATATGTGCCAGATTGTGTGCAGATGGTCATCCTTGCATTATACCTGTGATCTTAGCCTTGTATCTTCTCTGTACATACTTGTTTGCCTCTAAATCAAAAGAGTAAACCTACAGCGCTTGATCTTTGACAGCCATTGACCTAGTAAGGTAAGGTAACTTAAGGTTAGGTAAAGAAAGGTAAGGTAATGGACATTCTTGATTGGACATTCTTGACTGGCTTAGAATGCAAGACCAATTTAAATTTGTCATGGTTTGATTTTCTTTTTGTCATGAGAGGACATTCAGTGTGGGTAATTTTTCATGACATTTTGGACCTTGTTGGCTTCTAATATTCATTTGCTTAATTAGCTTTTGTGCAGGACTTCAGTTCTTTTGTCCTTTCTTTACAAAAGTCCTTCCAAATGCTGCTGTTAGCTAAAGCAAAGCGTGCACATTCTGTTGTGGGTTGACTATAAACCGTACTTCACTGTTTCTCACCGGTTTTAGCGCTGCAGCTGGAGTTGTGTAGCTGGAAGTTGTTGAGCTCTGATAAATCTTGTGCAATCTGGAATTAGGGTTTTAATTTCCATTATGCTGTCACGACAGAGTGTAAATGCTTACTGGATGATTCTGCCGTCTGGTTGCCTTTGGGGATTAGCTAGGTCTGGTTGCTTTCAGCCAGTGGCCTGGATCGGGACAATCCAATCTTTGGTCCAATGATGCATGACTTTTCTCCTCTTCCAATACATTTCCGAATTAGCAACACTGCTCACAGTCTAACATATGCCTGAAAATTGTTCCCTTCTGAGACACTGATAAGTTTTCCAAAGTTCTTTCAGGCACGTATTTGTTTTTTAATCTTTTTAATATCAGTACTTATCCTGAAACCTAATCCTGAAGCAGCCCTTTGAAGCCCATCAACCTTGGATACCTCCATGACTTACCATTGATGTTTTGCAATTATATTTACCCAGAAAGGTTTTAATTTTTTGCTGCAAAATCTTTACAAAGAGATAAGAACTATCAGAACCAGAAATCTTGTTGCATGGCTTAGGTATCGTAATCATAATCATAAACTCTGCATTTCTTGAACATCTAAAGAAGCTTAGTCCAGTTTAGTAATCAAAAACAAAATTGTGAAGTAGGTATGGTTAGTTTTGGTTCCAAGTCAAAATCCAAAGCATAGGCAGATGGCTTTTAGGGATGGTACTTGGAATTGGAACAATGAGAAAGATAAGAAGAGTCAAGATAGTTTTTTCAATTTTTTTAAATGAAAAGCCTACATCAAATTTGCAAGAGGAGCAGAGTTGGTGAGCTTTCAGCAAATAATGCAAGATAGTTGACATAATTCTAGTGGGAGTTTGTTCCAAAGAGTTGGAGCAGCTTGAGCTGTTGATTGATAAAATAATGTAAAGTAAATGCACTACTTACTTACTTACTTTATTACTGAATATGCCTACTGTCTGGACAGATAGTCCTCAGAGGTAATGAAGGTTCTTTTGGCTGAAGTGCCATCACATAACCACTGCAGTCTAATAAATGTTATACAGAGCAGACAACCTATTGTGTTCTTACAACTTAACATGCTTAAGCAGGTGCCACAGTTCACAATGAAAGATAATCTTCAAGTGAAGAAATGGTTTATTGTTAATTCCATAGCTTCATTATCATAATGTGCAATGCATCAATTGATGCCTCAAGTTAAACTGTAGTTTAAAACTTTTATCCATTGGATAGGTTTGGTTGAAATCCAATTGGTCAGGAAAACTAGAAGTCAGAGTACATTGGGTAAGCAGGTTGAAACAGATGAGTCTTTAGAACTGAATGACATTAAAGTACTCAATTCAAGGATTCAGTGAAGTTGAAAACAGAGTTCCAACGATGCTGATGTGTACTAAATGTCACTGCTGCAAAACTGATTAAGTTAGACGGCCTATCAGCTTTTGGCAGACAGTGCAAGTCATGCTCAACACATACACATTTCATATCTGATGCTTCTGATCCTTGCCTTTAAAATTAACAAATGAGTATGACAGGCGTAAATCAAATTTATCTCAGTAATAAAATTACCAAATTCTCGATTAAATACTATGGCAACTGTTGCCTTGGATAGATAGGCAGAAAGCCTAATCTTTGTAATGTCATTGCAGGGCAGACGAGGTAAATAGGCATCAGTGGAGTTGACGATGGGAAAGCTGGACTAAATGAAGGATTGGACAGAAATAGCAATGAGCTAATTTAGTGAAACAAAGGGTTTAGAAGTTATGTGTTCTATAAATCACTTTAACGGCTAGTGCCAACCCCTTCTGAATGGAACGAATCTTCATAGAAATCTGCATCGAAAATGGTCTTTAGCACCAAACCTCATCCTGTTGTCCGTCCCATATTTCAGAATGCTAATTGTATTTATCAGTTGCTTCCAAATGTTTGGGTGTCATGCGAAAAATATTGAATATCAGCAGTTTCATAACAGTATTTTGATGTGGCATCCAGTCTGCTTTATCACCTGTGCAGCTTCAAACTTGTTTAAAATGATGAATGAACAGGAGCAACCAACACTATTGCTAGGCTGCAATAGTTACAGTAACAGCAATAAAACTGTAGATAACAATGACAGCATTGGCTAAGTTGAAGCAATAACACTATATGCAACAGTAAGGGAAGTGACTGCAGTTACAGCAGTGATGCTGTAGAGAGCAGTTAGGGCAGTGATAGCAAGAATTGCAATGACACAATAGACAGCAATAAGAGCAATAGTACCACAGAGCAGTAATATCAGTAGCAAACATTAACAGCACTAACGCTAGAATGCGATAACTTTAGTAAAAATGTTAACAGCAAAAACACTAAACAGCAATAGCTGCAACAACAATAATAACGGCAATATCACCAATAAGCAGCAGCATTCAAGCATGTCAGATAAAATGAAGAATGTTCATGTGCAGCTTGCATGTGTATCTACAGTCCAAAGCTGTCGTAGGCAAAAACCAAATAGCCGATAAACCCTGTCCAACTTGACAGTCAATTCTGTCTCTTCAACTTCTGGGATTTTTCTGATAGCATCGACTGTCATCTGTGTTGAGCCAGGTGTTATTTGGGTGTCACTGTCAATCAACCAAGGGTTTTTTAGAATTGTAACCTAAGTGTTATGAATGATGACTGACAAACATTTGCTAAATAAACAGCAGAACAACAGAAACAATAGTGGAAGAGATGTTGACTTACCCCTGGACTTTAATGCACAATACATTTATAACCTTTGAATGAAATTTATAAATCTGAGGTTATTTAAGTTAAGAGAGCTGATTGCTTTATAAAATCACAGATGAAGATATGAAAGGAATAAATCAAAACTAAGACATACTCTAAAAGCAATACTCATAGCCCCACAAAAATTATAGTTGATAAGTCAGCTGGGAAAGGTAAATCTTAAGTTGAGACTGAATTGACATAAGAGACTGAGCAGAATGGACAGGTGCAGGGAGAGAGCTCCAAACGTTAGATCCAGCTACTAAAAAAGCTCTTTCACCAAAAACTGTTCTAGTTTTTGGTGTATCCTTAGAAAAGCAATCATTTGAGCTGGTTGAAAAACATGGATAAACATGATAAACATGGAAACGAAGATTGATAGGTATGGAAAATATTGACGTCTATATTAGGTCATTTGATGGAGACTTGATTAGCCTCGCCACCCTCTCAACCAGTCAGTTACTATGTGACTTGATAATGACCAACTGATTGGTTGAATGCTCAGCTTGAAATATGAAATATACATTTTGAGCCGCCTGGGAAATGATGAGCATGTAGGGACCTGGATGCATAATTGCTTAGCACCACAGACTGATGATGCTTGTTATTAGGTATGGGCGCTACATGGATATAGATTTAAGACAAAATAATATTATTAGAGTTTATGTTTATTAATTTTCCTAAATGTAGGTGTGTGTCGTTGTTTATGTGCGGGTGTGCATTGCTTGTGCATAGGCAGGGGTGCAGATTTATTGGTTCTATAAATGTGATTTTATGTCTGCCAGTGAATGACTTTTGCATGGCTACTGACTGCAAGTATATTAGTTTTATACCTAATGTATGAAAGCCATTACTGACTTTATCTTGGAAGAGATTATTGGCAGCAAATGTCTGAATATGGTAAGAACTTGGTATGCAGGTCATGAGTGGCAGTTTTGTGTTACACCTGAAGGATGGTAGATGGTAGATGTTTCCAATGAAGCGCAGAAAACCGGTTCCCACTGCAGCTTTATGCCTGGAAAAGCTTTCTTTTGTATGGCTTGACAACAAATTGGTTTTGTTCCAGCTGAATAGACTGTACAGCTGCCCAGCTTCCAGCTCATCAGCCCTTATCCAATTTACCAAAGTTGATTCCCAAAACATCCTTTTTCAGTCAACTTGATTCAAGGGGCAGACCAAATTTCTTCAGATCATTAGTCATAATGTTTGTGCATGTCTTCCCCAGTCTCAAATCTGTTCTAATCTAATCTAACCATCAGTAGTGTAGTAACACAATAATTAATCAGATATTGATTAATGTTGATGCAATACAAAGCTTATAGGCAGGTCAGAATCTTGGATCACTCAAGTCAACTGAGGTGAATATTTTCCATGCGACCTATGATTGTTATGAATTTGAACCAGACTACAAACATTCATGAGGCGCTTGCATATGCAGACTTGAACGTTGTCAGAATACATAAGAGTTTGATGATGAACGCTTAAAACAACAACACTGGACTGTTTTGAACAAAAACCTGTTGCAGCCATAAGCTTCTGCAACACTGGTTTGGCACTAGTTCTTGATGAAAGAACATAAAATTGTGTTCTCTGATCTTATCTTTATGATCCCTTATTTGATCGATGGATGGAATGACTAGTCAATATGTTTATGTGTATGTATGCATGAAGAGGATCTTGATTGCAATTCTGTTCTTTACCACAACATGACCACAGCAATCCGCCTTTGTTAAACTCTTCTTAGTTTCCGTTGGTACTCATTTACTGGTCAGTAAAGGATGCAGGGCTGAGTTGACACCATATGGCATGGTATTCTATGGACAGTTGCCCATCCCTGGTACTAACCCAGTTGGATTTGTCTGTTTACTTAAGGAAGGATAATAGTTATGACAAGAGTTTATCTTATATCTGAGTTCCAGTTAATTGACAGTCTTATACTTACTTTGCAAGAAACAATTAACTGCACCTTTTTGTATGTTTAAAAATAAGATATGTATGGTTTTGAAGGCAGGTAGAGTGCCTAGAGTGCTCTGTATGCATGTGAGGCATGGACAATCAAAAAGACGGATAAAGATAAGATATTAGCATTTGAAATGTACTGCTATAGACGAATATTACATCTGAATTGGACAATGAAGGTAACAAATACGGAGGTCCGAAGAAGACTGAGCATAAAAGAAGATCTAATACAAGTAATAATGAGAAGGAAATTACGCTTGTTTGGACATATATGCAGGATGGATGACAGTAGAAAAATAAAAAGCGTGATGATGGGAATTATGGACGGAAATGGGAGACGAGGAAGACCTAACAGGGAGTGGACAGATGATATAAGGGATTAGTGTAAGCAAGACTTGCACGCCTTGATAAGAACAGCACAAGATCGGGAACTGTGGAGACAAGTGACAATGCATGCAGTGGACACCTACGGGGTCTCGGCCCATGGATCATGATGATGATGATGATGAGTGCCATTTAAGAAATTCTCAATGTGAACATGGCTGTGTAACAGATCTAAATAGGTGTGCCATAAAGTAACAAGAGAATGTTATTTAAGTTATTCTGTTATGTAGTGCTTGGTATACTTGTCTTGGAAAAATTTATTTATCACACAGTATACATACATACTGTTATTAGTGACAATAACACTTGTAAAATTGTAATGGTAAACTCAGAATTGCTAAGGTGCTGCTTCCACAGATACTATACTGACACCCCCCCCTTCTTCCTCTTATCTGTCTCTGCTCTCCAACACCAAGCATCACCCACCGTAGCTGCCATGCTGTATCTCTGCCTGACTCTTGGATCTTGACCCGGAACCGAACCCTTTTGCCTATCGATTTTGTTTTGACTGAGCGCCTGTGAATAAGCTGGTCCCCGTGGCGCGGCTTTCGTTGGGCGCTGTAGAAATCTTGGAATTACGATTACAATAATAGCTGAGTGCAGGTCACCAGCTTATTCACGAGTGTTGCATCAAGAGAGTGGGGTTGTCCAAAGATGCCATCTCAAGAACCAAGTTTGGTTGCCAGATTACCAGAGAGAGAAGGGGAGAGGAGCTGTTAGGATGGGTTGTGTTTAACATGAGAGCAATGTAAAAATGGAAATGGTACTGAAGATTTCATGTTGAGACTGTTAGGGCATTGTAAAACTGCTGAATTTGCCCAGATCAAAATTGATAAGATGGAACACTTGATGTTTTATATTGAGATGGTTCAAGTATTAGAAAAGTGAGGAGCTTGTCCAGTTGAATTGAGCGTGGATAAGATAGAGCAGTTGAGTTCAGTGAATGACAAATTATTTACCATAATGGTTGTTTGCATGGGTGAATTACGGAAATTACAAATTACCCCAGCCAACGTAATTGTCTAGATCAAAGACACAGTACTAGTAATCAAGGCAAAGAAGGAAGAGCTGTGAACACACTCATGCACAACCGACCTGCAGTGTGCAAGCACCCGTGAATCTTTGGTCCATTATGTTTGTTTCTAAACATTCTCTAATCCGCGCCGAGATGTCTAGCCACGTATTGGCCAGTGTACCTAATTGCTGTTGTTCCAAGATCCTTCATTCCGACCCTTGGTACTTCGTCAGTGTTGTCAATGGTGTTTGCTAGAGGGAAGGCAGCACATGTTGACCCACTATGATGGGAGTTTGGCCTTTTGATCTGACATTAAACCGAAGCCTTAATTTGTCTCAGTTGAGTGTTGTAGCAAGACAATGACCATCCAGGAGTGGATACAGGATTAGGAGTTTAACGGGTGCATCTAATGATGTTAGGGTCTGGTGAAAAGTTTGCCTGCATGAAAATTGTAAGTCTGCTAAGTTTAGGGGATGAAATTTTCCCTAACTAAAGTAGTAAGTTTGCTAATTTTATGGGAAAACTTCCCCTAAATAACTGCTGCTGTGGCAGATTTGTAGATTGTAAAGCCATCCTCGAGGTTGTAACCTTTGAGTAAATGCACTAGATGACAGCCAATCTATCAGTTATCAAGTGACGGCATACATGCCATAATGTTGTCAATACAATTGTCTGCAGACTTTAAGAAAATAAGAAATGTAAACAGACTTTCTCAACAGACAAAATATTCATTCATTCATTCATTCATTCATTCATTTATTCAGAGCATTTATCTGACATGACCTCTTCAAGTAGTATGGCCTGAGGTGCTCCCAGCTCTGCTTCTGCAAAAAGAACAGTTTTCAACTGTTGGTAAAAAGTGTATCTAGCATCCCTCATCCCTTAGAAGGACACACAGATTAAGAGGGAGGCCATTCCATGTAGAGGGCCCAACCACCGAGAAGGTGTGACATTGTAAATAAGTAATTGACTGTCAGTTTTTCCATAAAGGGCGTGTAGTATTCTGTGCATTTAAAATCTGTAATTATTTCCTATTTCACTTGCTGAAATAGCACCAATATTGAATGACAAGCATCAAATGGATGATGATAAACAATTGTTCATTAAGGATTTGCTCATAACCCCTGCACAGTAACTGTTTCAGGGGGAAGCTCAAACGTACATACTTTGTGCTGTTGGGCAAGCAGTCATCTAGTTGGTTATGTCTTCATTTTTCTTTAGAATTAGAGTTGCTGACAAACAGTCCACAGTAGACAAGGCTGTAATGTAGTACATTTTGTATTGCAGAATCCTCTGTCTCAGCTCATTGTGCTGCTATTTCGTAATTGTAATTTGAACTGCAAATTTATATAGTGCAACTTCAAAAGAAGCTCCTCAAAGGAGCTCCCAATCTGATAGCACAAAACCACTATCAAGCAAGAAGCATTTTAAGTGCTTACAGAATAGAGGGAAAGAGAAGCCAAGGAGCTCATGTCACTGGTTGCTATATGCAAGCATGATCTTAAACTCAAATCGTTTTTGCAGGTCCTCCCACTTGAACTGGATACATGCTTACACCTAGGTACACCACTGATCATCCAAGCTGCAGCATTTTAAGCATACTGCTGCTGGTCTACGTGGGGAAAGAGTTAGGCCTGCATAATAGTATTGCCGTAATCAACTCTGGTGCATGTGTGACCATTACAGCTTGAGACCGGTCAAGGTCATATTCTGTCAAGGTCGTTTTCTGTGGTTGAACAGCGGCAAATTTGTAATGCATTTGCCGTAAACTTCTGCATCTGGGCTTCATATCCCAGTGCTTTATGTGAAGTTTGCAGTTTGATGTCTAAGTAACCTATGGGGATAGGTTATCTGGTTGTTGGTTTGTTATTGTCAACTGAAGTGTTTTTCAACCCCAGGACCATGCCTTTATGGACTACCGTTGATACATGCATGTAATATATATGTGCATATGTATGTGTGTATGAATATATATATGTATGAGTGTTTATATTTATGTATGTATGTATTGGAACACTTAATATAATGCCTTTTGAATACTTCTCAGAAGTGCTGCACCCATGATTATCTAACTGATATAAATGCTTTTAAGGCAGTTTGAAAATAAATGCTGCACAGAGTCAGATGTAATAAATTATATCAGCCTACATTTATCAGTGAGCCTTGCATTCCTGTTTCATATCGACATGGTTGGCAATTTTCTTATGGCAATTTGTTTGGTTTTGCTTGTCTTGTTTTTTTATCTCATTCATGTGCATTTGTGGAGCACTTTGGGTTTTTAAAGAAGTTCTATATAAAATATTCAGTTATGGTTAGAAGATACTTTAAGTAATGGTTTGTACATTAAATGAGCATGTCTTTAGATTAGTTGTGATTTTTATGATTGAATTAGACCCACTTTTGTTGTTTAAATGACTTAAGGCATAAATGACAATTTTCCAGATTTGCTAAGTTTGACAGTTTGGCTTAATGAATTCTCTGTAGTTACTAATACTTACTTTTTAGCAATGTTTTCCACCACAATAAATACCTTTTTATAAAAAAGACCCTCTTTGCCTTTTCAGTCACTGCTATACTAATTTCCTTTTTCCAGTCATTTCACTGAATGAGGTCTTATGGTCTGCTGACTAGGTCTTCGACCACCGACTGGTATCACCATTCACCAGTCACGTGGTGGCCTGAACATCAGCTGGCAAAGGCCAGCCGCCTCTCCCATGGCACCTCCAGTGTTCTACTACTTAATAGAGTATCGGACTGTGGGCCAGTGGGTTCCTCTTGTTCATAACATACCTGCCAACGATACCTCATACTTGTGGACAACTTCCTCACGAGGTGCCATCTATAACTTCCGAATGTTCAGCTACTGCCAGGATGCTTACAGCAATTCCAGCCAAATTGTCACAGTCAACACTGGCACAGGAGGTATCATGATTATCATTGTTGTTGTAGTATGCCTATTTGCTAACTTACCTATTTCTTTGTCAATATTATTATTATTATGTGGTGTTGAGTTCATTTCATTTAAGAAATTTATGAAGCACATAGAATCAGACAACTAAATGTGAAGTGCAGATGAATATTTGCCAGGAATAGAAACTGAGACAGAACTATGAAAATGCCTGAGTAAATAATGGGTATTGACCAGTTATTTAAACATCAATTACAAATGGCAAGTCAAGTATACTTCTCCACATGTGATATATGTCTACTGATAGAATGCGATCTTAATAAGTCTGTCCTGAACGTGGATTCCTGTTATAAGCCGTTGTGAGAATACTGCAACAGTTGAAGAGAGTGTTGTGAAGTAATCAGTGCGTATAGGTAGTGGAAGTCGGTATTTAGTGATTTAAAAGTCAAGGATGAAGTTTTAAACCTAATACACTACTCTTGTTATAGATATTGTTAGAAAATATTGACCACATGCAGCAGCATATTTTCTGTGGACAACTGTTTTTTTTCATACTTATGTGAGCCTTTCTGTCTCCATGCCTGCTGCATAGATTTTGACAAAATGAAAATTGGTCATTTCTTTCTGTTATGATTTTATCTTAATTGAGCATCCTTGGAAAAACTGATTCACTCAGTTTATTTGAACATTGAAGAAATAGTTTGCATCTGTTATTGCAAATATTGTACAAGAATTTATTCATTTTCTGTTAGATCACCTTTCCAATCGGTCGCCTGTGTCAAACTCTGTGATGGGCAGCCTAGTTGGCCTTGTACTTTTTCTAATCATTGCTGTGATAATCGCTATCGCCAGTTACAAGTACTTTATTAAAAAGAAAAGACGAGAAAAGTCAGCTAGATATGGTAGGTAACAACCAAGATGGTTTTTCACTGCAAATGTGATTACATTGTTACGTTAGACTGCAACATCGGACATACACTGCAGTAAAGGACAGTGCAATGTAAAAACTGTTTAATCCACTTACCTGTCAGTTTAATTGGTTCATGCTATTATGTT
Source organism: Norana najaformis (assembly GCA_964023275.1). Lineage (NCBI taxonomy): Eukaryota > Metazoa > Annelida > Clitellata > Crassiclitellata > Hormogastridae > Norana > Norana najaformis. The sequence continues at coordinate 13,806,978 of OZ029922.1, forward strand.
CATGCATTTCAATATTTTAAACCTCCAGTTTTGATGCCATTTCAAAAACACATAACAGAACTTTTGTGAGGTACTTGAAATGCATAATATTAAATGTCCTGATACATACATACATATGTACTTCGCTGTTAATTCTTTTCCCTATATTCTGTTCTGTCCACTATTGATGCAACTACTTTCAACTCCGTACAGCTAAATCTCTTCTTTTTAACGCAGCTGAACTGCTACAAAAATTTGTTTGGCTTACTTCTGCATTTTCCTTCGATAATTTATTATTGTTTGTCTTTATGCACGTATCTGAACATTTATATAGCGCCTTGTAGAGTCTGACAAAAGCACTACAAAATTGTACCAAGGTAGAATATTTGAAAATAGAGGTACATTGTACAATATTTGAATCTTCCATGCAAGCCTATGATACCTGTGAACCATTTATTATTCATAGCTCACCCATTACACTCACAAGTATTGGACTCAATACTTTGACTCTTACTATACTAATACTCTGAACCAGAATGATGCTAGACTCCCTTACTTTCTTGATTGCTTATCACAAGTTTTGGAATTTGCTGCCCACTTTTGTTCCATCAGCCAGTTATCTGATGTTACTGTGGTCAACAGTGATAATTCTCGACTCCAGCTTGCTGCAAATGATGAATTTTCACTGTTGCCTCCGTTCTGATCTCTCTCACATATCTTCTGTGACATTTGACATCTGAAGTAGCTGTATCTATAGAATCATGGCTACTAAATGCAGTTCAAGTTTGAAACATAGGCCATCCGAGGATTTATACAGCAACCATACAAGATATCAACAGGAAAAATTTTTTGACTGAAGCCAGTCAGTTAATAATGGCTCTGAAAGATACCACTGATGATGTTATCCAAGAAGGCATATATTTTAAGGAAGGCCATGAGGATAAAGATGCTTGTTTACTTGCATACCCTTACACGCGCACACACCATTAAACTGCAGAATTTGTTTTTATAGTGGATTTATTGAGTGCAACAAATCAAGCTGATGTAAGCTGATTTTTCGGCTGCTAATATCTTCTGACTGGCTTTGTTTGCATGAATGGAGTAAATAAGTATTTAAGACAGCCAATTAATTAGACACAGTATGATACAATATAATACAGCATTTATAACCCTTAAGGTTCCAAAGCCAAAGCAGTATGAGGTCATCTTGCAGGTAAGTCCGTTTTTGCTTTTAATGGGATTTTAAATCGAGATGCAGCTTGTGGAAAGATGTTAGAGTGATGCTGCCATCAATTTAGTAAATACTGTCACTGTTGAGGGGTAAAGCTAAGAGATTTTTGCAGCAGTAGTTGGTTGCAACTAACCGAGAAAGTGCGGGAGGCCAGACTAAGATGGTATAGTCATGTGGAGGATGCGGAAGAAGAAAGCTACATCAAAAGAATGATGAAGGCAGAAGTTCATGGACACCACATTTGGGGAAGACAGAGAAAGAGATGGAGGAACATGATCCAACAGGACCTCAAACTACTCAAATTAAAGAAGGAGGACACTGGAAACAGAAACAAGTGGAGAGAGAAAGGATCCGTGCAACTGACCAATCCCCAGGAGGGACTAATTCCAGCTAGAAGGAGAGAGAGTCAGTTGCAACTATCACTTCTAGAAGGGTGATATTTATTGCTGAGAACGTTGACAATTGCGGTCCACATAAATCATCTCCTGGCTGCAATTTCTGATCTAATAACATTATTCAGACTGAGGCTGTTAGATCCTTTACTACAAATTGTATTTTGTTAATAAGACAAAATTGCAGTCCACCAAAATTCATCAGTTGAGGCATTGTTTTGTGTGCATAAATATCTGAGTGCTTATCATGTATGTATGTTGTTTCTTCTGGGTTTTATTAACTACACTGGCCAACACATAATTTGTTGCCTCAAATGTTAGAACTGTTTCTGGGTATATTTGACCTGCTGATTCCAGAAAAGGCACCAGTTTTCTCCCAGCAGGTCTAGTTTTCGAGATATAGAACATTATGCCATATACCAGTCCTTGCCTCTGCTCGCCCATAAAACATAAGGCTATAGCTATAATTATGTAGTGCTCAATTTATTATGTGATACACTAAATAAACATAATAATACAAATACTTAAAAGAAAATGGTAGTACCTGAAACTGTACTTATATGATACCAAACAGAGCAAGTTTGTTATAAAAATTTCAAGTCATTCGACACCGAAGAAGCTCCTTTTGTACGATTTCCGAGTGTGGCATCTGCCGGAACAATCGCGCATAATATTCCAGCAATAGTCTGCCATCATGTGTGCATCCCATCTTCCTTGATATCGATTTTCCATTGTTTTGATGTCTTGGTGAAATCTTTCACCTTGCTCTTCGCTGAAGTCACCAAGATTCTCTGGAAAGCGATCTAAGTGACTGTGGAGATAATGGACTTTAATGCTCATGTTGCAGCCAAGCTTGTTGAAATGAAGACGCATATCCTCTACTAGTTGTGCATAATTGTCTGCCTTCTTGTTGCCAAGAAAATTTTTAGTTACAAGAACAAAGGAAGACCAGGCACAAGATTCGATTTCATTCACTGATGGTATGAAAAGTGGGTCATTCATAAGTTGCCTGATCTGTGGACCATCGAAGATTCCAGCCTTCAATTTTTCCATTGTAATTCCTGGTAACTTGTGTACTATGTATTCGAAGCATGAACCTTCTTTATTCAAAGCCCTGACAAATTGTTTCATCAGGCCTAGCTTTATATGTAGTGGTGGCAGTATGATCCTATCTCGTGCCACCAAAGATTCCTTGATTACATTTTGAGCTCCAACCACCATGTCTTCCCTCGAAGGCCAATCTTTTCTTGTCCAATGTTCATGCTTGGCTCTACTGTCCCAAAGACACAAAAAGCAGGGATACTTTGTGTAGCCACTTTGTTGACCAAGGAGGAAATTTACCATCTTCAAGTCTACACAAATTACCCATTGATGTTCTTTGTATTTTATCTTTTCCAGTACTAAAGAGATGGCATTGTACTCTTCTTTCATCCTGGTGGAGTGACCGATTGGAATAGAACCAAATTTGTTTCCGTTATTTAAAAATCACACATTTCAGACTACGTTTTGAACTGTCGATAAAAAGACGCCACTCATCTGGGCTGTAATCCGACAGACCAATTTTCTTCAATAAGTTGCTGATGTCATTACAGAATACTAGGTTGTTGTCTTCGGTAAAGAATGGCAGCAAATCCTTTTCTCTGTTTCTATAAATTGTAATTTTCGTTCCAGGCTGAAGTGCATTCTTTTCCTTTAGTCTGGACGCAAGCAATTCAGAGGACTCTTTGGAAAGATTTAAGTCCCTGATCAGATCACTCAACTCTTTTTGGTCAAAACGTTCACTGTGTGAAGTTGATTGGAAATCACTGTCACTGCCCCCACTTTCTTCACTTTCGTCATCTTGTCCGATATTGGACATGCAAGTCTCATCGTCTGAGAGCTGAGGTAGTTCGCGAAAAGGTGGAACTGGTACAATATCCGAATGCGGAACAGGTCTCCTGGCTGAAGGTATATCAGGGTAAGACAACTTGTGACGATTATTTCGATTGATGCCTATGATATTAACCATACAAAAGTAACAGTCGTCGAAGTGGTTTATCTGTTCCCTCCAAACCATCGGTACACCAAATTTCAGGCAGCTTCTCTTTCCAATTGTCCAGTGGCGCAATTGTTCAATACAAGTTTTGCATACTGTATGAGGAGCCCATTGCTTATCTTGATCTCCAAGTTTGACACCAAAATAACCTACATATGCTCTTTTTACAAACTCAGAAATCGGTTTCCTGTTTGCTTTTAGTGTGTATTCCCCACAAATGTAGCAGAATATGTCTGGATGGTTAATGCAGCTCCGTCTGGAAGTAGCCATAACCTTAAGGATGTTCGCATCTGAGGAATTAAATGACTAACTTAAAAAATAGTAAGAACATGTAGTTATTTAATGCTCACATTCACAGATTGTTCTTGCGACCAACTCTTAATATGCCCTAAGACGACTGCGGCTGCTCTAGCTTTCAGGAGGCGGTTTATATAGGCTATAAATGCTGACTTCAGCATAATCTATTTGCATAGTTCGAAACCATGAAACGCTGTATAAGCACAAATAAATTCTAAATGAGGCCATGAATTTAGTGCTGAGTAAGCTGTAGGCTACGGAATAGTTATTTCGTTGAATCAGCAATATCTCAGCACGCGGCAAGATATGCTGATTTTACATTACAAGGATGTAGGCATTATATGAATCAGCAAGAATTATAATTAGCCATAAATAAAGCTTATTATGACATTTTAGTTTTGCCAAAGACATCGTTTAAAGAGTGGACTGGGTTTTCTTTACAAAATCGACGATATCTCAGAAACTAGACCTGATGCACTCAATCCAATGACATTTTCTGAATCAGCGCCCAAAATTACCCCAAGAACAGGTCTAAAACCGAAGGCAACAAGAAAACAAAATTTTTCTGTTGGCCAGTGCTATCAAATGCTAGTTTAAGTACATATGCAAGTTACATTGACAAAGTGTCCCAATCTATAGACTGCTGTCCTCCTTCCATTCAGTTTGGAATCACCCAGAGTTCTGGCTAGATATATTGACTATATTGATGGGTCACTAGTCTTATCATGCAACATATGTGATAGCTTCATCTTGTTTAGAGAGGCACTGTGAACCTAGGAACTCCCATAAAAGATAGCTGACCTCACACATGACCTCACTATGTACAGACATCATATATACATATATATTTATGTGTATCTGTATCACAAAATTTTTATGGCCCATTTTTGGAGATGCCCCACATTTCCAGGTCTGTGCTGCCAAGATAATTTATGGATAAGAGTCATTTAGCAAAATTTATCATATGAAGCCACTGTGAACCTCATCCATTTGTTCATCTAGACACGCCTTGGTTACTGCAATTTGATCCTTGCAGGCTTGCCAAAGTTTTGAATATATCCATCCTCAATTACAGATCAGGATTGTGGCCAGCTTTCCAAAATTTTCACATATTGTGAACTACATGTGCAAAACTCTTCGCTGGCTTCCGATGGAGGAGAAAATTATATTACAAATTCTTCTCATAGAGTTGGCCTTGATAGTTAGCATGGTCCCAAAATACTTCAGGGAATAATAATTGTAATCATAATCCCGAGATTTCTACAGCACCCAACAACAGCCTTGTCACAGGGACCAGCTTATTCACAGGGACTCAGTCAATACAAAATCGATAGGTAAAAAGGATTTGGTTTGAGGTCAAGATCCAGAAGTCAGGCTGAGAGACAGCATGACAGCTACGGTAGGTGATGGTTAGGATTGGAGCCGAAAGAGAGCTCCACGTTTCCATCTTAACCATCCAGGTTAACAAACACTGTATTCTGCAGCCCCTGGTGACCTGATAATCCTGTACTACGATATGACAACTTGGGCACACTGTGCTTTTTCATGCATTGTACCATCATTCTGGAACAATCTTCCACTGAAAATTTGAACTCTATTGCTACATATAGCTCAAGAAACATTTTCAGTTTATCTTCAGTTGCAACATTTTGGAACTGCTAAATAGCCATGTTTCAATGCCTTTAGGAGATACTTTAAAGGTGCTATTAAAATGTTCAGATTCGTGCATTCATATATACATATTTACATATATGTATACACATTTGATCTATATACACACACACATAGTTTTCTGTATTTCTCTGCCCAATAAGCTCTAGGTCAGTGTAGGGTCAGTGCTGCAACGTGAGATATTCATTTCGTAAAATTTGGTTTCAGTAACCTAGGGAGGAAATTACTGCAGCAGGATTTGGTGGATTACCCCGCCTTAGATGTGAGGCCATGGGGTGAGCAATAATAATGGACCAAAAATATGCACACGCAGTCATGACCATTTTGCTTTTGAAACAGCGGCATTGTGGAGCATTTTAGAAATAAACAATGACCCCTGTATACTTGGCACAGCAATGAAGCTGTTTTAGGTGCAGTTTCACCATGTATGTGTATTCTGTGTTTGTCCTTTTATAAACACAACTGTAAACCATATGTTTCTTCAGAGCTGAAAAAACTAAGTCAAAAAGAACTTGCTTATTTACAGAGCCGAAGTCAGTTAAGAATCAATAATGCAGTTTAATGGTCAAAATTCAGGGGTGGGCCTTTTGACCAAGAAAATATGGGTCAGCCATGTGGGAGACAACTGAATCTTAAGGAATTATGTTGCTCAGTCTTATCCATCCCTGGCCACATATTTCTTTGCTCTGCTGCTCAAGCTGACCTGATCAGCCTGAACTTCCACTGTCCAGCATAGAAGCTTTGCTGTTGCCAGCCCATCTCTCTGGAAAAAGTTGCCTAGCAACCAGCTACATGAGTTCCGTGGCCTTTCTTGTCCTTTTTTGGAAATGCTTGAAAACCATTGGGTTTGATCGTCGTTTTGTATTGTCAGGTCAGGAGCACCTCTAATGAATTTCTCTTGAAGTGGTGCTATACAAATTTGCTGTTACTATTACAACAGCAATTACAAGTGAAGTACATGTAGAATGTTGCTGCAAAGTCCATCCATCCACTGATTGCTTCATTACTTCCACAGACAGAAGAGAGAGAAAAACGTTTTTGTACAATTTTGTCTCTTCTTACACTAAAACAAAAAACTGATCTAGCTTAATTAATTCCTAAACTAGATTAGTGACATGGAGCACAACATTACTCATACAAAGATGCTGAAAATTAGCCAAATCTTCCTTCATTTAATTAATTTCTCATGCAGACAGATACAATATTTTTGTCCAGGAAAAATTAGCTTGCTTTTTACATATTGATTAACTGAATAAAAATGAGTCATATTTGATTTCATCGTGTCCTGTTTTCATCCAGTTCTTTTTAATTTAATCTACTAGCTTTTGAATTGCTATGTAAAACTCTGTAAACATAGTAATAAAAAAGATATCATGAAACAAAAACAAAATAAAAGCAAATTTAGTCAAATTTATATACCAGTGAAGTAGTTGCAGTTTTTACAATGCCTCGGTCAACAAGGATATAGTCCTCAAATGAGAACAATAGCCATTCTTTTAAACCATTCTTTAATGTAACCAAATCTAAAGCTTACATTACATCTACTCAAGCAAGCACTAAAAACTGTTAAAGTAATCGATTTCTCCAATTTTTTAATATTTCATCACTGAAATTAGGAAGTTTACTCATTTCTGTTCTAATGACTTCTATATTGCCTTTATCGTAATGCCCAAGGCACCAGTCGATGGTTGCATGAAGTGAAAATCATAATCAAAATCATAAGCACTCAGCAATTCTGCACGAGTTATCAGGAATAGTCTCTCTGTTTACATTACTCACAACAATATATCGCTAGACATATTGTTAAACATCATATAATGTATTTGTACTGTCTTGCCTTTGCTGTCTGACTGCTGTGACCCACCCACCCCTACGATTCGTTGCTCAGCTGATGGATATATGGCATGTTAACTGATGCATTACTTACTCTGAAGATTGTTCATGGGGGTTGAAGGATCCTTTGGCTGAATCGCAAACAGGATAACAGCAATACATGAGTTTGCTGTTTTACCATTTATAGTAAAAGAGAAAAATTATGGTATAAAATTCATAACAATTAGATTAAACTTTTCAAACAATACCATTAGTTGCCTGCCCAAAGAAAACCTCTGCAGAGAAAGTCAAATGTTTTAATGACTTAATTCATTGTTTTAGGATTCAGTTTGCTTAAAAACCCTCTTTCTCTGCCATATTTTACACAATTTATCTGCTGTTGATTTTGCTTGCATCAAATTGGAATGTATCACTTTGTTATAATTATTAAACTGTCCTTCATTTTTTTGTAGGAAATATTAAGTACTTTGGTCCAAACCAAGTGGAAGGCAATCACAAGTATGTTTTCGTTCTCTTTTCTTTTTAAAATGGATCTTAAATCGTTGAAGCGGTATATATAACGTGAAAATGCGTAAAACAAATGTCTCACTTGAGAGAGTACTTTCCATTTACATTTGTGTTTGCTATAGCTACCTAGCTACCATTAGCTTCAACCATAGTCGCTTCTGTTAATTGAGGTCTTTTGCTCAGTATGCACTCTAACAAGCTCTGGCACAGAAGCACAGTGCACCACTACTGATGCAGCTTTGTAGGCCAATTGAACCAAGTAGATGAAATGTAATAAATTAGAAGCTGGTGAATTTGAAAGTAGAATGTTAAACCAACTGTTGTTAAAACTTGAAATGGTTCATCTGGAATTTGCATAGGCTGTTTAAACCAGGTGCTGAGACAAAATAGTTAAATTAAAATCAACTGCATGATTCCTGTAACCTAAGTTTCATTGCATGTATATACACATGTATGTATGTATGTATGTGTGTGTGTGTGTGTACGTATGCATAATATGTATAATATTACTCGATATTACTCAGTAGGACTTTTAGGGTCGTTGCACGCACCTTTGAGGCTGTTGTTAATTGTGCGTGTTATAAATGTCGGTTCAATAATAATTAACAATAATAATATGTATCTGGCTATTCATATGCACCTTTTAAAATCTCACAAGGGCATGTAAACTAAAACAGCTTTAGTTTATGCTGGTCATTTACAGGGAGATAGGACTTCAAGACTGTAATAAAGACAGAAATGCACAGTTGAGAGAATTGGCTTATTTCGCCATCTATCATCAAGACAAAATCCACAATGCAAAGCTTGTGTCAGGATCAGTCTCAGTGAGATCTGTAGTTGTTTGTGCTATTTGAAGTAGGCAGATGTTTACTTTGAAAAAATTGCTGTCTGACAAAGAATTACAGAAATATTTACTTGTGTTGTAGCGCGATTAACATGCCAGAAGGTAAGTAACTTATCTTGATGGCTGTGTTCATGTACCCGTTATATGCCTAAAGCTCTTAAACCAGCAATATTTGAAAATCTGTGCAATCTAACAGGCATGTAAAAACAAATGTATTATAATTACCTACTAACTGTAAGTGTATTATCATTACCTTTACCTTTTTACTGACTAAGTGTATTATCATTATATCTACATTTTTACTGACTGTAAGTGTCTTATCATTACCTTAACCTTTTTACTGACTCTAAATGTATTATCATTACCTTTACCTTTTTTCTGACTAAATGTATTATCATTACCTTTACCTTTTTATTGACTGTAAGTATATTATCATGATGATGATATTATCATTACCTTTGCCTTCTTAGGGACTAAGTGTATTTTTGTTACCTTTACCTTTATACTGACTGTAAGTGTATTATCATTACCTTTACCTTATTACACACCATACACTGATGCAAAGTATTGATAGTATATTTACTGTTTTTCTTATTAAGGCACTAACCTGGTACAAACACTGATGAAATCCAAGCATCCGCCACTGGATTTTGGTTGACATTGTCATTGCTTGGATTTGCTTAGTGTGATTCATGATCAGAGTGATTCTTATAGAAAACTGCTTTGGAATGATTCAGTCGGTGAACTGCTTGGATTTGATCACAGTGCCTATAGCTTAAGATAAGTAGTTGGCCACCTGGCAGTTAAGTAATAATATGATTGCTTGAAAATATTTTTTACAGAGGTGTGCCCTTGGAGAGGGTAATCAAAGTCTCTGTATCTGTATGTTTTTGTAGCTCTGGGACAAACATGTGATAACGTGGATTCAGAGATAACGCCTGTGGCTGACAATCGAACAACTGCTGGCACTGAATACTTTGAGAAAGCAATGAAGGAAACACCCATATAGGTAAGCCTCTCTTGCAAATGCTTGCATGAGGCATGCCTTTTGACAGCTATCTATGCCCCTTGTCCTGCTACCTTCCTTCAATACCCATAAAACAACATGTCATAACGAGTTGCATTGTAGTAGTGTCCTGTTATAAAGCTGAATTTGGAATTCTTGGCCCTGCCTGACCTTTGTCTACTGGAAGGGTTCAGATTCTCAGTGGAGGATTGTTCTACAGGGAGGGCCCAGTGCACAAGAAAGCACCCTGCTGTATGGGAAACGATCTGTACAGGCATCAGAGTGCAACATTCATCGTTTTAGTAGACCGAAAATGTCTAGCTTTATTCATAATTGACTGATCATTTAAGCTTGCATCTATGGCCATGTTAGACTATATGCAAATGATTACAATTGCGGCTATCAATTGATACGTAGTGGATCATCGTACCGGCTGATACACAAGTTTCAGAGTATATTAGAGTACATTAGATTTAATGCTTATTCTTTGTCATGTTACAGGAGCTAATTTTGATGCTGACTGTCTGGAAGATGAGGTTGAGTGATGGAAATATGTTCCACAAGGAATGGAAGAATTCGGCACAAACTCAACAGCAGAAAAGGTGACATCTAAGCCATTCAACTGCAAAGATTGCAACACTCCAAGAGTGATGTTTGTGCATGTCGAAAAGTGCAGTGGAAACTCAGTGGTCTGTGAACGCAAAGATGCCACTGCTTACAGTGATTGTAACAACTGATCTGTGCTGCTGCTGCTGAAATCCACCACTACACTGGTGTAGAACAGCCAAGAACATTCAAAGCTCTGACAGACTAGGTTTCTTGTGCACCTTCTACAAGTTCTTCTGAAAAAGTGCAGAACTTTTGAAAATGAACGTGTTCTTGCAACTGGTTCTTACCAAGGTTTCTTAATACCTCTTGAAAAATCAAACAGATAGGAGTAGTTCTGATGCTAACACATACCAGTAGCACCTAATATGGAAATTACTCATATCGTTAGCAAAACTCATCTCGTGTGTTAGGGCATCAAGTCAGAATGCCTACCCTTCCTGCTCACCCTACTGATTAAGTTGTTTGGTCTGGTACTCGTCAGTGGCGAAAACTGTTCAATTTTAGTTACCCACCCACCTTTCTATGGAGTTATTGGTAATCAATGAAAACGTTGGGGAGGAGTAAAATGACGTGCTTGGCATTGAAATTACTGTAAGGGGTTCAAGCTAAGCTGCCATGTCGAAGTTTGCTGGTTGACTGAAGTCGTTCCAAGCAAAGATTGCTTTACATTAATGACTTGACACTTTTGAGCCTTGGTCTTATTTAACGGGCATAATTTTTTCAGTTTTGTTAGCCTTGAATGCTTTAACCTTTTGGTAAAGAAACCCATTCTATAAATAAATGAGAGAGGAGCTGTACCCAATTATCATAAGTAACATTACCTGGTAATTGCTAATATCAGTGTTATGAGAAAGATTTGTGCTATTTATCAGTATGAGCATGAGCAATTCAAAATGAATTATGGTACACAGATTGTTGTTGTGGACTGCCAGTCTGAATGAATTATGGTATACAGGTTGTTGCTGTGGACTGCCAGTCTGAATGAATTATGGTATACAGGTTGTTGTTGTGGACTGCCAGTCTGAATGAATTATGGTATACAGGTTGTTGTTGTGGACTGCCAGTCTGTCAGTTTCTGATCTAATCTGACTGCTTAATTCAAATGAGGTTACAGTGGAGAGATGTGCAGAAGGTGAAAGCTTGACTGCGAAGGTAAATATCTGATTGCAGACCCAAGGGTCGTCATCAAATTTATGTATGGTCCAATATTCACTACATGATCAACTTTCTTGACTTCATCATTCCACAATCTCACTCTGATGTTAACCGATTTCACAGGAATAGAATCTCCATGTACATATTGTAACATTGGCTGCAGTTCTACACAGTTTTAACAACGTGATCTATGTAGATTTCAAATAACGGACACAATCAAATCATTTTTACTGGACCACTTAGTTATACCCAATGCATCCATTAATGATTGCAAAACAGTGACAAAAACCCAAAATAAATTTGGTAAAAAAGCCAACATTACATCACAACTAGTCTGAGATTGAGAAAATTGAGTATATATAACACTTCTTACAGAGTAAAACTAATCAGACCACTCCTGCTATGAGGGCCCTGTGGAAGAGAGCTCTCAAAACTGGGTGCTGACATGTCGAACACTATACCAGTAATCCATTATCATCATTATTTTTACTCGTGGTAGAAATGATCCATATTTTTATTATTGTGTTTATTAAATTAATGCAATTAGGCCTTCATGATCTGACTTGATTCGCTGTTTATGGAAGTTGTGCTTGGTTCGTTCTGGCTTGGCACGAGGAGCATTGTGTTGCTTGGCCAACTGAAGCTTTCTTGTGGGCAGTCTTCTCTGTCTGCAACAAATCTTTGAAGGACTGCATCACATGTTCCACTGCACTCCTACAGTCATGGAAACAACATCAACCGATTTAAGCGTTATAAACATCATTCGGCTTGGATACAATCAAGCAACACTGAAAATTTTTGGCTGTGGTACCACCTACCCGTAATGGTCTTCTTGTGATTGCAACAGGAATAAATAGTGCCTTCAAACCTTGAAAGGAATACTTTCACCACAGTTGTTTAGATTAAAAAGTAGGTATCTTGCACAGGTGCTATATAATTCATGTATGCTATACATATTTCACTAACATTACCTTTTCCTAGTGTTTTACCTTTTCCTAGTGTTTTACCTCTAGGATAATAACTAATAGAGATATGTAATAAATCAGTGATTACCTTAACATGCTTATCATACTCATTCTATGCAAACTTTCTTACCATACCTTTGTGTAACAGCCCATGTTTGCAAAATCTTCCAACAAGCAAAGGATAAAAGCATGTCATGTATGTGTCAAGACATACATACAGCACGTTTAGGAACCTCTCACACAGTACGAAGCATTGTAATGTAAACCAGTCATTATATTACGATTACAGAAGTAAACCATCTGCCTCCGCAGCCTTACCACAAATTAGCAGCTGTGCTATGACTTCGGTATGTGATGTGCCAACGTTCCCACTCTTGTCTGCCATCTGCGCGCTGACCGTATCCCGCTTCCGTGCCTCTACCATCCAATAACCATCATCAACAACTTCCACCATAGCACCATGTTGTATCCCGGCTTGACACCCCGAATTCTGACCTGAAACTGACCAACCAATCTGGATTTTACGGGCTTGATTTGATATTGCGAAGGATAAGCAGCTCTTTGACACGGCATTCGTGTAGCAATGAGAAATTTTGGAGATTTACATTTAGGGCCAACATTCGCTGGGGCGAAGGCAGTCGTGCAAAAGCCTGAGTAAATCAATGATTCGACTTGACAAAGTGATTTAAATTATAGCGCATTGGCAAGTTGGTTATTCTGTGGTAGACGATTTCAAATATATCCCACGATGGGCTCTGTAAATGAAATCATATGATCCAACAGTTGTCTAGGCTAAGCATATGCTGATGATGTGGGACATATATTTCACATATAACTTAAAATGTAGCCAAATTCTTCATGGCAACACCCTAGGTTTATTTATGTTTAAGCTAAAAAATAATCTGTTGCCTGTGGACTTCTACCAATACTTTTGTATGAACTCAGATGTGCATGGTCATTATATGCGCTCATCTCATATGTATCAAACATTCTGTTCGCACTAGTAATAAACAGTTTAGTATTATAATTAGTGGGCCGTCATTCTGGAATTCTCTGCCAGCTCTTCTTACAAGCCTGCCAACTTTATACCAGTTCAAAACAAGTCTAAGATCTCATCTACACGATGCACTTAATTAAGTTTTTGTTTGGTGCTTAGTTAAGTTTTTGTTTGTGTTTATCCACTGACATTGATTATATTAGGCTAATTACTTTTATATTTTAGTTTATTAATTGTTTTACTCAGTATAATGCGTACTGTAGTACATATTCATATATCTGTCTTTCTGTCTGTCTGTTTGTCTACCTAAGCAAAGGTAGGCATAGACAGCAATACCTAGAGAGGTACAATTGGAAATTACGTACTGGCATTGTTAACCAACGTCTTAAAGTGAAGACTAACAACTAAAATTGTCAGTCCAGAGCTACCTTGTACCGATTTTACAGCTAAAATATTGCCGGGGCTCAACTAATGCCTGGGCCCCCAGGCTCAAAATATTGCCAGGGCCCGGGCCCCAAGGACACCCATATGATCGACGCCACTGTCTTGACTAGGAACCAGACACTTGCCTATCGATTTTGTTTTGACTGAGCGCCTGTGAATAAGCTGGTTACACGACTTAGCATTCGTTGGGCGCTGTAGAAATCTAGATTACGATTAGTCGCACTATGCTCTTATGTTCCAGGCCGTGAACGGAGCGTACTCCGTGTTTACTTCGGGCATGCTCCGTTCAATCGTGTAACGGGCTCAAAGTTTCTGGTCAAAATGGCGCCCTAGTAACACGTAAACGCAAGTTAGATCGTTCGCGAAGAAGTTCCAAGTGGAAATTTTATCATGCTTTATGCCATTACAGGTTAGTGAACTATAAAATGATCCGGGGAGCTAAGTAAATACCAAAACACATAATTGGTGAAGGAAATAACAAACTACACGCTTATCCTGAAGAGAGGAGAAGATGCAAATCGTTAAAGGAACCGTATACTGCTATTTGAAGCAGGTTTTTGAGCGTGGTCTCGAAGTCTAGCATGCCAAATTCAAAAGTGGTGCATAGTATGTTTAAAGGAGAACATGTTTGTGCTGTGTTGTTGTGCTCAAATGGGTGTTTAAAACTGAATGAGCTGACCCTTTTCAAATTTATTAGAAACGACCCGATGAACACCAAGCGGCCAATCCTAGCAGCCAAAGGCTCCTAATGCAGTAAGCATTTCGTAGTCTCACATTAACAGTCCTCCGATGAGATTATGGTATTGCACTACAGGCGTGCTGAATACAGATTATCAAACGCAATAATCTATAGAGATAAGACTGTATATGCACCCTTACCTCCAGGGAAATGCAATGTTGTCTCTTGTGATTGCACTTAACCATAACTGTTGTTGTTTTCTAATATCTGGAATGACAGTAACACTGAAAACAGTAGGCCAGTTTAGTTTTGTATTGCACGTTTGAAACGTAGTGGCAGAGAAAAAGCTTTTTCCATTAGGGATGTTTTAACACCCATTTTGCACAACTAGCACACTTGTTTAGAACACCTTAGTACCTTACTTGCTACTGGTAACTTCTAGGGTGGATACAAAAGTGACTGTTGAGAAGTCTGGATAGTCACCCACTAATGGTTAAAATGAAAAATAATATTTGTTGTAACTTCTGTTGCATCAGTATTTAATGGCAAAATTAAATCAAGCCAATGGTCAGATCAGTTTCCAAAATTTCAGTCTGCTATATTAAAAAAGATAGCCAGGCTAATTAAGCCTGTTGAAAGAAGTAAGTTGATTTGAGATTGAAATGACATCAAACATTAAGCATTTGGGAACTAAGGGATTTCAAAGAATTTAAGTTGTAGAAGATTTTGCCTTTTGAAACTACTGAAATTCTAAGATGCTTGATATACATGCTAAATAACTCATCAACATAATTCCAATATTTATGTTTGCGTATTGCTATAGTCTGGATGCACAAAGTATCTTTCATGCTCTTCTAATGCTTAAAATTACTGCAGATTTAAAATTACTTAAGATTATGATAAATTTATTAATTAATATAATAACAGGTACTATAATAAAACACCAGTGGATACTGTGCATTCATGCTTATGGTAAATTTGTGAGCAGCAGACTTGTATGCATGAATATATAATTAGAATTGTATATGAGTCATAAATGTATAATTTGGGGGTTGAGTTTTGGATGTTAAACTTGAAGATTGCCATTCTTTTATTGGTACCATAATTTTTCAGGCTCATCTGACTTTAGGTCTGTTAATAAATTTATGTTGTAATGCTCCCTACATTATTTTAGTTGATGATGTGGCACCCACATATAGGGGTACAAGATGGGATGCTTGCTCCTCTTGGAATTCACGCCTGAATATTTCTTATCTAGATAAGGTGGGACGACGTGTATTGGTTTCACATTTTGTCCCGCCTGTGCACATTTCTATGGGCTGTTGATGTGTTTCTTGTGGTGTTTTAGGTTAACAATAAGGATAATTAAAATGACATCAAAAGCCAAGTCAGGATCTGATGGTAGATGCCTAGTGGCTCCTGGGTTTCTGCCACTCATAACTGAAAATAGAAGTCTTGTATCTCCTCCGCCTTCTGCCAGAGCAACCCCTCTGCAGGATCAAGTCTTGTACTGGGTTGAAGCAACCAAAAAAAGGTTTGTAATTGTTATAAAGTTTGGCATCTTTTCGGTCATAATAAAATGTACTGGTAATTTTATAAGAATTTTTTTTAGAAAACTCACTAAGTATAAGATACTATTAAATCACAATTATACAGATCATGACTGTTTAGTAAAATGTCAGAAGATAAAATGAAATTTGTAAAATAAAGACATAATGAAAGTCATAGGGCAGATGTGATGTTGGACCATTCTACCACCACATCCATAGTTTAAGACAGCCAAAGGGATGTAAAAATATAATATACTTGACTTTACATGCCTGACAAATGCATGACTAGAGTAATATCACTGCCAGTTTAGACTTGTTTCATCTGCTTGATGTAATTGTAGGATTCTGGAGAAGGTGTTAGCAAATCCAGGTGATGAGGCAGCAGTTACGTTGAGTGTCCTAAAGCAAGAGCTGGTTGCTGTTTTCATTGAAGTTCTTCAAAAGAAAGAGTAATCTTTGTTTCCACTTATGCTAATGAACAAATCCTGTATCTTCAGTATTATTATAGTATTATTATTTTTACTGTTATTGCTAGACCATACTTGTAACACTATCGTATTAGTTATGCTGAGGCTGTGTTTATGAAGAGGTAGTAATCTAAAGCTGGTTTAAATTTGGAACCTCTGCACTTTTGAGGATGTTGTTAGGCGATGGTGGTAGTGGCGGCGGTGGGGGCAGCGGCGGCGGTGGTGGTTACAGAGACAAGTATGGGCAAACAGCTTGTCTAGGGTTGTGACAGTGAGTGCACTTTGCAGGCTGAACCCACAATTATTGGACTACACACCAAGCATGCTAATGAATAGCCTGCATACATATATGCTCGACCTCTTCTATTACACACACTGATTGCATTAAGGTGTTGTATGTATAGTTTATTGATCTAAATAATTAGAGCCACAAATTTATCTACAGCATTTCTTCCACTCAGCTGGAAGTTCATGGAACCTGAACATGGAAAGTCAAAATAAGAATACAGTGTGCTTAACCAAATTTATTTTAAAATTGCTTTCATTCCAAAACACAGTTTCATGATAAACATAATTTTCTGGGAGCCTTTACACAACCAACGACGGCCATGGCGAGTATTTTGTAGACTAGTTTTTCATGACCACACCAGGTTCTAAAGCTTCCTTGTTTCCTTAGCCCTCTACAACATGCAAATACATGGCATCATAGGCATGTACAGAAGTCCCGAAGAAGATTGCGTTCGGCTTCAAAAGGGGACTTTGAAGTCAGAAGAGTTAACCTACAGTTTGGTAAAAGAATGTTTGAAGTAGCTGGTCCAGCTGAGTGGAACTCTTTACCTGAATCTATTCGAAATGCTCTTCAACAGATACTTTTAAATTAAAACAAGACTCATTTATTCTCTCAGTACTATAACTAATTATTATGTTGTAACGCATCCTTTGAGGAAGACATTGTTTTATTAAGGTGCGTTGTAAATGTAAGTTGTATTGTAATGTATTATTGCAAAATACCATTTCAGTTTGACAGTCCTCTTCATAAAGCAGTACTTGATATGGACCCCAATCTTGCATTATAGTGAAGGTCTGGTGTGTCTGTATATGTACGTATCTTTATCCTTGTAACTGGTATGTGATTTTTCTTCTGTAATGATATTTGTTATGACAAGATACATTGCATTTTTATGCTGTGCTAAAGTTTACTAAAAAAGTGGCAAGCTAACATTTTTCCTGGGCTTAATTGTGACCTCGGGGGTTAAGTGCCTGGTCAAAACATTCTAAATTACACATTGTGGTTAACATGGTTTCAATTACATTGTTTTTTTGGTGTTCAGTCGAAATTCTTGGAAGTTCCTGTCTGAAATCTTGCTTCATATGAAACCGTATCAAAATCATCTGTCCGTCACTTCACAAGAGGTAAGTAAGATCCTCCACTGTAGTCAGTTATCAGTTAATGTGCCTGTTAAGGCATTTAGGCAGTGTCTGGTTGTTGGTTTGTTAATATACCACAATCAGTACACTTATTCTAAATTGGCATATTGTAGCCTATTGTTGTAAGAAGTTTCTGGCTATAGATTGCATTGACCGTATGTCCTCTGTCACTTTACAATAATATTATTTGTTTCTGTATAATAGATCTGTCATTTGGACAAATTATAAGCCTGTGAACAGTTTATACTTTTCTGGTGTGCTTAAATTTGATAGATAATTCCAAAAAAGTCAGTTAAGGTTTTTGAAGCAGGATTGGCATAAGTTTGATAGATGATTCCAAAAAAAGTCAGTTAATTTTTTTGAAGCAGGATTTATGGGCTGACAACTTTCCTTTCCCTAATTGTATGTGATGGACCCTTTTGTAGCTTTATACATTTTCACCAATATGCATCTGTTTTAAAATTGTTACTTAGGTTCACAATCTTTTTCTGTTATAGTGCTTCCAACAGTTGAACAGTTCATTTTTTATGTCATTTACAGATTTGTCATTATCTTGAACGAATTTTTATTTATATGGATGCCCATAAGGATGAATTCTTTGATCTCCACATTGCAGACAGTCTCCAACTCATCTTTCCAAAGGTATGCATTCCTTTAACTTGGTTTTGCAGATAGTCTTCATCTCACCTGTTAAAGAGTTATATGTAACTAGAGCTTTGACCACACTAATTTCACATAATTTCACCTTGTTTCCATTTGCCTATTTAATTAGTATGATCCATTGACATTAGAAAGCTGTATAACCTTGTTTCCTGAACCTTTATGTCGCCTGGCTGTTTGTTCTGCCACATTGTACTGCTTGATAGAGGCACCTGTGCACAAAAAACTTGCTTACAGTTGCTACACAGAATCTTCTTAGCAGGTGCAAGCCCAGGTGATATGTTGCTTGCTGTGAAGTGGAAACTAAGAAATTATAGTAACTACAAAAATAACACTGGACAATAGTTTCAGAGATTATATGCAGAAACAGAAGACAAACTTCAGTCCTAATTGACTTATTTTGGCTGCACTATTGAAGAACCAAGCATAAGAATGTTTGTTTACATGGCAAAGCATAGATGACCCGGTCTGTTCTTTGTAAAGCTGCCTAAATGGAGGTTCTTTAAATAATTTCTGAATCCTCTTTTTTATAGTTTTACACCACAAGGTGTTAAGTACCCCAGAAAAGCAGTTCCTTAAGCTAGACCGAATGGCAGGTATGGGTATGAAGTGCTGGTGACTTAATTTTTCTTAGCTATGGCATGTGAGGGCAGGTGCCAGCCCTCCTTCACAGCCTGACCTTCCCACTGACAGTATACAGTCAGTTTACTTATTATAGCTGAGTTGACTATGGAGTGCAAGTGGAGCCAAAATCTCAAAACAAATTTCAGTCCTGGCAGGTTTTTTCAACTGACAGACCAGGATGCTGACTGACCTTTAGACTATTTCTCATCCCCAGCAAACCAGAATGAAGAAAATGTATTATATATGTATGTGTGTGTGTACTGGATAATTTGATTTTGTCGATTTTCACAGGCAGTGGAAAATATTAGGAGCCAACTTAGCTTGAAGAAGTCCTGTCAGAGCTACAGCCCTGTAGCCACTCCAAAGCCCAAGGCCAATGATAGGCTTCGAACACGTAAACTTCCCTCACTCACTTTGCCTGATGGAACAAATCCCTACAAAACAGAGTTAACTGTAAGTATGTGAGGACTTCCAACTGTAAAACAGATCTTGCTAAACCAAAAGGTTTGTCAACATAAGACATAAATAAAATTTAGCAATAATTTGACACCAAACACATTATAAGTAAGCAGTGCTTTATGTAGTGGGTACATTTCTTCTTATGCTGAATGAATGGATTAGCAACTACGAGGGCACTACATTACGCTACTTTACAACAAAGCAATACTTTGCGTAGTTAGTGTCGCGAGCTAGTCGCAAAGTCAGAGTTCAGAAATAAGTCAACACAATAACTTTTCACGCGTTTCTTCTTCTCGTTGTGCAATCTCAAACTGCCATATCTGGAGTCTCCCTCTAGGCTGTCAACCTGCCCCTTGTATATGAAATTTAGTAAGTAAGTGGGACCTGCCCACCCCTTGGTCCTGACAGTTAGATCAAGCAGTGATTATATTTGAGTAATAAAATTACTTGTGCAGACTTTGTGTATTTCATAGTTGTGAACTAGAAAACTTACTGACATTGTAAATTAGGAAACTATGTTTGTCATACCTCACTAGTAAAATGGCTGACTATTTCAGTTTCTTCATTTACAAGAATTGATTCTGAATTTGGTTTGAAGTCAAACACAAAAGAACTTTTTCAGCATTATGAATTTGTGAAAGTTTTGATGATAGAAATATATTTGAATACATATGTAATGTGAAATTTGACTGCACATTCTTGAGTCATTTCGCCTGTAAGAAATGGTTTCTGTTGTTTGATTAGCTAATGTGTTTACATTTTTAGGTAGAAAGCATGCCTAGATTGCATCTTTGAGAAATTGTTACCAGCTGAACCATGTCTGTTCTGTTTATAACAGATGGAATTCCATCATCCGATACAGAAGTTCTTGACTTTTGGAGATCTAAATTCCACTGTTGCTGATGTTGCATTACAAACTGCAACAAGTATGAATATTTATGTATATTTTTATTTGTAGGTTAGGACAAAAAAGAGGTTTAGTGGGAGGTTTGGTTTTGAGTTTTAACCAACCATAATTATTTTCTTTCATATAGTTTCGTTACCTTTGGTAGGGTCTTAAAAGGTGTTATTTAAATTCCAAGATACAATAATCTTTTTTATTGCATTCCAGGCATGAGCATTAATATATGTCTACAGGCATATTCATGTCCTTCTTTACCTCTTTGCCATAGGCGTTGAAAGCCATTCTGTTCCATCGTGGTTTTGTGTTGTCAGGTCTGAAGCAGCTCCAGGGAGTTTTTCTTTAAGTTTTACTCTGTTAACTTGTGATTAAATTACAGATGCAGTTACAGTTACCCTCTTGGCAGGAGTCAGTTAAACTACTCATTACCAAATTTAATTTACATTAGTGCATCTATCTCTAAATTCTTTGATCCCTTCTAAAAGCAATATTTTGCATTCACAGAATGACTAACTTCTTCCAGTTTTGGTTTTCGGTGCTTTATTGATCACTGAACATGAAAAATGCATTATGTGGAAGTTACATCGATGGATATGTGACAAAGGGTGATCCCAAACAGGACAACACTGGCAGGGTTACCCAAAGTTTATTTTTAATTGCAGTTAATTTATTTCTTATGATTAATGACTCTCATTATGGTCATTCATACATTAATTAATTAATTTTGCAAGCTTGTTAGTTTTTTAAATTTAGTACTTAATTGGTGAAGTTATGTTTGTACAGACTTTTGTATGTTTCTATGATGATGTGCGATTCCTTAGGAGAGGCAATCTGGAATGCTTGTTTGGGAACAACTGCACTTGCGCTAAGTGTTCAACTGCCTGCAAACCAAGCGAGTAACACTACTATAATCTAAGATTTTGAAATGTTTAGATGTACTTGCATCTGTCTTAATGCTGTATCATCTTTCAGTTGTATTTGTTTGAATTCACTGTTTTTATGAATAACTTCTGCACCTAGACCTGCTCCAGCTGTGCAACTGTCCTTCAACGTCTAATAAACTGGACATTTTTTCAAACTCTAACAGGCTGTAGCAGGTGTTACAAATATTGCCATTCATTTAATGGAGCTGTCTGGTACTTTTCATATCAGGATCATGAAGTTCTGCCTGTGGCCAGTGATGCCATGGTAACAGTTGCTGAGTCAGTAGCGGAAAGCAGCGATGAGGAAGTACTTGAAACATCGCGTGAAGAGGTAGTGTTATTATTACATCATCAGAGCTTCTGATTTGAACTTGACTTGTTTCAGATAAAATGTTTAAAAACAGTTTACATTACATTGATTGTGTTTACAAAGTTTTACCCCGTTACTCATCCATGAAGCTACCTTGTGACAATATGACTGATTGGTTAACACTGTGTGTTGGTTCTCTTAAGTAGTTATTGTGTAGGCACTTTGAAGCGGTTCTTAATTGCAACTTATTTAGCACCTTATTTAGTGATATCTTTTCATTAGACTTATGGCTATATGTGTAAATATTAAACACAAGATAAATTAATTACTTGTTCTACCCGTTCTCCCTCTTATCTTTATGAGAGTTTCTTGAAAGGTGCTATATAAATACCCATATACATTGATGTATGTGTGATTTTCATGTTATAGTTTTCATCGTTATGCTGCTTTGATATCAGTCGTATCTTGCAGGTAACATAAAAAAACTTGGTTTGACTGTAGAAGAAGCCAAAATTTGATGACTTTTGCCTGTCTTCCCTATAGATCTGCATGTTAAAGCCTGGATGGATGCTGTTTTCTTTATTTGAACATCATCACTATTTCTTTTGGATTTAGTATTCTTCTGTATTGTTTAAAGTCTGAAACAGAAGTGTTTGTAAATCGCAGAAAATGGAAGAGACTTCCACACCAATGAACGGACGTGAAGCGGTCGAACATTTTGCCAAGTGCCATCACCTGGGAAAGATACAGTTCATGTACTTTAATCTTGCTCGCAGCAGACACTTTCGCCCTTACGACGTTGTTGAAGTCCCAAAAGACAAGGTATGACAATTTTCTGGCTTTAGGGACCCTGTTTGTTGTTCACTGCACTTACTTACTACTGGCACAAAGTCAGTAAATTGGAATCTGAGATGCAAGAGAAGTGTGCGCTTTTGTCAGTAATCCTCGGAGGTGTGGCTCAGGGAGTGCTGGGACACTGGCTGAATTGCATACCTGACAACTGCTAGTAGCTGTTAGCGTGACAGCCTTTCCTTGCTTGATAGATGTGTTGACAAAAAAATTGTTAGTTTAGGTAAATAAGTTAAGCTCCCATGTCCTTCAGACTTTTAGATTATAGACCCAAAGTGCTAACCAACTAGACCACTGTGCCTTACACCCCAGAAACTGAACCAGGAGTTGAAAGGCAAATGCAATCTGCCACCAATTAGATTGCAATGATATGGCACATTATGCATAATATGCCATGGAATGTATGTCTGTACATACACTATAGTTTGCTTATTATAAGCTTCATTATGGCACAAATTCTGATATAACATAGTTGTTATATTCTGATATGTATTTATATATGTGTGTCTAGAAATTTTCATAGAATGCCTTTTAATTACCTCTCAGAAGCATTGAACACATGAATATCTCTGACCTACACAAGACTGTTTTAAGGTAATTTGAAAATGTTTGCTGTAGAGAGTCAGATGCAACAGTATGCATGTATATTAAAATACTGTTCCAAACAGAAGGAGCTGAGTTGAGGAGATTGGACCAATATTTAGTGCAGCGTCATAATCTTTGGTTGGTTCCCTCAGAAATGGATCATGCTGTACCACAACCTCATTCTGAGGTTGCCAAAACACAAAGACAGTATTACAAATAGTTTCTTGTGTATTTGCTTGCATGTATGCATGTGTCTATGTTTCTAAGTGTTAATATGTATGTAGTGGTTCTTTTTGCGTATTACAGGTCAAGAGAGAACACTATATATTCTCGACATTTGGAGTTTTGCATGTCATTGGTGGTGATCATTCAGAGTCACTGTCTTTGGCAGAGTGGCAGAGGGATGCTGTGCTGTGGTCGGCTGCTTCCAAGATTCCCTTTTTCAAGAACTATCTCATCAAAAAGGCATTTCAAAGGTAAAGAGCGCAGTCAACTAGAAAGATTGTTGTACAGTTGATTCCCTCAGTATGTGGATATCATAGATGGAAAATGCTGTTCCAGTTTTAAGAGCAGGTACCATATATTGTCTGTATTCCTGCTACGAAAAACTTGCATGAATATCCAGAGAGCCTGTATCAGTAGAGCATTTAGCTCTCTTGGGAATTGGTTTCTGATTTAGGACCTGCCTGGTAGGGCTGTCATGAAATATGGGAAAATTAGCCTAAATCCAGGTTTATTGTTTTCTTCTGATTCTTGACTTAACTGAAGTTAATCCTAAGTTTGGCTTGTTCCTTGAATTTACTTATAAATGACCAACAAATACTGCTTTGTGCATTTCTGTATTGATACCTAAGGAGCTTGGTTTTCAGTTTGTATAACATTTCTTATCATGCTTGGTTCAATGGCATTTTTCAAAAACTGCTTTCTATGTGGTGATATTTTTGAATATCGAAACCATTTTCAGTTTGTCATCTTTAGTTACGTATTTAAAGGTTAAATTTTGAATTTTAGATGGAGAGCCAATGTTCGGTTTCAGTGTTTTGCAAAAATGCGACACCTGCTGGCCACACGTCTCCTGCCCTCCATGCCATGCTATGGTGCTGCTCTTCAGCAGGTCTTGCGCCTTTGTCAGGAACTGCTACTTCTTCATTTTCTGCCTCTTAGCAACAGGTAAGGTGCTATGATACACATGACAGGCTCTTGTTTCTTTCTGTATTGTGTTCCGAAAAAAGGAGCTCTTAGGCAAACTTGAATAAGTTGAGCAAAGGTTTATGAAATTCTTCATTTTCTGCCTCTTAGCAACAGGTAAGGTGCTATGATACACATGACAGGCTCTTGTTTCTTTCTGTATTGTGTTCCGAAAAAAGGAGCTCTTAGGCAAACTTGAATAAGTTGAGCAAAGGTTTATGAAATTTAAATTGAGTTAAAAGGTTTATTTTCTTACTTAGATGTTTCAACTTTTTAAACATATACTTCAGTTATTTTAATTTTTCTTGAACTTGCTTTTATGGACACCTTGGGGTTCCTGTTTTTTCTGGACACCATGTCTATCAGTTTTACTTTTATCTATGTATTTTCCCTGTTACCTTGGATTGTGGATTTCAAACAAACTGAATCTGAATTGGTTCTTGCCCTCAGTATCAACCATCATTATATTGTTCACTCAGGGATTACTCGTAATACAGCAGTACTAACAGAAGAAGCTCTTTGTATTCAGTTAGCTTGGATTAAATATGATGGGATTAGGTAGGGATGTAGTGTAGAGTAATGTGAAGACTTAAGGATAAGGTTTGTGTAATTTCGTGATAATCATAATTAGCAAAAGTTAAGGACACAACAGTAAGCCCATGTTTGGTGTTAGGCCTTTGGTAATTTGCACAATCTTCGTAGATGAACTCATGGCAGGAGCAAACTTGCCGACTAAAGCAGACTTATTTGGCAGACCATAGATACCTTTAGCAAAGCTAGTAAGCTTCTTAAATGATGACAGAATATTTTTCTTGACTCTGACATCACATTGTCAAAATATGATACAACAGCAGTCTTCATCTTTCAGCAAATGCTATCGGCTTTCTGAGTTCGAGTTGGCTGTGTGTTCTGCACAGAAGTCTGCAACAGAAATCCTTGAGAAGTTTTTCAGGTCAGAGGTTTCATTGTTTCAGTCTTCATATTTCTACAAGCAGAAGTTAGTTGGAAAGCATAAAGGGTGATGATCACTGTTATTTCACATCAGAAATACAGAGTTGCATTTTTCTGTGTTATTTTAGAAAATGGTTACATGTGTGCAATTCAAGTTGAAAATTTATGCAGTATTTATATTATTTCTGCATTTATTAGGCGCCACTATCTAATGACTTAGCATCAATTGATGGCGCCGAGCAATTGTGAGTTGAGGAATTTCTCAAGGTCCTTACACAGTAACCGTATCGGTGGAGGTTCGTTACAAGCCGAGCGCGCTACCCAATATGCTACCATGCCCCATGTAGTCTGTGGTTATCTTATGTTGGGTACAGGGTTTGGACTTTGATTGAATTTTTTGTGTAAATACCTGTACAGTAAAATAAGCAAACTGAAGGAATGCTAGTTGTATTAAAGGATTTTAATGTTAATTCATGTTTAGATTTCAGAAAATAATTACCAATACAGTTAGAGAAGAACTTTTGAAAAGAATAAACCAGCATGCGGCCCAACACAAGAACAGCCTGTATGTTTTCATTTAACTAATTCCATTTTTTCTTCATTTTCAGATCAAATCTAGTCCAAATGGTACTAAGATATTCATTCATTATTTAATTAATTCATTATATTCATTCAATTTACTATTCATTCATTCTTTCATTCATTCATTGGCAAGTTATGGTATTTTGACTTACAGTGTGTTTTACATTGAGTGTGTAGGTTAGTCATCAGTTGTGTGTAATGTAATGTAATGACAACAATTTATATAACATCGTAAGTACCAGGCTAATATCACAATGCCAGCAAAACTGACCAGTTTTGTTGGCATTAGCAAAACCAGTGACACCTTACCATCATGTAGAACTAAAACAGGTGTTTACTTGCACCATGTCAGAATGATTTTTATATTACAGAATGTCTATGAGCTACTTTTTTCAAAATCAAATGACAAGTCGACCCTCACCCAACAGATGTGCCTCTGCAACTGACTTCCAAATCCCTGCTCTGTAGTGTTCTTCCGTTTTCACCAATCTTTCTTTTAACATTTTTTGCAGTAGCTATTTTTATTAGTGAGCCTTAACATTTAGGCCTCCGAATTGGCCAGTTAAAGTACCCGCCTTCATTACGGGTGGCTTGAAACCTAACCCCTTTTGCATGATGATACAAATGTAAACAATAACCCTGTGTAAGCAACTAGTCTGTTTTGATACCAGCAATATGTTATATGATTTAACTGTGTCCAATTTGTTCAAACTGAAATTTGGAAAGATTATTCTATTGTTTCCTTTTTTAAGATGCCCAGGTGTCTAGATGAAAGGTCTATCCACCTAAAATCACAATATTAATTGTAATTGTAATTGTAATCTGACATTTATAAAGCGCCACTTCAAGAATAGACTCATCAAAAGCGCTCCCGACCCGAACCAGTGAGACCACTGGCAAATAATACAGACTTCAGGCGCTTGCGAAACTGCGGAAGAGACAAACTGAGGAATACTAGCCGAAGCTCTCGGGAAAGGCGATTCCAGCTGTTGGGTCCAACATAGGCAAAGCTTCTAGACTGCGCTGTAGCAGTTGCGCATACGAGGGGCAGTCAGAAGTCCAAGGGAGGCCGACCGGAGAGTGCTACGGCCTGGAACCAAGGAGACCGAAATGCAGAAGTCCCTAAGATATGATAGAGCAGAGCCAACAAGACAATTACGCATAAGCGTAAGGATCTTGAACTGGATACGCTGCTGAATGGGAAGCCAGTGTAGAGTGTCCCGTATAAAGGAAGTTATATGGCCATACCTGGGGACGCCTCCAATAAGACGGGCAGAAGCATTGAGAACAGATTGAAGTTGGAAATATTGGCAAGTGAGAGTCCAGCAAAGATAGCGTTACCAAAGTCCACCCTGGTGCAGATAAGGGCATGAATTAGAGTAGTAACGGCATGAAAGGAGAGGGAGCGGCGGATGGTACGAAGCTGACGAAGGTGATAAAAGCATGAGCGGGATACACTGTTAACATGATCGGTCAAGGAGAGTTCCCGGTCCAGAACTTGTTGTTTCATTGAGGGCAATTAAATGGTGGTTGCTGTATCTCAGGTTTTATTAATAATATTGGGGTATAGTTGTGTCTATTGATGATCTGTTGCAGGTTGGTTAGCAAGGAGTCGCATTACCTCCATAATGTAAAAAAGCAACAAAGGAAAGACATTCTGAAGCAGCTTAAGCATGAAGCCAGGTACTTATTGGATGGATATTTACTGAATTCTGTGTTTGAAGCATTTCTGTGAAATTGACACCAGTCGCAGCAGAGAACTTCTCCAGCAGCCCCAACCATCAAACGATGGTAGACAAACTTATCTTTCTTCCTGACCTTTAGCATGATCTGTGCTTGCAAGAAGTGATTTTTGAGGAGTTCTTGGAAAGTGCTATAGAAATATTCATTTGAATACATAATGACCCAAACATACAAGCGTGCACATATATGTATGTACTTGCTTGTAAATAGCTACGTTTTTTATGTATGTCGTACTGCATTTCTTCAACAGTCAATAGTAGCTTAGTCCTGTGAAGTCCATTAACAAAGTTCAACTAGAAGGTGCAAGTCCATTTACCAGATTTCACTGGGTAGGAGTTGGGTCAATACAGTTAAGAATCTTATACACAGTTAGTAAAACTTTCCTGTAATCAGCTGGAAATACATAATATAGCCTGAAGTCTTGTAGAGTACTGTCATTACATAATGCGTAAAGCATTAATCAGTGGTCACTGAAATGACACTGCAGTCCATTTGCATAATCTGTTGTACAGGTCCAATCCAACACATGGACAGGTTGTTAAAGGGCACCAGTTTTAGTTAAATGAGATGATCTTAGTATTGAGAATGTAAACGTTTCTCTTTAAGTTATGTTTCAGAAGTAAAAAATTCTGTTTCAGCTTTTTCGGCGTATTTCTCAGCCTGCTGAAAAAGATCCTGTTGAGTTACTTGGTGCGTTTGGCACAAAACAACGTCTCCTTATTTGTTCAGAGCTTTGTCACGTCATCTGGTTCAAGAGAGGCGTTTTTCACAGCTTCACTTAGCTTGTCTTCTCACAATGGTTTGTATCTATGCCATTCTAATCCAGTTCACAAACTCTGCTCCTCATGACACTGTCTCTGCAATTTGTACTCCATTACTTCATGCTAAATTTGTAACTTTGTCAATTTTTTGGGATCACTAAACAAAGATGAGATGATATTACTTACATACATACAATTGTGGGATGCGGTGGTGTAGTGGTAGGGTTAGTGCCTCGTAACTGAAGGGTCGCGGGTTCAAATTTGCCTCAAGCCACTGCATTGTGACCTTGGACAATTTGCTCACCCATATTTGTCTGTGAGGAAGGCAACGGGAAACCACCTCACTCTTCTCATTCCCCGGGTGGCATAAAGCCAATGGACCTGCCTTCGGGCAGAGAACTCGTCATCATCATCATTACATACAATTGTTATTTAAACTTACGATTACAATGTGTTATTTATCTTTTTATGGCACTTGGCCCTTTGTAATATTAACAATAATAAATTTCCACTTATGGCAGTCTTACACTCAAGTTCAGAATTGCCAAAAACCCATATAATTAGTAAATTTTTTATTTTTCTTTTGTCAAATTTTGTTCCTCTTTAGATATGCTTTGTCTATCACCAGCAGCAGAAAAGTTTTCTGATTTAATTTCGAAAGTCTTTCGAGATATTCCAAGTTTTCTGATCCAGTCAGCAATTTCACTTGAGGAGGATGAAGGAATGGTCAGACAGTCAGGGGACCACCAAGAATCTACTGTTCAGCAATTTAGGTATTCACATGCTAATGGCACTAACAACAGGTGCAAGAAAATTTGCATTTTTATCAGGTTACCAAATGATGCATGTTTTAAAATTCTTTTTTACATCTGATGGTGCTGATCATAATACTAATTACTTTTATTGTTCCTGTCAGTATCTGTATCATCTTGATCTAATCTAATCTAATCTAAAGACTTCTTTACAATTCCTATAATCATAAATGCCCAAGGCATCTACTTATGGTCACTTCCGGTTTAATTGCATTCAAAAATCATAATCTGTTGGAGAAGCCAGGTCAAGTTCTTATAAATCAGAGAAACCAGAAACCAGGCTACAGTGGGTAAGTAAGTTGAAAGAGATGAGTCTTTAGACCTGAATGACGTCAAAGAATTGACAGAACGAACTGAACTGGGCAGTGAATTTCAAAGCCATGGACCAGCTACCAAAAAGCTTGAGACCCCAACACTGTTTGGGTACGAGGTACAGCAAGAGTATCTTAATTGTTATCATCTTTGTCATGATTATTGGCATCATCATCATCATCACAATCATCATTGTCATCATCGTCGTCAATACTGGCAAGGCTGTTCATTTTTTCCATTTGTCTTGAGATGGCTACATATTTTGTAAACTAAGTTTATGGATTAATTTAGCTTACAGTTGACAAATGTCTCTTTGAACAAGAAATTGATTTTCTGTGGGTTTCTTGCTCTTCTTTCTGAAGGCATAGAACAGTATTGAAGGAAGACGAAGGGGATTTGGATGGACTGCTTTCTACACGTTCTGAAATCAGGCCAGAAGGCAGCATGCTGGTCAATTCTGTGACAGATATTGGTCAGTCTTCAATTCACTATCTGTATCATTAAAAGAATGGCGAATCTTGTCTTGTTGAAACAAACGTCTTGGCTCTTCTTATATTGTGAACCAGAACTTTACAAATTTTAACATGGCTTCTTGGTGTTTGGACGGAAGTTTTAACAAACTGAGCTGAGTGACTGTATGTAGTATAACATGCTACCCTGTGCCAACTCAGCCCTTCATCCTATATTGGGCAGTTAATTAGTCAAATACAAGGGGTCGTCCATAAAGGATGTATGCAATAAATAACATACTCTAGACCCATTCTTTCCCGGTCTATATTTGTCTGCATTTGGCATTACCTTTCCCTGTCAATTACAGTGGGATACATTGCACATGTCGAGCAAAGGGACTCCATTGAATTATTATCCTAATAGATAATGGTCCCAGAATGCTGGTATCCAGAGAGAACCACTTTCCTCCTATATGCATTAGTCTATTGAAGCTTGGGAGCCAGTGACACATGTAGATGACATGTTGTATCTACCAGATCTGTTTCCTGCGAAGTCCACTAATGATGATATGACACACGATGCAGGCTGTCTGCTACTGTATCAGAGTTGATGCTTAAGGCACAGGCTGCACTGAAATGACTACGAGAACTAAGTTAGATATGGATGTCTGTATTTGGCATGCCCCTCCATCCCCTTGTCTGTGATTGGATGACCCTGCCCTTCGCATCTTGAAGGCATCCTTAATGGACGACCTCCAAGTTGGGGGTTAAAAGATGTCCTGTCATTAGATTGCTGTGGTCATGTTTGCACCTCCTTTGACCGAGGACCATGCCGCTGAGCAGAGGACTTTATATAAGCATGTAAACTAATGTGCTACCTTTACCTTTTATGCCTCTACTGCCCTACTTTTTATGCCCTATTGCTCCCCAGGAAGTAATTAATTAATCCCTGTGTTTGGATGTAATAAAATCCAATGTTTATTCATGTAGATTGCAGAGAGCGTAAAGTTGTGTTTGACGTTGAGCCATGCTTTGAAACTCTGAGCGAGAGCAATGTTGCTGAGAAACTGTCCAATGAGTGAGTATTATCTTACTCACTGAGAACTTTCTGGAGACTAAATGTCATCTTTCTCTTAGTCTTCATGTTTTAATGGCCAAATATAAATGCTGCCATGTTTTTTCCTTTGTTTTTACATGAAGCAACATTGTTTTTAAGTAGTAATGTTATACATTATTATAATTTTTTTATGCCAAGATAGACATGATCCCACAGGTCATAGAAAAAATTTGTCCACACATTTATGAGCATCTATAATGGCTGTCTCATCCGGCTCTGGCAGAGAGAAGGTACAGTGAAAAGCAACAGCAGTGAAGCGTTGAGTTATTATTGAAAGCTGTTGAAAAAGGTAGCTGGATTCTCTCAGTCCAAGCACCCTATCAGTATATTTAAATTGTAGTTTTTGTCAAGTGCTTTGTTAACATGTTGCATCCTTCAGGGTCCCATTTTGTTTACATTTTACTACACACCACTAGGCACATTACTCGATACTCACTCACTTGGTTATCATTTCTGTGCAGATGATAGTGAAATTTACATTTTGTTTGACAGTTTGTCTTGTCACTCGTCTGTGCAGTTGTTGTCCGATGCCTTTGATGAGGTGCGTCTTGGATGGTAGCTAATAAACACCTCCTTAATCCGTCAAAACCTGAATTTCTACTACTGGACACCACAGCAGCTTAAGAAATTTGAATGGCCTAAATCTTTAAAGCTGGGGAACTCACTTGTTGAGTTGGTTGATGCTGCTTGTGACTCGGGTGTTGTTTTTGATTCCACTGTGTCTTTCACAGACTATGTAAATGGTATTTGTAAGTCATCATACTTTTATGCTCATGACATAGGCGTTATGTTGCTATGCATTGGTCTCCAATTGCCTTTATTACTGTAACTTGCTACCGGTATCACAGAGTCAAACATGCAGAAATTCCCAAGAGTTCAGAACTCCTTGGGTAGGTCCATAAGTAATATGTCAAATATGGGCATATGACCCCTTTACTTAAATCTTTGCGCTGGCTTCCTCTTCTGCAATGGATTTCTTTCAGACTAAGGCCTATAGTTTGTAAAATATTAAATCTGGCAAACCATAATTCTTAAAATCAATCCTCGCTCTCCAGACCCATCGTTATTCAACCAGATGACCTGATTGTCTTTCTCTGGTTGTGCCAAAAACTAGAACTGATCTTGGTGAACAAGCTTTTTTGGTTGCTGGACCTAAACTTTGGAAAATTCTCTTCCTTCATCTGTTCATTCTGCTCAGTCTGTTGTGTCATTTCGGTCTCAGATGAAGACTCGTCCTTTCCAGTTGGCTGATCCACTTTAGGCTGCCACTCTGTTTCATCAGACTGACTTTCTTCATATTGACCTGACTGCAGCTTGATTTTGGTGCACCACTGGTTGATGCCTTGTGTAGTAGAAGTTTCTAATTACAGTCGCAAATTTTCTTGTGCCAACCTCAAAAAGCAGCTTCAATCAGGGGTTTTGAAGTCACCAGACAAGGTGAGAAATGTAATTGGTTGCAAATGAGGATCCTTTGCAAGTAATCTATGTAGCACGAAATATTGGTCTAAGACAGAACCCTTTGCACGTCATCACTTGTGTCACCTTTTGTTTATATTTTAGTAAACAATTCCAGTCATCTGTCAGTGAAGTGATGCAGCTAATGAAGGTGGCTTCAGACGATCTTTCTGATTGTATGCAAAAGAATGCTTGGCTCAATGAGATTTACCTTTTCACCAACAAATGGAAGACAAAGGAGTCTGTACTGCAGTGGAATTCAGCACCAGCTTATGTCATCGAAGTATGAATCACTAGAAATACTGAAACACCAAAAGTACCCAAGTATTTCAAGCATGCATGTGCTTAGGCAGTGTATGATACTTATATAGCACAAATTGTTACTGATAAAGCATTATCTAATGACATTAAGCAATTGTGTATTAAGGACTTGCTCAAGCCTCAAGGTTCTGTTATGACTTGACTGTCTCAGGCAAGGCTTGAAAGTGCACATTTTATATTACAAGGCTGAGATTAAACCATTTCATAATATTTCTGCTTGTTATATGTTTCTAATAACATGAAATCAGTCTCTCGGTTGTGGGGCAATAACTACACCCATTTTGCATGCTTCTCTTAGAAGTAATACAGATAATGCTTAGAATTAAGATTTTGATTGTTGCTATAATAATACTCAATGTGCATGTTTAATAGCCTCACAGAAAAAGGTTTTGTTCAGAAATATAAACTTTTTATATAATAATACGCCATGATATTGTTGGGTTTAATTATTTTCAGTAGCAGAACCAGTTGGGAGTGTGTATACTTTCATGCAATAACTTTTACTGTGTAGTTTTACTGGCTGTAAATGGAAAAAAATTATTGTTTAGCAAAAGCTGAACATGATTAAACAGTGGCGTGAAAGAATTCGGAATTATGAGGTGGCCTACACAACAGACAATGGATTATTCCTCATCGACTGCACCAGTGTTCAGGAGACTCTGTTGCCAAAGCTTGGCTGCATACATCAGGAACTCTGTGTGTTTGTTAAAGAACAGGCTGTCACTTTGGCAGAGAAGTTCTGCAACGAAATGAAGATCTTTATCCAGGTTCTCTTGACTCTTTTATGCAGAACATGTGGGCATCTGTGACACCAGCAATTGAATTTGCAACATCAGACTTTGCAATAACTTTGCCATCAGATGAACTTGTCGGTCCCCCTCTTTTAGAAGTCTAATAATGTCAGTTAGACTAATGAGAAGCACTTTTGTGGGGTACTTCAAGTGCCTTTAAGATGCTTACGTACACACCCTGGCTGGCTTTCTCAAATGAGATATGGATAGTTTTAGGCAGAGTATGTAGATGTAAATATAAATAGTTTATATAACGACCATATGGCCTTGACCTTGTTCATTTTGCAATGAATTGATCAGGTGAGATCCTTTACCACTGTGTGCTGGTGCTTCCTTTTCCTGAAACTAATTACATGCTTTTTCATGAGGAGTTGAACGCATGGCTCTTCAGTCTGCTTTCCTCAGAACCTTCACTGTGCTGCTTTGACCCTTTCTGTTGTTTTTTATGGTTGTGTTCTGGTGCTGCACATCATTGTTGATGATCCAAAATGAATTTCATTTATATAACTGTTCAAAGTATAATGTTATTGCTTTGTTATTTTAGTGTCTTTGTGTCATTTTTATTAGAACATGACTGAAAAGAAGACTAGCTTTGGTGAATTTGCAGAATATGCTAGAAATGTTAAAACATATCAGCATAATATGTCTAGTTATCAGCAACAAGGAGAATATATCAAGTCATTGTTTGAAGTGAGTTCCAGTTCAGTTCTCATTCTTTGTTTAGCTCTTATAAATGAACAAACTATCATTGAGCCAAGTTGTAAGAACCCTAAGTTCTGTTTGTTTTTCAGCGTCAGTCTTTGACATCAACTTGTCTGGACTCAAAAGATTATGATGACGCTTGATTAATGCCTTTGGCTGTGTTTTACATTTCATTTATTTATTGCACTTGTTTTGAATGCAAGGTCAGTTGAGGTGTGAGACAAGTCTGTGGAAACAACTTGTCCAGGGTTGTTCACAGAGTCTGTTCAGGAGGCTCAGACCCACAGTCGTTGGATTACATACCCAGTGCATTACTAAACTGACCACCTTGCTGCATGGTGTAGTAGTCATTTTACTTAATTTATGTCCTCTTGGCTAGGGTTGAAACTCTGTGTAATAACATGGTGCTGATTTTGTATGACAATGAATTCAGACCTCCCATGAGACAGTCACTATCCTTAAGCAATTGCTTAACACTATATGTGGATCACTGTCTAGAGACCTTTAGGCAAGTTAGATCGTGACAAAAGAAATAAGAAAACTGCATTTGCATGAGCATCTCGCAGTTGTAACCATTCTCACCCCTTGTACAATGCCATGCTCTGATACCCATAGAGACAATTGTTCATTTAGTGTATAGCCATTGCTAACTCTGTGTACTTCTGCCAAGAGGTCTAACCAATGCTGAGCCTTGAATTGCTTTAAGTATGTGTGTATGTCTTATCATTTATATAGAGCCTTATAGGAACCTCTGTATATGTTTTGTGGTGAGACATCATGATTCTTGGTGGCTGCTGTGTAGAAGTTCTTCACCACTTGATATTTATATGAAGATCTTAGAGTACATTCAGGTATGACACTCAGTGTTTCCTTATGTCCAAAACCTTTACTTTACAAAATACCAACTGCCTGGTGATGCTGCAATCAACAAAGTTGTGGACCCGGTCAACAATGTCATGTTGTTTTAATGGGCCATAAGAACGTGACTGTATCATCGGATTGTGATCAATTTATGTACTTTGTTCAAGCTTCCACTAGGTGGCATTTTTGACAATGACACAAGTTAAAAAGCAAATGCAGGCAGTGTCGTAGCCAGTGTCCTCTAGGATCTTTGCAATTCTTCATTTGTTTATACTGCAGGTGATGCGTATGGCTTATCGGCAGCTGACGCCAGAAGAGGAGCAACTGGAGGAAGCAGTGATGGCCTACTGGAATCAGTTTCTGGTTCTGCTCCAGGAAGCCATGGAGTTTGTCAATCTCCAGACTCCTCTCATCATTCAGAGCCTTGACTCCATGTTCAAGGTTATTATCTCTTCAGTCATAATTTTTTTGGTCCAACCCAAATATATAATTTCATGTATTACATATTAAAATGAAGTGATGTTTTACATGTTATGAAAAACGGCTTTACATGTTGGCTGATTGTGCAGGTTCAGGCCTCTCCTCAATGTCTAGGACATTTTGAGCAAGTATATCCATGATTGCTTAGGACCACTGATTAATGCCTAGTTGTTAGGTTAATTTGTCAGAAATGACAATATATATTTGAAGTGTGCATCAGTGATACAGTTTGATTTTGTTTAAATTATTTAATTGCATGTGTAGACCTACTTCAATTCTACTTTCATATTTAGTTCTTTCTTCAGTTACTCAGCCTCTCATTTTCTCTCACTCATTGCCATATCACACACTGGCTTACTCCATCACATGCTCATGCACTTGCACATGCAATTCTTCGTACCTCCCAATATGTTTACTTTACTTAACTGCTTTTTTACCAGTAATCAACTTCTTTGAATCTTTTGCCAAGGAACTGTACTATGAGTTTTGTTGCTCATTTACTATGGGAGTTGTGATTTTCAGAAACTAGAAGAAGAAGCTAAGGAAATCTGTGCAAAAGCAACAAGTGGCAAATTTCTGGATCCAGACCTGAACCCAACTGCAGTCCTCATCGAAATGACAAAGGTATGCATGCTAAGCAGCTCAGTCATGCATTGTCATCTATCCTGTCCTATTTTAATTAAGCCTGTTATGTGGTTGCTGATCAGATGTATGTTTTGCTTATTCTTCCATGAGTGAGAGTGTGCATAAGGTGCAATTACATTGCATTCTGAGCAATTTGTTTAGTGTTAATCACCACCATGCCTGGCTTTCAAGTCTTAGAGCAGTTACTAGTAAGCTTACAAGCATTCTAAAGATTTCTAGCATCTTTGCAGGATAAGGTTAAACTGGCCTGTATAACCCATGAAATTCTTAACATGAGCACTCCTAGTCTCTCCTTATATCCCTCCCTGCAGCCTATGATCTTTTGGTATGGGTCTTTGGCTGAGCCATGATGCAGAACTGTCGTGGACTCTCTTGCATTTCGCACTGCTGCCTCCAAGGAGTGGAACCTACTACCAACATTTCTGTGAAGCTTGAATTCTTACTTCCTTTAAGAAATGCCTCAAAACTCACTATTTCTCGTTGGCTTTCAAACATATGAATATCTAACTGCATTTCATCTGGTGACAGGCTAACCACATCTCAAATTTGCATTATTTGTGACTGCACCTGTAAAAAGCTTTTTAAATAATAATTTTGTCACTTTTGCACCTGACTTTAAAATTCTATGGCTCCAAATATGACTTGCAACCATCATTTGTTCCCTAGAGCATTACCAATATTAATGAGTAATTGTGTAACTAATCTTAGCTGTGAACTATCATGAGTCTACCTAATGAATTTTTTACCTATGGCCAATTGCTGCTTCCAATCTTGCCATTAACGATGTTGCTGCATTTGCTTGCCATTGAGCAAGATGGTTCAACCACAAAAGTACAAAGTTCACCATTACTGTTATGATGTACAACTGATCGATCGTTCTTGTTCTGTCAAGTCGCCACTGTTTCTACATTTTGGTATAAGTTGCTTAGCAACC
Source organism: Norana najaformis (assembly GCA_964023275.1). Classification (NCBI taxonomy): domain Eukaryota; kingdom Metazoa; phylum Annelida; class Clitellata; order Crassiclitellata; family Hormogastridae; genus Norana; species Norana najaformis. Next base: position 13,844,482 of record OZ029922.1, read on the forward strand.
TGTGAAATGAGCTTCTTGGCTTTTCTCTGCCTCTTTTCCGTCAGTGCAAGAAAACTATTCTATTCGATCATTGTTTATGTTGTCAGGGTGGGAGTACCTCTAATGAGTTCCTCTTTAAAGTGGCACCATATAAATTGGCAATTTCAATTACAATTACACTATCAGTCATAATGTTACCTTGCTGACCTGTGCATTCCACTCATGCTTAATCCCACCAAGACGAACTTAAGATCAACTTCTTCAGCCCAACTGTTTGTTCCATCTTACCAAAAAAGATGTGTGGTTTTCATGTCTTTTCGCATGTTGGTCCACATATATAAAATTCACTACCATCAGCTTTGAAGGATGCTTCTCTTTCTCTTAGTTCATTTCGCAAACAATTGAAGACATCTTTTTCCAGCTACCCGTGCTTTTGAGGTGAATTCATAAATTAGCGCGATATAAATTTCTGATTAATAATAATAATTTGCAAATTTTGTATTACTTTATTTCTGAAAATGTGAAGTTGGGAGAACCTAAATTTAACAGACCGAGTAATAATTATGTTATCCTTTTTGTGAAGATTTTCCTGAAAATGTGTCTAAATTTAAACTTGCAGCTTCGTGAACAGTTCTACAGTATTCACAAGCAAATGCATGAGGCCAGTAAGTGGAAAGAGCTAATAACTGGAGAACCATACGACGTCAAGTTTCTTGCCGCTATGGCAGGGCAGATGGATGCAAGGCAGGAGGTCTGGAAATACTTTGAAGTGGCCACTCACAGCCTTTTGGAATGGAGGACAACTATCTTCAAAAAGGTTGAAAAGAATTAGCCAAATTTCTGTAACATTGTTAATATTTTATTTTTACTTTCTATGTCTGCAAGTACTGAAAAAATGATGATTGGGACAATCCTTTTGTAACTGGAGTCTGGAAAATGTAACACTGTGATATCTCTTACCTTTTTCACCAATCCTAGTGTAATCTAATTTGGAAACTTTTATAGCACCGTTATTGTAATGCACGAGATATCAGTTGATGGTCACTTCTAAGCAAAACCCACATTTCAAAAGCATATAATCCATTGGACAGAACCAATCAATATCCTTGATGCCCTGAGACTGGAAAACAGGCGACAGAAGACATACAACCGAAAAAAATGGGATTTCAGCCTTGACAATCTTGATCATTAATCCTAGCATAATTAAATATAGCTTTGGAAGCATTATGAGAAATTGTTTTTGTGGTTTGGTTGTTAATTTTATAGTTCAATGTCAAGAGAGAAATGGTTTTCTTGGTTTTCATGGTTTGATTGTTAATTTTGTAGTTTAATGTCAAGAAAGCTATTGAAAAAGTGAACGAGTGGCTTAAGGCGGCTGAACGAATTAAAGTGCTGCTTGGTGAAGAGGATCCAGTCCTTGCTGTCTGGTCCGGTCAACTGGAAGACTTCAAAAACCATCTGCCGTATCTACTGAAGCTTTCTCATCCATCTCTTAAGGTTTCAACATGATATTTTGGCCACCAAGTTTTATTATGCACAAGTGCAGCTCAAAAGGGATCTGACATGTAATGATCTCTAGTCATGTAATGTGATAATAAAGCCTTTTTCCTAACGGAATGTAGGATAGGTGCTCATTTCCTGCTCTTAGGCTCCTGAGCCGACAGTGGACAAATTCAAAGGTCGTAAACACAGAGCCGGTGTATCACAGAACTTGCTGTTTATGCTGGTACCAAATTCTACTACTTGCTGCCTGAGACAAGTGTGCATGAACATCTTGTCCAGAGTTGTTACATGATTCTGCTTAACAAGCTTGAATCCGCAATCTTTCTGTTACAGATCAAACTTGCCACTAGTTAGACCACCATCTAGTCATGTCTCACCTTGTCACCTTGTGCTGTCAGCTCTTTGAGCTCTAGCGACCGTAAAGTCTAAGGATCAAAATATAAAATTTCCCTTTGGGCAAATTGTTGGACATTTATCCTGAAAAACTGTTCATTTGTATTCACTTGCAACTTATTAACTTAGAACTTAAATAGTTATTCAACACTAATTTTTTTGATATGATGCATCTTCACAGTAGCATCAACACCGATGCAAACCAATACCGATGCAAACATTAATAACAAAAATCTTATGAATATCTTCCAGCATAACTTTTCCAAGTTCTAGTCTCACTTGGATGCCATGTTTTTTCATGTTCTGACAAGTCTAATCTAATCTTATCACATGACTTGGTTTTTTCTGTGGTTTTCTCCTATCCTTTAAGATCTTCAGGTAACTTCCTTCATACTTGGTGTGGAAATTTATGAAAAGCACTGTTGTGTGTTTGTGTGTGTGTATGTATGTATGTATGCATGCATGTATTATGTATTTTATCTTTGCATGCATGTGTGTATGTATTTATATATGTACATAACTGGACACTTAACAATAGCTCCTTTTTAAGTACCTCACAAAAGTGCCAACTATGCAAGCTTAAATGATTTTAAAGTTCATTAAGAACATAAAATTCATCTGTAAGCAAACAGTGGTCAGATAGCTAGTAAAGTCACTACTGGTGGGCTCTTGCACACATATAGATCCTGACCAATGGAATCCCTTCCAAATTTGACAAATGACACCATGTTACTTTGTATCTGTTATCTTTAGGTGAAGCATTGGCAGCAGATATTCCTAATGGCCGGACATGAATATGATCCAGTGTATCCCTATACAGTAGGGGACCTCATACAACTCAATCTGAGTTCATGTGGTCAGATGATAGACAACATCTTATCGGCGGCCATTGCAGAGGCAGGAGTGGAACAGAAACTCAGTGCCTTCCATAAACTATGGATTGAAAGAGAATTTAAATTGGCCAAACACTTGCCGGAGAGTTTATTGAGAGGAGGTAAAACAGTATATTTCATCAACCAGTTAAAGTATAACTGTCTGCCTGTTTGTCTGCCTATCTGTTTCCTTCCTGCTCTTCTGCTCAGTCACTTAGCTCTCTGTTAGTCATCTCTGCAATTTTCAGCCTTCTCTGAACAAGAAGTGAAGTTTTCAGATCTACCAAATGTGCAAAGCAAGACGACTTTTTGAGACATGTTGTATGTACAGCTAGGATCGTATTTCCAGCATAGGCCTTGTAAGCTTTGTAGTAGATTTGCTAACACATGTGAGGTTCTGTAGCAAGTGAATCAATACATTTCTTGCTTGGTAATACAAACAAAATGCACACATACTGACAGATGAACAGACAGAGAGACAGCAGTCAGAGATAGAAAGGAATAGATCTAGACAGAGTGACAGTTAAACACAGGCTGCTGACTGACAACTAACTATTGCAACAAATTATAACTTTAATCTGTATTTCAAGGTTCTGATGAGACTTTAGTCAAAGCCAGCCTGAGTCGACATTCCAGTGGAAAGATGATGCAACTGAAGAAGCGGCAGTCTGCTATGAATTCAGTCAATGTGACAAAGAGTCTCGATATAAGTAGGAATGGACTGGATATCCTGATTGAAGTTGACCAGCTCAAATATCTTCTAGAGGTATTTTCAATTTTCACTTATATCTTGCTTCTTCAAAAGTATTAAATTGATTCCAGAAAAGCATTTGCATCAGGTATTTACACTGCCACATATAGCAGCTTCTGACTTATTTACACTGCCACATATAGCAGCTTCTGACTTATTTACACTGCCACATATAGCATCTTCTGACTTATTTACACTGCCACATATAGCATCTTCTGACTTACTTACACTGCCACATATAGCATCTTCTGACTTATTTACACTGCCACATATAGCATCTTCTGACTGAGTGCATTAAAATAGAAGATGAGATATCAATACCACAAAGATTATAAGTCTAATTAGTGGTTGTACAAGGCAACTTTGACTTTTCTTAAGTGTAAACTAAGCAGTAAGCTTATGAAATCAAAGATAGGAAGCTTGTGCTCTTGTGTGAGCATAAAAATATGAAAGTCAGTTCACCTTGCTCAAATTTTAAAAAATACAAAGAAAGATCCTTATGTTTCTCGTGACACTCTAATTATTATAATAATAGTTATTTAAGAAAATGAAATTATAAAAAACAGCTTGCAGTAGATACTTTACTAGAAAAATTTGGTACCAAAATTGTTCATATTTGCACAGTAAGCCATTGATACTGTATTTTCACACATTATCCCTGTGGGTTATGTCAGATTTTAGAAACTCGCACCCTCTGCGGGTTATCTCGGGGTGTGGGTTATGCCAGTTTATTTTACACAGATGGTCGCCATGAGCTGACTATATTTTCCCAACCATACCACAACAACAATATCATAAGTTGCAAAACACCAACAGATCAGTTTAACCAAGTGAAAGGTTAAAAAATCTACGTTTCCATTCGGTTTAATGAGAATTTAGTAAAATTGGTTGTGTATACTGATTAAAATGTTTTAAGATGTGGTTTAACACTTGCGGACTATTTCTTTATGTTCTGTGTGAGCCTGCGAGATATACATGTGTGCAGGCTATACCAAACTTTTTCACACATTTTCCTAATTTCTGCAGATTATGTGTTTTCGGGTTGCGTCCATGTGCGGGTTTTGTGTGTGAAAATATGGTAATGCTATAATCATTTTGGCTTTTGTGTCATTCTCTTGATCCTGTCATCTGCTTACAATCTGTTCTAGAGAGTGACATGGGGACAGAAATTTTCTCCATCCCCACCCCATGCCCGTGGGTCTGTTCCCTTCCTCACCCCGTCCTCATCAGACCTGTCTCTGTCCCATCCCTATCAGGGGTGTTCCCATCCCTATCCCATCCCCATCAGGGGTAATGCAGTGGGGATTTTTGGTAATGCCGCAACCATTACCGCAGGAATTACTGTGCTCGTATTTTCATCCCCAAGGTATTACGGCAAGCAACTTCCATCTCCAAGGTATTACTGTAGCTTCTGACACCATTACCGCAGTAAGGTCAACGGTGACTGCGGTATTACTGCATTCCCCATTACTGTTTCACTCTCTAGTCTGTTCATTCCATACAGGACAGTCGGCTGACTTTACAAACAATGGCTTCTTCGCCCTTTTTGGTCAAACAGTCAGAGGAAATACACCGATGGATGACATCTCTTGCAGAGGTTGATGAGTTGCTCGACCTTTGGTACAACTGTCAGACACAGGTATTCATCATCACGGAATTCAGTCACTCAATCAGCTGATTGATTTTGTAATCATAATTGTAATCTCAAATCATGATCATAATCTCAAAATTTCATCAGTACCAAAGAAGTCCAAGTATTCATCACTGAACTCAGTCAGTCGACACATCTGACATTCAGTTTCATTTTTTGCCTTGCTGATATGCGATTTCATCTATGAAACATGGAGTCGATTTTGTTAGTTGTTTGGTAAGTTTGTTCATGCACTTGCTGGCATGGTCATTTCAAGTTATTCAGTTGCTTTTTTGTTTCTGTTCGAAGTGGCTTTACCTGCTCAAGATATTCGACAATGAAGATATGTGTCAGAAACTGAAGACTGAGGCAGCCTCTTTCAAGACAGTTCACTCAAGTTTTAAGGTAATTGGTCTCTGTAGTTTTTACCTTCTCTGATTTGATTAACCCAGTATTTGAATCCACATTGCTGCCAAGATATAGATCAGGCAGGACCATACTCTTCTGTGAATTTCGTTATCTGCTATAAAACTTTGAAAACTCTGAACGCTTTTTGTTTATGATTCTTCATGGAGATGCAGGCTTGCGAGTTTCCATTTTCAGCTGATCAGAAAATAGACTGCTTACTCAATTTAATGCTTTTAGGCTGACTATATTGTCTTTTGGTGACAGTTGCTTGACATGATGAACCTTATATGGACTTGGTTTGGAATTGTAATTGTAATCTGACATTTATAAAGCTCCACTTCAAGAATAGACTCATCAGAGGATCTCCCGACCCAAACAAGTGAGACCACTGTCAAGTAATACAGACTTCAGGTGCTTGCGAAACTGCAGAAGGGACAAACTGAGGAATTCAAGTTAGCTCTCAGGAAAGGCGATTCCAGCTATTAGGTCCAGCATAGGCAAAGCTTCTAGACTGCGCTATAGCAGTGCGCATACGAGGGACAGTAAGGAGTCCAAGGGAGGCAGACCGGAGAGTGCTATGGCCTGGAACCAAGGAGACCGAAATGCAGAATGTCTGAAATATAAAATATATGTCTGGAACTCGTCTGAACTTCAAAGACCTTGTGGTTTTTCAGTAAATAGTAGGTGGATGAATGGGTAGGTAGGCAGGCAGAGGGTAGGTAGGTAAGTAAATGTGTAATCCTTAACATGATAAGATGGATAGTCTTGTGCTTACTCCTTGGAATTATTTTATTGTCATTCCTTCTATCATATGCTTTTGAATTGCTTGGGAATTTTCAAAAATGTTTGGTTAGTTTCTAAAATGTATGATTTCATTTCCAGAGAACTAGTATTGTTTGGCAGAGAAAAAACAAGAAGATGATGATTTTGTTTTTGGATTTTGAAGGATTTTATGTCAGCTGTTGTGGCAGACCCACTGGTCCTGTCAATTCTGAATAAACCGAGAGGTGACAGACATTATCGATTCCATCAGGGGCCTCGGTTGAGAGGTCTACTGTCATCCCTTATGCAACAAATGGTGTGTAAAACTTCTGTTTTCAAGGGAAACTTTTACTTTGTTTATGTGTCTGAATTTTGTTGGCAGGTGAAGTTTATTATTTGGATTGCTTATCTATGATAGCCTCTCTTCTGGTCTCTCAGACCTGGACTGGATTTGTCCTAAAGATTTTTATTGTGGAATCTAGTTTTACTTGGAGCAGTCATTGTGCGTTATGATGATGGCACTAAGAACTCTGCATATTAGACCATATTTGGCTGTGCATTAATTGTGAATTGCATATTTTGTCAATGCTCAAAGCTGTCTTCTTTCACCAAGCCTGGAATGATTTCATTTAAAAAATGCAACTTTGTCTTTTTCGGAAAGAACTCTTGAGTTTTATTTCTGGTAGAGATTAATGAGTTGATTTGTTGTTTAGGAGGAGATCCTGTCATCACTCAGTTCCTTTCTTGAAGATGCTCGAAACCAGTTTCCTCGGCTCTACTTTCTAAGTGACCAAGAGCTCGTGCAGTTGCTTGCTGTCTCTAGAAATCCAGTCGCTTTTCTGCCATTTGTCCGCCGATGCTTCCATGGAATTAGGGATGCTTCATTTGAATTGCCAATCGGTACAACTGTGAGAGGCTCAAGTTCATCGTCATTAACCTATGCTCTAAATGGTTTGTATCATTATGACTTAGTTAATCAGTATAGTGCCATCACAGTAGCTCACACAAGTGCAGCCTATGCTGATAGTCTGAATGATGTTAAAGTTTAGAGCATGATAGGTGAAACAACAGCCATTGTGGCCACAAACGTGCGCAGTATTTCATCTTTCGTTTAATCGATTTCTGTTCAAAATTTCAGTGGAAGTCAATGAAAAAGGCTTTGTTGAAGGGTTTCATGGTGAAAGTTGATTTAAATTATTAGTATTATTATTATTATGAAGATTTTTAATGCACCCAGAAATGTGAATCTGAGGCATGGTTAGTCATTCACCATGTGAAAAGCAGTTGGATATCAAAATGTTCGAATGCCAGTGAGAAATAGTGAGTTTCCAGGCATTTCTTAAAGGAAGAAAAGGAGTTGGAGCTTCGAAGAAACATTGGTAGTCGGTTACATTCCTTGGAGGCGAGGCGGCGGCTTATAATGCACGAGAGCCCAGGACAGTTCTGCATTGTGGCTCAGCCAAGAGATCCGTACCTGAAGGTCGTAGGTTGCAGAGAGGGATATAAGAAGAGACTAGAGATTGAAAAGTAGGTAGGAGTGCTCATGGTAAGGAATACTTCCATCAGAGCATTGGCATCAAACTTGGTTAAGGAAAAATCAGTGAGTGCTTTTATAGGCTTCCTGTCTGGTAATTTCAGAATGGTCAGTCCTGTTATGGTTTCATTTTCTTTACTGTCTGAATATGAAGTTTCAGTATTCTTTTTAGCCATGTTTAGTGTACTTCAGTAAAGGAGGAGAGTTTCTTGCCAAGTTTTTACTGCGAAAAAATATAGAGTTTGTGAATGAGACTTAATTAATAGATTTCATTGGCTTTCTGTCTAGAATTTTTAATACAGCCTCATTGTAGCGATTTTTGGTAGTTTAATTCTTGATGTGGAGCCAGAAATGTTGTCTTACAGAGATAATATTTCATTTCTTTAATATGATGTAAATGCAATTTTAAAAATGTTTATAATACTTCTGTTTTAAGTATCAGCTTGGTGCTAGTGTGAGATAAAAATTTTGCAATTTATTGATTACGAATTGTAGGAGGGTCATAGTATCTCACTCCTTTTACCTCACTCCTTTTTTACTCTATTGCTTACTTTACTATGTTGGTTACTTTTTACTGAATTTTTACTCTATTTTACTCTGGCACTCTTTTTTACTCTGTCGGAGATACATAATATAAACTCTAATTAACCAATTGATGTAGGTTATAATCAGCTTTCTTCTTCAGATATGGTATACGGTGAGTTTTGGCTCTTGCTTTTAACTTATGTCAACATCCTGATCAAGAGCTGATTTTGCCCTTCCATACCAGAGGCCTCCTTAGTTATTTTGATGCCAAACTTAATTAACTGTGTACGCATGATATTGGCGCTTCTCTTAGAAATATGCATCCATGATGAAATTGTATTTATCTGCAGCATGACTGATGGTTCATGACTAGTATTCTGTGCACTCAACAGAACAAGGTAGAGAAAACAGGAAGGAAGAAGAGAGAAGAGAGTGGAAATAAGAGAGAGGAGATGAGAGGAGAGAAGAGAGAGGAGAGAGTGGAGATAAGAGACAGAGAGAGAAGAGAAGAGAGGAGAAAGTGGAGAGGAGATAAGAGCGAGAGGAAAGAAGAGAGAGAAGAGAGAAAAGAGAGTCCATGGAGATAAAACAGATGAGAGAGAGAGAGAGAGAGAGATGTGAAGAGATGGAAAAAGTGGAGTTGTAGACAGACATACAGGAAGATAGACACACTTAGCTGTGCATTCCTGAAAACAGAAAAGACTGGACTGTTGCTCTATTAGAAACTTAACCATTTCCTTATTCAGTTATTATGTTATTCAGTTAATTATGATTCATAATTTAATTATGAATCAGCTTGTTACCAATCAGTTTATTTCAAATCATTCTATTTGCTGCTGAGATATGAATGGATTATGAAATGAATAGTTGCGTCTGCTTTGTTACCTGTTAATCAAGGCTCTTCAGACTATAATCTGCTTCGTATAATTTTTGCTGCCATGTTTAATGCCTTTGCAGATTATTTAACTTATGAATTATTTATTGAACATTTTAATTATTGTGTATTTAGTGCTTTTGCTTTTCCTACAATCTGTTACCCATCAATGACTTTGTTTTCATCTATAGAGACTGAGGCAGGTAGACTTAGAATGAGAGAGAAAAGGTAAGGTAAGGTTATCACTTATTTTAGCATGTCTTTATCACATCCTATGAAGACAGACTTTTGGTTTGACTGGAGCACATATATGATATAGCAGCAATCTAACTATCAAATGATCCATCTTTGTGGTGTGCCAGGTGTGGAAATCACCACAAGCCTGCGGTAATGACCTTAAGCAAGCTGTTACTTGCTCCTAATTAACGCTGCTACCAAGGTGTGGAGTGTGGTGCCAATCTTAAAAGTGCTGACAAGCATAACTATGGACCCACAAAGCCTCCAACTGCAGCCCGGACCATGTCAAAATCTGAAATATGCCTAGTATAACACCTGCCTGACCCTTTGATCTTGAGCTGAATCTGAACATGACCTTATCTGCCTATTAGACAGGTGATATTTTATTTTATTTACTGATTTTATTTTTTTGAAGTGCTTGTGAATAGGCTGGCTCCCATGACTTAGCTTTCTTTGAGTGCTATAGATATTGATAATACTGTACTGTAGCTGCACAGTTTTACTATTAGACTGAAGTTTCAACTAGAGGCAGTGATGCATAGTTAAGGCCACGATGGATCAGCTGGTGAGTTGCTAATGATTGTGGCTAAATGCATGGGAAACATAAAGAAATTTGATTAATTGGTATTAGTGATCAGAGTGGTTTGGAAATGTGTTAAAACTCAGCTTCAGCCGTGTGTTAAACTTTAAATGCATTTTGCTTTTTACCTCTACTTCCTACATTATGACAGTTTAACAGTTTCAAGATTAGATTTGGTTACTGATATATTAGACTACATAATCTGAACATTAAATGAGTTGAATTATAAAAACTTAGCCCCATTGTTTTCACACAGTAACCTTCTTGTAGTATGTTCACTATGACAAAATCTGATAATATAATAATCTGAGAACTTCTATAGTGTTACTGTAATGATGACAAGACATCAGTCGATGGTTGCATCTAAGCAGATAAAATTTTGCTAAGCAGAATAGAATGTGTAATATTGGGGCTATATATCCTGAATTTGATTGAGATTTAGAAAACAACCTTATTAGAATTGAACATTGATGTGATATGTAGAGGATGCTGTATAAGCAGATTCCAGTGCATTTCACTGAGATTCAGTGTCTTAATGGTTTCAGTGGACAAGTTGGAATTGGTGAAACTTGTTGGCCCACAAGGAGAGGAGATCAAGTTGTGCAAGAACGTGAAGGCCCAATCTCAGGCAACAAAATGGCTGGCCGACCTGGAGCAGACCATGAAGTCAACCATCCAGATGGCGCTTGAGGCGTGTGTCCAGTGCAAGCTGGATGATGGTCAGTCAGTCTCCTGAAAACATCACAATCATATATTTTATTTGTGTATATCTGGACATTTATTATAGTGCCTCTTAAGTACCTCAGAAAGTGTCGCTTTTAACTAGCGTAAGTCATTAAGAAGAAAAGTTAATCAGTAAACAAACAGTGCTCAGATAACTAGAACGGTCATCACAGGCATGCTGTCATATGCGCACATGAGGCCTCAGTTCACAGTTGACACCGTGTAGTTTTTCTCTGATGCCTTTTCTAAATGCAGCTATAAGAATTCTGAGATTTAATCGTTTAAGCCAGATCTGGTGTTTTAACGCATTTATATTCAGGATTTTGCTAATGCTGCTTTGTTCGTGTTTTAGTCTTTTGCAGAAGATTTCTGTGATGAGGTTTGCTGGTGCACAGTGCATTTAACAAAATTTGTGTGAATTGTTTGGATTAGATGCCAAGCAGCCGATTCAGCTTCTTGAGTGTCTTGGCAAGTTCATGGGGAAGGAATTGATGGAAGACGATGCAGCTTCTGTCACATTGTCCTCAGTGGCATCAGCATTTGCAACTGCTTCTCATTGGATGCTCACCTTTCCAGAGCAGTGTGTCCTGACAACAATAGCTATCATATGGCAGCGTAACGTTCAGCATGCACTCTCCAAGAACGATAAAGATCTGCTGAAATCTTACTGGTACATAGTCTTCATTCTATTCTGGTGATTTTTTAAAATTTTACATTGTGTTTTTAAAGTGGCAAAAATTTTTACATGTAAATACTTTTTTAAAGAGCTGTGTTACTATGATTCCCTTATTTCACAAAACTTTTGTGGCATAAATGCCTCTGAGTAAGTAAGTAATACATTTGTTAACACGCCTTGTATCCCACGGCTGAGCGAGGAATCATAGGCGTTGACAAACACACAAACAATTGAGTAAATAATACAGCAAACAAATGAGGGTAGAGTGAAAGCACTTATGCTTCTTGATTTGTCTGCTGCATTTGATATTGTGGACCATTCTGTTCTTTTGAATCATAGTTTGCTGTTTTATGCTCTGTGGAAAGTGTAACAGTACAGTTGCCAACAGAAAATGATACTTATGCCATTTAGCAGCATTTTGCCATTTTAAAAACTCATTGCACCGCTTAGGTTAATTGAAGGGACAAATTTTCTTTTCCTGCTCCAATGCTGTGTGTTCATTGGCAGTTCGGATGTCAGTAACCAGTTGAGTCAGTACAGCAAAGTCTTGCAGGAGGTTAACAGTCTGCCACCTGACAGTAAAACCAAGAAACTCATTCGTTCACTACTTGGAAATTTACTCTGTCAGGCATTATACCATCAAGATGTTATGAACAGTGAGTATGTAGTATGTGAACACTGGTGTTGGTTTTTTGCTGCGGAATTCTGTACTTCTGTGTGCATGTATTCTGCATTGTTGTTGTATGCACTGTTCACTGTAAGCAAGTATCCTATGTTATTGCTTTATGCATTATTCAGTGTATAATTCATTCATTCAGTCATCTTTATTTATTGATAAAAAAATTGATGAAGATACATGGTTAACACATATGGGGAATAGGTTTTGAGGTACAAACAGTGATCAAGGGATCTTAATGCTTGAGCTACTAAATAAAGAATCAAACTGAAGAACAAAAAATACACAACAAAAAGTACTAAAAGAGACTATACAACTACAGTCACGCGTTCTGTATTGTTTTATGCACTGCTGGCTTTTGCAGTGCTTAAAAGATTACTTACTAGATTACTTGTATATGTGTATGTGCTTATGCATGTGGCATTCTTCAAAGAAGTTTTGACATTCTGCCACCAAAAAGGCGTGAATTGTGAGTTAAATTATGCCGCCAGGATTATGTATATTTATAATTATATATTATAATGAATACTACTAGTAAATTGTACTGTTGAGATGATGTGCGATGCGGAGCAGATTTTAGGTTTTAGATACTGACAGGATAAAATAAATGGGCCAAGTACTTAATAAGTATGTTGAAAATCCCTTAGTACTTATATTTTTTGTCATTTCTTTTATTTTCTACTTTTCGTTTGCTTTGAATGTGTAATAAGTGTCTGACATAAATAAATATATGACAAAAAACTGCAGGGCTTCTGGAAAGTTCTGATTTGTCAAGCAACAGCTTTGAATGGATTCGAACAATGAAATACCAGATGGATGTTCACACAGTTCTCAGTGCAAAGTCAATGACACCTGACTCTGAGAGGAAAAGTCGCCAAGGCACTTCACCTCCAAATGATGTTGCACTGTATGGAAAAGTGGGAACACCGTCTTGTGAAAGTAAGTTTATGGTTGCTTGACTTTGCTCTTCACTGTTTCAAGTAAAAAGGTAAACTGAATAAATAAAGAGATAAATTGTGGAGCTGGTCTCTGTAATGCAGCTTTTGTATGGCACTGAAAAATTTCAGAGATTTGCATTTACATTACATACAACCTTGGAAGCCATTATCATAGATTTGAATGCCTCCGTAAATCCGATACATGTTTTGGGGTTAGCTAAGAGAATCTTCTTGTTCTCGTTCTTCTAGTACTTGTTTTTCTTGTTTTTGTTTTTGTTCTTGTTCTTCTTGTTTTTGTTCTTGTTCTTCTTGTGTTTGTTCTTGTTCTTCTTCTTGTTCTTCTTCTTTGTCATCATTGTCTTTGTCGTCATCTGTCCTGCATTTGTACACCAGAAGGTTGTTTGCAGATGTTCCTCAGCTTAAAAGTGACAGGACGATGGTCTCAACAGGATACCGGTTCGGACAATGTCTGATTTCACAGATGGACAGAACGTTTGTGTATGACTGTGAGCTCGTTGGCGCCACGCAGCGCCTGGTTGTGACACCACTGACTGAGAGAGCTCACCTGGCACTTTCTATGGCAGTTGGCACTTTCCAGTGTGGAACTCTGTCTGGTTTAAGTGGCTCTGGAAAATCTGAAACCATCCAGGATCTGGCTAAGGTCTGTGACCCAGTGCACATTAACCTTGCAGCAACTAAACCTGATTACAAACATTTGTATAATTAATTTCATTTAGGTTTAATAAGTAATTTTCGAATAATTTTATGGTAGTTCCTCTGAAAACAATTGGCGGCAGTTTATTTGGTTTCAATCAGCAGCGTATTCGTTAACAGTAGACACATGAGGGTTTGTAGCTTGCCTTAGGATACTTTGTTGTACCATTTTATGTTGCTGAACTTGTGTTATCATCAGTTCAGCTTCCAGCAACTGAATAAACTGATTGAGCTGCAGATTTCTTCAATTCATGATTGAGGGCAAGCTGTTCTTAATGCACCCATGTTCATATTAGAATACCATGCCTTTTATATGGTTGTACATACATTGACAGCGCTTTCAACTGATGCATGCTCAGTGCAACTTTACTCCACACGACTTTTAATGTGTTTTCACAATTTGTTCATTTTTCAGTTTGAGGATGTCTGGTTTAGTGCATAATGCGTAGACACTGATTTTGAGAGCTTTGTTTTTTCTTCAGGGTCCTCATGCTGGCAGCATCTCTCAGTAGTTCTGTTAGAGGTGCTATATAAATTGACAGATACAGTACATTCATCTTTCCCTCAAATTCAGATTTACAGATTCATGGTAAACGGTTAACATATAGAAAGCGATAAAGTAAAGTGGTTAAAATATAAAAAGAAAAAAAAATAAACTACTCAAAAATTAAAACTTAATGACTCAAATGAGAACTTTTGAAGAAGCTGTATTAGGATATTTCCTGATTTGTTGTAGGCTTTTGGTCGCCATCTAGTGGTCATCAACTGCAGCGGTGAAATATCAATGAAAGTTATCAACAGATACATGACGGGTTTGATTCAGTCAGGATCATGGGGACTATTCGATAACTGTGAAAGGATGTCAGAAGGTGATCTTGTTTTGACTTTTCGCTTCTGCTGACCATTTTATCAAATCTTAGATCAGACACTTGGCCATGAGTTGCACTGGCTTCCTATGAGTCAGCACATCCACTATAGGGTCATCGTCTTTGTTTGGAACTCCTTGTTGGGTCTTGCCCCCTCTTACTTGAGGGAGCTTTGCCTACCTGTCCGGTCCAATTTGGGACGTGATTCTCTTTGCTCCGCTGCTAATGGTAATCTATTAGTGCCTCCGCTCGCACCTCGACCATGCAGCGTCGTGCTTTCTCTGTTGCTGGCCCAACCCTCTGGAATGGACTTTCTGTTACTCTACGTCTTCTACCCCGGGATTTTACTTCTATCTTCTATTCTTCTCTTAAGACTGTTCTTTTTCGCCAAGGTTGGTTTGGGAGCACTTCTGAGTAGTTTTCTTGAAGGGGCACTATATAAGTGTTCTGTATAAATAAATAAAAATAAATAAATATCTTCAGCTAACTTCTAGTTGTTAAAAGAATGATGATAAGCAAGTTTGACGGAAGCACATGATAAATTATTACTTCATCTTACATTACTAGAGCAGGGCTTGGAAAGGAATCTGATCTTTAGATTTGAGTCACATGCAATTAAGGGTTGATTGTGGTTTGAATTAAATGGATTTGATGTTCTTGTAGTTTAAGTGAGACAAAGTGAGACTGAGAGACATTAGAAAATAATAGATGATACAGAAAAGAGCTTTAATATTTGATTAGAAAAGAGAATTTGAACAAGTCTGGTCTCTAGAGCATATACATGCCGAGATTGAGAGACCCTACTTTGATGTGCAAAGGCAAGTTATCATCTAATGGGGATACTTGCAGAACTAATCAGAATATGATAGCATTAAATCAATCATCGCTTCAAAATGATACAGAAGGTTTGAATTGATTTGATGTTATCATCCAAGTGAGCCTAACCAGTTGCTTCCATCTGGTCCTTCTTTGCAGTCTGATATCACTGGCTGTGATGGTTTACCTTGACATGGGTTTATTGTTTGCTAGGCTTGTTGTCTGTGCTTGCTCAGCATTTGGACTTTTTGGCTCAAACGCTGCATGTGCTGGCAACCACTGTTGGCAACCAATATGGAATACGAGGGCAAACAGGCACTGACAGGGTATGAACCATCGTGAAGTCTAACAAAAACTGTGGAGACATCAATCAGTCAACTTTCAACTCTTTTCTATCCATTCTTGCAGTTACACACTCAAGCGTCAGGCGAGCATTATACTCTGTCAGCTCCACAGATCTCGTACCTCTGCATAGTTATTAAACATAGTACGAAAGTTTAAAGATATGACCTGACAGTTGCATGTATATGACCTGACAGTTGAACGTATATGACCTGACAGTTGAGTGTTTACGACCTGAGAGTTGAGTGTATATGACCTGACAGTTGAGTGTATTGAGTTGAGTGTATATGACCTGACAGTTGAGTGTATTGAGTTGCGTGTATATGACCTGACAGTTGAGTGACAGTTGAGTGTATATGGCCTGACAGTTGAGTGTATTGAGTTGCATGTATATGACCTAACAGTTGAGTGACAGTTGAGTGTGTATGACCTGACAGTTGAGTGTATCGGTGTTTTTTGCCAGTATATATTTATGTAGTGGCTTTAAGAACTTCCCAAAAGTGTGGAATGCTTCTGCTTCTGGCAGATGTATTAAAATTGTTGTTGACAATGCAAATGTGAGAGCAATGATGTCTTCAGACCTTTTTGGTTTTATTTCATTAAGCTTCAATATTGACCTTCTGTTAGAGTAGTGTTGCTGAAAAAAATAAAATTTATCGAGCGTCATAAGTAGCATGCAACTTGTAGGTTGCTTTCTGTAGTCAGTTGTGAGTGCAAGTGTGAAGGGCAGATGTGACTAACTTCATACACATATGGATGAAGATCTAAGTTGCAAAGGACAGTCCTGTGTTCTTTGCAGAGGCTGAGTGAGAAAGTGACACGACGAAATTCACTAACAACTCTGCACTCGCTTCCTGTGTCGACAGAAGATGAGGAGTTGCGATCAGTTAAGAAGTTGGGACTTGAACGACAGACGACAGTTCCACACGGCTACAATGTTTGTGCTCTTGTGAACTTCTGTTGCAAATGCTAAGTCAATACACAGTGCATGAGAAATCCACTTGAATAGTTTGATAGTTTCTAAACAAGTTGAACTTTCTTCTTCACAATGGAACTTATGGTGTATCATCCTCCTGTCAATTCTCTTAATCCTTTTAAATCAAGGCCTAACTATGATTTCTAAATTGTATTTTCTATGTATGATATTTTCATGTTCTGTTGGTGGATTTTCCTTATTTGGTGCAGTTTTCTGGTGCTCATTTTGGACTGCTGTTGAGTTCCCTTGAATATTACTATGCCCACTGCAAGGTTACCATGGAACTTAACACTTTAGATTCCCAGGCAGCACGCAAATGTTTTAAGCATTTGTTTTAGTTGGGAAAGTTGAATAATAGTTTACGTTACATTGTGAACATCTATGTAATATTGCAGAAATGTTAGTTAGCAACCAGTTAGGTTTTACAAAAGCTTTCATAAGGTTAATAAAAATGTTTGTAAAAAAGTTTAGTTTCTGCTATAGATGACTCGTTTGCACATAGATTCATTGCATTTTATACCAGTTGAACATAGCAATGCTTAAATACAAGCCTCATTAATGTAAAGATGATTTATTTAACCACAGAATCACAAATGTTTCGGTGATATTGTTGAATCATGGGTAAGCCACGAAAGTATGCATGATGTTATAAAAACATTTGTACATAATTTACTGTATGCAACAGATGACTAAATGTTGAACATAGTTTGACTGCATTTTGTATCGAGTGAAGTATTAGCATGTAAATAGATTTTTTTATGCACAAATGATTTATTTAACATCCAAGTCACAAACATTTTGGTGATGTTGCAGAAACGTGTTTAAATAAACTGTTAGGTTTCTAGAGTTTTAAACAGCATTCATAAAACATTTTTACAGTATTTTAGCCTATTGTTTATATAGATGACTTATGTCCACATAAATTGTTTTTAAAATATGTTTTGTACCAGATGAACACAGTAATGCGTACATGCAATTCTTCTAAAACAAATACCATTTACTTAACATCCAAGTGACATGTAGCACTCAGAGGTACTAAAAATGCTATATATATTAAGTGTTGTGATACATACATACATAATACATACCTAGATACAAAGATATGGCAATGCATATATGCATACAGGCTTGTATGCATACAGTGTCGTACATGCTGTTAGCTTTGATACAAGGCTTACATGATATAATATCATAATATCAATAAATAAGTAGCACCATAATTTTATTACTTATTTCTTAGGAGGAAGGACTGTTGACATACTTTGAAGATCCATGGGTGAAAGAGAGGGAGCGCAGAAACTCCTTTGAAAGACAGGCTAGCACTAAAGACTCGGCTGACCACGGCAGAGGCAACAAGCAAGTCGATCAGCCTCACCTTCTCTATGGTAAGAGGCTGATTCTTTCAACCTACCAGTTGCAGATGTTGGTCCAGAACCTGAGTTCCCAGAATTAATTGCGACTTTGATGGATTTGAAAGGGTTATGGAGTGTAGATGTGATAAAGGCATTGTCACTGTCATAAGCAGTGAGAAGCTTCTAGACAACTTAGCTCTTTCTTAACTTCCACGTGACCTATAATTTCAAATTCATCACCATGGCTGCCTACCTGTTTACCTGGGTAACCTATGGATTGCACCTTAGAACCAAAATTGGTCCATTCTTATCAATATCTTTTTGATTAAGCAACTCAGGACTCTCAGTCTAGCTTGTTGAGGTACTAAGCAGATGCAGAGTTTTACAATAATAGTAACAGTATGTCTTTCTGTAGGTCAGTATGCACACCATGCAAGCCTGATTTTGCTTATCTGCTATGACTTTCAGTGCTCTTGTTATTTTGCAACTTGTTTGGTGTCTTGGCTGTTTAGAGGCTCCATAGATCAGTCGCTGGAGATTTCGAACGCTGCTGCCTGATGTTTAATGAAATTTAATGAATTTTCTTTTCAGAGCATGTAACTTTGCATCGCAAACCAAAGATGAACTTTGAGCATCTTCAGCAACCTGCCTGCACTTGCAGACCCCAGTACATTGGAAGTTTACTTTTCAATGGTAAATTGTGTCATGCCAATGCTAACTATGGCTGCTTCCTGACAGTCAACATGACAGAAACTACATTTGCTAAAATACCTGAAAACTTGAAGGTATCTTTGGATTTTGTTTCACTTGTTTTTGAAATTACTGACCTACCAACTGAAAGTTCCTTGTTTTTTTTAATCTTTTTTTTAACTTCTGTTGGCATAATGCTTTAAAATAGGCTTAACAAGGGTGAAAAATTGAAAGGTTTTTAATTGAAATTACCCAACTCTGCTGAACTTAGAGAATGACTGTTACTCTGGTTATCTGATATTCAGTTTTCTGTTTTTAAGCTTCTAATATTATATGATAGGCCCTACAACTTGCATAATTAAATACAGTCATTCAATTTGCAAAATTTTAAATGATCGAAGTTATTGAAACTAATGATATTCTGTTTTTTATATGTTAATCTTTGAGGTGTTAATGAGGCCGTGTGCCATGGTAAGCCCAGACTACAAAGTCATCACTGAAGTCGCTCTGTACTGCAATGGATTTGAACAGTATCGGACTCTGGCTGCTAAATTAGTTACCTTCATTGACCTCATCACAAGACAGGTATTGCCTTTCAACTGCATTTCTACTCAACATCTAGCACTTAATTAACTCTCATTTCTTTTTCACAAGGTACAGTAAAAAGCCCTATTGTATGATCTCCTCTTTTACTGTGCTCTGAAATTTCTTCATTGTGAGCTGTGATTGAGATTTTGCTGGTTAATCTCTACATGTCTGGCAGTGAATACCTTCTCCAGCTACACGAGCATCATTCGTACTTGTCATTCGTTTAGAATTATAACAACATTTAGGGTTGTCTGGAGTGCCTTTAAGAGATTCTTAAAAAGTGCTGTAAAAATGCTTGAGTACATATTTGTATATATATATATGTGTATGTATATGTATATTACACACACATACATACTTACATTACACACACATACCTATTTGCCCGGGAAGCAAATGTTACTATCTTCTAATCTGAATATATTAAGTCTGCCTTTGCTGTTCTATAAAATCCTCCAACTGATGTGTAACTTTTTGTGGGATAATTGGCAAATGACAGAGAAGGTGAGAGTTATCAACAGTTTTATGAAGAGCACCGGGTGGTGTGTTAAGTCGCACTTGATGAACTCTGGGTACACATTGAAGTGGATAGGGTAATTAGGACAACCCATGTAAAGAGCAAATTCATTTGAGCCATTTGACCTGGAGAAGAGAGTTTAACTCTTTTGACTGTTTTTCATTCAGCTGCCTTCTAGGGCACAATATGATTTTGGTCTTCGTACCATTTTGTCCGTCGTCCAGTTGGCTGCCAGCTGGCTGAGCATCCAAGTTCGAAGGAGAAAGTGTGAGTCATCGAGACAGTTGGGTTCAGCTGTTTTTCAGAAGTCTAGGAGTCCTTCATCTTCATCAGGAAGTGCACCTTCAGATGTGAAGTTTAATGCCGATGATCTTCATGATGGAGAAGAAGACAACAAATCAGTCATCTCCAGTTCTTCTGCCAATAGTATGCCATTTAGCCGATACTCTTTTCTTTAACATAAGCACTGTTTTCAATGTGACAGTCCTGTTCTGCTGGCCCACTATGTAGATTGTGTTACCAGTATTAGTAAACAGCAAATCCTGGAATGTGCTGGTTCAGTGTTGGGAGATCTGTCTACTTTCTGCCTAAAAAGAAAACCATAGGAATTACTAAATCTCCTGGATCCTGTACTGTAAGGGGGCTGAATGAATGAAGGAATCAACAATAGAACAAATGAATGAGCAAACAAATAACTTAAGCAAATGCAGTGCTCTGAACTAATCAATCAGTCAGTCAGTGAATCACTTTTGTTCAGTTTGATTGACTTTTTTAGGTTCCTTGATGTCATTTCTGGCAGCGAGCGACAGCCTGGCAGGAGAGGAGGAACTCATAATCCAGGCCTTGACTTCCATTTTGCTGTCTCGTATGGCCACTTCTGAAGACTCACTGCGATTCAAGAGCCTTATGAGGGACACTTTTCCAAGCAGTGTTCGGCCAAAGACAAGCAGGGAACCATATAGCGCAACAGTTGTTAGCACCGTCTTTGAACAGCTGCGATGCAACAACCTCTGCCCAACCAGCTGCCATGTCAGCAAGGTTGATTTAAAATCATTGCTTATCTTATTTTGTGTTTTAAAGCATATGACTGGCTCTTGCAACTTAGATTTACTGATTCTATTACTGAAGGATGCAGTCTTGGGAAGTGCATTTTATGAATCAGAAACAGACTTCATAGTGCAGAATTAAAATCATAAACATGGCAATGAAAGCTTGATTTGTTTCAATGTGGCATTGGTCCTTTTGGGAAGTCTCTTCTGCCATTTCTGTTTAAATTAATTTACAGCCATTGCTCAGCAAAACCTGCTTGGATTGTGTCATCTATTTCAGATTCTCCAACTCCATTCAAGCTTAAAGTTGAAGCAGGGAGTGATTTTGATAGGACCATCTGGAAGTGGCAAGACAACATCTTATCAGGTCTTAGCTCAGGTCCTCAATCAGATCCATGATGATCTCTTACAGAATCCGTGTAAAGATGAAGCTCTTTGTTGGGAGAAGCAAGTGAGAAAACTTTCATACTTTCAGAGCAGATATCTGTACTCTCCTTTTATACTTTCACAGCAAAAGTCCTTAACTGGCGTATGATGCTATTTAAAAAACTCTTGCATGCCACTCTATCTGCCTAAAAAGAAAACCACAGGAATTACTAAATCTCCTGGATCCTGTAATGGAATGTAAGGGAGGCTGAATGAATGAATCAACAATTGAACAAATGAATGCTGTGATTGCCTGATTGCAGGTTATCTTATGGTTGCTGATTATCTTATGGTTGCTGATTATCTTATGGTTGCAGATTATCTTATGGTTGCAGATTATCTTATGGTTGCAGATTATCTTATGGTTGCAGATTATCTTATGGTTGCAGATTATCTTATGGTTGCAGATTATCTTATGGTTGCAGATTATCTTATGGTTGCAGGTTGAGCAAATTCTTCAGATGACAAACTTAGATGTTAAAGTGAATGAGACAAATCTAATGTAATTTAAATTCTATGGCAATGTTGTCATGATGCATATAGCATCATTTGATGTTTACTTAAAGTGAAATTCTAGTCAAAATCCATTGGAGAAGCATCATCAGAATCCAATAGGTAAACTAAAAGAAACTAAGGAAGGCTGTCAGTATGCAGCAATACAAATAATGAACATGCATTACCATCTGTTTATTCCATTTACTTATTTGGTTATTGATCATATTCATTTATTTATTACATTTACCTTTATTTTTTATATTTAGCTGTTACATTTTTTTGTTACATTTGTTACTTCTGTTACATTGTTTTGTTATATTTAATAATATATATTTATTTATGTGTATTCTACTCATTTATTCTTTCAGTAGTTAATCAAACTTTAACTGAAGTCTTGTGTTTTGGTTAGATTTGAAACAGAGTTTTAAAGAAGTTTTTCTCTTCATGTGCTCTAGAATTTGGCAGGAATGCATTCTGGTGGTCCGCTGAAAGGAGCTGTGACTCAGTCATCTTTAAATCATGGAATCATATCAGATAAAATTCATGTCGTTCAAGATACAGAAAGAATTGTTTGTCCAAAAGTTGACGTTGATGTCTTATTTCCAAATGTCTTCACCCACGAAGAGGTTGCTGCTTTATTTGGTGATATTTATTTGTCCAGCTGTTTCAGCTTTTATTGTATTGTATTGTAGTGTTGTTTCATTTCCCTTTGTTTTCCCAGCTGCTTAAACTTCCTTCTGAGTGCTTGCTGACTGACCAGCTAACTTTCCGGCTTGATTGGTTATTCAGAAATAATATAAGAAAATCTTGTTTATTCAGTTTTGTTAAAATGTGCCAAATGGATGTATTCAGATACAATACTTACACATGTATGTGCACATGCATAATGTAGTTATCTTGATCCTTTTCGTTGGCTAGTTGACTTCTTGTAGGCCATCGTAATAAACAATTTATAAAACGCCATTTCAAGATAATCTTGTCAAAGGCACTTCTGGCCCGATAATCCGGAACCATTGGGGAACAGAATGGTCCTCAAATGCTTGTGGAGGAGACAGGGAGAAAGGCAGAGTTCATGTCGCAGGTCACTAGGCAAACCGTTCAAAGAAGTAGGACCGACCACTGCAAAGCTTCTGCACTGAGGTGTGGATGTTCAGACCAATGGGACAAACAAGTCACCCTGTACTGCCAACCAGAGCAATCTGCGGCCAGCGATAGAGGAGGTCAGAACACAAAGATAGAATGGGGCACATTCAGTGAGACAGTTACAAGAACCAGGATTTTGAATTCAATACTTTCCTGAATAGGTAGCCAGTGCAATTTTTCAGACATGAAGGCAGAGATAACATAGTCAGGCCATGCTATGCTGTGACAGTGATTGGTTTGAAACAATCCATGATATTGAAAATTTGGTTGGTTATTTTATTAAAAACTGGAATAAGTTTTCCATTGTTCTTGTATGCCTTAATTCATACTGCTTGATGCACCACTGAGCATGAGATAAGTGTGGATATTTAAAGGTGCTATAAAAATGTAGTTACATACAGACACTCATGGGTTGATGTGTCATTGCCCTAGTGATTGATAATTATTGCTGTAGGCATGGTCTCCAATTGGCATAGTCAGTTCATGCTCATAATCATAACTGTAAGTTTTTTGCAAGAAATGGGCAGTACAGTTTGGATCCTTTTGCTGAAATCACAGGTTCATTATGGAATAACCGATACAGTTACCTGTTCTAGTTCGTAATCGTAATCAGAAGTGCACAAGTGTATGGCGCCTGTTCAGGTAATCTCCTCAAAGGTGCTTGTAACCTGACAAAACAAGACTACAATTACTTAGGATGGTCTTTAATATTTGCAAAATAGAGGCAGAGAAAGATCGTGTCACACCCACAAATATGTGCACAGTAATAAATACAAGTGTTAGATTTTTTGTTTTCTTGTAATTCAAACACTTGCTGAGCTTGTTCTGTTTTGTTTATCTCCCCCCCAGCTGTATGGCAGTTATGATGATTCCAAATGGCACGCAGGCCTTCTGACCACAATCCTTAAGAAAGCTTACTCACAGGCTGACTTGGCCAGCCGATGGAAAACGGCTAGGGCTGTCAGCAGAGCAGATGACAGAAGCACCAGCAAATGGATCATTCTGGATGGGCAGTTGAATGCTGAGTGGGTTGATACACTGGCTGGCCTTCTGGACAGTGGGGGCCAAATGTCACTTCCAAATGGTGAAAGTCTGTCTCTACATGGTAAATTTCTCATTTACAAATAATCTTTCCAATTGTCAACTAGTGACATGCTGATGTGCAGCACGGTGGTCTGTCGGTAACGCATTTGGTCGGTGATCATGCGGTTGTGGGTTCAGCTCCGTGTAACGATCCTGGACAAGTTGTTTGCACACACCGTGCCTCTGTCACCAGACAGTATAATTTGGTACCGATGTAAGCTGGGAAGTAAACAGCAAGTCCTATGATACACTGGGCCCATGTGCAGGACTTTGGGATTCATCCATTGCTGGTGCAAGGGCCAAGTAAAGGAGATGAGCACCTCCCCTGCATCTCACTTGTGGGGTATGGGATGCTTTCTTTTTACTAACATGCTGGAGGTATATGCTTAAGAATGGCAGAACTCTCAGCTAGTTCCACAACTGCAATAATGATAAAAATTAGAGGTACATTTTGCAGCTTAATTGTATCTTACTGATAAAACTGTTCTTATGCGTAAAATATGGACAAAGGAATCCAGACCAGCTGTTGCTGGAAGTCTTCCAGGATGTATTTACCAGTAATTTAATTGCTGACTGTGATGAATCAAGCAAGACATGGTTATCCCTCATATGTGAAACTTCTACCAAGTGGTGCCAAGGCAAGAGCTGGTTATTCTAGCTTTCCATTATTATTCATTGAATCATAGAAAGAATGAACATGCTGAAGTGCTGTAGAAACTCCAAGTACAGTGCATCATATGCCTCTTGAAGTAACACGTGTGAGAGGGACCAGAAAGCTGTGCCAGCCAAGAAGTACCGTTTAAGGTGTGGCCATTCATGAGCCATGATGTTAAATTTTATTCAATATATCAGTTATGAAATGGATTGAAGGACAACTAAGTGTGAGGAATGTGTGGTCAGAAAGTGTTTTAGCAGTTGACTGGTTACTGTTTCAGAATCAACTCGAACGCTTTTTGAGCTGGCTGACTTAAGCAATGCCTCACCATCCATGATTTCGCGTTGTTCTGTGATACATTTTGCTGATGACACCATAGGCTGGAAATCACTCATCGACTCTTGGTCTAAATCGGCCAGCGAAAGATGGATCATCAGCTCCTCAAGGTATTCACTGGTCACTGTACGTTTGCTTCTGTGCATTTATATAGCACCGCATAAGAACATCTGACAGGCACTGCACACTGTTCATGTGATGTTAGATTTGAAACAGAGTTCATACTTAGTCAGATTGTGCTTGCAGAGCTGATGAAGTCTCCACCAACTTTGAGACTTTAAGACACAAACCAGTGGAAAACAGCCACAGATGATATCTAATTTAATCTAATGACTTCTGTAGCGTGTTATCATAATGCAGAAAGTATGAATCATTTGTCTCAGATTAAGTGAAACCATAGTCATAATCATAATCTGATTGCAGTTACCATATGAGGCAATGTTTGTATTCATCTGGACATCTATATAGCACATTCTAAGACACAGATAAGTCTAGGTATCAGTTGATGACACCCTATGTAAAAGTGCAAAGCCCAGTAAAAAGGAAAAAAAGTAAAGTATCCCATATCCCACAAGTTAGATGTAGGGAGGCACTCATCTCCTCTTCTTGGTCCATGAGCCGGAAATGGAAAAATCCCATCGCAGGACTTGCCGTTTCCTTCCCAGCTTACTCCGGTACCAAATTATGCTGCTTGGTGACAGAGGTACTGTTTAACAGTGATTTTACTCCTTTGGGTTGGAAGCACCTCTGTTGAGTTTATGCTCTAAGAGGTGCTTTATAAATCTCAAATTACAATTACGTGTGCGTAAACAACTTGTCCAGGTTCATTACATGGAGTTGAACCCTCTACTGCACGATCATTGACCAAACGTGTTACCGAGAAACCACTGTGCCCAGTAGTAAGACTGAAATGTTTAGAAAACTGATACCATTAACTGTAGTAGCAATCTATAATAAAATGGATTTATGAATATGAATAAAGTAAAATTTATGGAAGTATCACTTTTTAGTATGTGGGAATAAATTAGTATTCATGAATAAAGTCCTGAGACTTATTTTAGAATTTGACACAATATGTCATATTGCTATTGTTGACAGCTTGCAAGTTCTGAATGGATTGGTATCAACCATTTTCCCAGCATCTGTTGCCTTCACAGAGAAGGAACTGTTAACCTCTGGTTTAGTCCACGGTTTTTCTTTGCCCTCAAAAAGCCATGGAACTGTTCCAGGTTTTGCTGAGGTTTCCACCTACCTAAACATTTTCTCAGCTCTCATGGATCAACATTTTTCCAGAGAGAAGTTTGAACAAAAGGAACAACTTCTACAACAGCAAGGAAGAGGTTACAGTTTTTACATGAATCTGCATTTCAGAATTGACAAAAGAATAATTAGATAATTTATTAAAATATATGATGGCAAAGTATTATTCTTTTAAGAAAGCAGTTTAGTAACTGGGTTTTCAGAGTTAAAATATCTGTATATATAAGTCACTGAGCTCCTCTACAAATGTCATTTCAGTATTTCATTCCATACTATTAGGTAAATGACAGTATGGTAATGTTAAGTAATATCAAGGAGCTTAAAGTACACTAAGATATCACACTCCCTATTTTAGCTGTGTAACTCATGTAGGTGGTGCTCAAGAAAACAAAACAGATGTGCCGTGATAAAGTTCAGGGTCAGATGGTACAGCTACGTTCATTGGGCCCCTGTAAATATAACAACCTCGCTGATTGGTACCGCAGCTTCACTGATTGTAATGTTCGCGCCTGGTTGGCATTTTATAAGGTAAGGGCCTTGGACATTTGGATGCATTAAGTCTTAGAAGATCTTATAAGATCTGTGGTAGTGTTGTGTAGTGTTGTGTAGTGTAGTACTGTATAACGTAATGTAATGCAATTAGACATCCTGTGTGGATGAATCTGAACTTTTCTGATGTCCATGACCGAATTCAATTTTCAATTTGCATTCTGGTTTATTTCATTGTTGGTGTTGCCAGGGAATGCGAGTGATGGCATTGGATCTGGTGCCCAGGCAGCACGTGCCATGTCAAGCACTGCACATGCCGAAAACTCCATACCCAATTACTTGGTTACACTCAAGCATCTGTTTGCTTTTGCGTACATCTGGGGATTTGGTGCAAGGTTGCACGAAAGGTTAGCTACGTCTGCTAGTAACACACTCTTTAGAAACTGATTTTATATTGTGCCTTTCAATCCTACCAATACTACTGGCACTGGCGGCTAGCAGTTAGTGTGCTGATCTGCCGTAACACCACATAAATCAAATTTATTTATATTTATTTTTAACTGTAACATTTTCTAATGCCTGACTCTTGGATCTTGACCTGGAACTGAACCCTTCCTGCCTGTTGATTTTGTTTTGACTGAGCACCTGTGAATATGCTGGTTCCTGAGACTTAGCTTTCTTTGGACACTGTAGAAATATTGAGATTACGATTATGATTATTTACCATTGCCTATTTACTTACTCTCGCTTGTTTGCTAAGTCACTCACTAATCTACTTACTTGCCTTCAGCTTGACTGGGGGTGTGGTGGGAGTTAGTATTTTTGAAACTTTGGTTAACTGCCCTCAGGAATTTTCTTAGCTGACACAAAGGAACATAAAACAAGAGCAACTTCCAGATAGGTGAAAAGGCCATCTATTCCTTTCTACCAAATAAGTGGACTTCAGTTGAAAGGCTGTCTTTTCCAGAATGAATTATACTCCATTTGCCAGGTTTTTGGAAAATAATGAACAAAATGGTAGAGATTGTGTTGTTTTTATCAATTTAGCTCAGTGAAAAAATTTGATGAATTTGCACGGGAAATGTTGCACAAGATGCTGTCATCCCTCACGCTGCCACAAGAAGAAAGCAGCTCTTTGTTTGACTTTGGAATTGACTGTAAATCAGGCAGATTTCTTGCATGGGGTGAGATGTTGCAAGAAAAACCAAGACATGCTTCACAAAACTTCATCTTAGTACCTGAGGTAATCAAAACTATTCTAATTCAGATTCTGTGTAGTGTTGATGTTATAATATAACATTTACTTAGCTCAATATCCAGAAACAAAAACACATTTACAGACTTAGCTTATGACATGAAAAGGCCGTCCAGACAGAATAAAGTTATTTTCGAAGCTGCAGTTGAAGTCCACCACTACTAAGTATGCTATGCTGAATGAAAAGAAATAGAAAATTACCAGGCTATAACTGGCATATAAGCTGGCCTGGTTAGCTACTTTGGTTAAAGCATACATCAATGTTCCTGTGTGTGTGTGACAATGCCGGTTTGCATGCCCATAGTGGCAATATTTCAACAGATTTTAATCTCTGGCTAGCACAGTCTGTACACAGGGACCTTAAGTGACATGGTGCCCATTCAAATGGGCAGCGGTGGTGAAGGATCTCAACCGATAAATTCACTGAAAAATTAGCGGGATCGAGGCCATATGGTCACTATAGAAAAATGTGTACATTTACGTTTATTTATAAAAAGGCCGTCATTGGTGTTGGCACAAATTTCTAAGTGGTGAGTACATGCAAGCCCCACCTCCATTAATTTAGATGCTCGGCTTGCCTTGGTTTTAACCGCCCCTACATTTTCATCAGTTATCTCCATAATAGGGATGGATCTTTGACTTAATGAACAGCTTTTGTTACCCCTTGCACCCATTCACCCCTATAAAACACTGAGGGTGTTGGGCAGAAGGGAAGTCCAAACAGCCTCCCTCCAGTAATTGAGATAAGTTTATGCCAGTGTTCGTTGACCAGTTAGTTACCTTGTCTCTTTGGCTACTGTTTTCTTGCTGTAAAATCTGAAATCCATCTCTACATTGTAAATTGGAGAGTTCTGTAGCATCTTATAATAAAATACAAAACACAAGTAAATTGTCACTTCGGAATGGTTATGTTGAGCACTTTGTAGACCTGTAGCTGTATGCATTGTTTGACTAATGTTCTGTACAGCTGGAAAGATACAACTTCTGGATTGAACTGTTCCTCAACAGCCAGAAACCACTACTTATCACTGGTGATGTTGGAATTGGGAAGTCATCTTTAATAGAGGTCTTATGCTCTTGTTGTTGTTGCTTTTGGTATAGTTTTCTTTTATTTTCTTGTGCTATACCATGTTTGGCAAGAAAGGTTTACATTTATATTATATGTATAAAATGTGTATTACTAGATACACTTGTCTGGGTTAACTTGGGTTTTATTACTAATTATTGCTTTTAACCAATTTTACCAAATCAGTGTGTTGATGTTTAATTAATGTGGAAAATATGAATAAATAAAAACCTCTTTTATTGAAATTTTATATAATAAGTTCCTGGCTTACTTTTGCAGAATGCATTGGCCACACGACAGTCATTTTCAGCTGCTGTCATGTCAGAAAATCTTTCATCTTCAAGATTTCAGTGTCAGATCATGTCCAATTTTCCTGACCGAAAAAGCACGGATTATCTTCAAAACAAGACCATGACCAATCGCAGGCATATCTTTTTCATTGATGACCTCAGCCTTGCTGGGTATCACAATGGAGTGGCAGGTGAGATTTGTCTTAGATATGTCTATTCATTGCAAAGTATTACATCGTTTTAAGCATTTTCATGCTTCACCTTGTCATTCTCACCTCTCCTTAACTTCTCCAGCAATAATGTTTGCTTGCAAAGGGAAGAATTACTATCAATCTAGTTTATACAGAGATTGTCTCGAATGGTTGCCCTTTCGCAATGGGCAGTTGGGTTGACATTTAGCTGCATTGGTAACAGTGACTGCAGGATGCTATACTGCAATGCACTTTTCAGTTGTGTCTTTGTCCTGTTACATTTTGAAGGATCTTTGGAACTGCTGCGACAGATGCTGTCCCAAAAGGCTTTGCCAGATCGGAAACGTCAGATGCTCATTTCGGTTGCGGATGTTGACGTTATTGCTGCTGCAACTAATCCTGGAACTCTAGGCTCGTTTTTTCTGTGTTTCTTATAATTGCTTATGATTTCATTTGCACCTTTTATGCACTGATTTTTTTATCAGGTATCCTACTCATTTATTAATTTCACTTTTATAACATCAGTTGTCATTTTCTGCACGAATATACACAGTTCAGTTTTGCATGTTCACATTTTTGCCTTTGAACAGTTCACAAGCAAGTTACTTTGGATTCAGTTTTCTCCTTTTTAAGTTTAGTTGAGTTTGAAAGCTTTAATAGTATTTAAATGTTTTGTTGTCTTTGATTTTATTTCTTGGTTGTTTACCTAAAGAGCTCATTCCTTGTTCAGGCAGTGGCACCAACAAGCTTGATTCACGTCTGGTTCGGCTTTTCACAACTTTCAATATGTTCAGTCCATCAGAAAAAGCGCTGCACAGCATCTATGGACGCTTGATGCAGTCATGGTTGGACGAGTTTCCGCTAGAGTTGTTTGGTAATAGGAAGAAATTGGCAGAGGTAGGAAACAACAGATACTTTTATGAGGCACTTAAAAGATGCTTTGCTAAATGTCTTGATGTATACATAGATGTGTTATAACCACTGAAATAATAGTAGCAACGATATTTGGATTGATTAATCTTGCAAACCTGCATTCTCATGAGGAGCGAAACATTAATGATTGGCATTTGATTACTGTTGTCATATTTGCACTTGAGCCTGAAGATCCTTCAGCTGCATGCTTCAGAGGGAGTCTGTGATGATGTTGCTGGATAAAGTATTCAACAAATGAGTGATTATCTTACCTTGCATGGTGAAATTAAATATTTGATGACTTGTAATGTTTTATTTCTACTTTTCCACAGCTCAGCACAATCAGGTAATGTAATTGATGATAATTTTTGTGAAATAAATAGTACACAATTTTTGTCATCACCACTGATGACAGACATCACCACTGATATGCTTCTCTCCGGAACACTGCCATTTCTGGGACTGGTTGCCACCCATTGCAATTCTAGTCTTGTCTCCATTCTTCGTGCTGGCTATAATTTTGTGTGTGGAGATCTGCCTCCACTGCATGGTTTCATGTTTGTTAGGCCATCCGACTGATCTCTTCCAGTTCCTCAGGGTTTCAGTATATGTGCATATTAATTTAGGTGATGGTGACTGGAGCAGTTGAAATGTATCGCCAAGTTAAGACAAACGTGCGTCCAATGCCTGGTCATCCCTATTGGATCTTCACCCTTCATGACCTCAGTCGTGTCTTTGGCGGAATGATGCTTTTGTCGCCCAGGTCACAGAAACGGGTCAGGCCAAAGTTTGATCCATCGGCTGGTGAAGTGCTTCCTGCAGTCCTCCAATCACTCGTCAGGCTCTGGTGTCACGAATGCTCAAGAGTGCTAGGCGATCGGATTGTTCATCCAGAAGGTGATTACTTTATTTACTTAATTTTTCCATACTGTACTAGTACAGTTTGTTGAGAACAGAACACATGCAGAAATACTGAAAGGAGTCGTACAAAGTGTTGATACTTTGTGATTCCATGTTTGTTTTTTTGGTATTTTTGAGTAGCAAGGTAATTTAATTACCTAACCATATTGAAATATTGAAAGCAGTCATATCAGATGTTGGTTGGGATATGCTGTGATTCTGTGTTAGCATTTTGTTCTAAGATTTTAGTAGTAGGGTAATTTGTTCGCTTCCATGCAGCTTTAAAAAAAACCTAAGATAGAAGGATTGCTGGGCTGAATTAAAGATGTGATAGCAGTAGTCTGATGACTAAACTAGCTTTTCTTATTGGTCACAAAGCTTAACAGTTCACTTGTCAATTTCACAAGATGCAACTGGGATTTGAGCTCCTGTATAGTCTGGCATTATGCCACATTGTGTTAAGATGGTTGTTTTAGCCTCTTTCTAGGCCTTGAAATTCTTTTCCAACTTTGTTGAATGCCTACCTAAGTTGTGATTTATGGATGTATTACTGACATTTAGATTCAAAATGGTTCCAATTGTCGTTGGAAAGCACACTGATCAAATTATTCTGCTCGGCTCCACCAACATCAGAACAGACAGATGTAATTTTACAGGTAAGTCACTTGTATAGAAACAAACTTAGGACTGTGGCCAAAGAAGTATATTGGCTTACTTTTCAAGTGCATTTCTTTGTACATGTAGTCTCCAAATGCAGCATCAAGTGCTTGCAGTGGAAAGGATTTTTTTATTGGATTACTTGGGCATTATGATAATGGCACTATAGGAGTCATTAGAGTAGAATTTCCGACCTTCTGAAGCATTGTTCATTAAGAAATGAACTAGACAAATTAAATGAACACTGAAGATAAGGGTTAAAAAGTTAAAGCAACACTTTTTTATATGCCTCTGTAGAAACTCTCTACAAATGTGGTCTAGGTTTTAAGGATCTTTCAACAGTCCAACAGCAGGACACTTAATCCTCCCAACTTGTGTTGGTACTCATTTACTGACACCCCAAAAGAATGAGGGCTAAGCTAGCATCAGATGGTCTGGCATTCCATGGATGCCCATCCAAATACTAACTAGGCTCAGTGTTGCTTAACATTACTGTTTTTGCCAACGTTATATCTCCAGCTCCAAAGCTCCATTAATCTACCACATTTAAGAGCAGTTCTTTTCTGAGGTTCTTATGAGAAAGCTGATGTATAAATATTCACATATCCAGCATAGCAGATCCCAACTGGACCTACTTAGTGTATTACGAATACAAAGTGCAGTTTCACTTCCAAGTGTCCAGTGATCAGTGCCTTATGTCTTAACAAGCCTCAGAAGTGTCCAGATTAAATGCGATTACTGGTGGATGGGATTGCTGATGTCACAGATAGGAGATTACAGTCAGTGTGATCCACAAGAGACGGGATTGAAATAATCAGACTGGAACACCAACCGGATGTACTTGTGATTGGTTGTTTATTGTCATTTGTGGTCTTATTAACTGCAGCCAGATCCATTGCCTTCCGATGATGGAAACTGTGTTACCAACAAACAATGTTCACCATCTCCGCGTGATGCTGGAGAGAATACGAGGTGGCCATCACGTGCAACAGAAGGTACACTTCTTTGCTAGTTATTGTTATTGATCAAATTGTTTTCATTTGTGGTTAAATATGGTGTATAAGACATTCTACTCTTATTTTGATTTCAAACAACTTTATTTGATGTGTGATTGTTTATGAACTTGGCACTCTCAGAGTCATTGTATAAGATCAGGCACTGATGCAGATGTTGCTGCCATGCTCTAAGCTACTGATGGACATATTGCCACAGCTGATGGAATGATTGTGTAAGTAGAGCAGCAGATCTCCTTTACTGGACCTTCGAAATGGATTATGATTTTGGACCTAGGTTTTGCTTTTAAACTACAATCAACCAAGGCATTGTGTATTATAACAGAGGTCTTCAGATTAGATTAGACACACTCAGCAGTGTTGTTTCATCCTTTGCATTCATATGTGTTTCTTTCACACAGTTCAGTCGCTTCAAGATGACCAAGTTCTTGCAGAGGACAACGTAGAAGATGATGGTCGTCCACTGAAATCAGTCAAGCAGGTGAAAACCCTACTTACCTGCATTTTACACCGCTAGCTCTAGGAGTATGAACTAATTTCATGCAGTGAATTGAAGTCTAGTTAACCTTTCATCAGAGCTGTTTAAAGCTGCTAGAGATGTTCCTCTGGATTTACAGATAGCAGTCATTTTTTCTGTGATGTTAGACACCAGTGGTCTGTTGTATCTGGAAAGTTTGATTTTTGTTTGAGTTTTTTATTGATTTGATTGTGAGATTTATGACTTTTCGTTTCTGTGTAATTCAAAGGTTGTGACTCATGGTCAGAGTTTGATGGATATTGTGTTCTCCAAGTACATTCTGTCATCACGACGCAGAAGTTCATTGCCACCAGAAGATGCTAGAGGTTGCTATTTTTTCTTGAATTTGAATCGTGCGTTAGCATTGCCACTGTAAACACACTGTTTCCAGTACTTGTTTGACATCTTAGCAGTCATGATTTTGGAGCTAAAGTAATGTCTAGGCACGTTTGAACTTGCGGTTGTGCATCATAGGGAAATTTTGCCACCACATCACACCCGTTTGTTAAATTATCAGTTATGTACCCTGGCTCTTGCAGTTCTAAGCGAGTGTTTATGGATGATGAGCATTATGGCTATTGAACAATTTTAGCTCGTTCTACTGGCACTGAACCATTATATTCTGACTTTAGCAAGGCATACTCTTAGCAAAGGAATTGGTGATATTAAGGATTTTAAACTCCAGAGCCATTTCTGTAGTAAACGACTGGTTGACTGGCTGGTTGGCCAACTCTGACCATTTTGCTGACTGACAGACTTTGTGTGATTTGCTTTCGTCTCAGGTTACTCTGAATCCAGTCTGGACCAGTTGATGAAGGCTCTCAGTGGTTGCCTTGCTTCCTTCAGACATGATCCGAATCTGCCACAGGATGTCGTTCTCTTTAATGAAGCAGCACAACACACTGCAAGACTCTGTCGGGTTTTGGTAGGAAGCACTTTGTTCAATGAAATATCTTTTCGTAAAGACAACCAGTAAAATGATGGCGAAGATCTTTTTGAGGAAGATTCGGTCTTTAGCATAACTATGTGTTTTGGTCATTAAACACCCCTTCTTCCTCTTTCTGTCTCTGCTCTCCAACCCCAAACATCACCCACCGTAGCTGCCATGCTGTCTCTCTGCCTGACTTTTGGATCTTGACCCGGAACTGAACCCTTTTGCCTATCGATTTTGTTTTGACTGAGCGCCTGTGAATAAGCTGGTCCCCGCAGCGCGGCTTTCGTTGGGCGCTGTAGAAATCTTGGAATTATGATTAAGAAAAGTCTTTTCAGTATGATAAATGCACATCAACTCCCAGTCATTTACCAAGTCGCCAGTTGCAGTTAAATCAGCTACCTGTACAACTTAAAGCTGAGTTTCTGTTTACTTAGCAAGCAATGAAACATAATGGTTGGTGTAACTCTAAAATCCTTATTTCTGTTTTGTTTACTGGGGTGTGTGATGGGGGATCCGGACAAATCCCCCCTGGACATTCCCCCGGACTTTTCCCCCCTATCATCTCCCCCCTGGATTTCTCCCCCCGGCGTTTCAATAGGATAAAAAACCTAAAAACCTGGATATTTCCCCCCCAAATGTCCACAAAAAGTAAACAATTTCTATCTATACGGACTTTTAGTGCTTTGATGTTTGAGTGTGGAAATACAAACAATATTTAGTGAAGACTTTTAATATAGCAACAAACTGAGTAAACAGTTTTCTAGAAAGGCTATTAATGCTTTGATGTAAATATAGCTTTATTTAATTGTTTATATTTATTTGTTGAACAACCAGGCTTTTAATGCTTTCAGTCTTAATTAATTAATGTTTACTCACTTTGATGCTTAAAGTAAATGTTTAATAAAGTTTTGATAGTTACTCAATCTGTTGCTATATAATATGCTTTGAGTCTTAATTAATTAATATATGATTTGGGGGGAATGTCCGGGTGGGTATTTACCCGGGGGGAAATCCATGGGGGGGAGATGGCGGGGAAATGTCCAGGGGGAAATTACCCCGGGGATATCTCCTAGACTCGGTTTGATTGGTCTAGTGGTTAGCATGCTGAATTGTCAAGCTATGAGTTCAAATCTCTGCCAGGGCAGAAGGATGTTTTGAGATTTCTGCTCCACTTCTGCCCTTAGTGAAGTCAGCTGTAAAATGAGTAAACCGACAGCAAACTGTTGGTGGAAGAATTGGGCAGTGAGGACTAGCAACCTGCCCTTATATGCCGAGACTAAGAAAAGTGAAGTCACCAACACTTTGTAGGCATGGCTAGACATCTCTTGGGATCAGCTGAAGGAACTGCTCTTCTCTTACTTGCAAAACACTGTCAGCAACACTACTTGCACAGTCAGATTGCAATTCCATCTGTTGCATCTCAAATTACGTTAGGTATTAAGGAATGTTCCTTATTTGATGTGGAGTCTTGTGGTGATGAAAATGGTGTCCATGCATCAGGGGAACTAACGAATATTACTCAGATGAAATAGCATTTTTATTGCATTTGCAGGCCACTCCACATGGACATGCTCTTCTGATTGCTGAAGGTTATCCGACTGGGAGAACAACACTTGTACGACTGGCTGCTCATCTGGCAAAATGCCAGGTACATTGTTAGAAGTTATATGTGAAATTCAGTTTCTTATATGAGTTACAGAAGTAGCCATTGCCTTGGATGCTTATGGGTTTTGTGACTGATTTGACCGAACTGACTGATCACTAGGATTTACTTGATTCTGCTTGATGTACTGTGCAGAGTTGGCAAGAGACCGTGTTTGAGAAGAGGGTTTTAATCTTAGCGGTTGGGCTGATGCAGTCAATGTCAGATGGGTTTGTGATTGGCTGTAAGATCTTATTATCTGACACTAGCTGTGAATTTAACTGAGGAAAGTTAAATTTGAATTTAAATCTGAGAGCTTTGGCTTAGCTGTATGTTAACATTGCCACTAACAACATTTAGTTGACTAGATGGTGAGCTCTAGGTTTGGTCTTTCCCAATTGCATTTGGACCAGGTAGCTTGTTTTAAAGGTCTGTAGCAATAAAATTTAATGTGAAAAAAGAAAGGAATCAATAAAACAGTTTGACTTTGAATGGGATCTTATGCTGTTAACTAAAATAGGCACGACATGCAGAACACCTAACGAGTGTGTTTCATCTGTTAGATTTACGAGCTGGATCCAGATATGGAAACTGATGGAAAGGGCTCAAAAGTGCTCACTCTGTTGAAGGAATGCAGTCACTCAGTTGGAGTGACTGGAAAGACAGCAGTGCTGCTTGTTAAGGAAGGAATCAGTAAAGCTGTTATGGCTGATATCTGTGCATTCATGAAATATGGTAAGCACTGTCAGTATAAAATTTTTAAGAAGTTGTTGAGGGATTTTCCCAAAACTGCTGTGTGCATGACTGAATAGAAGAATTACCTGGTGGAATAGAATATTAATATGACTGAAGTACAGGGTATTGTAATGTTACCTACCTGTACTTGGATATTTGGATGTTTGCAAGTTTGAATAAAATTTTTTAATACTGGTTTGAACCTGATAATAGAAAACCACTATCAGTCCTGGGCTGGGCCTAGTTGGTTAGCTCTGCACTAGCATAAATCAGGTAGCTCTGTGTTCCAGTCTTGAGTCAACCGGTTGACAGTTGTTGCATTCTGCTGCTCGTGGAGACATGCAAGTGCTGCGCTTCGACATATCAACTCGAGCCCATCATGCCTTCTTCCGTATTGGAATTTCCTCTTGGAAGATTCTTCCGCTGCACATACACACTGTTGCATTTTGCTCTGTTCAACAGTCATTTTCAAACTGCCTTAAAATGCACTGATTCTGATCTGATAGATAGTCATGTGTGCAGTGCTTTTATGAGGTACTTAAGCTGTGCTATATAAGTGTCTTGATACATACCCATAGGCCCTATATCAATCCTACTTGTGAGTCTATGTTTCTGGGAAATTCTCATTTTAAGCCTCGTTGTGAGTGCCAAAGATTTGAAGCAATATTAATGAGACTTTAACTGGCAGTTGACTTTATCATTACATTACGTTACATATCGATGGTTTGTAAAACTGGTTGATGAAGTTTCCAGTGTCTTTGTAATTTCAGGCACCTGTCCTGGACTGTATGAAGGGGATGAAATGACCCAGATTGCTGGCCAGATGATGCCTGGCCAGTTGAAGTCAATGAATAAGACTAAAATTGTCAAAGCATTTGAACAGTTTTTACAGAGAGTCCACAAACATCTACATATCATTATCTGTCTTCGAAATGAAGGTACCTTCTGAATGATCAACATTGTACCTTAACATTTGATTTCAACTGAGCTTCTGCAATGACTAAGATTTTTTAATGCTGTTTAGTTTCAGGTGATCAGCAAATGATGTTGTGTTGTACATTGTGATAATGGTGCTATAGAAGTCGTTAATCAGTTTTGTGAGCATCTGTGTCAATTTCTATCTTGCGTTACTTTCTTTTGTCTGACTTAGAAATTATTTTTTGTCATTGTCTTTTTATGGTCTGAATTGTAAGTGGCTTTCCCTGCTGAACAATAATTCCTGTTTCTGTTTGTTACCTAGAAACACTTCAGGAGAAACTATACAGGTTTCCTCAACTCATGACTTCGGCATGTCATGTTGATGTCTATGAGCCGTGGAGTCATGTGACTCTGACTTCAGTTGCTGAATGCTGGCTCAAAGATTCCCGACTTAAGGTAGATCATCCAACAAAGTTCACTTGAATTAGAACCGATACTACCAAGAAAAAATAATTCAAATGTATTCTGTAGCAATGTCCAGAATTTGCATACTTTTTTCTTGTCAAATATTTACAGGTCCTGTGGAACAGTTTCATTAGCCTGACACATAATATGCTGTAATTGGACATACTACATAGCATTAGTATAAGAATTAAGTTAATTCAACTTCAAATTTGCTCATATTTTGTGCAAACTCTGGAGAAAGTCTTTCCAAAAGAGTTATATGTTCGTTAACTAGCATTTATGAATCTGGTGCAATACGTTTGACTGATTTTTAAGTCTGTTGATTTTGTCAGATTCCTGTTCCTTGGGATGAGCAGACTAAGTCTGAGCAGATCTGTCTGGTGGCCAGAGCAATGGCCTACATTCACCAGTCAGCTGTGTTGGCTGCCAGCAAACAGTATCTGCACCAGAAGTACCTGCATCATCAGCTCATCAGTCCAGTCACTTACCGGGAGTTTGTGCACAGTTTCCAGCTGATTGTTGCAAATACAACCATCCAGGAACTAGTATGTCATGTGAAAGAACTTGATGCTATAGTGTTTGGTTATAGAACCTAGAATGTTTTCAACTTGTAACTGTAGACTGTGATCAAAGTGCAATATGTGGGTGAAAGTGGTGAGAGGAAGATCTATGGGAGGGGTGGAATCCTGTTGAGAGGCTTTTATAAGTAGCTATATAAACTTCCAGTTACATTTGTAATTGTAATTAGTAACTTCTATTGCGCCGGTGTCTAATGCACAAAGTGTCGTCAACCAATGACGCACCAAAGCCAAAACTGCAATGAGGTCAATTTTCAAGTCAGTCCCCTGTTACTAAATATATACAAAGGAACACTAGGCAAGATACTTGAAAGCTTTAAAGGCAGTCATGTTGAACTATTATACTATATTAATGAGGAATACAAAGATGTTGACAGTGAATACCACAGTATTGTGGTGTTTGTTATGGAGGTGGTGGTGGTAGCAGTGGTGGTGAAAGCAATGATGACGACGGTGATGATGATCATGATGATTTTATTTTAACTCAATTTTAGTTAACATTAATTTCATGCACCCTACTTTATGTAACTTGGCCTTGCTTCTGAATCTATTATTATCTGTTGTGGGTGTTATAGGAAGTTTTGGAAAAGTTTGATGCAGGACTGAAGAGGGTAAAAGATGCTTCAGAGGAGCTGGTGTGTCAAAGACGGCAATTATCTGAAATGGAAGAATTGCATCACAGCCTGACGACCACAGTGGCAAACTTTGTCTCCAGCATAAATCAACTGAAGAAGGAACTTTCTGAGGTCTTAACTTTCGTACACCTTAACATTCTCACTGTCAGCCTCGAGCACTTCTGAAAAGTTTCATATAGGTGCTACATAAATGAAGGAATTCTGAAACCCAACCTATCCTCTACTCTCTCTCCTGGGGCATACTCTGTGAGCATAGCCTTACCGACGATGTGATGCCACGACCTCCTGTCATGGGCTCTATTCCAAGCTGTATTCGGACCAAAACCATGACATTCAAGATCCTTTTCCACTACTCTAGTTCATGTGGTACTTGGTCTACCACATGGTCTCTTCCAGTTCTTTACGGTCTTTATCCATTGCTGCCTGTAGAGCTCTTCTATGGCCTACCTCTGGTGGTGCACATAACATGGCCAAAGAATTGCAGTGACGGCGGCAGAAACTGGCACGGTTGCTGTCCTTGCTCGTTTGTCGTTGTTAGCTACAACCCATCCCAAACTCATTGATAAATGCTATCAATATCATTTTCTGTTTGTGTGGAATTAACTCTGTTTGAATATAGATGTATCAGGACATTTATATAATGCCTTTTAAAGGACCTCTTAAAAGCACTATGTACATGGCTGTGTAATTGATCTGAAATGGCAAAACTGAAGTTTTGTTGTTTCTCAGAATTACCATCTTGTTTGCCAATAGGTACAACAAACTTGCGAGCAAGAGGAGGAGATGATTTTATCTCTGACATCATCCATCAAGAACATTCAATCCAGTTCACTTGAAAAATATGGAGAGGTGAGTGACTCTTTATCAGTCCCAGGCAAAAAAATTCGTATATCTCAGCATGTTTGATCAGCATGGTGACTTACTGTAAAATCTCGGGTATAGTGCGCAGTTTTTTCTGAAAAAAGTCTGCTGAAAGTCTGGGTGCACATTATACATAGGAACAAAGTACTTAGATGTCTTACTTAGGTAAACGCCGATCATGCGTAAAGACAGCTTTTGCACTAACCAAAGGCAACAGATGAAGTTTACATCAGCTGAGATGCCTTATATTTTATTGGTTTAATGTATTTAACTTGCATTTGGTAGGCTAATTTTATAACATATGATTTTAAAATATGTTTATAATTTAAATCAGAGTGCATAGTTGTGTTTGAGAAATAAATGAAGAGAAAGCCATGCTACCGGAGGTTTGTTTATTTTACTCCATAGATATAATTATATGTACTAGAGCGGTCAGACTGCAAGTAAGTGAGTACGATAATTATTACATGGGCACACAGAACTTCACCTGCACATTATACATAGGTACTAAAATTTTTACATTAGGATAAATTTTGCAACTTGGGGTGCGCATTATGCACGAGTGCGTACTATAGCCGAGATAATACGGTACTTGGTTTATGATTCTTATATAAAAAATTTTTTAATGCTGTGTGATATGGGTGTTCACCTTGTCACCTTGTGCTGTCAGCTCTTTGAGCTCTAGCGACCGTCATGATCAATCTTCTCCATTTCTTTCTTTCCAACGTCGCGTCCCTTAGTTGTGCCAAGTTCATTCCAGTTGCTTCGTGTATCTTGTCCATCCATTTTTTCCTTGGTCTCCCTTGTTTTCTCTTTCCCTCTCCACAAGCCAGCATCATTTCTTTTTCCAATCCATCTGATCTCATAACATGTCCAAAGAACCTCAGCTTTGATTTTAGCACTGTTTGTTGTAACGTCTCATCTTGCTCAATTCCAATCGCCTTGCGTACCCATTCATTAGTCCTTTTCTCCGTCCATGATGTTCTCAGCATCTTCCTCCATATCCACATTTCACAAGCATTGATTTTTTTCTCTATTTTCTTGGTCATTGTCCACGTCTCACTGCCGTATGTTACTGTTGGTATAATCAAGGCCCTCACCAATCTTTTTTTCGTGTCTGTGCTCACATGTTTGTCTTTCCATATTTTTTCTAGTCCATTCATTGCAGCTTTTCCAATCGCTACCCTTCGGTTTATTTCCATATCGCACTTTCCTTCTCTTTCTACTACTGATCCCAAGAATGTAAAGCTTGTTACCGTCTCTAATTCCTCTCCATCCACCATAAAACTGCCCTCCTCAGCTGTTGTCATGATCTTCGTTTTCTTTATATTGAAGTATAGTCCTGCTTTCTCGCTCTCTCTCTTCAGCCTTCTTATCAGTTCTACCAGATCTGTTTTTTTACCTGCTAATAGTGTTGTGTCATCTGCGTATCTCAGATTATTCAGTGTTCTTCCCGCTATCTTTACTCCCTCTTTTGCTCCATCCATTTCCGCCATCCTCATTATCCTTTCTGCATATAGGTTAAATAGGAATGGGGACAGAATGCATCCCTGCCTCACTCCTTTCTTTATTTTGATTCTTTCAGTATCTCCAAATTCAGTTCTTATTACCGCAATCTGTTCTTCGTACAATCCCTTGAGAAGTTGTATCAAGTGCCTTGGTATTCCCATTTCTATTAAGGTTTTCCACATCAACTCATGATCAATGCAATCGAATGCCTTACTATAGTCAATGAAGCATATGTATAATTTTTGTCCATACTCCTTTTGTCTCTCCATTATCCACCGCATGTTTGCGATATGATCACGAGTTCCACGGGATTTCCTAAATCCTGCTTGGTTATCTGGAAGCTCCCTCTCTATTATGTTCTCCATTCTTTTATGTATTATTTTAAGTAGTATTTTACTTATGTGCGATATCATTGCTATGGTCCTGTAGTTTTCACACTCTCTCGCATCTCCTTTTTTGAATATAGGGATAAAGATTGAGCTCTTCCAATCCTCTGGCCATTTTCCGGTTGTCCATATGATATTGCACATTTTTGTTATTGTCTTTGTCATTGTGCCATCTCCTGCTTTTACCATTTCTATTGGTATCCCATCCGGACCCGGTGCTTTATTGTCCTTCAGTTGTCTAATTGCCCATTCCACCTCTGCTTCCAAAACGTCCGGTTCCTTTTCATGTTCTGATGTATCGATTCGTTCTTTCATTACTCTCCTATCTTCACTGTACAGCTCCTCTGTGTATTCTTTCCATCTGTTCTTCATTTCCTCTTCGTCTGCGATTATGTGTCCATCCCTTGACCTCATTGATCCCATTCTTGGTGTGAATTTTCTCGTTATTTCCCTCACTTTTGAAAACATTTCTTTAGTTCTTCCTTTCTTTCCCTCTTCCTCCATTTCCTTGCACATTGCATTTAGATGTTTTTCTTTGTCTATACGTGCTTGCTTTTGGAATGCTCTATTCATTTCTCGTACCTTGTTTTTGTCTCCTTCTTTTTTTGCCTCCTTTCTTTCTACAGCTATGTTGATAGCATCCTTCGAGAGCCACGGAGTTGTTGTGACTTTCTTTTTCTTCGGAATGTGTTTCTCAGCAGTTTCTAGTATTATTCCCTTCACCTTCTCCCACAGGTGGTTCGTGTCCTCATCTATCATCGTCTCGTCCCTCTCTAATATTTCAAACCTATTCCTTATTTCCGTTCTGTATTCCGGTGTAATTCCTTTGCAGTCATACGTGTTCAGTCTTTCTCCTTTTTTCAATTTCTTCAATTTCGTTTGCACTGTTGCCACTAATAATTCATGATCAGTTCCACAATCCGCGCCTGGTCTCGTTTTAAAACATCCCTTATCGTGCTTTTCCATCTTTTGTTTATCAGTATGTAATCTATCTGATTCCAATATTTCCCATCTGGTGACGTCCAAGTGTACAGTCTTCTTTTTGGCTGTTCAAACCATGTATTCATTATTCCAAAGTTGTTCCCATCGCAAAACTCTACTAATCTTTCTCCTGCCTCATTTTGTTCTCCTAGTCCATGACCTCCAATCGTGTCCCCTGCTCCTCCGACGTACTTTCCCACCTTCGCATTGAAGTCACCAATGACCATTATTACATCTCCCTTAGGGATTCTATCTATTGTACTTTGCAGCTCATTGTAGAACTTTTCATGCTCTTCTTCTTTTGCTATCGATGTTGGTGCGTACACCTGTACAATTGTTATGTTAACTTTCCTTCCCCGAAATCTTACGCTCAGTATTCTGTCACTCACCGTGTCATATCCCATTATTGCATTTGCACTTGTCTGATCACACATGATTGCCACTCCATTTCTTCCTTTTTCCTCCTTCCCTGACATTATTATCTTATAGCCATTCCAATTAAAATGTCCTTGTCCTTTCCACCTTGTCTCGCTTAATCCCATGACTGATATTTCGAGTCGCTTCATCTCTCTCTGTATGACATCCATCTTTCCACTCTGCATACTACGCACATTCCACGTGCCTATCTTCATCTTCTTCTTGCAGCTCAGGTTGAGTCTTTGCTTTCTGGTGCGATCCGCCTCTGGA
Organism: Norana najaformis; assembly: GCA_964023275.1. NCBI lineage: Eukaryota > Metazoa > Annelida > Clitellata > Crassiclitellata > Hormogastridae > Norana > Norana najaformis. The sequence continues at coordinate 13,888,472 of OZ029922.1, forward strand.
CGTCCTTTCGGCTTTGATCCCGTTGCTTCATTAGACCGGATTGCTCTTGACTCTCCATCTCGCTCTTTCCCAGTAGCTGTTAAGTCGCTCTCCGGCCTGGGAGTCTCACCATCTGCGACTATTGTTTTGCATGAATTGTCTTGTCTCATGACGGTTTTCTTGGCACTTTCACAGGGGTGGTTTGCCATTGCCTTCCCCTGGTTTTGCCTGCCGTGCCCGTTCGTTCCCCTTCCCATAGTGGAAAGGGTACTAACAGTCTGCACCACGTGAAGGTGGGCACGGAGGACTTTGACTCATCAGCCCAGGTCGGTTCCAAGTCTACGATCAAAGGATACGTCGGTCGGGTCTCCTCCCTGTTTTACTATAGGCAAGCTATAGTGGCTGACGAACCTTAGCAGATATGGGTGTTACATGGCATTAAACATGCCTCACACAAAAACGAGTTTCCAAAGCAGTTGGAGGCTTTGTTTCACAACTTATTTTTGCTCACTGACATAGTTTGATGTGCAGATTCGAGAGATTTCAAGGCAGGTGATGTCAGAATGATCTAGAGCTATGAAACTCCTTTCAGAGACTGATGAACTAGTTTGATTTATTTTAGGTTGATCCTACTTACAAGGCTGCTCTTGATTCACTGGAATCTCTGGAACAGCATTGTGTTGAAGAAGTGAGATCATATCGCCAGCCACCGGAGGGAGTTCAGCTGGTGATGGATGCTGTCTGTCTCTTGTTCAATGTTCCATCAGGGTAGGAATTTAGTCAGAAACAGGTCATTTGTGGTAGCTCCTGGTCAGCCATAAACCTCTCTACATTGGCAAACTCTAAAAAATTTAGAATTTACCATTCATGAAAAGTAAGCAGAATCAATTTTTTATCACAGTTCATCCTATTTCTATTCCTCTGTTCTCACTTTCCCAACAGGACTGTATGTATGCTTTCACTTTTAGAAATTCAGTAAGGGAAGCTAAATGAATATTTTAAGCATTTATTAATATTTCCTCATCGTCATCATCATACTGATCAATATTTGGTCAGTAAGGCTTTTACTGTTTAATTAATGAGTTTCCATATTAACCTTTTGCAGCTGGGAAAATGCAAAGCTGATGCTTATTCGAGATCGGTTCTTTGAGGATCTCGTATATTTTGATAAGAGCAGCATTTCAGAAGAGGTGTTTGAAAAACTTGGTGTTTACATTCGAAACCCTCTTTTCACATGTGAGGAGATTGTTAAGTCAAGTGTAGCAGCAGCCAACGTCTGTCGGTGGATTCATGCTATCTACGGTTATGCCCGAGTTGCTCAGGATATGAAACCAATGCTCAAAGAACTGCAGGAGTCGCAGTCTCAGCTCTGCGCAGTAAGTGTAAATATTGGTGCCTAGCAGTAAGTGCTAATAATGATGTTAACTATAACAATTTTTCTACATACTAGTGCTTTCTTTTATTTTACAGTGTGATTAATATTTTATCACATTGTGTGGTAGTTTTCTTGCAGTAAAGGAAAGCAAAGTCATTGAAGCATGGTTTGTAGCACTGGGCTGTACTTGCTTTTAAGTAGAGGATTTGGCAAGAAAATGGCAATGCAGAAACTTGTCACAGTCAAAACCTTTTATTTCAACTGTAACTCCTCAGTTAATTAGTTTCATACTTCCTTTGCCCACTAATTCCCTCTCCTGATTAAATATCTATAGACTGTATGTATTAACTATACATTTGTGTAGCACCTGTAATGAGTGCTCCTCACCAACCTAAATGATGATAAAGAAAAACCTTTAGTAAACAATCACTAGAATGGAAAGGCTTTTACGGTAAAACTCACACAGAAATGAGCTTATGTTTTACTTTAAGCATCTGTTGTAGCACTTGGAAGAAGACAGATTTCAAGCAGAATTATTGGACTGGAAGTAAATAAGGAATTGAATCTGAAACTGTATGTGGCTACCAAAGCATCAATTATTTATTTTCCATGTTAGGTCTGTAAATGGTTGGTCAAAGATAAATTCCTAAGGCACTAGATAGACTGTTTAAAACATTTTTAAAAATCATTTCTAGTCGCAAGTGAACTTGGGAAAGAAGCGACTGCAAGCGCAGCACTTGAAGAGTGCCTTGCGACAGGAAATAGCTGCATACAAGGAGGCGAATACATCAGCCAAAGAGCTTGAAAAACAGTTGCGTGTAAGTTATCTATGTGCAACATATCCCTCATTAGTCTAGACATCAGAATCAGTACATTAGATTAGATTAGCTTCTTTTGTGTTACGAGGCAGAGTTGACTGTTTTGTTTGTGTCTCATTATTCAGATTAGTTAATTTACCAATGGTAAAAACTTTCAACATAAGCAAATGTTTTAAATGGAAGTAATTCTCAGCTAGTTGTATGTTCCCATATTGCATTTTTCTAAATCAGCTTACATTAAATATTGCTTAGCATAAGAGTATCCTGTAATTCATGGAATGACATTTAGACTAAACAATCAGAAGTTTAAAGAGTGCAGTGGTAATTTCCATCGTGCTGCAGCAGATCAACACATGGCAGCATCCAACAGTCCAAAGTACATGAATAACAATCTGAGGGTTGCATCATAAAATCTCTTTAAATTAATTATCAGGATCCAGAATGTTTCTGCAGACAGAACGATGTGCGATGATCTCTTATGATAGTAACTACTCTGGTATTTTCTGTGTAGGCTAAGGGAAAAAATGTGGAGGATTCAGAGCATCTGCTGGACAGCATCGCCATGCATCAGCGAAACTGGAAGAACGAGGTGAAGCAGGCAAGATCTCGGCTGCGGTCAGCCATAGCAAATGCCCTTTTGACGTCGGCATGCATCTCTTACTTTGGACCCTTGAATCACCAAATGAGGTCTGACTTAATCCAAGACTGGGTGGAGCGCAGTGAGGTTGGTGAATTTGATCCAGGACTTGACTTTCAGAAGCCGGAGAATCTGCGAGCACTGACAGTGAGTTCAATTCATTCGCAACAGACTCAGGGGAATGAATGCGGAACATCATCACAGGGGGATGACGCTCTCAGAATCCACGAGATCGAGCGCAACTTAAGCTTAGCTTCCGATGCTTCGGTGGGACGTAGCAAATTAGACCAACGTGCTCAGGTCAGATTGGCCGACTTTGCTGTAAATGCTGACTCTGCAAGCACGAGTACTGGTTCTGCATCGCTGAAAAGTGTGCTTGCAGTGAGCGAAAACTTTTCATTACATCAGGTGCTATCTTCATCAGAGGAAACAACCTGCTGGGAGATTGAAGGACTACCTCTTGATCCATGCAGTGTGGAGAACGCTCTGTTAATGAGAGCAGCTCTCTTATATTCCAAACATCGCTGGCCTCTCCTTGTTGATCCAGATGGACAGGCAGAAAGATGGCTTCATGCACTGCTGAGCAGTTGCAGCGCTAATCGAATAATCAGAAGTGAAGCAAATTTTATAGGTATGAAAATTTATAATCTCAAGTAGTTTTAAATTTTTTATTTCATAGTTATTCAAACCGGTTGAGGCTAATACTAACTTTTGACTGTGAGTCACTGACTTACTGTGTGATTGATTGTCTCTGTTTAACAAGTCACAGATGAAACTGCTTGCTGAAATCTGTTCTTGTTGGAATCTAAGCTGAGATCCACTTTAATGTTGTTATTGTAACACACTGGACTGCAGTCGCAATCAAAGGTTACATCCAAATGAAATCGAAATCTGTAACTAATCTTAATTGTTAAGAGAGACCAAGTTAAGATCTGAGATGCAAGATATATATATATATAGAGGGAGAGAGAGAGAGACAGACAGACAGACAGACAGACCGACCAACACAAAGATGGAGTGGAGACAGAGAGAGACAGAGAGAAGAGAGTGGAATGCAGACTACTATAGATAAACAAGAGGGAAAAGATCGTTATTATTATTTTTAAATAGTAATTTCTTTGGTGGCATTGTTAAATGCACAAGGTACCTACTGTCCCTCGTATGCGCACTACTAGCTCAGTCTAGAAGCTTTGCCTGTGTTGGACCTAACAGCTGGAATTGACTTTCTCGAGAGCTGCTGACTGAGCTCCTCAGATTTTGTCTCATCTGCAGTTTTGCAAGCGCCTGACATCTGTATTATTTGACGGTGGTCTCACTGGTTCGGGTTGGGGGCACCCCGATGAGTTTATTCTTGAATTGGTGCTTTGTAAATGTCAAATTACAATTACAGTTACAAGTAATGCCCAAAAATCAAGCCAAAACTCAGGCAAAGTTTCAGAAGAACAGTCTGCTGAGGTTGAGAGTCCTCAGCTAAATGACATTAGATATGTTGTCAGCTTTCCTTCCTACATTTGCTTAGCAATTTCAACTGATCTTGTACATTTGGATCTGTTCTCAGCAATAAATCCATTTTTTAGAGTTATCCGAAAAGAATCAGAAAATGGATGCTTCCGTGACGACATTTGATTCAGTTGCAGCAACGTCTGAAACTGCATTCGAAAACATTAAAGCGCATAAAAGGTGGATTATTTTCATGTTTATTTTCCTTAAATCAATAGATGTTCTAATTAATTTGAAGGAGCAGGTAGTGATTTCAGTGGAGGCAATATGCTTTCTAGTCGCAAGTAATATGCTGTTCAACTGGGATGATGTGGTCACATGGAAATGCATGTATGTATGTATGTATGAAGACCTTAATATAGTGCCTTTTAATGACTTAATAAATTACAGGAGGAAGCTGACATTCTGTAATTCATTCTGGTAATCTGCCTTGTAACTCAACATACTACCCCTAACTAACCAGAGTTGCTTTCAACTTGGCATTGGTAAAATTATATGAAGGAGCTTTTGTCAAGTTAAAATTTAAATTTAGCAGCAAAAACTTCTCAAACCCTCCTGATGGAATGCAACTACCAGTTGTAAGATTTAAAAGTTTGGCCTTTACAGAGAGTTTTGCTATTTTTTTTCATAATTATAATTCATTGTTTTGCTGCTCATACTAATTTTTAAATTCTGAAATTACTTTACTTGGTGTGTGCATGAGCTGTTATGACTTCTCTCTTATGATGTATTTTTGGTTCGTGGAATCTGTGTTGGCCTCTTAAAATCCTATCTCAACCAGAATTGCATTTCCGTCAAAAGCTGATTCCCATTCTCCACAGAATGTCTGCTCGATTTCAGCTGAACTCCCACTGATTTTGGCATAATGATTGGTTTCAGTTAAATGCAATTGTTGCCTTTGGTTTCTGTTAAATGCAACTGTTGCCTTGTGTGTTGTTACAGTTGCACCACTGGTTCATTTATTTTTTTATTGTTCTATGCAGCAGTTCAGTCTCAGAGGAGCCAGGTGAAGATGCTGTCTCACTGCAAGTGATGGAAGTCACAGAAAGACCAAAGAACAATCTATGGATTATTGCATCAGAAGATCCAGATCTTCCTAGTCGCCTGATGACAGCTTTGGTTCATGGTGAATCATATTTTCTTTTGTCGAATTTCTCAATGAAATACAATAAAGATGATAATTACACCTTCTAAGTGTTACATTCTTTAGTACTTACCCTTTTGTTTGTAAAATGGTTTTCATCTTGCCTATGAATGTAAAGACCTTGAAGAAGGTTGTTGAAATGAAGCACATTCAAAATAAGAATTCTTGTCTTTTTCAAGCAGTAAAGTCTCTCAAAAGTTGTTGATGACTTTGTCAGTACTTTTCAGGGCTGGTGAAAATTTATGAATTCCAGATATGCAGATTAAAATAACCCCGAAAACTGTTGAGATTTTATGTAACTTGTGTTGCTTGATTTGTGGGGAATGAAGCTGTTCATTACATAGTGTAATAATACAAAATTGGTTTGCTTCTCACCTCTTAGTTGGGTTTCAGCTAGCATGGGCAGTGCTTTAGTGAGGTGGATACGAGGCACTTTATTAAGTGTTTGGAACTCTGGATACATATATTCGCATAACAGATATAAGGGAAGTATTTCCAGTTGTTTTATCACTTGTTATATTTGCACTTCAGTGGAAATATCCTTCAACCCCAAGAGCTCACCCTTGAGGATCATTGTGTATAGAAATGAGTTCTAAATGGGCGATTGCCGTACCTTGCCTTAGCTGATCTGTTGCTTTGAATGAAATATGTTTTAATAAATTATCTATTGGGGGGGTGCAGTTGTTCAGTGGACTGTCAACCCAGAGGTCAGGGGTTCAAATCCATGCCAGGGCAGAAAGATGTTTCAAGATGTCTGCTGCATGTGTGCCCCCTGGTGAACTTAGCCTTGAAATGAGTACATTGACTGTTGGTGTGAAGATCATATGGTAAGGGATAGGACTGGCCTGCCATTAGCCAAAGCTAAGAAAAAGAAGTTGCTACCACTTCATTCCCATAAATGCTTCTTGTAGTTAACTTAAGGGAATCCTCTTCTTCTACTGGTTTCTTGAAGTTCAGCTTCATTTTATTTACAGGAATTATGGTTCTGATAACCAAAGCCGAGAGAAAATCACTGCCAAAGTACTTGCACCCAATTCTGTTTCGCCAGTTTTTGCCTGACAGTCAACAGCAATCTACCGTTGAGATTGGTGGTAAAACCATCGTATGCCACAGGAATTTCCGACTGTTTCTCAGTATTTCTGTACCGCTAAAGTTTAGAGGTAGGCAAAAAATTTAGTTCCTGTGAAAATGTATGAATTTCATACATATAGTGACCTGTAGTTTAAGTATTTTCCTTGAAATGTAGCGTGCAGATCAAGTCACTTCTGAGGTGGTTGCTGTGCAGAGTTGTTGAACTGATCCTTAAAGCAAAACAGCTCAGGAATTTAATTGAAAATAATGGCGCTTTATAAATGAAACGAAATAAATAAATGACAGTATGGGCAAATAAAAATAATACATTCTCTTTGTGTTGGTAGACAGCATCAATGAGTGATTTTCTAGAAGCAACTTTACTACTCACTGTGGTGGCTAGCACATCACATCACTTCATCTTTCAGAGGTTCTTAAAGGGGCTATATAGTGTAGATGGTCAGATACATACAAATGCATAACAGTACTTTGTATTTAAAAAGACCTGTGCTAATGTTATGTTACATTACATTACATATCTTAAAATGCAGTATAATGTAATGCTGCTTGTATGGCTGAATATAATTGGTGAGTTTTTGTATGTAGGTGATGAACTGAAAGAAGTTAAGGTTGGGCAGATGAGTGTTATTGATCTGACCTTGAGTCAAGAGGGTATCATCAACCATCTGCTGCGGGATATTCTGGCGATTGAGAGGCCAGAGTTTGAGGCTCAGAAACGCTCCATGGTCAAGGATTTCCAGCAGCATAAAAAGGAGCTGGACAGTTGCCAGGTTAATCTCCAACTTAATGTACATTACCAAATAATTTAAGCAGCTTATCAGCTTTTCTCATAAACCACACTTATATCAGGGTTTGAGGCTTTCAAATTGATCAGATAAAATTTAAACAATAACATGAGGGTCTAGATGTGTTTATAGTATGCTGGTAGTAAAATACTGTTCTGAACTGCACTGCATTGGCTCCCTATATGAGAACAGATCCACTTCAAGGTTCTTCTGCTTGACTGTTCTGCTCTGCACTGCGCCAGCATACATCAGAGAGGTGTGTGTTCTGGTCTTCCGTTGACCTGACTGCCGGATGCTGCATTTTGCTGCCCGTGGGGATTTGCATGTTCCACATCACCGCATGTCGCTGTGAGCCGTCAGGCCTTCTTGTGCTTCAGACCCTTCTACTGGAACAGCCTTCCTTTGAACATTTGTGCATTACCACTTAGTTTAACTCAACATTTGTTTTCTATTCACCTTAAGATGCACTTGTTTAGATCGGTTGGAAAGCTGTGTGACTAGCCCTTTTGGGAGGTGCTTGAAGGCGCTTTATAAATGTCTGTTACATTACATTACATATACTGTATATATGTATATATAGTGATCTAGAGGTACTTTGCATTGTATGGGGCATGGTCAGTCACTGCTTCTACCTACTATGTCGCTTATTTGTTATAACATTACGTTATGTTACATAGTGGTAATAGAGATACTCATTAATTTTGCTGCTGTGTGAAAGCTTGGTTTGAATCAGTCTGACTGGCCTGGCTTCAGACATGGATTCCTAGTGATGTAACATGGTTTGCTGATAATCCCTGTGTAATCTTACAAACAGTCACCAAACGAGGTTGGCAGCTGTCCCCGAGGCTGTCCAGCCAGCCTGGGTATTCGTTCCGATGTTCTGGAAAATGTCTTGCGAGGCATTTGCAAAAGCTGAATATGCCCAGCTGAGAGTCAAGAAGCAGATGGGGGAAAAGCATTTGAAGTCTAAAGAAAAAAATCAAGAAGAGAAGGAAAAAAGACAAAAGATAGGAGCAGATGGGCTGGGAATGCTTAGAGGCATATTTTTGGAGAAAGACTTACCCGAAAAGAGCCGTTAAATAGAACCAGTTTGGAACTACAATGCCAAATCATATTTCGTTATTGTTTCTAATGATGCTGAATTGATTGGTATTTTTAGGCAGACATGATGGAAAAGGTGTTGAAAATGGGTGAGCTGATGCTGCAAGATAAAACAATGCAGGAATCTCTGGATGAATGTCAAGCCAACATCGATCGTCTCCAGGCAATCCTTGGTGACGCCGAGACTCTTCAGGAACTTCTGGAACGGAAGCGAGTGCCCTACTTTTCAGTGGCGACCAACTGTGCAAAGCTTTTTGAGATCATCGGTCGAATGGCAGTTCTTCATCCAGCATATCATCTGTCATTTGCTGAATTGTTAGCACTAGTCTCAGAAACTGTGATGGCAAGATACAGAGGCAAAGGCAACACAGGTGTAACATTAATTATTATTACTAAAGCATGTATGCTGACTAAACACGGTTATGTTTTGGCATGCATGGTAATAGCTGAAGTGCTGCTTTGTCAAATCATGTTGTAATTAATGACTTAAACTGGCAGAGATTAATCTAGTTCTTGTACATTTGGACAATATATGCAGACATATTTATTCATCCATTACAGATGTAGGCAGTGCTTGAAAATTTTGATATATTTACATCTGTGTGCCAATGGAATATAAATATATAATCACATGCATTCTGTCTGCTGCAGTTGAGGTGACGACTTCTGCAGTGTGTTGTCTTGTCTCGCTTGTTATTGAACTGACCAGCTCTGATTTTTCTTGATTCATGCTGCTCAGTCAGTTGATAGTTTTAGGTGTTTTTCTGGTTTCATTGTTGCCAAGTTGCACTGGATGCACTGCCTGCTGAAGAACTTTTTACAATTTATTATGAATTATATAATATACAACGACCAATTTGTCCTCTCTTTTGGGTCATAGATCACTGCTGTGCCAGGAAGTGCAACCTGTTGGTACCCGCATTTCAGACCTCGTTAGCAGCATAGGGGCCTTGCTGTGATCAGCCATTAATTATCAAATAGGTTGCTCATTGACCTGTTCTGCTTTCATTCTGTCATCGATAGTTTAGTGTTGTCAGGCTGAAGGTTCTTTAAAATGTAGCTACAAAGATAGCTTATTACAGTTTATATACTTAAATTTGTTCTGAAATGTGAGATTGTTTAAACATGTGTTTTGGCAGGTGCACTTGAGGCCAGGGCTAAGGAACTGACTGACGCCACAATGGAGGCTGTTTACCATCGAGTTTCAAGCATGATGTTTGAACCACATGTCTGTCTGTTTGCATTATTGGCTACTTTTGAGAAACTGCGCCTTTCACATCAACTGACCAATAACGAACTGGCGTTGTTTGTCAATGGAGTTGATACATCAGCTGTAGAAGACAATGCTGTCTGCGAAAACAAACCACAGTGGATGGCAAAGAAGGTTTCTGAGCCTCTCTCTGTCTGTCTAATTCTAATACCCACATCTATTCTCAGTCGTTTATCCAGTAGTTAGTTAATTATCCAAGCCTTAGTGTAGCGCCTTTTACTGTAAGTACCTATGCCAGCAAGCATAAATGATGTTAGTCTTTAAGAACAAAACGTTCTTTTGTAAGCTAAAAATAATCAGATAACTAAGAGTCACCACTGCTGGGCCTCACATGCACAATCAGCCCAACCATTGGAGTCCCATACAGAATTAACAGTTGATGCAACGGTCAAAGTTCCTGGACCGATGGGCAGCGATGTCCACAGTACACAACAATACCACTGTCCAGCAGTCCTTCATAGATGATAGAAGATGGAGTGTCCAGAAATCTCCCAAACAGTACAGACATTCAATCACCGCTGTTGCACAACAGCTGTCGGTGGTTGACCATTGACAATTCCAAAGACTCTTCCCACACTTCAGTCGCCGAATCCAAGATTTTCTGGTCAAATAGGTCAGTATGTCTGAGACGAGACTATCCATTTGAGAACCTATTCACCCCTTGAAAAGTGAACTGATTCGGTTTCATCAGACTTTGATGACATGGGACCAAATGACATTGAAACACACACAAAATATCGTATGTGAAATCAGAAGATAAATTTGAAACTCCAAACTTGTTAACATTAGTAGTGCCATCGTATAAAAACCATCAAGAAAATACACCTTCAGACAAACAATTTGCCGAAATGGCACAGCTGTTTATCAGTCAGTTATTAAATTATTGTTATTATAGTATCAGCTATGGATCCTTTTCTTTTTTACTCTTTCTTATCGTCCTCTTGTTTGAACTCTTATTATCTGAAATCAATTTTTATCAGTTACTTCTTGCTTGCCTATAACAGAGTGCGATATTTTTCAATTATTTACTGGTAATTTGAATTTTGGTTAGCTTACCCTGATCTGTTTAGCAGCTCAAAAAGTAAATTTAGAGTACTGTAGAGTTTTTAACATGTCATTGTGTGTCTGACAGCCTAACCAGTACACCAAAATCTCCCTATGACATGAATTCTGATATAATTTTGTCAGAGACTTGGATCCCAGATTTCGTTCATCTTTGTCAGATGACCTCACTGCAACACAGTCTTGTTATTAGAAGGTTCTTTTTGATTTGGCTGAGAAAGACATTGTTAATGAGTTTCTGGTGTAACATACTTTTGTCTTGCATTTGTCTTAGATTCTGTTGGTCCGTACATGAGTACCTTAAATGGCATGGTGCCCATTCAAACAGAGTCGGGTCGAGGCCATGTGGTTGCTATAGAAAAACGTGTACATTTTTCACAATGTTCATTTAGAACTTGTACATACATGGCAAAAAATTGCAATTTAAGATAAGTTCTGCAGTGAAACTCTGGTTGGAATGATTTTGGCTTCCAACAAAGTAAAGTCGTGTATTTACATCTCTTTTGTGGCAGGTGTGGCTGGATTGTGCTGCTCTGGAGTCAGCCTTGTCCATTTTTCGTCCTATTAGGGAATCATTCATCAAACACAGTAGCGAATGGCAAGAGTATTTTAAGGTTAGACCACTTCTAATCTGATCTATAAAATTCTGTATTTCCACTGTGAAATGCATAGTGTGTCATGCACTGGTAGCTATCACATGACACTCATAGAAAAGTTAAAGCCTGAGCTTCCTTTTATTGTGATGCCAATATTGATTGAGGTTTGTGATGAGCAATTACTTCACCATAGTGGACTTACCCTAGCTGTTGTTATGTTGAATGCTTTGCTTTAATTCATTACTATAATCTTGCGAATTTTCTTTTGTAGTGTCCATTTGACATATTAAATCCATGGCCTGGAAACTGGGTCAGGTCGGTCTCAGTTTTCCAGAAGTGTCTTCTGTGGCGTATTTGTGTCCCAGAGAGGGTACGTATGACTCCTCTGTCACATTCACTGTTGGTCGTACCATGGACTAACCAGTCCAGTCTGAAAGGACCAAGAAGCTAAAATGTCAATTATAGTTTAATACATTTCTCGAATTTAAGATACTGACAGTAGGCAAGTACTCGTTCAAAATTAGTGCCTGGTAATAGTGGTTACTGCTGCAGCTTATATTGAAATTCTAATCGCTTTTGTTTGGAATCTCGGTCAACTCTGGTGGCAAGATGCACACCTGAAGTTTGCTTTTACCCACCTTGGGCACAATAAGCTCTAATAGGCACTCATTAGCAATATTTTATAAAGCTTGAAATGTTATTTTTATCTGTATAGGTGTGTGCTTGTATTTCACAATTTTCAGTTCCTCTCAAAGGCACAAGGAACATGGCTGTCAAACAGATCTACAAAGGCATGCTTTAAAATTCATTGGCATTGACAAAAAATTATTTATTTGTTGTTTGAACATGATTTTTGTTGTATCATGTTGTAACTTGCATTCTTTTCAGTTATGGGAGATCTGCTGGCCTTTAGTTGTTCATGAACTCGGTGGAACAACACATCGCCCACAGAACTACAACATACATGAGGTTTACAAGAAGAGCTCTAGTTCAGTTCCAACTGTTTTTCTCCTACCGTCCTCTCCATACCAGAGCTTCACTCAAGACAGTGCTCAAGGTATATAAGATCCAAATATATATATATATGTATATATATGTATATATATGCAAGTGTGCGGCACGGTGGTCTATCGGTAACGCGTTTGGTCAATGATCATGCGGTTGCGGGTTCGACTCCGTGTAACGACCCTGGGCAAGTTGTTTGCGCACATCGTGCCTCTGTCACCAAACAGTAGAATTTGGTACCGGCGTGAGCTGGGAAGTAAACGGCAAAGTCCTGCGATCCACTGGCCCCGTGTCCAGGACCTTGGGATTCGTCCATTGCCGGCTCAAGGGCCTAGAAAAGGAAATGAGCGCCTCCCCTACGTCCCACTTGTGGGATATGGGATACTTTACTTTATATATATGCATATGTATATATAAACATAATATACATACACTTGTATGTGACAGATGAATTACGTACATTTAATATTAATTTATTATGATTATTATTATTTCGTATAGTTACATAGTGCCCCATCAAATAAAAGGTTTTATTCTGAGCAGATGCTTGAGCAATTCATTTCTGTTTAATGGAAGATCTCAAACACACAGTGTTACAGAGAATGTGCTCATCCAATTTATCACCGTTTTGCAGGTAGCATATTCAGTTAGTATTTGACGAACGTGGGACAACGTAAAGCAGCTCGGCACATTTAGATAAGAGTGAATCTTCATTGGAATAACAAATTAGTGATCAATCAAGATTTAAGGGAAACAGCAAGTCCAAAAGAAATAAAGCGTTACTAGAAGAACATAGATATAGATTGAATATGTGACTTGTGTGCAAAAATAACAGATTGGTTGGTTGGTTGGTTTGGTTGGTTTGGTCGGTTGGTCGGTTGGTTGCACAAGTTCATTAAATCTGAATTTTAAGCATGAAATAAATCTCAATCTCTGGCACAAAGTAAATCTGAATCTGAGCTGCAGAGTAAATCCGAATCTGAGGTGTGAGATAAGTCTGAATCTGACATGAGAATGAATGCACCAAACGAATGATAGAACTGATACATAGACTAAAAAACTTAATTTTCTTTCCACTAAGTGGTCCTATATAATTGTCCATTTACATTTCTAAGTCCATCTAATTGCTGCTTCAGTTTAGACTGGAAGTCGAGTAAGATTTTCTAGTCCCAAACAGCATTTTCCTTAGTAAACTGTCTCGTTTGTCTTGGCCTCGACTAGGTTTTACTGAGGTGGTTTTAATCTCTTAAATTCTCTGAACAGCTGCCTACTTAAAATAACATATAGTAATTGGGGGACCCTGTTAGCAGAACAGTTTTGTTCTTTTAACTTCCCTTTTGACATGAAATGCTATTGTCATTGTTATATGTAAAATGATTTTTTTTAGTGATCAGTAAAGGCTATTCTATTCTAACAGGAGGACTATGTTTTTCGCATCCAACGTGTGAACTTCAGCAGTTGGCCCGAGAGATGTCGACAGAGAATCGGCTACGCATCATCGCTTGCGGCCTCCCAACACAGGTGGCGGAAATTGAAAGTGCGCTCAAAGAGTGCACTCAGATGGGTCACTGGCTTGTGCTACAGAATCTACATCTCTGCCCACAACTAAGTCCAGACATTGTTGAGCTTCTTGAGGTAGGATTGTCTTGGGTTCAAATCTAGGGCATGTTTGAGATTCCAGCTATTGTAGTGGGCATCAGAATTGCTTTTAGATGGATCACATTGGCTTTCATGATTGGTAGTGTAATTTGCTGCTGGTCTGCATAGATAATAAATGGGGTGCAAAATGGTCTAGTGGTTAGTGTGCTGGACTGTCAACCCTAAGGTCAGGATTCAAATCCCCATCAGGGTAGAAAAATGTTTTAAAACTTCTGCTTCACTTGCACCCCTAGTGAAGTCTGCTATAAAATGAGTGCATTGACCAGGCATTGTCAATAGAAAGATGAGGCAGTGAGGGAGAGAAACAGCCACCTACCCTCATATGCTGAGGCTAAGAAAAATGAAGTCGCTACCACTTCATACCCAGGGCTGCCTCTCAGGGTCAGCTAACGGACCGCTCTTCTTTTATGTCAGTATAGGTGTAAGTGTTGCCTGAGAAGTGCAGTGTTGCACTGCTGTTTTAGACTGCAACCTACTTGTAGTGCTATCTTTGGAAGCCGTTGTCAAGTAACAGTCTGTAATGAGATTGTGTTTAGTTCTGAAACTGAATTAAATTTAGGACCCATTTACCCCACCTTTTTGTATTAGAATAAAGCCTGTTCTGAGGTTGTTTCAGCATGTATAATATTTCAGCTAAAGTTTTAATAACATTATTTTTATTAAGTTCATTATGTTCTGCAGAGTGCTACTGAAAGTGACAGAGTGCAGCTGATCAGTCATCAGTCTTCTAAGCAATTTACTCCGAAGGATGAAAGAGCAGAAGGCAAAGAAGGTGGAGAAGTTTTCCACAAAGACTTCCGATTGTGGATAACAGCTTCTGCAGACCATATCAGTTCCATTCCAGGTCTTTATTAAAATTGAGCAATGACACATATAAGGCTTGTTCCACTAGTGCTTCAAGCATGGTTCAGAAGCTGTTTTTTTCAAGAATTTTTTTTTTTTTTTTTCTTCTAAGAAGCAGTTTCTTTACAATTTCATAGTTTTTGCTATTTATGTTGTACATAATCGTAATCCTGAGATTTCTACAGCGCCCAACGAAAGCCACGGCATGGGGACCAGCTTATTCACAGGCATTCAGTCAAAACAAAATCAATAGGCAAAAAGAGGGTTCAGTTCCAGGTCAAGATCCAAAAGTCAGACCGAGAGACAGCGTGGCAGCTATGGTGGGTGATGTTTGGGATCGGAGCAGAAAGAGAGATAAGAGGAAGAAGCAACCACTGATAATGTAACGAAGCATTTTACTTCCAGGGTGTTGTGGTTGAAAATAATATTGTTAATAATAATTGCAGCAACAACAACTTTGTTTTCTGATGATTGTTTAGGTATTTTGATGCATCGTGGATGGATTATTACATGTGAAGCACCAAATAACTTTCAGAATCATCTACTTGGCACATATGCTTCAACACAAATGCTTTTTAGCAGATCCAGTGTTAAAGATGTCACAGCAAATAAGGTTTGCTGAAGTTGTATATATCATTACTGTAGTTTTCAATTATATGGCATATTTTGGAGTGATATTTTTCAGATGTTACCAGTTGTTCAAAGTTACAATATACAACACATAAGATTGTAACATTAATCTTGCCACTGGTTCAACATAAAATGAGTCTGTTGTCTTCTCTATAGCGACTGTTGATCAGCAATTTGTTACTTGGATCAGCACAATCCATATAAAGAAACTTAAAATCATGTGGCCATTCAAGTATAACAGTGGTGCACCTCTGACCTATTGAGGAAAACATTATCATTTTTCAGTTGTATTAGAATCTCATGTAATGAAAATGGATGGTTGATGGTATATTACTGTGAGAGAAAAACTTGGAATAATTGTCAGTGTTCCTGATGATTTCAGATCCACAGCACAACTTATCAGATGGCATCAAATTTTACAATGGGTAAGAATTTTATGTAATGAAAACCAGTGCAAAATAGCTTGAGGGCACACAGTCGCAACAGATAAACCTTGAATATGTTGTTGCTGATGATTTCAGATCCGCACTATGACTTACCAGATGGCGCTGTCTATGCTTCATTCACTTCTCCTCTATCGACAGAACTACACAAGTCTTACAACAAACACATTTGGCCGATTTTGCAATTGGTCAGTGGCCGATCTGGCGCTAGTCATTGACAATCTGCATTTGGTGGCAAGCAACAACTGCCCTGACAACACAGACATTGCAGAACTGGTTGGAATCATCTATGGCAACCGTTGCCCTTTGACCTGTGACACCAAATGGATTTATGAAGCAGCCTACAGTCTGCTCTCATCCGTTAACAACCCTAAAGAGGCAAGTCGTGCAAGTTGTTGAAAATTCTGTCGGCTGATATGTAAATTTGTAAAATTTTACTTACAAAATTTTGAAATTAAATTTGAGCATATATAATTCACTATTTCAAAAATTTTCATGTTGGCATTTCAACTAGTATTGAAAATATCATTTTAAATTTTGTTAAATGAATTTTAACCATTCTAGTTACACTACATAGTCTTCATATTAGCTACCATTTTATAGCCTAAAATTTAAACCTTAAATATTGTCATTGCCATTCAACATTTCACTATACAATTTTTTAAATCTGAAATTTTTATTTTATATCTTCAACTTTTATTGTATAAAATTTCTCATTTCCACTTGAACTTATAATAATTACTGCATCTGTATTTATATTAGTGCCACTGTAGGCCTATAATCCTCCATGATGCTAGTGAGCATGGAAGACTGGTCATGCACCTTACACAGTCATTATTATAGGGAAGGCTCGAGTCATAATCTCTGCATTGCTCAGCAAGCAAGCATTCAAGCCAAGGGGCAACTGAACAGTAAAATATGGCTATGATAATACCATTAAAGCAAACAAAGGAGGAAAACACGGGAAAACCAGAGAAAATGCAATGAAAAAATGTGCTAAGTGACACTAAGGGCAGAAAAGGTTGAGAAATGAAGGGAAGAGAGAGCAAGCCACAAAGAAAATGGGGAAAAGAGCCAGGCAAACTGCAAAATGATGATCATGTATTAACTGACTTCAAACCTTGAAATCGGCTCCAAAAGCATCAAGGACTAAAACAGACAAACAATCCTCAGAAATTTTCTTGAAAGTCTAATTGATGAAAAAAGTCAGATATTTTCCACCATACAATACCTAACTCATGGTAAACTGGACCCCATCTTCTTCAGCTCCTGGATCCAAAAGTGATCCAAGCTCTGGGTTACTGTACTGCACAAATACAAACGTATCGTCTACAAAGTTTCCATTTGAAATGCAGAGACAGAATGTGATTGGTGCACAGCTGATAATGAAGAACTGAACTAACAAATACTTGCCATTATTTTCTACAGAAGGTGAGATGTGCTTCGGGTGTGACAAGCGTTTTGCCTCTGCTGCTACTGTCCGAGAAGGATGGCTTTGAAAGTCAACTGGCTTCACTGATTGAACCTCATCCTGATACTCTGGGCATATCTGCCGAGATACAGGCTCAATTCCTTCAGATCCACAGCAGGCAAATATCTTGGTCTTATTGCCTTAGGGAAAGGCTTAAATGCAATACATAAATGTCCAGATGAATGCATACATATACATACATTTATCTGTATTTGTATCTCTGTTTGCTTGTCTGTGTGTGCATGTGTGATTGACAAAACACCTGTAGTACCAGCAGTGCATTATATGGATTTCAACTCAGAACTAAACTTGACCTGTTCTTTTCCAATCACTGTTTTCTTGGTTTGGCACCCATAAATATGCTGCTACTTTCTCTTAACTTAATTTACTTGCATTTTTACTGTATCAGTGAGTGCATTTCATAACTAAACCTCAAGATGTCTGACAAAATCTGAGGTAATGTAACACAACTGCACCAAAGCTGCATCAAGTAAAAAAAGCTTATTTACTAGCGGAATTATCGAGTCAGATCCGCAGTTCAGGTTTTTGGATTAGTGTCAGAGCCTGATTGAAATGGGAACAGTTAGGTCCTTGAAGCCAGAGCACAGTAGCAAAGCTTTAAGCAAGTAGAGGATAATGTTACAGACATGAGCCGAATCTCATCTTACATGTATTTGTTTTTGTTCATGTTTTATGTTCAGAAATTTGCTAAATGATCTGGTGCGGGTTATGGGTGATCCAGCATCGCTCAGAGTAGGATTTCAGAAGGCATACCTCTCAGCCGAGGCTATCCTTCTCAACATCCAGGTTCTCCTGTCAAATTTTTGTGATATTCCGCCCAAAAATGGCTCCCATCTTTATCCACTCGACCTGTTTCTCCAGTTAGAGCTGGATGCGTTCCAGGAACTCCTGGACTTGATCTCTGCAGATGTCATCCAGTTATTGCTTGTAGTGAGGGGCCAAATGGCTCCCAGTCCCATTTCACATGAAGCTGTGATGGAAATTAGCCAGCACAGAATTCCTCCAAGGTGGCAGGAGGCATCTCTCTGCTCCCATGTCACTGATGTACTCCAGTGGATAGGAATGCTAGAAAAACGCCTTCAATTGATCTCCGGCTACTTGCCAGCAAAGACTCGGCCAGCTGTATTTCATATCGGAGCCTTCAATCGCCCTGATCGCTTCCTTCAGGTCATTCTCCTCCACTCGGCTCGTCAACAGTTCAAGAGCGTTCATACGAGTGTTCTTGATATTCAGGTCAGTCAACCTCAGCAACAGTCAAGTGTAATTAGGCAACTTCTATAGTGCCATGGTACTTAAAAGATACTTGTCTAATAGACATATTAATCAGTCATGCACAATATCAGTGCGGCAGATAAATTTCCAAAGGCAGAAAAGTAAACTTTGTAGATGTTATTACTGTAGCACTTCTGAGAAGATCTTACCCTGCAATAGATAAATGTCTAAAGATGCAATAGTTCAGCAAAATACAGCCCAGGTACCTAAGTCCACTCGGGGGGTACCTAACTACCCGTCACTTTGTCGTTGTATAAGAAATGGTGGTCCAACGGGCCGCTTGCAAGTCATATGCACTTAGGCCTGATTCAAAGTAGGTTACACAGTCGGCCCACCCACGAGATGATGATATCTGTCAGCCCTTAATTACGATAGCGCACTGTTTCTACTGACTCCCAGAGACTTCAGAAAACTGTTATTCTACATGCTTCACTGATTGAGAACTCTCAACTGCAACCTGATACCATCCACCCCAAGGCTTAATAGGCCAGAGACAACTGTGTGTTATTAAGCCGCGAGCCCGACTAATACAGCAATCTGCTTCAAATAATTATTGTGCTCCTTTGACCAGGTTTCACATTATGATTCATGGCCTGGGTTCATCCTTCAGGTGGATACCTGGGTGCCTGGTGACAGGCTCATAAATATCTACATACATATTTTATAAAACTATTCCATAGGTTTGCACTACCTTTGGAAATGCACCCCTTAATTATCTACACTGGTGCTGCGTCAAATCAAATCCACAAGAGCCAGTCACAGTCTGAAGGTCATGCCAGGCAACAGCGTGGTGCTCAGGTAGAAAGCTGTTATGATGGCAACAGTGGTTGTGGGATGGGCCAGGATCGGTTGGAGGATAGGACAGTTTGAAAAGTGTGTAGTGAAACTCTCCAGGAGAGAGGGCAAGCAGAGGAGAGCTCACATTTACAGGTGAAGAGGGAGGATTAGCAAACCGGTGGAGGTCTGTACATTACATTACCATAGTCCCATGTAATAGAGCTTTACCTCACATGATACAAGTAATCGTTGTTACAGTTTATTCAGTCACTTATTACCACCAGATCTCTTAACTGTCATATTTGTGTGGGAGAGTTCTTGTCAATTTCTGCTTGCAGAAGTACAACACCATTGGTATTCCACATTTTTCAGATTCTCCCAGATGGTGCTGATGTCTCAAAACAACCGTTAACCGGAATTTATGTAGAAGGTTTTGTCTTGCACAATGCCATCTGGAACAGGTACAAGTCAAGCCTAGATGAAGGAACAGCTCCTCTTGGGGCAAAGACACTGGCAGCTGATAAAGCAAAAATGCCCATCATCTGGCTGCGACAGAAAGATAAGGGGTTCAACAATCAAAGAGATCGAGAAACCAATAAATATTACTACGACT
This sequence comes from Norana najaformis, assembly GCA_964023275.1. Lineage (NCBI taxonomy): Eukaryota > Metazoa > Annelida > Clitellata > Crassiclitellata > Hormogastridae > Norana > Norana najaformis. The sequence continues at coordinate 13,908,565 of OZ029922.1, forward strand.
GTCCAATCTATGCATCAGAGAAGGCAACACAACAATCGTATGTTGGATCACTGCAGCTTCCAAGCAGAGTCAAGCCAAACATCTGTCTTGGTCGGCAAGTCTTTCTGTCGTGCGATAACCCCAAATGAGCCAATTACTGCAGATGTATAAACCACATAAAATACATGTAAGTGTATTATTTTCTTGTACTAACTTACAGTAATATTGTACACGTGGATTTTTCAGTATACTGTATATGAACAGAAATTATTTGAAGGACGTTATTTATTTAAATAGTGATATTTAATGGCACTGAGGTTTCTTTTGGATTGATATTCCATGATTTTGACTCTGTTGTTTGAACTATGATAACACGACAGAAATTCTTCAAAATTTTTAAAGGTTAATCTCTTGGGAATTAATTTTTGTGTTGGGTTATTTGGCCTTCTCACTTAATTATACAAAAATCTTATTGGAGGAACCAGTAATACTGATGTTGTGCTCCATGCTTGCAAGACTTTGTTTTCTGAACTACATTCATTTACTAACTCGTGCTGTTAGCTCACCAACCCAGTCCAGTGGATACTGCACTTTTTCAGGTCTTGCAGCCTTTCCAGCCAAATAAAAACGAGAAATCTCACCCAGTGCTTTCTTGCCTTCTTTTTGGATTTTACCAGATACAGAAGCCTGAAAGCAATGTCGCAAGCCAGCAAAGGCAACCATAGTCAGTTTGGCTCACGACTGAATGTTCATGATTTGGCAGGTCACCACAGATAGTGAGTGGCTTCATGTGAAGTCTCACTCCTTGACTGCTACCTGCAAGGGAGCTGCCAGAGGAGATCAATTTCTGTTGCCATCTCCCTCCCTTTGTTTCAAGCAAATTTCTGGAGTTTTGTTTCATTTCAAGTTTATATACTCTGGATACTGTGATTTCTGTCAAAGAAAGTCTGGCTTTCCGATGAGTCCAACTGGTGCTTTGCAACTCATTCCATTGCTCATCCTGGATTATGCTGCATCCCTTGAATAGCAATATTCTTTATTTCCAATGAAAACATAGTCTTTTCAAAAATGTTTTAATATACACAGTATGAATACCAGTACAGTACTGCAATACTGCTTGCACTGCAGAAAAAAACAATATAATAATGTAACAACATAGTATTAATAATAAAAATAATATTAATTAATTAATTATTGTACACAACTCTTTGATGTACCTAAACTCTTCTCTACTTGTAGTGTACCACAAAATAAAGATAGTAACACTAATAGTATGTTACAACAGCGACAGTTCAAAGAGAATCAGTCAACATAATCAGGACAGATGTCATTTGCCGTTTCATAAGATGATGTTCCTGTCGCAAAGCTGTTAACAACATCAGCAAGCAAATGCTTTGGCATTTCTGAGCCACGCACTTTAAGTGCATAGCATGCGTCTTCGACTTTGCGCATGCTCTGTCGAAGGACAGTAAACTTACTTAGCAGATCACGGGATTTGCTACCAAATGAGAGAAATGCAGTGTATATTGTCTGGATGAACTGGCACAGTTCAAATGGAGTGACAAATTCACCACGTCCAATGCTACCTATCGCAAGACGCATCAGTTCCCCTGTAAGATCAGCAAGGCCCAGTATGTACTCCAATGGTGGAACGTGGACCGACAAGAGCTTTGTTTCTTCATTTGATATAACTGTTGACTCTTCATTTGTTTCATTAGAAATGTCCTCTGAAGACCGATTGGCAGTTTCTGAACCACGATCACTTGAACTCTGTAAAAATAACCAACTTGTGGCACTGAGCATTGTGTGTTATAGACCAGCTCAAGACCATCTCAGGGTAGTCTTAAACCTATACATTCCATGTCACATGCATCCAGATAATCAAAAGGCAACAATTTTTAGATTTAAAACCTGTTGTGTAATAACAAAACTGGAGAAAAAGAGAAGGTTATTTAAGCAAACGTTGCAGAAAATGGAAAATGACTGACCGGAGAGGGAAGTTGAACAGATTTAAATACTGCATCAGAGGGAGCCAATAAAAAGCGATTTAGTACAATAAATAAAACTTAGGAGGCCATCCTTTATACAAGTGCCTCTTTAAATCCAATACTTTGTACAATAAATTGTAGACTGCTGCTTATAAGCGTAAGAACAATTTTAAGTCATCACGGATTAGCCAGGTACTGTTAGTTGCCCGGTAATCTGTCAGTTTATAAGGCCAAAAATTTAGTACTGAAAGCAAACAGAAATCATAGTTTCACTGTATTTACTGTACCTTGGCAAATGTTAGATTTGCTTCTACTTGCTGTAAACTGAGCAGAGAATGTTGCTCTATGTAATGCAGGAACGACAATGCCTCAACATACTCTTGCAGACCTACAATGGTTCACCACCATTGTCCTTAATACACCAGCATAGCATCGACTGAATTAAAACCAGTTATAAACCTGGAGTCCATAAGATGCACAGTTCAGTTCAATTCTTGGCAAACAATAGAACCTTATATCAATTATCTTGCCTCAAAATCTATCCAGTTGCAATTACAAAACTAATGTAACAAAAAATCTATTCATTCTAATGTTTTTCTTCAAAGCCCTCGTGCAGTATGTAAATGTAGCTGAACATTTATATAGCGCCTTCTAGAAACCTCTGAGTAAAAGTTTTTGCAGTAAAACTTATAAGAACCTGGTGAGTAAGCTCTTAGAAATTGATATGGATCTTCGCCCTGCAATTCCACAGCCACTTGGTGCCATTTAGTGCTTCGTAGTTCATCCATTTTCTGCCGAGCTTCACCAAGCGTCTTCTGCTTAGACTCGTCACTACAACAAAACTGTGTGTAATTTAACGTGCATAATTTAACACCTCACTTTTCTGAGGTACTTAAAATGTGCTGCATTAAGAGTCCTCTTACATACATATACACTTACATACAATATGTATATACTTACTGTGCTATAAATGTTGTTATCGAAGAAGTCATAAACACTAATCGTAATTGTAAACTCTACATTTCTAAAGCACTACTTAAAAGCCGAGCACAGGGCACCGGCTTATTCACGAGCACTGTGTCAAGTCAGTGGGTTGTGCAAAGATGCCATGTCAAGAACCAAGTCCGGTTGCCAGAAGACAATAAAGAGAAGGGGAGAGGGAACGTTTGGGTAGGTTGTGTCTAAGTGCTTTTGATCCAAAGATCTGCTTTTGCACAAGCCAACAACTAACCTGTCGATACGATGCAGCTGGAAGATGATTCGCTTGCTTTCTATTGTTATGTCTCGGCTGACTTTAACAAGCCGTTCATGTTTATCATGGCGTTGATCCAATTCTACCTGGAACTGGAGAAACATCTTCCCCGTGGCTGTATCTTCGGTTCCTTTGGGTCGGCCATCTGTCACTGCTTCATTTGACCCATAACTTGAACGAAACCTTTTGCCTACCAGTCAATGGTAAAAGAATGCTAATAAATCAAATGCCTTAATAAAAGTACTAATTATAAAGCTACTAAGACCAAGTTACACGGGACAGCACTTGTTCTTTTATAATCACCAACGACAGTACCAATGGATTTACTATTTTGTTTTTAAGATGATGGGTAGTTCTCATCACTTAGTAATATTTACAAGTAATAAATATCTATTGTAATTACAGTAATTACTGCCTATTATAAAAACTACTTCTCCGCAAAGTTGAATGCAGGATCAGGACAGGGATATTGCTAGATTATTTGTGTCATCGCAAATGATACTGAGAAAGGGCATTATCTATGCTCATGTATGTACACGTTTTTCTATACTGTATAGCCTTGATCCTGTGCAGTTTTCATTGAATTTATGGGCCAAGTTTTTTCACCACCCTTGAACAATTTTTAATGGACACCACGCCATTTTAACAACAGCTCAAGGGTCTTGGTTTAAAAGTCAAGCCAGTTAGCACTGAAACTGACTACTGTGTCACAGCTGCAAATTTGCTATGTGACTTAATTATAATTTGCTAAAAATCTGGCTAAACGTAAGCGCCTGTGATAAGCTACGCGAAATGGGCCCACTTGCTTTAAAACCTTCACCTACATATAGACTGAACTGCACTATCTGCAAAATGTACTCAAAAAATGTCGAAACCGAGGCATACTTATAGTATCGGGGACCGCTCTGTTTCGGCTATTTTGGGCATGTCTTTCGGTCATTAAGCTTAGCTACCTTTAAGGTGAATCTTTTCAAGCTAAACATTATTTGCAAAAATCAATTAGGCGTTATTCAATAGTTACAAAGCTGAACTAACCCTAACTTTAACCCTAACCCCTATTTAACCGCAGGCTGGGAAATTATTTAACAGGTTAAGAATCCCTTTATTTACTTCAATCAATGACGGGACACTTACAGAAGCCACGCCTATAAATAACGTAATTCAGGCGGGCGACGCCGAAAAGCAACGGCCAAAACAGAGCGGTCCCCCAATACTATAGGTAATACGATACGTAAATTTCGGTGAATCTGCATGGCATTTTAAAATCACACAGATGTACTGACACTGCGCGCGTTATAAGACCTTTAAATAATAAATTATATAAAATAAATTACCTCCTCCTCCTCCTCCTCCTCCTCTGCCACTTTTGTTACCGCTATTGGACATTTATAGGCAACGGCAAAACCCTCGTCTGAAAACTTCTCCTACAATTTGTTCACTCTGCCCACATACAACAGGTAAAATCAGTTTTTTTATTTCCAAATTTCTTGCCACCGTCCATACAATGGAATATGGGTTCGTGCGCAACGAGGTAATAGAAGAACTAGAAAAAGTGCTGCCGTGTTTTAGGCTTTGGGCAGTTGTAGCTGCCGGAAGTGACGGGCTGGTAGACGTTCAACCGTCAACAGCGCATCTGCCGAGGCAATTAGGATGTGGAATTTGGCCAAATTTATAACAAAAATAGGTTTTATCTTTGTCTCCAGCCCCATTGAATTTTGTTTGTTATTTCTAACTCATCTGTGTTTTCGTTACGTAGGTAGAATAATTAAGCCTCACGTTAACATGTCGTCGGGCGCTTCTGTGCATGAGCATATGCGGGTTCATGTACCGATAGTGATCATATTTAAGAGGGTTTAATCTCGGGCTAGTTTGGTCCTACACGGAGACCTTAAATAGCGTGGTACCCATTCATACGGGCCGCCGTGATGAAGGATCTCACCCGATGAATTCTCAGATCTGTATGCCCTCCGAGCTCTTGTAAATAGGAAATAGCCTGAACTAGAAGGATATATCAGTGGCGGCTCCAGGATTGTTTGCTTGGGGGCAAGAGCATTTTTCGAGCCATATTCTCACAGTCCACCATGCACGGATCTGGACTAAGGGGCGCAGGCACATAACCAAGAGTGGGCGGCTCTAGCTGAATCCGCTATATGTATATGTAACTTCCGAAATTTCTCAGCGCCACTCGAAAACCGCGTAAGGGAGACCAACTTATACTTGGAGTTAAAAGACCTATGGGGAGAAGCGAAATATATGAGAGATGTGTATTTTATGAGGATAGTCTCAGAAGTAAAGTAGTTTCTCATATCCCACATGTGAGATGTAGGGGAGGCGCTTATTTAATTTTCTTTAGGCCCTTGAACCGACAGTGGATGACTTCCAAATTCCCAATATTCTGGACACAGGACCAGCGCATCGCAGGACTTGCCGTTTACCTTCCAGGTAGGTGGCAGCTCAGTTTCGAAAAACACCATTAGATCAACGCTGGTAACACTAGTTCCATACACGTGTTGACCACTCCTTTACATTCCTGCTTTATCCGTCTGTCATCTGAGTTGGTTCGGATTAGGCAGGTCGCACGTGTGCTGCATGCAGGTGCGAATAGACTTGTTGGCGCCATTTCTAATTTAGCAAGCTTAGGTTCTCGGTTTGCATGTAATTATCCATCGTTTCCTGCCCATCCTACAGCGCACCTGGTCTCAGATTTCGGCGCGAGTTCGCCAAAGCCAGCTACGTTTTGCATCTGCCTACATACACTAATTTTACCGCTCTGTCTCAGCTGGATGACCGCCGATCCGTTTTTAATTGAGGGGATTGGGTTGGTAGTCTGAAGCAGTGGGACATATGTAAATGTAAACCTCCGAAATTTTTCGGCGCCACACAAAAACCGAGTCAGGGAGATCAACAAAAAACTACTGGAAGAAGCGAAATGTATGAAGAAGAAAGTCTATTCTATGGGGATAGTCTCAGCAATAAAGTAACTTTCCCATATCCCACAGTGTGAGACGTAGAGGAGGCGCTCATTCCTTTTCCGTAGGCCCTTGTACTGACAGTGAACTAATCCCAAAATCCTGGACACGGGGGCAGGGCATCGCAGGACTTTGACGCTTACTTTCAGCTAGGTGGCAGCACAGTTTTGAAAACGTCCGTTAGATTAAATCGCGCGCTGGTTACACGAATCGCATACAAGTGTTGACCACTAATTAACAATCTGCATGTCTGTTTGTCTCTGTGTTTGTTCGTCTGTTGTTGGGTCGGATTTCGCAGGTGGCACGTGTGCTGAATGCAGGTGCGAATAGACTTGTTGGCGCCATTTCGAAATTTATTACGCTTTAGTTTTCTGTTTGCATATAATTATATCTGTTCTAGGCTGCCCATCCCACAGCGCAGCTGCTCTCAGTTTCGGTTGCGTTATGGACCTGCTAACTTAAAATAGTTTTGTCGCGCTGTCGCAGATCTGGATGCCCGCCGATACCTTTTTAATGGCATAGTGCCAGAACCAGAGTATATATATATCAGTGGTGGCTCCAGGATTGTTTGCGTGGGGCAAGAGCATTTCCAAGGGGCGCCACATTCTCGCAGTCCTCCATGCACGGGTCTGGCCTGAGGGGCGCAGGCATATAACCAAAAGGGGATGCCTCTAGCTAAATCCGCCACTGGGATATATGTAAATGTAAACCTCCGAAATTTCTTAGCGCCACACAAAAGGCCCTTCAGGGAGACCAACTTACAAAGTGGCGCTATAAGACCCATTGGGAGAAGCAAAACTATGTATGAGGAAGATGTCTACTTTGTGGGATAGTGTCAGCAGTAAAGTAAATTTTCGCATATGCCACAAGTGAGATGCAGGGAAGGCGCTCATTTAATTTTCTTTAGACCACTGAGCCGACTATGGACGAATCCCAATGTCCCGGACACGGGTCCAGTGCATCGCCGGACTTGCCGTTTACTTCCCAGCTAGGTGGGTAGGTGTTAACCATTCCTTTACAATCTGTATGTATGTATGTGTTTGTTTGTGTCTGTCTGTGTGGAGTTGGTTCACATTAGGCAGGTGGCACGTGTGCTGCATGCAGGTGCGAATAGTCTTTGGGCGGTATTTCTAAATTTATTACGTTTAAACCAAGAGGGGATGTGACGGACCGCCTAGGCTACACAAAACCCGCGCCAGGAAGATCAGCTTAAACATCGGCGCTAAAAAAACCTGTTAGGAGGTGCGAAATGTACGGGAAGATGTGTTTTCAATGGGAAATATTTAGTTTGGACCAGTGGGGAGAAAGATCATTGGAGGGGATGGCGATGTATTGGGAAAGGCAGCTTCAATGGGAGATACTAAGAATCAACGTCGAAGGAAACCGATTCTCAATACAATGTCATATTAATTCGCATCAGTTAAGATTCGTTAGATATATAAATTATAACAGTTTCGAGAGGTTCTTGAATGGAAATACATGTGTACTCAAATATTATAATGCTTACGAACATTCAGCAATTACTACTACTGCTATATGCCAGTACAACTACTACTACGACGACGACTATGACCATTATTAGGCCTATGAGAATTATGAAGCCTTTTATTATTATTACGCCTATTAATATTAGACCTAATATTATTATTATTGTTATTATTAGGTCTACCATAATGTAGGGCTTCTTAGCTTCTTAAAGCCACGCATAAGCTGTATAAGTGAAACGTGCTTCTTGGCCGGGATGAATCAGATCGTCTCGGTAAGAGACAAGGTGCAAGGGTCAGTTTCAGATCGATGTCTTGACATTAGAGATCTTTTGCAATGTCCAACAACAGCACTAACTGTTATGCATTTATGAGAACCATCTTGTCTCAAAGTTTATTTATTTTTTTATTTATACGGAACACTTATATAGCGCCCCTTCAAGAAAACTACTCAGAAGCGCTCCCAAACCAACCTCGGCGAAAAAGAGCAGTCATATAGACGGTCAGTGGATGCCTTTTTAAATAGCTGAAGACTAAGACACAATTTTATATAATTTCATTGCCTAATAGAGTTGTTAAAATTGTTTTATCTTTGAATGGGCGAGTTAAAGTAAGGTAATATAATCGAACGATTATGTAGTGGCTTCTAGTAGCAACGGTTTAATGAATAAAACAGATCATTTTAGCTAAACCAAAATCAATACCAGTATTGATGGAAAGTGAATGAGAATGGTATAGTCAAAATGAGAGGAGTCATTTGTCATAATTGTTGAGGTTTGTTTGAACTGCTCTCAAATACATTGTGTGGCATGGTATTCGATTGGCTTGAACGCGAAATTGCTCAGCGCCATTGGTTGATGCGCTGTCATTATATTTCGGCGCTGAATAAATGTGTTGCATGTGACCTATATACACCATATGTATACACCATATATATATACACCATATATATATATATATATATACCCGGTATAGATTATAGTGTGCTCACTAAGGTGGGAAAATACGAACTCAAGTGGTGTTGTGTGATAGTTGAGGCAGAACGTTTGCTGTCTTCATCCCTTGAACTTGTGTGTGGTCAGTGAATCGTGACCCCCGAATGGGCCAACAAGCCACAAGACACACCTGTCTGTTTCCATGCGATTTGCATACAGTAGATGGGTCTTGAACTTGATGTGGGTAATGTCGTCCGAAGCTTGAACGAAGGAGAAGGGAGACGTCTGCGGCTTACTACTTACTGGGCGAATTGATAGAGTCTTCGCTCGTACGGTCTGCAGCGAGCTGAAGAAGAACTCGGGCGATTCGCATTTCGGGAGGAGTTTTGGTCGACTGGAGAAGCGAGGCCATTACTGAAGCGAGAGAAAGCCTGAGAAGTGAAAAAGCGTTTAACATTCCAAGGCCTTCGTCTTCGTAAGTGTCGATATATATGTATACACATATCAAAGGGGTGCTATATAAATTGATTATATATGTAGGCCTAGTGTTAATTTCAAGCCCGTTTAAAGAGTATATATATTTAGAATATACGCGCTTGCGTGTGCTTAATTGAAATTGAAAATTCCATGCCTTAGCTGTACACACGGTTTCAAGTGCTTGAATTCTTGTCGTAATTAATACACGTAGGTGTTATATAGATACCGTTGAAACTGACGAGGTAATTACGTACATACACTATTAACAGTTGGAAGGTTTCTGTATCAAGACAGTTGAATGCTTGACGGGTATGCTGGAGGCAGGCGTGTTATTTAGCGCCTCTTCAGATATCTACTCAAAAGGGGGACCTCTTGCAAGACCCACCCCTAGACCTATCGTCTGTTATAAACGCATCCGAAAATAGTCGTTGCAAAATGGTTTTTCATTTACTTATTCATTTACTCAGTTTCAATGTCTTTAAATTTTTACTTGCTTCACAGCTTTTAAATTTTATTTTCCAATCTCTGCTTTTGCAAGGCCAAGAAAGCAAATTGTTTATTCACGCATTAATTAATATCATTATCAAGTATTTAGAGTGTATATGCGCTTGTGTGTGTGTGCTTAATTGAAGAGTGTATTGCACATATATGGTGTGTGTGTATATAAAGTAAAATTGTTTATACGCCTGAGATATATGGTAAAACTATTGAAAATATTAATTGGGGTCTAAGGCAAAGGTTTGCCACATAAATTGAGTATATATGCACTTGCGTGTGCTTAATTGAAGAGTCTATGCCTTACTTTTACACACGGTTTCAAAAGCTTGAATGTCATGTAAATGCCGTTGACATTGAGCAGTTAATTATTTAGCGCATCATCAGGTTATCTACACAGAAGCGGGACATCAGAAAAGCGCCACATCTAGATCTACTAGACTTAGACCTAGCGTCTATTATAAAAGTACCGGCGTAACCGTGCCTAGTTGATTCGGTCAATAATTCAGTTAAATGAAAACTTGATCAATTGCATCAAACAGTTTCTACAGTTCTACACAATAACTGAAGAATAATGGCTGGCTGAACTTCATCCAAAAATAGTCGTTGCAGAATGGTTTTTCATTCACTTATTCACTCAGTCAATTTTCAATGTCTTTCCATTTTTACTTGCTCTAAGCTTTTTTATTTTCCATTCTCGGTTAATTCTACTTTCTAAAAGTATTTTCTTGATTCCTTTGAACAGATGAGAGAAGATGGACACAATGCAAGAGTCGCAGTAGCTCCTCCTCGCATTGGAATGAGGCCCATGACCCACCAGAAAGACAGCAGTAGTAAGTGAACTCATAATTTTACAATATTTCCCCCATATAAATGATTATGTATGCGCTTGTGCTTAATTGAAGCGTCTAAGGCAAAGGGGCTCTATACAAAATTGAGTGTAATTGTAATTTGAGATTTATAAAGCGCCTCTTAGAGGATAAACTCAACAGGGGTGCTTCCGACCCGTAAAAGTAAAATCACTGTTGAACAGTACAGTCTTCAGGCGCTGTGGAACACTGAGAGGGGGAGAGAAAGGAGCTCAAGTCGCAGTTCTCGAGGGAGACGATTCCAGCAAGTGGGACCAGTGTGTATAGAGGCCTAGTGTTAATTTCAAGCTTGTGTAATGGGTATGTGTATTTAGAGTACATGTGGGCTTGTGTGTTTGTGCGTGCTTAACTGAAGAGTCTAAGGCAAAGGGGTGCTACATAAATTGATTAAATGGTAATCCTAGTGTTAATTCAAACTTGTTTATAGGCTTTAGTTGAAGATTCTAAGGCATTGGAGTGCTATATAAATTGATCAGCATAGTGCTAATTTCAAGCATGTTTAAGCTTGTTAAAATGTATTTACAGAGTATATATGTGCTTTTGTGTGCTTAACTGATGTATCTAAGTTTGGAGTATATATAGGTGTGCATAATTTAAGTCTAAGGCAAAGGGGTGATTAATAGAGGCCTAGTGTTACTGTAAAGCTTGATTAAAGATTGTTCAAGCGTATTTAGAGTTTGTGTGTGGTTAATTGAAGCATATTAGGCAAAGGGGTGCTACATAAACTGAGTGTAGTTGGAGTATATATGCGCTTGTATGTTTTTGGGTGCTTAAGTGAAGCGTATAAAGGCAAAGGGGTGCTATATAAATTGCTTATATATAGCCCTAGTGTTATGTATTTCGAGTATATATGCTCTTGTGTGTTTCTGTGTGCTTAGTTGAAGATTCTAAGGCAATGGGGTGCTATATAAATTGATAAGCCCAGTGAGTATTTACAGAGTATATATGTGCCTGTATGTGCTTAACTGAAGCATCATTTGGAATATAGGTGTGCATAATTTAAGTCTAAGGCAAAGGGGTGCTATATAAATCGATTGATTGCTTATGTGTATTTAGAGTTTGTGCGCTTGTGTGCTTAATTGAAGCATCTTAGGCAAAGGAGTGCTATATAAAATGAATGTAGTTGGAGGTATACAGTATATGCGCTTGTGTTTTTGTGTGTTTAACTGAAGCGTATAAAGTCAAAGGGGGGTGCTTTATAAATTGATAAGCCTAGTGTGCTTGTGTGTGATTAACTGAAGCATCTAAGTTTGGTAATTTAAGTCTAAGGCCTAGTAGTGTTAATTCAAAGCGCTTGTTCATGTGTATTTAATGTTTGCATATACTTGTGTGGATGCATCTTACTAAGGGCAAAGGGGTGCTATATAAATTGATTATTACCTATCGTCTGCATATTTTGACTAATAAGCCGAAAATAGTCATTTCAAAATGGTTTTTAATAATTTATTCATTCACTCGCTCATTTTTTATTTTATTTTCCGGTCTCGGTTAATTCTAGTTTCTACAAGTATTTTCCTTGATTGCTAGATGTCCTATATGCTAAAATTAATCAGTGCTTAAAATGTACCTACTACATGTTACGTAACTGTTTGTTGGTATTCTTCATTTTTTAGGAAAAGCTGCTGTATTCGACGAAACCGCTGTCATTGGGATTTAAAACACCCTTGAGCCGGACACGAACGAATTTGTCTAGTTTTGAATATTTCTTCTAATAAATTTCTTCTTTGATGGGTTTCTGGTTCGGGCGTGCTGATTGCCTGTAACGACCGTGCGAAGCAGCAGAATTTGGTATCGGGCAAGTCCTGCAATGGCTGGCCATTCGTCAAATGAACGGATCAAGAGCCTAACAGGATAAAGCAGCATAAACTAAGTAAGTTCCAAGGCCGGAGAGGCTCTCTCTGTCTCTGTCTCTCTGTCTAAGTCTTCATCTCTCTCTCTCTGTCTAAGTCTTCAAAGCCATCGACTGCGACGCAGTCGATGACCTTGAAAGACTTAGTTTATTTTGGCTCGGCTCTCTCTCTCTCTTTCTCCTCCTCTTCCTCCCTCTCTCCTTGGCACTTTGCCAAGGAGAGAGGGAGAAAGAGAAAGAGAGAGACAGCCGAAATAAACTTTCTCCCTCTCTTCCTCTTCCTCCCTCTCTCCTTGGCAAAGTGCCAAGGAGAGAGGGAGGAAGAGGAGGAGAAAGAGAGAGAGAGAGCCGAGCCAAATAAACTAAGTCTTTCAAGGTCATCGACTGCGTCGCAGTCGATGGCTTTGAAGACTTAGACAGAGAGAGAGAGATGAAGACTTAGACAGAGAGACAGAGAGAGAGAGAGCAGACAGAGAGAGAGAGCCTCTCCGGCCTTGGAACTTACTTAGTTTATGGTGCTTTATCCTGTTAGGTCCTGGACACGGATCTCTCTCACTCCAGCTGAAGATCGTCACTCGTCTCCATATCCAAACCAATCTAGGTAGACAGACATCAACATAACGCAAACGATTACACATATGACAAACAGCTCAGCTCTTAAAGGGAAAAAAGAAAGGAAGAAAGACAGACACAGCTAGCAATTAAATCAGTAGCAATGCAAGCAAGCACGCTTGTTATCTCTCACATATGTGAAAAACAGCACACGGCATACATACGCAAGAAAGAGAGACACAGAGATAGACACTTTCAAACCAATGACTTACAAGGCTTGGCTCGCTCTCTTTCTGACTCTTGGACTGATGGTGAGAGCAAGACACTTAGGCACAGGCAAGCAAGCTTGGGAAAGAATGAAGATCTAAACTAAACGATACCTTACAGGAGCACCAATCTAGGTAGACATCAACATAACGCAAACAATTACACATTTCGCCGTGGAAATAACACGCTGAATTTCTAAAAAATCTACTCTGACATTAAGCGAATACAATTCAACATGCGTAAAAGGATCCACTGAATGATATGTCACAGGGGCCAGAAAATTGTTTCCAGTGTGGTGGCGCATGTGGAATTTCCTGAAAATCTGATTCCTCCGTACAAAATGGCGAGCGATGAAAGAATTCAGAAAAAACTAGAAGCTGGATTGCTAAAAACCATATGCCATCTGGCGAATGCAATTTAACTAGAATCATTAAGATAATTTATCATGATTCTTTCACCACTCGCCATTTTGTGCGAATTTTCTGAGGAGAGAGAGCTGCATTGATGCCTATGAAGAAGATCCGGAAGAAGAATAGTTGGGGAGGAAAAAATCTACGCTTACCGTAGCTGCGTTCTGGCGACTGTCCTGTGAGAAGAGGATGAGGAACAGTGGCTACTAGGAACAGTGGAAACTCCAGCTGAAGATCATCACCTGACTTCTCCGACTGCAAACCAATCTAGATAGACATCAACACAAAGCAAGTTACTACACATTCATACAATAATTATGAGTAATGTTTGCCTCACCATATGTACTGCTCATAATAAGGCTGACAAAGAGTTTCTCCGTGGAAATCAAATTTTCTGATATTCAGAGTCATAAATAATTTTACAAACAAGATCCTCAATTTCTAAAAAAATTATTAACGAATGCAATTTAACATGCGTAAAAGGATCCACTGAATGAAGGATATTTCACATCGGCTCAAAAACTACGCGAAAACCAATAAACTGTTTCTAGTGTGACCGTGCAAATGGAATTTCCTGAAAATTTCATTCCTTCGTACAAAATGGCGAGCGATGAAAAAATCTATAATACATTAGAAGCTGGACTGCTAAAATCAACTGCCATCTGGCGAATGCAATTTAACTAGAAGAATTAATGTATTAGCTAGACGGCAGAAGAACATTTAACTATCCAGCTTCGCGTACACATATTAATGTACACATATTCATCGCACGCCATTTTGTGCGAATTTATACATGTATCGAAATTTCAGGAAAATTGATTTCAGAGCGAGAGAGAGAGAGACACGAGTGACTGGCTCAAATACCACGTCTAAAACGATCAACCACCGTCTCATTGAAGTACAGTAATTCTAATTCAGGCTAGCAACGAAATCAATAGCAATGAAATCGTAATCGTACTTCCAAGATTTCTACAGTAGCAATGCAAGCAAGCACGCACAGGCTAGCAATGAAATCAGTAGCAGATCAAATGCAAGGAAGCACGCTGGCTAGCAGCGAAATCAGTAGCAATGCAAGCAAGCACGCACAGGCTAGCAATGAAATCAGTAGCAGATGAAAAGCAAGGAAGCACGCTGGCTAGCAGCAAAATCAGTAGCAATGCTAGCAAGCATGCAGCCTAGCAACGAAATCAGAAGAAATGTAAGCACCCAGGCTAGCAGTGAAATTAGTAGCAGATCAAAAGCAAGGAAGCACGCTGGCTAGCAGCGAAATCAGTAGCAATGCAAGCAAGCACGCACAGGCTAGCAATGAAATCAGTAGCAGATCAAAAGCAAGGAAGCACGCTGGCTAGCAGCGAAATCAGTAGCAATGCAAGCAAGCACGCACAGGCTAGCAATGAAATCAGTAGCAGATCAAAAGCAAGGAAGCACGCTGGCTAGCAGCAAAATCAGTAGCAATGCTAGCAAGCATGCAGCCTAGCAACGAAATCAGAAGAAATGTAAGCACCCAGGCTAGCAGTGAAATCAGTAGCAGATCAAAAGCAAGGAAGCACGCTGGCTAGCAGCGAAATCAGTAGCAATGCAAGCAAGCACGCACAGGCTACCAATGAAATCAGTAGCAGATGAAAAGCAAGGAAGCACGCTGGCTAGCAGCGAAATCAGTAGCAATGCAAGCAAGCACGCACAGGCTAGCAATGAAATCAGTAGCAGATGAAAAGCAAGGAAGCACGCTGGCTAGCAGCGAAATCAGTAGCAATGCAAGCAAGCATGCACAGGCTAGCAATGAAATCAGTAGCAGATCAAAAGCAAGGAAGCACGCTGGCTAGCAGCGAAATCGGTAGCAATGCAAGCAAGCACGCACAGGCTAGCAATGAAATCAGTAGCAGATCAAAAGCAAGGAAGCACGCTGGCTAGCAGCGAAATCAGTAGCAATGCAAGCAAGCATGCAGCCTAGCAATGAAATCAGAAGAAATGTAAGCACCCAGGCTAGCAGTGAAATCAGTGGCTACGCAAGCAAGTACACAGGCTAGCAATGAAATCAGCAGAAATGTAAACACACAGGCTAGCAGTGAAATCAGTGGCAACGCAAGCAAGTACACAGGCTAGCAATGAAATCAGCAGAAATGTAAGCACACAGGCTAGCAGTGAAATCAGTGGCAACGCAAGCAAGTACACAGGCTAGCAATGAAATCAGTAGAAATGCAAGCAAGCACCAGGCCAACAATGAAATCAGTAGCAATGCAAGCAAGCAAGCACGCAGGGTAGCAATGAAATCAGTAGCAATGAAAGCATGCATGCAGGCTAGCAATGAAATCAATAGCAATGCAAGCAAGCACGCAGGCTAGGAATTAAATCAGTAGCAAATGCAAGCAACATGCAGGCTAGTAATGAAATCATTTCACCGTGGAAATCTAATTTTCTGATATTCAGAGTCCTCCATAATTTTGCAAACGAGATGCTCAATTTCTAAAAAATCTAATGACATTTAGCGAATACAATTTAACATGCGTTAAAGGATACACTGAATGAAGGATATTTCACATCGGCTCAAACACTACGCGAAAACCAATCGCCCACCGTCACTTTAAAATAATTTTTGAATTAAAAGTTTTTTGTCACTGGGCCAAGAAAATAATTAACTGTTTCTAGTGTGGCCGTGCAAATGGAATTTCCTGAGAATTTCGTTCCTTCGTACAAAATAGCGAGCGATGAAAAAATCCATAATACATTAGAAACTGGACTGTTAAAAAACCATCTGCCATCCAACGAATGCAATTTAACTAGAAGTGTTATTGTATTCGCTAGATCGCACATCATTTATCAATCTAGCTTCGTATATATATATATATATATATATATATATATATATATATATATATATATATATATAATTATGATTCTTTCATCGCTCGCCATTTTGTGCGAATATATTGAGGTATCGGGAGAGAGCGAGCGAACTGCATTGATGCCTATGAAGAAAAACAAGCAGCAGAAGAAGAACACGAACAAGGAATGAAGAAGAATTAAGAATTACAAGAAAACCAACAACAATTAGAACAGGAAGAAAAACAAGAAGAACTAGAAGCAGAAGAAGCAGAAGGAGAAGAAAAAGAAGATGATGATTAAGCAGATTTGGGGAGAAATGAAGATCTACTATAGTAAGTGACGCTTACCGTACCTGAGTTCTGGCGACTCTCCTGTCAGAAGAGGATGAGGAACAGTAGCCTCAACAAATGGAAACTCCAGCTGAAGATCATCACCCGACTTCACTGCAGCAGTGACAAAGTCAGTTGCCTCGTCTTGCCTTCAGACAGGAAGAAGTGTACGTTACCGGAGAGTTGATGACATCATCAAGCGAACTGGAGCTCCACGAGCATGACTCTGTAGGAACGAATTGAACGTAATTAGATAGGTAGACAGACAGACAGGCAGACAGAGAGACAAGACAGACAGATTTCACTGACTCACTCACTAACTCAGTGACTGACTGACTCATGCACTCATCAATTACTCAATCATTGAGACTTGTATAAACAGCAGAGTGAGTGCCTCGAACCCTTAACGCCAAAGTCTTATACTGGCATCACTGCCCACTTATCAAACCGATGCCAGGTTCCGACGTCGGTCACGGTCCGCAGGTTTCGCTCGGGTGGTTTGCATGTGGCTCTGCTTGGTCTAGGAATCCATGTGATACAAAGCTACGTCACGCCTGACCTCGTTTACACGTAATGCCATCTATCTAACTTTGCTCCTAACAGGGCAACGATTCTTCTGTTAATTGTTCCTGTTCTTGTCTCTCACTCCCTCTCCATTTCCCTTACGCTTTTCTTCATTTTCTTCCTCTTTCTTTTGTTTGCTCTCTAATTCGATCCTCAATATTTTCAACTCTTCGTTTCTTCTTTTTTATTCCTATTCTCATCTCTTCCTCTTCTTTCTTTGTTTATTAGATTACATCTCTTCATTCTCATCTTTTTTCTTCTTTTTCCATCTCCTTTCTCTTAAACTTCTTCCTCCTCTTCCTCCCCCTCCTCCTCCTTTTATGACTATTTTAAAATCAGATAATGGATTGCTTAGACTCACTAGCATCTTCCAGGTTCTTCCTCTATTGATGTCAGCTCCTCATTCAGCGTTTCTTCTTGTCACCGTTTCTACTTCTCGTCCATTTCATGCTGAAGATGTTGCATGTGACGCTCGCGCTGCTGAAGCTGGATCTATAAAAAACACCAAATATCTAAAGAAATTGTAATACCAGATGAATTAAGCAGCCTAGAGATAACAGCACCAGTTTTACATGATTAAGGATAGATTCTTCGTTCTGAGGATACAGCGTGGCGAGCACAGTTAAGTTAAACAATGTCAAGCATGGTTAGCACTTGGATGGGAGAAGATCCATTGCAGAACAAACCATCTAAGCCAATCAACCACCATCCCCTGGAGTCGGAATA
This sequence comes from Norana najaformis, assembly GCA_964023275.1. Classification (NCBI taxonomy): domain Eukaryota; kingdom Metazoa; phylum Annelida; class Clitellata; order Crassiclitellata; family Hormogastridae; genus Norana; species Norana najaformis. The sequence continues at coordinate 13,926,533 of OZ029922.1, forward strand.
AGGGGAAGGATTCAGTTTAGTTTTTATTATTTATGCATTTACTGAGCAGCACCATCTAATGACTAAAATCAATTGAATGGGTTGAGCAAATGCGAGTGAAGTACTTGCTCAAGGACCCTACAGCTTTAAAATGAAAACTTGCCTCTTCAGTTTAGAGCAAAGGATGGTCTCGTTGCGAGTTGCACCAACTGTCCGACTTATCTTACGAACTCACCAACTCTTGGTGAACTCTTGCAAATAGCTGCGCTGGTCTTTCACTCAAAACTGAAAACTATTTCCTTTTAGTTATTCGAATAAAACGCGTCTCTCAATATGAACTCAAAATCAATACAAATCCAAAGGCACCGAGCTGCCTCCTTGCGCCCAAACTACAGCTCGGCGTACAAGTGTCTACGCGTGTCAACAGTCTTACCTTGCATAAATCAAGAGCTCTGGAACGAGGAGGAGCGCTCAAACCAACGGCCAGCGCACCCCATGTCTGTTTTCAAACGATTTGCATATCGTAGACGAGTCTTGATTGAGTGTAGTCAGCAAACCGCGACCATTTTTAACAAGTGTGAAGTGAATACAAAAGGGCATTCAAACCAATCCGCCAGCGTTTTCAAACGATTTGCATACTGTAGATGGGTCATGCGTGGTCAGCGAACCGTCACGGTGTGTAAAAGATGTGGAGCGAAAAGAAAGAGTGCTCAGTCGAATCGACCAGCGTGGCACAAGACTGTTTAAAAACGATTTGCATAAGACAGACGGGCCTTGGAGTTGAGTGTGATCAGTAAACCGTGACCGCGTTTAACAGGTGTGGAGTGAGAAGGAGCGCTTAAACTAATCTGCCATGATAAAGCCAAAAATGGGACAAATACTATTAAAATTACCCTAAGCATACACGGGCATCCTTATGATACAGCCTAAAGTTCGCCTTCGTGCTATCTTGAGCATATTAGGCCAGGTGACCAGTGCTCTCCCTCGCCGGCTGATCTTCTTACTGATAGTTCTGCTGTTATTTAGCTAATACAATATAAATAAATGCATGAATACAAACTAAACGATGGATAACTAAATAATTCTACTAACATCTAGGAAATAAAACTTGAAATGCGTAACAACACCCATTATGTAAAGGACATATGACATTTGCTTCTTACGTAAGGCCCACATACTACTTTCAAACCATCAGTCACCGGCTCATTGAAGTAATTGTATTAAAAATGTTTTATCTTCTACCTTTACCACCTTCTACTTTTTATCTTTTATCTTTTCCATCTCCTAGTTCGTGTTTATGTCACTAACGCATAAGGCCTAACAGATAAAATAATAAATTCTTACCAGTTTCGCCGTGGAAATCGAATTTTCTGATATTCTGGGTCCTCAACGAGGTAATAGAGGAACTAGATGAAGTGCTGCCGTGTACTGGGCTTACGGCAACGGAAGTGACGTATCTGTTAGACGGGTCAGCTGTTAACAACGCATCTGCCAAAGCAATTAGGATGTGGAATTTAGCCAAACTTATAACAAAAATATCTTTGTCTCCAGCCCAACTGAATTTTGTTTGTTATTTCTAACTCACGTATGGGACTCTAATTTTGTGTTTTCGTTACGCAGGTGGAATAATTGAGCCTACGTTAACATGTTCTCAGGCGCCTCTGTGCGTGAGGATGCCGGTTCATGGACCGATCGTGGCTTTTTCAGAGATTTTAATCTCGGGCTAGCACGGTCCCTACACGGGGACCTTAAATGGCGTGGTACCCTTTTAAACGGGCAGCGGTGATGAAGCATCTCACCCGATAAATTCATTGAAAAATGATCGGGGTCGAGGCCATACGGTCGCTATAGAAAAAGGTGTACATTTACTTTTCACGAGTCCCTGACAATGCACGTCTTCACCTAGAGTACTTTGATTGAATAACTCTATAGGTCTTTGAATAGGGTCAATTGTGGTAAGTAGGCTTTCATAGTAGCTGGGCAAAGTAAGTTATCACATTACTTGAAATCCACTTAAATTGATTACTTTGGCACATTTTGTTAACATCATCATCAATATAATCATCAACATCGTCATAGCCATCATCACAGTAACTGAAATTAATAAACACAAAGTAACTTCAAATTGCCTTTATTAAAGCAATCTCCACTAAACCTAGTCAATAAAAACAGTAGCAATAATAATAAGATGCATAAAACTTTCTCAATTACAAAACACATAGAGGCAGCCAACAGTTCACTGCCCTTTAAAAACGACAGTTTTTATAAGTTTTGTACAAGTCCAGAGTAAGTTTTGTATTGGTGATGCAGTCTAATTTTTATGTACGGTGAGGCAATGGACCTTATCAGATTAACCTGGTGGGAGTGGTGTGCTTTTCAGCCTATGCTCAGCAAGAGACACAAAACTCTCACTGCCAATAAAAGTCGACAAAATATCATTCTTTATATGCATAATTACATTATTATTAAGAATAGGTTTCTGACTTGGTCCTATAATTTTACGGATAGAGAGTTCAGCTATTTACACACAGGTATAACATGAGGTGATGGAGAAATTAGACCACCTCTATCCTTAATTTCAATCGAGCCAAAATGATTTTGGCTAACATCCTCTTGTCTCACAGATCGTAGTGAACCAAGGCATAACTCACAAGACAGGTCAGATTCTAATGATCTCACAACAAAACCAGAAATATAAACAACAACAACATTATCAAAAATTTTTTACAAAGATCCTATATTTGGCAGATAGTCATGGTCAAAACAAACTGAATCGGATTCCTTAACAACAACATTTAGCCTGGAATGAGAAATGCTATCAATGTCCACATTCAATCTGCTCTGCATTTTCTCAATGGAGTCATTAATTGTCAACAATTTGTAAGTATTCATTGGTTCACAGTTACCAGTAGCATGCAACTGAAGAGGAGATGGGTTATTATTGCTGCCCCACAACTACGTACAACTGCAAAGAAGAGAGAGCTCCAAGTGATCTTGAGAGAATTTATATGTTAACAGATATTTCATCAGTGACTCCTGTTTAACTAAACTGTCAAAGAGTCGAATAGCACTTTAAGCAGATGCCACAAAACCTATCACTGCTGTCTTTCGCAAACTGTTGCTAATTAACTGGCCATTGGCAAGTTTTAGTCCCATGAAATACTGGAGAGCACTTAGCAGAAAAGGCCACCAAACCCCTTCATTTTCTAAGTGCATCAGCGCTTCATATCCCTTTGTCAAAGGATTCCTACTGTTCAAAATGTCAAAAAGTCTATCAATAATCCTTATAAATTTAACTGTAGCAGTATGTTTTTAAATTTGTATCTGTATCTGACGATGCTCTCAGTAACTTAGCCATGGTAATATTTGCACGGCAACCATCAAAAGCAAGTGACATAACGTCTACACCAACAGCTAAATGTTTTTCTAAACAACTTCACTATGTTTGCACGTTCAGCACCATTTAGAGCAGCTACAAGAAAATGGACCACTGGCACTTTCCTGCTTTCGGTTAGAGAAACAGTCATAAATACAAGTGCCTCATTAGCCACAAGCAGACCAGCCATAGCATCAATTTCAATTCCCATTTCCACATATCCTACAAATTTGTCTGATGCAGAGTCAAAGCCTAGCTGCTTCTGAATAGCAGTTTCACCCATCATGAAAGAACACAACATTCTGCCACCAACACACCATCTTGCTCTACCTTCCAGAGACAAAAATACTTCATTGTGAAATCCTGGGTTCCCGTTAATGCATTTGTATCAAGAACTGATGGTCTGTGGGTGCAGCAAGCATTTGTTAAATGTTCGTCAGACATAATCGTAAGCTTTAGAAAAGTAAAATTGTAAAGTAAGAGCAAATGCACGTAGTTCTGGTGGATATGACCTCACTAGTTCACCAGAACTTTTCTTCAAACAGCTCATTACCAAATCTAAAGCAGGACCAGAAAACGACGCACAAAGGTTGTCAGCTCCCTGCTGTGAAAACATTTGTTTATTTTTCAGATCAGAAATCAAAGTTTTCATAGAATGAACCCATACAACTAACCTCCGGCTTTTTGATGGCTTGTTTTCAGACGCTTTTGCATGACTTCCAGTTTCTGATGAGCTTCATCCACGCGTCGCTTTAGTATCCCAGGGCTTGGCATAGAATATGGGTGATCTGCGTTACCTCGAGATGTGCTAGTTGTAACTGTTGCCACTGGTTCTGTTGAAGGGAGATGTAGTAATCCAGAAACAGAAGGCATTGGCACAGATCTGTCTTTTGGAGCTCTGCGTGGCTTACAGTTCTTCTACAGATGTGACAGTAGATTGAAGATTGTTGGAACAGCATCTGTAAATATCACAGTATGAGCTCTGAATATTTCATTTGACAGATACTTTAGAGACTGGAACTGAACAGATTTCTGGAAAGGGTTTTTGCTCATGGCTACATTTGTTTCAAAGATCTATTTATTTCTCAGGACAGACCAGTCTGTACATGGAGACTTAAAATTGCTTGCAGTGCTGATGAAGAACCTCACCCAATAAAATGTCTTCACCAGGTGAGCAGGGTCAAGGCTAAGATGGTCGCTATACAAAATAATGAAAACATTTAACATTTATCATGTGGACACTGAAGCATAGGGTAACAAAATGATGAAGCTGGCTGGCATGGCTGTCAACATACAGCTTATATAGTAACTAAACATTTGTAACATTCGCCTTCCCTCAATTGAACTGTCTGACCACTGCAGTCAAAGCAATCTGGTGTAAAGTGTACAGAACATACACATGACCATTTAGAGGCTTTGAAGTTTACTCTATGCATTGCATGTTCCCAGACTTTGACACGATCTGGCTTCGACTTTGGAAATCTGAAGAAAAATTATTCAAACTATCAGCAGCTTATCATAAACTTTTGTTGAACCATAACCTAATTGGAATTAAGGAACTGTTTTGATGTTCATAGATAAACATAAGTTAAACCTGGCATGATTCTTGGGCTCAGACTCTTGTCTTGTTTGAGTAAACCATAACTTTTTTGCAAGGCTACCTGATTTAAATTTCGGGGACCCATGAAAATGGAGTAATCTAGTAACTTGGGGACCATAATTAGGCCTAAAGAATGGACATTCATGAGTAACCCCTTGCTTCCTCTGTAGGCGATGGGATGCGATACTGCTCCATATCACGACGTGAAGTTATGCTATCTATCCGAATAATTTTGTCTATCGATTTTGTTTTGACTGAGCGCCAGTGAATAAGATCTCGCTTAATTGCATTGGTTCCCGTGATGCGGCTTTCGTTGGGCGCTGTAGAAATCTCAGGATTACGATTACGATCACTGAGGCTAAACGTGCTAATACTCACGCATGGAGAGTTATTCCTGCCGTTCTTGTTGTGGCAACGTTACGGCATCCAAATGCAACCCAATTTTCGTACAACGTTTAGATTTAGATTTACTTTCTAGTTCAACCATTTCGCACGTTTTTTTCTACACTAATACCAACGAAGTAATACAAGAACGCTTTGACTCCGTCTACTTGCAAGATGTCAGCCCTTTAGCGTCAGCCATTTGACGTCATTCGGGAGGGCCTGGTGCTTCCACATCAAACCGTTATCCTGCCAACCGTTAAATAAGTAAGTAAACAGTTATAGCCCTGCCCTTATCGTAATCGTAAGCTCGAGATTTCTACAGAGCCCAACGAAAGCTAAGTCTCGGGAACCAGCTTATTCACAGGCGCTCAGTAAAAAATCGATTGGCAGAAATGGTTCCGTTCAAGGTCAAAATCCAGGAGTCAGGCAAGCAGGCAGTCAGACGTCTACGGCGGATGGTGTTACAAATGTTATGGACGGTGTTACTTATGTGTACAGGTTAATGACTGCTTAGGCCTATAAGAGCCTGCTGCTGTTATTTTTTATCTTAAAACTTCATTGGTCTCATCACTAGCTGAGGACAGCCAACATGCTGGTAATAAAATTTCCACCCTTCTGTATTAACAATTCTATAAAAACCTTTCAACATCGAAATCAAAGGCGACGAAAATTCGTTAGACCTCAGCCAAAGTAAATTCACAGATCTTGATAAATTTGACCCCACCCTTCTCGACTTATGTTGGCAGGTGTTGTGAAGCCGGGACAGTATGGAACCGGGCGTTGAGGGTTTGCAGTAATTTGAAGTGCGGTTCGAATGCGTCTAGGCCGAGAAAAAGGGATGGGTCTCGCTCCACAACCGACTGGGGTCCTCTGATTCGCTCAACCCACGTCAGGCCATTAGTGGGCCATCAATTGCCGCCGGTGGCACGATACGGACCCGCTCTGGGCTCTGTGAATGTGGCTGTCTAGGATATCAATCGTAGGCTCACAAGCCTTGAGCTACCCCTGCAGCATGGTCTGGAGCGGATCCCAGGTCGAAAACTGGTTTAGGCGCATTTAAAGTAGGTCTAATAAGGGCCAACATTATATGGATGAGGAAATCGAAGTCCAAATTCTCACTGGTAATCACATTTACAGGTCTATTCTTTGCTGTCCCTAGTATTTTTTTAAACACTGCAACCGACGGGCTATGGCCCTGCGGTCCACCCTGGATTTGCCCATGCATTTGCCTCTCTGTACACTCTTGGATCCTATCATGACTACATGCGAAGAAGAAATGCAGTCCATTAAGCTAACCCTGACAGATTTTTGCCGCTTTAGCATAAAAGAAATACATACCATCCATTCGACGTTGATTATATCAAACTATAAGAAATTGAACACGCTAGCAATAAACAGCTTTGTAAAAATGAAAGGCTGTTTACTTACTTACTTAGTGAGGAAACGGCGGGAAAACGAAAATAGCAACAAATACTTAACAATTTAAGCAACTTTGCCGATTTCAGTCACAAAATTGGACTAAAATGGCTGCCAACCGATTAAGAAACCAAATTATCTCATCATTCAAGATGCACGGTCTGACGCTGCGCAGGTGAATGGAACATATTTTTTGTAGTTTGCTTAAAACGGGAAAAATCATTCTGCTGTTCTCATATGGTAAAGAAATTAACATCGCCGTGTTAATTATAGCCAGCGGCGTAACTGGGCCCGCAACTTGGGGGGGGGGCCTTAGTCCAAATCTAAAAAAGAGGGGCCCTCACAGAGCTTTAAAAAAATTAAAACAGGCCCAAGAGGGACCAATTGATTAATGTGCGGGAGCCATCTATTTGAAGTCATGCCACTCATTGTAGCTGAAATTACCCTTTTAGCGTTGTGAACCAATTTGAAATACGTTTTCGATCACGAGTAATGAAATAGTTTCAATTTGCAAGAGAATGGCAATACTTAGTTTGTTTGCCATGATTGTTTTTGTTTGCTTAGTGTTGCTCTGCTGTTGTTCACTGGAAATTTTTTCAATTTTTTGTTCTGAATTAGTGAGGCGAACAAATACCTCGTTGAAATTCTGACACCAGTTGATGATGGAGATAGAGCAGAAAATGTTGAACGGCTGATTGAAGCAATCCAAAACCAGCCATGTTAGTATATGTATTATCTGCTGATGGCTTTAGCGTGTGGGCAATTTTCCATTCTAATATTTAAATTCTCCAGTATTTAAATCTTATCAGGACTACTGTGGCATAGTATAGTTTAGAATGTGATGAAGCTATCACCATTGCATCTTGGCAATTTAGTTATGTATGTATATTTTTGGACTTAGAGAAACACTGCAATTAGCTTTATGATCCAGTTGATTATAAAGGTCTTCAAGATATTTCAAGTATAGTGGCGGAGTAACATTATTTGAATCTGTGATTCTGTCGATCAATAAAATTTTCAAAGACCCCTTACTTTTAGATTTCATGAGAACACAAGTAACATTAATTAGCAAAATGCCTGACCATGATAAACAAAATGGGAGGTGAGTAAACATTGTTTTGAGAGATCTGAGTTGGGTAATTTCTGTACATGAAATTTCAACAATTCATAGCTTCATCTGCAAGAAATTTATGACATTCTAAGCACCCATTGGTTGTGCTGCTGAAATCAGCAATATTGACTAGTCGAATGTGATTTAAAACTGTGGAGTAAAATTTGTTTTAGTGCAAAGCACTATAATCGATCGTGGAGCTTGTGAGTTGGCTGTTGACGAATGTAATCAAGAACAGCAGGAAGAAACGTAAGTAGACAGATAGTTTGGCTAAATCTGTAAGACTTCTTTATATGTTATGTGTTACTTTACTTAGTGGGTTTGTCATTTTGACTTCACCGAAGGGATTTACTGACTCCATTTGATGGACGAAATAAATTTGGTTTATTTTTGTTGGTTTCAGTTGCACTGAAAATAATTTGATGCTGATTGGTGGCTTGAGTCAGTGATCATAATATTTAAACCTGCAAAATGAGCTGCATGTAGCTCCAAAGGGCAAGCTGTTTATGTGTGATAGCCTCTGTTGGCAAGTACTGTAACTGGCATCGAATGGGATAAAACCAGGATATCTTGTGATGCAGTGGATCTGTATCCAGGAAGTTAGGATTCAAGAACCTATAAGAAGGAAATGAATGCCTTTTGTGGTCCACTATGGAATATGGAAAATTATTTTAATTGGTTGAGCTAAAGTTTTGTTTCATTTGTAGGAAACTGATTTTCATTTTTCCAAATTTGAAAATTAGTGATTGACATAGCTGAAGTTATCTTGTGTATTTTCTGCCAAACACAATTAATGATGCACTACAAAACTCAAAAGATATTCATTTCTACTATGCTGCATTTAATGTTAAACTGAAATTCTGTTGTTCACAGATGGTAAATAATTTACTGTCGTGGAGTAAAAGGTAAATTTAGATTTCTGAAATGAAATTGGCAACAGAGCAACACTCAAGATTTTTGTTATCGAATACAAATTTGAATCTATCAACCTGTTAAGTAATACTGTTTGTTTCAGTATTTTATTAACATAATTAATTAGTTCATTAAAATCTGTTGCCAGAAAAAGTTAGTTTTCATATTGTAGAGACAAAATGTTAACTGTGATTGAAGCCTTTTCAATTCCGCGATTTGATTATGACATGCAAAGGAAGAAGTTTCTACCGTAAGTGTTTATTTACCATAAATTGCACTTAATCAACTTCATCATCATCATCATGATCCATGGGCAAGAGCCCGTAGGTGTCCACTGCATGCATTGTCACTTGTCTCCACAGTTCCCGATCTTGTGCTGTTCTTATCAAGGCATGCAAGTCTTGCTTACACCAATCCCTTGTATCATCTGTCCACTCCCTATTAGGTCTTCCTCGTCTCCCATTTCCGTCCATAATTCCCATCATCACGCTTTTTATTTTTCTACTGTCATCCATCCTGCATATATGTCCAAACAAGCGTAATTTCCTTCTCATTATTACTTGTATTAGATCTTCTTTTATGCTCAGTCTTCTTCGGACCTCCGTATTTGTTACCTTCATTGTCCAATTCAGATGTAATATTCGTCTATAAAAGTACATTTCAAATGCTAATATCTTAACTCTATCCGTCTTTTTGATTGTCCATGCCTCACATGCATACAGAGCTGTTCTAAACACACATGTTTTCAAGACGTTTAGTTTGGTCTTGTGGCTGATTTTCCTGCTTTTCCAGATGTTGTTTAGCCCTGCCATAACTCCTTTTGCCTTTACTATTCTTGCTTTATGTCTTTTGCGCAATCATTATTCCATGTCATGAGACTCCCTAAGTACACAAACTCCTTTACATTTTCAATCACCTCATCTTGCACTTTAATTTCCATGTCTATTGTCTCCCTGCCAAATACCATTGTTTTTGTTTTATCCACATTTATTTTTAGTCCAGCACGTTCGGCAAGTAGGTTCAGTCCGCAAGTAGGTTCAGTCCAACAAATTCTGATGTTACGATTGATTGCCGAAAAAGCGAAACGAAAAAACAGGCTTGTATACAACTGTTTTGTGGACTTCCAAAAGGCATTCGTCTCCATCAAGCACGATGTTACCTGGGGAATACTGAAATCATATGGAGTAGGCAACAGACTGATACAGATTCTACAGAACATTGGAGAGAGATCAAAATCTTCAGTGAAAGTGGGTCGGAAACTAGGAAGATGGTTTGCAACCATAATAGGGACAAGGCAGGGTGATCCAATTTCACCTAGTATATTTATCACTTACTTGGAAAGAGTCATGCAGGACATACAAGATAATGGAACTGGAATCTCAGTACAGGGAGAACTCATCAATAACCTACGATTTGCAGATGACATTGACCTGCTGGAGAACAGCTGCGACAGGCTGCAGGAAAATGTGTGCGACTGAACTTAATCAACTTGCTTGAATATATTGTTGAGTGGCTGCAACTTGAAGCTAAGTCGCAGCCACTTGCTTGGCTTCTAAGTTTGATGTGTTCTGTTTTTGCTATTAAATTCACAATTCATGAGACAGTGCATGAATATTTCATTCCATTTGATAAATTTGATTTACAGGTTTTCATTTGTTATGTTACCATACTTCTTTAACTGCTGTTCCACTAAAAAAGATACTTTATAATCTGATCTAATGACTGCTATGGCTCTATTTTCCTAATGCACATGGCATTGATCAGTCGATATTTGCATGAAATGAAGCCACAGTCCAAATTCGTAACGCATTAGATAAATCTGGTCAAAATCCAGTGAGTCAGAGAAACCAGAAATCAGTCTACAGTGGGTAAGCAAGTTGAAAAAGATGAATCTTAAGTTTAGACTTGAATGATATTAAAGAACTGACAAAATGCACAGAATGGCAGTGACTTCCAAAGCCGTGGACCAGCAACTGAGAGCATCCATGAGCCCAATACTGTTTTAGTAATTTGTTGCTTATCTACAGCACTGCTTTGATTTATCTTAAAGGCACAGGCTTTAAATTTGCTGATTTCTTCAGTGCTAAGACAAGTAATGGCCCGGTGCTCCATGGGGAGGCCTCAACCAAGTCGGAATTGTTTCGTGAAAGATACACAATTCTCTATCAGGTGTGTATTCTCTTTGTACTCTTAAGAGCAAAATTTTTGTGACCAAATCAGCCGGACACTGTAAAACTGGCATCACATAAAGTGAATACTTCTTACATCGTGCTGAAACGTACGAAGGAAGAAGGATGCAGCTGTAACAATGAGAATTTAGTTTTCCTTGAGGCTAAGCTCGGAATGATTTAAGCTGTTATTTTTTGATCAACTCAAAGATCTATTTTTCTTTATTTGTGCTGACGTCGTTCAACCTCATTGCCTCTGAGAGGTTTCTAAGAGTTGCTATAAAAATCTTCAGATGCGTACCACTTCACTGAGCAAAAACTTCAAGTACTAATAAACTTACACATCTGCTTTTCTGTTGTTTGAAGCGAACATCTCGTCATGATCTCTTCACTCCATCAGTTATCGTCGCTAATCCTGCAGAAAAGTCCAACAAATTTCAGGTTGTTTCACAGTTCATGTTTTTTGGTGACTAAAGGTAGACAGTTTACAGAAAGACTAGCATAGAAAAATAAAAGGTTAAATCAGTGCGATAGGAAATATTTAAAATATTTTCTGTCGTATTTATTACCAGATAAGCTAACTGTATTTTAAGATCATTTAGCAAATTTTAGAAGAGTGTTTTTAAGAGGTTCGTAATTTCTTATAAATGTCCAGATGAACAATATAGCATAAATGCTGATATACTTATTGTTGCAGATAGTCTAGGGATATGTAATAAAATATTGGCTTTAGGTTAAAATGGTAACTCATGTAGTAACAAGACATTGGCCAGCGATAAAACCAGCAAAAACCTCAGTAAGAGGAAACGCAACATCTACCAACAGACATTGATGAAAATTAACTTGGAAAGAACCAAAATGGACCCAAAAAACCCAAAAAGTTGTACATGCAGGGAGGCTAAACACAACTAGTTGAGAAAGACTGGCAACAACATGGCCACACATGACCAAACCAAAATGCAGCTTGAGCCAGTGTTAAACACAACACCTTTATATGTGGTTGGCTTTCCCACCAAAATGTACAGAAGGCATACAGTGTTCAACAACTTGACCTACTCTGTTTTATCCCATGCACCATATGTAATAATATACATACATACTGTGTATAAATACTGGAGTGGTCCTGAAATGTTAAAGTTGAAAATTTAACTCTTTTGCCTCTTCACTTTGTTCCATTTTTTTGGTTCCATTTGTGGAAAAAGCGCAACATTGTGCAATATATCTGTTCATTTCTACATTAGTTAGAGGTGACCTTCGAGATTATCGTAATGGGGCCAAATAATTTCTAAATGGTGTAATCGAGTTGGTACATTTTACTTAATGATTTCTCCAGTTAGGTATTCGCCGGATTATGCCAGATATTCCTCAGAATGTAATATGTACAGTTTTACCAGTTCTGTTTTAATAATAAATACTCTTCAGTGATTAATATTCAGTATGCTGCTACTTTTTGTTGAATGTCAAACTGTTAATTGAATTAACACTTGTCCAGTAAGCCGATGTCCGAGTTGTCTGCTTCAGTCCCGTTAGTGACTGTGTTTTATGATGACTAACTTGTGGAGGACTTGACTTCCCAGGAGCATGTTGATTAGCTTCCAGTCCTCAACTGGGGTGTTGGAGTAGAGCAGTTACTTGGGTTACCCAGGTTATCTTCAGGAACAGGGGATGCCCAGGCAGTTGCAATGATCTGTTTGCCTGAGAGCCATTTTGGTGCATATATACAAATAAATACCATTTGTACTTATATACTTACGTGCATTGTTTGTTCTTTCACAATCACTGACGTTGGTTTCAGTCTTAAAGAAGCCTCAAGTGAATGATAGAACTAGGAGAGTTTTTAGGATGCACAGTTTGAAGAGGTGAAATGGGTTACAGGAATTGCCCTGTTTTGGCTGAGTTTTTATTTATTACTGTTGCCTTTCAGTTGAAAACGGTCGAATATCTGCTTGGTAGTACAGTTCGTCTTGGAGACATCATTGTGCTTGGAATGCTGACACAGATGAAGGAGGTCTTTCTCACTTTGATTCATTTGCTTACGTATCTGTTTTGCACATACATCTATCAATATTTATAGCAATTAGTTTATGTATAAATTTGTGTAAGCATACCAGTAATATATGTTGGTATTTTTATGTAATTTTGTTACATTTTTGTTTGTTTTTATTGCTGGTTATGCAACTATGTTCGTCTTGAATATTCCGAAAACATCAGGGGCTTCTATGAAATGGGTCTATTTAAATGCTTGTACTCATTAAATTACAGTACATTTTTCATTCTCAATTTAATACTTGCACCATAAATTTGTTACAACACTGTCTGTGGGAGCCATTTCAAGAACGGCCTTATAACTTATGTTATAATGAGTTTATTTTCTGTAAGTGAATTCATTTTCAGGTCTATGTCCCAGACCAAGTTATATCGGAAACTGAGTTATAGTGAAGCATATCATAACAAGTCTCTAGTATATTTACAGTTCCTCATTTATTTTTTGGCTTAGTCGTTTTCTTCTGACCATCAAATCACTTGTTACCACTTCTTCTGCATTGCAATTACAGGTGGTATAAGCATGCTTGTTTTTGATGTTACCCAAGTTTCTCATCCTGTGTTTGCTGTGCTGGTTTATGCACTTTTAATACGTATAGTCATTGGACAGTAGAATTTGGTACTAGTGTCAGCCTGGAAGTAAACAATGATAAGGTTTTTGAGATGCTTCTGGCCAGAACTTTGGAATTTTCCTCTTGCTGGTGCAAGGGTCAGCTTGAAGGAATAAGTACCTCCTGTATGCTGTGCTTGGGATTTGGATACTACTTTTTGTGCTCTTGGTTACTGTTGGTGTAAGTGGCATACTAGGAGTGCAGTTATGTTATCTTATATGTTGTACTTTTGCCTTTTATTACTTTAGGGCAAGTGGTTTCTTGAGGACATGACTGGTGCTGTTCAGCTGGATCTCAGTCAGGCAATATCCTTTTCGTAAATGAGTTGCATTATAACTATTTAAATTATGCAGTTGAATTACATTTGGAGACCATTTTCCCAACTCCATGCTATTAGAATTTCCTTGCAATGGTGTGTATTGTAAAGAGATTTCATCTAATCTTTCAGACTAATTATATAATGCCAATGTAATAAAGCTCAAGGCATCATTTCATAGTTGCTGCTAAGAAAAGTTATTGCACTTTGCACTTGTCAAAATCTAGGGTGAGTCTGGTCAAACACCATGTGCTCTTATTTCAGTAATTCCACTGAACTATATAGCTCTATTGGACAGCATCTGAGACTAGTGCTCATTATTTGCAGCAGATTTTGGTTAAGCATTAGGAAAGGGTATCAAATTTATGGTCATATAACAGTCCTAAATATTATGCATTTTAGAGGAATATGGTTCTGGATTTGCATATCTATAGAGTTTCATAATTTCTGTAAGGAGCTGGTATTGTAAGGCGTTGACTGACGTCTGTGGTTATTGTCTTCATGAGGTCCTGAACCATGAAGCACTGTAATCTTGAGGCAATGATTTATGTCGGATATCTGTTTACAAAGTGAGAATACTGACAAAAGGTTTCCTTATCGATTTCTACAATTTCCACACCGGGCTCTTCACAGAAAACTGCTTTGTGTTGGCTGAAGGAACTTACGAAGACGAAATTTTTCATGTTAATGCCTTTGGTTTTCCTCCTCCAGAAAACTCTAAAACTACCAGGTAAACTGTAGCTGTTCATCTGCGAGTGGATTGGTCTTATTAAAATTGTTAGTACTTCTGGTGATGAAATTTAAGTGGATCATGTTGAATTTAAGAAGCCATTGTTGATGTATGCTGTAGTCTGGACCTGAGCTTACCTGCCAAGTGCCATATTGAGAAATTGGTTGGCCATTGTTGAAAATGTTATTAAGGTTCTCTTTAATGGTTTGTCTTTCTATCAACACATTGCATAGCATGTTCTAAGTTCTACCTCTCCAGTTTAGATGCTTGTAGCATGTACATGTAATTGTGTTTCTTTTTTCAAAGAGAGCACTTGTGAAAGCTTTGTGATACAGCATATGAGAAGTGATGACAACTGGCTTTAGTTCTGAAAGATAATTTGGCAGACTACTTGAACTGGAAACCTGACAAGTTATTTTTATTACCGGGTTGTTGTTAGGCATTCTACTGCTCTAGAAATGAAATGGCCTTGCATGTTGCTGGAAGTGCAGTACTACATTATGGCATTTTTTTATATGGTGGCTTTGTTTAACTCCAAGTTATTTGGTGTCCTTTCAGGGCATGCTTTGGTAACCTGAATTTCTTTGGTGGTCCTTCGTCTCAATCGGTCAAAGTGTCAGCAAAATTGAAACAGCTGGAACAAGAGAATGAAGACGCTATGTTTGTTTTCGTTTCAGATGTTTGGCTTGATGATGTCAAGGTCTGAAACTTAGTTCAGCATCAAATTTCAAAATACCTGTTTTTTGATGTGCGGTTTTGAAGTGTATGCAGCATGATGGCCTTGTATATATATATATATGTTTGTAGGTATGAATGTGTGTATATATATATGTTTGTAGGTATGAATGTGTGTATGTATATGGCTATTTGTACAACACCCTTTATGAACCTCACAAATGCTCCTGTGGAAGATGCTGGCATGAGATTGTGTACAGTGTACGAGGATTTTCACTTGAAATTAAACTTGATTCAAAGATGCACCTTGACACAACTGACTGCAAGTAAAGGTTATAGATTGTTGTGACTATATGCAAAATTATCAATATCTAATAATATTTGGAAATTAAATTTCTGTCCAAACTGAGATATGAATTCCTGAACCTCCACAGGCTCTTCTGCAGCTCTCACACAAGCACATATGTGTAGTATTGGACTGATGTTGAGCAGGTAATGAAGAAACTGAGAGTTCTCTTCACTGGCTATTCAGAATCGCCTCCAACCTGCTTCGTCTTCTGTGGCAATTTCACTTTGCAGCCTTATGGTCATCAGCACATCAAGACTCTTAAAGGTTGGACTTGCATATTTGCAAATGCCAGAAGCATCTTGCTTTTAGCTGTTAGGAATTGCTGTTCTTTGCCAATGTTTATTGGAAATTTGCTGCACAGAAGAAGCAGTGATTATTGTTTCTAATCAGTTATAATTTACCTTCAGAATTGTAATGATGTATTGGATTGTCATTACAGTTTCAGTTTTTCTTGCAAATTATTTTTATTGTTATATAATTTTGGTATCTCTTGGGCAAAGATGTGCCAGTTGCTCTAATGGTGCTATTCTAAATGAATACAAATGATACTCACTTTTGTATAGATGATTCCTTGCACACTTTCAGCAATGCTGAAAATGCTTGTAGCTCTTTCGTTCTAATGATGCTTCCAGTCCTGCTGTCGATTTTCTGCTCATTCACAGACACTATACACATACATAGAAAGCCTGTTATGATGAACATACATCTTTATCTCATTGTTAGATATACTGTAAGTGTTTAATGTGATTGTTCCTGGATCATGTGGTTACAAATTTCCAGAAATATTTATTTTTTAATAATAACAGTAGTTGTGAAGCAGAAGTAATAACTTTCTTTGCAGAATCTTTGCATGCATTGGGCGAGATGTTGTCCGAATTCCCATCTCTGGTAGAGAGCAGTCGTTTCATTTTTGTGCCTGGACCTCAAGACCCAGGACCCGGCCAAATACTACCAAGGTATGCTCTATCTGATCAATAACATGAGAAAAGGAAGCTGCAAATTGCAGTGTTCACTGCTAATCTGAGCTCTTATGATGGAAGAAAACCAGATGACATTAAGATAAGATGGTTAAGGTAGATGCATGCTTTATATTTGAATATACTGAATGAGATCACTTGGTGACAGTGTGGTAAAGCTTTGGCATTTTGTCACTGTTCAAGATTCATATCCTGACAGGTTTTCGAATTGTTGGACTGATGTGTTGATGGCAAGGACTGGAAATGCGAGTACTATCTTCATAATAACAGCCTTATTAGATGTGTGTGTGTGGTCCGACTGTATGTGATGGTTGCTAATGTTTAAAGAAACACTGGCGCTATCTGATCAATAATATGAGAACAGAAAGTTGTTTAGGAAAGGTGTGGTGATATTTGCAAGATACATTAGCCAGAACAGTTACTGGTAGTCGCTTTCACGGCCTGTACTTAACAACATATTTCCCCAAAAGGGACATTTTGCCCTACTGTTGCACAAATGCTCTCCATAAGAAGCTTGTGTATTACTCTTTCTACAAAGGCACATACTTGGTAATAAATTGGCAGTTACCTTACACTCTCTGCACTAAGCATTTAGGTAACAAGTATTTTAACTTGTAAACATCAGGCCAGCAATTCCAGATTGCATAACAGAGGAGCTACGAGAGAAAGTGCCATCTGCCGTGTTCACTAGTAATCCATGTCGAATACAATACTGCACTCAGGAGATTGTTGTTTTTCGGGAAGACATCATCATGAAGATGAGCAGAAACTGTGTGCACTACCCAACTGATAATGACATACCAGGTCATGTAAGTGATGCAACTCTTTGTTGACATTTTTTATGTTATTGGAAAAGAATATATATTTCATTTCCTCTTAAATTCATTCTTATCAGCCTGACAAGATTTTGAAACCTGGCACTTCTCTCGAATTATGATGGAACGTTTCTCATACATTTGCAGCTGAAACTACTATGCACGGCCTTAATTAACTTCGTTTTTCATACATTTTGCAGCTGAAACTACTATGCACGGCCTTAATTAACTTCGTTTTTCATACATTTGCAGCTGAAACTACTATGCACGGCCTTAATTAACTTCGTTTTTCATACATTTGCAGCTGAAACTACTATGCACAGCCTTAATTAACTTCGTTTTTCATACATTTGCAGCTGAAACTAATATGCACAGCCTTAATTAACTTCGTACTGGCTCAAATTCTAATTTCCCCAACCCTGCAGAAAGTTCTGGACTCTAGAGGAAGCATACATATATGAATGGCACAGTAGATGCAGATACAGCTTTGCTTCAGTAATGCCACCTGATGCATGAGGCTGAACAATTCACCTACAGCTAGAATCTGAAATTGCTGAAATACCAGGCTTATTACAAAACTGCATTGGTGCCTCGTTTTCTTGTTGGCAGCTGGCTGTAAAACTACTGCACACAACAGCAGCAGCAAAACATTGATATGTTCCAGTTTTCTGAGCACTGTATCACAAAAAATGTCAACTGTTTGCAGTTTGCCAAGACCATAATCTGCCAAGGTCATCTGTGTCCAGTGCCACTTCATGTTGAGCCAATCTACTGGGCTTACGACTACACCCTGCGTACCTATCCTCTGCCTGATCTGATAGTCTGTGCTGATAAACACGATCCGTTTTCTGTAACACAAGTTGAATGCACCGTCACAAACCCAGTGAGTCTCATTGTCTAACCTTTTTCATGTCATAATTAATTATTATTATTATAACACTGGTAAGCTACTAGCACAAAACTAAAACGTAACAACTGGACAATCTTACTTTATGCTCATGCTAGACTCCCAACTTGATTAGGTGAAGTAGAAGGCTGCAGCTTAACAATTTTTGATAACTTGGCTTTTCATTAGATCTGATGAAGCTGTGTTGCCAAGTTGAGGAGAATGTATCTTAATAGAAGCAAAGTCGGGAAACACACACGAGTCCATCATGTTTTTGGAGGTGTTAGAATCAGAAGCAAATCCTTTGCGTTGGTTACTTGTTAGATGACAAGTGATACTGTTTTCTTTATAGGGTTCCTTTCCAAGAAGTAACTACTCATTCATGGTTTACTGGCCAACGACCAAACAACTTGAAGTCAGTCGAATAGAAACCCAAGACTGACCAACTGCCTAGTATCGTCTAGTGTTTACTGTTATATGTGCAGCAGTATGCAATCCAAGATGGTATATCAAAACCACATTCTGGCGACCTGTGACTGAACATAATTAAGCACTGTCAGTTCTTGTGTCCTGTAGCTTTCAGAATTTCCATGGCTACCGAAGACAATGCAATCTCTGCCTTTGCACTGCAAGTAACAAAAAAAATGGAATTAAATAAAGCCACTAAAAGCAACCATACAAGGTTTGTGGAGTGACAGTTCTTCTACAAAAGTGACATTTAACTGGGGCATTTTCTACCTTGTTTGTTCTGACTTCTGCAGAGTGCAGGTGTCCTATCACAGTTGTGATAGCTAGAGAACAGTTTTGCTCCCCTCATATAGCTCCTTAAAAGCGCTATACAGATGCTCCTTAAAAGTGCTATACAAATGCATATTCATCATTTTAAGTTTGGGTAACTCCACTGAGCTGGCCCCATATTGCTTAGCACAAGGGTTGCCAGCTAAACTCGTAAAGTAAAATATGGTCATGATAAACTGGGGAACTGCAAATAAGTGGTACCAGTGTCGAAATGTCACAGTGACTACAAGAGTTAATTTTTTCTGTAAGTTGAGTAGGTAGTATTTGTTTACTTGACCCTTCTTGGTAATCTTTTGGATCCATTAGTGATGCTCTGCAAATGTCACATACATACACACAAATGCAACAGCCCCATTTTGTTGTAAGGTCAACATTTTGTACAGGTTTTTAAATTAGTATAAGCACGTTACCTTGCTGCTCGTTCAATACTTTTAATTGTTTCTGCAAGTTTAGCACCATGTAGTCTCATCATTTCGAGATGACGCACATCTGTTGCAATCTAAACATCACACAGAAAATTTATAGCAATATGTCATATAAGCATGATTTACAATTCTTTCAACTCTAACACTGCTTGTTTAAAATATGGTAGTTACTTGGGGCATTCCTTAAGTGAAAAGCCTGGCATGGCTTTTTAGCCATGAAACAAAACTGCATGATTGATCCACAAAGGGTAGGATTGTGAATGTGTGGCTCAATTTCTCAAGGTGCTCGGAGATTCCTTTATCCTAGATCAAATGAAACTCATCATTTGTGACCATGCATGAGAAAACCCTCACAAAGTGGGGAAAATCAGAACTGGATGTGATACTGGACTGGGCCGGAATTCCTCAATAATTAGGTGAAAACCGCATGTTTCTATCACAGACAGTAAAAGGTTGCAATGTTTTGTATACGGAGTTGTCTTTGCAGCTACTTTTATGAAATCGTGAGTTAAAGTTCCCCAGTTTCACTTGACCTAAGTCACTGACTGGGGTTGTAAATGTTTATGTCAGCAGTAAATTGGAATGTATTCATATGCCTATCAGGCTGCCATCAATGAAATCTCCTTAAGCAACTGGAATTACGAAAAAACTTTAACACAAAATTCTTGTTGTTCCTTACTATTGCATTAAACGATTTCAACAGTACTTGCCTTCAGAATGTGTTCTTGCAAATTTACTTATCTGACTTTGAGGGTTTTCCTTTGCACAGTCACATTTATTTAAGTGTTTGCGTACATAAAGTAAACATTTTAAAGCATTCTGAATCAAGAGCATAGAAACTTCTCACCAGTCTTTTAATTAATCGAAGTATGATTTTCTGCTTCTTAAGGTCTGCTTTCTTCAGGGCCTCACCATAGCATTCCTGTTCAAAAGAAAGAAAGTCAATACAGAAAATCTTCAATCTAACTTTCTGGTAGTATGACTTTGCCATTTGGACATATAAAGGTTTATTAAAATGGGGCTTTTCATACTTTGGCTCTGAGCAGGCCACCTTGCTTACAAATTTTGGGCAGTTCCATGTCCACAGAAAATCGAGCACCATTACAACTAAAGTGCACAGCAATGTATGAAGTGATAAGGGCAATCTGTTCAGCATTTCTTATGTGCTGCTTGCTTAAATAATTCAGCAACCCATACATTCTCAAACCAGTTTACTTCAACAGCCGTGCTGTAAAATTCTATATCACAGACACAAAAACTTTAGAATTTATATAATAGTATTTTCTGAGTAAGTCATCAGTCCAAGTTTGTATTTTGCTGCACCTCAGATTCACATTTCTGTGTGGCTTCGCATGTGAATTTAATAATAACAGTGATCCCAACCTTTCTAATGCTCTCTGTACATTATCTGATATTCCTATACAAATGAATCTTAATGCAAAGAATGCATCACAACAGCTTACCATGTTTCTAACTGACAGGGAGTTGGCATGGTCACCTCCAAAGAACTGCAACAAGTGTGCAAGACACTTTAATGATGTTTCTGCAATGTCACCGTCTTCATGCACCAGCTGTCAACACAGAAATCAACAGCTCTGTTCATATGTCTGCATAAACCATATATTTTACTCTGTTTAACTGTGATTTATTTTTTGTTATGTATCCAGCAGGTACATGTTATACCTGTTGCTAAACTAAACAAACCATCACAACAAGAAATGGGTACCTTACAGCGAAATATATCACTTGAAAAAGCAAAACTGAAAAATTTTAACAATTTGCTGAAACATTTCTCCATTTGGAGTCCAGATTACTTTTGTAAATTAGCCTACTGATTGCGACGTGCCGTCTGTGCATTTGCAATACCAGTCGCATTAAGTGCGTGTCTGTTCATACAAGAAAAAGCATGACATGCTAATGTCATAACAGCAAATGCAACTGTAAGTAGCAGACTACAGTAACTGTACTATGCAAGCAACAGACGTTAGACAAGTGACATACATAGTGTGCAAGTACTTTAACCATAGCAAGTCCTACTTTGAGTGCACTTCTGGTGCACATGTTTATTCCAAAGTCTGGGAAAAGTTTTTTCTACAGCTAAAACTTGCCTCTTCTAATCTGCTTATGGTTGATAACGTTTCCCACTGCCAGCCTTCAATGTGCACTTCTGTATATTGTATATATTATATATAATGTATATATTATAATGTATATATGTGTGTATATTATGCAATACAAAATTTCAGTTTGTACTGCATAATATACACATTATGCAACCTAACAAACCAGATGTCCAAGTGAGACAGTGGTTGTACAAGTGACATACCAGTTGTGTAAGTGGACTGACAAATTCTGTGAAGGGTTTGTTAATCAGCAGAAGAGCTTCCGCTTGTTCTGCTTCAACTGTCACCAAGTTGTCCCCACCTCCTTTTTTTGCCTGTTTTTAAATAACACAAAACAGTCACTAACAAATGTGAACAGCTGTCCTTTGTGCACATTTGTGCTACAGACAGAAGACTCTGATCCCAAGACCAACTCTTGGAGGAATATTGAATTATCAGTGTTACATGACGGATGTACTGGAATTTGAACCCTCAATGCAGAGGTGAAACACAAAAACATTAGCAAATACTGTGTTACCAGTGGCAGATAGTTTATGCTCCAGACAGATTTCCTTTTACAAAGTTTCCATTAAACTTAAAAGAAATTCCATTTTATAGTCTGTTTGCAACTATTAATTAATTAATTCCAGCAGAAAAGCAGTTACCTCTAGAGCTCGTCTGACAACCTCCGAGACATACTTCAGGATTCCATTAAGTGTTTCCAAAAGCAACAACAGCATCGTATTAATAGCTTTGATATTTCCCGAGTTCTCTTCCGTTGCAAGACTACTAGAACTGACTTCAAGAAAGAGATAACTGAAGTGATCCACAAAACCTAAAAAAATACGACTAATAATAAAACCATTGAAAACTAATTAGAGACTAGGAACTGAAAGCAACTGTTAACCCTTAATCGACGAGAGAATTATTTCCGCCTAGGCCCCGACGACGAGCCATTTTACCGTAAAACACCCTAAGAATTAACTAGTTTTAAACTGCTGATATCTCAGTAAGTTCTTGACCTACAGATATGAGGTTAATATTCTTTAGCATTTTATCTCTTCTTCCCATCAATCTGTCTAGTTTTTGGTACAAAAATTTGTGGGGTGCTCAAAAATTGCCCCAAAACTGTACCTCAACCCATTTTACTTTTTTCATGTTCAAGCCCTATAGAAAAAAATTTTCAGTGACAACATATGTAGTGTCAGCACAAAAACTGTGCAGAAATCAATACCAGACAAAACCCAAAAGAAATTTTGAACATATCTTCATAAATGTAAGAGATACAATATTTTAGTATGTAGGCCAAAGTGGTAAAATTTGAAAGAAATATAAGAAAACCCGTGTAAAGTAAGAAGTTCTAATCTTATCATACCTTGATCACTTTTGGACATACAGACATGAGGTTAATATCATTCTTTAGCATTTTATCTCCCCATCCCATAAATCTCTCTAGTTTTTGGTACAAAAAATTTTCTGGGGTACCCAAATTTGCCCCAAAACTGTACAGTACCCGGTTTTTATGTAGCACATATTCTTCTGGACATTTATATAGTGAATTTTCATCGTAATATTTGTGGCGCATTTTCATCCGCACATTTATATATCGCATTTTTATCGCAATATTTATATAGCGCATTTTCACCTTAATATTTATGTAGCGCATTTTCATCCGAAAATTTATATAGCGCAGCACATTTTCATCCATACATTTATATAGCACATATTAATCTAAAAATCCGTGTAGCACATTTTCATCCGGACATTTATAGATCGCATTTTAATCGCAATATTTATGTAGCGCATTTTCGTCCGGGCATTTATATAGCGCATTTTTTCTCAATATTTCTGTGCTTAATTATATTATCTTGGCCGAAATGATGTCAGGTTTAAAAAATTTAGTGTCTGCGATAGGCCAAGAGCTGTCTAGCTAATAGTACACGCCCAGTGCACTTTACTGCACATTCGTCGTGGCCCCTATGTGCACTCTAGCGCACAATCATCGGTATTGGGTTAATAACATTCCTGAGAAATAAGATCTGGGGTTCATGAGGTTTTGGTTGAACCAAAACATGACTACATTAATTCATGCAGGTTGCACATATTTATCCATTCATCCAATACCTGGTCAATATTTTTTTTAAATTCCTAACTATGGAGTAAAAATAAATTGCACATACTTATCCAGGTGCACTGGAGAAAGGTCATTATTTTTTCACTGCTAGTCTATAACTAAACTTTAGTTTTCATGAATAAATTTTAAAATGGAATCAATAGGTGCCCAACCAGAAAACTGTTCAGTTTTACTGACCGTGGTCATAAAGGCTCTTCATATTGGTCTCCTTTCGAGTGACCAAAGAATTAAGAAGTCCTGCCACCTGTTGCATCGTGGAACACACTGGATTGCTCTGGTGATCCTAATCAAGACCAGAACCAACAACAAAAACGTATTCAGCCCTGATTGAATAACCTCATTTATGAAATCTCCACAACACTAACAAGCACTGAAAGCATTCCAGGCAACTTCAATTAGCAGTCATTTCTAATACTGTCACCTGTCACAAATTCGTTTTATTGGTCTTCTGCAACTGTTGTTATGGTACAATCCGTGCAAAAATAAACCAGTAAACCTGCACACTGAGAAAACCCACAGGGAGGCACTGGGTTTGCAAAATCTAATAAAACCAGCAGGAAATATGTGTAAAAATGCAGTACATACATATATGCTGACAGATTAACTAGTTCTAAACGAACTTAAATCATTCAGGTCAGTAGGGAACATCTTTGAGAGGTACTTGGAAGGTACTATCAAAATGCTGAGTTACATACATACACAATGGTAAATGATAATTAGTTTTATGACCGTGTGCATTTATGTGCACACATTTATACAAGAAAGGGCATCTGGCTGCCATGATATGCTGCTCAACAGCTGGGCAGATCTTTTTTGGGCATGGCAGCAGCACAACATAGGAAAACAAGCTGTCGAATTGTGTTTGTTCTTCGGTGCTGGCAAGAAATTAAGCATATATAAAACAAACTTTTGTACTGAAATTTTTGAATAATTTTAAAAATAAGACAAGTGCAGTAGAATAAATGACTAAGTATGTGAAGAAATGGTACTTACAACCAGAACTTGAAAAAACACGGGGACCAAGTTGAATTGCTCGATATCCCTAATACAACATTAACAACAACTCAGTAACAATGTCTCAGTAGCATCAATATGAAACAAGTACTATTCTTTCAACAAAATTCCTCACTGACACGCTGCTGGAATTAAAGGATTGTTTGCATTACAGGACATCTGGTCCAAACAATTTTGTTACATGGCTCAATGTTCTGTCAAACTCACTTGATGTACCGCGATTAAGCCCCCAAATGTGCACCCAAATTGCTTAAAAGACAGCCATTACCAGAATGCCTTTAACGGCATTCATATCTGGTGCTCTGGCCAACATGAATGCCATTCATATATTTTCCACATTTGGACAAAGGGGCTACAGAATTCACCATTGTAGATTTCAGTACTGTACCTGATAAAAGCTGGATGCTGCTCCACTAAAGCCAAGAGAAGTTTCAGCCCATGCAGTGGAAGAGGATCTTGGTCCAGCAATAGCTGCTCATACCTGGACAACACATCATTAAAAAAACATTGCCAACTGCTCCATGAGACATATGCATAAGGGTGCTTGCACAGCAAATCTCAGAAATGTGTTTACCTGTGGATGAACTTTCCATTCTTATCAAACTATACCACATCATTTAGACTACTGTGCAGCATCTTCAAGAGGTTTGCACAACAAATTATATAAATGTCAAGATAAACAACTAATTTTCTGTGTACTTTATTACAGCAGTTCTCGTTAAAAAAAACAAATTAATTAGCACTGTATTTGTGAATTACTGCTGTACCATTCCATATAGCCCACACATCAAAATGGTTTCATTGAGTGTCAGCCAAGAGGCCTTGTAATAAGCTTACTGGTCATTAATTATACACCTTATGCAACATAATGGTCTGTTAGGTCAGTGAGTTTGGTCTCTAACAGAAATGTTGCAGGTTCGCGCTTCAGAAGTGGGTTACATGTAATGACTCTGGGCAAGCTGCTCATGCACACATCCCTCTGTCGCTACTCACCGCACAGTATCATCTGGTACTGACGAAAAATAGGAAGTAAAGGGCAAGCCCTGTGATACACTGGCCTTGGGATTCATCCATTGCCAGCTCAGGGGCCAAAGAACAGAAAACGAGTGTCTCAGCCAAGGTCTACCTGGGACATGGAAACTTTACCTTCTTACTTAGCAAAGCCATTATTGCTGTTTGTTGCAAGTGCTAAAGAAAAGAAGTCTGTATCATAGTATATGAGTTATCTTTGCTAATCACATACTGTGGTAGGAGAGACTCGGTTACTAGGTGATGAAGTTTCTTTGTCAGCAGCTGAATCTGAGCAGAATCTGGTGATTCCTGATTAACAAATACGGCAACAATCTCGGAAAACAGTCGGAGAGATGATGTACGAGTCTCACCTGAATGACAGGTAAAAGCACAATAAATAAGAATTAAAGTCTGATAAACATTCAGCACAACATTAACTTTTCACACAGATAACAGCTTATTTGCACAATCTTGCATCTGGTTTCAGAGTTCAGCTGAGGTCACATGCAAGACAGAAATGATACCAAGCCATACAACCCTCCAACACACCAGAAATTATCCAAAGAACAGGAAGATGAGACTTTAAGCAGAAAGACTTGTGAAAATAATTTACTCCTGCCTGCATAACTTATTCGTCACTCTCGTCACAAAACTTATCCTTGTATGTTTATGTTTATCAAAGCAATTATATAGCACCTTTAAGAACCTCACAGTGGCCTTCAACACCAAAATCTCTTCCATATGAAAACAAACTTGCGATATGGTAGTCAACTGGTCAAGCAATTGCCTTGTAAAGCCGAGTGTGTGGTTTCAAGCCTCCCCTAAGACTGTTATAAATAAGAGACCTTGAGAAAGTCCTTAACATGCAACTGCTTAGCACCACTGATCAACATTATTTTAGACTGATGCTATATAAATATAATAAAAGAAAAGTTTAAAATAACTGCAAATTGCCATCATTGCATACCAGCACAGTTGGACACCAGTGCAGCCAGAGACGGCAAAAGGCGATCAATAACAACAGTTGCATAGTCAGTTATGTTGTTTGAATGCTGGACAACATTTTCAGTGATAGCAAACACTGTGTGGATGAACTCCTCTGTTCCCAGAGGACCTAAACATAGCAAACGTAAACAAAAATTAAAATAAACAGACACCTGTTGTATTATTAAGTCACCGCTACTGCTAACGAGATTTAAATAGGTAGCACACCAAGACACCATCAAATTTACTCATTGTACAAGTCATTTATCAATTCAGCAAATAGTACACAGAAGAATTTGCTGCATTTTTAAACTCACACTTCAGAATACACTGGACAACAAATTTTTACAAAAGTCATGTTACTGAAATGAAATTAGTCAGTTCTTATCAATTTGTATGTGCTGAACACGAATATGACAGTGAAAATGCCGAATTGGCTCTAGTTTTTTTGTAATCTGAAATGAAGTAATTTTATATCGCACAATGCATGCCAATAGTGATACACTTACAGTTAATATTTGTAAAAACCAGGTCATAGACTAGTTCTTAGATTTTTTTGCCTGTCTCTTGTACAGCTGTTCGGGAGCATCTCTGCGGAGTGTCCAGCAGTAGTCAGCCAACATTGTAGTGGACCATTTTCCCTGGTACCTTTGCTCCATTGTTGCGATATCTTGATGAAAACGTTCGCCATGTTCGTCACTAACCATACCACAGTTGTCAGGGAAGAAATCCAGATGGGAATGAAGGAAATGCATCTTCAGAGACATATTGCAGCGAAATTTCTGGTACTGCTTGAGCATGTCTTCTACTAGTTCCTTGTAGTTTTCTGCCCTAACATTCCCCAGAAAGTCTGTAGACACTAGACGAAAAGCATTCCATGCTTGTTTCGCATCACCCTCCAGCAAGTTGTTGAAGCGGTCATCTTTGAAGAGTTCTCTAATCTGAGGACCCACAAAAACTCCCTCTTTAATCTTTGCTTCGCTGAGTCGAGGGAATTTTTCATGCAGGTATCGGAAAGCTGGCGAAGTGCGGTCCATGGCTTTCACGAAGTTCTTCACCAAACCTAGTTTGATGTGAAGGGGTGGTAGTAGGATTTTGTGAGCCTCGACCAGAGCTGGGTGCTGGATATTCTTCTGTCCAACTGCCATGTTTTGTCTGGGAGTCCATTCCTTCCGCACGTAGTGCAACTCTCTTGCTCGGCTATCCCACTCACACAAGAAACACATATATTTTGTATATCCTTGCTGCAGTCCCATTAAAATGGCAACTACCTTCAAATCACCACACAGGTGCCATTTGTACCTGTTATAGTCAATGGAATGCAGTAGCTGTTTTAGGTTATCGTATGTCTCTTTCATGTGGACAGCATGCGCTAATGGAATAGATGGAAGACGGTTTCCATTGTGCAAAAGCACAGCCTTAAGACTCAGTGTTGAAGAGTCTACAAAGAGTCTCCATTCTTGTGGGTCATGAGTGATCTGTAAGGCATTCATGAGGTCGTCAATATTGGAACAGAATACCAGATTACCTTCCTTCATAAAGAAAGGTTCCAACTGCTGATGGCGCTTTCTATATGAAGTAATTGTGACATCTTCTTCTAGAAGATTCCATTGTTGGAGTCTTGATCCTAGCAATTCTGCCTTGTTTTTGGATAAGTCCAAATCACGAACAAGGTCATTTAGTTCTTCCTGTGTTATTCTGTGTGGGGTTGATGATGCACCACAGTAAAAATCGGGATCACTGCACGCTGACGGACCAGGAGAAGAACATGTCGGCTCACCCTTGTCCTCATCAGATGAATCAAGGAAAATATATTCTGCTGGAGGTTCTGGAATAGGAAGTCCATCACCATGTGGAACTGGTCTCAATGCTGACGGAATGTTTGGGTAGACTATTGTCGACTTCTTTTGCTTCGTTATTCCACCGGAAAGAGGAGGAACCAAGCAGAAGTAACAGTCATCTACGTGGTTGCTTTGCTCTCTCCACACCATGGGAACTGCAAACGGCATTGATGGTCTTTTGCCATTCAACCACTGTGAAAGCTGTGTTGTACATGTAGCACAGTATATATGCGGGGCCCATGGCTTGTCTTGGTCACCAACCTTGCATTCGAAGTAAGCATGATATGCCTTCTTGACTTGATAAGTGATACTTTTCTTCTGGTTGGCAAATGTCACTTCCCCACAAATGTAACAAAAGTTGTCCACAGTATTTACGCACTTCCGAGGCATTACTGTTCTGTATTGTATCTAAATGGATAAAGTAATAATAGTTTTATAAAACAGTAACTTAAACTGTCTCGCACAAAGTCTGTAATATTGTAAATGCTCAACCGTTCCGACTACTGCTGACGTCATCTTACGTCAGCAGCCGACTGGCTGTAGTTTTACATTGCATCAGAAAATGACGTAATCAACTGTGCATGATGTGTCCATGATGGGATTATGCAATGAGGTGGAATATTACATCATTCTAGACTTATTTAGGATATTGTCGCAGTCCTACTGCATAAATTTACATGGTGAAACATAAAAAATGAACTATATGAAATATTTTCAAAACGAGAGCCAATAAAAAATTTTATGGTTATATTCGTGTTCAGCACACCAAGATGCTACACATTAGGGCCTTTTCCAGTCAGTAACGATTTCTATGTTGACCAGTGATATCGGCTCCTATCTGCGGAAGCATGGTCCCAAGCCTGAAGGATCATTCGGCTCAGGTACAAATATGGCCACAGCAATCAACAAGAGGATACTGTCTTTGCCTCAAATTTAGAGCAATTACATTGGAATTACATATATTATATCAAAGATGAGTAACAAGTAAATACTGCCCATCTTTGCCCAGCAACTGCACCAGAAGAGCCAGCAGATTTGCCCTCATATGAGAAGAGTGGTTTCTTGGCCCTGAGAGGCCCCTAAAATTTCCAGTACTCAAACCATTTCCTTGTGGCACTGGAACTAGTGTTGAACATTGTACATATATCTCAAGCAGAAGCAACTAAGCATGTTGACTTCAGTACAGGCAAGATGGATGTAAACTATGAAGCAGATGACACCAATCAGAAAAGGCCAAAATGTACAATCCAGTTTATCTGAACAACATTGCCAAATCAAAATGTGCAAGCCTATTCACCAGTAAAAATGCAATCTGATGGAAATTGAATTCACAAATCAGAAAGCTACTACCTGGTAGGTAACAAACAACATCAACTAGATTAGCACAAATAAGGAGTTGAACAAAAATGAAAGAAGGTAACTAAAAAGCAGCTAACATATTTTATTAGATGATATATGACAAATGAAGAAAAAATTTTAAATCTGCATATGTTAAACTCCTCTATAAAAGGTTCTATAAATACTTTTTCAAATTACAATTATAATTAATTTAATGGATTAGCATAGAAATGCTAAGAGAAGGAGCAACCCATAAATTAGAATGGCAACTGGACATTGTGAATATCTTGCGGTCAAGTGAAGTCAGTTAAGAAATTCCCACTGCTACAAACATTATTATTACAGTAATTAGAAAGTTCTATAGTGTCCTGTGGCTAAATCACAAGGCATCAACTGACAGCGAACCAAATTCATCCCGTAGTCAGGTCAATACTAGGTCACTGGGCCAACACAGCCTGTTACCACTCTGCGGTTGGCAAACGAGTATCAGTGCAAGTAGGCTAGTATGGAGCATACGATAGTAACTGAAGAATATAGTGATGAAGTAAAGTTTAGATACTGCCACAGGTTAATCAAGAATGAATATGACAGACTATTATAAATTAATTTAATATCGCAGAACATCAAAGATTCAAACAGAATATGAAAGAACAATACAAGTAAATGGAAAATAGCAAATTAAATTGCCTACTTTTCTTAAGCCTGCCAGGATAGGATAATATAAGACTGAAGCAAACTTGCTAATAAAAGTACCAATACCAAAGCGCTCTTGATAAAGCTGCAAGCACACTTAAATATATTGTCAATATATTATATACCAAGTTTTGACGATGCTGGTCACAAATGGAAGATGAATCACCGAAGTCAAATTAGAAGCAAGAAAACAGAGCAAAATAAAACATTCAGATGACACAAAATCAAAATTCAGTTTGGTGCACATATTGTATGCCCTGCAGAGGTCACGTTCAAATCATCAGTTTGCTCCGATTCAATTCCTGCATGAATACTTTTAAGGTTTAAGTCTCCCTTAAAAAGCACAGCTACTACTTTACCTACACTGAACATACAACAGGGCATATGGAATCATTGACAGATTACAACTCAACTGATGCCTTTACCATATCATGATGCAAAAGTACACTCCTAAAATATGATGCAGCATGTAAAGTGTCAAGATGTAACAGTTGCCTGATTACTACTTAAGTTACAATCCTGTAATGACTCACACATGTATTAAACAAGTACAATAGTCACTAATTAGAAGTGTTATTCGTATCGTGGACCGTACCTGTTGCCGAATGGATCTGAGTGGTTCCAGTTTCTATGCCCAGAACATGACCAAGAAATGAAGCCAAATTCTTCATGAAACTTTCTGAAATAATCTTTGAACGAAATGCCTACACAAGCCAATCACATATATGTGACACAAACAGATAAAATAATCATGTGTAAACAGTATTTGCAAACCTTAAGCTGGAGAAAAGTGGATTCTGGCCAGAGCAAAAACTACTTATATAAATATGTATTTAACAATGCTCTTACATACAGATGAAGGCATGTTAATTGTGTTTGAGATTTGTTAAAAGCACTATAAATGTTCAGAAAGTCAGATACTTATCACACCAGCAATTTCTGCATACAAACATACACACTGAAGAACATTTGCAGAGGCTTCTGTTTTGAGGTCAGACGTGTCCCTGGGTTTTCATAAAGTAACGCCAGATAAAAGCAACATTACACGACATTATATTACACATACACACATTCTACACAGAATACAGTTACATATTTAGTAGGAAAGGTTTTTAATGTTTTATGAAAGAGAAGCAGATCTGCAGACCGAGCTGGCAACGAGGTGCTGAAGAAGCGCAAGGAGTGGCAGGGAGCTTCTGAGCTGCTTGACTTGAAGCGATGACGGGTGTTTGCGGCCAGACGCGCTGTCCAAGGCCGTCAGTAGCTCCTCTGCAACCAACACACAACGTAGCTCCATAAAGAACATAGAATGGTCTTTAGTCCTTATCTACCTGCAGGAACATTGGTGAAAATGCACAGCTGTGCTATGCATATCTGTGTCCATTTCTTATATTTATATAGAGCCATTATCTGATGTCAAGGACTTGCTCAAAAATCCTTACACAGTGGCCATCAGAGGGGAGGCCAAAATCTGCACACTCTCCATTACAAGGCAGGTGCTCAATCAGTTGCCATATTGTCCGAGCACAAACATTTAAGCAAGTGTACTGCGTAAGTTTGTATATAAGCTTATGTATACACCGGACCCTCACTACAACACGGGATTTGGGATCCACATTAAGTACCACATTGGCAGTGGCCCCGTTAAACTGAAATATTTTGCGACCATGTACGAGTCTATGCAGCTGTGTATTTGCAGGCTGTAGTGGGCTAACGAGGCCCATTAGAATTAGGTATGGTCATGAAAAACGAGTCTCCAAGATACTCGCCACGGGCATCATGCACTTGTAAAGGCTGGCAGAAAATTCTGCTTAATTCGACTGCTATCTATCCACATAAATTGATGAGCCGTCAAAGAAGTGTTAAGATCAGATTAGACAATCGATATTAACAAAATTACTTTTCATTCTGATATCATCTTGGTTCTTTTCCAATTACTGTGATTTTATTTCAGAGTGATGGTCAATTGATGTCTGGTGAACAGAAATCTTAAGATTAGATTAAACTTCAAAATCAGGAAAGGCCAGCCCCAACCCCAAACCTAAAACTGTTCATAAAGAACTTCTGAGCCTTTTTGGAGCCTCAATTCTTCCATGATGTTCTTCTGTTAAAACTGAAGATATTTTAAGTATGCTTGTAAAAATCCAATATTATACTTCAGGACAAAACTCCAGACAGGACTTGTACGTACTAGAAACCTGTGGCACGGCATCCACCATCTCCAACATAAGCAGATCAAGGCACCGGCTGAGATATTCTGTCTGTTCAGTGCTGTCTATCTTTCCAACTGCTTGCTTTCTCCTATCACGTTCCATGTACATGACGAGCCTACAGCAGAATGCAATACAACGTCACTTTCCACAGAATGCAATATATTTAGCATGACGTAATTACTGCTGGAAAATCGACCTAAATGGCTGTCATTATTCCAGGCTTCTCATTCCAATGAATTTCTGACTCCAAACATCAAAATCAAACTTAGTTAGATTTAAGTGTTCTTCACAGGCATGATAATAGATATCGTTATATTGATATTCTCTCTCAAAAAAGGCTGCATTTCAATTCCCTTCAAAGCCCAGGGACAGCTTAATGCAAATCAGGAACAAAGACAACATACAGAGAGATAAACCAACAACTAAACATCTGAAAAACAGATCAAACCAAGCTTCCTATTTAAAAGCTTCAGTTGTATTCACTTCCCAGTACATGTGCTATCACATAAAACATAGGTTCTTTAGACACCATATAAACAGCCACTGATACACATGGATGTTATCTATCAGATTTCAACAGGGCTTCTCCCAAAGCTTACGTTGTTTGACTACAACCTCGTTTGAAGCGACCATTGACTGATGCCTTATGCATTAAAATAATGGTGCCATAGAAGTCGTTAGATTAGACAAGATACAAGTCTACAACTTTTGCAATGAAACTTTTGTTTTAAGAATCCTGTGGGTCCCATAAAAAATTAATATCGACTGTTCCTGTGGAACACCAACCTGTTCTGGCAAGCAAACAACAGTGAATCATTGTTTCCGGTGACAATGGCAAGAATAACAAGAAAAGCCTTTGCACGAATAACGACAGATGGACTCTCCAATAGTCGCATTGCCTGATGCATTAACTCCTGACCAAATCAACAAAATTTTCAGTTTATTTATCCAATAAATGGATGTTTTATCATCATTATCATTTACCACAGGCTGAAGGTCCTTAGATTACTGCACATAATCGTTTCCCCTTAAACCTCCATGTCATGCACCACCATGGTCAAGTCAAGACATGCTTATTTACTTATATTAAGAAATTTTGCAAAGCCACAGCAGCTGATTGTTTGAACTTGTCAGTCTTTTGCCATAGCACCCGGTGTTCAAATCTTGGTTCAATAACAAACAAAGTTCAGCATTTAGAATGAAGGTTGTCCTGCTGCTGCTGCTGCATGGCTGCTGTGAAGTATACTCTTCAGCAGAAGAACTTTTACAACAGGACCACACCTTGAGGACTGTCGCTGGTGGAGGAATATAAGACAAGGTCCGAACACTTTGGTCTAATGACCACATTTGATAAACTGCAAGTGCTGCTAAATTTTACTTTCAGAAACATCCATTTCCAAGAATTTTTAACACAACCGACCACTTAACACAGCTGAACTGGTTTGGGATACAGAACAACACAAAGCCTTAGAATCAGTTAATGTCACAACTAAAGATCTGGAAAAGGACTTTAAAGTAATTAATACCAGAATTAAGCAAGTGAATGCATATAGCACAAAATGACTGGGAGAGCAAAAGAAACATTTTTTAACCTTGTCCTGGACGATTCTCGTTTGTTTTGTGGCATCCGACGTGATCAAAGCAGCTAGCATTGTGACGATCGCTTGCTGAATCCTACTGACTGGGATGCTAAGAGCCGAAAGTAGTTTCTGCAGACCTACTTTCTCGATCACATTTTGGACGATCACTGGTGAAAGCCTTGACAGCCTTGACAGCGTCTAATAAATAATTTTAAAAACATTAAATTGTAAGATTACAATCACACCAATGAAATATGCTGTCACACCACAATGTCTTTAAGACTTAGCCAGAAGAAAGGACCAATGCCTGAGACCTAAAAGAGTGACTTGCACCCTGTTACCTTTACATATCAAACAGTTTTAGGTAGAAATAAAATGCTACGAGAACTTACTGAGAGTGACGTAATACGAAGCATATCACCAGTGGCATGTGTGAAGACATGCCACAGCTGCAAGGCCACTTCATTCACAGCAAATTTCTATCATAAAACACAAGCACATCATCACAGACAATAAATCTGTTTAAATAGGCAACAAATCTAATGAATAATAAATTATAATTATCTTCCACAGCCTGAGGACATATACAGGGTAACCAGATTTCAAATTCAACCATATGTCACTTCATTTTCATGCATTCAGCATCACCATTAAACCACACATGTTTAAAGCTCAAAGAATTATGTTCCCAACTGTAAAATTATGTTAAAAAGACGCTTGTGTTATAAGAAGGGTCTGGTGTGCATATAATATATACATCCTAGTGCCTTTACGAAATTTTTAAAAGATGCCACATAAACAGTCACATGGATACATACATAAATACATATCTGCATCTACACTATACTGGTATACATATCTACACTGTACACTGACATACGCTGCCTCTAATTCAAGTTTGTAGTCTGGTACATAAATCTCTTATTATATTGTCAAACATGTACCCTGAACCCTTCATACAAAGAAATATTCACCTGTGAATGTTGTCCTAGTTTTGTTGCAATGTTCTCGATGATCTTAACAGCCAACTGGTGAGTCACAGCCTCTTCCTTTTAAAAAATACAAAAAAGATCCGTAAATATGTTCCAGATTAAAATTTGACCCCTTTACCTGTTACTACCAGTAGCTTTTCTCACCCCTGATTACCATCATAACTGGAAAAATCTTAAGAACAGAATAATTATTGAACCACTACCCATAACTAAATACATTTTTATGGTCCAAAGTAAATGCCAACAGCAAATTAGGTCTTTAGAATGTAAAGAACAACTGCAAAGAGGCTAGGCTAGTATGTAAAAGTAGAGTTGTTATCATTATTCATTTCAAGGTAAGCCTGACTGTGTGAATTGTGAAAGTCACGCTAAATGTTACACTAAACTCGCATTCATGGGTGATCCATAATAAAAACTTGGAGATTCAAACTCTTAAACTCACCTGTCAACTGGCCACTGTGAACACAACATATTTCAAGGAAGCAATGTGCAACGTGCTCACAATATATCACATATTCACTGCCTTCCAAAATACCAATTAGGCTCTCAATTCCATGAACCAGACGGAACCAGCACTTTGTTTGTTACCATTGCTCTCTGAAGGTGGAATTCTCTGAATTACAAAATTTAAAATCTTTGACTTTCTTTAACAGAAACTCAACTGATGGTGTAAATATTAAAAGCAGGTACCTTTCCATTTAGAGAAATTTACAGATAGACTTACAGTTTCATTCAAACATCTCATCACCAGATTGTAGGTAAGAGAAGAAACTGACCAACTTTCCAGAGAACAACGTTTTACTTCCTCCTGTTTCCCAAAAAGATAAAGAACCATTTACACATTAAACATTGTCTGCTGCCAAAAGCTACTACAATTCTCATACCAAAAGTTGCTATAACTCTTAAGCAACATAAAAGAATACAGTTTAAGACATATAAAACCATATCATTCAGCCAGAATTTCATTGAGTTGAGACAAACTAAAGTCAGTTTCATCTGCTCTATTAGTCTGGTTCTAAATATATGTAGTGTGGGCAAGAAAGCACGTCATTTTCTTACCTCTGTTCCTGATTTTAAAATCTGATCAAAATATGTGTTCAATAAATTGTTTTCTACCTTAGCAATGCATTGGCTCTCCCTGCCTGACCCCGAATTCTGACCTGGCACCGAAACCAAGTGAACTTGCGCACTTGATTAGATATGGCACCAATGAACAAGCTGGTCTCCCTGATAGTTTGCGGTGCTAAGGAATTTAAAGATTTCTATTACATGACATAGGCACAAGAACCCTTCAGACAAACTCAAATGAGATAGCATTTAAATATTCAAGTACTACACGAACACTAAATAAATGATAAATGTTTTAAGAAAAAATTGTTATAAAAAGCATAATTAGATTATACTTATAATGACGCTGTAATTTTTGAGTTTCGAACCCGAAAACTCAAAGCTGACCTGAGCTGCTACAAGATAGAGAAGTTCTCCAAGTGCTGGCAAAACGGCTACTTTGATCTTGGTTACACGAAACCCATCTCTGGCCACTTCTGTTAATATGGATATTACCTGACAACACAGTTATGCAAATCACAAAACTTTCACTATGCAATGGCTGAGGAGAAGAATGACAACCTGTCCTAAACTCTTCTGAAATTAAAAAAAAATCAAACAATATTTGACAAAATAATTTCATAAATTAGTTGGAAGATGCTTGAGAAATGAAGTAAGAGATACTTAAATGGTGTTATGCTAAGTGCCTTAATACATGCATACATACATACTTACTTAAGTCCCACAGCACACCGACTGGGCACTTACGTAGCACCTTTCAGGAAACTCTCAAACAAACTAATCTGGTCATTTATATATGACTTTCAGAAAACTTTCAAAGAAACTGCATACATAACTATCTAACAGATCTATATAAGTACAACTTGCAGTTGAACAACAATTCTAAATCCATAATCAACCCACTTCGCTAATGTTAGCTGACTGATCGAGTTCAGTGACATTGTTGGCTACTGTTCCGATGATAAGACCCAGTCTAGAC
This sequence comes from Norana najaformis, assembly GCA_964023275.1. Lineage (NCBI taxonomy): Eukaryota > Metazoa > Annelida > Clitellata > Crassiclitellata > Hormogastridae > Norana > Norana najaformis. The sequence goes on from OZ029922.1 coordinate 13,964,053, forward strand.
TTTCTATAAACAAACACAAAGGCAAAGGTAAGCCAGGAAAAACATAAAGATACTTAAAAGGTGCTGTACTAAGTGTCTTGACACATATACACATACAACACAAACAAGTCACAGACTTCAGCTCAAAATGGAACAACTGAAAAATCTTTATCGAAATTACTTAAACCCTTTTTCAGGTGATCATTGTGCAAAGCATCCAAGTTGAACCAGATTAAAGCTAAAAAACCAGCCAGATGAAGTGAATATCATCTCAGAATGTGGTTGCTGTAAATTGCAATGGTGACTTGGACCTCTTAAAGAAATGCCAACATTACTAGCTTAAGTGGGAGCAGAAGGAATTACATAATGTAACTGAGACTGGCAAGAGCACAGGATTAAAGGGCAGAACTACTTATACACAGGAAGAAGTGAATGAAGCTCTGAAAAGGGTAAAGGGAGGCCAAGAAGGACGGTGTCTCAAATAAGGCAATTCTAACAAGATTAAAGCATTAACAAATAAGCAGACCTTGTCAGTCAAGCAGGGAATGAACAGAGCCAACAGACTACTGTTCCGAGTTCATGCAAGAAAAACTTGAAGCATACTTATTATCAAAACATGGCAGGGATATCCAGCAAGGCAAGGAAGGCAAAGTATGTGTAAACTCAGACAGAGACCCAGATAAATGACAACATACAGGTAGGTAGAAAATAAGACACATTCAAACATTTAATTGTGCCTTCCAGAAGCACCACTGATGAGCGTCCTACAAACACTGCTATATAAATATCATATTAGATTACTCAGTGCTTACAGTATGTTAAATAATGACTGGTAATAAAGACTTGACCGCTTACAATTCCATCTGCTGTGTATCCTTGACCTGTCTGCTGAGGAGGGTTAGGACTCCATGTCGCACAAGTGCGTTGGCTATGTAACTGTTGGAGCAGATGGTGGCTATGTAGTTGAAAAGCTGGATCTGCCTCTGAGAAGGAGGTCCCTTCTCTGTCACACTCAAGCTGTCCATTATAGTTATGAAGTGCTTTTCCTGATCTTGGATTGACATAGATATCAGTTTCTCAGCTGTTGTTATACAAACACAGTTGCACAGCAGTTAAAAAGGATGAGTGATATGTAGAAGAGTGGCATGGAATGAATGAACTGGAAACCAACCTCCCTTTGGACTTGGTTTTGATGCCCAATCAGTCAATCCATTGGGCACTAGACACTGGCACCACAGAAGTCACTTGCTACTATTTCAATTTTTGACACTAGGCACACAGATAAAGTATTCTTGGCTGCAAGTAGCAATACACAACTACATATGTTGAAAATGGATCCAAGATGTTGCTTAGATATTCATAAAATTTAAGAACATATTGGACAGCAAATAGTTACCTGGATCAAAACCTTCATCAGAAAACTGCATTGTATTAAGCAATAATTTAGCGTAAATTATGCCTTTACTTAAAAAAACGATTAACAGATCATGAAAAGAATTACCTGGAAATGGAGGTACACTCAAGGCTTTTGGATCATATTTGAAAGAAATCTTTTGAGATTGCTTACAAATAAAAAGCAAAAAGAACAGAATTTTTAAATTACCAGCTTAATGCCACAAACAAAAAACCTCATATGAAATAAATTACCAGCTTAATACTACAGACTAAAAAACCTCATATATAATAAAATGACCCAAATTAAAATACCAGCTTAAAACCACAAATTAATAAACCCCATATGTAATAAAATGACCCAAAGTCACAGGCTTCAAAACTCAAAATGGAAATTATGTTATCACTGTCTTCAGTTGAAATAACAGACTCTCATTCTGCCTTTTGGTATGTTCACATTTCACTCCTATGGTGCCAAACAACAATGTTAAAGGTGCCATTTTAATTAAATAAATTATTTTTCTTATGTAATACAATACTTAAATAAACAAACAAGTTATTTGAAATGAGTGAAATCGTTACAAACTCCATAATAATGTTGTTCTTTAATTAAAACAAATACCAGATAAGTCAGCGCGTACCTTGGCAACATCAATAATTGGTGTAACTAGGAAATCAGTTGGGTGGAAAACAAGAGACGAGATGTCATTGCGATCATCGCAGTTGTCCGCGGGCAGCCTTCTCGTGCTGGACATAGCACCTGGTGGCATCTTCTGAGGAGATGCTGACGTCAAGTGTTCATCCACAACCGTCTCATCCTCTATCCCAGCAGTACACGGCCTTGCACTGAATGCCATCAACAGAAAATGCAGCTGAATACAACCCAATAACTGTCCTCTGTATTCAAGCAAGTACACACTGGAAAGTGGTTCTAACGTGCACCATAATCACATGAAGTCTGATACAGTGCGGCCAAGGATATGAAATCAAGCTTTAGAACACGAGCTGAACTGGTGGCCCAAACAAAGGCAAATTGATTTATGATCCTTATTCTCATGCATAACTGTGTGGCCAGTTGTGCTCTATCCTTTGAAGCCATGTATTTCAGTGTCATCTGTACCTGGCCGAAAATCACTTTGTTCTGCAGTGCAAGGTAAATTGGTTGTTCCGTATCCTGTACCTGATAATGCAACATAGCCGCTTCACCATATCTGGCCCTTCATTCTGCAACACGTTGCCATGCAACTTGCAACGTGAGCTTCTTGTCCTTCCTCTGCCTCTATTTGGCCAGCACCTGAAGACCATTCTACTTGATCTTTGTCTCCTGCTCAGTTTTCGAGCACCTCTGAAGAGTTTTCTTGAAGACCTTCTAAATGTGCTAATTACAATATGATAACTTCATCGTACCACAGTCTCATTACAGTGCAGTACTTCACATGGTACCCAAAAGTAATAATATATTTAGGTACTTCAAGAACGCCTCAGAGGTGCTCAAAGGTACTAATATATTTAGGTACTTCAAGAACGCCTCAGAGGTGCTCAAAGGTACTAATATATTTAGGTACTTCAAGAACGCCTCAGAGGTGCTCAAAGGTACTAATATATTTAGGTACTTCAAGAACGCCTCAGAGGTGCTCAAAGGTACTAATATATTTAGGTACTTCAAGAACGCCTCAGAGGTGCTCAAAGGTACTAATATATTTAGGTACTTCAAGAACGCCTCAGAGGTGCTCAAAGGTACTAATATATTTAGGTACTTCAAGAACGCCTCAGAGGTGCTCTGTCAGTCGTGGGCATTTTTCCCAAGAAAACTGGCAGTTGTAAACTCATGGAAATTATCCATCTGGCACACAACAGCAATTTTTTTCTTATAGCAAGTATTGTCAGTGTACTAGGGTTACTGAAAGCCCAAAACAAAATATATAAACTTGATACCTGATGGTGAACAAGACTTGAGGCTCACGGTCAGCTAAGTCAGGTCTCGGTAGCTGCAAGGTTGTCATGACTTCTGCACAACAACATCGTGTGAAAAGTGTCACTTGTAATTAACACTTGATATTAACTGTTGATAATAAGAAGAAAAATAATTATAGTATTCTTAACCCACAGTGGAAATGATCACTCAGAAGTTTAACAAATTTTGGAGATCAGTAATGGCACCTAAAATGGGTATGTCTCATCAAATAAATAATAATAATAAAAATTAATAACAAGGAAAACAATAAAATTAATAACAATAAAAATTTAGTGCTCCAGATAATGCTTTTACTGTATGCTCAGATATTGCTTTTAAACTCACCCTATGATCTTAACTAATAGGCTATAAATTAAATTGAAATATATAATAATAAAATAAGAATAACACATCTGTAATAACAATGAAATGGTTCAACTGACGCGGCACGATAACTAACCATCGCTAATGTCTTGTTGTCCGCCATCTGTTTCATCCGACATCGTTTTACGGCCAGTCTGTCCACTGACATTGGTCTTCGATGCCTCATCACCAGCAGCCATACTCATCTGAAGTGGGAAGTTAGCAACACTCTGACGAAAGCTCTGCCTCACATCTGACTGCATCGTCATATCATCCGTTGTCAGATGACTGAGCTCTCCCTGCCAAAAAGGATGCATAACTAGCTGCGGCCAACCGATACGCTTTTTCGAGTCCTTTTCCAGAAGACCATCAAGCAGATTCTGAAACTCTGGCGAAGGCTTTCCGGAATTTACACGTGAACCTAACAAAGCAGCAACATATCCACTGTTAACTCAACTAAATTTTGTCATGTGGAAAGTTTCTGTGCATAAATGCCTCTGTCACCAAGTAGATAACAATACTGGCCATGGCACGAGCTGGGAAGAAAGCTGCAAGACCTACACAGCAATTCTATACCCAAGATTTATGTAAAGCACATGTAAAAGTAAATGCTTTCCAAACACTCCACTGTGGAACATGAGAAACATTATTCCACAACTAAAGGCACAATGGATATGCAACTAATCCAAGGCCATTTACTAGACGGCACATTGATGCAGCCTCCAAGAAGCCCCCTAAGTCACTTATGAGAAGAATAGGGGAAGAAGAGAAGGTGAGACAGAAGAAGGAGCCAGTTAACAGTTCGTCAATTTCTTAGAAACATACAATGATCAAGTGTGATCATTTGGTATGTCTGTGCGTTCTATCCTTGAGGCCAAACAAAATCGTTACTCGCTCCATCAAACATTTTCTCTGCATTTACCTCCTCCTGCTCCTCATTTTCCTCCCCTCAACTTATTCTTCTTACTCTTCCATTTTGTTACCTCCTGATGCGATTATAATGCAGGGAGACAATTTTTCAATCTAGTGGTATCTATCAATGAACATAGATAATGATGAACCTTTGACTCTTGGTGGCACGAGCTCTTTGCTCAGGATTTTCTTTCTCAGCTGCTGAAAATCTTCAGCCAAAAATGGAGGATGCCCTGCCAGAAGCAAATTAACGCAAACCTATTACACATAGCAGTAACTTGTTCAGGATCATGGTTTTCTGGTCGCCTGGCAGCCAGTGCACAAATTAGTACAGTACCAAAACCATTCTACTCTAGCTTTCTACACAGGCCAGTTACGTAAGAACAGTTGAGAACAGTCTATTTTTACCTTACCGCTACAACATAGCTGATCATTGTTTTAATTACTGCATTAAGAGATCATTAAATACACAGTCAAACAATTAAGTAGAAACCAACAATTAAACTGTAAAGCCTGTCACAAGATCCCAATGACAACTGGACCACTGACTGATGCCTATTTAGTTAAGATAACAGCAATAAAGAAGTCTCAACCTTAAAACAAATCCATTCACAAGGCGCTAGTTTGAAAACTTGCTCAAAGTATGTAACCACCAAATGACAAAAAAGATGAAAGGAAATGTAAACGTCATCAAGCAACTTTGACTAGTTTTCGATGGGTGTTAAGGTAAGATAATCATCTCTGATCAGTCAGATTTCGATCGGGCTCTTTCCACTGTTATTACGAATTTTGACCACAATCTCACCTGAAGTGACCATCAACTGATGCATTGTGATAACAGCTCTGCAGAAGTCATTAGCTTAGAACTGTTCATTTATTACCATATAATGCTTCATTAAGATAGTTTTCTTGAAGTGGTAAAGTAAGGTAAGATAATTAATCAATCACCTATTAAAATATAATGCTCAATTAAGATTACAATTACAATCACAACCACAGTAAATGAGCAAATCTCATCTGCTTGCACCCAAGACCAGTTGCCGATGCATAATGGGTAAAACTGAATTTACAAATCTCCATAAAACTGAAGAAAGCCATCAGATTCCTGTGATCTAGGCCCAGACAAAAACAGCCACCTGTAAACATTTCATACAGAACACAACCAAGGGACCAGAAGTCACTGGCCATTGACGGATCTTCTCCGTTTAAGAGTTCAGGTGCCATGTAGTTTGGTGTTCCTGCAGAACAGTCAAATATAAAATAGAACAGTCAAATATAAAATAGAACAGTCAAATATAAAATAGAACAGTCAAATATAAAATAGAACAGTCAAATATATAATCAACAAAACAACAGAAACAAATTCGGAAGAGCTGGGATTCCAGCAGTTAATAGGCCAGAGGGCTGTACTGTATTCTAAGAGAAGAGGTAGGTATTGCATTCAAAGGCTAGATGTTGATACTGTACTCTAAGGCCAGAGATTGGTGTTGTATTTTAAGGCCAGAGGATTGTACTGTATATTCTGTTGAAAAACTACACAGATGTAATGCCAGCATCTGAGATCTGTAGATAAACTAAGCTCTCAAAAATCATGCTTACAAATCAACAACCAACTGAAAATTAACTAAAAAACTTGTTCTGTGCTGCACCTTGGTTTAGAAAGGATGAAACATTAAAAAATGTAAGTCTAAATATAAAACAACAAGTTTCCTAAGATTATTTTGCTCACAACAATTCCATTATCTTTTGATTTTACCCTTGTTGTAGTGAAATTAAAAATCTCTTAAAAATTCCCAGTCATACTAGAGTTATTTTATGAATGCTCGAGTGCCATCAAGAGTTTGTCTGCATTACACAGATCATCTACCAGTAATTCGACGCCAAGAGGAAACACTCAAGTCAGAACTAGAAGCAGAAAAAGTAGCTATCTCTACAGAGATAGCTAATTCGGGCAGCTGTTTCAGTTACCTTTTGTACGCAATCGCTTTGGTACATCAGATTTTTCTGTTTCTGTGCTCTCAGGATCAAGACTACCAAAGCCTTCTCCTGCAAGAACAAAGATTATCTCAAAGATCATGCAAATTATATCATGCTGGTCAAGTTCTCAACATGCATTTAATTAAACATTTTATCTCAGACTGGACATTTTACTGGACACTACGAGAACAGGGTGCTTGAAATAAAATGAAAGCTGTTATACAAATCTTTAGATTGGTCTGAATAAGGCAGCTGGGTTCTTTGATGTACTAGTTGTTGAAATAGTTGTCTAACTTGCACTGCATTTGTACTGGATCTAAAACCACTAGCGGTAATTGGCAACACTCAGAGTAAAAGATCATGGAAATTCAAAGGATTTGCCAAATCTAGAACTCAACCACGATGAAGAGCTGACTATTTCACTAAAGGGTTAATTTCATGTTTATAAAACAGAAATAATTTCCTATCTTATTACGATGGTAACAAACTGCATAACATACCAGCTTCCATGTAGGACTCCAGCAATTGCTCAAGGTTTTCCCCTTCCACACGACTCAGGCCAAAATCAGCAAACTTAAGATCACCAGGTCCATTAAATACAATCTAAAACATGGCATTAACAAAACAGGAAGTTTAAAGTTGAAAACAAAAAACAATATAAAAAATAACACTATTCAAGCATGGCATTAGATGCCTTTCATGACCAACTGCCTGCAAAATACCAAAACATTAACTGCCTGATAAAACTTATCCATTTCTGCAGTGCTCTCACACTAGGGCTACCTCTGCAAGAAGTGATATGTAATTCTACAAACAGAACAGAAAAATTAGCATCATATCTGCATAAAATGCATGTCAGTAGTCAAGAGATGCCTTTCAACACTCAAAATCTGCCAAAATACAAGAAGCAGTGCAACCTTTTAATGAATATTTCCACATAATCTTTTGTTAGATGCTGATCACACTGGACAACAAATTTTTACAAAAGTCATGTTACTGAAATGAAATTAGTCAGTTCTTATCAATTTGTATGTGCTGAACACGAATATGACAGTGAAAATGCCGAATTGGCTCTAGTTTTTTTGTAATCTGAAATGAAGTAATTTTATATCGCACAATGCATGCCAATAGTGATACACTTACAGTTAATATTTGTAAAAACCAGGTCATAGACTAGTTCTTAGATTTTTTTGCCTGTCTCTTGTACAGCTGTTCGGGAGCATCTCTGCGGAGTGTCCAGCAGTAGTCAGCCAACATTGTAGTGGACCATTTTCCCTGGTACCTTTGCTCCATTGTTGCGATATCTTGATGAAAACGTTCGCCATGTTCGTCACTAACCATACCACAGTTGTCAGGGAAGAAATCCAGATGGGAATGAAGGAAATGCATCTTCTGAGACATATTGCAGCGAAATTTCTGGTACTGCTTGAGCATGTCTTCTACTAGTTCCTTGTAGTTTTCTGCCCTAACATTCCCCAGAAAGTCTGTAGACACTAGACGAAAAGCATTCCATGCTTGTTTCGCATCACCCTCCAGCAAGTTGTTGAAGCGGTCATCATTGAAGAGTTCTCTAATCTGAGGACCCACAAAAACTCCCTCTTTAATCTTTGCTTCGCTGAGTCGAGGGAATTTTTCATGCAGGTATCGGAAAGCTGGCGAAGTGCGGTCCATGGCTTTCACGAAGTTCTTCACCAAACCTAGTTTGATGTGAAGGGGTGGTAGTAGGATTTTGTGAGCCTCGACCAGAGCTGGGTGCTGGATATTCTTCTGTCCAACTGCCATGTTTTGTCTGGGAGTCCATTCCTTCCGCACGTAGTGCAACTCTCTTGCTCGGCTATCCCACTCACACAAGAAACACATATATTTTGTATATCCTTGCTGCAGTCCCATTAAAATGGCAACTACCTTCAAATCACCACACAGGTGCCATTTGTACCTGTTATAGTCAATGGAATGCAGTAGCTGTTTTAGGTTATCGTATGTCTCTTTCATGTGGACAGCATGCGCTAATGGAATAGATGGAAGACGGTTTCCATTGTGCAAAAGCACAGCCTTAAGACTCAGTGTTGAAGAGTCTACAAAGAGTCTCCATTCTTGTGGGTCATGAGTGATCTGTAAGGCATTCATGAGGTCGTCAATATTGGAACAGAATACCAGATTACCTTCCTTCATAAAGAAAGGTTCCAACTGCTGATGGCGCTTTCTATATGAAGTAATTGTGACATCTTCTTCTAGAAGATTCCATTGTTGGAGTCTTGATCCTAGCAATTCTGCCTTGTTTTTGGATAAGTCCAAATCACGAACAAGGTCATTTAGTTCTTCCTGTGTTATTCTGTGTGGGGTTGATGATGCACCACAGTGAAAATCGGGATCACTGCACGCTGACGGACCAGGAGAAGAACATGTCGGCTCACCCTTGTCCTCATCAGATGAATCAAGGAAAATATATTCTGCTGGAGGTTCTGGAATAGGAAGTCCATCACCATGTGGAACTGGTCTCAATGCTGACGGAATGTTTGGGTAGACTATTATCGACTTCTTTTGCTTCGTTATTCCACCGGAAAGAGGAGGAACCAAGCAGAAGTAACAGTCATCTACGTGGTTGCTTTGCTCTCTCCACACCATGGGAATTGCAAACGGCATTGATGGTCTTTGGCCATTCAACCACTGTGAAAGCTGTGTTGTACATGTAGCACAGCATATATGCGGGGCCCATGGCTTGTCTTGGTCACCAACCTTGTATTCGAAGTAAGCATGATATGCCTTCTTGACTTGATAAGTGATACTTTTCTTCTGGTTGGCAAATGTCACTTCCCCACAAATGTAACAAAAGTTGTCCACAGTATTTACGCACTTCCGAGGCATTACTGTTCTGTATTGTATCTAAATGGATAAAGTAATAATAGTTTTATAAAACAGTAACTTAAACTGTCTCGCACAAAGTCTGTAATATTGTAAATGCTCAACCGTTCCGACTCGCTTTATATAGTACACTGCTGACGTCATCTTACGTCAGCAGCCGACTGGCTGTAGTTTTACATTGCATCAGAAAATGACGTAATCAACTGTGCATGATGTGTCCATGATGGGATTATGCAATGAGGTGGAATATTACATCATTCTAGACTTATTTAGGATATTGTCGCAGTCCTACTGCATAAATTTACATGGTGAAACATAAAAAATGAACTATATGAAATATTTTCAAAACGAGAGCCAATAAAAAATTTTTATGGTTATATTCGTGTTCAGCACACCAAGATGCTACACATTAGGGCCTTTTCCAGTCAGTAACGATTTCTATGTTGACCAGTGTCACCTGAGAAACAGTTGGATATAATTTGTTTGAGCCCAGCTTGAAGTCATACCAATCAAAGTCTATATAACCTTAGATGGGTTGATATCGCTGAAGACAATTCCAATTGAGTGGATATGATGAAGGCCATTCACGAGGTCAGACCCAAATTTTCGGATACTTGTTTCTGGTAAGTGGTCATCCTCAGCAATCAACTTTGACAAGTTACCTCCTGCAAAATAATAAATCTCAATTATCGTTTTACTGATCATATTTTTCAGTACATTCTTTTTGTTCTTAATTCATCTGCATAATTCAATGTCATTTAATATATCTTGTAACTTCTATAATATTTCAAATAGTTAAATTCCTAAGAGTAGCAAAATCATCTCATAAAGCCCATTCCTTCTGATAAAGAAAAGTGATAACAATACTTGACAAACACTTCAAGATTAGACTAAATAAAAAAATAGACAAAATGAGTTGCAATCACAGATGAATTTTTTGCATGAAAAGAAGCTGTAAGGAAAATAGACAAATGTCCTATATCAATTTATGTCACTAAAATGAAACTAGGACTACTATCATCATCGCTCTCTACCACAGCAACAGCCATTTCTGCTGGTTTGACTCCTCAGATCCTAACCTGTTACCAAAACTGACCACATAATCTGGTCTGTGTGACCTGATGAGATACAGCACTGGTGAATAAGCTGGTCTCCTTTGTGCGATTTTTTGCGGCACAAAGAGATTCACAGATTTACATTGCATTTAGGATACTGGCTATATATGATATGTCCTGTCAGCTGTGCTAGTACTTGCACCCATGCAAAACTTTTCAGATATCATAAGAATATTCATCCCGTTTATCAATCTGAGACAAACTGACAAGATAACATATGTATATACCCAATAATTAGACAGAACATTTTATGTGATACGGTACAACATGAGTTTTGAGATACAATAAAAGGTGCAACATAAATGTGCAGATACATAAAAGTTTATTTAGTCAGAACATGAAAGATCATTCACCTGTACATAGCTCCAGAATAAGCCAGAGATTATTAGTTGTTTCGTACCATTCGTAGAACTTAACAATGTTCTTGTGCTTTATTTCATGCATCAGTCGCACCTACGAATACACACATATCCATATATTTTATCTAAGTATGCATATCATTATATGTATTTGTATCCTGAAAATCTACATATACATAATTTTCTAAGTTCTGACAAACTTTAATAAAATACCGTTAATCAATTTTCAATCAACAGATTAAGTTAGACATCAGTATATGTAACTAGAACAGTACCATATTTGTTATTTCTGGTCGCTTGCATTTGTTGACACGGTGGATTGTCAAGAAGTTGATAGTATCTTTTCTTCTCCCTTTGTAAGTTTTGTGATGAACCCCTCTGTCAAGTTCTTCATACAGCACAAAGTTCTCCATGGAATCCAAAAGCCAAAGTCACACTAGTCTACAATACAGTGGCACCACAAAGATAAACTGTCACTTTGTTTCTTTGCTCTAATTTGCCAGTTACTTCTCAGTCACCTGTTTCTCAGTCTGTTTAAGTGTTTTAGAGCACATAAATGCATATTTAATAACTTTAGTATCTTGAGGTGTTAGGATTGTTTGCCTAAAGATTGACAACTACAATCTAATACTACTCTAAGGGTTGACCTTCTTATGACCTGCTAGCACACAGAATCTGGACAAGATCAGTGAAGTATCAGGGTATTAGCAAATCATTACCATGCAGTGCAATCTTTTACATAAAGAAAATATTGGCAAACAAACTAATTCATTCACATGCACTTGTGCGCTTTTAAGCTCTAAATGCTTGCCTTAAGTGCGTCTGTATTAATAATTGTGTCTGGCAAAACATTTGCCCCGCAACTAATAAAAAGATGAACAGTAGTATGCTAGTTGCATAAATCCTACTAAAATCAACACAAACTCAGTTCAAGAAAATTACTAGCCGCCTTAACAAGGTTTAACTGGTGAAAGTAAATGTATAAATCTGTAACAGAACCAATGAGCCAAGATCCAGACACGTTTGGGCTGATCAGCAGTTGAGCAGCACAGCAACACCCGTAAATCCAAGACTGAAATTCCTTATGCAATACCGGCTGGGACCCCTTCGATCCCAATCTGAGTTTCTGGCATGGTGATGTTAACTTTATGAAAACACAAGCAAAGAGCACACTTTTGCAAAAGAAATACAGCTCGTATTAAGCCGCATTACACCTTTTCACACTCAATTTACTAGCATCGACAATGAAAACATTCCATAGGTCCGTTTACAAAGAGCTTTTCTATTGGTCAAATGCTCAGCGTTATCTTCGATCCCATTGGGCGCTGTTTTGCTATTTTCAGGGCATTGACTACTGCTGCATTCCAGCGGCACTGTAAACTCGTATTTGTCAGCGGTGGTAGAATTGTAGTCGTAGAACACTAAATGTTTCTGCTAAATCATCCGTAAATTCTTAAAATTTTGGCTAAGATGCGGTTGCATGAAGGATAATTTGCGAAGCTATAATATTACGTTTATAATTCACAAAATCTGTTCAAGACGAAGCTCAGCAGATAAAGTCATTGCGCTATAAAACTCGCACTAGTTTGTTTAAACCGCCCGCATTTTTACAAGATGGCGGTGGGATTAAGTGAAAAAGAGAAGGGTAGGTTTCCGCTGAAAACTATCGATGCGGTGATTGATATATTTCGAGACCAATTGGAGGACAGAAATGAACCTAACCTAGCTCTTCTATCTATCCTGGTGGGTATTCTGGAGCATTCTTTGACTGTGAATCGTCCTGCGACGGGTGAGGAGTCGTCAACCACCCACACGGACAGGCGCCAAAAATCTCATGCAGGAGATGCGCATGGAGCAACGAGGGCTGAGCAGTCTACAGATCCAGTCAACAAGAGCACTGACTTGCACGAAAAACCCGTCGATTCCATTCCTGTAATTGAGTTTAGCGATGTAGAGGCATTATACGAACAGTTCGTGACCCTGATTAAGGGCTCCGTGGATCTATCGTGTCACAGAGAAAAGTACACATCGTCGGAGTTACTTAAAACTGTCTCAGATGTCGTCTGGACGGCACTTACTCGTACCTATTACAAGGACCGGGCTCACCTGCATACATTATATACCATGCTTACGGGTAAAATTCTCATTACTTTAAATGTAATGGACATTGTTAGAGTAAATTAATTCATGATTGGAATGAGCGGTATTGTAAGTCCAGCCGATGGCTTTTATATTAGATTACATGGTAATTCGCAAGAAACAGACACTTGCGGTCGCCCTACTTATATAAGCTATATGGCTGCCCAAGATTGAAAGAGAAATTAGAAGCAGCTGTTTGTTGAGGATTACCAGATTAGATTTAATAGTATAATGGTTAGTGTGGTGGATTGTCAACCCAGATGGCAGCTTTACATCCCTGTCAAGACAGAAAAATGTTTTGAAAGTTATGCTCCAGTTGTGCCCATAGCAAACTCATGTATAATAATAAGTTCACTGACCATTTGTTGCATGTGGGAAGATCAGACGGCAGGGAGAGGACTGGCCAATTATGCTGATGCTGAGACTATGATAATGCAGCCAGTAACACTTCATACTCACTTTCAAAGTATCCTGTATATTTTGTTAATACAGGCCTATAGTTACATTATTAATAGGAAACTCAACTTCGAGCTGTGCAGTGTACATTCCCTTGCAGTCTTCATTGATACATTCCTCAGTTGTGTACCTGAGTGTGTTCGTGCACATTCGCTCCAACTTCCCTTTGTTAGTTGTTTTGTGCTTTTCTTTTATTCTACTGCTCCTCCTGTAAAGAGCTTGAAGTGCTAGTTCGCTATGGATTATTACTATATTTGTATTTGTATAACACCAGTATCAGCTGATTAAGCATCAGTCACTGGTGCTAACTCAGTTTTGTGAACTTGCTCAAGTGGCTATCTTACAGATCTTACTGAACTTGTAAACGTCTAAATTGCTTTTGTTGCTGTTGTTTGTGTAGATAATAAGATGGATTGTTTTGGTATGGCACTTGGAGTTGTGGCTGCTTGCCAGATTCTCGGTCTTAGTGATGTTCATCTGGCCTTCTCCGAAGACCATGCTTGGGCAGTGTTTGGCGAAGATGGACATATAAGCGCTGAGATAACATGGCATGGTAATAAATTCATGGACGAACTTTATTGATATTTGCTTCATTTAAGCTTTTATTAATAAAATTTGACAATAATAAACAAAGAATTACACTTTTGGATGAAATTGTTGATCTGTGCTTTAGTTAGGCTTTAGTGAGAGTTTACAGTTTCTAACAGTAGTGGCCATTGGTTTCATGTATTTGATATTTTGTTGATGCATCCTGGATTTTGGTCCTAGTGGGTGTGGTGAAATTGAGTTTTTAATAATTATGTAAGTGTATTACAAGGCTATTGAAGGCTGTATCTTGACTTTTTTCAGCCAGAAGATCCTAACCTGAGACAACTATTTTGGGTTGAGGCAAATGATCAGTTATAATGGTCTTTGTGTTTCTGATACTATTTTAGGTATTTTGCTCAAGTTTCCCTTTTATGTGACTCCGCTCAATCATCTTTTATATGATATTCCAGTTAAGAAATCATGTAAGGTTGGATGTTTAAGTTTTCCTGTTTGGTTTTGTGGATGTCTTACTGTTGAGCTTTTACAGTTGTCGTTTTGATCCCTGCCAACGATATTGCTTGGATGAGACAACCAGTAGTTGACATGTATCAAAAGTGCATCTGTTCTAACTGTGGAGATGCAGTGGTTCAGTTGCTGTTCAGATGACTTCTGAAAATTTCTATTTCTTCTTGGCTATCATTCAGATGTCACAACAGTTAACTTATAAAGAGGTTTGAGCCAATGAAACTCTCGGTTTGAAGCTGATTAGATTTTTATGGCTTCTAACAGGTAAAGGGACAGAGGACAGACGAGGACAGCACATTACGGAAAGCACGTCTGAGAAAAGTTGGCTGTACTCGCATCCACTGATCGGCAGCCGACATGTGCAAGTGGCTGCAATGGTTCTGAACATCAATCCAGCGATAAATGCATCCTACGACAGCATCGAGATGGCCATTCTTCAGCAGGTGCCCATTTTATCTGTCAGTGATGAATTGTCCTAAACTAAACCTAACCCTATGGCAACATGGAGAGGACCGTTCTTTTGTAGGTGCTTTTTTAATCTTTGGCTTTGATGGCTAGTCCTCTCTTTCTGTCTAATTTAATCGAGTGATTCTTTTAATGAAGTATGTGCGTCAGTTCTGCTGTACTTCAGTCTGCGTGTACACTGCTGACTTCTGCCGTAATTTTAATAACAGCCAGAACACAAGCTATACTTGTTGTTGACGTTAGCTCTGTGACATAAACACCAGAATGAAATATACCCAGAAGGATTGGAAACTAGGGCTTCCAGTTCACAACAATGCAGCGCAGCAGAAAACAGTTATAGGATTTAAATAGCCCTTTATATATTGGCAGTTTAAATAAGCATAGTACATGTAACTTTAGTAGCTTACTTTAAAAGAATTTATTTTGAGAAAGTTCTCTTTTAAAATGCTTCAGTGCTGTGTTAACACGCTGGACGTGAGGGACGTGTTAACACGTCCCTCGTTTGTATAGCTGGGACGCTACGGATGTGTAAACACGTCCCTCAGGTAGCAACCTTTCTAGGCAGTTCAGCGTCCCAGTAATAATTCCTGCCGCTTGGTAATAATAGTGGATATGTTCTGTCACCTATTGAGTGCATATACGATTATTTTGGACACTCTCTATCATATATATATATCACATATATGCCGAAGACTGAATGGACCAGATGGACTGATTTTTAGCCTTACTACGGACGTGTATACACGCCCCTCTGGTATCAGCTGTTTTTAGGCATTTCAACGCTTGGTAGTAATAGTTTACAGGTGCTGCCACCTACCGAATGCATATACGATTATTACGACCACATATATGCCAAAGAATGAATGAACCAAATGGACTGATTTTTAGCCTCGTTACGCTCCATTGAGAAAGTTATTGAATTGGTATAGAAAGATAGTCCTACAGATGATTTACACACGGCTGTAGCAGATGCATGTATTCTCTACAAGAAGCTTTGAGGAACTAGTCGCCAGAATATTGTTCGGCCTCGGCTGTGAAGCCAAGATCGATACATATATATATATATTATATATATATATATATATACACACACACACGGATTTGTATACACGTCCATCTGGTATCAACTGTGTCTAGGCAGTTCCCAGTGTCCCAGTAATAATTCCTGCTGTTTAGTAATAATAGTGGACATGTTCTGTCACCTACTAAATGCATATACAATTATTTTGGACACTCTCTAGGGCCTGGTATATCACATATATGCCGAAGACTGAATGTACCATGTGTAGTACTATGCTTCAAACAGTATCACACTGAAAGTGATCTCTAGACCTCCTACAGTGAGATAGTAAGATAAACACATAAAAGGAACAGTTATTTTTGATTCTTTGAACAAAAGGATGTCAAAAAAGAATAAAAACAATTGTGTGACGTGTTAACATGTCCCTCGCATGTTCTGTGTTGTTTGGCCTATGTTTGCCACGCCTATATAAAAAATTGGCACGCAGCCAATGTGTTAAAGAATAGTGCATGTTTGAAACACATGGACATACTTAGACTCTGGATTCAACAGAGTGAACAAAAATTGTGTAGTTGTTATAACAGATTGTCCCATTCTCAGTCCTCATTACCACTGTAGTTTTGAAAGGTTGTTCCAGTGTACTGGTAGTTATGTACTTAAGTAAGTCTTAATGTTGCTTTCCTCTTCATGCAGCTTCTGTTGATTTGCAAATTATGACAGTATTCTTCCTAAACTTAGGCTTTGCTTTTTGTCTGCTGTACAAAACAGGGACACTTCAGGTTGTTATAGGTACTTTTTTCTTTTTTTGCCAGAAATTGCTTTGGCTTTTTTATGATCTTGGCCATTTGGACAGGTAAGAGACAGATTTTAATATGACCTGTGTTTAGTATCAAGTTGTGCATAATTCTAGCTAAGGACCTGTTGTTCATATGCATGTATGTATTTCAGCATTTGTAAGTCACTTTTTAAGAAATCGCTGATGGATATGACTATCTGATAGATCTAAAAGGGTGCATCTTATGATACGCTGAAATGTTTATTGAACTGTATGCTGACTTTGTCTGGTTTGATCTTGTGTATTAATCGCTTTTTTAAGTTTTGGGAGTGGTTCCAGTTGAACTAGTGATGAGTGATTTTGGTAGACCTTAGCCCTTGGTTCCTAAAACATCCAAGTTGTCACTTTTAAGCATTTCATATGTCACTGATTAGATGCATTTTGTAATGCAGCACCTATTAACGAACTTATGACCTTGATTAGTTAAATGCCTACAAAGAAAGTCAAGGATTTTTGGCAGAGCATGGTCAACCTTCTCCCTGTTGCCCCTCATACAGTTTACACAGGAGAAGGTGTTCCTATCCATACTTCATAGTTGCTGGAATTCCCAAGATAAACTCTAAAGGCTGTTTTATGGAGTTGATATATTGATGTGTGCCAGAGGGAAGTCTAAGGGTGTTAAATGATCATCCATCTGGAACGCACCAAATTGTACATTGCAGACGAAATACTTAGACTGTTTCCAAAGTTCTGCATTGGTTGAAAATTGTGCTAATGCTATAAAGTACTACATTTCTTTTTTGTGTTGTTTCTATTGGGTTCACCTTTTGACGCCTGTCAATCAACGTGTAACTCTATATGATGTATTTTGCATTTATTGTTGCTCAACAAAGTACATGAAACTGAAACTTTAGTAAAAAAATTGCATCTGATATGCAGGTTTTTGTTTTGTCTAAGCAGATGGATGTAGTTATCTCACAAAGTAACTAACTGATGTGTGTGTGCCCCACAAGTTTTTTTAGTAACAGACTCAAATGGTTTTAATTCAGAACAGATTTGTATTGTGTCCAATGATAGATATCCGTTGGCTTTGGGAATTCTTGCGGATATGGAAGAGATGAGTCCTACTCCACGGCGACCAGCATCTATTGAACTGTATACTGCTGCAGTCAACATTGCAAAGAAATATTACAGTGACATGCTCGTCTATCCATACACATATATGGGAAACTATTACTACAGGCGCTGTATGTACAAGGAAGCACTGAGGAACTGGGCAGCTGCTTCACAGGTGATCAGCAGGTACGTCTTGCCCTCCCTCCATTCAGCCGCTGTGCATTAGATGGTTTTATGACTGTCGTCTTTATTAATAAGATGAGCTGGACTTGTTACATGTGTTACTGACTCTTGGTCAACTTGAATGAAAGTTGAGTTGTAGATTTTCTAGTCTAAAACTGTCTGAAACTGTTGGCTTGGCATAAGTTTAATGCAAAAATTGGACACCTTGTTAAAATTGCCTTGGATGCTGCTGTTCAGTCGTTGAGTGATTACTCAACAAATTTTTATTTTCCTTACTGTGGTAAAGTTGTTGACAGTGTTTGTGTTTTTAAAGTCTGAAAAGAGAACTTCCAGCTTTTGACTAGCTGCTAGTCTGCAAAAAACTGAACATGAATGCTGTTAAGTCTAGGATAACAATATGAGAACCTGTTTCAGAACTTGTAGTTGATGTATGACATGTGTTTTCAAAGTAGATGCCCCTGTTGTATCAGTTTCCAAAGCAGAATGTTCCCAACCACAGTATATCGGAATTCGCATTATAAAGAAACATGTTATAAGGAGATTCTGGTTCATGAATGTTCTTATTGAGCATAAGAACATTCATAGATTGAACTTACAAAACCGCTAAACAGATGTAATTTATTGCCATTACTGGAGTCCTGAAGTGTGAAAACGGTTGACTGAAACCCTGTTGTTACAGAAGATAGAATTAAGCAGTTCTTTCTGTTATTATCCTTGTTTCACAGGTACAATTATAACAAGGAAGATGAAGAAATTTATAAAGAATTTCTTGAGATAGCCAACGACATAATTCCCAACATTGTCCGAATATCATCAGGTGAAGCGTCTGCAAGTGCAGTTTTTCCAGCTTCGCCCATAGAAGACAATGAGAGTTTGACAAAATCACAGGATATGATTCCATTTTTGTCAGATCCTGAATGTTACGCTAATCTGCTCCAGTTTTATGATGGAATTTGTGAGTGGGAGGAGGGCAGTTCAAAGCCAGTATTGCATATTGTCTGGGCCAACCATATGGCCTACTCCCTGTCAAAATTTGACTTGAAGGCTCGGGAAATTGTCAACATCGAAACAAATGGCACATCTAATAATGGCAACAATCCTGAAGCAAGTGAAACTGAGCCACGGAAACGACTGGATCGGCGAAGGGAGTCCGACGCAGCAAAGGAAGATGGCAGCAGACATGCCGCAAAATCGGTCGGTTCAAATGGCGATACCACAAAATCAAAGCAGAGACGGCCGCCGCCTCGCCGTTCATCATCCAACCAGGCAGCAGCTGAAATGATAGCGTCTGATGACAGTTCAAGCAGTTCAAACATCAAGGCTTCTCTTTCTGTTGCCTCAAAAACTGACACTGATAATCTGGATGAAAAGGAGTCAGCAAAGTCATCAAAAGCAAGTCCGCGAGATCAGGAGAAATTGTCTCTGGAGCTTAACTTGAAAGATGATAAGGATGTTACTAATTTGGAACAGGAGTCAAAAACATCAGATGCTGCAGATTCAGGTCATGAGGAATCTGCACAAATGTTACCTCTGGTGTCATGTGCAAGTGCAAAATCAGACAAATTAAAATCTGCTGGAACTGAGAGCATCAAGTCAGATCTGGCCAACGAGGCCAAAGACAAAACAGATGGTACAAAACTTAAGCTTATTTTACGCAGTGAGAAGATGGTCGGCATGAAGGAGCTCCTAGTCAGTAGAAAACTTAACACAAGTGCGATTAAGTTACAGCTGACTGCACAGTCACAGTTGTCTCTGAAGCAAAGTCAACCAACTGCAGATGCAGCTGCTTCAGGGCCACCACAAAAGCGTGTGAGGAGGGAATAGATTGCTTCAAATCTGATGCCAGTGTTATAGGGGAGTTGACAAGAGACCTGGACCCTACCGAAAATTCAGCCCTGGGCCAGATGCCTTTGTAGTTGCAAAAGGGAAATTGGTGGCCTCCTAAAAGTTCCTATGACATTTTGGTTTGGCCCAGGTGCTGTTGAAATTATTTCCATTTTACCAGAAGATATTTTATCGTAATCAAGCAACAGAACTTTGTTTTGGTAGCTAAACTGTTGGCCCCAAAGGTTCCTATGGCCTAAGCCCTTTCATTTTTTGGCACAGGTGCTTTTTAAATTCTACTAAAATTTTTAATTTCATTTCCATTTGATCATAGAAGATATTTTGTAGTAATTAAGCAAAAGAAATTATATTTTGGGTAGCCAAAGAGATGCTATATATTGATTCTAGAAGGAACAGATCAAGTCAGTGTCTAGAAAAGATATTAAAGGCACTAGTGACAAATTTAGGATGAGGATATTTATGAGACGTGGTGGCAGACGGATCTAGTGCTCATCTTTGAACACAAAGCTTACAGATTTAAGCCTCCTGTTAGATGGTCGTTGTGTAGGGAAATCCCTAGTGCCATAAATACAAGATGATGTTAATTATGTTAGTCTCTTGAGTAGAACAAGTAAGCCAATCCATGTTTGCCTGGAAAGTGGCTATTAGGATACAGCAGTTGGTGCATGTTTTAGTGCTTTCTTTGACTGATTATGGTCTAATGGAGTTGGTTGACTGTTTATGAACACTGAACCTGTGTTGAATGAGTCACAACAGATGAAAATAACATGTACCAGGTTTCAATGAGTTGTGAATCTGAAATTTGAATTGATCATCTCAAAAATCTTAAATATTTATGGAAGAATACATAATAAAAACTATTTACCCAGTAATCCAACATTTAGATGGTGGTGGCTCAACATCATGATGGGAGTTTCCATTAAGGAATATTGAAGTGAGAGAAATTCTTTACCATCCACACAAACAATGCATGTGACAATAAAATGGGAAAAATATAAGTAATAACTGAAGAACCTGACACATGAGTTGTAATAACTATTATTACCAGTAAAAATTAAGTTCCTGTAAATATAAAATGCTAGTTAATAACAAAACCATTCAGTAGGTGCATATGAAACTACTGAGAATAAAATTTAGAATAAATGCATTGATTACATGGGATTATTATGCTGATAATACACAATGATATTACCTAATAGTGTTACTGAACTATGATTGTTGGTAACCTACATATTGGAAGTCTCAAAAAAGAACTCAAGTGCCATATATTAAAAATAAAACAGCCTTAATGTCTCTATGCACTGAATGTAACTAATTTCTTAACAAAACCTTCATATTCAAAAACTGATTTCTGTCCATATCTTAAATTCATAGCCAACAAACATAACAGCAATATGAAGCTTATTTTGTAGCTACGATTACATTCGATATTTACCTGAAAGCTTATGCTAAATGTCCACAGAAGCATTACTTATCATACACTAGCCCAAAATAGAAAGCTGTAGATAAAACTGTGACCATCGTTTTTGTGTATAGCCGTACTTTATCCAGAGGAAAAGCTCTGTATAAATCAATAAATCACATGTGCTTTTACTGGACAACAAACAAAAGAAGGCATTGTTGACCAGTGGCTCAAGGGCACTATAATCTCGGTGGTCAATGTAAACACGTTATGTGGTGGTCCTTGAAAGATTCAGAGTTTGATATGTATGGAGGTGCTTTGAACATGTTGGCCACTAAGATTTTGCCAAGTTTAAATCTTAAATGGAGGCTAGAACATATTAGCCATAAAAGAGTTAAACCACTTGTTGAAGATGAGCGAAAATCTCCATCATAAAAGCCAACGGCCACCTCTACAAAGCTGTTCCATATTGACCTTCATATGAAGCTAAATTAGGAAGAGTTCTGTGGTAGGCTGTCCACATAATGGGGCTTTGTCTGTTCATGAGCAACAGTTGCAGCTTTTGCTGCTTTCTGTCTAAGTATTTCGTCTGCTGTCTGTTTCTTTGCAACACGCAATATCTCGTCTGCACCAGATGCCATCATTCTGCTCGCCAAATCGGTTCCAAGAGCCTCCACTGTCTCCAGTGCCACTTGAAATCGTTCTTCTGCTATCACAGCAGCAAACGTTCTTCTTGTGAAATTCTTTGCCTGCTAAAAAATATAGATAAATCTGTATGAATTTTTATTAATTAATATAAATGCATATTACTTTTCAGTCTAACCATATTTTTATTTAAGTTTTTCAAATAATATGCATTAATGTTTTCTTGCATTAAAGTACTTGCAGTGAAAATGGAGTCTAACCAATGCCATGGTGACAAAAAACAGCAGTAACTAGACACGGCTGAGGAGCACTCTGGTTAACAATTAATAGCCAACCACAGTTTTTGAGGTCCAGGCATATACTGAGAGCTTGGCCCTCATCCTGGCAAATGGTGAATGAGACAACCCCCTACTGCCTCACAAACTGACCAACAAAGGAAAATACAGAAGCTGGAAGACACAATATAGTTTCAGACAAGGTAAATAATTACAAAAACTGTTAAAGTTATAGGTGTTATACAAGCATTAGAGTGTTATACAAACACTTGTTACCTCTTGTTTATCTCCACTGTCTGAACAACTGTTTGCAAAATGAACTGACATCTTATCCAAAACTGCATTGGCTCCTCCAATACTGAAGACACCACCATACAAAGTCAGCTGAAATCAGATCATAAGAAAACTGCAGTACTGTCATACATTAAAGAACTAATTTGGCACTGGAAGTAAACGGCAAGTCGTGCACTGCACTCAACACGTGTCCAGGACTTTGGGATTTGTGCTACGATTTCAGACTTTACTGAAGCTTGCATCTGCTTCTAGGTATACAGTGATGTCAAGTACATCTGTATACAAATCCTAGTGTATCAACTACAAAATGCACTAAACTTCCACCATTGATGCCATATCTCAGCTGACATAAGATGTACTCCATATGAATGAGGCGCTGGCAGTTTTAGGTCCAACATTGCTCAAAGAATTCCGAAAATTATTAGGCTAGGCAGACAACAACCAATTAGAAAATCTCTTAGCAAGTCCTTTGCACACCGTTTCATTGAAATATAAGCCAGACAAGAAAGCTGATACCGGTAACCAAAAAGTCTGAAGTAGAACGAGTTTTACCAGAAGTTGAGATGGCAGATTTAGGCCTGATGGTGTACTAGTTATGCCTTTCTTGGATCCCCTTCTAGGCCTTTCAGCTGGATTCACCCTGGAATTTGACTTAGACAATGACTGCTTAGCATCAAACATCGACCGACACCTTGATCATTATTACAGTGGTGCTTTAAAAGTTCTCAGATTATTTTTTCTGCTTACTCAAAATGGCAGCTATTTTAGGTGGGAGGTGTATTTTCATTCCTTCGAAGAGGTGCACCATTAATGTTTTACTGCAATTCTTACCTCATCTCCCTTGATTTCTGTATGAACAGCAACTGGAACACTACAGCCTCCTTCCTGTGCAGGAGAAACACATTCAACTTTATAAGCATCTCAAGCATACCCTTAAGTTAGACAAGCACTTTTGCTCCACTCAATCACGGTGGCCTGCAACTGTCAAAAACTAAAAACAGCACTAATGTATCAGTCTTTCACTTCTGTGTTTGAGGTTAAAATCCCAGAGTGTGAAAGGAACAATTTGCTCATAACAAAGGAGAATTAACAAAAACTAAAAAGAAATCACTAAATTAATAACAGATGATTGTTAAAAATAGTCACAATATGTTAAATACTAACTTAATAACAGATGAATGTTAAAAATAGTCACAATATGTTAACACTTGCAAGGCGTCGAAGAAATGCTCTTTCTGCAACACATTTAACCAGCGTCGGGAAATGAGTCAAAACAGAAAGAACTGACAGAATATGACTGTCATCTGCACGACATTCGACAGCAACAGCTCCTTGGCTGACAGCATACAAGCATTCTTCAGGCTCCAAGATCTACAAACATTATAACAAATACTTCCCAACGTAAAACTCATTCCTTAGGTAAAACAACAGAACATAATACAAATTTATACCATAAACATAGTGCAAACATTACACCAAATCTTACAAGATGTCTGAATGATCCAGTCTAAGCCTTAGATATACTAGAAAAGCATCTTTTACAACATTAAATAAAGACGCAAAATTGCTGAAACAGAAAACTTAAATGGTCTCAGACTGTGAACAAAATTAACAGTGAATTCAACCCAATCTTTGACTGATGCACTGATTGCAATCACACCTCTCCTTATGGGTTACTAGCCCTGACAAATATATTGCCAATTTTATGCGATATGCCATAATTAAGTCTAGTACTAAGCCAAGAAAATCAAACATGTGGTTCACGTGCTAGATGAATATAACATGCCACATGCGAAGCACTTTTGTGGTGTCTTGTAGCAGACTTTAAGCCACTGCTGTAATGGTTGAAACAAATGGCATGTCAATAAATGCAGTAATTACTTACTTACATGCTTAACCAAATGTAAAATCTACACATCAACAAAGCAAATAAATTGAGACATACATGACTGATCTTCTCTTGCCAACCCATCCGTTCAAGTCCAGCAACAGCCAATACCAACGCATCAAACTGTTTTGCTTCTTCCAGTTTCCGAAGACGAGTGTTTAAATTTCCTCTCTGTGATTACTACTTAATGGAAAATTTCTTTGATAGGTAATTTCAAATTGATTTCCCTGAAATCAAATGACTTCACTCCATTCAACCTGTTACAAACAGGTATTCATTTACCTGCTGATGTTGTATTCCACAGTCACCCATCAAAGCACCATCCAGACTCAATTATTATCTTACTCTACCGGCCAATGACTATCAACAAGTGGATGGCCATCCACGCTACTCATGAGTGTAAACCTTACCTTATACTTCTGACCAGGCTTCGAAGGGCTACCATTTAAAGAAGCACGTAATACACCAGATTTATTGTTTGTTGCTGATAAGCAATACCAGAAAGAATACAATATCAGAAATCTGAAGATTTGCATATTTCCTCTTAAGCTGAGCTGCCCGACGTAATGAACTCGTTCCAATTACACTAAAAATAAAATAACAGACAACTGAATAACTAGTCACAGACATTTTAACCAAGCCACTCATTTTCTTGCAGCACTTACACTGACAGGTTGCACAGAAATGTTTCTGCTGAAAACATACAGCATTTTGGAGCAGAAAATCTGTGCAAAAATACTGTGGTACCATTCAAAATATCAGACCATTTATGTTGATTTTTGCAAAAATAAATACTGGTTTATTATCTATACTGCTTAAGAGGCACTTTCTGCCTCTCAGTGATTATAGCCTGTATAAAGCACAGATGAGAAATGAATGGAAAATGATTTATTTTAAACCTGAACCATGCTTTCCTGAAATAACCCAACCTGAAACTGAAATCAAATGAATCACAATTTGGCACGGGTTTGCTAGAGGCACAATAGCACAAACTGAACCTAAAAAAAACTGCACACAAAAATGACAACCATACGAAACTGAACAAATAAAACCATGAAGCAAACAAATTGAACTCTCAAAATAATAGGGTTCTTCCCATCTCTAGAAGAAACTCTAAAACCACCAAATAAGCAGCAAACATATACAAAACTAAAAAACCAATTTTCTGATGAATAAATTCTAAATACCTGCCATCTGGGAGTGAAGACAGACCCTGGAACTTGAGATCAGATCGCAAAACCAGAGCATCCCTTGGGTCATCTCGTCTTCATTACAACACAACAATCAATAGCAATAGCAGCATAATCTGAAAATCCAATTTATATTAATTTCTTCCAACTGCTCATTTATTCTTTTGTGACAATTGCCTTAATAGTCGTCATCATCATAAAAAGTTACCAGTTTCATTATGAAGATGTCTGTAGCTCTTAATCATCCTTGCATGGCTTTCACTGCTAATGTTGCAGCTTTCATACTTTCTGATTTTGAGGCTATGCACATTTTCACTGCCAGCTCCTACTGTTAGGAGCCATCATCATGCCTTACTAAATTTTTATTGATTAACTGATTAATTTTTATTGATTCATTGTGATTTCTTTTTTTCTGTTAGTTTCAACAGGAGTCTTTTCAGCATCCAGAAACTGTCCTTTTACTCACAGTATCTTTAACTGTCAGCAGGTGTCAACTCTGAACATGGTACCTATCTGTCAACTTTGGATCATTTTCCATTGGTCGGGCTCCATGTGTGTGTGTGCCTGCTACTAATGATTCTTCTACTAATCGGTGCAAAGTTTTGCATCCTGACATACTTTCAGTTCAAATTAAGTTTCTAGTTAACTAACTAACCAGCTAACTTGTTTAGCATTCTTTAAATACCAGTGCCAAAAAGGTCCTCAGAACTCCAATCCAATCACCAGCGCCAGAAAAACAGCGCACAGTTTATCTTCTTCAGCATCAACAGCTACACTGTTTACATGATGAGTAAAAAAGTTGGGAGTTGTTAGAGCGTTTTTAAGTTAAAACAACTTTACATTCAGAGATATTCTTAAACAGTCTGTCTCTGCAACGTCAACAGCAGAACCAGAGATGTGGCACAGGTATCTTACTTGCAGATGGCACCAACAACCAGCCCAGGTGGTAACTCAGTTGGAAGGTCTTTCAGCGAATGCACCACAAAGTCCACTTGATTCTCCAGAAGCGCTGTCTCAAGCTCTCGTGTAAAGAGACTCTTTTCACCAATCTGCAGCAGAAATCTTTTAATGCCAAGGTAACGTAATTCAGTGGCTGGTGGAAAAAGTGCAACATCTACATGAAGTTCTATGAAATTGAGGAGAATGAGCAGATCGCTTCTAAAATTCAGCCTACAGCACAGTCTGTTGATAAACTCAAAAAACCCATATGTTTGTAAGTGATTATGTCCTAAAAGAAAAGCGTCATTAATGAATGCAGTGATGAGCATGATGGCAAAATTACTAAAAGGCTCATCAAATTCCTGGCAAGTGAAAGCACGATTAGTAACCGACTGCCAGGTTTTAAAAAATAAAGCAAACGAAAAATGTCACTTCCAGTGTCTATAATGCAAAAGCAACAGTTTCGAGAGATACCTAAAAGGCACTACATTATGTGTCTAGATACATACATATGTGTTGCCACAAAACTTACCTTGGACAAAGCTGTGTCTAGAATCTTATCTCCAGTGGTTGTCATAGTAACTGAAAAAGGAATGAATTACAACATAAGAGACAACCAGAAAAGTCATCTGAAAAAATAATACATCATACACTTTGTCAAACTTGCAAATCCCTGCTCAAACATATGCTACAGATTTAAACAATACTACTAAGGATGTAACACAGCACTAAAACACTAACGGTAACATCTACTCCTTGAAAGATGTACAAATACACTGTATCCTTTTCGTAAAACAGACTGTTAACAGTACAAATTCTGGTATATCTCAACAACACGAACCCAAAACTTAACATTTAGAAAGTGACTAAAGCTAGCTGTTATAACATACTACTGAAATTACTCCCTTAGAATTAATTCACATGAACTGTCCACTGTATCAAGACACCAGCTGAGCAGTGTGTTAGATTTTATTTTCAAATGACTATGAATTAACTCAACTGATTTGGAATTCTACTTCTGGAAAGCATTTCTTCAGCAGATCAACTACACAATTTGTCTGAATTTGAGCCAACTAAAAAAGACAAGAGAAACATGTTCAGCTTACTAGCCAGCCAGCCAGCTAATCACAGGTCAACACATCAACCACACACCAATCAAGATTCATATGAAGCTTAACAATCTTGACATTTTAAAAGCAACTTAATTCCACGTCATAAACAGAAACAGAGGCGAAAGGCTTGCTGTTCTCAAATCTTAAGAATCATTTATACAGCCCCTCAAAATCCATGTTTCAAATATGACTATAGTAAGAACCTTTGAAAGATATGCAGGATGAACATTAAGCCATGCATTAAAAAAGAAACAAAGAGAAATAGTAAGTAGTGTAAGCTCTGAAACTAAGGACAGATATGTTTGGCAGTGACCCTGTAAGTGCAGAATTAAATATGATGCTTTACCACCTGGAATTAGTCAAAACTAACAACATCAAACCCTTTCCCATATCAAATAAGCACACAAGCGTAACTATATAAATGGCATGAAAGAAGTATTAACAAGAATAAATATGCATGCAGGGTTTGCACCTTATTAGTTTGAAACACCATTTATGGTCCCCGTGCACGGACCGATAGTGGCTGTATTTCAGAGATCTAAATCTCGGGCTAGCAAGGTCCGTGCACGGTGGCCTGGCGCCCATACAAACGGACAGCAGTGGTGATCAATTCACCCCATCAATTCATTGAAACATGAGCAGGAACGAGGCCATACGGTCGCTATATAAAAACTGTGTACATCAACATTTACCGTGCTAGCTCGAGATTTAAATCTCTGAAATACAGTCAGTGTCAGTTACGTTACTAGTAGTATTAATACAAGCAGTAACAAGCGCTCTACAAGCCAACATATGTTATTGGTTACACCATATCACACGCCGTCGCTCTATACGATATCTGTTAGCCCTACTCGCTGCGTTCAAAACCGACACATCGATGAATATTCTGACCACTTCTTATGACCACAAAATGTGCAGGTATGCATAAGAATCAGTAGTGAGAAAGTATTCTATTACCTGGCTTTTTCTAGATCCTACTTTTATAAGTTCGCTCATTTTTGCAAAACTGAAGACCTACACTACACGTGCCCTCACCCAAAGGGAAATTAGCTTCATGCGACGGGCAACAGATGCGCAAGGGCCTATGGGACATCTGGTTAAACACGGTGGCATGTTAAATTTTGTACAAAAACTGACGGAGTAAGGGAAAAAAATTCGGTAAACGGGCTTTTTCAGTTGCTGGACCTAATTTTGGAACTATCTTCCTGTGTCTGTTCGTTTTACTCAGTCGCTTATGTCATTTCGTTTTCAACTTAAAACTTACCTGTTTCAAATTGCTTATCCACCATAAGCTTCCTCTCTGTCTTGTGTAGGCCTACTGACCTTCCGGATATTGACTGATTGCGGCTTGGTTTTGGTGTGCCATCGGTTGAAGACTTGTGCATTAGACAACGGTGCATTAAAAGTTATTTATTATTATTATTATTACATGCGGTGCTACTGACTCGGTTTAAAGTCGCATTGCAATACTGGTCGGTGCATTGTTCGGGTTTGACATCGAGCACACTCCGTGTCGTGGGAAAAGAGCTAGCAAATTCGTGCGTGAGCTGGTTATTCCGTTTATGTCAGGGCTAGGGGTCTCTGCCGCGGAAGGCCCAACTCATTATCAATGTGATACTTGTTTTTCATCGGCAAATATAATATATTTTGAATTCTTCCTTTACTAAATCGATGCAATGGCCAAACTATAGGCCTAAGCCATGCGCTCTCACGTGCAATAACAGTTGCCGAGAAAATCGGACTACTGCTATCCGCCGATGTACTCTGGAAAAAATCCCGCATGTTTCATATTATTTAAAATAAAAACGTGAAAGGAACAATGCATAAATACCCACATTTCCCATAGTTCTGTATAACATTTCTCTTGGACTTTGCATCCACTTTAATGAACCTCGATCCACCGAGGTAATAGAAGAATCGATCGGCAGATGGCCTCTGGCGATCAGCAAGAATCACTTGTTGTTTAATCGTAATCGTAACTCAAGCTTTCTACAGCGCCCAAATAAAGCTAAGTCGCGGGAACCAGCTTATTCACAGGTACTCAGTCAAACAAAATCAATAAGCAGGAAGGGATTTGGTTACAGGTGAAGGGTCAGACAGGCAGACGGTCAGGCGGCTATGGTGGATGGTGTTTGGAATTGAAGCAGGAAGATAGGAAAGGGGAAGAGATAGAATCAGAATAGGATTTGTGGAAGAGGAGTATTTTCAGTTTTGAGTGAAAGACCTGTGCAGAAGTGTTGGTGAGGTGAGTTAGTATGATGGGCCAGATAGCCTATTTGTTATGAATCATTACAAAAGCGTGTGGGAAGCGGTGGGTGTGGGACGCAGTGGTGTAGTGGTATGGTCTATGCCTCGTAACCGGAGGGTTGCGGGTTCGAATCGGCCGCAAGCCACTGCATAGCGACCTTGGACAAGTTGCTTTCCACTGAGAAACCAAAAACCCCAGACCATGAAAACTAGCAAGTGCCTCAGTTCCGAAATGCATTGTCCTCATAAAATCCATCAACCGTGTCCCGTCCTTAATCATACTCCAGGGAAATTTCATCCAAACACAAAAACTGGTCAGTGTTTAGTCCGTTCTGTAATTTCATTCCTAGTGCCATAAATACACTTTCATAGAAACCAGGTTACATACTGATTTCCTTAAGTTGTAATCGAAAGGATCGTTCATTGCACGGGTAAATAATAATATTTGCAAAGAAATACATATAAACAGCAGGGGATCTGTGGTGGATATCGCCAGGAGTCCATCTCCAACAATCCAGTGTCTTTCTTTTGGCTTCTTACCCGAACACCTTAGCTGACACTCAAGAAATAGTACTACAACTCCACTGAGGTACTGAAATATAGATAGAATTGCGAGTAGGGAACCAGCGTCGCGGCGTCTGCGCTTTATTTCTCAATTCTATATTTTCTAACTTTTCGACGTCTTTTCTGATTTTTTAATTTTTCTTTCTTACCGGATTTATGCTCTGTCTTTGGTGAGTTCGTTCCTATTTGTTTCAACATTTAATCAACTTAAGATTCGCCTAATTTTTGTCCTTTTTGCACTCGTTCGCCTGCGTCTTTACCTTCCGCCATTTTAGCTTCATCAAACTGCCACGTCATCTTAGATCACATAATGTACAGTTCAATCATTCTTCTTATTTTCGGTCTACGTTTCATGATCGCCTTCCATATTAGTTGCCAACCCTTCCACACCCGCTTGCCCTACATTGTTCCTACAGCCAAACATTCTTACTGCGCCCAATTTGGCACTGCGACTATGCAGTATGGACGTATGTATTTTATTCCTTTATCGTTCTTCCTAACTTCATCTCTCAGGCGACCACCACAGCACCTCATCCGCCATACCATCTTCAACATACTAATCCTGCTTTCCGGGGACATCCACCCAAATCCTGGCCCACTGGATTTTTATTCATGTCCTCCTCCCTCACCTCCTACCTGTCCTCCTCCTTCCAGAATTTCTTCCTCCAACATCCTCGACAATGCTCAAAATACTGACAACAACCGCTTCTTACTTTGCACGCTAAATATTCGATCATTACTACATCCTGCACATTCACAAGAAATCAGTGATATAGCCCTCTCTTCTCACCCGCCTGACATATTTGCCTTATCTGAAACCTGGTTTAATTTAAACACCACTCTTGCTCAATATGAAGACTGTATTCCTCCTGGCTACCATCTTTACAGTACACCTCGTCCTTGCAAACCATCTAGCCCTTCTCATAAAAATCCAACTGGCGGTGGTATTGCCTTTCTCACCCGAGAACCTGCCACAGTTTTAGACTCACCTGGTTACTGTTTCCACTCTTTTGAATGTGCATCAATTACGCTTAAACTTCCTCACACAAATCTGACTATCTTTAATGTATATCGCCCTCCATCCTCCTCTTCATATTCAAGTCCTCCATCGGTCTTCCTGAAAGAATTTACCACCCTCCTCTCTACTGCCGCCACTACACCTCATGAATTTCTGATTACAGGTGACTTCAATATACATGTCGATAACCCCTCTGACACATTTGCTTCTGAATTCCTCACCCTATTGTCCTCAACTAATCTGGTTCAACATGTCAAATTCCCCACCCACATTCACAATCACACACTTGACCTTATTATCACATCATCATTCTCCACTCTATCACCTGATATATCTTTCTCTTTTGACACGCCATCTGATCATTACCCCATCTTTACCTATCTTAACATTCTTCCGACACCACGTCCTGATCCTGTCTTTCATTCTTTTCGTCGCATCAGTTCAATAAATATTGAAGCCTTCACACAAGATATTTCCTGTTCTGACCTCGTGTTAAATCCACCCTCCTCCCTGAATGACCTTCTCTCTTCCTATAACACCACTCTTTCCACTATCCTTGACAAGCATGCTCCTATTATTACCAAATCCCGTTCTCACTCTAACAATCCTTGGTTCAATTCCTATCTCCAGGCCTTCAAATCTTTCCGGCGACGCCTTGAGCGTGCCTATAAACGCACCAGGGATCCTCAACTTCTCTCTGCCCTTAAATCTGCCACAAATAAATACCATCGCCTTCTTACTGCAGCTAAACAAAGATTTTACTCCTCACTAGTTCGTTCTCGATCCTCTAGCCCTCGCCTTCTCTGGAAAACCATTAACCAGCTCCTCCATCGGAACTCATCTAGCCCACTTCCAAATTCTCTTCCGTCTTCTTCAATAGCCGACTCGTTCTGTTCTTTCTTTTCGAACAAAATTAGTACCCTCCGTCTCTCTCTTCAATCTCTACTTTCCAAAACCTCCAACAATCCAGCTGCTGATGCTCCCTCTTCCACCTATGACAGCCCACCTTCCCCACCTCGATCCTCATTTTCTGCTTTTCAACCTACATCAGAGACCGAAATACTAAATCTGCTAAAATCTCTCCCAAACAAACAGTGTGAACTTGACCCTATACCTACCTCCTTATTGAAAGACTGTGCATCTGTCCTTGTTCCAATTATTACCAAAATAGTTAACCTCTCCCTCTCTACTGGAAATTTTCCCCTTCTTTTTAAACACTCTCTTGTTACCCCTCTTCTCAAGAAATCATCTCTCGACAAGGAAATCCTTTCTAACTACCGGCCTGTTTCTAACCTGACTTTCATCTCCAAATTAACTGAACGGATTGTCCTCTCTCGAATCAATAACTATTTAGCTTCTAACTCTCTCATTAACCCACACCAGTCTGGTTTTACTAAACGCCACTCAACCGAAACTCTGCTGACATCTCTCTACAACAAGCTTGTTTCTGCCATTTCTCATCAACAGGTTTCTTGCCTCTGTCTCCTCGATATCTCTGCAGCCTTCGACACCATAGATCACAATATCTTACTCCACCGACTTTCAACCTGGTTTGGTTTTGCTGACACTGCTCTCCTATGGATACAGTCTTATCTCTCCTCCCGCTCTTTCTCTGTTAAAACTTCGGAAGCCTCTTCTAAGTCATGCCCTCTTACTTGCGGAGTTCCACAAGGCTCCGTTCTTGGACCTCTTCTGTTTATCCTCTACACTACCCCACTCAGTTCACTCATTAAAGCATCCTCCGTTGACCATCACCTCTATGCTGATGACACCCAACTATTCATCTCTTTCTCTCCAAATTGTTTCAATGAATCTACAGATCATCTTCTTCGTGTGGTTAAACAAATCTCCTCTTGGATGACATCTAATCTCTTATGCCTGAACCCATCTAAAACTGAATTCATACTTTTAGGCCTACGTGACCAGCTGAAGAAAATTCCTGACCCCTCTATCTCCCTCAGCCTGGACTCTGCCTCAACCCACACCTTTAATACTAACTCTTCTGTCCGTAATTTAGGTGTTATTTTCGACCAGAACCTTACTTTTTCTGATCATATCAGCCATCTTTCCCGCTCTTGCTTTATGCATATCCGCGACCTTCGCAGAATCCGTCCTATGCTTGACTTCAAAACCGCATCTATCATTGCCACATCCATAGTCCATGCAAAACTTGACTACTGCAATTCACTTTTCCTCAATATTGACACAACCCAGATAAATCGCCTACAAGCTATCCAGAATGCTCTCGCACGTGCTGTCACCAAAACCCCCAAATACCATCACATCACCCCTGTTCTCAAATCACTGCACTGGCTTAAAATACCAGAACGAATAGAGTACAAAGTCTTATCCCTCACCTACAACACACTTCAATCCTCCCAACCCTCCTATCTTCGTCAATTATTTACTATCCAACCACTCCGTTCAACCCGCTCCTCATCTGTCCTAACACTTCTTCGCCCTCCCGTCACCTCATCCTTAAAATTTGGAAATCGCTCCATAGCCATAGCTGCCCCACCCCTTTGGAATAAACTCCCGCCAGAATTGCGACAGTTGTCTGGTCAATCATACGAACTCACCAACACTTCACCTCTTTCAGTTTCTGCGCAGGTCTTTCACTCAAGACTGAAAACACTTCTTTTCCAGAAATCTTATCCTGATTCTTCCTCTTCCTCTTGTCTCTCTTCTCGCTTCAGTTTCAAACAGCATCCACCGTAGCCGTCCGACTGTCTGAGTGCCTGACTCCTGGATCTTGACCCTTTTGCCTATCGATTTTGTTTTGACTGAGCGCCTGTGAATAAGCTGGTTCCCGCGACTTAGCTTTCGTTGAGCGCTGTAGAAATCTCGAGATTACGATTACGATTACGATAGCTTCAATGTTTGTCTTCTGTGTATGGCAGCTTTCGGACCTCTTTGATGAAAGCAGAAGAGACGGCGGGATTGCTGTTGCTTATTCTTGCCAGAATGAACTATTGGTCCTGGAATACAAAACAATTGTATAGCACCTATTGTCACACTTCTTTGATGCCTTAACTTTTCCTTCAGTGCACTGTATTACTATCAAATAGTGTAACTGGCTGTATGATTGCATGGATGTATATACCTGTATATGAATTTCAAACCTTTTCCTTACTAATTACATGCATCAAAATGATTGTAATTTCACAGGCACTGACATTCGAACCAGAGATGTACTGGTGAAAACCCATTGCGTTAACTTGAGCCTTAATACCACAACATACAGAAGCCACAATCTTATGAACAGATGTGCTTCAGCAAAATGAGCAGAGGCAAAGTGCTTTGTCACCTTGGTCTCAAGCCAACATATGTTAACTTTCCTACAACTACAGTCTTATTATTACATCACAGTCGCAAAAAGGAAATAGAGGAGGAAAATTTGTACCACCCCAATTTCTCGAGCAAGTTACGCCCATGCCTACAGATCATATTTAAAATGAGAAATCAGAATTGCACAGAGGCTGTCTAAAATTTTAATTCCTACCTTTCGTCTTTCAGCAGTGTCTATGGCTTACATAGTGGGCTATGGGTGGTCTGCAATGGAATTGTAATCTCTGGTGGACTTGGTACATCGAGTAGTGCTAGCACTGCATGCTCTACTTAATGTTTCTCATTTGGCCATTCATGAACCGCATCTCCTCTAATTGATCAATGCACAATCATTAATTTGTATGCAGATACCCCGTAGTTTTTCATTTGATCCCGACGTCGAGATAACTGTACCCATCGCCTGCATCTGTCACCACCCAGCATCAAAGTAAATTTATTACAGGTACGCAATGACATATTAAAATTAACCAAGTTGGTTTCATTTGGTTCTATTGTTTCAGTGCACTGGATGCAATATGCAATATGACTGATGACGCCAGACCGCATTCCGGGGCGACG
The DNA here is from genome assembly GCA_964023275.1 of Norana najaformis. Taxonomy (NCBI): domain Eukaryota; kingdom Metazoa; phylum Annelida; class Clitellata; order Crassiclitellata; family Hormogastridae; genus Norana; species Norana najaformis. Next base: position 13,999,499 of record OZ029922.1, read on the forward strand.
TATTCCTGGCCTATAGTTAGCTATATCGGTAAGCGCCTACGCCAAGGAAGCCTCTGTGCGTGAGGATCACCGGTTCGAGTCCCAGTCGTGGCTTATTTCAGAGTAAGTAGTAAGTAAGTAAGACATTTATTTGTTAACACGCCATGTGTCCATCGGCTGAGCGAGGAATCGTAGGCGTAGATTTGAATCTCGGACTAGCATGGTCCGTGCACGGGGACCTTAAATGGCGTGTAGCGGTGGTGAAAGACCTCACCCGATAGGCTCGAGGCCATACGGTCGCTATAGAAAAACGTGTACAACTTACAACTTATTCCGGTTTTCATATTTTTCATCCTGGTGCAAAAATTTCTGTGGGTGCACATGCTAGCAGATTCAGAACTCCAATAGCTTAGATGTTGAAGTTGTGCCATAGCAGTAAGACTTCTAAGGTATATCGGCGCCAAAAGTTACTCTCATACGTAACCTGGGAAGCCCTCATGTAGGCCTACGTACAAACGTACGTACATACGCAAGCAAGTACGTGCGTACGTACGTATACAGACCTATGTATGTATGTAGGCCTATGTATGTATGTACGTATGTATATATGTGCGTATGTATGTACAGTATGTACTGTGTGTGTATGTATCTTTGTACATTTTATCTACGTAGCCTACTTACGTGCTTATACTATGTGATATGTGTATATTTTTTTAAGTGGGCGAGTGATTGCCGGTAGAAATGATTGGCCCTAAAGTAGCAGCGGTTTCCGTTTTTCTATTGTGGCCATCTGTCGTGTAAATGTTTCTCTTGGTTGTCGTGGGTCGTAATTGATGTGTGTTGCTCTGAAAACTAATTCCCACTTCACCATCCTCTATGTTCATCGTTCACATAAGTGGATCTGCACACTCTTCGATCGCTGATATCAGCTGATTCGTCGTCGTTTTTGTTTCTCGTGATAGTGGTGGTGATGGTAATAATGATGATGACGACGGTGATAATTATGGTGAGGCGCAGCTAAAAGCTCATTTGTTATAGAATGACTGGGTGTGCAGCGCGTTATGAGGAACTAAAAAGATAAGAATAATGATGTTATATAAAGTGTATTGATACACACGTACATACATACATACATGCATGCATACATACATACAAACATACAAACATGATGAAAATGGTGATTATGATAATATGGTGGTGGTGGTGGTGGTGGCGGCGGCGGTGGTGATGGTGGTGGTGAGGGAGGAGGAGGAGGAGGATAGTGGTGATGAGGATGATAATAGTGGTGGTGATGATGATGATGATGATGATGAGGAGGAGGAGGAGGAGGAGGAGGAGAAATACAACGATGACGACAAAGACGACGGATGTGGTGAACTGCTTCCAATTTTAGTTTCTGTGAGAGGCCAAGTAGGGAACAGCAGAAGGGGGCGATGGTTACGAAGAACGAGAGGAAATTCGCAGAAGGCAGGTTAAGAGAAAAACAGGATGAGACAAATTAAGAGTAAGGCTATAACCATGACTATAGCTCGGGCCCAAGATCAATAAATGTCCTGAAGGTCGCCTTCATACACAGCAATATATAGAGATAATTAATTCAAAGGTCACTATGGGTGCGATTACTACATCTTAATTGCGAATAATTGCACATGAAAACTAGTTCGTGTAGTCCTGCTGTTGTACATCCTAATGGTGGCGTCGAATTTCTCTGTTGTTAGTTTCTCGGTCTGTGGGAGCATCTAGTGGCCAAGTGAATCGCAGATGGGTTCAGCTCGGTACAAATCACCTGTTTACTAAGAATTTATAGTCCAACGGAAAATTGCGAGGAAAAACTAGAAATACTACAGTCCTTGGATGTGCAGACAGCTCGGCTGGATAAATCGAAAACTGCGATGGTTAATTGATCAGATTGTGTAAAGAGTACGAATGACAGGCAGAAGGCACAATATGCAAGATGCGAAGGACATAGAAGAAAAGGAAGAGCACGGTTACGCTGGATATAGAGGCCTATATGCAGTCTAACTGAAGACATGACAAGACTAGGGTTAAACATAAGAAAAGTACCATCGAAAAAGGACCAAAACAACTGGTCAAAAAACAACAAAAAATGCCAAATGGCAGCCGTCAAAAACTGATGATGATGATGATAATGGTGGTGATGATGATGATGATGATGATGATTATTATTATTGTTATTATTATTATTATTATTATTATTATTTATGGTTGGCAGTAGTAGTAGGGGAGAGGCTAATGGGAAGACGCTAGATATTTGGTAAAACGTAGATACGTAAAAATACTCAGTGGGTATAGTCTGAATCAGTGGGAGAAATTTCCCTTTCGCCATTTCAGATCTCACCACCGTGGCTAAAACTGTGTAGATTTGCATCTTCTACTATGTTGCAGTCAACTGTATCGATTTGCTTTGATTTTCTATTAATATGCACCACAGTAACTTGCTCGAAAGTTGCTCAGATTTACTCTTGTATGTATGTATGCATGTATGTATCAAAATACTTAATATAACGCAGTGCTACTCATTTACCGACCCGTGACCCCGAATAGAGGGCGGATCGTGTTGATCCAGACGGTCTGCAGTACTCCTCTGAGAGTCACCCATGAAAGCGAACGCAGGCCTACTAACTGCGTCTTATAACTTCATTGTGCTTGCCAGCGTCGTATTCTCAGTGCCAAGCCGACATCAATATTATTGTAGACTATAAGACACAGACATACGTCAGACAGACAGGGAGAAAGTGACAGTGGCAGAAAACGAGGGCTGCAAAACAAAGTCGAACGAGAAGTTGGAGGCAAAATATGTCAACACTGAATTCAATGAACAGATGTCTTGGATATATCTTATCTGCAGACCACCGCTGTTCTACACCATGGAAGGAGTGTCCCTTTCAAGCAGAACCCACGTCTCTCGTGCCTCCCTGTAAAAAGTCGACTCGCATTTCAGTGCGTGGGCAGCCTTCAAGTAGCTGTGAAGAATTTCAAGGGTCTGGTTTGACTGAGACTTGATGCATTCAGTCGGAGGACTTCTTCAGTACATCCATAAACTTTTCGGTCTTTCTTTGAATCCGATTCATAGGTCAATCGGAACTGAACTGCTTCGTTCATATCTGGAATTATCCGCAAACGATCAGATGCACATCAAACTGTCACAGGCTTTGCGAGCGAACATAAAACTATGTGAAACTAGCGATTGAATAATATTTAATTGGGGAGATGACGTAGGCTGTTCGGATTCACCTCTGTCCGTCCCTTTCCAAGTCTTGTGTGTGTGAGTGAGATTTGTGTGTGTGATTTGTGTGAGTGTGATTTGCGTATGATTGGTGTGAATGTAATTTGTGTATGATTTGTGTGAGTGTGATTTGTGTGAGTGTGATTTGTGTATGATTTGTGTGCGTGTGATTTATGTGTGTGATTTGCCTGGTTACAGTCGGGCAACTGGTTATAATGATGAATGGATCTCGGAAGACCTAATGATAACCGGATCTCCTAGGAGCCAATGAAGTATTCACTGAATTTTACAAGATATGGGTCAATAACTAAGTTTAGTAATTAACCATTTCCAAGAAGCATAGGCTTATTAGACGAAGTGCAATAGCTCGTAGTGATATATATACTATGGCTAAATGGCGAATTAAACGAAACTTACGACTACATAAATCTAATCTTTCTTTCTTTCTCATTATTGATCATTCAACTTGGTTGCATCATCGTATCCAAAACCGGTTTATCAAATGAGAACGATGCTTACGGAAACAGGGAGACAGCCGACCCTGCTCAAATGAATTTGAAAAGCTTGTGTTAGGGTCTAGGTATTGCACTGTATTGTCGATTTATATTGCGCCTCATACAGAAGAAGAAACTACTCAGGGGTGTTCTGAGCATGACAGCCCCGAGGAAATACCTATCACAGCCAACTGAGCTCGAATATTAGGTGTTAGACTGTTCCGAAGTGCTGGACCCACCACAGCGAAATCCTTATGCTGCGCCATGGATGTCCTATCCCAGGGAACAAATGATCACCCCGGTCAGAGAATGGCGACAAGCGGTCGAAGCATGCGGGCAAAGGTCACAAGGGCAAAGGTCACAAGGGCATCCTGGAGCCGTACCTGAAAGCACTCTTGCTATCAGAGACAAAACCTTGAATTGGATTCGTAACGCAATAGGCAGCCAGTGAAGTTGGTCAGCTATATAGGCTATTCATTTGATAGCTGACTGCTCAAGGGCACTAGTGTAACAGAAATCTTGAAACATCTGTCTGTCCTGACTGAGATTTGAACCTTCGACATTTGGGATGACCCGCCAGGACGTTAACCACTAGACTATCACACATCCCTAATTTATTTATTTATTTATCCGTACTTGTCTATATACATATACGTAAGAATTAGAAGACCGATCAACCTATAAGACTGAGCAGGAAGAAGGGTGGGGGCAAATTTGCACTTACATGGGTGCGACAGGTTAGTCCTGTGGCTGAACTACGCATTTAACTTTGGCCTTTAACCTGACCTCTGCACATTTAACGCTGTATTCTAAGTAATCTACCCTGCTACTGTTGCTGATAGTGATGATGCTCTGGGGTGTTGTATAAATCTGTCAGATAAGACTGTCTCTTCTGTAAGTAACAGGACTTTGTGAATCAGTTCGTCTTCCAGCGAAACTTGCGTCACTGATCGTCACACGTGTCGTCATATTAGCATTAAATCAAATAGCGTAAGATATAATTAATTAACGCCCCAATGATTCATTTCCATTTGCCATAATGAATTTTCAGTGTAAGATTAATTTTTCTCTGGCTCATGTCGCCTAATGATGCAGATGGGCTCAACTCGTTACAAATTACCTGGCTACTCAGATATTATAGTCCTACGGAAAACTGCGAGGATCTCAAGGCTAGGGTAGTTAGAAATTAGAAATGATGGAAAATCGCAATCATTGGATAATCAGGCAACTCTGCTGGGAAAAGTCGTTCAGCGGAGACTGCAGATGAGTTGGCCATGTGGGAAGGATGCCAGCTGACCGAATCCCACTTGTAATGCTTTAACAAGGTGTCAGTCGATTGCACTCCAAATAGTAATAAAATGTTAACTTCGCCGTGGTTGGTCCATCTTTTTGGAACAGGTTGCCTAGCTACGACTTGTGCTCCTTGGTTCTGCGTTGCCTCTTTTCCGTAGGAGCTTGAAAGCTATTCTGATCGCTGTTTTGTGTTATTAACAGGACCCTTCAGAGATTCAGAGGCCCCGGGCCACTGCAAATACGAGGCCCAATCTCGAAGCAAGCACACGATAAGCCTGCTAAATCGCAGTTGTGAAATATAATACAAAAAAGGAGAAATAAATATTAATAATTAATTAATAATAAAATGAATAAAAAGAATTCGGTTGTTGCCAGTTACCGAATCATAAATAGAAATCTTTGATTCGAATAAGAACATTTCTTTCTTATTCTAAAGTAGACGAAAAACAGTATGTAAATATGTGAGTAATTTGTGATTTATGATTCGTGCTTGTAATTTGTAGTTAGTAATTTCCTTACTAGGTGAGGCCCGGGCCAAATGGTCCAGCTGCCCCTTCCCCGATTAAGGTCTATTAGTCGTCATCACCTCTGATGAGTCTCTTTTGAAAGGCCCTGTACAAATTGGGATTACATTAACAATTACGATTACCAAACGGCCAAGCAGGCAGCTGATCAGATAATGAAAACAAAATGGTATATCTAGATCAGTCTTTACATTCCTGAAAGTGGTCCAACAGTTTAATAGAAGAATCCAGATCGTTTCGTGGGGGTTCTATTTCTGTTGCTGTGTGTTACGCCTCCGCTTATCTGCGACTGTTTTAAAACGGCTTTGGAAAGCTGCAAACTGTGAGTACCTGATGGCGGACCTTGACGATCGGGCTTTAGAACGACTGACATCTATAACCTCTATGCGTGAGGATCCCCGATTCGCACCCGATCATGGCTTATTTCAGAGATTTAAATTTCGGGCTAGTACGGTCCGTGCACGAGGACCTTAAATGGAGTGGCGCCCATTCAAACGGGCTGCGGTGGTGAAGGAGCTCACTCGACAAATTTATTGCCAAATAAGCAGGGTCGTGGCGGTATATATAGACGTCGCCGGGTTTAGAACTGTATGCCTGTTGCCTATACGCTTATTTAGCAAAGAATTGTTCATGATCATAAAGTAAGTTGTATATAGTTAATGTTTATAGATATACTAAAAGAATTTTTCGACTCAAACTCTCATGGGAAGACTAAAGAAACTCCTGGGAAGAAAAATACACAGAATAGCAAGGACTTAAACCTAGCACGAGATGTTTACAAACAAAGCCTTCTATGTCGGCTAAAGTAGACCAATTGAGTAGCTCTACATTTGACCCCGCATGAATTAGGCCTACTAAAATGGGCCTTTTAGCACTTAATCCGGTTCTGACAGCCTCATCTTTTGCAGATTGAGCCCTGAGGGTCTGTTCCTCATCCACCCTAAGCGGCTTTGCAAAAATCAGTTAAACTAATCTAGGCCTATTCTAACTTGTCAATACAGCAGCCAAGCTTGTTTAGAGTGTTGAAATTCAATTAGAGAAAGACGCATCTCTTCTAATTCTCCCCTCTCTCTTTCGCTCCCTCTTTCTCTCCCTCTTCCCTCTCCCTCCCTCTCGCCTTCCTGTCCAGGACCTTTGTCCGTGCAGTGTTTCTCCCAAATCGTGTCATTCCAGAACTTTTTGATGATTCTGGTCGACATTGTTCTGGATCTTCTTCGTGGCCTTTTACAGTCCTTGGAGGGGACTTGGTCCACCGCTGTAGCAGTCCATACGTGGGACTCTCATCATCATCATCCTCCTTCTGCTCCTCCTGTTTCTCCTGCTCCTCCTCCTGCTCCTCCTCCTTCTGCTCCTCCTGCTCCTCCTGTTTCTCCTGCTCCTGCTCCTCCTCTTTCTGCTCCTGCTCATCGTCCTAGTCCTCCTAGTCCTCGTCCTCCTCCTCGTCCTCCTCCTCGTCCTCCTCCTCGTTCTTCTCCTCCTCCTCAGGTGAAACTCGTGCCGAAGAACCGCAGTAGTCGGTCATTCTAGGAGTTAGGTGCAGTTAGTAATGACTCATGACCGTACATGACCGATTAATTGTATATTCTGGAATAATTATATAATCTTGATTAATTAAATGTTTAAGCGTCCATTCATGTTCGTGTAATAATAAGTCACGATGTCATGTTGCTTCTTACCGCTGCGTCTAAGGGGCGTCATACTCTTTTTCACGTGACATCCACAGATCGACAAAGCAAGAATTATGAATTATGCAGCAACCTAGTTTGGTCACAACCCGATTAGCCTAGTTTCAGCCACTTTCTGTCTCTCTGTCTGTCTTTCTGTCTGCCTGCATGTCTGCCCTTACCTTTATGTCGGAAGCCCGTTTCCCTGACTGTCTATCTATCCGTGTGTGTGTGTGTCTGTCTGTCTGTTGTATATAGCTGAATCTGTCTCCTATCTCGTTACGAATTCATGATGGCATACAGAATGACTTAGCAATTCAGCCGGAGTCATGTGGAAGGACAATATTTGTCACGTGCAAGCGACTGTCTGTGGGCGCTGTGCTGAAGAATGGGGCAGAGAGGGAGGTTACCAATAAAGAGTGTGACGAGTGTGGGCTCTGCTTTGGTAGACTCGCTGGCTGGCTGGCTGACTACTGCGTAGGCTACGCAGGAGGTAAAACGACAAATGATTAAGGTTATAGCGCCTGCGGTTTTATTCTGTTTTGCAGAAGAAAAAACAAACAAAAATAGGCCTACGCAAATACACACCAATAAAGCAGGCTGCCCTAACTTCTCTGTCTGTCTGTCTGTCTCTCTGTATCTCTCTCTGTATATATATACCTCTTTCTCTTTCGCACATACAAAATTACAAACTAGCTTCTGGACAAGACAACCTTTTTCGCCAGAATACACAGAATGTTAGAGTACATGGCGTCGACGGAGGTCAGCGATTCATTGACTGAATGTTCGCGATGATCAGTCGTAGATCAGAGGGAACTTCCTTGCGCCATCTTCACTCCTAAGAGGGTATGTATGAAACTGTATCTGCTATCTGGTCAGTGTAGGCTCTGCCTGAATGCAGCGGAGGAAAATGATGGGCAACCGCACGTGACCATACCTGACTAATAAAGTTTGTTTTGACTAAGCGCCTGTGAATGAGCTGCTTTTCACAACAGAGCATTTTGGCACTGAAGATAACTGGAGATTATGAAACAGTTACGATTAATACGGGCAGGGGAACTGAAGGAGGGTAACATCACTAAGAGGAACAGTCTGACTGAAGCATCGTGTGGGAAATTCCTCCTTCTCCCTATAAAGCAAAACTGTGCGCATTTATATACACAAAATATATACTTATATATGCATCATCTGCATATTCTTATACTTGGACCGATCTACAACGCAGGCTAAGGTCGGTTTTGGTGATGTGGTGTGAAATCTGAACTACCACTGTATGCCGAGGCTGACCAAAATAAGTCGCAGATTCATTTAAACCAGTCGTCACCTCAAGGCCAGTTCCGAAATGAGAAACAACAAAATATAAACTAAGAGAAACCGAAAACTCATCATTTCTGCTAATTTACAATACACGATACAATAAACGCAAAACGATTAACCCACTAAAGGGTTATTGACAACAGGGAAGGAGAGACAGACACAGAACATCGACAGAGACAAACAGACAGACAGACGAACATAGATTTGACTCTTGGGCTAATACAGTCCGTACAAGGGGCCCTTAAAGTGAGTTACAGTAGTGTAGTTTAGCATGGACTATGGTTTTGATGATGGTAGACGCAATTTCGAAATCAAGCATAGGACAGATTCTGCGAATGTCCCGGATATTCATGAAGCAAGAGTGGAAAAGCTGAAGTTTTGATCGAATATCGCACCTGAGTTGTGGACAGGAGAGTTAGTATTAAAAGTGTGGGTAGAGGCAGAGTTCAGACTGAGGGAAATAGAGGGGTCAGGAATTTGTTTGAGCTGGTCACGTAGGTCTATAAGTACGAATTCAGTCTTCGATAGGTTCAAGTACAGTAGATTATATGTCATTCAAAAGGACGTGTGTAGCAACACGAAGATGATCTATAGGGAGGTGAAGCAGTTCGGAAAGAATGAGGTGATTGGTTGGGCTTTCTCAAAACAGGGATGGACCTGGGATGGTGGTCAACAGAGCTTTGCTTTAATGAGTAAACTGAGTGGGGTAGTGTAAAAGGTGAACAGATTAGGTTCAAGAGCAGAGCCTTGTGGAATTGCACAAGTGAAAGGGCACTTTTGCCTATCGATTTTGTTTTGACTGAGCGCCTGTGGATAACTGGTCTCCGTGACGTGGCTTTCGTTGGGCGCTGTAGAAATCTCGGGATTACGATTATAACGATGGTTGGGATGAGGCTTCCGATGTTTTAATGGAGAAAGAGAGGAAGGATTGTACCCAGAGGACAGCAGTATGTGTCAGTAAAACCAAACCAGGTTGACAGTCTTTGAAGTAAGATGTGATCTATGATTTCGAAGGCTTCTGAAATATCAAAGAGGCAGAGGCAAGAAACCTGTTGATGAGAGATGGCTGAAACAAGCTTGTTGTATAGAGAAGAGAGTAGGGTTTCAGTTAAGTGGCATTTAGTGAAACCAGACTGATGTGGGTTAAGGAGTGAGTTGCAAGCTAGATAATCATTGATCCGAGAGAGAACAATCCGTTCATCTAATTTGGAGATGAAAGACATATTAGAAACAGGTCGGTAGTTTGAAAGGAGTTCTTTGTCAAGTGATAGTTTTTCTTTTGAAGAGGAGTAACCAGAGTGTTTGAAAGGAGGGAGAACTTTTACCATCAGAGAAGGAGAGGTTAACTATTTTGTAATGATTGGTATAAGAGCGTTGATTGGTACAAGAGTGGATGCACAGTCTTTCAGTAAGGAGTTGGGTATAGGGTCAAGTTCGCACTGTTTGTATAGGAGATTTTAACAGATGTATATTGCAAACTGTAACGTCAGTTGGAAGACAGATAATGAAGTTAGAGGTGGGGAGGGTGGACGGTCATGAGTGGAGAGGGAGTATCAGCAGTTGGTGGTTTGGGAAAGGAGAGCTTGAAAAGACAGTGGGAGAGTAGTGCCCTACTATTTTGTTCGAAAAGAAAGAACAGAACGAGTCAGTTATCGAAGAAGACGGAAGAGAATTTGGAAGTGGGCTGGAGGAGTTCCGATGGAGGAGTTGGTGTTTGGCTTTCCAGAGAAAACGAGGGCTAGAGGATCGGGAACGAACCATTGAGGAGTAAAACTTTCTCATCTGTAGCTAGAAGGTAATGGTATTTATTTATGGCAGATTTAAGAGCAAAGAGAAGTTGAGGGTCGTGGGTGCGTTTGTAAGCGCGTTCAAGGCGTCGCCGGAAAGATTTGAAGGCCTGAAGACAGGAATTGCACCAAGGATTGCCAGAGTGGGAGCAGGATTTGGTAATAAAAGAAGCGTGTTTGTCAAGAATCGATGCAAGAGTGGTGTTTTAGGAAGAGAGAAGGTCATCAAGGGAGGAGAGGGGATTTAAAACTAGGTCCGAGCAGGAGACACTTGGACCAGGTTGCTTCAATGTTAACTGAACTAATGCGGCGAAAAGAAAGTAAGACGAGATCAGGATGTGGTGTAGGTAGGATGTTAAGGCGTGTGAAGATGGGGGTAATGATCGGACGGTGTATCGAAAGAGAAAGAGATATCAAGCGATATACTGGACGACGATGATGCGATAACACTGGCCAACACATAATTTGTTGCCTCAAATGTTAGAACTGTTTCTGGGTATATCTGACCTGCTGATTCCAGAAAAGGCACCAGTTTTCTCCCAGCAGGTCTAGTTTTCGAGATATAGAACATTATGCCATATACCAGTCTTTGCCTCTGCTCGCCCATAAAATATAAGGCTATAGCTATAATTATGTAGTGCTCAATTTATTATGTGATACACTAAATAAACATAATAATACAAATACTTAAAAGAAAATGGTAGTACCTGAAACTGTACTTATATGATACCAAACAGAACAAGTTTGTTATAAAAATTTCAAGTCATTCGACACCGAAGAAGCTCCTTTTGTACGATTTCCGAGTGTGGCATCTGCCGGAACAATCGCGCATAATATTCCAGCAATAGTCTGCCATCATGTGTGCATCCCATCTTCCTTGATATCGATTTTCCATTGTTTTGATGTCTTGGTGAAATCTTTCACCTTGCTCTTCGCTGAAGTCACCAAGATTCTCTGGAAAGCGATCTAAGTGACTGTGGAGATAATGGACTTTAATGCTCATGTTGCAGCCAAGCTTGTTGAAATGAAGAAGCATATCCTCTACTAGTTGTGCATAATTGTCTGCCTTCTTGTTGCCAAGAAAATTTTTAGTTACAAGAACAAAGGAAGACCAGGCACAAGATTCGATTTCATTCATTGATGGTATGAAAAGTGGGTCATTCATAAGTTGCCTGATCTGTGGACCATCGAAGATTCCAGCCTTCAATTTTTCCATTGTAATTCCTGGTAACTTGTGTACTATGTATTCGAAGCATGAACCTTCTTTATTCAAAGCCCTGACAAATTGTTTCATCAGGCCTAGCTTTATATGTAGTGGTGGCAGTATGATCCTATCTCGTGCCACCAAAGATTCCTTGATTACATTTTGAGCTCCAACCACCATGTCTTTCCTCGAAGGCCAATCTTTTCTTGTCCAATGTTCATGCTTGGCTCTACTGTCCCAAAGACACAAAAAGCAGGGATACTTTGTGTAGCCACTTTGTTGACCAAGGAGGAAATTTACCATCTTCAAGTCTACACAAATTACCCATTGATGTTCTTTGTACTTTATCTTTTCCAGTACTAAAGAGATGGCATTGTACTCTTCTTTCATCCTGGTGGAGTGACCGATTGGAATAGAACCAAATTTGTTGCCGTTATTTAAAAGCACACATTTCAGACTACGTTTTGAACTGTCGATAAAAAGACGCCACTCATCTGGGCTGTAATCCGACAGACCAATTTTCTTCAATAAGTTGCTGATGTCATTACAGAATACTAGGTTGTTGTCTTCGGTAAAGAATGGCAGCAAATCCTTTTCTCTGTTTCTATAAATTGTAATTTTCGTTCCAGGCTGAAGTGCATTCTCTTCCTTTAGTCTGGACGCAAGCAATTCAGAGGACTCTTTGGAAAGATTTAAGTCCCTGATCAGATCACTCAACTCTTTTTGGTCAAAACGTTCACTGTGTGAAGTTGATTGGAAATCACTGTCACTGCCCCCACTTTCTTCACTTTCGTCATCTTGTCCGATATTGGACATGCGTCATCGTCTGAGTGCTGAGGTAGTTCGCGAAAAGGTGGAACTGGTACAATATCCGAATGCGGAACAGGTCTCCTGGCTGAAGATATATCAGGGTAAGACAACTTGTGACGATTATTTCGATTGATGCCTATGATATTAACCATACAAAAGTAACAGTCGTCGAAGTGGTTTATCTGTTCCCTCCAAACCATCGGTACACCAAATTTCAGGCAGCTTCTCTTTCCAATTGTCCAGTGGCGCAATTGTTCAATACAAGTTTTGCATACTGTATGAGGAGCCCATTGCTTATCTTGATCTCCAAGTTTGACACCAAAATAACCTACATATGCTCTTTTTACAAACTCAGAAATCGGTTTCCTGTTTGCTTTTAGTGTGTATTCCCCACAAATGTAGCAGAATATGTATGGATGGTTAATGCAGCTCCGTCTGGAAGTAGCCATAACCTTAAGGATGTTCGCATCTGAGGAATTAAATGACTAACCTAAAAAATAGTAAGAACATGTAGTTATTTAATGCTCACATTCACAGATTGTTCTTGCGACCAACTCTTAATATGCCCTAAGACGACTGCGGCTGCTCTAGCTTTCAGGAGGCGGTTTATATAGGCTATAAATGCTGACTTCAGCATAATCTATTTACATAGTTCGAAACCATGAAACGCTGTATAAGCACAAATAAATTCTAAATGAGGCCATGAATTTAGTGCTGAGTAAGCGGTAGGCTACGGAATAGTTATTTCGTTGAATCAGCAATATCTCAGCACGCGGCAAGATATGCTGATTTTACATTATAAGGATGTAGGCATTATATGAATCAGCAAGAATTATAATTAGCCATAAATAAAGCTTATTATGACATTTTAGTTTTGCCAAAGACATCGTTTAAAGAGTGGACTGGGTTTTCTTTACAAAATCGACGATATCTCAGAAACTAGACCTGATGCACTCAATCCAATGACATTTTCTGAATCAGCGCCCAAAATTACCCCAAGAACAGGTCTAAAGCCGAAGGCAACAAGAAAAAAAAAATTTTCTGTTGGCCAGTGTAATCAAGTCAAGTGTGTGGTTGTGAACATGAGTGAGGAGTTTGACGTGCTGGACCAGGATACTTGATGATACTAGGGTGAGGAATTCTGAGGCAAATGTATCGGAAGGATTATCGACATATATATATATATATATATATATATATATATATATATATATATATATATATATATATATATATATATATATATATATATATATATATATATATATATATATATATATATATATCAAAAGCTAAAAGTGGGGGTGAGCGAGAGTCTAGTGGTTAGCGTGCTGTACTGTTAATCGAAAGATTGGGATTCAAATCCCCGTCATAAAAGAAATGTGTTGCGAGATTTCGGCTCCACCTGCGCCCCTTAGCCACTCAGCTATAATGAGTACAATGACTGTACACTGCCAGTGGGAAGAGGAGAGGGAGAGGACTTGCCACCCATCCTCATATGCCGAGGCTAAGAAAAATAAAGAAGCTTATACTTCATACTCATGGCTGCCTCAGAGCTAACGTAAGAGTCTGCTCTTCTGTTTCTTCTTCTTCTTCTTCTTCTTCCTCTTCCTCCTCCTCCTCCTCCTCCTCCTACTCATCATCATCTTCTTCTTCTTCTTCCTCCTCCTCCTCCTGCTCATCATCTTCTTCTTCGTCTTCTTCTTCTTCTTCTTCTTCTTCTTCTTCTTCTTCTTCTTATTATTATTATTATTATTATTATTATTATTATTATTATTATTATTAAAAACTGAGTAATTATTGTTATTGTAGTAATTATGTTAATTGTGTTGGCTGTGGATGTGTATGCTTGAACTCACTTAAGGGTCATGAACTCAACTCTTATCTCCCTCTGGGCATTCTTCCCTCATTCTATCTCCCTCTGGGCATCTTCGCCAAGCTACCAGAATATGTTATATACATACACGAGCTACAATCCATACAATTATAGCTCTATATAATAATGCATACATGATATGATTATTGACGTACACCTCTATACTCATATAATTATAGTCATAAATATATGTATAAATACTCAGGTATACAGTATATATATAACATAAATATTGGTATATATATATGCATCATCTGCATATTCATATGCGTGGGCTATTTATAACACCCATGTGCGAGTCGGTGTCAATAGTGGGCTAGTGGAACGTAGGCCGGTGGCTGCCAAACACAAAGCCCGAGCGGGCCAGATACAATACCCCCATATCGTATCTGGCCCGTTCGGGCTTTGTGTATGCTTGTGTTAGCCCAAGTATGAGCCCTGACCTCGATGCACAGCGTCCGTGTAGCCCCGCCTCCTTGGGCCTACGCCGATGTCTCTTATACCCTTCCCGCTGCCTCTCCTGCTGAAACCGAAGCTAACTGTGAAAGTATCAGCAGATGGAGTAGTTCCACGCTGGACTCAGTCGCTACTTGATATTATATTCAGTGTATTATCTGTTCAGTGTCCATCGTCGTTAAATTTGCTCTTTGGAGAACTTCCCTTCAACAGCAAGGTTAATTCGCTTTGAAGAAACTAGATACACAGCATGCATACTATGGGGTATCTGTCGGGATACATGTGAACAATTAGAAGAGCTGAGATAATAATGCATGCATGTTTTTATGTTTGCAGGAGTATCATCTGGAATCAAAGATACACAAGAGGGAGGGAGCGTGAGACTGCGTGACAGAGTGTGAGAGAAAACCAGTCGCTGTAGGTGGTTGGTTAGATGATTTCCTGTTGATATTTCTACTTGATTCCCGCTGCGACTGTCTGCATTCAGCCTCAGCAGTAACGTCAGCGTGATCCATCTAACGATTCATTCCACGAGCACTCGCTCCATCTTCCAACTGGAGTTGCTTCGAGCAGAGATGATGTTCCCCCAGCAACCACTGCAGCCCAAATGGCGGCGGCCTGCATCTTCCCCCATCAGCCGCCTTTGTCTGGCCTTCGTACTGTCTTCGTCTTGGCTAGTTGATATCACGGAGTGCGCGTGTTCTAATCAAGGGTCCGACAGGAACCCCCTGAAGACGAGCGACGACTACGGTGTCCTCATAGACGCTGGGAGTACGGGTACGAGGGTATGGGTGTACAGCTGGCCACGCGACCAAGACGACGGTACGGAGGTGGAAAAGCCGGGGCCAACGGTGCCTCCGATCAAGTGCCTCTTCGCGCACAAAGTCTCAAAGGGCCTGGCCAATTATGCCGACGATCTCCATGGACTGCGCAACATCGTCTTGACCCTAATCGAAGAGGCAAAGAATCAGGTCCCCGAGACACTGCACAGCACGACGTCCATCTTCCTCATGGCTACTGCAGGTCAGTCTTCCTCTAACTCATCCCGCCATCCATCCGTCTTTCTCTAACTCATCCCGCCATCCATCCGTCTTCCTCTAACTCATCCCGCCATCCATCCGTCTTCCTCTAACTCATCCCGCCATCCATCCGTCTTCCTCTAACTCATCCCGCCATCCATCCGTCCTCCTCTAACTCATCCCTCCTTCCGTCCGTCTTCCTATAACTCATCCCGCCATCCACTTTATCCTCCTGAAAACAACAGGACCTTAACGAACACCTTTTATGCGACCTCACACTGATCTAGCGCACCTATGACAGCTTCTAACTGGCATTGTTCCGTAATGCTTTTCAAACAAGAGTGGTCTCTAATAATTATTAATATTACGAGTTATTTTAAAGAAATACATCATTCTTATTCTTTTATTGTCATATATTGCTATATTATTACCACCATTTAATTTAAAGAAAATATTGTAATTATTCTTACGATATATTGTTCCATAGGTACATACAGACCATCGGGATTTTATTATAATTATTTTTGCCCATGTAACTATGTAAGCGCTATAGTAACCCTAGTCAACAAACGCTGGCACCTCCTTATTTCTGCCGTTAAATCAGTAATAACGAAATGCTTAGACGCAGTGGAAATCAGAGTCAAATTGATCTCTGTACTGATTTTTGGCCTTGGTCCTTTCAAGCGAAGCATGAAAACAGTCTGACAAATTTATGAAGGAAACCCACCAATTACATTCTGATAGGGAGTCGCGAACAGCTGCAATAAAACGTTGTAAATCGCTCTGTACTAAGAAAAACTGATTCTTTTTCCCCTTTCCTCTTTACATTCGATCTACCCTCAGCGCGCGTTTCGTCATGCTGCACTCAACACCCTTCTGCTCTACTCTCCTAATTTCACTCTCTCTCTCTCTCTCACACACTCTTTCTGTTTCTCTGTATGTGTCTCTCGCCTCTCACTATCTATCTGTTTGTCTGTCTGTCCGTCCGTCCGTCCGCCTGTCCGTCCGTCCGTCCGTCCGTCTGTCCGTCTGTCCGCCTGTCCGTCCGTCCGTCCGTCTGTCTGTCCGTCCGTCCGCCTGTCCGTCCGCCCGTCCGTCCATCCGTCTGTCGGTCTGTCCGTCCGTCCGTCTGTCCGCCTGTCCGCCTGTCCGTCCGTCCGTCCGTCCGTCTATTTTCAGATAAAAAGTCAACATTGGCCTGGTTTTTTCATCTTGGACCAGTTTATGCTCAGTCATACCATTAAATTACATTTACAGCTGCATATAGAATTTATAAGTTCATAATCCACCTTGTATTCTGTTGTATCCCTATTCCTATCCCTTGTGTTCTGCTGTATTCCTATCCCTATAACCGTCTGTAAGGCGGGTGAACAAGTGGCAACTAACGGGGGCCGGGGGTGGCGATGCGCCCAGTGAGTGAAGTTGGTACAGCATTTAATCTCTGTTGTTGTCTGTTGTTTAACGTGCTTGTAATAAACCATTTTAACCTAAAGCTGATGTATTTTTCCTTATCTCTAGACGACCTGTGACAACAAATATTCGTGTATTCGAAGGTTTTAAAGGGTTGTAGCTCTCTCCTTAGGCAAATAGGTATACGACTGCATAACTATAGCTTAATAGTCACCCACTTAATAATTATATAATTACAAAATTGTGAACGCGTAGACATGATGCCTAAAAATAACTCTTTACGTCAAGCATCCAGAGTGTTGCATACGTCATCTTTTACAGCAACCTTTGGTAACTCGAGCGTTGTTCTTTATCTATTAATTTCTTATTCAAACTATTTTATTATATTATTGCCATATATCACGAATACGTTACGGGCATTTATCTAGCGCCTTTTAGGAACCTCCTAAAAGTGCCGAACGTTCATTGTACTTGTAGTGGCTTAAATACAGCTTTACAAGGCAATACATTACACACAACGCATATTATTTTGATAACTCAATTGTATCCTGCTTCATTTGCAACTCTCCTCTGATATATAATTTCTCGTATGGTGATTTTTCCCTAACACATTGTGGATGATGACAAGGGGTGAGATGGGTGGAGCGAGGAGTGGGATGGGAGGGGCAAGGGTGAAATGGGTAGGGTAGGAAAGAATTGAATCAATGGCCAAGTCCTATAACAGAAGGAAGTATAGCGCTGGTAATTATATTTTGCTTCATGTACCTGCATCCGGGTAACCTTTGCAAGCTTACTTATATGTTGTAATGCCGTCCAATTGTTTCGCCTCTGTTTTAGTCACCTTTGATGGTTTTCTCGGCTCATCTGAGAGTTTTGCGCTTTTTGTCCTGTACGGGAGAGCATTCCTATTATGTGGCTTTGGACTTAGTAGTAGAAGTGGCATTTAACCCAGTCCATCGCTATCAGTATACTTACTGCTTTGTTCTCTTGGCCTTCGTAACTGTTGTTCCCATAAATCTGAAAATGCTTTCCGTCATCAACACACTTTGCCTACCGTCTTTCACCAGTGTGGGGAGAAAAATGGAGATTTTATTCCTGTTTAAACATCTCTCAATGACAATCCAGGGTTTCAGCGCATGTGGTTCCACGCCATCTGTATCGAATTATCGAAACTATGCAAGTAATAGGTTAAAATGTGATCGTTTTCACCAAACAATTTGTTGCATTTTCTGAAACACGCTGCCAACTGATGTAGGCCTTAACGAAATTGTTATATACCCAAAATTAGCCAAAATTAGTAAATTGATATACTGTAGGTTTCAGTTTGCTTTTCTTAATGTATTGTAATATGTAATGGGTGTACAAGGAAGTTAAGAAAGAGCACATAACAGAGAAGAGCGACGTCGTTGGATTCTTGGACCTGCCTAAGGGCAGAATACCGAAGAAGAAGTAATGTACTGTAATGGTCAATTAATAAATTCATATAGCACTTCAATGTGACCTTATGCAGAAAAATACGTCGACGATCGGTAGCCGCTCCTATACAGGTATCACATGGCAGTTTGTCATCGATGTGGAGATGCTACCAAGTGGTAGACACATGGTGCAATGTGAAACGCACGTTACCCTCAGACATCGTGTAGGGCCATTTGTTTTATGGCATCAGGGTTAGACTATGTAAGCATGTCATGTGAACATGTTTGGTTGTCTATCCGTATTATTTCAGTTGTGGATTTAGCTGCAGGCCGTGATTCATAATTTTAAAGTGGAGCAACTATCATGTAATTAGTATACGATTTATGGGGCCGGAAAGGGAACCCCGCTTGTTCCGATTATTTCTTATTGGAGATACTTTCTCCCCATACATTTCAGTCCTTCCATAGATTTTACTCCACCGCTTCCAACGAAAGGACTCGCCCTGCGGTAGACCTGGGCGTCTCTGCCCTGAAAGATCCTACAGGTTTATTTAGATCTCCATGTAGAACCGTACATATGTCAGAATTGTGACCTCGATGAGATCTGATCGCACAGCGCACAGTTTAAGCGATGAAAGCGATGATGTTATCGGTAATTGTTACACATGTCACACAGCTTCAGCTTTGAACGTTTACATAAACAAAATAAACAAGTCTCATTATTAAGCTTAAGAATGCGACCACTGCTATGGGCTAACAGCTCAGTGTAACCGTCATATGACTTCCTCAAGAATTTGGGAAAGCGAGGCGTTGTAAATAGGGCAATAATTATGGCCAGCTGTCATCTTAGGTATCACGGTTTCATGCGTACGATTCGAACAATTCTAGCCGTGGGATATGTTCTGGTTTATAATTTATAGGCCAGTACCTACCACCTCATGAAAGAGGGCGACTGGTCTTTGTCAGAGAATCAGTATTACTCTAAGGTAAATGACAGTTTGGCTGTGGGAGTCGTTGGACCATAAAGAAAGACGAAGAGGCAAGAATCAATGCATTTGAAATGAAGTGTGGGTGGCAGATTCTTAGGCGAAGTCTACCTTGGCCTGGTTTTGAATCTGAGGTATCATGGGCTGCCAAGAAGACAAAGACGAGTTTCTGTTTGTTATGTGACATCTCGCCAATACCTAGCGATCATGTTGCCAATTATCTCCGACTTACATTAGCAAATCCACCGAATCTGGCGATTTTTTTACACAACCTATAGCCTCACATAATGCGTAGGTACTGTGTAGCTACCTAACATAAGACACTACACCAAGCAAAGTGTAGTTGTTAGGACCCAAAATGTCACTCGTCTACTAACTAACACGAATCAGAAGGTGAGAAACTGGGCACATCCGTCTAATCGCCTTCAAACAGCAGTGAAAAGCAGAAACAAGACCAGCTGAACAGATGTTCAAAGCTTTTGAGCTAGCTGTCCTTACGAAAAGCCAAACACTCTCCCCAGCCAACGAATCAGACAATCTCAGACTTCTGAAAATTGATACGAGCAGTCTTGGCACAGACGTTTTGACACTGTATTCTGCTGTATTCCTATAACGAGGGCCTAGGTGATCTAAACACGTGCATTTAAAGATAGGATAAAAAATGTGTACTACATAGATGTGTCACAAAAAGTTTGGCGATGATGTCGATAATGTTGCTGCTGCTGCTGATGATGATGATGCTCTATGATAACACCTTCGATCTGTAAGAGTCTCCGATCGAGACCCGTGTGTGTGTAACAATATTCAGTTTGGTTTTGATTAAACGCTGCACGAATGGTCGGCCGAGATCTCTCTCATCGGATGACCTCTTGCACATACTGTACATTGAAAATAGACGTTCAAAAAGAAAGATTAAAACGAAACTAAAGTTACCAAATAAGAAATTATAAATAAATTCATAAATCTGTTCTAATATAGAAACTCACATAGCGCTGTGATATGCCCCTGTTCTAAATGTACTAAATGGACCACGTACATGTCTAAGTCTTTTATAACATACATATTTGAAATTAAGGTTCTGTATTAATAGTTGAGGTTACTGTTAGCATCGTTCTGTTACTTATCTGCTGCAGGTATGAGATTTCTTTTGGAGGACAAGGCGATTCTGGTTGTCGAACAAATCGATGCACTATTCCAAAACACATCGCTGAATCCGTTTATGTATGATTCACCGCATAATACTCGCATCTTATCCGGAGAAGAGGAGGGCGTCTTTGCTTGGATTTCAGTCAACTACCTTTCCGGAAGACTTACTAACTTTGAGGGAGGTGGGTTCGCAGTACAGATATTCAATACAGGTGACACATAAAGGCAGGTGGGTGGCCACGTAGTGTGTTAGGTGTGAGAGGTAATCACTTAAAATGTCTACGTATATGCACGAAGGTATTATTATACAGGGTAGCGACCTTCAGTTTATAATAGTGGGCTGATGACTTAAGAGACGTCATGATTTAAATGCAATTCATACACAGACATAGGTTATAAATATACATATTGGGTTAATGGAATTTCTGCTTTGATTCACTGAACTTGTACTGCAGATCCTTGAAGTTCAATCAATACCCACCGACAGCCATCTTTGTCTAGTTAACACCCTGCAGTGGTGACGTAGTAATGGCGAGTGACAAGAAAGGAGGATACCGTTTTTATTTTATAAAACTAATGTTAACAACGAGTTGGTGATGCATATGTGACCGTCTCTCAAAAATCCCTCACAAAATCGAAAACGTTATTTTCTGCAGGTATACAGATAAATTTGGTCAAAATTACTTCCTTGTATATCTATATTCCTTCTTGTGATATCTATCAACTTTTAAGTCCTTGAGTAGAAGGTGATGATGACGACAGTGATGATGAGGACGATGATAATGACAAAGATGAAGGCGACGAATGTGACGACGACGACGGTGATGATTAAACACTTGATAGTTCTTGCAGTACGTTTCAGCAAGGTTAACATATCGCTACAAAGTATCCAGACGCAAACACACACACTATATATATAAGTTTTACGTGCACTATCTGCTATACAGACCTGTACAAATCGACGAGCGGAATATTAGAGCTGGGTGGAGCGTCAACTCAGATCGCTTTCATTCCAAGAGGAAGCGTCCTGGCCGACAAGTTCCCGGTTTTCATCGGAGGAGAGAAATACCCGATCTATGTCCACAGCTACCTCCACTACGGCCAAGAGTACATCGACCGAGCGATTCAGGAGAAACTCAGCAAGGACCAGCCAAATGTCAACACCCTCGACAACCCATGCATGCTCAGAGGTAGTCTATTATCATCGTCGTAGTCGTCGTCGTTGCCAACAATACCATCAATCACCAGTAGTTGTAATCGTCGTCATCATTGTTATCGTCATCACCACCATCGTCGTTTTCATGTATTTTGTATTACTTATGCGTTTGAATCTATTGGGATTTCAAATTCTAAATTTGGACCAAACTTGCCAAAATGTGACAAATTTGAAAAATTTTATGATTTTAGATTTTGGGCATGTAATCCTGTTCAAAAATACACTGAAATTCAAAACAGACTACAACTTTCTTCTTAGTTATGTAAGTGCTCTCAACTTCAGGATGCTTTGCCCTCTGACCCCGTGACTGGGGCTTTGCCTCTGAACCCCACTGGGGGCTTTACCCCGTCCCTCACTTGACCCATTTTGCACACGGCCGGAAACGCCAGCCGTGTGAAATACATTTGCTAACCAAATCATCTACGTACTTCAATTCCATTCTTTACTGTTTGGGTGCGATTCGTTCGTTTGTTCGTCGTTCTTCCTTCAGTACTTTAATTATTTCCTTCCTTCATTCCATGACTGTTGGTTGCATCGCCACCTTCACATTCTATCCCTCCTTCTGTGCGTTCACTTTCCCCGCCACCCATCCTTCCCTCGTATTGCAGTATTTTAATTTGTTTGAGAACGGAAATCGAGATAATCATCGTTGAAACGAGTTTCCTATTTTAAATTGACCGAATTAGAAAAGTCTTCAATGGCCGGTCGGTTCACCGCATTGCATCGTTACTCGTGAGGAGGAAACTTCACCGGAATCATCAATGATAAATCGCTTCATTTCCATTCATTCCCAGCCATGTACACACTCTCAACTATCTCGGCTTAGCCAGTCCTCAGCCTCTCTAACAGATAACTAATCGTCTCAGCCGGACTGTCTGACTTTCTGCCTATCTGATTCGTTATAATTATGTGAAGCACCATGGTCTATTCTGCAGTGCGCTTGGTCTAATCTGATGATTGCGAGTTCGAGCCTGCCCAGCGGTCTGTGTTTGACGACCCTGAGCATGTTGTTCGAGCACTAGTCTTCGTCAACAAGCAGTAGAATTTGGTACAGGAGTAAGGTGAGAAGTAAACGGAAAGTCTTGCGATGCACTGGCCTCGTGTCCAGGACCTTGGGATTCGTCCATTGCCGGCTAAAGGGCCTAAAGAAAAAAGGAAATGTGCGCCTCCCCTACGTACTCGCCGTACTTTCTTAATTGTATGCATGTGACGGTGAGACCTGGTGAGAGAACAAAACATGTTTTACAGAAGGCATTATGCTGGAGTACAGTTCTCAAAATGGGAGAAGTTTTGGCAATTGCTTTCATGGTCCGTAGCTAAAGGCCGGGTAGCAACAGAACATTTTCTCCAGCACTGGTGCTCTGCACGGTAGATGCTAATGCACACGCGCACACACAACTACAGACACACACATATATATTACATGTAGATGAATAATATACACATATCTAGACTGGTTTATTGTTTATAATTATATTAGAAGCCGCATGTGTAGGCCATTAGTATATCAAATGCAGTTCGAAAGCACTCCAACAGAACGCACATGGACGCAAGTATTGTGGGTGGCATCTGGCTAAAACGCGGGCACACGTGATGGGTGAGCACGGCGGGTAGAGACACATATGATAATGTGGCGTCGCATATATAATATATATAATATATATAATATATAATATATATATATGTCTGTGACTCTATCTCAGTTTAGCCGTGTCCACGATGTTTCGCCACATTGTCATATGTGTCTCTGCCCGCTGTGTTACCCATTACCTGTGCCAGCGTTTTTACCAAATTCCATCCACGACAATACTTATGTTCATGTGTGTTCTGTTGGAGTGCTTTCGAACTGCATTCGATATACTAATGGCCTACACATGCGGCGTCTAATACAATTATAAACAATAAACCTGCCTAGCTATGTGTATATATCCATCTAGGCTGTTTGGTGGCAGCCCAACGGCGGTGATGGCCTGTTATCGGTGCATGTGTTATACATCGGTTCATCGGGCGAAGGTTTGGCGAACGTACAAACGATCGACTGACGTCGTACTTTGATAATTCGACGTCGTTTATTCAACCTACATCCATTGAGCGATTTTTTCGCCCTGCACCAGGCCCCTGCTGCTGCTGCTGCTGCTGGTGATGACGACGACGATGATGCTGATGCTGTTGACGCTGGAGCATCCGGATGCCAGACGTGATAACAGAGAGCGCGCGGTGCATAAATACAGTATATCGAGCGACCTTGTGACCTGTTATTTCTCTGTAATCACCGAGCCGCCATATTGATGATGCGGATGGGAAGCATGCAGGGCGGATGTTACTAAACAACTGTTTAGACCAACTTACCTTCTCAGATCTATCTTCAAAGCCTTCGTAACATAAGCAGTCATCGTATGTACACGTGTATTTGTGTTTGTACCTACTGTATGTGAGTACGTATGCCTTTGACTGTGTGTGCATATTAGCATATGTGGGTATGTATGCGTACATGTATGTATGTATGCATATATATGTATCTGTGTGTATGTGTGCATGTATGAATGTATGTGTGTATCTCTATGTATGTATATATGCATGTATGTATGTGAGAGTGTATCTCTATGTATGCGTATATGTGAATGCGCATGTATGTATGTATGTCTATGTATGTATGTCTATGTATGTATGTATGTATGCAGTATGTATGTATTTCTATGTATGTATGTATGTAGTATGTATGTATGTCTATGTATGTATGTATGTATGTATGCAGTATGTATGTATGTCTATGTATGTATGTGTGTATGTAGTATGTGTGTATGTGTCTATCTATGTATGTATGCGTGTATGCGTATGTGCATGTATGTATGTATGTACGTATGTATGTATGTACTATTTATGTCTATATGTATGCATGCATGTATGTATGAGTATGTATTTCTGTATCTATGATATATCTACGTATACGCGTGTACGTATGCCTGTATTAATGCATGTAGTTTTCTGTATCTTTCAGTTTGCCTGAATATATGTACATGTTTCTTTCTGTATCTATATTTACATATCGGTCTGTATATCTCTCTATTTGTTTCAGTGTATTTGTGTATATGTGTGTGCTTGTCTCTGCCTGCATGGTTCTGTTTGCACAAATGGTTATAGTACGCTGCGTAGATGCGACAGACTAGACCTGCGTAGACTTGTAGCTGGCGTCGTAATTGCGCGCGGGAGTAGATTCAGTTCATGCGAAGTTAACTGTGATCGTATTTCACATAATTATCTACTGAATTGGACTAGACACTACGTACTCACCTCCTCGAAAATTGCCGTCATATTTATGATTTATTTATACAACTTAATCGTATATAAGGGCAAACGAAATAGCATATGCTGCATGCAGCTTTTTATTAAGTGTTTCTGCAGTTCATACACTAACAATCACTCATCATGCGGCTGCAGTCAGCGAATATCTGTAAAGATAAAGATAGAAAGAAAGAACTCTAGAAGTAACTATCTGCTTATGGTGCTTTACAATTTGTCATCATTACATTACATTAGCATCCCATCAGTAATGGTATCATACCTAGACCGCATATATAGTCAATATGGTTTCCATAGCGTAAGTCAATATGCTTTCCATAGCATAAGTTACAATCTGAAACTAAGTCAAATTCCCATGATAAATTTGGGGAAATTAAATTATTGATTCAATTTTTGCGTCAGAAATAAGTCCTTATAATATTTATTTGCTACATATTCTAGCATCTAGAAATCCTGGTGAGAGATAGCGGATGTTAGGCTGATTCACCCAGCCAGATGACTTCTTCCGTTGTTCCATAAACTTCTCGGTCTTTCTTTAAATGCGATTTAGTTTCGATTCGGAACTGATCTGCTTGGTTCACATCGGGAATTAACCGTAGACGATCAGATCCACTTCAGACTGTCACAGGTTTTGCAAGCGAACAATTATCCGTTAAATTAGCCGTTGCATGATGGTTAATTCGGGAGACGACGCAGGCTTTTCGGAGTCACTGCTGTCCATCCCTTTCCAAGTATTTGCGATGCGCATGTGTGTTCGTTCGTGAGTGCGTGTGTGTGATATGCCTATTTATAGTCAGGCTATTGGTTTTAAACAATGATGACCTGATCTTATGACAGTGAATGAGAGCCATTCGCAGAAATTTTCGATGTGTGGGTCAGTAAGTTATTAGCCTTTAACCGAAATCAAAACTGGTTTCTAAAAATGTATTTTAGACGAAATAAATAGGTCTATCTATAACTTGACGTTATTTACTATTAACTTTAATATGTTAGATTAATTTTTCAATCATTATAACACGGAAAATGGACCTGAAAGTCAGTAAGACAAAGGCTGAGGAGCACAACTTCAGAGATCAAAAAAGAGATGAAAAATCTATCCATGAACGTAGAATTGGAGTCAAGCATTAAAAAATCAAGTACAGTTGATGGACACATTGACCCAGAGTGTGCTGATGTATCAAAGAGAATGAGAGGCAACTTTCGTCTAGTAAAAACGTCAGCAAGAATCCCTTTGTTACTGAGTGGGTGGCTGCTGCATTGAATCAAACTGAAGTCAATGTCAGGGACGATTCACACATCTAGCCTGCTACTGCTCAAGATCTAAGAGTCTACGTCATCAAATCCATGACTTGTCGTTGAGTTAAGCGTCATTCGGCAACCTAGAATATTAATTTTGAGATGATTTTGCCAGCACTGTGAAACTTCAATTTTCACAAGATTCTGCATTGGTTGTTAATTTGAAAGGTTAACTGTTGCCTGAAACCACAGGCTACTGAAAAGGTGGATCAAAGCTCAGGCCAATGCAGCGGATCTGGCCGAGATTAGCGAGTTCAAGGAGTGAGTTATTGCATACTCAGAAACAAACCTTGAAGTCCATTATCTCAGAGATGACTACAAAACGATTCTGGAATTACTAATCATCTTCTCTGGCATAATTCCAACTGGCAGCATTCACGTCATACTTCAAGAAGCCTGGTGAAGATGGTTGGCAGTGATCATCTGTTTAACATGTTTAATTCGGAAGACGACGAACATTATGTGGATGTTCTGTCTGATTCCAATTCAAACTGAAGTCGGTTGAAAAAAGAATATCTTCAAGTTTCTTCTGTTCATCTGTAAATATTTACATCCAGGCGTGGTTTCGGTCACACTGTGCTAGCTCTGCCTCTGCACTGATCTTAGATTTCTTTGACAACTGACTGAACAAAAACAAAGAAACCATTGAGCAACTACTACAGAGTTCCATCATCATTTGTGTACCACAAATCAATGAGATCACAGTTGGATTGGATTCTTTGATCGAGACACAGAAGAAAGACAAGGTGCATCAGAGCACCCACTTCTGAGGCTTGACTCAATATCAGTTATGCTCAAACAGCCCACTGAGCTGTTTTGTTACCGCTAGCACGGAAACATCTTTTCAGATCCTGGGAGTAAACGATTCATTCCTTCAGTTCTCATCAGAAAGCTGCAATGAAAAAGAGAACTTCAGAAGCATAGTGCAATTTGTTTAGAAGCATTGTCACAAATTTCCTGAATCCAGGGAGACGACTGCTGGCCGGACTTGTATTAAATACAGAATAACAGTCTGAGCTGTCACCGCACTGAACACTGGCAAGGATAAGATATGTCTTAGATTACGACTGGTAAATTTGTCATTGCATTTGCAGGTTGTTGGCTGAAAACACTCCTCTGTTTTATTACAGTAATCTAATATCGTTAGTTTAAGTCATAATAAACTACATAATTTATTATGTTTGTGTACTGATTCTTGCGAGTTTGCCATAAAGCAGTATAATATCCAGTACCCAGAAATCTTTGATCGACTTCTGCAACCCCTAAACATGGTTCATCATTTTCGCCATGCTATTTTATTAATAGATGGCCTGTAATGGCGAGTTCCAACTTGAACCTTTAAAAAAGTTTATTGGATCACCCTAGTATATATATACTGTATATGACTATAATCGTAATATCTAGATTTATGCAGCGCCCAGAGAGCTTAGTCTCGAGAACCAGCTTATTTACAGGCGCTCGAAACCAAAAGGGCAGGCGGGTGAGGTCATATTCGGTTCCAGGTCAAGATCCAAGGGTCAGGCAAGTGCATGGTGTTTCGAATGTCACGTCGACAGAGGTAAGAAGAGCAGGAGGTTTCAAGATAGGCTTTTGTGGAAGAGGAGTGTTTTCAGTTAGGAATGAAAACTTGTGCAGAGATTGCAAGAGGCTACTGTATAGATATACGTGTGGTTGATTGGCAAGCGAGGCGTTTGTTCTGGTTTTTTGTATATGACCTTGCCGTGGTCTGTTGTCTTAGGCGAAAACCTGACGACCAGTCAAGGCAAGCACTTCATTGGAATCGGGAATCCGTCGCAATGTGTAGCGGTGCTAGAGAAGGTCATCTACAAGGAGGACCCTCATAAATGTCATCCGAAGCCCTGCGCCATAGGCAGCGTCTACCAGCCGAACATTCCTCCGAACCAAACCTTCTACACTATCGGAGCATTCTATTTCATCCTCAAGGACCTTAAGGTCATCTCAGCCAATGGAACGTTCACTCTGGAACAGGCATACCAGGCAGCATTTAACTACTGCTCCAAGGTATGCAATGAATCCGATCCTTATTTATTAGCCTCATCTAATTTAAATCGTCATGGATTAGCCCAATCTAACTGATCTGTTGAAACCTAACCTAACAAATGCTATTATATATTAACCTATTCTATTCTAACATAACCTATTTTGCTCTCTATAGGTTTTTGTGTGCGTGAACATGTAATCAACTTGTTCCCATATATCTGTAGAAATCTTTAGAATTGTGGACTTGGGTGTGAATGAATTTTTTGCTGTCAACTTGCATGGCATACATTTACCGACCTCGCGTGGATGGAGGACTGAGCTGAGCCAGATAACCTGGCGAGTTTAGCGTGAATGTGTCTGTATATCTGGTAGACATCAGCCCTTTCAAGTTTCAAACCATCCAGTAACGGTTTCAGATCATACTTAGCCTACTATCTCCTCTGTTTTATTCTATATATGTTAACTGGAGTTAGTTAACGTTATTCCATATGTTCTATATATTAATCGGAGATATATGTTAAATGGAATTAGTTAACTTTGTTCTATATGTTAAATGGAATTAGTTAACTTTGTTCTATATGTTCTAAATGTTAATCGGAGTTAGGGGAAACTGCGGTCTATATAGACTTATGGATCTGGCCCTGCAAAATGGGCTAAGTACTTTGGAATGGCAAAGACTGTCATAATTCTGAAGACATTTTTATGATCAGAGTGTCCGGTTCCAAACTGTCAGTAGAACAGAAATTTATGACTCACGATTCAGAAGTTTCTAAGTAGTAGTGTATGCTGCAAAATGATGGGTCAGGTTTTGTCGGTAGCGCTACGTGTCTGCCAGCGCTTTCTTGTGAAAGCCACCTTCGATGTCACGAGAAATTGGAAGCCCGTAACTCTGAATTTATATAGTTTCAAATATCCCAGAAAAAAGCGTAGGTGCATGCGATTGTTAATCTCTTGGTTTCAGCCGAGATGGTAACATACAGAGGCGATATAAATAATATAATTTGAAACGTTCCATCATATGTTCCAATATACACAGTGGTTCCAGGATACGTAAAATGAGAGAACATCTAAAATTAGTGTTGTAACATGTTGTAATCGATAAGGACCTGTAAGCCTAGACATTCGCATGATCTAGGTCAGTTCTGGCAATAAATTCTGAGATACGCAAATGGACCACGAGACTAAGAGCGAGAAACACGCAGACAGATGAAGAGACCGCAACGCAGATAAACATTCAACCAAGCAGTTGTACAGATACATGGCACATATGCTTCTCTTCCTTATACGACGACGAAGATATTTTAATGTTTTAGGTCGCATCGGTAGAAATTGTTTATGTGGTCGACCAAATAATACACAGAAAAGTAACTCTTCAAATAAGTCAGTTGAATTCAACGCCTTCGGCCTTGGCTTTGACCTTTGACCTTTAACCGCTGTGCTGCTCCTTTAGCATAAGAGAAAAAAGAAAGATAGAGATAGAGACAGAGCGAGACATAAAGAAAGAGAAAAAGGAAGAGAAACAGAACAAGAATAGAAAGGAGAAAAATAGAGATTCAGCCAGAGAGTAAAATATCTCTCTGTTTAGGGACAAACTTATCAGAAAGTGGACAGAAAGGAAAGTGGCTATGAAAGGTGGAAAGAAAGGAAGACAGAGAGGGGAGGAATGGACGAAGGAAGGGAGGAAAAGAGAATTAACTGTACAGCAATACATTCAATTATTTATTGCATCCGTTTCCATCAGCAAGAGTCCTCAACATGCACAGTCCAGCAGCTGAGAGATCTGTCGAATGAAGTACACATCAGTAATCTAACAAACCGACAACGTTTCCAAATGGACTACTTGGTTGACAGCCAGTATTTGTCAGTCTCATGCAAATCACCGGGATTCGAAGCCCGGACCAGAGGTGAAAGGCTGGAGTTATGTAGCGCTGTTTTAGATACAAAACAAATAATGGCGGCTGGTATTATAGGCCCTAATGCAGTACGTGATTTGCTACTAGATTTAGCCAATTTTGTATGATAGGACCATTTACTTATCTAGCGAATTTAATTTAAAGCCAAAATATAAAAAATAGCAATAATTTATGATTCGTTTAAGTTGTCAACCATTTTCACATATATTCCATTTAAACGCAAAACTACGCAAACTGGAAAAAGCCCAATGGCAGCCCAATACTGCAGCGGAATTGTTAGTTTGAAGTCGTTCACATGCTCGGCAAAATATGAAGGTTTTAGACTTTTAAGACAAATATTGATTTTTGGTATTAAACTGATGACGTATTCAGGTGAGACTGGCGACCTACTTGTGGGTTCGCATACCAATCGTGGCTCATTTAAGAGATTTGAATCTCGGGCTAGCATGGTCCCCTACCCGGGGACCTCAAATGGCGTGTAACCCATTCAAACGGGCAGCAATGGCAAAGATCTCATCTGATACATATAGTGAAAGTGAACAGGGTGGGGCCCATATAGTCGCGCTTGAAAACGTTTACATTTACATTACAGTTTGAGAAAAGCTGCTATGTTATGCATTTAACGATGAAGACTTAGATATTGTGTTGCATGACTTGTGTTTGCAATATATATGCAACAAAATGGCCTGGGTAACAAGGGTGTAACGAATTCACCCGTGTCTGGTATTCCAAGGCGGTCCACCCTGACACAGGGCAGGGACCATGGGGCACGATGACCGGGTGGAAATGCTTGTAATTATGCCCTTTGATTATCTTGTGTGAAACTATCGGTTGGATGTCAAGCAATTCAGCATCATTAAATGGTTTTCTACCTATGTCAGTTTATATAGCGCTGATTAAAGTGCTCGTGTGTGTATCAATCAAAAATTCTTAAACCTCGTGCAGGACCTATGCTTCAATGCCATACGGAGGGCATGTAGGCTTGACAAGAGTCCTACAGGCAGGCAGGCAGGCAGGCAGGCAGGCAGGCAGGCAGGCAGGCAGGCAGGCAGGCAGGCAGGCAGGCAGGCAGGCAGGCAGGCAGGCAGGCAGGCAGGCAGGCAGGCAGGCAGGCAGGCAGGCAGGCAGGCAGGCGGCAGACGGACAGACGGACAGATAGACAGACGGACAGATGGACAGACGGACAGATGGACAGACGGAATGGGTAGGAAGGCAGGAGATACAGACAGGCAAAGCGGCAGACAAGCATACTCACGGAAACAAAGACAGAAGAGAAAGAGACGCGTAGGAACTTGATAAAGTTCAACGACAACGACAACGACGACGATGATGATAATAATAAATAAGATGGTGGTGTTAGTGGTGATGCTGTTGCTGGTGAAGATGGTGATGATGACTACGACGAAGAAGTCGATTATAGGTTTGTTGGTGCTGTTACATCTGGTGGTATGACTTATCTTCGCCTATTGTATCACCACTTGAACCCCGAGGCAAGTAGAATTTTTATTTGCTTTAATGGCTTTATCAAGTGCACATTGTTTGTCTATCCGGATGACGTCAATATTTGGCACCATGGGCTTTTTGTGTGGGGTGGGGAACTAGCTAACCCTGCCTGCAGTTAGACTTCTCAAAATACAGACCATATAGTAGTGTTGTCTCAGATTATAATAACATCAACAACAGGCATCGGTCGAGATGAAACTGATACAGCTATCGGTTTCGGCAGGAAACTGAATCTCACAAAGAAATGTCCTGATGGCCAACTGAAGATAATTGTTAAATCATTTTGGAATTTAAGTGGCACAAAGAAATAAATTGTAGTAGAAACTACGACGAAATTAATTTATTACTTTCTGATGAGAAACAGACTCGTGCCTCAGACCACGTGGCAGGGAGAGGTACTATCTAGACCACGGACTTTAGTTTCTTCAAAAATTTTAAGCTGTCGTTAGGTTTACGCTAGGATCAGCTGCAGTCGATAAGAATACTTGCTTTGTTTGCCATTTGTTCACTGCTTTCTATAAAGGTTAGCATTTGATCGTGCAAAGGTCGCCATATAAACACGGCTCTGGTTGGAATTGTTTATCGTGAAGTATTTTTGGGTAGCATAGCTGTCCTAACCTCAAAGATTAGTTTATTATTTATTCTATCAGATTGGGGTTTACAGTGATCTAGCGATTAGCTACCGGGCTGTCAAGTTTTAGATTGAGATTCAGATCCTTACCAGAACAGAAAATATACTGCTTCAGTATGCCTCCTTACGAACTCATGTAAAATAAGCAGAGTAACTGTCAGGCGTGTACTGTTGGTTGGAAGGTCGGTAGGCGAGAGAGAGAGGAGAGAGAGAGTGAGTGAGTGAGAGAGAGAGGGGGAGAGAGAGAGAGGACTAACCATCTGTCCCAATATGCCGAGGTTAAGAAAATGAAGTCGTTAAAACTTCATATCCATGGCTGCATATTAGGGTTAGCATAGGGGATCGCTCTTTTCTTCTTCAGATTCTATGCGTTAAAGGTGTGGCGTTAGAGTCTTGGCTGTATGATGTGTATTTGAGCGAATGTGTAAACGCGCTTGACTTCAACAACGGTCAATAACTGGAATGTGTTCAGATTTGACTTTGGTAGTGAGAATTATATTCTAGCAGTATAAATCTGTTCGACATCCTCCTCCTCCTCCTCCTCCTCATCGTCATCCTCCTCCTCATCATCATCATAATCCTCCTCATCCTCATCATCATCTCATCATTATCATTATTCAGCAGGAGCAGCAATTCCAGATGCCAGCCATTTGATGGGGACGAGAGCGAATGAATGATTTCCAATCTTTTCGGTTTCTCGCCAAGAACAATTTTTCTCGTGTTTAGCTCGTCTTGTTGTGTTTCGTCCATATTGTCTATCCAGCACAATCGTCGTCTCGGTTGCTTCTCTGTCCTTCAAATTTTGCAAATAAAGCCTCTTTTTAGACCTGTATAGAAAGTGCTAAACCATCGGAGTCTCTCTGTCGGCTAAGAAAACCGAAAAGCTTTGATAGTTTTCTAGACTTCTCTGTTGGTTTAGAGACGCTATTAATAGCAAGTTAAGATCAGCTTATGGCATTTATTCAAAAGTCAAAGGTCGATGTTTGCTTTACTGTATCATACCACTACTTTTTAAAGGCCTGTATGTTTCTTTCGGACTGTCAGGATCCCTTCGAGGCAAACCAGTCAGTTGCTTAGATTATTTAGAGATATGTGAAGACATGGAGTCAATAAATATACGTTGTGCGACACGTTGGGCTGCTCGGTAGCCAGCTGGGCCTATATTCAACGATTTTGGGTTCGAACCTGCTGACCGGACTGCATGTAAGAAACCGGAACTCGAGCATATCAGTCTTTTTTGTCTCAAATTCAGATTTACTGATCCTGCGCGCGTAATAGATGCAATGAATAATAATAAGTGCAATGAATAATAAATAGAGAATCGGTTGTTTCATGAATAGTCTGAATGCTGAGTGCGTCATTATTTTATTTAAGGATTATTTAGAATTGAAACGACAGCAGAAACGTAAACCGGAGACGGAGATGTTCATCTCGAAGCCTTGTTCAATCGGACTTTATATGTCGCTTCTCTTCACGCGAGGCTACGGATTCAGCAACAACACGCAGCAGATCATAGCAGTCGAAAAGATCAACGGACATCCAATCGGTAGGCAGCCGGGCTTTCCATCTTCTTCGCACTTTGTAAACAGAGTGCAGAAGCTGCGGAGATGTGCTCATGATGATGGCGATGACGATGATGTGCCAGTGGGAAGAATGATGATGATGAAGTTGAGGATAATGAAGATAAAGGTGCTTGATATGACGATGATTAAGAAGAAGAAGATGATGATGCTGATGATGATGATGATGATCAATCGATGATGCTGATGTTGGATAATTATTCGATGATGAGGATGATGAAGACGACGATGATTATGGTGATGATTAATTGATGCTGCTGACGATTGATCGACTATGATTATAATAATGAAGAAGAGGAAGATTGGGTGGAATGTATATTTGCTCGGAATTTAACACGTCGGTCTAGCAGCTCTGCGTCCCGAGTTCAGACAGCCCTGAATGTGACAATTCTTTGTTCGACCATGTTATCCACTAGGAATGTTTTATAGGATTGCTCTTATCGTTTATGACGGATCCTTGAGTCCCATGGCTACTCCATTGGGGTTAGCGTTAAATATTAGGCCAACGACCTTGTGAACGATGAACGATTGCTGGACCTAACCTTTGGTTCTGATTGCTTGACTTCTCTGCACCAACCAAAGTCTTTATACGACGCTGGGTATGAACAGTGACGTTAAGCAACTTTAGTATCTTGGACGGTGACCTGTTAAGCAACTTTTAGTCTGGTTAGTACTTGGACGGGTGACAGCGTCCGCCGAACATCACGACACCTGTTGTCCACTCCGCCCACCATTATTTTGATGCGGGGTACTAAAGGGAGGTTTAGCAGTAGTAAAATGTTGGAAAGCATTTCGATTAAGACGGGCAAAAGGATAAGATGTTAAGGCAGCGTTAAAGAATGTATGGAAAAGTCATTGCAACAAAGATACATACTTCAGTATGGCTTCTTATGTATGTAGTGGTACAGTATGGCTGTGAGAGCTGGACCACAAAGAAAGATGAAGAGGCAAGAATCAACGCATTTGAAATGAAGTGTCTGCGGCAGATTCTTAAAGTACCGTGGACTGCCAAGAAGACAAACGATTGGTTTCTAGAGACTGCTGGAGTCGAGAGGAGTCTGCTCGGATTAATCAAACAGAGGAAGCTTTCATACTTCAGGCATGAGCTACGAAACAGTGGACACTGCTTAGAGAAAGGGATCATCCAAGGCACAATTCCTGGATCCTGAGTTCAGGCATGAGCTACGAAACAGTGGACACTGCTTAGAGAAAGGGATCATCCAAGGCACAATTCCTGGATCCTGAGTTCAGGCATGAGCTACGAAACAGTGGACATTGCTTAGAGAAAGGGATCATCCAAGGCACAATTCCTGGATCCTGAGTTCAGGCATGAGCTACGAAACAGTGGACACTGCTTAGAGAAAGGGATCATCCAAGGCACAATTCCTGGATCCTGAGTTCAGGCATGAGCTACGAAACAGTGGACACTGCTTAGAGAAAGGGATCATCCAAGGCACAATTCCTGGATCCTGAGTTCAGGCATGAGCTACGAAACAGTGGACACTGCTTAGAGAAAGGGATCATCCAAGGCACAATTCCTGGATCCTGAGTTCAGGCATGAGCTACGAAACAGTGGACACTGCTTAGAGAAAGGGATCATCCAAGGCACAATTCCTGGATCCTGAGTTCAGGCATGAGCTACGAAACAGTGGACATTGCTTAGAGAAAGGGATCATCCAAGGCACAAATCCTGGATCCTGAGTTCGGGGAAGACCCAAGATAACAAGGATCGATAGCATCAAGTCGTGGACTGAATTTTCGTTCGACCATTTATTACTGGAGACAAGGGACAGAAGTAGATGGCACAAAATTGTCCATGGTTCAGCCAATCCTCAGCTCGAGGACGGTTAAATACAAATCAAGACAATGCTGAATTGTGGTAGCCGCGTGTACGCCTCATACCAGTGATCTAAATGGATTGCATAGATGCGTGTAAAATCGTGTTACCATTACCTTTACCGACATTGAGATACATTTGCATAATTCAGCATGTATACTAGAGTATAATTATGCAACTGTCTATGCCGAACAGAAAGAAATGCATGCCTCCCTAAGATCCACTACCGGATATCGGCACTTTATTGTCTTTGCATCAACATGGAGCATTTGTTGTGTGCTACTATGCACCGCGCCTCAGAGAAGTTACTCTTGAAGAGGCGATATACAAATTAGTTATTGCGATTACAATTACTAATCAAATTTGGCTCTTGATTTTCAGACTGGACGTTGGGAGCGTTGATCTACGAGAACGACTATCGAATGAACAGTCAATGTCGCAAGCCAGTCGCTAGAAATAGTACGGGCAGCACAGTGCTACAACTCAGCCTCCAGACCTTCTCGACCTGCCTTCTTTTCTTCTTCCTATCCGTCTATTACGGCCTGCGGTCCATAACATCCGATGAACTTTCATCTTAATCGGAAGTGACATTTAGGACTTCGACTGTAATTATGTTACTGGAAACTGTTGTTGTTGTTGTTGTTGTTGTTCCCAATGTCCTGTCTTACGTTTTTGTATACCAAAAATAATTAGTTGTTTGTAATGTGCTACTGATTATTTACTGATGCACCATTAGCGCCACATAGCGCCATTTCAGGACCATTATGATGTAAGATGTAACATAAATAAATGTGTTTGTTACTTGTGCATGACTGTGTGATATCTGAGACGCAATGGTTTAGGAAAGCAGCAGTAGTCTCTCTCCGTCTGTCCCTTTTTCTCTCTTTATCTCGTTCCCTCTGCTTGTCTGCCCGTATCTGTCTCCTCTCTTCCTCTCTCTTTCACACACATACAAACACATACACACGCACACACTTACGCACATGAAGACCTCAAAGTCTTAATTGTCTCTGATAATCAAATTCATCGTCGCCGTTTTTAAATTGTTAAATGAATAAATAACTAATCAAATAAATAAAAATAGACTGACTTGATGGACAGAAGAACACGTATTCTCACTTAATTAACCCTATTAACATATTTAAACAATGACGTTTGTATAATTCCGTCTGCAGAATTCTGTTGTGATCGATCTGTATCTTGACTTAATAGTTTCAGGATTGTAAATAATTTTAGCTGAACCTCCGTCATTTGCTGCAGAATAATCGGTAATTGTTCAGGACTAGCGATACTGGTCCGTATATGAGAGTATTATAAATAAATAACGTAGACCATATATACGACATTATTATCAACGTATTCGATCCGAAAACCTCTGTTCAGGGAGCGAAATTAAGTTTGCAATAATTTTTTATTTTGCTTCATTTTTCTAGTTAGTGGTTTGTTACTGTTTTTGATGATTTTGTTGGCATCACCATTAGGAATTTTGTAGCAGCAGCCGCAGAAGCAGCAGCAGAAGCAGTAGCAGTAGTATCCACAGCTGATTCAGCAGCAGCAGCAAAAGCAGTAGTTAGTACATATATATTGTTATTTTGGTATCTTTATTGTTTGTCATTATTTAAAAACATTGCATTGTCGCTCTTAAAAGTGCTGTTGTCTATACTGGTGTTTTTCTTTTGTTGTTTTAATTCATGTTCAATTTCTTAATTGACTTGTTGTTTTTCGTTGTTGTCGCTGTTGTTGTTGTTCAGTAGTGTGCGTTTTGTGTTCTCTGCCCGCGTTGCTCATGGTATAGAATATAACCTCAACGACGGATAATTGCAGTCAATTGCAAGCGTAAATACTATAGTCGACAGTCGCATCGGTGTGAAGTCGTGTCTGTCGTATGCCAGTGAACGTTCGCAGACACATTAAGTGTCCACAACTGCGACGAAAATCTTTACGGTGACAGTAGAAGGCTCTTAGCGCTTTGAACAGGCACTGTATAAATATTCAGATACATACATACATGTACATGCATATACAAATTATACATATATGCATACATACATACAGTACATACATACATCGTATGATCTCAGACTCCCGAGTGCGATAGCAGATTAGCGCCATCCAACAATAACCTTTTAATGGTTGACAGTCAAAGTACCTTGGAAATCTTAAGCATGTTCTTGTGTAGCTGAATCCGTTCTATTGTAGGCCTGTAAGTTATCTGGGCAATTGTCGCTGAAATCGGTTAAGGTACTTGGCGAACTCAGGCGCTTGGCCCTACCCAAATACAAATGGGGTAAAGTGTCTACAGCCTACACCATTCCCGCAAAACAGGAGGCTGTGCTCAGAGGGGGGCCATGATTCCACTTCACATATTTTGCAGCCTCAACAGTTTTATATGGACTGGACTTCTACGACCCTAAACATCTGGTTACAGTGATTAGGCTTACTTCATTTCACCTCTTTTTGACAGAAACCAACTAACATTGTATCTTCTGAAAATCGGGATCCAAATATCTGACAGCTTGATGAGTTATGAATCGTTGTATTACGCAGTAATTGCTTCCAAGAAGTATATTGGACGATTGGGCTATATATCAGAGACAGAGGTCGCGTAGTGATTGAACGAAATTGACAACCAAATTGCACCTTACAAAATCGTTTTAAAGGTGTCTTAAGAGAGATGACTTTGCTGAGAGAAAGGTACTGTAAATATATGGCGTCAAAAGATACATTTTATAAGTGTCGTTGCTTTTAAATAATGAAGCAAGGCATTTTGGAACCTGGGAGTTCGGCTAAAGGGCTAAAGACCCATAGATTTCGGCTAAGCTCCCAAACGAGTCAACCTCTTTTATAGGCCTACATTGTTTTTGTATACAAATAACTGAATTTTGAAAAACAATTAACCAATTGACAAGGTGCAGGAAAGGATAGACCTACTTGGTAATTTTTTGAAGGCCTTTCCTTTATTAACTTGTTTTCATAATTATACACTGACACCATTTCCATTGTCAGGGACCAGTAACGAATAAAATTAAAGAGAATCTCGTCTGGTTACCATTATAAGTGCAACTCACACTTATTCGGACTGCGATCAATGGCATATACCAAACGTGCTAAATAGTAGGCATAAGAAAAAGAACAGTCCCTTGAGCTAACCTCGAGAGGCAACCATGGGTTTGAAATGTTGGCGACTTTAATTTCTTAGCCTCGGCATATAGGAAGGCGGGTGGCCCTCACCGTCTGATCATCCTATCGATTGCCCGTAAGGCCCGTATCTGGCGCAGGTGTTTGCGCATACAGTCCATACGACGTTTATACCGATAGTGACCATATTACTGAGATTTGAATCTCGGACTAGCACGGTCTCCGTGGACGTGGATTTTAATGGGGTGGCGCCCACTCAAACGGACAGCGGTGCAGGGTGAAGGATCTCACCCGATCAATTCATTGCTAAATGAGCAGGATCGAGGCCATGCGGTCGCTATATCAAACCGTGTACATTACATTTACCACTAAGCAATCCCTTGGCCAGTTGGGTCTAACAACATTATAAAGATTACTCCCACCAGATTGCAGCCAAGTGACGAGTAGGTATCACGAGTTATCAAATTATTTATGAGGTCCTGCCTTTCGTTGATTGATGTGATAATGTAAATGTTTTAGATTAAACTAAATACAGTTTTCTTGAATAAACGAGTTCGCCAGACGGAGCGAGTAACACAGCAATTTTGAATATAATTGCTTTTCTGCCTAGGCAGGCAATGGAAACCAGTATTGCGAACTGCCTTTTGTGAGGTACTGCAGCGCTTTTGTGAGGTACTTGATAGGCGCTATAAGAAATGTCTTGATACATACATAAATACATATATACACACGTGGGGTTCGGTAGCCTACTGGTTGGACGCTAGGCTTGTAATGCGGAGAGTACGGGTTCGAGTTACCGTTATAGACGGTTACTGTGTAAGGGGGTACCCCGTCCTTAGCGGCCGACAAATGCGCGCCGTCAATTGAGCGCTGCAGAATAAGCCCCGTCAAATGCGTGCCGTCGAAAGCGCGCAGTATAGACTATTATTAACCCTTTGATATATTCAAAGGTCAAACGCTTTAACACTTCGTTTGTTAAGAATAAAGACGGCAACTTTATATACTGTATGGCAATGAATAATACACAATATTATGATGTGAACGTAATAGTTGACGCCACTTAGATGTGAAAATAATAGTAGAAAGAAAGTAATTGTTTAAATTATTGCTTCGAGTGAGGGGACTTTCAAGGCTCGCATTCGCACAAAGAAAACAAAGAAAACTATAACTACATTATACACCGTGTAAAATCTTCAGAAATTGAAAAATCTTGTTTAACCATGGAGAAGACTGAGTCGCAGAAGGCTTAAGAGCATATTATTATTATTATTATTATTATTATTATTATTATTATTATTATTATTATTATTATTATTATTATTATTATTATTCTATTGCATTTATTAATAATACTAATAATAATTTATAAGCCCCGAGGGATCATAAGTACCTTGGGCAAAAACAAAAAAAATAATATTAGGGCCTAATAATTGGTAAGTAAGCCAACGAGTACGGTTTCGAGCCTGCTGAGGGGACTCCGTGTAACGATCCTGGACAAGTTATTTGCACACATTATTCTTGCGCCTGAGATTTTATTGACCTTGCGCGAGTAATAAGTGCATGTAGTAAATAATGAGTGACAAACAAATAATACAAAGAGAAGGCGGAGACTGAGTCGTGCCAGTCAACTGTCAGCGATCGGTTGTCAATGTTCAAGGACCAATGGCGAGATGCCACCAAAAGGTATACACGCCCCTCGACAACGAGATTTGTGGATCTAATCGTAATAAGCAAAAATCACTGCGTTATATAAATAAACGCATTTATAAATATGTGTACCTACGTTGGCTTAAAATATATTTAGACTTTGATCATAATGCATGCGTACTGTAATGTACAGTAGCTCTTTCGCCAAAGAACATCCGAAGTCTGTGGCGATGATTAGGGGTAACATAACTGGCTATTAGTTAAAGTTCTGAGCATGATATAATATTATAACCTGACCTTGCCGCTCTGTAAGCTAAGGTTAGCTATACTGATTAACAAATCACCTGGGAACTATAATGATAATATTTATTATGAATACTTTACCCAACAAGAGAACATTCTAGTCGTTCGCCCTTGAAACACCTCCAGTTGTTACATTTCTAGATGGCTGGTTACCTTCACGCCTATAGAAGCACGATCTACTAATGGTTAATCGGAAGCCTTACTGTTCAGACGGACAGGCAACCGTTAACGTTCAGCTATCAGTTATTCC
This sequence comes from Norana najaformis, assembly GCA_964023275.1. Lineage (NCBI taxonomy): Eukaryota > Metazoa > Annelida > Clitellata > Crassiclitellata > Hormogastridae > Norana > Norana najaformis. The sequence continues at coordinate 14,040,741 of OZ029922.1, forward strand.
TACACAGTTGAGACAACAGCCGGACAAACGCGGCAACTGCAGAAGCTGCACATCGAACGAGACTCGCCTCCGCTGCTTATGAGACTGTCAACCTCTGTTCTAAAACTGGACCAGAATGCATGATTTCTGGGAATTATATGGGCCCTTCTTGGTGCTGACAGGTGTCTGACACGTGAACTGCCACTCATCAGTGTTCTAGGTGTCAGGTCAATGTTCAACTGATCCACAGTATACAAATCAATAATCAATTAGGAACACCCCTCACATTTTACTCTGACCAGTTAACGTCTGATGCTGAGCAATAACTTAGTGACCGTACCAAAATGTATGCCTCATCTTCCTCTGGGTTCAGGCAACCTGGAACCCAGTGGAAGATGCATTCGTTATACAGTATCTAAATAAATCTATTCCAATGACGATATATAAACACTGATCTGTTCAATGCCGCAAAACAACAACGCCAATATATATATATATATATATATATATATATATATATATATATATATATATATATATATATATATATATATATATATATATATATATATATATATATATATATATATATATATATATATATATATATATATATATATATATATATATATATATATATATATATATATATATATATATATATATATATATATATATATATATATATATATATATATATATATATATATATATATATATATATATATATATATATATATATATATATATATATATATATATATATATATATATATATATATATATAATATATATATATATATATATATATATATATATATATATATATATATATATATATATATATATATATATATATATATATATATATATATATATAATATATATATACAGACATATATTTATGAAGTGTTTGGCAGTGTGGTCGAGATAACCAGAAAATGATGAATATCCACCAAGTGCAAAAACAGCGGACGCCTAGTACGTCGGTCGGTTGTTCGATCAGTCGGTGGTCAGTCAGTGGTCGAGCTATGGTCGGTCGGTGGTCGATCTATGGTCAGTCGGTGGTCGCGCTATGATCGGTCAGTGGTCTATCTATGGTCAGTCGGTGGTCGCGCTATGGTCGGTCGGTGGTCGAGTCGGGGTCGAGCTATGGTCGGTCGGTGATCAGTCAGTAGTCGAGCTATGGTCGGTCGGTGGTTGACCTATGGTCGGTCGGTGATCAGTTGGTGGTCGAGCTATGGTCGGTCGGTGGTCGCGCTATGGTCGGGCAGTGGTCGCGCTCTGGTCGGTCGGTGATCAGTTGGTGGTCTAGCTATGGTCGGGCGGTGGTCGCACTATGGTCGGTCGGTGATCAGTCAGTGGTCGAGCTGTGGTCGGTCGGTGGTTGACCTATGGTCGGTCGGTGATCAGTCAGTGGTCGAGCTATGGTCGGTCGGTGGTAGACCTATGGTCGGTGATCAGTTGGTGGTCCAGCTATGGTCGGGCGGTGGTCGCGCTATGGTCGGTGATCAGTTGGTGGTCGAGCTATGGTCGGTCGGTGGTTGACCTATGGTCGGTCGGTGATCAGTTGGTGGTCGTTCATTGTCGTTTTTGCCGTTATTGGACGGTTTCACGTAACCTGTACTATTGCTCTCGCAGGTGTTTTTCTGACATCTCGAATTGTCGCCTGATGACAGATTTCACTCGCTTAGTCTTTGTTCTTCTCCCTCTTTGCATCCATCTGTATCTCGACATGTGTCTCTTTCTTGGCGTACATTCCCTTCTTTAATGACTCCTGGAGAAGGTCGGTTTAGCCTGATTACTCTGACGACCTCTCTCACAGCCTACTCCTATCAACTACTCAACCGCTTTCTTTCACCTCTAACTTCTTTCTCCAGGAACCAAAAGTCACTCCGGTGCTTTGCCGGCTTTTAGGTCGATGACTGTGCTTGAGTACTGAAGTACATCATGGGTTAGGTTCATTGGGAATGAAATCGCACCAGGACGTTTATCTACGCTGAGGAATCTAACGAATTTTAAAAGAAAGCAATTCGTAGAGAAAGAGAAAACCTTCTGCTCATTGTAGTTCAGACCATTCTCTGCTTTTGGATCAGTGTCATAACTTCAACTTTCGGGTTCTCTGCAGATTACTTATTTGGGCCCCTAGGGCCTGCTGGTATTTACCAGCCTCTTGGCTGGGCCCCTCTTTTATACAGTCTGGCCCGGGCCTTCCTGCAGAAGCTGGCCCCGCGAGTCTATAGTTACTGACTGAGATGCATTCTCACTACCCTCCTGCTTCCAAATAAAATATCGCACACTTTAAAACATGCCTACAAGCTTCCTCTTGTATTAAAATACTTCACAATAATTGTACATCCATCAATGACGGGTATGCATATAGAATCATTTAAAATCAGGCTTTCTAGTTAGTCCAGTAACTTGCAAATAGTCTAATCGTAAAGGGGAGCTATATGAATGCTTTAAATGAATGAATGAATAAATAAATTAATTAATCAATCAGTCAGTCGGTCAGTGATGCTGGCTAGAATTCAGTTGATAGTCTTGATCCCCCATCCTGCTTCATACCTTCTGGACCAGTATGTGAGGAACGAAAACATCCCTCGGAGTTAAACCACTTAAATAAACGTCTTAACTCTTAACCCAAGAGGTGTTGCTGTGAGGAGCCGTGGCAACAATGACCCAAGATGTTCTTACCCTGCTCCCGTCCCACAAGCAGTTGCTCCACAGGTCAGAAGTTGCTCGACCTGCATGGTTGCCCTGGCTTTGTCGACATTACCTAATTGTACTCGACCTGCTTCCCGTCCCCTTTCCCCTCTTGCCCTTCCGACGTCTTCCCTTCCACCTTTTGCTCTTCCTCCTCCTGATTCGTCCTGCTCCTTTCCCCTCTTTTGCCCTTCCGACGTCTTCCCTTCCACCTCTTGCTCTTCCTCCTCCTGATTCGTCCTGCTCCTTTCCCCTCTTTTGCCCTTCCGACGTCTTCCCTCCCACCTCTTGCTCTTCCTCCTCCTGATTCGTCCTGCTCCTTTCCCCTCTTTTGCCCTTCCGACGTCTTCCCTTCCACCTCTTGTTCATCCTCCTCCTACTTCGTCCTGCTCCTTTCCCTCTTTTGCCCTTCCGACGTCTTCCCTTCCACCTCTTGCTCTTCCTCCTCCTGATTCGTCCTGCTCCTTTCCCCTCTTTTGCCCTTCCGACGTCTTTCCTTCCACCTCTTGCTCTTCCTCCTCCTACTTCGTCCTGCTCCTTTCCCCTCTTTTGCCCTTCCGACGTCTTTCCTTCCACCTCTTGCTCTTCCTCCTCCTACTTCGTCCTGCTCCTATGGGCCAATGCGGCTAATGACCCTACTCCTCTCTCGGCACCCATGCAAAATATATGGGGCGCCGTTGGTTGGGTTGTAGATCATTGGATCAGACTGCATCCGGAGTGTCAGAGAGAGACAGAGGAGGGGAAGGTGGAGGGAGGCAGTTCTGCAGATGACAATAGCAGACGAAGAGGACGGTATGACGGACGGCAGGCGGCGGGGGAAGTGAAAACGGAACGGGCAGGAAAAGCAATGACAGACAATGGAAATCGTCGTAACAAGCAGGTGCTTTTTAATGAACGTCCACCACTTGCATATATATATACACTTTCTATATAGCCTAATTATGTAATATATAGTGTATATATATATATGCAATTACAGTGGCGCCTGTTATCATGTACATTCATATACATAGTTATTATATACGTAAAGCGCTAGTCATCATTATACATGTATATATTCGTTGTCATGGATATATATATATATACATAATGGCGCTAGTTGTTCATCTGTTGGTAACGAAAGCATGAGATAAAAGCGCTGCGAGTGGTTGTCGTCGCAGTTGGAAGAAGGCGGTGGGTGTAGGCAATGGTGATGGACGGAGAACGACAGCTGCAGCAGTAGCCGGCTGCCTTCAGTCCACAGGCAGGAAGCAACTTTCTTCACTCGCCGCTCGCCAGAGGGGGTTGCAATGGGCACTTCCTTAGTGACGCCGCCCATACAGCCCATATAGAGTGCGGCAGGTAGGAAGGAAGGAAGGAAGAAAGGAAGGAAGGAAGGAAGGAAGGAAGGAAGCAGCGAAGGAGGAAGCTGTGGAGACGTAGCTGAGCGCGCAGCAGAGCCGAAGGGAATTCGCTATCATTATCTGCGGGGAAGAGAAAAAGAGCCGGACAATAGGACGAGGTCTCGCGACTGGAATTAAAGGATTTCCGAAGTCAAAATGCAGGTACGCACGTTCACTCGAGTACAGACGCACATATGCATGCATATGTATAGCAGGTCTATATGGACACACAACACACACATCCAGTCGCATACATACGCGCGTGTACTCATGCGTATATATCTCAAATCTCATTCTTGCGGAATCGATACTTTTCGACCACGTATTCGATATATTGTATTGAATATAAGTCGGTATCGATAGATAAGTGTTGCTAGTGGTCCAGCGACAATCTTCAGAAGTCTGTATGCCTTCTGATATAAACAACAGTAAGATTTTCAGATCTTCGAGTAAGTTTAATTGAGTGTGTTTAATGTGTACAAAGTTATTTCTTAATATTCTTCCCATCGTCTTTGATTGTAAGAATTTTTACAGCGAGTTAAAAACACTATTTGGTACGTTTTCGATGTGTAGCCGTTAGTTCTTGGCTGGATTGCGGTGACAGCCAGCGATTTCAGGATTTCACGGTACAGTTTTGAATGCTTTGTCGCATTTCGGCAGTTTTTCGGACTTAAATTAATTCGCATAACTATATGCACAATTAGGCCCAAACTTTTTAGCTAGTCTTTCGCATCAAGAGTTCAAGACCAAAGGTCAGCCAAACTGAATCCCGCGGTCGTAAATATGCGCCTCTCTTCCTTTCCACCTCTTATCTCGAAGCAGGTACAACGTCGCAATTAATGCAGCGCCTTTCAGGCTATATTTCGATACTGATCATGCAGCGAGAGTTCGTGTGGACTTACTGGACTTTGTGAAGTCGTTCGTCGATATATAAAAGGAGCTATAATAAGTAATTAGACTAGATTTGTTTAGATATAGGCCTAGGGAAAGCACAGTGCGTGTTAAACATTGGTGTAGGTGAGTGTAGGTGTAACTGTGTTGAAGCGCCATCTGTCCGTGCTTTGGGTGTAAATAGCTGCGGCTGGGATCAGCGCATCTCTTAGTAAGCAAACTGCACGGACTAAACATTGAAAACTCTGGCGAAGAGGGAACCCTTTCCTGTGCTAGAAAGCAGGGTTATGGCACTCTATATGTTCCCCAAGAGGTCAGGGATCCGGAACATAGCCATTTTGAGATATTTAATATCAACTCTGAGCAAATTCTGGTATACATTAAACATGGATTTAACATGAAGAAGAACAAGAAGAACAACAACAACAATAAGAAGAACAAGAACAAGAAGAAGAAAAAGAAGAATAAAAAGAAAAAGAACAAGAACAAGAACAAGAAGAAGAACAAGAAGAAGAACAAGAAGAAGAAAAAGAACAAGAACAAGAACAAGAACAAGAAGAAGAACAAGAAGAAGAACAAGAAGAACAAGAACTAGAAGAACAAGAACTAGAAGAACAAGAACAAGAACAAGAAACACGCGAGGCAGTCATGTGTATGAAGAGTTAGCGACGAATGTTGCTAACGTTGTCGTTTTGAGCCCATGTAAACTTTAAGCAATAATTCTAACTTTCAGGAAAGAAGACCCAGTTCTTTTGGCGACGGTTTAAGGGAAGGAGATGATCAACATCGCAATTCGTGGACAACGGAATGCATTTCCGTGGCTGAACAGCCAACTCTCCAAAGCCACCCGGGTCTCTATCCGATTCCAGCGCGTCCTCCTCCTCCTCCTCCTGGAATACTCGTGAAGCCGGAGCCGGGGATCGGACTCAGTTGGACCATCGCCGCTGAAGACTCGAAGGCGACCAGGTTTCTTCGCCTTCCGTGCTCCAGTCCATCTCCACCATCCATTGCTCAGAACCAGGCTTCTAACCGGCAGGACCTCTTCCCGCGCGATGCCCACCCACCGACGGCGATCGGTCAGCCTCAGCTGGACCTCATCGATGCCTTCGAGCCTGGGTGCATCCCTTTGGAACCTTCGTCCTCGGTTGACTATCCTCATCCTCATCCCGTTCCTCCTCTTCATCCACAGCAGCAGCAGCAGCACCAACCGCAGCATCTGTCATTTGATGGACATCGACATCAGCTGACGTCAGCCGAGCATCTGTCGTCGTCTCCGCGCTCGACAAGCCTTGGCTCGTCGTGCAATCGTCGCATCCATGGAGCTGCAGCAGCGGCAGCGGCAGCAGCAGCAGCTGCCGCCAGCCTCAAGTTCCCGTTCTGCGGGTTCAACGAGTGGCCGCTGATGCCCTACTCGACCGTCTGCACCGGATTCACCGCCTTTCCATTTCCAGGAGGGGCAAGTGCGGGAGCAGGTGGCGGAGGACATGGAGTGGGAGGCGGAGTGGGAGCGGTTGACTCTGCAGCGTCACCTGTCGGAGGATTCTACGCATCCACTTCAATCTTACCTGGGTACAAGGCAGCTGGAACGAGGGAGGAGCGTCATGGCTCAGGTAACACCATCTCCTCCTCCTCCTCCTCCTCTTCGTCCTCCTATTCGATTCACAGCCAGAGATACCTGTCAACAGGTGTCACCAGCGGAGGAGACAAACGACTCTCGTCTACAGGTAAATTACTCCAAAAGACGAAGAGTCGCGATTCAAGTTTCTTCGAAATTAATATTGAACACATAAATATTTAAATGATGGTGGTGGCGGTGATGGTGATGATGATGATGATGATGATGATGATGATGAGTTCTCTGCCCGAAGGCAGGTCCATTGGCTTTATGCCACCCGAGGATGAGATGAGTGAGGTGATTTCCCGTTGCCTTTCTCACAGACAATTGTGGGTGAGCTACTTGTCCAAGGTCGCTACGCAGTGGCTTGAGGTAGATTCGAACCCGCGACGACCTTCCGGTTACGAGGCACATAACATACCACTACACCACTGCGTCCCACGATTTAAATGATAGACTTATTTAAATTAATAAACAAATTATAAGACGTAAATACAAAATATGAAGAAGCACCTATATTTAAGCGTCAGTTAAACATGCCGCAATCTTATATGTTAAAATGGTAATGAGGAAAAGTGCCGTAATTGCTGTTTGTTCGACGCCGTTATCAAGAAAATTCACATAGATAATTAATGGTCACTTGCATAGGCTGAAGCGGAAACAATAAAACATCCTTGTATGTAAGTAAGCATGCATTTATGTATGCATGTATTTTTGTATGTACGTATGTAGGCATGTGGTTACCTATGTATAACATGTACCTGTCTACTATCGTGACACTTAATACAGCGCCTTTTACATACCTCATAAAAGAGTTGCCTATGCTGAAAGTTCGTTCTCACATGGTTTCTGAGTTGTTAATTTTCGCAGTACGATGAGCCGAGATTCGAACTCCAATTAATAACAGGTATCCAGCTGGTTCAAAAACGTGTTAACTTAAACCTATAGAATAGAATTCAGCCAGTGGACGATGAACTGTTTCTAGAACATTTCTTAAGTCTTTAAGACACCAAAATGACATTAAAAAAGGCCGAAATGAAAAGTTAGTGTTGTGCACTTCAAAATTTCCGTAATTCATTTAAATTTTAAATAGTGTTTTATTCAAATTCGTGAAATTTATGACTGCACATTTCTCGTTGAAGTCATAATGACAGATCACTGCATACTGAATACCAAAGATTAAGAAGAAGGAGGAGGAAATGACGACGATGACGATAACGATGGTGATGATGACGATGATGTTGTTGGTGATGATGATGATGACGACGACAATAATGATGATGGCGGTGACGATGACGATGACGCCGGTGACAACGGCGATTATGATGAAGTTATTTAGCTCATATGTTAATTTAATCTGTGACCGTTAGGTGCGCTGCGTGTGTTCGTTGCCTTGCGTGACACTACATGCACGACACTTTTGGACGGCACTCCTGATTGCATGATTAGAAGACGCGGCCATCATTCCGACGTACAATTGTTAACACTGCAGCAGTCGCCACCAATGCATGGTCTCAGCTGGCACAAGCAGCTGTGCATCTCTAACTAACCCACTTCGGACTCACCCCTGTGGAGCCCATTTGCCCCCTTTAGAATCCAGTCTCATCTGTTTCAACGCCCAATCACAACACCCTTGGTTTCTAATTAACAACCGCAGCGACACCTATTAGTCGGGCGGTGGGTTCATAGGGCGGTCATCTTCTCACTCTAGCTCTATGGTGACCTCTTCAGAGCTCTAGGGTCGTCGGTCTTTGTCGCGTGGCCTGCACCGCCTTTCCTGCCATAGTGCATGTTGGGTAATACTATGAATACCTCTCGTAGATGCGGCACTTGATTCTTTGAAGAGACCGCCAAAGAAGGATGCATAGACCGTGAAGTCTACCCGGATAGGGGAGAGCTCTCAGGGAGCCTCCGATGAGTCTCTAAAAATGGCGCTATATACATTTATGATACAATTACAATTTCAAAAAGCTGTAGGTTTATAAACTGAGACATCTACTGCATAAGTTTAGATGACGAGAGACCGATGCTATTCACCAAGACCTTTAACAAGTCTAACACCCTTCCACCGAAAAATGCTGCCTTTTTTCTGTTGTTTTTTTTTAAATTTAAACAACTTTATTTGTATCGATTGCCTTGGGTTACTTCATTCGTTGCGGTCAAAACAACATTGGCCAAAACATTGCTTAATTCTCAGTAATGAACTTACAAGCTTGAATCATGTCCTGTAGCTGCCTCGTCGTCTTTCCATGCAATGTCTTTAGCTCACAACTTTTCAGTCTTTCGCCCTAGTCAGTTCAAAAGTTTAATAACATCGAAAGACATCAAGGGCTTCGGATTGACATCAGTTTTACAGCAGAGGGTGCATCGTCTGTTGACGAAAGGGCGCCCTGGGTAATCTACAGATTTTGTTGCCAGAGGTAAACTGTGAGTGCGAAGGAGCACAGAAGAAGTTTAAGATATAGGAGTCAGAATTTAAAAACATGATGGTATAACATAGGGGTCACGAAAGAGCGTGGAGATTAGCAGCTGCCTACAAAGTGAACGTCCAGTCTGAATAATTGATAGACCGTTTGACTGACGACAACCAACGGCAGCCTCCCTCGCTCCCTACCCACCTCTCTTCGTCCTTACCTCCACCCCTCCTTCCTTCTCCTCGGTGCAGGTGAAAGTCTTGATCGACTCATTTCCGGATGTCGTCTGTCGGTTTTCAGCTGCATAGAAGCCCAGTGCCGACATCACTGGCTGAACAGGGCACAACAAACGTATACGCAGAGAATTACCGTTCACTGCTTTGAACAAAACCAAAGCCTTTGCAGTCAGTCATTCAATATGGACGCTGTTTCTCTTTCTCACCAGCGATGCACTCGGACCGCCGTTGATTGGGGCGCTATAAAATGTCTAGTTATATTACATTATGGAGTGGCACGGTGGCCGAGCAGCTGATGCGTTGGTTTTGGACTCGGGTTCGAATCCCGTGTGTGTCATGAAAATCGACATGGGTAGCTTTGTCGAATTATCCCTAACCTCGGACGGCCCTCTTCGATAGAAATCAAATACGCAGTACAGCACACATTGCAAGCTAATGTGAAGGAAAATCGCTCGCTAGCGAACCAAGCTGTAGTATGTCAGCTGTGTGATAGGAAGCTTAGAAGGGAGAAGATTCCTGCCTTATCAGATGAGGCCAAAATGAAAATTAAATCGCTAACATTCATATTCGTGGCCACCAATGGGAGTTTGCTTAAAGACACTTTTCTTTTTTCTGAGGAAATTAACATGATAATTCCCCGATTGATTTCACTGGCCAACACATAATTTGTTGCCTCAAATGTTAGAACTGTTTCTGGGTATATTTGACCTGCTGATTCCAGAAAAGGCCTTATATGATACCACACTACAAGTTTGTTAGACAGACCAATTCTCGTGTTTTCATATTTCATCTTAGTAGTATTTATTGTACCATTATATGCACTTTAAGAAAAATAAAATAAAATATAAAAATAAGAAAAATAAAATAATAAATAAAAAGAAGCATGTATAACGCATTACGAGTAATATCACACATTTCTTCTATGTTCGATAGGTAGTTTCTGTTGAACGACGCTATGTCATGACAAAGACGTTTAGCGTCGCCGTCCTCCATTATCAAGGCTTGGGACTGGCACCACCCGAGTGCCGCCATAGCGGAGTTCCTTCTATGTTCGCCATTTCAGTTATCTGATATATCTCTCACTCCCAGTTGGGGCCCGTCAAAGTTGAGATGAGACTTTTATGGGGCATTAACCAATGCATTACTTACTGACTTACTTGAAAATGAATTGGGTGGCCTAAGAATGTAAGTAAGTAAGTAAGTAAGTAACTCAGTAAGTAAGTAAGTAAGAAGGTAGGCAAGCAAGTAAGTAAGTGAGTCAGTCAGTGAATAAGTAAGTAAGTAATGCATTTGTTAACATAGGCGAATAAAGAACGTACTTGTAGATAACTCCATAAATGGACATGCCGAATACGAAAATTCCTCTCAAGGCAAATAGACTCAACAAAGTAGCGAATCGTCGAGTCATTTGGAGACATTTGGATTCGTCGGTTTATTACATAGATGCCCAAGATTTCAGAAACACACAAATGAAGAGACAAACTTAAGAAATTGGTCATAAAGTCTGGGGTCCTTTGCAGGGCAGATGTAGCCCCAGAGCTGAGACCGATTAACGTAGGGGCGTGGTTCCTTACTCTTGGTGGCGTGCACCTGAAAATGGAGGCTGATCGAGTTCCACCTCCGATGGAATTGTGTGATGGCCATCTCACATGCCACGCGTCCATTAAGACAAAAACAAGGAACGACGCAGTCACATAACGAGCCAGGCGTTTTCTGATTCCCGGTACGGGTGTCCAAAACTAGCCTCAAAGGACACATAAGTGACCTCTGTGGACACCTAGATGGCCTCTGCCTCCGGATCGAGAATGCAATTAATCATGTCACCAACCCAATCCGGAAACTCCGCCTCACTTTAGTACCACCCTGATTGTGTTTGCCTAGGACTATCCCTCTGGCTCACCGTCTGTTCCTTATTCTCCATCAGTGCCTCCCTCTCTCATTCCCTCCACGACTGCCTCCCTGCATCCCTCCCTTCCTCCATTGACCACTAAGCTTGGTCTGTTCAGATACACTAGACAAAGCGCGGTCGGTCATTTTGTCTATTATTATCGCACAATTGACATCGCTTCTGCCAACAGGTCAATTAGACCACAGATTAATTGACCGATGACGATGATATACAAGAGCCCCCTCCGCCGCCGCTGCCGCCGCCGCTTCTTCTTCTTCTTTCTCCCTCCCCATCACACTCGACTCCTCCCACTCGCCCTCCTTCTCTTCCTTCTGCCCAATTTAAGTAGATAATGCCCTCTGGTGGCCCTTAATGATTCGATGTCAGCAATCTGCTGACTTCTGGCCGACACAAAATCGATTATTCAGACGCACTTATTTACGATTCTCTATTCCTTTGCTGTGCAATGCAACCGGGCATTCATTTAGCCTCTTAATAGTAACGCAACAATGTATGTGTGTTTGTATGTATGTAAGTATGCATGTATATATGTATGTATGTATGTATGTATGTATGTATATATGTGTGTATGTATGTATGCATGCATGTATGTATGCATGCATGTATGTATCCATGTATTTTATGTATGTATGTATGGATGTATGCATGTATGTATGTATGTATGTATGTATGTATGTATATATTTATTCATTCAGTCAGTCAGTCATTCATTCATTCAGAGCATTTAGATAGCACCCCTTTAAGACATCTGTTCAGAGGCCTCCCAGCCCAACCCCGGCGAAACAGAACAGCTTTCATGTGTTTGTGGAAGGTGCAAACGGGGTCCCTGGTTAACAGAACACGCAGATCTATAGAGGAAGACCATACCAGGTGGATCGCCAAACCTTCCACCTGTAATTACAGCTTATCTCATCAAGATACCAGCTGGTAAACTCATTTCTTCTGTTGTTTTCACCTCGATATTCAAAATCATCGGCAAAAGCGTATTTCATGTTAAATAATATCGAAAATGCTATAAACTAAAACTAGGGCTTCACGGAATTCGAATAAATCTACTTTGAGTCTTTATCGATGTGTCTTAGCTAAGAAAATACTAAAATTTAGCAATACAATTTCTTACTACATACGTATTTTCAAAATTAATTGATGTTCAAGTCTTTCACGATGTTACAATGATTCCAAATTATTATTGAACAAACCACTATTTGAGCAATCATTTTGCATAATTTTGAAGCGTCAAAGACAAATTGATACATTAAATCGATTGGTGACCAGAGAACTACATTCTCAAGAGTCTGAAGTGACCAGACACTGATGTAGAAGCACGCTACTAAGCATTATTGCCTGGTAATAAAGCAGTCACATTAGGATGCAGTGAGAAATTTATAGTTCATGTCTGCATGCAGTCTCACCACAGTAATATATACCTTGGTATACATTAATTTTATAGTACTTCGCAGTTGTTCGAATTGCAGCCAGGAAAATGCAGTGCCAAACTTAAATTATATCCTATATGGGTTAGCCATGTGTCCACTGCTGCACTTACAATGATTTTGACAATCGTAGCTGTAACCGTAAACTTGAAAATTTTCTAAAGAACTATACTTAAAATCTAAGCGCAAGGCATCCGCTAATTCACGAACGCTTGGACGGGTAACGATAACACGCAGCAAGCAACAATAAGAATAAACAGTAACTAGTGACAATAACAAATGACAGTAACAAGTAACAATGACAATAACAATATCAATTACCGAGAATGGATTTTTATTTATTTCGACATTACTAGTGCAGACTGCAGCTATTAGCAAGTCAATAAGTGACGCATTATTAAACGCCATATGGCCATTGGCTGAGCGAGGAATTGTAGGAATTTGTTTACTAATTAATAGATTATAATGCTTAAAGGTACTTAATAACTGCTTTGAATAAAGACACGTAATAATGGCACGATCACCAGACCTTACCTTGCCTTGCCTTAATTTACCTTACCTTACCTTACCTTACCTTACCTTACCTTACCTTACCTTACCTTGCCTTACCTTGCCTTGCCTTGCCTTGCCTTGCCTTGCCTTGCCTTGCCTTGCCTTGCCTTGCCTTGCCTTGCCTTGCCTTACCTTACCTTGCCTTACCTTACCTTGCCCTGCCTTAATTTACCTTACCTTACCCTTATCAACAGTTTACAGTCTATATATGTATAGGCCTAGTTTTTATTGTATATACTGTCATTAGTTTATACAGTCAGTAGCTTAAAACATGTAGTCGGTTTAAGTCGGTTTTTAGACGTAATCCTGATGAATGCCTTAAAGTCGTGCTCTGTTGCGTAATCTTAGTCATTTGAACCAAGTTTGACACGTGTTCTCTTCTCCCACTTCACCCCTTAACATCCCTTAACACGGTCTCTGGTGATAGCATCTGTCGGTCCACCCTAACCTCTCGACCCTCTTCCATTCGTAAAGTATTGTGTCGTTAATACAATGGACTGACCACACCCTTGAACACTCGAGAGTACAGTGGCGCCGGGGAAGGGTGGAAGCCCATGGTATATCAACAAATAGACCGTGTAGAGAAACCATTGGTGGTCAGTCTGTCATTGTCCAGTCCTTCCCGGTCAGTTCGTCCTGTGCAGATCTCCACTATGTGCAGATGATTTTATGTAGCGCTTGTAACTTTCGTAGGCCTGCTCTATATCCGATTGGAGACATTGGAGACTTTGAGTCAATAAAGAACAGAGATGAGTCAATGTGTAATGCAAACAACTTTGCCAGCGTAGGTAGCGCATTTATGATGTAATAAAGGGCGCTATATTAAGTATCTACATGACTAAATATCTAAATAAGCCACTTCTACATCGAGAAAAGTCTGTTCCTCGTCTCTTCCACCTTTCTTCCAACTTCGTCGGAAAATTATGTTGAACTCTTACAGCATAGTAATATGTTAATGAAGAAACCAAGAGATCGCTTTCTTCCTCAGAATGCTGAGTTTTCGACTGTCTCCTACGAACTGTTTGTTAGATCCGTCGCTATGGCGACTGGAACACGTACACGACTGGCTGCAGTGGATCGTTCGTGAGTACAACATTCGACCGACAGATGTCGCTAGGTTGTCGTCGATGGACGGCAAGCAGATCGTCCGACTGACCAGAGAGGACTTTGGTCAACTACTGACCAATCCATACGCCGCAGATATCATCTGGTCGCATCTCAACTTCCTCCGATCGCAGAGGAAATCTAATCGTAAGACTCTATCACCTTCCACTTCGGTGTCTAGATACTCTCGGTAAAGTAAGATAAAGTAAGGTAAGGAAAGATAAGATAATGTAAGACATGGTAGAGTAAGGTGAGCAAAGGAAAGTTATGCTAAGTTAAGGTAAGGTTATTTAAGGTAAGGTAAGGCAATCGTGCGTTTATTACATGTCTTTAACCTTCATCGAAAACACTTATCAGAAACTTTACCCAGAGGATGCAAATGTTATATAGTTAATGTATAATCTCGTGTGTGTCTCAGGATGTTGAAAAGCGACGAAAACGTCTTGACAGCGTTAACCAGATAAAATAGCTTACATACTGTGAACACAACACTATGCAGTGTCACAGACAGACTACTCTAGAAGCTGTATAGTTGCACCCACTTCGGTCGTTTCATGGGATGCAAGGACAGGAGGAAAGGGTGGTAGACGGATATGTTTCATCACAATATCTTTTGTGCTCGTTTCCCATGTGTAAAGAGTCCGGTGACCAGGAACACATCGGTATCTGTTTTCAAAGAAAAATCTGTTGCCCAACACGCCGTGATGCCAACTGGGGTTCCATCCTAAAAGCCCCATTGGATCTTTGAACTTAGTGCGTAACTTCCGTAGACCAGAAGAAGACAAAGGCAACCCTCTGGGTGGGTATGACCCGCCGCCTACAACCGAACAAAACAGGGCGGCTACTTCAGTTCCTTTAGAGCAGATGGAGAAAGAGAAGGAAGAGAGGAGAGAAGACAAGAGGAGGAATCGTTCCTCTAATTTGATTTGCAGCTCCTGTGTATAGCCCATGTAATTATGCACAAGGCATAAATCGTTAGTCGCTTCTAAGTTAAGTCAGGGCCAGGCCAACTCTAGGGTAGTCCGGTTCGCAGAATGCAATTTACGTAGAACATTGGAATAACCTGTAGGGGGAAGTACCTGATGGGCTCTCAGTCGTGGCATAAGGCCTGCATGCACAGACTCTGAACAGGAAGAGAAGGCTGTCTGTGATCAGGCGCTGATAACCACCCATCCCTAAGAACAGTCCTTTTCCGACAAGAACAACCAGGTACTGACGAATCCCATCGTCCAAAAGCTTACGAAGGGGACAGCACTTAGTTAGCAAGGCCGCTGTTAACTTCGCGGGAAAACTGTCCTGGACCTTTTTCAGTCATGACGATATTTCGCAGGGCCGCCAAGACGACTTGACCACCATTTTCACTCTTCAAAATTTTTCTTGATCTTGTTAAGCGATTACCAACTATTGACGAACATCATGTGGCTCAGCACAATTTTTTCTAACGTTTGACCTTTTCGATGGTTTTCATTTCTGGCATTCCTAGGTTTTCAGAACTTTTCCCATAAGATATGACTGGACTGCCCTGAGTCCTCTCTTGCAAACTACAGGACGAGACACTAAGAAGACCTGATAAGTATCTTAGGAGTCAGCAAAAGATGACTACAGTGTGTGGGCCGAATTTTCAATTTCTCCGAGCTCCTTAAAAAATGTTCAACACTGTAGCGATATTAACCGAACATTTGTGGTATTTTTACAAATGAATTTGCTTAATACAGCCAAAAATCGTCATCGTTTGCAACTTTTACACCGTTTTCTTACGTAAAATAGTCACGAGTTATTGTCGAATTTGAAAAAGAGCCTATTATTATAGCCATGAATGTTTGTAAAAGTTGAAAAAGAGGAGGAATTTGAAGAGAGCCTCTTTCTGTCAGCTGCAGGTATGTCGAAAGTTAACTGCGCGAGAAGTGAAAGCGCCACTGATTCATCATTGGCCGCCGTCTGCTTCTCCTCGGCCTCTTCCAAGACGATTCTCATGACACCACGTCACGATGACGTCGTCAGGTCGTCGTCATTGATTACCACGTCGATGACGTCATCTGGTACGGCGGCTTCTGACATTTCCTACACTGCAGCCAAAACAGGTGAGGTCCTCTTGCATATAAGCATCACTTCTGCACTTTGGTCTCCTCGTTGACGGAGCGTAGCACCCTTCGCTCGGCCACTCAGGATCTCCTGTTTGTCCCTCGAATGCGCACCGCTACTGTCCAGTCCAGAAGCTTCGCCTACGTTGGTCCCACTTGCTGGAATCGTCTCCTTCAAGAATTGCGACTTGAGCTCCTTTCTCTACCCCTCTCAGTGTTCCGTAGGCGCCTGAAGACTGTACTGTTTAACAGTGAATTTACTCCTACGGGTCGGAAGCACCTCTGTTGAGTTTATCCTCTAAGAGGCACTTTATAAATCTCAAATTACAATTACAATTACAATTTGTTGGCTGCTAAACGCCGGGATTACTAAAAGTACATATAAGGCCTAACAGTCATCCCAAATGCCACGAGGTCCTGAAATCTGAACGCGGTGCTAACTATCACTCTGGAAGTATGGACGAGAATCCGTTGGTTGAGCTCAATGTGCGGGAGGCGACTTTTCTAGTTACCTGAATACTGATGAACTTTCTATTCTTAATGAACTCTAGCATCGTTTAGATTTTAGCGTATTGAACTCCTCTGATTATGTATATATGTATCAGAACACTAAATATAGCCCCCTTTAGGTACCTCGCAAAGGCGGTAGTTTCTCTCTAAACGATGCTACACAACTTCCTGATACTAACCGTAACATCTCACACGTACACGAAAAGCTGGATTACTCATTTCTTCGCCAGATGGATGAGAAACACTTGGTCCATTTTATGAAATTAGCTCTGTCAGTCGGCAGATGGCTGCATTTGAAAATTTATCGTGAGTTACATCGGTGTTGAATGAAGAGAACGCGGAACATTATCTCTTGTCGACCTGCTATGAATGTGTAAAAGGTTCTCATAGCCAATCTGTAGAGAGACCAGCTTACTAACCGGTGTTTATGCAAGTCAACGAGATCAAAAGAAGCACAGCTTAGCAAGCTTTTGATTAGGCCCTACATACAAAAGCCCGAGTGAACTCCGCACTCTTCTAGTGGGTGCATGAATTGTTCATTGGCCTATCGAAAATTTCGTTTGAAATAAACTGACGATTATTCTTGTCATTTTATTATTATTATTATTATTATTATTATTATTATTATTATTATTATTATTATTGGCACTAACTCATGGCGAAGCATCAACCGATGGCGCTGAGTAGATGTGAGTGAAAGATTCGCTCAAGGTCTCGAACCCATAATCTCCACACTGCAAGCCGAGTGCTCTAACCAAACGGCTACCGTGTCTAACATTACGGAAGAACCAATTTCTATTTCTAATCAATCTGTTCACGAAAGTCTAAAAAAGACTAACAATAACATCTAATCTATCGCGCACATGAAAGTAATCCGAACATAAAATTACCAAAAGCAGACCTTAGTTTCGGAACTATCCTAATCTTACGAAAGTTTCTTCCCCTGAAGCAACATTTCTCTTGCATTGGACATCCTTCTAGGACAGCCTTCTACTAAAAATACCTAGTGTTCCGCCACAGACAGCTCAAGAAATATTTTCAACTTATTCTAATTTGCACCTATTTAAACCTGTTAGCTAGCCATATGTAGCGGCATTGTGAAGTTAAAAGGCTCTACATAAATTTATATCAGTAGCAGTTGAGCAGCCCAACAGACAAAGCAGAGGCACCTCATGCGAGCAAAAATGTCACGGTGGGTCTATCGCCAGCGTTGCAGCGGATGGCAAGTGGAAACAGTCATTGGCAGCGATGGATGGAGAAGAGTCGCTCGCTGGTTGGCTGCTGAGGAGACGTGACAAAGGATGCTTCGGCCGGATGCGGAGCTCGGCTGCAGCGCCCGATGGAAGCTATTGGCATTGGCAGGTACGGATATCGATGCCATTGCTTACTTCCGTTGCGGAAGGCGGCATCAGTAGGAATGCATCTTCGGCCAAGTGAATGGATGGACGCTTACGACGTGCAGCAGCCGAAGCGATGTTACACATTGTATCAAAGCGTGAAGGGAAAAGGAAATTGAGGAATTCATAAGACGAGTTACACGAACACAGAATTAAACAGATTATTTAATACAGAAACAAAAGTAATGCAGGTGAAGTGTTTGTACCATACTTACTTTGGATATCGATTCCATGTAGACTGATCTAGACGGCGGATACAGTTGGATAGAAAGTACTTGCAACTTCACGGAGATCATCACATGGTTAACTAAAGAGGAAAAGCTATTTCAAGTATGGAACTATTGAAAAGAGTTAGGCTAATTGTAGCCCTTATTAACTTACTAGCGGATCTGAGTAATCAACCGACGAAAGTCATACGGAAATTAGACGTTCTTCTTGCGCTGACTGCCTAAGCAGTCCCTGTGTCCCTGTAACTCAAACTCAGAACATAGGAACATAGGCCTACGACAGACTCCGTTCTTCGGTACAATACAACACTTGAGCGCTGCAGTTATTCGGGTGACTCATTTGCTCACCTCAGTTATCTTTCATAGCTCATCGGATTCGGGGACGTGAAAGAATGCACGACTAACCACAGGAAACCGTTTTAAATTCATCAGCGTCCTTCCAGTCTTCCGCATCGTTATCTTCAGCAGCCGCAGTCATCCTACAGGAAGTCAGACTTGATGATGCAGAACTGGAAAAGGCAGGACTTCTTCCGGCCGTGTGCCCTAGCTGCTGCTGCTGGGCTTTCGGCCGCTGGAATGATGCTCGTCGGAACACCTGCAGCAGCAGCTCTCGGATTCGCCTCATGTCTGTTCCTCGTTTACTTCATAGTCACTACCTAGCTTCAAAAAATAATCCACCATTGGTTGGCACATTTAAAAGACGCTACATAAATATGTTGCGTTGAGCATCTTATGTCATTCATGCTGATTGTCTGAGTGTTCCTTTTGTAGCTGGGTGGCTAGAAGTGAACTGAGCGCTTCTGATAAGGCAGACAATTTGTAGCCACCGTGAGCAAGTAATTAACTATTACACGTAAGCAAGTAATTACAGTATTAATAGTTACTCGTAAAGTAGCGATTAAGGTAGGGTAACATATTTAACGATTATTTATTTTTACTTTGGAAATGTAAGCGTGTCATTTGCGAATACTTGCCTTACTTAGGAACTGTCGCAAGTAGGTAATTATAACGCCTCTGAAGAGTTTCTTTGGAAGAGACTACAAATAAATTTGTGATTACCATCATGATTATAACGACTACTTGCTTAACGCCATCGACTGACTAATAAAACTATCCTTTTACGGTGTCTAAAAACTTCATATTGTTCATAAAAGAGGCAGGAAACAAACATAATTATGGTCCTTGCATAAAACGAATTTAAAAAAAGGCTATATCTTACAAAAGGACCAGTAAAACGCAAAGCATTTGCTTGTTTTTATAACTGACGAGGGGCATGTGCTGAGGATGCCATAGTCAAGAATTCGACTTGACAGCCGATTTGAGTGCATAGTGTTCGGCTTCTGTTGCCTTCAGTTAATGGGCAATGTTGAAAGACCTTGAGCAAGTCCTCGCTATAAGCGGTGATTTCAGATGGGATGCCTATAATTATCTTTGTTGCGCGATTCTAATCGTCTTTTAAACGTCTGTGCATTTTAGATCCAGGTTACGCCTCTCAGCCGTGCTGGGTTTCTCAGTCGAGTCCAGACTACCAAGGTAAACTACCACTTCCATTTATTTTCATCAGTTGAGTGACATCTACCAAAAAGAAACATCAATCAGATGGCAGGTGTTCTCATGTAGCGTTTTCTACATTATCTGAACATCTGAACAAATTTTAGGCGCCTCTCAAAAGGCGACATGGCATAACTTATCCTGTGGGCAATTTTCACCAAAATATGCACAGACGTGGTAGGAATTGAAATAAAATCTCAAAATCGTAGACCTTCAGTTTTGTATGACAAATACTTTTCCATATTTGTAACAATAGCAGAGATAACACATGGTGCATAAAATCGGGCCAAATGTTTTAATATTGAATGCGAATCACTTGATTTAAAAATTTTAAAATAATACAATTATTAAACTCTTTTGATGTTGTGGATTTTCTCACTTTCAATTGTAAATTACGGTTTTAAACAAACTGCTGCTCAAAAGTTACCCGTAACATAACAGTTTTGTCTGACTTTACTTCTGCAAGAATTTTAACTGTCATGTTCAAATTTTGTCACTGGATTCATTTTCTCATTTCCTGATAAAATTCTATTAATTCTGTCCTGTCCGATCTTTATATTCTTAAAAGAAATTTGTCTACTATTTTATCGTCACTATATACAAAGACTTTTTCTTTTTCATAACGATCGAAAGAGAAAATGGTTGAACAATAAAATACATTTGGAATAAGATGATCGCAAATTTTTGTCGAATTCTCAACTCTTGAATTTGTTTTTTAACATTCATTATCAGCATAAATTACATGTGGCATAGCTATAAATTTCGTTTTTGAGTATTGCCAAATTTCAAAAACTGAGATGATGATGACGGTACTGAGGCATAGCCAGAATAAGACGGATCTCCTACTGCTTGGACTTTCACCATGCATTCATAGTGAATGCACATACAGGTCTTAAGAGATTTTTAAAAGGCATCACATAAATACACAGATAAACTGACGTATTGGCGATCGGTCGATTCAGCTTGCGCATCATCAGCATCAGCCATAGAGAAGTGGAGGTGCGGGAAACCAATGTAACGTTACACTAGCGACATCTTTCAATGCAGATGTTCTGCCTGTGAACAACGGATCCTTTCGGAGAATAACAATCGTCGATGGATTCTTTGTCATCCGCCGATCAAAACACGATCAGTCACTCCGCTTCCGCGTGTCCAGCCGGAGGCAGCGCCTCTTCCATTCGAATGGTCAGAAAAGCCGGTCTCAAGAGGAGGTCTTCATCTGGAAAAATAAGTCAGCAGAACAGAGGAGCTTCGTCTCGGACTGAATGCATCTCGGACGAGAGACAATGGGCTCCAGAGACAAAATCAAACCACCAAGCATCATTAGGAGAAGGGAGACAGACAGGCGGCCAGACAAAAAGAAAGACAGAGAGAAAGGAAGAAAGAGAGAGAGGGAGGGAAAGAGAAGGAAATAGAAATTAGAGTAGGAGACAACGCTTCAGAAAGAGAGAGAGACAAACGGACAGACAGACAGAGATTGCATAGGAAAAGGAGACAGAGAAAACGATTGAGATACCGCTGTATGAAAAGATGACAGTAGTCCTTCTGCCACTTTCTAACGCAAAAAATTCCCTTCAGCTCTGCGAAAACTGCTTTAAATTTATTGTAGCTTAACAATGAACACGGCTTCCGTTAAAGCTTTCTACCGGTGCTTGTTGCGGTTCTTCAGTTGCTTTGAGTAAATTTTTGCAAAACGATGAAAGAATTTCTCAGGGCGTAATGCAAGTTTCCCTTCCTCGTAGAAATCTCACCCTCTGCATAATTACCCCTATTTTACCCGGGTTTGTCTGGTTGTGCCACTGATGAGAATTAATTTTATTTTTTGCTGGAATACAAAAATCCTTTTGGCTTTGGTTATCTGTTCTTTAGTTTTCTAACATTTTTAGCAGCAATGGCATGTAGTAATCTGAGTTGCTTATGGTTGACATTTGTGCTTTAGACGCAAATGCCCAATGAATTCGGAAATTGTCCTTAGTGACGACGATAATTTCATTTCTCGTTTTCAGAGCTTGTGCATTTGTTCTAGTTTATGTTTTTTGTTCTAAGACAACCACCACAGCCACCAATGTCGACCATAATGACCCCTTTGTAAGTTTCGCAAAAGGCGATATATAAATGACCAGATAGATACATACACAATAAATCACTGCTATAAATAGGCCTACTCGCCCGACCAGTTACACGAAACCTACGCCACTATATCTTAGTTTTACAAGCATTTTTTTTATTATGCATGTATGTTTTGGGACCTTTATTGGCTTATATGATATAACATACTAATTCATAGACGTTGTTTGGGTTGGTGCAGGTTTCGGAGCAAGTGCGCTGTCGGTTCGAGGAAAAAATAGCCTGGACTCGTCCGTCTCGGCTCATCACTGGAACAGAAGCCAATCAACTGTCGGTCAGTCTCAAGAGCATTTCCCCCCCCCCACTCTCTTGTAACACGAGTAGTTCAACTACTGGGATACCCCTTAATGTAGTGGTTAGCGTGCTGAACTTTCAACCATGAGGCCGGGTGTTAAAATACTTTGCCTATCACACATGTCACTCCATCCACTACTCTACTATCACTTAACTAATCTGTCTCCTGGTCTAACTGACTACCTGAATCTCGGCTAAAACTAAATGACCACCCGAACCTCACGAACGAACTAAGAGAATAGATTGCTTGGTTTAACTCTGAAAAAACCGTCGACTGACGTCCTGTAGGCCTATGTTGTGATAACGGCGCTATAAAAGTATTCGGATTGAATCATTTTATAACAGACAATTCAAGGTTGTATAGCCTTTGAATGGACTAGGTTTGGTCTCGTCTGAGAATAGACATCTAAAGTGTAGCTGTTGCAGTGCAGTGCGTGACAGCCTAGGGTTAAGCAACCAAATGTCCCGGCTTTCAAGAGGTTAAGAGGGTTAACGATCTGAGTCAATAGAGAAAACATTCTGCAACGCTGTCGTTCTCCTCGTCCTCCTCCTCCTTTTCCTCTTCCTCGTTTTCCTTCTTCTCCTCTTTCTCCTCCTCTTCCTTGCATCCTTTTCCTCGTTTCCTTGCTGCTGCGTTTCCTATTCGCGGAGCAGCTTAAGTGCCATTGACGATGTGTCTAACTTCGTAACGGACGCCTTCTTTAGCCTTCTGTTCTTCTTCCGCATTCACCAACGTCGCGCCATCTGACGACGTTCCGCGTAACGACGGCATTCGTGTGCGCACACGACTTCCGCTTCCGCTAAACGAGGCGAACATAAGCGACTACATCCGTCTGACCCCGAAATATCGTTATGCAATTGGATTTCGATGGGCAGAGGGGCAGGAGGCATTAGGGTCGGCCTTGGCGGCAGCTGATTGAATGAGACCCGGGCGAGGCCAGGTCCCGTCGTCTGCCTGGCACGACGACCAATTGCATTGACCGCCATTCTGCAGACGAACATTTCCGCTAAATTGGAAATCAAGACGGTCGACAGCGGAAGGTTAGCGATAATTCGCCGCGTCAAAAGGAAATCAGAGCCAGAAGATGATGATGAAGACGACGATGATGAAGACGACGATGATGAAGACGACGATGATGATGAAGCGTCTGCTGGCTTTAAATACCCTGTGGTGACCTTTAGAGTTCGGTTAAAAACTCATCTTTTCTTGTACTCAATTCCTACGTCGGCTGCTTCTGTATCTTTTCAGATTTTTCTCTTGGCTTTCAACCGAACCTACTATGGTATTTAGTAGGCCTTGAGCATTATTTCATTGGCGGTATAGAAGTTGTCGCATTTATTGATCATAATTAGTCTTCAATGGACTGAGCGCCAAGTGCCAAGCGATTATGTAATTGTAATTTAGAATTTATATAGCGACTATTGATGGCTCTGCGTTAAGTTGGATATTTGCGATGAACATCTGTTCACCTTTAATATCAGTATTCAGCATAGTATGGCTGCTCTTTCTCAGTTACGCCTTTCACGTAATGTCTGCTAACCGTCAGACACTGTATTGTGGCTGGAACGCTCGCACAGTAAACTGATGTACACCGTCTTTGTCGCTCGCCATCAGGCAGTTTTGTCTGATTACTTCAGAAGGTCGCAATAATTAATTTCTGACTATGGGCCACAGTAATTGTGCTTTATTACTGAATAGTTGATGTGTTTGAGCGTTCAGGCTGCTGTTACCAGATATTGCACTGAAGTCAGTAGCCTTTGTCGTGCATCTGGATATTTATATAACGCCCGTTGAAAACCTTCTCAGATGCTGTATAAACTCAGTGTCTATAATTACACTGTTCGATCGCAATCGAGAAATGCATCGCCTTTACTGCTGTCATGATGCGAGAGGTCAAAAAGGCGCTAAAATAAACGTTCACGTACATACACACATACAAAGTAAATACACACATGCATACATACGTTAAATAGATACATAATTCATAAATATATAAATACATACATACGTCCATGCATATATACATACACCTACATACATACGTTACATGGATTTATTAATTGTTACATAAATTTCTTACACACGTGCATGCATACAAACTGTGGAATGTAACAAATACTTGTAAACTGTCTACTCTGGATGGGATTTCCTTGACTGGGTTCTTCGTGTGTGCGACAGCCCGCCAGTGGTGGCTTTTCCGGTTATCTGAACATAATTACAGATGACTTTTTGTTCTTATTGAATTTTAACACACCTTTGTAAGGTACCTACATGCCTACAAACACATCATTCTTAATCTCTGAGTTTTGATAATGTGCTGAGATGCTGAAAATGAAGTTGGCTTTCTGATCTTTTTAAAGAAGATTGCTGCGCTGTGTGGGGTAGTAACATCTGTCTTTGGTGTCTTTATTCTAACCCTTCCTCACGGCATCCCACTCCACCTTCTAGCTCTAGGCGAGCAATTTCCAAACGATCGAATCTTCGTTATAGGAAACTCGTTATGCTGAATTTCACGGCCGATTAGCGCTTAAATAATTTCGAAATCCGTTCAGAAAGTCGGCAGCGCCTTGATGTATCGGCGGCGACCACCCTCCTGAATCTATCCCTACGTAACTGCGATTAAGGGGGCTAATCGGGTCGAGCAGAGGGAAGAGAACCGGGGTCAAGCGTCTTCATCGGCGGACTCATTGGTATCCATATTAGGTGCTAATGACATCAGGCAGGTCTCGGAGGAGTGTGCAGGAAGAGAGGAAAGGGGACTTTGGCTGCTCTAGTGACAAATTGGCATTGGTCGAGTAGAAGCAGTCGATTGTATCTGTTCACCAATAGCCTAAGGCGGATGAACATTTAAAGTGCAATTCTTAGAAGAAGGTCGACTAAATATTCGGAATTAATATACAATCCTCAGGACGAAAAAATCTTCAGTATTCTCGTAAACTACAGGTGTATACCGAAGGAAACGGTACTATTATCAGACACCAAATATTAAATAATTTCTATAATATTTCTCCTACTTTGTAGACCCGTATCAACTGCTTGGACCATTATCTCGGCGACTTTCGAACACAGGTAGGCCACTTGACGATTTAAACACTTAACACTCTTCAAGTGGGATAGGCCTACTTATATTCTTATATTCTGCATGTCTTGATTTAAGATGTTTCACTGTTTTCTTAAGATGTTTAACTCTATTTTTTAACATTAATTTCAATAATCTGATGTTTTTATTTAGCCACGTTTAGTCACTTTAAGTCGCATTTATTTAGATCTGCTAGAAGGCTATGTTTTCTAATCGAATATAACTTATATAGCGCCAAGATATCTTCCCTGATTCACCCAGTCAGCTGTTTTTCCATTACTCTCAACTTATTATAACTCAACGTAGCAGCTCCTCTGTCACCTCCTTCTTTGTTTTCCCGAAAACCGGACGTTGTGCTTCGTACAATACCTCTGGACAGTCCTCCTGACTTGACGTAGCGCTCATAAATGAGCTGATGCTATACGCTTAGCTTTGAATTTACACTGTATAAATTTAGAGTAGACAGTTACGATTACGATTGTTGACTGTAGGCAGCGGACAGATCCAGTTGTGGCAGTTTCTTTTGGAGCTGTTATCGGACAGCACCAACGCCAGCTGCATCACCTGGGAAGGTACGAACGGCGAGTTCAAGATGATCGACCCAGATGAAGTGGCTCGTCGTTGGGGCGAGCGAAAGAGCAAGCCGAACATGAACTACGATAAACTGAGTCGTGCCCTGCGCTACTACTACGACAAGAACATCATGACCAAGGTCCACGGAAAACGCTACGCCTACAAGTTCGACTTCGCCGGGCTGGCTCAGGCCATGCAGCCGGCCACCGCTGACTCGACCTCGGCTTACAAGTATCAACAGGAATTGTTCCTGCCCGCTTACCACCCGACGTCGAAACTCAATCTGATGAGTGCGCATGCGCAACTGCCGTCGTCGGCTTCCGGATTCTTTGCTTCCACCAATCATTACTGGTCAAATCCAGCGACCGGAAATATATATCCGGGCATCGCTAATCACGCGATTTCGGCCCATCACCACCACCACCACCATCACCCGGGACACATTCCATCACATCTGCCCTCCTATTATGTCTAGAACCGATCATTAAACCAGTTCTGATTTACTGCATTGTCTCAAAGCAAATACTCGCGCAAACAGCGCAGCAAGTATCCGACTAAGAGAGGCTGTCATTTGACAGACACCTGTTTAAAATGTTTAAATGCTAATGACTCAGATATTCATGTGGCGTCAAATACGAAGCTGTCAGATTGAAAGAAGGGGTATCATGCGTCACCTCATTAAGCGTAAGACTGCTAGGTCCTACTTGCATCGCATACACCCGAATTTTCAAAGTCACTGATTAACTGTGGCACATTTAAATGGCATTTTGAGTAATTTTTGACTGAAAAATTAAGACCTAAGAATGGACTTGTTCTGATCATCCCTGAAGATTTCTCAATCAATTTTTGGTCTATATTGTGCATAGGTTTGTCTGAAGTCGATAAAAAAACAGGTGCATTAGGGCTATCGTCATCCAGATAATTCGATTGAGTTTATGAGATGTATGACCGCGTTCCAGGAACTTCTTATTTGTATGATCCAATAAAGTTAGTAGTTTAATTATCATCTGTGGCTGATAATACCCAGCTATTCATCTCATTCTTCGGTTTTTGGCGATGTTCACTCTCTGTATGGCTAGTAATAAACTTCCGAATCCTTTAAATACTAAATTCCTTCTTCCAGGCACAAGCCAACAACTCCGTATATTTGATTACCTCTTCGTTGGGTGACTCGCTTGGCAATAGAAATTTCACATACGGAAAAAATGAAAATAAACGGTAACGCTGACGATAGCTGAATGTCGAAGGACTCTTGTACACAAATGTTTGACTGGATGATTGTTGTGGTTGCAATTAGACCTATAAGTGTAATTAGAAATTCATATAGAGATAAACTTTTGGAGGCGCCCTATAAGCTGGCTTAAACGATGTTAAATGTTATTAAGAAAGAATGTTCATCAGTTAGCAAGCAATGCTCAGACAATAGTAGAAAAATCACCGATGGTGGACTCCTGCACACACGCAAAGCCCAACCGTCGGAAATCTATCCAGAGTTGATTGTTGACCCCACCATGTTCGGCGATTTGTATTGTATAAGCATTACTATTATATGTATTGTATAAGTTTTGGTATCATATTTGGTACATTTTCATAAGAGATGTGTGCTTTTGTGTGCGTATGTTATTAGCGAGCCTCATATACAGCTACTGAATATGCATGATACGGGATCCACCGAAATTCCGTTTATGAAGCGCATATAGCGACCGTGGTGCTTAATAATAATTATATTCGTCGGTTCGTATCTGTCGAGCGTCGATAAGAAGCCGGGCAAACAAAGTCGGGCGACCTAATGGTTCGTCTAATTAGTCGTTCAAAGGAATCGTCGGTTCCCGTGTCATCGCCCTAGATGGCGTTTCCTACGGCCTCCATCCGTCTGTCCTTCCGCCGGCAGTTGGGACTTGGACGGTGCATGTTTGCAGATAAAGAGCATCGTTTTGGAAGTGGCTCTGCCTTTGTCGGTCCAACCGCAAGATGCTAATTCGTTTCCAATATGGCATCTAATCGGCTTAATTTCAAAGAAGCTCGAACGGCCAGGGAATGGGGAGAAGGCGAGAAAGAGCAGGAGAAGGAAGAGAATGCGAGGAACGGGAGGAGGAATATAAGGATATCCGCAAATAATTCCTTATAAAAAGACCGTTTCCGCGACTGGACTAAATCAGTTTTTCAGTAAGTCTTACCGTTCACTGGGTTTTAGCGAGGTAATGCAGCAGTAGCCTTTCGCCAAAGTGTTTGGGGTTCGATCCGTAGTATATCCTGTTGGCAGTTCGTTTTAGGACACGTGCAACAGTAAGGTACTCGTCAAATTTTTAAATTTTTCTTTACGAATCTGTGTTCAAGACGACACAGCTTTCGACCAGAGAGGATGGAGCGCAATACAAGATCCACTGCTTTATTTACCTGAAATACATAAAATACAACGTCAAAATGTATCGCTTGACGGAGCTGTGATCCTCTTCCACTCCTTCATCTTGACACTGTCCTTGCAGGCCTCTGCCAAAACATCGAATACGCCAACTATGTAGTCCGTTCTCAACTGTGCCGCCAGAATCGTGGCCAACCTGCCAAGATATTCGCAAGTACCGGAATATTTAGGGAAACGTTACACTGGATCTCTGTGGAGGATAGAATCAAATTCAAGGTCTTCCTTTATGAACAAGCCTAATAGTCGAAGTGGCCCAGGAATACATCATAGAACTCCGTATTCCGGTTTCGGATCAGCCGTGACGTTGATCGCTACGTTCTGCAGTCCGTGCATGGGTCCATCCTAGTCCCACGCATCGTTACTGCGACTTGAGCAAGAAACGCTTTATGATGCACTGGACCGTCATTCCGGAACAGTCTTTCACGATAGTTACAACAATTATCTGATCCATCATACGGACTCACCAACACTTCACCTCTTTCAGCTTCTGCGCTGATCTTTCACTCAAGACTGAAAACATTTCTTTTCCAAAAATCTTATCCTGATTCTTCCTCTTCCCCTTATCTCTCTTCTCGCTTCAATTTCAAACACCATCCACTGTAGCCGTCCGACTGTCTGACTGCCTGACTCCTGGATCTTGACTTGGAACCGAACCCTTTTGCCTATCGATTTTGTTTTGACTGAGCGTCTGTGAATAAGCTGGTTCCCGCGACTTAGCTTTCGTTGGGCGCTGTAGAAATCTCGAGATTACGATTACGATTTCAGCTGAAAATCCTCGCTGTTTTGACTGATCCATAAGAAACATTGTCATCTAATCTTAAGACCCACCGTTCTGCATATTCCAGAACCTCTGTGAGGTTTCTTGAAAGGCGCTAAAGAAATGTTCAGCTAGATACATACATACATGAGTATTGTGAATTACTGTAAAGCCAATGTAAGAGAATATCCGATCACATTTCCGTCATACCTCTGAAACTATTTCAAAGTTGCGCATATCGAGATAGAACGCATAGTGTCCGTCCATCGGTCCTATACGAACATTTGGATTCAGTAGATACATTCATGCATACGGTACATGGATTTTAAGACACCGATTCCTTCCCGTATGAGACATTTGTAGTGACATGTAACGCCATCTCGGGAATAATGTGAGAACAAAGTAATTTCAGATCAACGCAAACATCTGTAGGTTAAACCTAGGCCATCTCTCGAATAATCCGACGACAAAATAGGTGGTCACAGAGACAGACAGGGAAGTAGAGATGAGGGAGGGAAGCAAGGAGGAAGCTAGGTAGGAAGAGAGAGAATTATGGAGGAAGCGAGAGGGAAGGGAGGGACAAGGGAGGATTCGGGCAGGGAGCGGTTGTTTAATCAGGGAGGAATGGAGGGAGTGAAAGGGAGTCAGGCAGGGAGGAGGACAGGTAAAGACGTAGGAGGAGAGAGGAAGAGAGGCAGAGACAGGAAGGCAAGCAGGGAAGGAGACAGGTAGGAAAGGTAGGGTAGGGGAGTTAGGCAGACAACCAGGCAGACGGAGACAGCGACAGCGACAGGGAAGCGTAAGGGAGCAATGGACGATTTTCTCCAGAACGAAACTTTGCCAAATTAGCACGCAGATGCTATGGGCGGAACAAATTCTTTTCTTAATGAATGCCTACACTCAGCTAAGTAGTTCAGTTGTAATATTAGAACCCTGTAACTTTAAATTTAATTGGTTAAGACATGGCCTAATATTCTTCAAAAGGCCAAGTCAAGCAGACAAGTAGAACCTGATAACTCCATCTGCAAAGTGTTGCTTCCTCTCCCCCCGCACAAAAAAAACTTCCTCGAAATGAGGAAACAGCACAAAAACGATCCAGAACTCTCCCTTGGGACAGCCAAAAGAATTTGCTATGAACACTATGCTAAAATCCTAAGTATTCTGTGCCAAAATCCTCAAAAGCAGGAAATAGTCGACAATTCAATGCCCTTGCCTGAATGAAGTTAATAACACTGGATCACAACGATTTTGCTACTGAAAGTAGTGCATGTGCCTTATATTGATTCAAATGTGCTCATTCCAAATATGAAGTCAGAATCTGCCCAGCACGTCTAGATTTTAAGTTATGCATGCATTCAAGTAATGACGTAAGGACTCGTTTTCGGTTATGTGTGTACATTCGGTTGTATGTGTCTCCACGATTGCTCCCAGTGATACGTGCATGCCTGCAAGTGTCGCCTGAAATATTCCTAACAGCAAGCCTGCAGCAGCCGCTAGACATGATTGGGCATTTCAGCGAGCTGACGTCAGCATCAATACCAGTATATAAGGCGAGATTGGGTAGAACGAAGGTGACGTGTTTTTATATAGCTGTAGCTAGTGTGTGAGATTTAATTTTGAAATGAATAGGCGAGGCTGTGTTAACCATCCAGACAATTTTTGCTATGTTTGTGGTAAATATACTCTTTGTGACCAGCGCAAGAAGTTAACTAAGAGAGTGATGATTTCTTACAAGTATTATTTTGGATGTCAAATCGGAGACCAGGATAAAAGTTGGGCACCTCATGTCTGCTGCACCGTGTGCTACTCTGGGCTTACACAGTGGCTGAATGGCAAAAGGAATTCAATGCCGTTTGCTGTGCCTATGGTGTGGCGCGAGCCAAGAAATCATCATGCAGACTGTTATTTCTGCATTACTAAAGTTGCTGGATTTTCAAAGAAAAATAAGTCTAAAATCGTTTATCCTGATTGCGAGTCCGCTCTAAAGCCAGTGCCGCATGATGAAGAGAATCCAGTACCATTTCCGCCTGCTGCGGGTGCTGATGAAACAGACAGTTCTGATAGTAATACAGAAGATGACGTTAATGTTTATGAATCCAGTGATCAAGATTTGGAAGAGGGTAGGCCGCATTTGATAAGGCAAGGTGAGTTAGATGATCTGGTGAGGGACCTATCTTTGTCAAAGGAGAAATCTGAACTGTTAGCCTCCAGACTAGGGGAGTGGAACTTGCTTCAAAAAGGTACCACAACATCACACTTCCGTTATCGTCACAAACAGTTAGCTACATATTACAAACTGGAAAATGATATCTGTTTCTGTACTGACGTGAACGGTCTCATGCTGAATTTAGGTTGCGAATACGTTCCTGATCAGTGAAGACTGTTCATAGATTCCAGCCAAGCGAGCTTGAAAGCTGTGTTGGTGCACAATGGTAACGAAAAGCCGTCTGTTCCTATAGCCCACGCTGTAGGCCTCAAAGAGACATATGATTCAATGAAACTCACTTTGAAAGTGATCAACTACTCAGACCACAAATGGAACATCTGTGCGGACCTCAAAGTGGTAGCACTTATTCTACGCCTACAGCTGGGGTACACAAAACATATGTGCTTTTTGTGCTTGTGGAACAGTCGTGATGACAGCAACCATTACAAAGTGAAACTGTGGCCTCCTAGATCTGAGCACATTGTTGGTCGGGACAACGTGCAACCCGAACCATTGGTTGATCCATTGAAAGTGTACTTACCACCACTTCACATTAAACTGGGCCTCATGAGAAATTTCGTAGTGGCAATGGATCGTACTGGACAAGGCTTCCAGTATCTGTGAGATAAATTTGGAGCCGTCAAAACTGATGCTAAGCTGAAGGCTGGGATTTTTATTGGGCCAGAAATCCGCGAACTAATGCGTGATACTGTATTTAGAACCAAGCTCAACCCACTGGAATTTGCCGCTTGGGATGCATGTACGTTGGTGGTGCAAAACTTCCTTGGGAATAACCGAGCTGAGAACTATGCTGAACTCGTTAGCAACATGCTAACAGCATATAAGCAACTCGGCTGCCGGATGTCACTAAAAATACATTTCTTACATTCCCATCTGGATTTTTCCCACCAAACTTGGGTGATGTAAGCGATGAGCATGGAGAGAGATTCCATCAAGACATCACCACCTTTGAAGCAAGATATCAGGGCCACTGCAATTCCAACATGATGGGCGATTACTGCTGGTTTCTGCAGCGGGCAACAGCGGCCACTCACAAGCGCAAGAGCAAGTGTCTAAACCACTTTTGAACTCGTATAGAGTTAAGCTAGACAAAATTTCGAAATGTATGCTTTCATCTGAGTAACATACATATATTTATATTACACTTTAAAACATATTTTAATTTCAAGTTATAAAAGAATAACATTTTGTTTCTTGTTATGAATACTCTGAGTTTGCATAATTACACAGTTATAAGGAAATACTAGTTCTGTAAAGAGTTTGCATAATTATTAGCATGTATGCTGCATATCTTAAGATCCTGACGTGCTACACAAAATCTGACTTCATACATGGAATCAGCAGATTCGATTTAGTGTAGTACACATAACACATGCCTAGTAGCAGGCGAAAATTTTTTTCGTGTGATCCAGTGTAATAATTTCGATAACAGCGGTCATCACTAGAGATGAGCTACAGCTTCTTAGCACATGACGCCTCCTGGTGAATGATGTGGTGAAATTACCGATACACACATTTTCCAGAGCCTGGATCTTTGCCCGTCAATCCAATCAACCAATTTGGAATTGGTTGCCAAGTTCTGCTCGGTATATCAGTTCTTTGATATCATTCAGGTCTAAATTCAAGACTCATCTGTTTCATCTCGCTTACCCACCGTAGCCTCCAAAGGATTATCATTTTGGATTCCAATTCTGACTTAAAGCGACCATCGATTGATGTCTCATTTTGATAACGGCGTTATAGAAGTTTTTAGATTAGATTAGGATCATCCCTGACTGCTTTCCGGTTAAAGCTGAACAACCATCCCTTGTTACGCAAAATAACTTCGATAGTGACACCTTTTCTGTATAAATAATGAACTATTTAAATTTGAATTGTGATACCATAAAGTCAAATGGGCTGAGAGGAGCGCGGGGTTAAGGATCACAATTTATGAATGTGTCTTATCGATATTTATCGATAGGTATCCATGAATGCAGTCTGAAAAATGCCACTCTATGCCACTGTATTTGATATTGGCCCTCTTCCCAAAGTCCGGAAGTGCCCACACGACCTTACGACAGAGTATTGATGACGCTGAGCAATAACTTTGGCTAATCAAGGACTTGCTCAAGGTCCCTATAGAGCAACCGCTTCGGTGGGGTTCAAACCCGTACTCTCAGTTTAACAAGACAAGCACTCTAACCAGTCGGCTATCGTACGCCAACAATATATACTTATGTTTATGCATCTCCAGTTGCTAATTAACATTAGAAATATAGGCTGATTATCAACGAAGTTGAAGTTCTGTCGAAGGTTACTTACAAAGTCGATAGCACCGTATTTGGAAATGGAAATGATTTCAGCGCATTAAAACGGACTGTAGGCCCACCTCTGGTTGAGTTCAACAATAGTAACAGTGTCAGAATGTCAGGGTTGAGGATTGTTTAACTTTCCCAAAATAACGGTAGGATTATTAGTTAGCATTGATTACTATCATTTATTTGCTTCAACCATTTCCAATTACGGAGTCCAATTACAATGTGAGTACTAGCGAGAGAGAGAGAGAGAGAGAGAGAGAGAGAGAGAGAGAGAGAGAGAGAACACAGCACTCTTTAATTTGAGAAAAAACACATCCTAATCTTGTTTGGCAACAGTAATCTTTACCCTATAGCTTCTTGTATAAAGGAAGGGTTCGGACAAATGGTTAGGCAGACGGGCGGCCGTTATGTACCTTGAACGAAATTATGTAGCGCATGTCAGAATGTTCGTCAGCTGATCCTAGCATGGAGGGAGGGCAGGGCGCCATATAAATTGTAGTTCTTTCAATGTCAAGAAGTCACTCATCACTTGGTCAGCATTTCACAGTGAATGCATTCGTGGTGGTCGGCTGCTTCTTTCGACGGGTTTTGGTTTCGTCTTTCAAGCGAGACTGGAGTATAGCATAAATAAAGGGAAGGCGCTCATCTCCCTTTCTTGGCCATTGAGCCGACAATGGACGAATCCCAAGGCCTGGACACAGGGCCAGCGCATCGCAGGACTTGCCGCTTACATCTCAGCTTACTAAATCATACCGCTTGGTGACAGAGGCACGGTGTGCACAAACGACTTGCCCAGCTGACGATAGCTGAATGTCGTGGGACTCTTGTACACAAATGTTTGGCTGGATGATTGCTGTAATTGCAATAAGACCTATAAGTGTAATTAGAAATTCATATAGAGATAAACTTTTGGAGGCGCCCTATAAGCTGGCTTAAACGATGTTACACGAAGTCGAACCCGCAACCACATGATCATTGACCAAACGCGTTACCGATAGACCACCATGCCGCACCATCCTCGTGATGAATAACAATACGACTTCTGTTCGTTGTCTTCTTCTTCTACACTCGACCGACCCCTCCTCCGGGGTCTCGCCGCTACAATGATACGAAAACATAATCAACCATCCTTTGAAGGTGATTCTCCGGCTTCAAATAAACACAATATAGGCGACATTAAGCAGGAAGATTCGCTTCCATAATCAATTGCCCGTGGTGAATTTCCCGATTCATTTTAATGGCAAAATGAGAAGCTTGATTAAATTTGTCGTAAAGCACATTAAATCATATTTCAGGCTTGTAATTTGCATGCCAACATTATTCATATTTTTGAAAATACTCAGAAGCACACACTCGTGAATAAATAATATAGTCTATTTAGCATAAGATTATATCTTAAATAAATAACTGATATGTACCTGTCGAAGATCTATAAATATTTATACACAGATAGAATTATCAAATGCATTTCTAAAAAAGTTTTTAAAGGCTTCTCATAACAGGGATTTGTCATGTATAAACCTCATTAAAGTTTGATCCTATACCATAACGGTAAAATTAGTCAACCTATCTCTGTTCCAGCATATATTGCAATCAATCATTGGTCACTATGACTCTCGCCACAAAATTAGCCTCATACAACAAGACATTCGGTGTGAAATCGGATGTCCCATGCAGAGAACAGTTGAAATAGAAATCGTTGTGGAAAATTAGTGAACGAGAAAGGCTGGTGTTATCTGTGTCTGTGAAACGATGATCTAAACGGATAATTAGCTAAATGGTATAAAGATGAAGGCAGTGATCGCATTTATACACTTCTATAAAAATTCCTCAGAAGCGGCGTCGTGGACTTGAAGAATCTTTAGTTGAAGAGCAAAATATCAAACAAACAATGACACTTTTTAACCCTTAAGCTTACAATGATACTAAAGAAAGATTAAGGGCTGAGTTCGCACTCCAATCTACCTGCTTATTTACCTACATCAACCTAACTAAACCTACCGTCCGACCAAACTAGTTACCTACCACAAGAGAGACAGATATACAGAGAGCGAAAGAGAGACGCACAGAGAAAAAAGAAAAGAAGGAGCGAAAGAGAGACACCGAGACCAAAGAGGCAAAAGAAAACAAGAGCAAACAGAGTATGAGAAAGAAAGAGAAAAGGAGATAACGACACACACCCAAAGGGACAAAACGAAGGAGAAACAGACTGTGAGAGAGAAACATGGAGAGAGAACGAGAGGAAGAGAGGCAGATTAACAGAAGAAGAAAGGATGAGACCTGAAGGGAGAGAGACACACAGCGAGACAGACATAGAGAATGAGAGAGATTTAAAGAGAGAGCCAGACAGAGAAGAAAACGGAAGTCCTATTTAATGCAATCCACGTCGGTAAATAAAACGACAGATGATTCGAATGGATCAACAGAAACGACTCAACACAAATCGAAGCAGTCATGTAATGCACGACGCACCCTCTTCCTCCATCTCCTCCTGCTTCTCCTCCTCCTCCTCCTCCTCCTCCTCCTCCTCTTTGTCATCAACCTCCCCTATGTCACTCTGCACCTCCTCCTTCACTTAACTTCTCCTTATCCTCTCCTATTATTCATCATCTCGCTTCGCACTTCTTCCTTATTCTTCTGCTTCCTCCGCCATGTCTTTATTCCAGCCTCATTCTATAAACACGTCGCCATCTCGGGGCCTCCGATGATGGATGTCAGCTTGCTAAGGTAGACGAACAACGGGAATCCATCCTAGGATATATATGTATACTCTCCTATGCATACATCTATATGTATATTTATATATTTACATATTTATATTAAGGTAGACGAACGCGAATCCGAAATATATATGTCTATATATACTCAATTATGCATACACATGTATTCGTGTGTACATATATATGAAGTTTGGTGCATTTACTGCTGAGCAGCCTCTGATAAAAGAGCGCAGCATCGCATACAAACAAGACAGTCAGTCGTATCGGCCGCCGCCATCAACTGCCGAGCACCCCGCCACCAGTGCCAGCAGCATCAGCAGCAGCAGCATGACCATCTCCAGCGCAGGCCATCCGTGTCCCTCTAGCGGTCGCCGTCACGGCTGACGGTCCACATCCGGGACACGATTGTTGAGGCGAGTCGACTTCCGTCGGAGGAAATGAGCAAATCGGAACTGGTCCTCGTCGGCTGTGTGCCTTCCGAAGACCATGACGTGATTTCGCATTTTCGACACGAACCAAATTAGAATTCCTCAGACGGAGACCCACAGCTTATGGCCGACGTCCGTCCGTCCGTCCGTCCCTCTCTCCCTGTGTGCTTCGTTTTAATCTATGCGCTCATATTCCGTGTGTACAGTCTATATGGACGACGTGTACATTAGACTGTATTAGATGACGTGTCCATATATGATGTGCTATATGTAGAGATTGTATGTATGTGGCTTGTTTGTATATAGGATGCATTTACATGTGCTTTTCGTGTGCAAGTCATACAAGACTGTGATTGTATGTGTATAAGTCATGCTCAGCATGTAGGGTATACTTTCTATAGCACATATTCAACCTGCATCGGCATTATACCTCACTAGGACTCCCGCTTAGATAATGTGAGTTGACTTCTACTGTATTAGATGACTTACTGTAGGTCTAACCTGTCTTTAACTTGATTTAATCGTCTTCGTACATGATTTTCCTAGCAGTTAAATTTTAAGGCAAGCAGCGGATACCACTCCTTAACCACCTGATCGCAATAATGCGTCATATATGCTTAAGAGGTTCTACAGTTCATAGTTTATCAATGCACATCTAAAATGTTAACACTGTTATAAATATACTTACAGTGAAATTCCTCAAGAAATAAAAGTAGTCTGGAGACTGTTAATGACATCTGCAATGGCTACGTCTCATTTTGTCCTACCAGGGATGGATACTGCGGAAAGTAACGGCATTGAAACGTTGAAGTGATAGAACGAGGAGTTGAAATTAGTTGAAGTTAATTTCTCTAACGAGTTTGGCTGCGTCCCAGATTCGTAATGAACGCTAGGCCCTGTATAGCTACTATTAATGGGACCAAGTGTTTCAAAGGCTAGAGAAACAAAACGATATGATGCAAGTTGTGAGCTGTATTTATACGACGTACACAGTGGCGTCTCTGATGCCGCTTTGCATACCGATAACTGCTACATTTAAGAGATTTAAATCTCGCGCCAGAGCGGTCCGTACACGGGGACCTTAAATGGCGTGGCGTCCATTCAAACGGGCAGCATGCAGTGGTGAAGGATCTCACCCGATAAATTCGATGAAAAATGAGCAGGGTCGAGGCAATGCTGTCGCTATAGAAAACAATGCATTTACATTTACTATAAGAAAAGTTTACTTTCGTCTTCGTTCAACCATCCTCTCTGGTTCTATTACGTAACCACCTCTCTAGTTGTAACAGTCTATGACTCAAATATGATATGTAGTCAGAATGTCACGTAAGACCAAGCTGTAAAATTGGGAATGCGTTGCACGAACACTGGCAGGCAAACTAATTCGGTTAAATTTTGCGCCTGATTTCGTTTGGTTCATGAGTTGGTACCCGATCACAGTTAACGCTGAGCATATGAACACAACATCTACATGTTTTCGAGGATCCACACAATGGCGCTGGAATTGACGCCGCCTCAAGGAAACATTTTCAGCTTCTGAAACTTCCAAGATGAAAATAAGTCAACTACTGCTAAAAATTGAAAATTATCAGCCAGCGTTAATTCTAGATAATTGACGACAAAACCACCGTTCAGTTTCTAATAATGAAAACTTTCCTATCGCTCTGAACCTGAAGCCGTAGTTCTATTCATATTAAAATCTCTTCTGAACCACTGAAAACCCATGTTATGCTGTCTTATGTTACGTTGTGTTAATTCTTCTATGTTCGAATTTCTACTGTTGTGTAATGTTACCTTATTTTCAAATTAATTCTCTAGTACATAAAATATGGCAAATCAGACCATTTGCCGTATGTAACCATATGATTTGGCTTATCCTGTTACCTGCTAGCCTGCCTGCAGGAAATAAACGTGGAGAGTATTTGGCAAAATTACAATCTCAACGAAACAACTCTTCAAGATAAAAACGGCATGCTCTAAGTAATATCACTTGTTTTATATGAAAATCTTTTGTTTGAGATTTAATTGTGTCTTGATAGTGCACTTGACTGACCTTTCGTTGATCCGTGTCTCAAAATCTTTCCATAGATACAGTAAGGTTCAGTGACGACTTGGTGCTGTGGATACGACGCTGGTTAGCATGGTGAAAACAAGCAATAAACACTTAGTACTTTGACGAGTGACCAACCATGTAATTATAAGTCAAACGGGGCCAAATCATCCATCCAGATTTTAGAGCCAGTGACTGAGTACTAATGAAAGTTGAGAAGTTTATTAAATCCCTCAAACTTCAAGACGACGCTTCGAAGAAGTAAAAACAAGTGTACTATCTCTGCATTTACATTTCATAAACGAATGGACGAACGGACGGATGGAGGAACGAACCGACAGACGGACGGACGGACGGACAGACGGACGGACGGACGGACGGACGGACGTTGATGGTTCTGTAGACACCAGTCGGTTCGTTTAATAGTCCGTCGTCCTGTCTGACATAGCAGTGTAGCAGTAGCAGAACTAATCACTAATGGCGCTTTATAGTCGGCTTCAAAGATAGCGCAGATAGATAGATAATTCGTAACAGATGTATTTTCGGAGATTTTATGCTTGAGATCTCGTCTGTGAGGTGAAGTCGTCTCCACCGATAATGTTCTTCTTTATCTGTGCCGCTGACGATTTCTTGGCCCGTTCGTGATTACACCTAATTCATTTCCTATTTCGTCGAACAGGAAATGAAATAATTGAACTAAATAGAGACACCAGCGATGAGGCAGCCGACGACAACAGATAGGCGAGCCGTCGCTGGCCGGGTACACAGGCGTCTTAGACGGTTGCCGGCGAGGCCTGCGAGGCCTTCGTTCATGGATGTCAGCTCCGGATGTTGGATTTTTCGAGACCAATTAGACTTGCATTTACTGTCTCTCATTCCAGCGTCGTCGATATGCAAACCTCATTAGGGGGTCACTGTATCCATCCATCGGTGGCTTCTGATGCTGCTGTTGCTGCTGCTGCCCTCACCCCATTGTGTTCCACTGACTCAGACATTCGGTGCCTCTTGTCTTCAAATGAAATAATTGAACTACACTCAAATCAGGAACGGATTGTGCAACGGATCCCGACAAATTGACCGAAATAGCTCCCGAATTAGAATCGGATTCGGGTTACAGCGACACCCTCTTGTGATGAAATGCGCCATATTGTCGTCTTTTAAGAATGATTGGTCTGTTTTGGCGACTACTAAGTGTTTGGTTTCACACAGCACCACGAAGACGTATACCACTCAACCGGCACAAGGCATACTCAACGAGAAATATCGGTTTTTAGCCCTGCTTTATTGCGTAATGTAAATTAGCGTAGGCGTAATTGAATATTTATACATTGGAGTACACTTGTCTCTGTTACTGAGGCTCAGTTAGACTGGGTATGACGACAGCATTAATAAAACTCACACACCTGGTTTGTATGTAGATACCTAGACACTTACTACAGCACCTTTTCAGTACCCCAAAAATTCTGCCTGCGCCAGGGTCAATGATGTTAAAGTCATTTAGAACAAGAAGTTAATCAATAAACGAACAGTGCTCAAACAACTAGAACAGCCACCACCGGCGATCTCTCGCAGACACGCAGAGCTCAGCCGACGGATTCACATCCAGAGCTGATAGTAGGCACCATTTTCGGAGTTCCTGGACCACGCCGCCAGGATGAAATCATGGAGGACACAAAAACTTTCAGAGGGAGCTCAAGACAATGAAACCGCAGCGCCAAATTCATAGAGGGACACGTGTGCTAACAACCTATATAGTTAGCACCCATCCATCCGTCCGTCCATCTGTCCCTCCATCCCTACATCATCCACTCAAACTCATCCATCCATCCATCCATCCACCCATCCATCCACCCACCCACCTACCCACCCAATGCAGTAATGAATGCTAGCTGACAATAGCTTTTCATCTTTTGGTCACCTTTTCACTTTGTGTCATTTGGCTATGGTTAGACTTGGTCAGTCCATACGCAAAGCACAATTGCATCATTTTGTGTTATGGTTTACCGATGAACCTGAACATGCTGTCGAAGAATTAAACAGACGATGTAACTTGTCGCATACAATGATTAATGCGCCTGCTTTAAAGATGCTCACTGCTCATTTGCGTATCTATGGAAACACGCGAACACATACACGCATGCACACTGGCACGAGAACAAAAGGGAAATAGCTGATAAAGAAATGACGCCCATCTACCAGCGAATGAATTATGAAAACCTTATATTGCATG
Organism: Norana najaformis; assembly: GCA_964023275.1. NCBI lineage: Eukaryota > Metazoa > Annelida > Clitellata > Crassiclitellata > Hormogastridae > Norana > Norana najaformis. Next base: position 14,081,936 of record OZ029922.1, read on the forward strand.
TATGTAATACGATATTTCACGTCATTTAAGATATTCTAAAATATATGCGATCATTGCGTGATAAACTCAAACCAACTGCTTCGTTTCATAGAAGTCTTGTAAAAATATCTTATCTTTGTCGTTCTTTGTGTCTGTCTGCATGTGTGTGTTCGATTGTTCTTGTCTGACTGTGTGTACGCATGCGTCAATTAAGGCATTTGAAAGGCGAACAAATTATGGCTCTATATGAGCGCATCTAGACTAATGGTGTTATGGCAGATCGTATAAAATGACAAGTGCAGCACCTGCACGATTCACTGGTCATGCGTGACCAGCTGAAGGCGACGGTCAGGTGAGTAGAAAGCCATCATTCGCTGTCGGCGTGTACCTGCCTACCTCTCTGCACTTTCCCTCTCTTATCTCCTTGTCTGTCTGCAAGTGTCTGTCTGCAAGTGTCTGTCTGACTGTCTTTCTCTGTTTCTAGGTCTCCTGTCTCGCATGTTTCATATTCACATCTGCATCGCAGTTCGAATTTTGAGTGAATTTCGAGACTTGTCGATCCATGTTTTGTTCAGATGATTCAGTTGCTGCTGCTGTTGATCTTCAGTTGTCGTCGTTGTGTCTGCGCTTCTGAACGTGCAGAATAATTCTTATAGTGTGACAAGGTAGTCGATTGGTTGGTGCGACACCGTAGTCGATTGGTTTGTGTGACACGGTGATCTTTGGTTTGAGCGCTCGCATACGAAACGCGGAACTGGCGGGTTCGAGCACAACCGAGAAGAGCAGTGTCTCAAGCCAACACCACGAGACAGCTAGGGGTATGAAGTGCCAGCGTCTTCGTTTTCTTAGCCTCGGCAGTCGGTGTATGAGATACAGTCGAGAGTCATTTCCAGCGCCGTCTGTACAATAGTGTACAGCCGATGTGCTCATTCATAACCGAATTCGCTAGAGTACGCTAGTGGAACAGAAATCTTTCAGTATCTTTCTTTTCTGGAGATTAAATTTGTCCCCAGACCTTTGGGTTGTCAGTCCATCACGATTACAACTGGACTATCCCTCACCCCTAACAATGACTCTTGAAATCCTAACTGTTCAAAATTCTTCTTGCAATTCTAATTACGACTCGGGCATATAGACTTTGCTTCAGTAAGAAGAAGAATGGTTCTGAGGGTAGGAGGGAAATAGGTGGAAATGGCATTGTCCATATACCATCATCATTTTCAGAGTTAAGTGGACGTCGCTCTTGTTTTACCACGGGAATCGGACACTGCTTCTTGAACGTGCAAGCACTTATCTGTGTTTGACTGAGCGCGGCCAAGCAGCAGCATCAGCAGCAGCAGCAGCAGCAGCAGCAGCAGCAGCAGCAGCAGCAGCAGCAGCAGATGTAATGGCCGTGTATGCTTCGTGTCGATCTGATACGACTTTGCAACGATAGATGGCGACCGATCGAGCCTTAAGAAGCTCGATCGAGTCTGTCATCGGTCACTTTACATCATACAAACCGTCCAAGTCTATCGGACAACAACCGAGTCCGGCCAGTGAATGAAACTTGATCTCGATATGAGAGCGGAAAGGGAGAGACAAGAAAGAAGACAGCGAGGAAGTAAGAGAGAGAGAGAGAGAGGGAAGCAGATAGGGAGGGAGGAAGGAAGGAAGGAAAAGAAGGAGGGAGGGAGGAAACGAGAGAGGAAGAGAGGGAGGGAAGAATGTGGAAAGCAGAGCGGGAAGAAGGCAACGAGGGAGAGAGGAGGTCAGGGAGGTAGATAGAGGAAGACAAGAAGAGAGGAAGGATAGGAGGAAGAGTGAGGAAAGGAAGGAGGAAGTGAGGAAGAAATCTGCAACTGTGAGAGACTGCAAAATAATGAACTGACTCTGCTCAGGAGTTCCCTACAGGAGAGTTTAGCGACAGACTTATCCATCTCCCGATGCCCCTCCTTCTGCTGCTGCTACTTATCGTCATTCTTCAGCAGTAGCAGCGATTAAGACAGAGGCAGAGACGGGCCTTCGAGAGACAAGCGAAGGAGTGCCTCTCACACGGGAAAATTGATCACAAACCAACAGAGATTTAAAAGCGTTGTCGATTGTGTCAACATAATTGGCCTGAAGAGACAGACGGACAGGGAAGAACGGCCAGAGAATGAGCAAACAACCTCCGCGCATACAACTTCCGCCTTAGAAGGGAGTAGGCACGAAGGAAGGCACGCACAGAAGAAGGCACGATTAAGAGGAGGCACACAGAGAAGGCATGAATAGAAGGCCTAAACAGAAGGCGTGGTTAGAAGAAAGCATGACTTAAAGAAGGCGGGTTCGAAAGAAGATTTAGAAAAAATGAGAAACAATAGAAACCACGACTTAAAGAAGGCAAGAGAACACAACAAGGCATGATTCGAAGAAGGCAGAAACAATAGAAACCATGACTTTAAGAAGGCATAAACAACACAGGCTTGAGGTAGGTAAGAACAAAAGAATGCATGACTTAAGGAAGACAACAGCAAATAAAGCCAACAAAAAGGATGAAGCCGAAAATGCATGAGCGGAAGGTGAAAGGAAAAGAAGAAAACATGGGCAGATGAAGTTGGGACATACGAAGGCAGCGCATGTTTTTTCTTCTTATTTGAGATAAACACAAAAGAAATCAGCGACAGAGTGATGCAACAGAAGCAAGATAATGTGTTTATGTAAATATGCACGTGGTTATTGATATAGCGTCTTTATAATCATAACTTCACTGACTTATTGTATACCTCTATTCTCTCCTCAAGGCGAGGTTTATGATGTGTTAGATAAATGAATAATATTTCCACTTGTGAATCGGAAAGTGAATTATTGGTTTCATAAATTCAAAGTTTTTCACGAATTATTGTCACCTACTGTCAGCATCAACAATAAGGCAGAGATAATGGCAATAAGAAAGACTGAGAGAACCCTGCGAGATACACAAAGACCTTCTATGCTCTTCGTTATCTCTTCCATTGATCACGTTCACACTAAAATGTAAATGTAAATATACACGGTTTTATACAGTACTGTATGGCCTCGACCCTGCTCATACCAGCGACATCACTATTCATGAATCGGAGTCTCTTCATTGAGCTCCCGGTATCAGCCATGCCTCATCGACTTCAACACAATTCTTGGCCTTCCGTGTTTCTTTTCCACCGTTCTTCCTTCGATCATGGTTCTGAAGAAGTTGGCAAATGAGCAACCCGTATTACTCTGTAGACAACTGGCCGTGGCTATCAACGATTTGCTGCTTCCACCATTAACAATATTGTTTCATGTTCAAATCCACTAGGTGTGAATAATTATCAATTCGGCGTCGTGTCTGTAATTGCAGGTTCATGCCGGCTGAGCGAACTCCGTGTAACGATTCTGGGTAGTTCTTTGCGGACATTTATCTCTGTCGCCAAGAAGAACAATTTAGAAGCAGATTTTGAAATAAACCGGAAGTCTTGAGATGCACTGGACCCATGTCCACGACCTCAGGATTGATGCCTTGCTGGTGCAGGGCTCATAGAAAAGGAAACGAGTGGTTCCTCTGGTTAGACTCTATTGTGAAATACGGGAGACTGTTTTTATCCACTAGGTCTACCTTATAGTTTGCAGTGCAGGCAATTCGTGGGTTTTTGGATTTCTGAATTTTCTCATAGTTTTGACGCCGATCCAGCGACACGAGATGACAATGGCTCTGGAATCGGCGACGGGTCTGATGGCGCGTGTTGGTCGTGTGATCAGCTAATTAGAAGGTAGGATGCCTCTCTCTCTCTTCCTCTCTTCCTCTCTCTATCTGTCTCTGTCTCTCTGACTTTCTCTTTCTATCTATCTCTGTTCTCTCTCTCTTTCTCTCTCTCTCTCTCATTTTCTTTTTCTTTATCTTGCCCTCACTTGCTATCTTTATACCTTTCTACTTCTCTTTGTTTCTCTTTATCTTTTTCTCATTCTATGGCTGTTTCTCTGCTTGTTTGTCAGTCTGTTTGTCTCTCTGCCAGACTATCTCCCCTCTTATGTCCCCTTTATGTCTTTATTTTCTGTCTGTCCTAGGTCAGTTTGTTCGTCCGTCTCTTCGTCCGTGTGTCTGTCAGAGGAATCTGACAAATCTGTCCGTCTTTCACTCCATCTGTTTGTCTGTCTGTTTTCTGTCTGTCTGTCCGTCTTTCCGTCAGTCTGTCTATGTTTTTGTCTACCCGTCTGTCTGCCTGTCCGTCCGTCTGTCTGTTCTCGCTCTCTGTCTTTTGTCCGTCCTTCCGCCTGTTTGTCCGCCTGTTTGTCCGCCTGTCTGTCCGCCTGTCTGTCTGTCTGTCTGTTGAGTGTGATGGTTAACTGGTCGAGGGCCAGGGCGACACTCATCCACAGACACGACAATAATGCGTCTAATTGTTGTCTCTCCCATGGATGACGCTAATAAACGCGCCTCTGGCGAAGACGGGAGGTGCACTGACAGAGCGACGGCAGTGTAGGGGGTATTCCGGACCGAGTCATTCATTCCCTCAGCCACTGCCTTCGATGGGAAGCAGCTTTTTGTCGGGATACGACGTCCGTCCGTCCGTCTGTCCATCCGTGCATCCATCGGCCAATGACTGGCATCGCTTGGCATGATTGACGGACGGCGTTGGCACCGCCTTAACAGCAGCAGCAGCAGTAGCCGCAGCAGCAGAAGTCGAGATGCTGAGCGGCAGCGGTGGCGGCTGATGGCAGCCGCATCAGTCAACAATGTGCGTCTGCTTCCGGACCGGACCATGGGAACGCCGGGTGCCGCCGGCGCTATATAAGGTTCCGTGGGGATGGAACGGGTACCGCGAGAGGAAGGAAAGCCAGGAATCCGAAACACCGGCGGCGACATCCGAATTGCCAGCAGACAGACGAATCGACAGAACAGTAATTGGCAAGTTCCTGACTGGATTTCCCTTCAGTCGACGCAAGCGGCTTGGCTGCTGCGCGAGCCAGGGACGCTGCTGGTAGCTGCAGGTGCACGCTTCAACAGACCCGAAGTCGTTCAAACACAGATACCGTCGTTTCCTTCGCAAAACGGAAAAGATTCGTCAAAACGTCGGAAAATCAGAGACTAGGACGACGAAGTTTGATCCGAAAGAACAATTGCGGTTCTTGAGTGACCGGAGTCCTGACGACATGGACTGGCGTTCAATGAAGACAATGCCCGGCCTTACCGCCAAAACGTCTCCAGACTTCTATCGAGCCCCTTGTTCGTTCCAGCTGCCTGGAATGATGTTCTCGACAGGTAAAAACAACACCGGAAATTGATCAAAATAACTTAAATCGGATGCGCCTTTTCGTATCCATAAGTAAAGAAAATTGGTCTAATTGCTAGAATTAAACATTAAATGGCTCCAAAACCCGTGACGATTATAATGCACTGCTGTTTTTGTATCCGAAAATTTATATAGCACATTTACAATGCTAGAAATGCGCAATTAATTCGTATTTAATTTATAGAAGAAGAAATTTAAGTGAACTTCTGACAATTTGCAGCATGATTTTGCTGTTGATGAACTTTAAGGATGTAGTAAATATTGTTTGGCTTAAAACCGATACCAAAAATGGCGCAATGGAGGATTGCGCCCTATCTAAAGTTCATCTTAAGATGGTCCCTGACACCAGATGTAAATTACCTAATAATGCTTAACGCTCAAGGCTTGAGTATGTTAAGATTATACTTCGTGGAATTCTTGTTCTGTTTGCCAAGGTTAGTGTATATAGTGCATGGTCGCAAACAGAGCTCTTTAAATGCTTATTTAAATTCACTCTTTCACATATCTTAAAACTACAAAACTAATTATTTTCTAAGTAGCTTTCACAGTAAAGCAAAGAATGGTCGATGCAAACTGCCTTTGCAGCCATAAGACGTCGTTAAACACTGGAAACTACTTTTTAAAATATGATTCAGTAACTGTCGCACACCGTGCCTGTCTAAAACAAGTCGAAGTGAACTATAAATGTTTTCTTCTTATAGATTGGTTTTGGCGTCCTGATATAGACAGTTTTCTCTACAGGTTAACGAAGAGCTTAATATTGTTCGTTTTTAAGTGTGTATGTTGTACTATAACTGACCAGTTGTATAGCAACTGTTTTCAATAACATTGTAATGTAAGACCTGCTATACAGTCACAATGTTCAGTTTACAATTATGCTAGACATAATATAATGAGCTTACAATTTAAATGTAACAACGATAGTTAAAGTAAAAAATACAGTAAGTTGCAGAACTTGCATTAGATCTTTAGATTAGATTAGATCAGAACTTGCATCTAATGAGCATATACTTGAGACTCTTGACAAATCCTTACAGAATGACTTGTGTCGCTTACTCGACTAAATATGTTAAACTTATAAAGGCCAATACGTTGATTTCTGAGCTAGCATTTCTGTACCCTTTACAACGTTGTCTTTTCTCTGACATCCAGATGTTGTTTCTGCTTCATTCACAATCGCATTAAACATTCACCTTGAATAGGCGCTTCTCAATGAATACAAAAATGATCCGTGATTGGCAGTATACCTTTGTATAGATCTGTTGTCATGTCCGCTTGATTGCATGGATCCTTAACGCTCTTAGTACGCTTCGTATCTGAGCTAAACTCTAAATATACCTCTTATCGTATCTATGTCCATCTAGATTGTCGTAATAGTAATCATTCGTTTGATGCAAGAGATTTGATTTGCAAACAATTGATGCCTTGTGCATCATGATAATGGCGCTCTACAATTTTGTAGAATAGATTTAGTTGGAAATTGACCAGAAGGAATCTGTTGGCTTTGCTAGTTCTTTGTTTTTGGAGGGATCATTCATTATCATGTCGTATACTCTTATGATTACGGCGCTACTTAAAGAAAGCATTTCGATAAAATATTTAAATGTAATTTTAATTCAAATGCTATTAAATATTTTAGATTCTTATCGAAAACCAGCTTGGACACCGCAACATAGTCCTCCAAGTCAAGGTATCTATCTAGTTAAGTCCTAATTCAGTTAAACTACCAAGAGTCGAATTTCATTATGCAAAATCATATATATGATATTATTAGCTAATTACTATCTTTCACTGTCATTATCATTATCATCAACATTATTAGTCATTGCTCTGAAACAATGTCAGCCAAATTCTTCATAGCAAGCATAAATAAATTATGCATGCCTACGATTCCTCGCTCAGTCAATGGACTTATGGCTTGTTAAAAAAATGTTGTATTACTTACTTACTTGCATGCCAGACTGGCTAACATTGCATTTGGACATTCTGCACCTTATGATATGCACTACAGAAATTCTTCCACTTGCTTACTCACTCGCTTTATGTTTTTTGTTGCAAAAATTTAATACTTTATTGCTTACATGTGCTTTGAAGTGAGTTGCAACCAGACTAACTACGCTGACTTAATTTAGATAGTCAGATATTTATACGCCGCCTCTTAGAGCGCACGTCTTTATATCCTGATCATGAATTACTAATGTCATGACTTAAAGTAGCTAAATGAACATGAAGTAGCGTCATTCCGTCATAAAATTATTTGTTCGTAAGTCTTATTGTAATGCTTCTGAATGATAGCTTATTGGCATTCCTTGTCGTCATTAAATGACGCTGAGAAAATCGCATATAAATAATTGGCATACTTGCAAGCGCTTATTAAAAGGGACAACAGCACTGACGAAGTTTCTGGAACATTACTCCGACAGTAGTTCAGATTATTTCAGCTGATGAAACAAATCAGACGGACAAAGCGGTGCTCGGATTATTAACCTGCGTGTTACCCGAAAAAGTAGTTGATGTAGATCCTTGTAGCTTACAGGATATTTATGACCGGTAGACGCCTAAAAACAGTTGCTCACACTCTTAAGTTCCCTGGTCAACCGAATCCCTGATTTGAGCGCTTGTGTGACTGTGGTAAGGGATTTGTTCTTCCTATACAAGAAATCTCTCCCGATGTACCTCGATCCAGCAGATATGACACCTCGACAAACAAGGGCAAATAGGGGTTTCATGACAGTTCACGGGGCCAGCACTTGAGGCTGTATTACTGACACAAACGACGCTGCTCAAGAAACTCGTATTAATATACTCTTTCTTGATAAATTACAGCATATAGGAGTAATTCTTACTTCGTATCGGCCGTGTATGCGAGGGGCAACGGACGAACACCAAATTTTTAGACTTTTCTAAGCAAAAGCAATACCAATTCTTTATCACCTTCAGTATCCAGTGAACATTTGAATATGTAGTCTAGTAATTTATCCTAAAGTAGGCGAATTATTATTGTTATAATTACTACCATTATTATATTAGTTTTGTAAGTATATGCGCATTAATTTTTCATCAGAACCTTAATAATGACGAATTTTTTACTTCGATTACCCAGTCCCTGGGAAATGGTAATGGGTACTGTCCCTTCGTCCAAAAAGGTTGGACAATCCTGGACAAAAACCTGGGCGTAGCAAGAAAGATAGCAACCTTCAGCGATGGAGAAGTTGACAAAAGAAAAGAATGGCACGGTCCAAAGCATTCTTCGAGAAGAGCAGTTGGACTCGACTATACTTTACCACTGTCAAATATGAAGTGAATTTTTACCGATAAAATTCATTTCACATTACTACTCCGTATAGGCCTACTCTCCTGGGCATAGCTGTCTGCGCACACTTTTCTCTGTCACCAAACGGCGTAACCCGTCCTGGGGTTTTGTCCACTGCCGGCTCAAGGGCCTAATATTAGGAAGAGAGAGACTCTCCTACGTTTCACTATCAGACATCCAAGGAAACTTTACAAGAGAACTACTTAAAGGCTATCCCACTTCCAGCAAAGCAGAATTTGCGTGTACATGAGACCTTTTCACGTCTGACTTAATGGCGCTCTGTGGAATGGTATGATTTCTATGGTTTTGGCTACTTTTATGCTGGCGACATCTAGTGTCAGGTTTTGAAACTGTCTCGGAGGAAGGTCAGCGAGTGCTAAAGCCAATCAGTCATAATAGCGATGATGATGGACATATACGTCTGCTACTATCGTGATACGTGAGATTATGTGAGCATTTGCAAAAACTTGACACTAGTTGTCTGTCGCCAGGATGAAAGTAAGTCAAAACCATTGAAATCGTACCAATTCTGTCACTTCCACGGAGTTACCCGTTCGAGGTTGAATCGTTGCGTGCAGCTAACCGTCACATCTCAATTCATGCATTATTTTGTTGCTAAGCCGAAAATTCTGCGATTTCCAAATATACATAATAAGACTGTAATTTTTACGTGTGACACGCTATGCGTCTGGTTCAAGCCTCTCCTGAGGCGGTTGCTGTATAGAGACTTTAAGCAAGACCTCAATGAACAATTGTTTAGTAACAATGCTTTGTCATTAAAAATTAACGCAATGTCAACATAAGAAATAGATAAGCTGTGGTTCCAGTAATGAATTTGTGATTAATTATTTTCCTATTTTCTAATTGACATAATTAGTTAATTAAGGCAAGACATCAGAAGAAGAAACGCAATTCACAACTCCGAATGATGTAATTTAAGGCTTCTTTAATCCGCTTAATGTCCTTGTCATTGTGCCACGTTAATAAATAATTTAGAGCATGCGAATCCAGTAACAAACAAGACAATCTGCCGCCGAAAGACATAAAAACAACAGAGTAAAAGGAGAGAGAGAGAGAGAGAGAGAGAGAGAGAGAGAGAGAGAGAGAGAGAGAGAGAGAGAGAGAGAGAGAGAGAGAGAGAGAGAGAATCCCATTTTCAGCAATCATTGTAGTAAATCATTGTTGGTGAGTCGAAGTTGAGGTCAATTTGAATGACCTCGTGTGACATCCAAAAATTACGTCGTTCTGAATAGGCTGCGTGGATGGAAAAAGAGGAGGAGGAGGAGGACAAGGAGGAGGAGGCTGACAGGAAAGCAGACAGGGGCGTCGCTTGTTTGGACTAGAGATCAATTCGATCCTCCGTCATCCTTCTAATTAAGTCGTAAGCAGCAGACGACTATTAACAGACGACGGCTACGAGACACTAGGAACTGAATAGGCGACGGAGCAGGAGGGGGGACAGGATTAGAAGGAAGAGGAGGAGGAGGAAGATGAGAGGGAGGAAGAGAAGGAGAAGGAGTAACAAATATAGGTGGAGGAGGAGTAATAGACGAAGCAGGGGCACAGAGTGGCTAAGAGGAGGAGCAACAGGCAGAGTCAAATGAGAAACTCTAGAGAGAGAGTGTGTGTGTGTTTGTGTGTATTCTGTGTGTAGTGTGTAGGTGTACGAGTAGGTGTGTGTGTGCATGTGTGTGCATAGGCAGAGGCTGCCTGGGAGTGGAGTAGAGCGGGAGTAGTAGGCAAATGGGATTAGGCCACCCGGTGATAATTGGACGTCGACTTAACGCCTATCTAGAGAGCTATCGACTGTCGTCGTAGTCGCCGTTGCTTCGTGCTGCCCCCTGTCGCACACGTGAAACGACCGACGGATGCCCCTGTGAAAGACCTAGCAGCCCGCCGTCACCGCCGCCACCGCCACCGCTGCCGCCGAGGAGAGTCGCGCGCCCTAGGTGCCCGATGACGCCCAGGCCATGGACGGGCGGACGGCGAACGACACGTAAATAGGGAGCTGGGCCGCCTGTGTTTGTGTCCGGCGCCGTCCATTGTTGCATTGTTCTTGTCGTTGAACAGGTTATTCTCCGACGCCTCATCTCTACCCCGTGCGAAAGTCATCCGTCGACAGTTCTCATACACAGTGGAGACCTCAAGGTAAGCTCAACTGCTCCGGCTCCTGCTGCTGCTGCTGCTGCTGCTAACGATGTCGCCGCCGCTGCTGCTGCTAGCAATAGTAGTAATTGAGGATGGGGATAGACAAGCGGGTGACAGCGACGGAGGGAGGGAGGGAGGGAGGGAGAGAGAGGGAAGTGGGAGAAAGGTGAGGATGGGAATTCAGTTGATGCTACTGATTCGCCTGTTTATTGACTTTGTATTTAATGGGATTTGTCTAAAGCTACCTGCGAAGCATTGTACCAGGTCATCGTGATTTCTATCTGCAGCGTCTTGTCCAAAGTATCTAACGCAGCTCAATGTTTAGCGAAGCCTGTGGCTAGATCATTAGCTAAATCATCGTCATTCGTAATCGTAATCGTAATCTCGAATTATCTTCAGCGCCCAATAAAGCGCTCAGTTAAAAAGTAAACCGGTAGGCAGGTTAGGTCAGGTTCGATTTCAGGTCGAGATCCAAAGCTCAGGCAGGTAGACAGTCGGACTGCTACATTGGATGGGTAGAATTGGAGCGGCGAGAGAGAGATAAGCACAACAGGAGGAATCTGGATTTAGTATTGCCAAAGTATTGACAGATTCTGACAGTTGGCTATAAATTTGTCCACGATTGTTACGAGTGTAGGTATGTAGGCTGCAGTAGCATGCTTGCGTCTATGTATCTGGCTATTTATATAGCCCCTTTTAAGAATCTCACAAATGTTTCTGTAGGTATCTTAGTGGATTGATCTTCTGGGCATTGACCTGATTGCGGCATGGTTTTGGTGAGCCGTCAATTGATGCCTAGCGCATTAGACACCGGCGCGACAGAAGTTACTAATTAATAATAATGTGCGTGTCCGTCCGTGTGGGTGCCATCATGCACGTGCAGGCGCTAAATGCTTTTGGAACATGTTTCGTTAGCGAGGGTTGGAACCAGGAACTGTTGATAGTGAGTGCTGCGGAATCGAATTGCTAGCCTGATGACGAACTGTTGCTGCTGCTGAGGCTGCTGCTGCTGACGGTTCAGATGATGCCGATGGAGTGCGTTGCCTTGTGGTCGAGCGCAGTACAACTCAGATGTCGCGCCAGCTTCCGAGTGGTGCATTAGCGACCTCTATCGTCGTCTCATCCTTACAAGAAACCCATTTGCAGTGTGCGCATGCATCGCTGACAGAAACCCGAGCCTTTCGTGGGGAGGGGGAAGGGAGGAGCGGGCGGGGCAAGCAATCACACCAAATGTACTCACGGCGATGACTGCATATATACGCTGAAGACTTTGGCCACCATTACTGTTGAGAAGCGCGCTGCAGGCCTTTTCCCTCCTTCTAGTATTCCAAAGATCCGTTCATCTATCGGTCCATTCGTCCAGTTACTTTAACCGAATGGAAATTGATATCGCATTTAAAACGTGTTTAAAGCTGGATGAAGCGATTCAGACTGCTTTATAGCAACAGTCGTATTACATGAAGCTTATAATGAGGCCTATTATTTCGACTGTTTACACTGCATGAATAACATCGCAGGCCACCTGCCTGTCTGCTTTTAAGAGTGAACTCTGAATTTAGAAGCTCTGCATGGTGTCTGTATAATGCAAAAGTAGGAATCCCACGATGTCCAAGAAAAATGACCCCATGATAAATTATAACAACTGAAGCAAATACGGGTATATAACTGTATTCATAGTTTATGTTGGAAATGTCTCCCGCTGGCCCGGACACGCGCAAATGTCAATGGTCGACTGTAACAATGCCTTATTCACTGAAAGCTATTATTGGTTCGTTAGCAAAAATAATTACATAGTAATATGACGTCATTTTAAAGGGGCCGTTTATGAAATACAAAGTAATAAATAGTCAGTAATGCGCATTACTTGAGTTCAGATTCTTGAGTTAGTTGAGAGAGCTTATTGAAACATATTATATCTGAACTAATCGATTCTTAGGTATACTTACACTGAGAAAAAGTAACGCAATAACCTAAAGCAAAATTTAAGATCTGTTATTTTCGGGGCTTACCTTTTCTAGGTGACTAGAGTAATGTAATCCTGTTTCTGCCTTGGGATTGGCTGCAGGAAGTGGACAGATCCAGTTGTGGCAGTTCCTCCTGGAGCTTCTCTCGGACTACAGCAACGCTAGCTGCATCACCTGGGAAGGTACGAACGGCGAGTTCAAAATGGTCGACCCAGACGAAGTAGCCCGTCGTTGGGGCGAGCGAAAGAGCAAGCCGAACATGAACTACGACAAAATGAGTCGTGCCCTGCGCTACTACTACGACAAGAACATCATGACCAAGGTCCACGGTAAACGCTACGCCTACAAGTTCGACTTCGCCGGCCTGGCTCAGACGATGCAACCAGTGACGGCAGACACACCAGCGACCGCCTACAAATACCAGCCGGACCTCCTGATGTCCAGCTACCACCACCACCATCACCACCACAACGCCAACCAGCTGAGCAGCCTGATGTCTATGAAGGCGCATCCGATGGCCTCGCCGGCGACCGCGCCATTCTTTCCATCTCCATCCAGCTACTGGTCTGGTGGAAGTCCACCAAATATTTACCAGAGTCTGCCTAACCACACGATATCCCACCACGCCACTCATCTCACCTCTTATATCGGACCATATGCCTACAGCTAATCCGTATATCAACGGAATCTTCTAACAACAACGACGTAGGCCTTCCTTCATGCAGGCCTATCGGTAAAAGAACAGTTGCACTCCATGCTAACCTATTTACTTCACCAAAAACTCGACGGATTATTTTCTGTTGCATTCTGTTCGTGTTTCACGCCTTTCCGTGTGCATAGCTTTTATCTCGAATACAAGTTACAGTAACAAGAATTATTATTATCAAAAGGCTTCGTACTGTAAATAAATGGGCGCGTTAATAAACTGTAGGTTTTCAGAATGAGCCACCGTTTTTAACTATTTTGAAATGTGGTAAACTGACGAATGCAAAATGAAGTTGAACCTTAAGGCTTACTGAGACATCCAACTGTAGGCCTAATTGTAGACAGAAGTTCACTCACTAATGCTGAATTTCTGAATTCGAGACTTTAGCAAAAATTGAATTCACGAAATAATAATACGGCTGAATGCTGCGTTTGAATTTAAGTTTTTTTTTGCATTTATTTTTTTAATTTTTAATTGTTTATATTTATTTACTAATTTTGTATTTATTTATGGTTATTATAAAAAGGTGACTGATTGCCACATTTTAAGTTTCAAGTTTTCACATTGAGTTTTATCTGCGTGTGTATGATTTGTCTGTAATTACAATAAATCCTGAAATTTTGTGGCATTTTAGTCTTGCACCCCTGAGAAGTATTCAGTATTCTGTGCACAGTACCTAAATAGAAGTATTTTGGGATCTGAGACTAATAGTAACTCAGTATTAGCATCAACATCGATATCAGTAGTATCAACATAACTATAAAAGTCTATGTTTCCTAGTAATAATGATTCAATGTACGTAACATAGGTGTTTAAAACGTGCTACCGAACAGCGCCTTTTGGAAAACCTCTAGATGTAGGTATACATGGTGCCAGTATCAGAAATTAAACAATAATGCCCTATCTCTGTAGCGTAGGCTCATAATTTAATGTAATTTATTGATGACGGTGTAAAGTACAGTTGATTAAAAGTAGGCTCGAATGTGGGACTTCATATCACGTGATGCAAATGTGCTGCCTTCTTGTAAAATACGCAATGTGACGTCATGTCTGACGTGCAACCGCGCCCCACAATAGGCCATTCTAAACGCCTTTCCTGTTTACTAATTAAACAGTAGTAATCAAAACGCAAATGAATTCCTTTTACACAAAAAGGAAATCTCGTGAATTATAATGATTTATGTAGCACAGGTTTGTAGGCCTAACAAAACGGAGCGTACACAAAATCAATATTTGTGCATGCAGACGAGTTCACTGGACGATGAGTACTCCCAGATAAAAAGGGCATCTTACCGTTGGTATACTTTTGGATACACGTTAGGTCATGCTGAAAGAGGTTTAGGTTTTGGGCCGATACGAATATTGAGATTAGTGACTGCGCAGAACGACAGTTGTATGAAAGCGATCGATTGTTTGATCGTTTTCTGCGTCTTGGAACGCGGAGTGTTCGTCTTTGAAACTCCCCCCCCCCCCCCCGTCAGCCACGTTCAATGAGCCCATAGAGAACCCACACTGTGCCACTGGTCGCATGTGATGGCCGCCTATGAGCCCAATATGGGACAACAATCATGCTTGACAGAGGGAGACGATTACTGTGTAGAGACCTTTTAGCAAGTCGTTACAGTACAGTTGCTTAGTGGTGGTGGTAGCTGGTGGGGCAGACATTATCGATGGTGCTGCATCGATGATGTTAGCCGTTATACGCATGCATGAAAGTATAAAGACACTTAATATCGCGCCTTCAAGTAACTAATAAATGCGCTGCACGCATGGTTGTTTAGCTGATACAAACAAGTGCGTTTTAAAACTGATTTTAAAATAGTATGCTGTACAGAGTGAAATGCCACAATGCATGAATGCACTGAGAGCCAGCTCCTCCAAGGTAACGGTCAAACGCATGAGAAAACACGATGGCACCAGTTTAAGTATCTGCCTGGGGCTGCAGAGCGTACCGAACGCAGACGCAGCTGACTAGAGACTGGAACAAACAGCACCCTGATGTATGTCGAGCCACTGCCGATAAGTGAGGCACTACCTCGGCATATATCAGACCTACATACTGTACATCAGCAGGATGATCTTAACTTCTATTCACTCCGCAACAAGAAGCCAGTGTATCGTTTCTCGCAGATATTCTGATATATTTCGCAAATATTTCTGTTTCTTGGCTACGACTCGAGCAGCACAGACAGCACTTCACAGTATGTATGTGTTTATTGTCCAATCGATAATATATACTGTCCATATAGAGCCTATCTGATATACATTGAACACAATCACTACTGACTTGTTGTGATTGAGTTCAAATTCAACCCACCTAAGATAACGACCACCCTAGTTAGAGGTTACTTTCATAGACTAAGCCTGAATAAGCGTATACCATTGTCAGGCTTACTTGAGTTCAATCCTGAAAGAATACAATATTGGTTGATGTTTAAAAACTATTTACAGCCAAATTTAATGATTATTTACAAACTTGTTGGCGATGTATTTACAAGCAGATTCTCTGTTTACAAAGTTCCTCTCTACATACTGAGCTGAACTTTTACAAGACTTGAAATAGAATGATTGTAAATACATGCGTTACTTCGATCATCATACAACACCTAGAAAAAACCACAATTTAAAGCCTCGAGTACCCGTGCAGTGCACTATTATAGACAATACGTCAGAATTCTTTTCCATATTGAACTGCCAAAAGAATTTATAGAATTGAACTAGTCGTCGCATCTAAATAGTGGGAAGTTGGGATAATAAGATTGCCTGTGGGTATTGTATTTTTGGACAGAATGATGACATCGATCAAACAACATCTCAGTCGTTGTTTAATTAGTAGAAAGATATTTTTTTCTGAAGGGATCGACGCAGTCTGAAACCAGCTCAAGTCCCGCTTATGAACTTGGTACCGAGATTTAATTATAGCTGAAAATCGTGTAAATATTTTTCAGTTTAGAGAGGGTTTTTCCTGGCCTCGCAGGGCGATTGGGCAAAGCGGTGGAGTATTGACTGAAATTACATCCTATGGACTGAGTTCTTAGTCTCGGTTCTATGGGTTCGTTGATAACTCGCAGATTCCGTTTCATTTTCGTTCTTAATCTAATGTCAACATTGAACGGACGACAGGCAGACGACAGAAGACAGCAGCAGACAGACAGGAACACAAACAGAGGGAAAGATAGAGACTTCGAATGACCATATGGGTACTGGTGATGCTATTACTCTCCTCGATCGTTTGGCGTTATCTAAGTCCATATTATACAGAACGTGATGCGGAGCGACGTTCGCTCCGTCCGTCCGACGTGTAAGCTCAGCTTAAGCGACGGTCAGTGTCTTTCCTCGTTCCACTTCATCTACAGACGTACACGAAGAGGGCACACACGTGCGTTTCAACATGGAGCACGCGATGAAGTCCACTGCGTATCTGACCAGCGTTCGTCTGCTTCAACGGGGCAAGGACGTGGCATTAGGTTTCACTGCTACGTGGATACATTTTCGACCAACGTATATTTTTCCAGGGTCACGAATTTGATCCTGCACTCCTCAGGCAAAGTAGAAATGGAATATCACCTCTAGTGTCTATCTATCTTTCTTTATGTCTCTGTGTCTATCTGTCTGTCTATCTATGTCTCTCTCTTCCTATCTATCAGCATCCGCCTGTATACCCGTCTGTCGGTCTGTCCATCCACCCACCCACCCACTCATCCATCCGTCCGTCCGTTCATATATCTAGATAACTGACTAGATACTTAACTAGGAAACTGCGAAACGTTGGTCGCCATAGAAACGAAAGCCGCCTGAAATCCAATGCCAACACAATGACCAAAACAAACAACAGTGGGTAGAAGTTGATTTTGGAAAATACTTGCCGCTAAATGGTCGATAAAATTACCATAGATTATATCACTAGCAAATCATTCGATCGTCTGCATTGTTTGCCAGTGATACGTCATTCCGCGATAACGCAGTCACACAACAAGGACGAACTGGAACAATAATTGTGTATATGGAAATGTAAAGAACGGTATAATCTCTAAGTAAGTAAAAGTAAGCAAGTATATTCTTTATTAACCAATAGCTAATCGCACATCGGTTTACAAGTATTTAAGAACACAAGAAAACTTAATATTCATACAACATCCTAACAATAAAACATTTACGCGTTAAATTGTCAGCAGGAGGAATAATACGACCATGGGTGTGGGCCGTAGGGAATAACTGAGGGTTTTAATTGGTGGGAGTAGCTGATATAAGGCATGATTTGGGTTGTTCAAGATTGCTTTAAAGAGACGAGCATCAGCTGTGCCACAGAGTTCATCGAACGTTGGGGAGTTCCCAGGAAGATAGCGGAGACGCACAAGTCTCCGCATCAAAGCCTGAAGCCGAGCTCTAGCCTGTGCCCCAGCATAGCCCCACCACACGGGAGAGGCGTACAGCATCCTGGCCAGTGTTGTGGCTCGGACAACGTCGTAGAGCCGAGGGCCAGTTAGGCCATGTGATACAAGAATTCGTATGGCATATAAAGACTGACGCGCCTGACTATGAATCCGATCAATATGAGAATCAAAATTTAACATCCTCGATAGGGTAACATCCAATATTGTCATCTCTGGTACCCTGGTTAAACCGGGAACCACATTAGGTAAAATTATTTGATGAATTCTCATTCTTGGCCGGTGAATTATCATTTCACATGTCTTTTTATGATTAAATTTTAAGTTACACTTATCCGCCCAAAGGGCAACATGGTCCAATTCAGCCTGAACCATCAAGCTATTGCAGGATGGTACAAGAAGGTAACTGTCATCAGCGTATTTAAATAACCTATTGTTGGGTGCTAAAGACTTATACTTGGATATGGCAACTAGGAAGTTCACTGGTCCCAGACCCAAACCCTGAACAATACTGGAATTTATGCCAACTAAGGTATCATTGAATTTGGTACAGTGCTGTCGGTTGGTTAGGAAGGAATTATCCAATTGTAAATGTGATCAGGAATAGCGAGATCAGCAAGTTTATCAGCGAGTTAGGCATGTCTTATTGTATCAAAGGCCTTTGAGAAGTCAAGGGATATGAGATGAACATATTGGTTAGAAGCGAGCAGTTCAGACAGATGGTGAGTAATAGAAATGAGCTGCAGACGTGGAACCAGTAGGTCGGAATGCATATTGGTCAAAGAACTCATGATTGAGTGATTGTTCAGTAAGAATAGGACAGAAGAATCTTTTTCAAATAATCGAGAGAGAATTGAAGTTATAGATATTGGGCGGAAATAGCTACATGAGGTAGGGTTCGGAACCGTGGGAACAGAGGTGATGACACTATTTTTCCACTGAGGTGGAACATAGGATAGGATCTAATGATTGATTGGTTAAGAAGGAAAGTGAGGGGTTTAGCCTGCAGGATGGGTGCAGTGTTTTTCAGAAACGACATTGGTATCTCATCAAGTCCTGTGGCTGTGTGTCCAGCCGAATCAAGCAGTTTAAAAATTATAAATTCATCAAAGACATCATGGGTCCTAACTAGTGTTGTGGATTTAAGCGGGGGAGAGGTATATTGTAGATCAATCGACACGTCCCTATAATACTGATTCAAGGACTCGGCGGTGATGCCACAATCAGAGTACGGGATATTCTTAGAGGCGCCCCGAAGGCTGTTGACCTCAGACCACATCTCCCTGGAACCGCGTTTGGATCTTTCAAAAACAGAAGCATTCTTACGTGCAATAAGGCCATTAATCCTATTAGCCAGGGCCGACGCAGCCTCAAACGTATGTTGCCTTAAAAGTTTGTTCCGTTTGCGCAGCAAGCATTTGATAACAGGGTCATAAAAGAGTGATCTTTGCTTTTAAGTGTAATGCTTTTTAGTGGAAAAAACTGATCAGTTATTTCGGGAACATAAGAATAGAAAGCATTGAAAGAAATATCTATGGATGGACAACCTGTAGTAAAGTCCCAGGACGTTTCCTGAAGATAGTTCTGAAGTGCAGCAAGTTGCCTTGGCGAACGCAGTCGAAACTGGCGCACTGTTTTTACTGAACCAAAGTCTGAAGAGAAATGAGGACTCTTTTGAGGATATGTCTTTGTATGCTGGCGACACCTGGTATCAGTTATTTGCAGCTGCCTTAGAGGAAGTCCAGTGACTGTTAAACCAGTCAGCCACCTCATAAGGTACACGACAATGAAGATAGCCACCCTATTGCTACTGTTGTGATAATTGGGAACTCAGTGAGTAATAACTGCCAAAGCTGACACTAGATGTCGCCATCATATAAAGACGTCCAACCATAGAGATCATACTATTTTTGTTACTTCCACAGATTCCTCCATTGCAAAGATGAAGCTTGACGTCATAAGTGAAGACAACTGAATTTCCTGAAACAATAATGAAGAGCGGTTGCCATGGTTAATGCTGGTTGCATAGCTGCTCTTTTGGAATGTTTAAGGGCTTTCTTGAAGAAGAAGGGAAGTAAAACTTCCATTTTCGAATGGATTAAGAGTTTCTGAGTTATCCTCAGAGATTTTCAAGCGGTAGGTATATAGGAGAATATTAATGATGTTTTGAGTTTTGGTTTATAATTTTCTTAATGTTATGTTTAATACTATGTGTTTTTCTGCAATTCTTTGTAGACGGCTAAAAAAAATTAACTTTCACATTTACGTTAAACATGGTCAATAATTGGGTTTAACAATAACACAGTTAGCCTATTATTCTAAGAATTGATTGTTTTGCATTTAATGCAATGCAAATAATTTGACAATGTAATAGCTCGAGCCAAATTAAATACCACACGCTCACTGCTATTAAATATCAAGTGATTAAATAATGAATGTTAAATACAATGCAATGTTGTAACACGATTAGTCGAGGATTAGCTAAACAACTGATGGCTAACGCCTTTTCAATAGCCCTGACCTTTGTCAACTCGAAACAGGACTTTAATTTGTGCCTACCATCGACAGTAACAGTACCATAAGAGTAAAGTATTCTCCGTTTAGCAATCTCGATTAATGCGTGCATAGATTACGTTGGTAAATCTATGTACAGTATAGGGGCCGGATTAACCACTTTCGGGGTCCTTCGACTACAGGAAATAACAATAAGGATTTTAAGTGGTTTGAAACACTGCAAATTAACGAGGAATGCTTAATAGCCAATCGTTCATAGTTTCTTATTGAAAGCTGTGATAACTGAGACATTTCTGGCGTCCAAATTATTCCACAAATTTACAACTCTTGCACTAGTGAATTTATGCCTTTCGGTTTCATAATTTATATCCGTGGCCTCGAGTCGCCTCGTTTCGTGCTAATTCAAAGTACCTCCGTCATTGCACTGTCTCCTTTCCATCAATGATCATAAGAGCTTCAATCAGAGCTCCTCTGCTCGGACTTCTCTCTAATGTTGTTAGCACACACCTATTCAACCATTCTTCACAGATGAGACCATTGTAACTCCACTCAGTTTGTTAGCTCTCATCTGCACTCGCTCCAGTCGTTCTGTGTCATGTTTGAGATATGGATTCCATACCTGGATACAATATTCCAACTGTAGCCGCACCAATGATTTGCACAACTTCAGTACTAAATCATTATCTCTGCTAATTATTATTCTTACGATCATACACAAGGTTGATTTAGCCTTTTCTGCTGCTTCAGCACACTGTCTTGAAGTGTTTTCAATCTTATGTATATTCACACCCGGGTCCCTTCCTCATTCACTTTCAATATCTTACGTGTATATAATGTATTTAAAAACAGCTGGTTATTCTGCAAGATGGTGCTCATTCTTGTTTTAACTGAAAACTAATGATTAATTACCACGAACAATATCCGATATAATGAAATCTGTGTCAGTTTTTGAACTGCAGAAAAATTCTGACTCCAGTCTGGGAGTCCCCTGCAATTCCATATTTTGCATCCTAGTTAATCCAGCTCTGTATGTATCCATGCATCTAAATACATGACTGTATGTGCTTTTGCATGTCAGCATGCATATATGTGTGTATATTATGTATGGGTGTATGTATAATATGTATACACCCGCATGCGTGTACATATTCTGAAATAGCACCTTTAGGAAGCATGTTAAAAACACTATGAATAAATGTTTGTAGAATTATAGTCGTAGTCTTATTGAATTCACATATGACTGAATGTTTACAAAATCAAAGAACTGTTTTCCAAGTAAGATTTCGTTTTGTCTGTTACAGCTGAAGAGTTTCTTCTTCCTCCAAAACTTGTCATTGGCAATCATCGCCGATCGACAACATGTCAGATACGAGTAAGTCATTGTTAGATTCAAAACACGTTCGTGATGAACGGATGGGGTGTAGTTGAATTCTAAGGGACGAGTTCCTGGGTTATCGGAATTTCATAGGATGTATCATAAGCTGTGCGTGCGGCACGGTTATCTATTGTCCGGAACGATTATCTATTGTCGGTAGCGCCCTGGGTCTGTAATCCAACGATTGCATGTTCGAGCTTGCTGATCGGACTCCCTGTAACGACCTTGGATAAGTTTTAGCACACAGTTCTTTCACGACTCAGTTGGAATTTACTAGAGTAACTAAATAAATGATAACTTGAATAACAAGACAACATGACACCCTGGTGCGTCATGTGAAATTGACAATTTCTTGAGAAGCCATGTTACAGGAAAAGTTTTCCTTTGGCTGTTGGATTGTTGTTTTGTCGTTGTGTTTGCGCTTCAGCTAAAGGATCGTTAAACCGTAGATCACGCCTGTGAAGGCTGATACCGATAAAGGCGTCTAATAAATGCGCGATTACCTTACCTTACCTTTCTTTCTTTGCAGCTTCAGAAAGCCTCTGAGTGGAGATTCCTAAGATTCGCCATATGCCTATAAATACATAGAACTATGTAATGCAACACCATCCACTCAAAGGCCCTACTTTGGAATCAAAGCTTGGAATTATTCGAAACGAGAACCTGAGCATTCTAGAATAAATTATTTAATTTAGTTTAGATAGTATTTTTTACTAGAAAAAAGCAGTCTCACAATTATAAGCTTGAATTGACTAGTATTGTGTGAATAGAACTTCAATGAAGATCGTTACAGAATCATTCAAATTGATTGCTGGCATGAAATCATTAAAATTACATAGAGAAACTAGACAAGTGGAAATCATTTTCAAGAAATATCTTGTAATAATAAGATCTCGTTAATTAGCTGGAGCCATGCGCTTAGCTCTTTAGTGGCTCTTTAGAAATTCTCGAGTTTGAGAAATCTTTACGGTTTATGAATTATTAACTTCTCTTATAGAAATGCGAAGAATCATGGTATCACCGTCTTCGGCGGATGATCTTCTGAAATCAACGGAAAGGATGTCGCCCGATGCAGAAGAAGGTAAAGGTCAAGAAGAGACCTCTGCGACGAAATTAGCATCAGAAGCATCTCTGAAACAAACAGCTACTTCGGCTGCAGAAACACAGAACGAAGATTTGACTGTGCCAAGAACCATTGGACTGATCGGCGCCATATCGTTCATCGTTGGAACCATCATCGGTTTGTCGTTTCCACTTTTCTTACAATGCACTTTTAGGAAACTTTGAAGAGGAGCTACATAAATGACCGCTTTGAATCACTTTGAGTTAGCGCCAAGATTTAAAGTTTTGGGGACAGAGTTGAAGGGCAAGAGAAGCACCATATTGTATTGTCTCGTGGACCGTATAATTTCTAAAAGCACCCATAAATGAATAAAGGCGTTCAGCAATAATTATCAAGTAATTTCATCAAGTGTAAATGTGCCATTTGTGTTAATTATTTCGCAAGATCAGTCATTTGTACATGAAACTTGTATGCTTTGGCTGGGCTCGTTTGAGGCGATGAGCAAATATTTGATGGACTTTAGCCCCTTAATCTCATAGGTGGTGCAGCCGTTGCCCTAGTGACGATAATGGGGTTTCTCAGTTTCTTGCAATTTATCTAGATGCTGTTTCAGGTTCTGGAATTTTTATATCTCCGAAGGGAGTGGCAAAGGACTCTGGAAGCGTCGCCTTCACTCTGTGCAGCTGGGTAATCTGTGGAATCATCTCCATGCTTGGTAGGTACTCTCAACTGCAGCAGCAATTTGATTGGATTTACGTGTATGTATTGTATATATATATATATATGTATGTACGTGTGCTTGTATGTATGCATACAAGCATAAATGTATATATGTGTGCATGTACGTGTCGGTAACACCAACAAATATTATTCAATCACAGAAGAATAAAAACTCCTAAAACAATTCGATCTAAGTTGATATGATTACAGTAGATGTAGCTTATGAATCCGCCAACACCATGAAAAAGGCCTATGTTTATATTCGTATCAGAGCAAAATTCAATTCCATGCTCAATAGTTCGGTCGAACTTTATCTGATTTGATCTGTGCCTATTTCAGTGGCGACTCATCCGGGAAGTTCAGGGGCCACAAGTTTGACTGGAAACTTGGCCACGCAAATTATTACTATGGCTCTGTAAAACCGTTGGCTGCATATAATTGTTCTAGTCGTCCTAAATTCCTTATCACTCTAGTAAAGTTTTGGCGACAATAAACGACAGCGATCAAAGTTGTGTTGCCTATAAACACATCATTAGAATATTTCGACGTGCAGTATACATACATGACCTTTTAAATGTTTTGATTCGCCGGTGGTCATGGGCCGAAGACTGTTGTAGCTCATTAGAAGCTATTGCTTTCCTTGGCCTCCATTTTTAAAACCTAATTTCCAACACTGAACATGACCAATGTTCGGAATTGCGAATCCGCTAGCGCCATTAAAAACGATTTTATATGTGTGTATACTGGCAAAAATGCTAGAAAGAACTGTTGGTGCTGAGAAGGTTAACCAGAAGGCAACGTGGCCTAGTGATGATATGGCTGCCTTTAACCGTTGTGTCAGATGTTCAAATTCCGATGCGTTTATGTTAAGTCGAAAAGCATAATGAAGATGTTGTTACGTCAGGTCCACGATATCATGAGTGATACAATATGATGTGATACGATATGATGTGATACGATATGATGTGATACGATATGATGTGATACGATATGATGTGATACGATATGATGTGATAGATATGATGTGATACGATATGATGTGATACGATATGATGTGATACGATATATGATATGTAATGTGACATAATCTGATATGACAAGATGTGATCTGATCTGATATGAGGTGATATCGCGTGCATGAATTGCCCTTAGTATGTAAGAATTTGCGCCTTTTATCTGTGTCCGTAGCCGCCTTGAGCTATGCGGAGTTGGGATGCGTAATCAGGGAATCAGGCGCCGATTACGCATACCTGGATGCTGCCTTTGGTTCGATAGTGTCGTTCATCTTTTCTTGGTGCTATGCGATCTTCCTGAAGCCAGCAGGGATGGCCACCCTGGCGCTGACCTTCGCCCAGTACACCTTGACCCCAATGTTCGAAGATGGTTGTGGTGAAGCGCCTGAGATTATCAAGAAGTCTGTAGCAATATTGGTGCTGAGTAAGAACCAGAATCTTTCGTCGATATGTATAGATACAAACTATGTATGATTTATATGATATATATATATAATGTAAGGCATCTTTACATCATGCATATTAATTTCAATTATTAATATATATTAATGAGTAAATTAAGTGCCGTTACCGAAGGATAGAAGTGATCACGTTGGCAATCTCATACACACGTGAGAACTTTGCGGAGCACAGTTAAGACCCTCCGATTGAAACATTGCAGTTGCTCCAATCATTTAGGCCTATTTTAGACCATTATTTGTTTTACATTGAATATGAAAAGTAAAAAACATGTTTACCGTATCAGTAAATCAGAATATCAGTAAGGTCTTCTTACTGTTACAGTAGCTTTGTTTGAAAGACTTGCAGAGGAATGTCACACGTATTACAAGTCATCGCGCAAGTTCGGCAAATGTCCCTTCTTGGGAAATCGTCTATTGCCCCGTTAGCTAAAGGCCATCAAAGCAATTGCCAGAGCCCGACCCCATTCACCACCACACGCACGCCTTTTCTGTTCTCATATTATTCGGCAGATAGCGCCAGCGTTCGTCATCACATACATGCAACCCGACCACCCACGCATCTAAGGCTAATATAATACAGATTAAATATGAATCGGGTTCATTTGTCTCTGGCCCGTGTGAAGTTGTCAGTTATAGTATTACTTTTCATGTATGTTGATGGTTTAGTGACGCTGTTAGCCATAAATATCTACAGCGTTAAGCTGACGGCTCGCATACAGATCATCTTCACATGCGGCAAGTTGCTCGCTCTGATCATCATCATTGTCGGTGGAGTTGTCAAGCTCTGTCAGGGTAAGTCGCCACAAAGCTTCTGTTTGCCAATCAGGCTGTCAGATGGACAAAAGACGACAAAACAGAACTATAAAAGGACGACGATGAAGGGATGGCGGACGATCACTGTGAGGTGTTGACGACGATGACGATAATAATGATGAAGACGACGATTACAATGATGTATGTATATATGTATGTATGTATGTATGTATGTATGCATCTCCCATGTATATATGTATGTTTATATGTATGTATGTATGTATGCATGCATGTATGTATGTATGTATGTATGTATGTATGTATGTATGTATGTATGTATGTATCTCCCATGTATGTATGTATGTATGTATTGTAAATTGCGACAATTTATACAGCATCGTCAGTAGCATGCTACTTCAAGGGTGCTTTACAATGTTAAATGTCGGCGCGCACAAGAGTCCAAAAATAAATGATAAGTGGACGATGTACAAAATCAAAATCAAATGCTTATACTAGAGTTAGACAGTAAACAGAAAATTTTAACTGTTAGTAGATAATAGATGGGATCTTAAAAGTCTCTTAAAAACAAAAGCGTGTATGTATACATGCATGAATGCATGTATGTGTGAATGCATGTGTGCCATGCGTGTATGTATTAAGACACTAATTGTAGGGCCTTTAAATGCCTCTTAATAGTGGTACACACAGCGATATCTAACTGATCTAAACAAGTGCCTTTTAAAGTAGACAGAAAATTCAGGCCAAAGTACTATACGTGAAGCCTAAGCCGAAGGCCTAGATGTGATCTTCATCAAATCTATGATTTTGTTGATGCTGCTGCAGGACACACTACTCATCTGAAGACAGGATTCAACAACACTGTTACAAATCCAGGTAGAATTGCCGTCGGATTCTACGGAGGCATGTTTAGCTACGATGCATGGTAGGCCTACTTGAGTAATTTCCTATTTACAGTACTTAAAAAAGCAAGTGGCCGTTAACACTATGCTGCAGTAACACGACAGGCTGTAAGGAAACGATCTGCTTAGGTTCGCAACGAGGATGAATACAAAGAAGATTTTATCGTTTATAGCTCAAGAAGCCAGCTAGTACTGATCACATTAAAATACCACCGCAAAAACAACTTGATTATTCTCTTTTCGATAAAATAACTTAGTTTTTGAAACTCGGTAAATTGGACGCAACTTATCTTCTTGGTTGGTCGTCCTCTTCGGTATTCTCGTTTCAATCGTTACCTTAAACTCTCTCCCTTAACGGTAAATATTGGCAGTGTAACTATCTCTAATTGCCTTATTTTCTCATCAGTTGGTTTCTACAAGGCTATCTTGTAATGTGATATGGTGCAATGCCATAAAATACATGATACACACAAATGTATATTCACATGTACATACAGTTTCAAACCCGTCCCGGCAATTATACCTAAATGTAAATGTTCACGGTTTGGTGCAGCGACCTCGACCTTGGCCTTGACCCTGCTCATTTTTGAATGAATTGATCGGCCAGATCCTTTACCACCACTGCCCGTTTGAACGACCCAAGACATCGACTGATGGTCCTACGCTGAGTTGATGATTAAAATGAAACAGTAGGCCTACTTAAAGAAACAGACAGACAGCCATCGTTACGCCAAAATAAATTTAAAATACGTGCTATGGGTATACTCATTTCTTCAAATTTGCTTCTAAAATTAAATGAATGATTTAATGTAACCTATTCAACTTAAACTATAAAATGAAGAGAAACTATCTAATCGACACAGTTCCTGAAATTAACTAGTTTAAAATTAGTAAAGACTTAATTCTTCAAAATTGTTCCAGTCATCTGCAATATAATATGGTCTCATCTTTTGGGCAGCTTGCAGT
This sequence comes from Norana najaformis, assembly GCA_964023275.1. Classification (NCBI taxonomy): domain Eukaryota; kingdom Metazoa; phylum Annelida; class Clitellata; order Crassiclitellata; family Hormogastridae; genus Norana; species Norana najaformis. The sequence continues at coordinate 14,109,489 of OZ029922.1, forward strand.
TGCTAGATCCCGACTGCAACTTCATTTGCTTTGAGAATCCAGGCCTCGCAGTCGGCTAACCCTATGAAGGCCATTTCTCACCGGCGTCTTTCCACTCTGAGGCTTAGCCTCATGAAGTCCACCACTGATCAATGTCATTCGGCCTTTTTTGCCTTTAAGACGATAGTGTTTTAGGCCTTATACATGTAGACTAGATGAGTATGGACACAGTCTGACTGTCCTAAATCAAAGTACATTTTGCAATCGATATGTTTTCATTTATTGCTGAGGACTTTAGGAATGCAGACTTGGTAACAGTTTACTATCTAGTCGCCAAGTTTAATTAGCTTTACAACTGAAGTCAAAAAAATATAAATATTAATGAAATCATTACGCGTCGAGGACTGACTATATTGATCAGCTGCAGTACAAGTATGCCATAGTATAGATCATATCGATCTTATAAATCTCTCCCCTCTGGTTGGAATTAATTCCTCCTAGAGGAGGGTTCAGCATATCGCTCTTATAAATCAAAAAATTCTAGACCTATAACGCAACAAAAACGATGTTTAGTCTAATTGTGCCTTTGTTTGAAAAAGATTTCAACACAAGCAGATTAAAGCAGATTGCATGCTTGGCCTTTGAAGCCATGTGCACCCGCCTTCTATCATATATTCGTACCTTGCTACCTCCATATCACCCTCCTAGACTCGCGTTCTTCCGACACTGGCTTGTTGCTAGACTCTAGGTTGAGGAAAATTGTGAGCTGAAGTGCATTCATTTTATGTGCCTTCGGAATCGTCTTCAAAAGGCCCGACTTGCCAACTAGCTAACATAGCTTATCGCGATCTACCAATTTATTCTAGCCTTTGCATGACTTCGAAGTCTAGGACCCCTAGCGAACATTCATCCGCGCCTCAGATTCAGATTTACTGACTTTGCGCCTGTAATAATATGTGCTTCATATAAATAACATATAATAATTAAATAATGTATCTTTATGGATGCTTGAATATGAACTTCTTTCTTCCGGCACGTGTGAATTAAATTGCAGGAACGCAGCTAATTTTATATCGGAAGAATTAATAAATCCAGATAGGTGAGTCAACTGAATTTTTCCTTTGCTTGAACATTTACGAATGAAATTATGCTTAACGGCTGTTTGCATTCAAATCAAGAAGTTCGCATGTCTGTTAGTATGTAAAATTATGGCAAAAATCTTTGATATGTTGTTTTCTAAAAGTAAAGATATAAGCAAATAGGTACATTATCAAATCGAGTCAAAAACTTAAACATATGCGTGTGAATGTGAAAATCGGTTGGCTCAAAGAATTGAAAAAATGAACACAAGACCCATATGAGTGCATGTTGAAGCGAATTAACGCAGTTTCGATGGGTAGAAATCTAGAGGAGAGCCAGACCTATTCTGTTTATCTGCGCATTGTTTGCTAACTGATAAACTTGCTGTTCTTAATGACATCTAACATCGTTTAGGGTAGCGTACTAAAGCAGCGCTGTATAAGTTTTTATTACAATTCCAATTACGATTTCGATATGAAAATAATTTATTGTTGTAGAAACATACCGTTATCGATTATAATCGGGCTTCCACTTGTGATCATTATCTATCTTCTGACGAACATCTCCTATTTTACAGTAATGTCATTTAAGGAACTTGTCGATTCTCCTGCCGTAGCAGTTGTAAGTGCCAATGCCAGCCATTCAATTTGTAAAGTCCCTCAAATAGGTGTTGTAAATGTAAATGTAAATGTACGTATGTTTCTACAGCGACCGTTTCGCTTCGATCATGTTCATATTTCAATGTTGTCATCTAGGTCCGCGTAAAACAAAAATCCAACGTCCATCCTACTAAAAGGCAAATTCAATTACATTAAACAATTCCCCGTATTTCTTAAGCTGTCGGGTAGCGCTAAGACAGCATGCATTAATTTTTTTGTGACTCATAGGACACATTTTTCTAATGTTTGTCTCGTTTTTGATTAAGTGTGAGAATGAGGTAAAATTAAAACCGATTTTATAAACATCTAGTGCTCGGCGACTATATCTGACAATCTCAGACTAATCTGGTAGCCTCATATTCTAAATAAGCTTGTATTTTCTCTCGCCAAATACTTAAGACATCGTTTAATTGTGATAAAATTCAAACTAGATTGAAGTTTAGTTAAGCAGACGAAGCCAGTGAAGAGACAAACTCAGACTTAAATGTATTTAGATTATAAGAAATTTTGCCGACTATTGGAAAACACTTGTGTCGAAAGGCTTGGGTGAGATGCTTCATTGTAATATTTCAATGCGCATTTACTAATATATGTTGCGTTGCGTCATATGCAATTAGATTACGTTACATTACGCAGTGGTAGGTCTAATGCGTTTGCTTGCTACATAGACATGGGCGCAACGAGTGATTCCGACTGTGCAATGGCTGATTCCGATTTCTGTTGCGATGTCGGCCTTCGGTTCAGCCAACGGAACTCTGTTCTCTTGTGCTCGGTCAGTGGACTAGATCTGCTCTTGGACTAGATCTTGGATGAGGTTCATCATGAAAAGCATTTTATCATTCTCGCTTCTTTGTCACCTTTTCAGTGTCAGTTCTTCTTGTCAGTTACTTAGTTGTTCATTTTCAGTTATTGCTAGTAAGTTCTTTCCTCTTTGCCACTGCTTTCTCGCTGATTTATTCGTTTTCAGTTAGTTCTCTCTCTCACTGACGTCCACTAACATGTGAAGTCTGATAAACATTACTGCTTTCCAAAAATCTAAGATAGGAATGGTTCACACATACCTAAAACTGTTAGGACTGCACTTTGAGACAAAACAATGTAAGATTCGCATAGCGCTTCATCAAGACTCTTCGTCGCTGTGACCGTTTTGATGCTCTGGTGATCTAAATGGGGGGAGGAGGAGAACGAAACGAAGCAAGATACAACTGCTTAATTCAGTAGAAATCCCAACATTGAAGAATAATGACAACGCACTGTTGAGAAGAGAGGATACTTGAACTCGTAATATTGAAATGTAGTATATCGTATTTCACTTTAGATTTATACAACTGTTCCTTCTCTGTATATGTATTTGTATCTCTTTCTCCGTCTCTGTTGCTCTCCCTCTTCACTCTTCCTCCCTGTCCACTCTCTGCAGCTGTACCTGATACCATGGTACACACTTGCACGTGTTGGCTGGTTGTTTGCTTGCGTAGGTTGCTTTTTGTAAGTGGAAGGAAGGGTCATATGCCTGAAATCCTTGCTATGGTTACTGTTGACGCCTACACTCCGGCCCTTGCCAGCATTCTTCTGGTAATTATACAGCTCAACTGATTTACCTAGTATTTATACTTCGGCCCAGAAATTTTTCTGTCGATCTTATGAATGAGCTAGTTCCCTAGGTTCAGGCAGAGGAAGTTTATTGGCGCTGAAGTAAACGCTGAGATTGCGATTACGATTACTGTTTTCTTTCAGTTATACTAAGTGAAAGCCATTTCAGGTCATAGATTGCTACCTGCCAGGTGAGACTACTACTGATTGTTTCATCCATGAATTGCTTCCCATGTCTGTGTAATAATGACAGAAGACGATATCGAAATCACTGAACAGTCTCGTTCAAATAGTTTTCAGGAACCAGCGCAAGGCGCCGCATACGACTACTCGATGATCGATGACAAAATAGAAAGAGCCAGTTTTAGCTCAACCAATTTAATCGTTAAGCCCAAACCTAACTATATACATGTGCATCAACTTTAAGTGAACGACTCGCTAAATTTGAAGTTTATACCCACCCTTCTGATCAACCAACGTGGAAGACCGAAAGTACGTGACCCAATGCATTTGCCTCGCTTGCCTTTTTCTACGGCAGGGCATGTAATGATATTAATAAAACAAACCTGTCGCCCCACTATACTGTGATGTTCTAATTTGTAATGCTTTACGATTTTACTGAAACCACTGAATACTTATGCCGCACTAGGACTTTCTGTAAATGTGTTCTTTGCGTTCTTTACAGCTTGTCATAGTCTTTGCTTAATGTTCGTTTTCTCTATCAGTCGCGGCGGATGTTGTTTCTTCTTTCCTGGTCTACTCTTCGATATACGAGTGACTGGTGATTTTACGTTCTGATTTCAATGTTTAGAAGGTGATCTTTCATTAGATTAGAGACAAGACGAGACTAGTAAACTGAGGCTCAGAGAAGGTGACTGGTTACGTTAGATTACGTTCTTGGTATGAATTGTTAAAAACAATTTCCATTTTGCATCATATTTTCCATGTGTTTGTCTATCTTAGACAATCCTGTCGATTGTATTTGCGGTTTCGGGTGACATCGCTGGCCTGATCAATTTCGTCAGTTTCCTGGCATGGATCTTCTACGGATTGAATATGTTGTCTGTAATCATCTTCAGGTATAAAGTAAAGTACAAGGACCTGCCAAGAGCTTTTAAGGTAACAAGTTACCTATCATTACCTTACAATAGTACACACACCATCCAGAATCTACAAAGATCTTCTTATAAGTAATGCACAAAAATAAACTCCATAATACTTCAAATTTAGCCCTACAGTCATCATATGTGACCTCTGGCAAGATTGAAAATAATCTCTTCTCTTAAACGCATGAAAACCATTTTGTTCGATCCTGGTTTTCTGTCGTTAAGTCGGGAGCGCCTCTGATGAGCTTTGAAAAGGCGCTATATAAATCTGCGATTACAGTTACAATTACAATTAGGCCTGATCAGTTTACTTAATCAATTATGCAATGATAATGTGTGTTTGAAACGTGTATCAGATTCCTCTGGTCATTCCAGTCTTCGTGTTTTTCTGCGCCATCTTCATCGTCGTCGTTCCTATCGTTGCTGATCCGCAGGTGGAATTTCTCTACGCAGCCGTCTTCATTATCATCGGTTACATGTTCTTCCTTCCGTTTGTCGTCTTCAAACTCAGCCTACCTTTTATGAGTAGGCATATGGCTTCTATCACTCCTTTCTTAAGGAAGAAGTTGGCTTCTTTCGACCTCTCCTTCATGAGTAGGCATTTGGGTTCCCTCTATCTCTCTTTTAATGAGTAGGTATTTGATCTATCTCGGTACCTGTTAAACGCAGTCACTATGGCAGCCCCAAAATATAGTCGAACCAGAAAAGTCTTTAAGATATGAGGTCCCTTTCCTTCGCTTATTTCTATCTCTCTATTCTGATCTCTTTTGCTGTCTCTAGCTATCCATCTTGCTTCATATATCTTTACCTCTCTTTCTCTACACTCAGTTTTTGTAAGCCGCGTGACTTATTACACTACAAAATTTTATAGAATGATTATATCAGATCAATCGATGTTTTCAGGCGAAGTCCAGAATGACCTACCTCCCGTTTATCTGTTAACCATCAACGATAAATGTCGCATAGCTGCTTTCCTTTCGGCACTTATTGAGATGTCAGATTATGGTTGTTGATTGATAATTGAGTTTTATGCGCTTAAGATTGAGTGGTGGCTGTTTCTGTGTTTTTCAGAGAACGTTACGATGTTTCTCCAACTCTATCTTCGAGTTGCAAAACCAAAGCAATCACTTGACTAAAGAGTGAAGTCTCTTAGTCCAGAATGAACTCTGGTCTACAAAAAATCTAGCTTGATCTGTAGAGAGTCATGCGCGACTGATTTTTCTCGTCGAATAGTTCGTCAGCCAGATATCTTATTCACAAATACTGCCCGTCACCTGCATTGTACATTTATAAAAGAGTAATAGCGCGCAGTGAACTGAAGTTTTGCAAGCTTGTCTGCCTCACCAACTATTCTCATTTATGCCTTCTAGATATAACTGGAAACGCCTCATATCTTTTTCAAACAGCCAAATCCAAATTCTAGAGTCGAATTTTGTTTTATTTTGTGACTGGACTGAACAGCAGCTAATATGTGACATGTGCATTTAAAAGAAATCAGGTTTTCAACTAAATGCATAGTCTGTTTAGAGGAAGTTAACAAACACATATTTATTGCCAAATGACATCCAATACACACGCATAAGATAATAGACCGGAGATAAGTCAATTCCAGCAGAAGGATGCCTTCAAATGGTATGAAACTTTTCCCTTATGGCACTAAATCGTCATGAAGCGAGTTGCTACCACAGTATAACTGCATTTTTTACAGTCTTAATAAAACATCTGCAACTACCAAAATCTCTTGCTCTTTTATCTCTGCATTTGTATTTGTCTTAGACTTTGCAACAGCCTCTGCCTCTGTCGCTGCATGCATCGCTCGTCTTTCACTTCTCCTCAGTCAGTGCCTCTTGCCCCTCGAACCGGTTGCTGTTGGAACAGCAAGGCACTAGTAGCCAAACTAATGAAGTCTATCGACAGTTGGCAAAAGAATCTTCGCGATGACATCATGCTGTAAGGACATTTTTATAGCGCTGTCATGTTCTCGTGACAAAACGTTGACAGTATTGTCCGTAAAATCGTTTGGCAAGATGGCGCGCGTGCTTCTCTAAAGCGTCCTCACAGGTTAGCCTTTGATAAATTTATAACAGCTTTCATAAGTTTATGATACAGAAATAAGTACAAATTACAGATACTGAAGTATGAATCCGACACAACAAAACACGTGGCGCTGTTGATGTGCGAAGTAATGTAGCAGTTCGTCACTATCTTGTGACGTCAATACATTGTGACTTCACCATCACATTTGGTCAAATTTTAATCACTGTCATCTTCATATGAAGGCTGCTAGCAAATGTATCTTACTGGTCAGCGTTTTTCTCTCTGACTCAACGCCGAAGAAAGATAACAGGATCTTACGTGAAGACTTTTAGTGGAGATAAGCGCTCACCCGTAATGTCAGAAACGAGTAAGATCATTTTATGAAACTCTGCATTGCTTTGGTTATACAGAACATCTTGATGTCAATTGGTTCAGTGGCTTCTGATAAACAGAGGATCTAAACGCCCTATCCATAGGATACACTGCACTAAATATTTGGCTTATTGCAGTAACCTCCGTGAAGCTTTGGCTAACTCTTCTTAGCGCTAATAACATAATAATACACGTGGGACACCTATGGCCGTGTTACTATTTATCGGCGTTGAAAACAGTTTATCTTAAGAAATTCACTTTATCTAGGAGTCCAAACTGCATTCCCATCATCGTATAACTGCCTCATAGATCCTATTTTGAGATTTTCGGTGTACACAACAGAGTAATTGTAATAGTAATTGAAGGCGCAAGTGGGTTGTTTTTGTACTTTATCAGGCTCTAAGTTGGCCCACTCTCCTCCAGGTTTGGGTCCAGTTCGCCCGAAGTTGCGGGCCCTGCAGGTACCTGGTAACGCTCATGCCCATAGGTCATTATTATTAATTAATAATTTATATCGCGCCGGTGTCTAATGCACGAGGCATCAATCGATAGTGCACCAGAACCAACTAACAACGAGGTCTGTATTCACTAAGATAGACAGGCAGCCTTTGGTGGATAAGCAATTTCAAAATGGTAATTCTTAAGTTGAGAACAAAATGACAAAGCTACTGAGCAGAACAAACAGAGATAAAGGAAGAGTTTTAAATTCTAGGACCAGCAATGGAAGAAACCCATTCACCAAGAACAGTTCTAGTCTTATATAACGCCAAAATGCAATCATATGGCCTGGTTGAATAAATTTGTGGAAAGAGGGCTGATTTTAAGTATTGTGGTTGGCCAGAGTTCAGGTAAAGGAAACCAAAATTCAGGGTATGGAGGGTAAGCAAGTTGAGAGACAGATAAATGCCTTTAAATAAAATGAATGGGTTACTTCAATTTAAACATAAGGACTGTGTTTGTCAGATGAGTTTTGTGTGACCTATCAACGTAAAAAAAGAGATAAAATAATTTTGCTAATAGATAAAAATTGCTGTAGGGAAAGGCATCAAGATTAGAGGAGAACTAGCAATACTCTTTAAATTATACTATTAAGAAATTGAAAGAAGAGGAGGAGTGAGGCTGCTAATTTAGTTTTATAATTGCTTGAATTTTTCTAGAATTACGGAGATCACTGGTATCACCGTCTGCGATGGATGATGAACCGGAGTCTGTGAAATCATCGGAAGCGATTTCGCCTGGTACAGAAGCTAAAGCTGGAGAAGAGCCATCTGAGAAGAATTTAGTGTCAGAAGCATCCTTGAAACCCATAGGAACTTCTGCTGCAGCAGCAGACGAAGCCGCTTTGACTGTACCAAGAACCATTGGACTGATCGGCGCCACCTCCTTCATCGTTGGAACCATCATCGGTTCGCTGCTTCTCCTTCCTGTAAAAAGTGAAAATGCAAAGTTTTGCAAACTGTAAAGTAATGTAAAGATCTGGTATTTATAGTTCTAGTTGTATTTATATCGCGCCTCTTCAAGATAAATAATCAGAGGCACACTGTACGCTGGCCTGGGCGATGTCAAGCAGTAGTAGTAGTAGTTCCAATGCTTAACGACATCTTATGGCATCAGTAAGATCTTATGGATGAGCACTTCGCCGCGGTTTTAGATCTCCGCATGTAAACCATACTTGCCACATAAAAATTTATGAAATACTGTCTCAGTGGGGAATCGATACGACGAAATGTCACACAGATGCTCGCTGCGCTACCATATTGTAATTGTAATTGTAATTTGAGATTTATAAAGCGGCTCTTAGAGGATAAACTCAACAGAGGTGCTTCCAACCCGAAAAAGTAAAATCACTGTTAAACAGTACAGTCTTTAGGCGCCTGTGGAACACATATCTATTCAGGCCAGTTGTGTAGATCATGTTAAAAGCATAGCAGAAAGCAAACAATTGCAATTCTAGTATGTCAATGGATTGATCGAATTTTTGCAGGTTCTGGGATCTTCATTTCTCCGAGGGGAATGGCCATAGGTTCTGGAAGCGTTGCTCTTAGTCTGATCAGCTGGGTAATCTGTGGAATCATTTCAACACTCGGTATCTATTTATCTGGCAAAATGATGCTTTGTAATGCAATGTCATTGATTTGTTGATTACCTGCATATATTAATATGGCACACAATCGTAAGCTAATCGTAATTATGGGATTTCTGCAGTGTCCAAAGGAATCTAAATCTCGGAACCAGCCTATTCGAGGTTCTCAGTCAAGACAAAATCGATTGGCAGGTAAGATCAGAGTCGGTTCCAAGTCACGATCCAAGGATCAGGAAGGTATATAGTCTGATGTTACGGTGGATGGTGTTAGAATTGGAGAGGCGAAATGGGTGGACGATGAAACAGGATAGAATTTGTGAAAGTGGAGTGTTTTCAGTTTGAATGAAAGACCTGCGCAGAGATTGTAAGAGTGCAGTGTTGATGAGTTGCAGGACAAGTCAGACTTAGTTTCCGTAATTAACAAATACACAGGTAGCCATAGAAAATGATTCGTTATTCAGTCAGTCACAGACACACAAACAGGCAGACAGACAGATACACACACATACAATAGTAGATGTAAAAGGCCGATTCTAGCACATTTTGTGATTTTTTAACCAATATTATAGGTTAAAAAATTCAACCTATAGGTTAAAACACCATTTATGACGTCATCGAAACTTCTGGAAATTCCCAATCTAAAAATAGAACGCGCACGCAACCATATTATAGGTTCCCCCGAAATTCCCAAATCTTACGCACGCAACCATATTATAGGTTTATCAAAATCTATTAGCTGTCCCCACCTATATTAACTCATCACGTGACGACAACTATTTACATTCTATAACTATGGTGTTAGTTATAGAATATAGAATATAAAGTCATAAATATCATATCGTTTACATCGCTGTCTTGGTAATGAAGTTTGAACTTATAAATGTATTGAGATCTTTACATACACGCTTGTGAAACGCATCTTTCGCCGTGAGATACCTCGTTTCCAAGTTATTGATCTTGTTCTTAAGATCGCAAATGATAGTCTCGAATTCATTAGCGACTATCTTTTTAGTAAGTTCGTTGTTGAAATCTTCTAAATCCTCCGAATCTTCAGGCGAAATCGATGCTGTAGTCTTTTTGGAATTGTTTTTCATATCAGGAACTTCTTCGTTTGTATAACACATCCTACAATCACTGCATTGGCTATCACTACATTCACTATATTCACTATCACTACATTCGCTTTCACTATATTCGCTATCTTCAGAAGCGTCTCCGATCAAGTCGAAAACCTCAGTTACGAATTCATTGCAAGCGTCTTTCACCTCAGAAATAAAGTGGGACATAACTTTTACATTATTAGAAGTGAGAGTTAAAAATGAATCTGTCTGTGTCATAGGCTCAGATATAGGTGTTAAGTTGAACCACACGGGTGTTTCAACATTTTCTGTGTTTGTAGTAATAATGGAATTCATTTTCGTAGTCTCGTATTTTATATTATCAAGAAACTTTAAATAATTCAATTTTAATAAGTAAGAAGTTAAACTCTCATAATTATAAAAAAAAATATTTTCTCATTTTGGTTTAAAGAAATAATTTATTATAATAAAATGGCAATGACTGTGAATTATAAAACATTTGATATTAACAGACTAATTTTTTCCATTCCAGTAAAACGAAATACGAATGATACTAAATTTCAAAGAATTAATATTGAATATAATTATCCTAATGGTAAAACAGATATTTTACATTTAGAAACGCCTAAATTAATGACGTGGGGTATCCAAGAAAATAGATATAATAGCGAAGATGTAGATTCTTATACTCTACCGCTAGTCATGTATGATTCCCTAGAAGGACCCACAAAGGAAGAACTTAAGACTATCGATATTTTACGACAATGTACTAAAAAATGTAAAGCGCTTTTAAAAACTGAAAAAAACGCTTTTAAAAAATACTATACGGAAGTTGATGTAGATGTCTTAGAAATTTTACGCTACAAGACCAAAGGTGGTGAACCAGTAGATGGTGTACCACCAACTATATATCCTAAATTACTTAAAAAATATGTGAAAGATGGTAAAACTAACCCTTCCAACATCCAAACCGGGTTTTGGGATATTCATGATACGCCTATAGATCCTGTAACGTTAATGGGCACGCGGTGTAAAGTTATAGCTGATATATCTATAACCGGTATTTATATAGACGAACAACTGTCTATACAGTTGAGAGTAAATGACGCTATAGTGGTTGATAGATTAACTCGCGAACGAAGACTGTTCGCTTCTAATATTCCTGAAATAATAGCGGTGACTGGTGAAAATTCAGACATGGATAGTGAAGAAGAAGAAGAAGATGACTCCTGTGAAGAGTAGTAAGTCTTGCTATATTAATACATATTTTAAAAGGTGCTTTCTCTCGAAAGTATTTTTTAAAAATATATTCTCATTTATAATGCTAATAAGCTCTCGTTGTCGACCCAGGAATTAAACGATTCTGGGTAACCCAACCATTTTACGAGAGACTTATTACCTCGTCTTTTAATTATCTTTTCGATTCTATAAATTTCCTGATTAGTTTTTTGTAGTTCTTGTTCGTAAAATGTACCAATTATTTCTTCGTCGTTATAATCGGTTATTTTATACGTTGGAGGATCCGTGTATTGTACTCCTGATATAGTAAATACTTCTTCAGTCCATCTAGGTGTAAACCCTTTTTCGAATGTTTTCTTCTTTTTCGTAATTCTTACTTTATCACCGATCGAGAATTTCGGATTCGCACGCTCGTTAAAATCGGTTGGGTATAAATTTAACCATACTTTACTTTTGTTTGCTTTTTCACTAGCTTCTATCGGAGTCATTTTTATAGAACTATGTTTAGTGTTATTATAGAGATCTACCATATCGTTTAAAACATCGATATATTTTATGGTAGAATTAGCTGAAAAATATTTGTACATCTTTTCCTTCATCGTTCTATTCCATCGTTCGATAACGCAAGATTTTTCTTCATTTTCGGTTGAATATAGGTTTATTCCTAAATTTTTAACGTGTTTATTATAGAATTCCTTCCCTTTATCGACCCAAAGTTTCTCGGGTTTCCTACCACTACTTTTAAATATTTTCTCGAAAGCGGTTGCTACTGATTCTCCGTTCTTATTTTTTAATGGTACGATCCACCCGTATTTAGAAAAAATATCGATAACGGTTAACAGATATTTAATACCATCGTTGTCTTTCGCGAATGCCTGCATATCGATTAAGTCGGCTGCCCATATTTCATCGATATCTCTAACGAAAACTCTTCTTTTCTGAAAATGTTTTATTACGGGTTTATGTAGTTCTTCTGCGAGTTCATCAGTCCATTTTACAACATTTTCATTTTTGGCGTTTTTTTTAATAGTTGTTTGAAGTTTTTTGAAACCGACGATGCTGGAACCCCGAGACCAAAATTCACTTTTGCATTGAGTATAGGTTTTATAAAGGCTCTTTCCAAACGCTCTCTAATAGTAGGATTCTCTATACCGCTTATTTCGTTTATCATAACTTTATCGGCAACGTTTCTATTTCCTGTATCTGGATACGCCGCGTAAGCTAAATCGTGTTGATATGCCGCCTTATCGACTCTATCGATAGGTTTGGAATCTTCCTTAGGTGTACTATCAGGGTTCAATCTTAAATCTAATCTCGTTCCAGGACCTGCGAAATTCATTCCTGGAAGATGCATTTCACCTGGGAATCTAGCCCATGGTAGTTTAATTTTACTAGTAATTGCGTTCAAAGAGTTGACCATATCACCACCAGTAGCATTTCCTTTTTCATTCATTTTTACGAACTGCGTTTTAGTAGTGCCACAGTCGACGCACACGCCTCTAAGCATAGGTCTTCCGTTTTTACTAACGACATTCTTAGCATCTTTAGTTTCGGTTCGTTTTTTACATTTTACGCAATACATAATAACTCTTTTATTTTAAATACAAAAAGTTTTATATTAAAAAACGATGGAAGTAAAAGATTTATCGTGGAATGACTCGCTATCAAAAAGAACCAATAACCCTCTATTACCGAAGAGTATAAGAGGAGTGATTGTTGGAAAGTCGGGATGTGGTAAGACGACTCTACTACTGAATTTACTTTTAAGACCGGGGTGGTTGGACTATAACAACGTGCAACTATTCGGTAAATCTCTATTTCAACCGGAGTATAAAATTCTTAAGAAAGCATTCGAAGAAAAATTACCTAAAGAAACGATCCTCAATTTATTCGGTTTAAAAGATGAGATTATGAAACGTAATGTATCACCAGCATTAGTCGTTGAGGAAACCGCTAAAATGACGGGTGAGAAATCCAACATCTGTTGCAAGTTCTTTGAAACCGCGAATGATGTACCGGACCCGAGAGACTTAAGCAGGGAGAAGAAAAACCTGATGATTTTCGATGATTTACAATTAGAAAAGCAAAACAAATGCGAAACGTACTACATCAGAGGAAGACATAGTAACGTAGATTGTTTTTACCTCGCGCAAAATTACTTCAAATTACCTAGACAAACTATCAGAGAGAACGCAAACTTTATTTGTTTATTTCCTCAAGATATGAAAAATATTAATCATATCTATAACGACCATGTGAGTACGGACATGGACAAAGAGGAATTTCGTAGTCTATGCGAGATGGCTTGGGAACAACCACATGGATTCGTTGTAATAGATTTAAGTAGCAAAAAGGATAATGGTAAATATCGATCGGGGTTGGATACATTTTATATTCCAATGCATCCCGAAATTGCGAACGACCATACTTAAAAAATTCCTTAATTAATAAAAAAGATGGACTCGCATACGGAAAAGATGATAAATGCTATGGAAAAGACTGCACGCAACACGGAACCTAAAGCGTCATTTTACATTTTGTTGAACAAGAAGAGCACCAGAATTAGAGTAAATTTTGCCCCTGTAATCGAGTTGGATAGAAACAAAACGTATGAAATGGCTTTAGTCGGACTCGAAACGTATAACTCTATTCCAAATATTAACCCTACGAATAACAACTTTAGATATTCTCCCGATGGTGGTACGACATGGCACGATATAGTAATACCAGAAGGTAGTTATGAAATCATAGATATGAACGAACACGTACAAAGAATCATGAAAGAGAATGGTCATTCCAATCCAGAAGGTGTGGAGCCTTATATATCTCTCGAACCGAACAACAACACGTTAAAGGCAGTTTTAAATATCGCTCCTAATTTTAAGGTTGATTTTACGCCTGGAAACTCTATTGGCACTACTCTAGGGTTTGATAGCCGAGTATATTCGTCTGGGTATAACGAATCGGAAAATTTAGTAGATATAATCAACGTGAGTAGTTTGAGAGTGACGAGCGATATAATAGGAGGTTCGTACTCTAATGGAACAACGGCAAACGTGATATATTCCTTTTTCCCGAATGTAGGACCGGGATATAAGATTATCGAAGCGCCTAAGAATTTAATATATCTTCCTCTTACGACGTCCACGATTTCGACGATGGAAACGAAACTTACGGATCAAAAAGGAAAATTACTTAATCTTAGAGGAGAAGAATTATCGATAAAGTTTCATATAAGAGAAGCGTAAAATACATTAAAAGTTTTTTAGTTATATGTAAAATGAGTCGATACACGAATATAAAAGTCAACGTTTCGGAAGGGCAGATAGACAAAATTAAACGAGCTATTCAAGCGGGAACTGGAGTAAATATCAAACTGTCTTTCAACGATCTATCCGGGGAACACGAGTTGGCTCTTACACAAGCCCAAATTAATAGGATGGCCAAAGCGTACCAAGACGGAAAAGGAACAACGATCAAGATGAGTAAAACGCAATTGGAGCATAATTCGAAAATTAAAGGTGGTTTTATAGGTGCAATTCTACCATTTCTAGCTACGGCGGGTAAATTTCTTCTATCTACTAGCACCAAGTCTGTTTCAAGGCGCTTTAAGCGGGCTAGGATCTGCGGCTACTTCGAAAATAATCGATAAGATTAGCGGATCGGGAGTATTGTACGTTAAAAAAGGAGATAAAGCTTTCAAAGTGGAACCAAGAGGTAATGGTTTATATCTCGCGCCTTGGAATAAAGGAAACTCGGTAACGGGGAACGGTTTGTATATGAAAACGCAAGGATCGGGGTATGTGGATGGTCGTGGGTTATTACTCGGCCCGAATTCACCGTTCAAAAATATACCAATCCTCGGAATGATTTTGTAGAATGACGATGTTATTTAAAAAAATTATAATCGTATAAATAAAATGTCGTATCGAGAACCAATACATAAATTCTTAACAAAAAGACCACCACAAAGTAGAGTCGTTATAACACCACCGGGTACGGTAGATTGGTTACTGAAGGAAGAAGTTACTCACACTCCTCGGATACAACGTGGAGGTTGGCGATGTGAAATATTCGCTCAAAAGACGTTTACAATTCAACCTAGAGCGGCGGTTACCCTATCATTAGCATTCGGTGTTTCGATGACTCGTGGTATGTGTTTCATCTCTCTTCGGCGGGAGATTAAAAAAGAAATGTGTAGTCTACAAGATGGGGTGATTTCTGAAGACGAAGAAGATATCATGATTACTATTCAAAACAATTCCAATTCGGTAGTTCTCATAAAAGAGGGAGATTCGTTATGCTATATAAATTATAACGTATAATTAATAATTATAATTTAAAATAATCCATAGTAAAAAAAGGATGGAAACGGAAGTAAATCATGAAATAAAACCTACCCCATCTTCTAGGATAGATGAAGATGATGGAACTGCGCAAACGTTTCGTCTTCGAGAAATTAGCGAAATACGAAAAGAGATCGAACAAGAACGTGGGAAAAGAGATGTGTTAAGTAAAAAGTATCGTAGAAGTGCAGAAATAATCACTACATTAGATATCTTATTAAAAGTTATTACGATGGGAATGGGAGCAACGGGAATCTCTCTCCTATCTACCGTAATCGCGGTACCCACATCTATCGCTTTAGTAGGAGCAGCGGTAGGATTAGGTACGATAAGTTTCATCAGCGGTTTCGTTAATAAAAAACTCTCTTTGAAAGCGGCGAAGCATGAAAAAATTAAAACGTTAGCGGAAGCAAAACTCAACACGATAAACGACTATGTCTCAAAAGCTCTTATAGATGATAACATTTCGGGTGAGGAATTCTCGTTAATACTAAACGAGAAGGAGAAATTTAACGATATGAAAGAAGAAATTCAAAAGAAAAGTAAAGCTGCCATAGACGAAGAGACTAAGAAATCGTTAACCGAACGAGGAAGAGAAGGTGTGGTACAATCTTTCAGAAATATGTTTTCAAAAAAGTCAGATGAAAACGTAAACGTAAAAACGTAAACGTAAAAACATATTAAAACATTATTTTACTATGTTAAAACATGTCGTTTCTAAAAATTTCCGACCCCGTAAAAAGAGACTTTATCGTCGATGAGTTTCTTAAGACGAAGAAAAGGATACAACGAGACTTTATATCAGAAAAATTAGGTGATATAAGTCTACAGCGAGATTTAACGAAATTGTACAAACCGATCGTCGACTCGCAATCGACAATTTCGAAAGAACAAAAAGCTTTGTTATCGGATATAAAAGAAAGCGCCTTATCGACAACCAACGCGTTAAAAGCGCTTCCCGAATCTATTTCATCATTAAAAGCCATTCAATTTCCACAACACCCTTCCATAGAGGCGTATACGGATCCAGTCGAGGATATCAGAACCTTAGAACTAGGAGATATGGCGACCAAGTACTTAAAACAATACGCGTCGAATAAAAAGGTTGCGGACACGACGTTCGGAATAAAATCTAAAGACGGACAATTCTATATAGGAGACAGTCCGATCACGATTCAAGGAGATGATATAACGGTTGGAGATAAGACGTACGATGGAACTATGGGACTTTGGGAATTATTGACGATGGCTAAACCAAACGAAACGATATACAATGATAACGATCTCCGAGTATATGCCGAGATTCTGGATGAAACGAATGCCATGAGACAAGCGAGCAATCCAGAAAAACCTAAATCGTCTGGAAGCGAAAAATATAACCAAATTATAAAACCGATATGGGATGCGAAGGTTAGAAAAAGACTGAGTTTTCCAACATCGGGTAAAGGAGTGGAGATGCAGCATGTAATTACCATTCCAGAAAATCCTAACGACTTGGTGGAAGATCTAATATTACGAATGAACAGCTTCAAAGCGGGTAACACGGGTGTAAGAAACGAAATCGTTGCGATATGCGACGCGTTACTGAGACGAGGAGTGATTGATAAAGAACGATATAAAAAACAAATGTTACTAATATAAAATGCTGGTTATTACTAAACGAAGGTATAAGAAAGTACACGTTATCGGTGGAGCTGGGATACTCGATACGGTTTCGGGATTTATTGGGAAACTGTTCTCATCAAACGCTGCTAGACAATTAGGGTCGACAGCCTTGAGTGCCGGTAAAGATGTCGCGAAAGAGATTGGAAAAAAAGCTCTCGATGTTGGGAAGAATGTGGTTATCGATGCTGGGAAACGATTAGTGGATAAAGCGGTCGTTAAAATGTTGGCGCCGAAAAATCAGGAAGCCCTAACGAAACTGACTGAGTCGTCCCAACCTAATGTATTACTTACACAAAAATCTAAAGACATTCTAAATAAGTTATTTAGCGAAGCAGACGCTAAATTGGCCACTATGACCGCGGATACGAATATAAATAAATTAATCGATGGTTCCGGAACTGCTGTTAAAATTCAAGATTTAGTACGCGCGATAAATGGGGCCGGAATGAAAGTCATTTAAAAAAATAATCCTCGTTTATTATAAAATGCAATCGGATATTTTAAGATTTACAGAAGAACCGCTGATAGACGAGGGTATCGAGCGTTACGAATTCTACGAGTACGAACCCGCCGCGAGAACGAATTATAACACGTCGGGCCAAATTCGTATAGACGTAATAACTCAAGATATATACGCTCATCCGGCAGAGTCTTATCTACTATTCAAAGGAAGACTAACCAAAGCGGATGGAACCGCGTACGTTAATGCCGATGCGGTGGCGTTGACGAATAACGGGCTAATGCATCTTTTCAGCCAAATTTCGTATTCTTTAGCGAACCAAGATATCGAGACGATATTTAATCCAGGACAAGCCACCACGATGTTAGGTCTGTTGAGATACCCCGACGGTTTCGCAAAAGCTCAAGGTCTTAATCAACTGTGGTATAAAGATACTACGAGTACCGCAGTTATGGCGGATAATACTGGGTTCGCGGTTAGACAGGCGTATCTTATCCAGAAACCAAACGCAAAAGGTAAATTCAGTTTCATCGTGCCGCTAAAACATATTTTTGGATTTTGCGATGATTACGATAAGGTAATCTACGGCGTGAAACATACTTTAACGCTAGTTCGTAAAGCCGACGACGACGCTATTTACAAATCTGCTGCAGTAGATGGTGCTGGAGCTGCAGTAGTTGCCGCTGGAAAGGTTACACTCGACAAAATTGCTTGGTTTATGCCGCACGTGATCCCAGCCGATACGGAAAGAATGCAATTGTATAAAACCATCGAATCGAAAGTCTCCGTACCCATCGCGTATCGTGCTCGTCAATGCGATACTATATCGGTCGCCCAAACGACCACGTTTAGTTGGAAATTAGGCATTTCAACCGCTACCGACAGACCTAGATATATAATACTAGGTTTCCAAACGGGACGTAGTGGCGAACAAAACGCTAATCCATCGATATTCGACCATTGCAATCTTAAAAACGTGTACGCGATGGTGACTTCGGGAAGATATCCCCACGTCGATTACGACCTATCGTTTCCCGATCAAGATTTTGGGCGATTATATCAAGACGCGGCAACGTTTAACGAACAATTCTACGGCACGACCGAACTAATCGCGCAATGCAATATTACACCGCAAGATTTTAAAGATTTATTCCCGATCGTGGTAATCGATGTAAGTAAGCAATCCGAGAGGATAAAACAATCGAGCGTAGATATCAGTATTAAAGCATTTTTCACCGCTGCTGTACCCGCTGATACACAAGCATTCGCGGTCGTGATTTCGGATAGATTGGTTAAACTTCAAAGCGATGGTGAGAAAATGTCTGTAATAACTCATTGAGCTTAGGACTGTATCATCGGTTTATGAAATATAGAGTTTCGGTTAAAGAAAATTTCATTATAATAAAAAAAGAAAATGTATAGTCTACTCGGATTACAAAAATTAATCAATGAGCATAACATTAAAGGAATTTCTCACATGGACAAGCCTCAAAAAATCGAAGTTCTCATAGAGCGAGGGGTTTTACCCGAAGACTACGCGAATAAGCCGGTAAAAGTGAAAGAAAATCCTGAGAAATATTTAAGACTTAAAACTATTCAGGCAAATCCTAGATGCGTAAGCGTGTACGACATCGAAACTAACGAAACGAAAACGTATAAATCGATATACGCGTGTGCAAAGGCATACAATGTAAACCCAAACATAATTAGAGAAAGAGATGGGAAAACGTGGCGAAAACGATATAAAATAAAAATCATAGATGAAAAATCTACGAGTAATGGGGAAGAAGAAAAAGAAGCCGTGTAAGTTTTAAATAGTTTCATTACCTCACACCTATGTGGTAATGAAACTTTCAACATCTTGTATATTCCCTATAAATTTTAAATTATTCAAGCGGACGTAAATATGCAGCTGAAAAACTTCTACCTTCAATAGTTACATCGTTATTCGCAAACACGTATATTTCGAGGTAATCGGTACTAGTTAATCTAACCAAAGTATTACCCATTGAATTATTATACGCTTTACCCGTACCCCCACCACCACAGATCTGCGCATAAGACTCCCCGTTTTTGTATAGATAAACATTGCCAAACTCATTATTAACTGATTGAAACTCTATATACGTCGAAACGGTGTAGTATCCAGCTTTACCCGGAGTGAAACGGCTCAATTCTGTACTAAACCTTTCATCGGTGTCGAATGTTAGTACTGAAAATGAAACTTTAGTGTAAACGAGGGAAGATACCTCCTGTACCCCCCGTATCCCATCATTGACGTTCGAAGCAGAAAACGCAGGACCTAATACAGCAGTATCTACGTATTTTTTGGTAGCCACATTACTATCACTAGTAGGTTCGGGTAGACCTGTAATACGAGCTCCATACATGTAAATGTCTTTATACACGTTAATTCTCGAAGTATCTCGACCGGTTTTCACGATTTCGATAGCGACTCCATTATTTACTCGAACGCGAACCCCAATAGTAGTTTGTATCATTACGATATTTCTTTCATCTCTAGGTACACTACTATCATCACCGTAATAAATCTTATTTCCAGTATTACCGAGATGTAGAATAAAACGTTGTCCTTCTCGAATATTAACGCAGCCGAGTCTCCTGGGTATAGATGGGTCATCCGAAGAAGAAAGCAAAAGATCTCCATTCATAGTATCGCCGTTCCTCGAAACTTTATTCGCGTCCACATAATTTTTAGTAGCAGCATCTTGTAGATCGGTAGGGTCTGATACGTTAATCAGCTTATGAGAATTCAAATCTAAATTTTCAGTCGCATGACGTTCGTTCCATCCGTACGAAGGAAATTATCGTTTATTTGAGAAAGAGTAACACCACCAGAAATTACTCTTTGCGAAACCCCTACATCGGTATGTCCAAATTTATCAACAGGCATTTTATTTATTAATATGTTTTTTTTAATGTAAATCGTTGATAACTTCTTGAAAATCTACACCATCACCAACAATCTTCTTTAAAACGTACAAACATAAATGACCGCAAAACACTTCATTATTAGGTTGTATTCGTTCGCTGTTATAATACACCGGACTTCGTAAATATTCTAACAGCTCGTTGGGTGGAGGGAGACCATAACTATCGAAATAATGCTTTTTCATACGATTCTTCGTCCAAACTACCCAATGCGTCCCCTCTCCATTAGAATCGTCAAAGTTGAGGATACCACACTCATTCGTTCTCGGTCTTTTAGGTAATTGGTCTCGTAGGTATATTCCTCTAAAATTTGGAATCTTAATCTTTTTTACCGCATCGAGAAGTTGTATATTCGACAAAGGAACGTTTGGCAATGCGACACCACAAACATTTATTTCTTTTACGTGTTCAGAACTCATTATTTTATGTTAGTTTAATTATATTTACTATTTACCGAATAATGACCATAAGCTAATGTGCGAATGCCATCTCTCGTCATTACTCGTTTATCATCGTCCGCGGATAATGCGACTTTATTTACCTCTTCGGTAAACATATCGTGTTTATGCGATCTGATAACGTTCATTTTTCGTAATTGTTCTCTTTTAGTAAACAAGCAGTCTTTGTAGTCGTCGTGAGTAATCTGTTTCTTAACAACGCTCTTCTTTACACCTTTACATTTCTTGTGTTCCTCGCCATCCATTCTATACGAGTACAATTTAGCTCTCAATCCTACAAACTCTTCAATTTGTTTTCCACCAGCTTCGTCTTTAAACATACCGATAACTTTCTTGTTAATTCCAGCTTCGATACCAGATGGATGATCTTTCGGGTAGTCACTCGTGTCGAATCTACTCCGTATATCTGGAGCGATATCGGCGTAAAAATCTTCAGTTTTTATTTCATACATTAACGAATCGGTATCGGTAAATAATAATTTAACCCTATCTCCGTATTTTGTCTTTACGTAATTATAATGAAAGTCGTACATTAAACTTTTACTCAAGTCTAATATACACATGCCTAGATATACCGGTTTATTGTAATTCACCTCCGTTTTTCTCATGTGAATGGCGATTAAATTCTCATCAAAAATAGTACAACTATCGTAATTAGGTTTCGCGGCTAGTTTAATCGCCTGCTTTTCATCACATACCAATCTTACATCGACTCTATTTTCTATGTTCTCCATCGTCTTCCCAAACACGCTGTTGTTCATCAGTTTGAAAAAGTCCTTCTCGAAATCGTTAGAAGCACTCGTTCGTAATCGCGTGTTCAAATCGATGTACTCTTTCAACCAAGTACTTTGCTCGAATAGTATACCTCTATGAATTCTCGCAACCTTCAATCCGAGACTTTCGTACAGTTTTAAATTTTCGTAATGTAGTACATAATTCTTTTTATCGTTTAAATTTGGAATTAGTTTTGTTACTACGCTCGTGCCGGGTTTTACATTTTCGGGGGCTAAAGGATAATCGTTGTGAAGATCGTGTAATTCGTTAGGATATTCCAAGTCTACTTCTAGTATACATCCTAAGGATCCTTCGTCGGTAAGACTTTTCCAATTATCCAACTCGTCTTTTTCCATCCATCTAAAACCATGAGTCGGTAGTAATTGACTCATAGCCCATCCATACAAATTATTAGCATCCAGATAAGCGATGAATTTAGACTCCTTCGAACTATCATATGCTTGCATATATTTATTGTTCGCTTTCGCATAACGATTCGAAATTGTACTGATTCCTCCTCTCGTACCGTTCTTAACCATTAGAAGCATATCGTAATCGCTTAACAATTCTAATTTTACTCCGGTTAACTTTAATGCGGCATCCCAAGCTAGACCGGGTGATGTGTAATACCAAGCAGGGTCTAGACCGTAGTTGCTCGAGCACACGTCTCTAAAATTCTCGAATACATCGGCTAGCAGTAAAACATCGGATTCGTTGTACAAGTCGTGGTAATCTCTTAAGGTCTTACACCCAAACTCTTTCCATACCGTTTGCGCGTGTTGGTATTGTTCGTCGCTAATATCAGAATCGTTTAGTTTCGAATAAAAAGCATCCTTCGGAGGTAGTTTAGTCTCATTCAGTTTTTCAACGCAATCGATGTAATCGTATGGATAAACTCCTTTTCTTAGTAAAAGATCGAGCTGTACACCGGAGTAATTCGCGCTAAGATTTTTACATTGGTCTTTACTTAGATTATTCGATAACGCTTCGAGACTCGAAGCCATAAATTTAAAACTGTCGATAAAACGTAGTTCTCTTTTAACGAGTATTTCTCCACCATCCTTCCAAAACTTATCGACTATAACTTCTCTGCTAAACGACACGTACTTTTCTTCGTTGTTGGGAATACAATTAATCTTCTCACCGTTATCACCACGCAGTTTCTTTATAAATAGATGACTATCGTACCCGGAAAGATTATGAAACACTACCGGGAAAAACTTTGGCACTCTGTAGTTTAGATTACATTTATCATGTGCAGCACCTCTAAACTTGCCGGTAAGGTGGCAATGGTCTCTAACTCTATCGTTATTTAACTCTTTACAACATATATGACATGTACTAGCTTCGTTATAACTCTTCTTGTCATCTTCGGTAAATATCATCTTCTTTTGAAATTTAAAACTCCGGTATATGTTTTTTATATTTTCTTCAAGAGTATCTACAAATATTTGTGCAACGTCGTCTTCTTCGCTTTTCGCCGTAAACTTTACCAGACTTTGTGAATAAAGTTTATCGTCGAAACATTTGATGTGATAGCAAAACGAGCTAGGCGTATGCTTTTGGTACTGGTTGGTGTAAGACACGCTAGGATCGGGGCGACATGTATCGATTGGCTTTATAAAAGATTCGAAATCCGCGTACACGATGAATGGGACTCTCATCGATCTATAATAATTTTTAAAATGTAACATAGTATCACGCTCTGGCATCTTCACTCTCGCGACACCATGATTGCTGCAGTGCTCCGTATGCTTAACGAGAGCTTCTTCCCTTTCAAATCCATTAAGACAACGCCTACAATAATGCTTGATATGTTCTCTTTTACTCGTTTGAGAAGATAATAATCTGCTAAGACTTTTAATCAAACAATAATGTCGCGTGTTATCATCCGCAATCAGTAGTAAATCGATAGGGGTAACGTCAGTATCTCCATTTCGTTTAGATATTCTTAACGGATATACAAATCTTTCGTAGCCGAAAACATTAACGCTTAGATTATTATTTTTCTCGAATATATCGATGTCTTTCAACGAAACGGGGAAATTAATTTCATTCCAATTAAAATTTTCAGATTGTGTTCGTAGTAATTCGGTTATTCGTTTAGGGTTTTTATCAACAGGATTTACGGCTCTAGTAATACACCATTTAAAACATTCATCGTCTTCGTTCTCCATATTGATAATAGCCTTTTTACTAGCTAGTTCTTTCGGTAATGGAATGTATGAATTACCTTTCAGTGGTTTATAAACAGCTGTATTAATATCTAGCTTTACCACAGTCTTAAATCTCCAATTACTTCCTCGCATCTGGAAAGTAGCCATAGACTCCAACATCTTATCTTTCATATTACTATACACCTCACTCACATCGGTAGTATCTAAATTCACTTCAGTTTTCGTCACGAATGGAATATCATTACAGGTCACCTCACCAGATTTCATGTCAACGCGCTCCATAGTACAAGTAAGAACCAAATTAATCTTTGTCTGACGATTACTAGTAAACAGATTAATTACCTGTGGTTCGACCTTACTAAGAAAAGATTCAGCATCTATTCCATCAATCCCATTGATTGTGTATTGTTTAGCAAATCCCCTTATAGCAGTAGCGGTCTCTCGAATTTCAAACTTGTTCTTTTTATAAAGTTTACTGAAAATAGAATTTACTTTTCTTTTCAATGCTTCTAACTTTTCGTTCACGATTCTCTTTGGTTTCTCCGGTATATAACTTTCAATCCAATCAACAATATCTTTAGTGGAAGTATTAATCGTTGATTTAATCTTGTTAAAAACTTTCTTAACATACGAAACTGGTAAAGGCGCAAGTGTTGGTACACCTATTTCAGGGATTGGGTCATCGAGTAAATTATGCTTCATACTCTCTGTGGTGTTATTACTCGCGTTAATAGCTTCAAACAACTCCGCTTTTCGTAATTTGTAATAGCCTTTCAGCCCACGCTGTTTTGCTATATCTCGTAATTCTCGTATTGTTTTTGAATTGTAATCCATTTTATTATATCAAATTATTTCTTTAAGCCAAAATGTTAAAATATTTTTAACACAAAAGATGATACATATAGAAATTCCTGAATGTTTATGTAGGTGGGGAAAACTGATGATTTCGATGAACCTATAATATGGTTGCGTGCGCGAGAATTGGGGAATTTCCGGTGGTTTCGATGACGTCATCATGTGATTATTTTGATGGGGGGACCTATAATATGGTTGCGTGCGCGGGGGAACCTATAATATGGTTGCGTGCGCGTTCTATTTTTAGATTGGGAATTTCCAGAAGTTTCGATGACGTCATAAATGGTGTTTTAACCTATAGGTTGAATTTTTTAACCTATAATATTGGTTAAAAAATCACAAAATGTGCTAGAATCGGCCTTTTACATCTACTTACAATATGCTAGGGTCTGATTATTTACGGTTTGCTGTGCCCAGCACAAACCATTTATTAAATCAAGTTCTGTCTCTTATCTTCACACGCGTGCAGCAGAGTTTTAACTGTCTATAGCAATTACCATCCGATTGATGGCAGTGCTGGTACTTTGTTTCTGCTTGTATTCGTAGCGGCCTTGTGCTATGCGGAGATGGGCTGCGTGATCAAAGCGTCTGGAGCCGACTATGCCTTCCTGGACGCTGCCTTTGGCTCCATACTGTCTTTCGTCTTCACCTGGTGTTGGGCGATTCTTCTGAAGCCAGCCAGTATAGCCACGCTGGGGCTGACCTGCGCTCAGTACATCCTAACGCCGTTCTTCGAAGACGGGTGTGGCCACGTACCCGAGGAAATCAAGAAGTCTTTGGCAATCTTCGTGCTTCGTAAGAAGAACCTGAACTTCTTGAGAACAAATTACTTTCAGTTGTGAGTCATCTGCGTGGAATGGAACAACAACTGAATTAATGTCATTCCTGACAGATGGCTTATCATTGCCAGCTGCTGAAAGTATCTTCCGCAATGTTTCAAGGCTGTTCTGTTCGACCTAGGCTGGACTGGCCTGGGAGAGCTTTTCAGCAGATATACGAAGAAGCGCTATATAAATTGTGTATTACATTGCATTGCATTGATTTGTACTGCATTGCATTACACTATGCTACACCATACCACATTAGATTACGAGAGTACACATAAGCAGGTAAGCATTTGTTAACACCCCATATGTTCATCGGCTGAGCGAGGAATCACACCAACTTTGGTGGGTCACAGTGCCTAGGCAACAAAAGCAAGATGATACAGATTTACGAATATGTCTGGCGAGATATTGTTTTGAGTAATGTTAATAGATAGAGTATTCCAGATGGCTGGAACAGAATTATTGAATCCTCGTCGGAAGAATTCCGATCGATGGTCTCTGATATCAGGAAGAGACAAACGGTGGTGTGGAGCTGATCGCAGAGAGGAAGACGACAGGTAAACGGGTTGATGATTCTGCATTTAACAGGCAGTCTATGTAGCCTTGCCAATAGGCCTACAAGAGTGATGTGATCACACACATGCGAGTTTCTGTTGCCATTCGAGCCAATGAGTTCTGGACGCGGTGCAGTTTGACAATGTTAGATTTTATAGAACAGTACACTAGCGAATTACAGTAGTCAAACATAGCGTCAATTCTCAGTCATCTGGGATTTAAAGTAAAACAAGGGATTTTCAAATCTGACAATAATTATGTCAGCCTACACTAATACAACTGGAAACTACAATGATTTTGACCGCTTATGCGCATTGTTTTGTTGTTGTTGCAGTCACCCTTTGGGGTGTTAACATGTACAGCGTTCAACTGGCCTCACGAGTACAGATATTCTTCACCGCTGCCAAGTTACTTGCTTTGGTAATAATAATAGCCGGCGGAATTTTCAGGCTGTGCAAAGGCAAGTCCACGAAATATTATCCTCTAGAAATTTATTTCCATTGTGCACTCGCACTTTTAGATATCCTTTCACTTTATTCACTCAGTTCGAGTTTTTGTATTGATGGCATCATGGTCCCTCTATTACAATTTAGGTAAGGGGCCTAGATCAACCATTGCACACATTCTTTTGTTCCCTGCACTAGATTTCTGCACTCATCTAAAAGGAACACGGCTAGATGAGTTCTTGGTGGTGCACTACGAAACTCGTGTTAATGATAATAATGCGATTACTAACAACATGCCTCTTGGCTTTCATTAACATTCGGGTTTGTAACTGGATGAATGCAGGCTGATGTTAGTAATGTTAATGAATTTGACATTAATAACAGCTTACATTTTGGCTTTTATTACATTAAAAGTTATGTGTATTAGGTGAAATCAGGCTAATGTTAATAACGTTGATCATAACTGAATTAATAACATCATGTCTTTCGGCTTTTCATAACGTGGGTGCTTGTAACTTGATGAATGCAGGCTACACCGGAATACTTGCAACGGGTTTCCGCGGAACTCACACCAATCCCGGTGTCATAGGCGTTGGCTTCTACGCCGGAATGTTTGCCTATGATGGATGGTAAGCGTCAACAGGTTTTTTATTCATTCAGAACTATTTATATAGCGCCTCCTAAGTACATTTTATCTGAAGATGAGGGCGAAAGAATACAGGCTCCAGCTGCTACAATTTTGACATTTAATGTAATAAACCTTGCATAACTTACACAATGATATGTTTCCTGAATGCAATAGAACTTACCGGATTTAGGTTAACCTTCCGGCATCCTGAAGCCATTTAAATTTCTTTCTGCCTACGAGTTAGGTTGGCTCCAAAACAAACTGATTCAGGACTGTCGAATGCATGTATCAACAAAAATTTTACAGCACCTTTTCAGAACCTTCCTAATCGCTGTTTATTCGGCACTATAAATAATGCGAACTGTTTTTATCATAATCGAGAAATAATTGATACGCCTAACTCTCTGGTCTTTTCATCTTTTCGTCGATACTGTTTGGTATTTTCGCAAACAATTTCATCAAAAAAGAAGACTTCTTTCTTCTGGAAGGTGTAAATTATATGTACAAAAACAATCAGTGTCATTCTCTTAGCGGAATGAGTGGAATGAGTCTGTGATTAAAATTTAACGTCTGGCACGTTAGCCTTCTGTTATTATTCCGCTAAGATGATATGCGTTAGACGTTTGTTAAAGGTGTTGTCAGAATTAAGATAGACTTTAAAATCCAGGCATCGTTTCGATGTTCTGTCTACGTTTTAGTAGTTTGTAGGAACGCTGCTAATTTTATCACGGAAGAAATCATCGACCCTGAGAGGTGAGCAATACAGTTGGTCTCGGCTTCAATCGGCACGAAGGCCATACGTCCATCTTTTCAACTGTTTGTGATCTATTCTTATACAGTCTAATCTGATAATTACTTGTATACAGCAGGGACCAACTGAGAGTCGTCGAAGTCTATGTTTTCTTTAGTATTAAGACGTCAGACTCAAGAACTGTGAGTCAATCTAGCAGTTTAAACGTTCAGCGACAATCACTTCAGTGTGAGAATAGTCGCCAGTTGGCACCAGTGTTAGGGGCACCTTTGTGAGAATTAGAAAATGGATCCTAATTGCGCAGTTGACTTTCGCAAGGAGAGCAAGAGTATTATCATGGCGTATAGTACATGCATTTCGCTTTGGATTTTATATTAGATCTAGATGCAATAAATTAATTTAAAAAAATAAAAATCAAGCATTCGGTTAGAAACAATGCAAATTGCAAATATATTTCATTCCTTAAGTCCGGGGCTTAAGTTATGTTGTAGGTTGGTTGTTTTGATAGGAACCTTCCTCTGGCCATCATCCTTGGCGTTCCCATTGTTATTATCGTCTACCTGATGACAAATATATCCTACTTCACTGTCATGTCCATTGACGAAATAATCGAATCGGACGCAGTCGCAGTTGTAAGAGCTTATTATCTCTACGTTTTTTATTTAAAAAAGAATGATATCCCAGTTTAAAGTTCACTCTATGCTTATATTAAAGAGCAAATAATCGGCAGAAAATATTAATTTGCGTTTTATGTGGGCAAGGAAGGAATGAAGGAAGGAATTACTTCTACGATCTTCATAGAACGTTTTGTTAGAACGTAAGCCTGGCTTTTAATCTTCATAGTAAGCACCGTTTTCTTAGGCGTTCGCAGAGTAAAACTAAGTCATGAGAACCAGAATGTTTACAGGCGCGTTAACAGCGTAACATTGTTACGCACCACTGCCTCCAACCAAAGAGTTTAATTTGACGGCGGCTTGAGCCGGAAGGTACACATCACGTACATGAACTGCGTTCCCCATGTGTATTTTAGTTTGGGGTTCGTTCATGACTAAAATTGTTGAGAATTAAAGAGCCAGAAATGAGTGCCCCTTTAAAGTATCACAAAGGGATATCGGAGACTACCTTCAATAACTGCAAATTAATCGGCTATTTTGACTATTCATGAGAACTACAAAATATTATTATATCTATCGGGTCTTATTGGGTCTATATTAGGCTTTGGTCAATTACAGTTGTTAATTGCTTTGCAGTTGTTACAATTACAATTGTTAGTTGTTAATTATTTGCAATACAGTAACTAATTCCGAATTCATCTGATTAGTAATTATACCTGTAATTGTAATTGCCACAAAAGTAGGCTACATGTAATTGCAATTGAAATTGAACAAGGGAAGGTGTAATCGTAATTCAACTTAATTTAATCGACTAAATATGCAAGCATTTGTAGTTTAAGTGAATGCAACGAATCAACCAACTACATGTATGTTTATGATTTCTCGATTATAGCTGGCAAACTACGTCTCCTAGAGTGCAGCTTATGGGGGACTCTTTCAAGTTAGTTGCTAAACTCTTGCTTTCAGCACTTCTCCAGTCCATTTTTACGGCTCTGATTGAAACGGATGTCATTAAATGTTCATTATAATACATTTATGGCTCTCGTTTACATCGGTTATTACGCAGACGTTGTAGAACTCATGCAACAAGACCTCATCAAGTTCTCTGCCAATATTTTGGTTTACTGTAGACTTGGGCTGAGCATGTCTTTCCAGTTGTGGTTTGGCTTATTCCAATCTTCGTCTCCGTGTCATCCTTTGGATCAGCCAACGGATCACTGTTTGCTTGTGGACGGTAAGTGTTAAACATATACGGGATAGGGCGGCTTTGCGATGCAATTCAAGGCAATTCTGAGTATACGTTTGCTGAAACTTATGCACGTGGAAATTCATGAACAGAAAACTTAGCCTTCGTTACTTCGAGCATTAATGTAATTTCATTTCCTCACGTGACAGCATCAGTGTTGATCTAAGCCTCTGTTTAAACTCCAGTGAATGTGTCTGATACGCCACTAAGCACATGTGATTGCACAAATTTGATTTTAAAGCGTTTGTTCAAAAAGACTGCTTCAACCGTTAAGTTCAATATGACACTGGCAATTAATTAGTAACTTCTATCACGCCGGTGTCTAAAGCTCAAGGCATCAACCGATGGCGCACAAAAATCAAACCGCAATCAGGTCAGTATTCAGAATATCAATCCACTAAGAGAGAGATGCAGCCTTTGGGGGATAAGCAATTTTAAAAAAGGTAAATCTTTAGTTGTGAACGAAGTAACACAAACAATTGAACAGAATGAAGAGATACAGGAAGAAGATCCAAGATCTAGGTCGAGCAACCGAAAAAGCTCGTTCAACAAGAACAGCTCTGGTATGACCAAAGAATCATCAGATGACTTGGTTGAAGAACGATAAGTCTGGAGAAAGAGGACTGGTTTTAAGTATTGTGGACATCAGTGGTATCAGTATTGTATGAATGACAGCGTTTAGGTGTTTCGTATTTGATTTCTTTCAATAGTTTTTAAAATATATTTATCAAAATTTCATATAGCGCATATATGCATGTATATTTCTACTAATAGGTTGCTCTTTGTGACTGCAAGAAATGACCACATGCCTGAAATCCTTGCGATGGTTCACGTGAAAAATTATGGTCCGGCACCAGCCACCGTAGTTCTGGTAACAATGACAAGATGACAATGACGTTGACGTTAATGATGAAAGCGATGCTAATTACAGAGTGATGATGGCAATGAAGATGATGAAAATGACGATGATGATTATGACGATGATGATTATGACGATGATGATTATGACGATGATGATTATGACGATGATGATTATGACGATGATGATTATGACGATGATGATTATGACGATGATGATTATGACGATGATGATTATGACGATGATGGCAATGAAGATGATGAAAATGACAATGATGATTATGATGATGATGATTATAATGAAAATGGTGCAGTATAAAGAAGAAAAAAGATGCATGGTATAGTTTTAAATCCAAAAGGATTCTCTGTCACTTGAGTAGCGCTATATCTATAAAGAAACGTCGGTGAAACGTCTATCTTCAAATGAAAATAAATGTGAATAGATTCCCATTTTAAATGCAAGATTCGTAACACAGAACAACTGGTAACATGCAGTAGTAGTATTACGATTCCGGTAGTAGCCTGCAAAGCTCGTATATGTAGGCCCTATGTTCTTACTTGCGTTCTAGTACTTGTGTAATCGTAATCGCAATCAAAAATTTATAAAGCGCCACTTCAAGGTATACTCATCAGTATACTCTGCCCAACAACCTAGAAACACTGAGGAACAAGTATGTAACTAGTCCAGCTTTCTTATCCACTCTACCCTGTCAGCTAATCTCATGAACCTTTCGGAAATTGATCATCGGTAGGCCTATAGGCCCATTGTGATAAACGATGCTATGTAAGTCTTCAAATTAAGCACCTCATTTACTATGACAATGAAGCCATAATTGCGTAAATCAAAGTCATTTTGCGAAATTACGCTAAACCACTGGAAGGCTTTAAAAACTTTATGCAAGGTGATTTACGCAGTCCGCCTACCAACATTGGAACATTGCATTTCCATTGTAACAAGCACCAATGTCGAATACTATGTCGGTGTGATGCAGAGTGTACGACGTACATTCCATGTAAGATTTCTTATTAGTGGCACATGTCTGTTAACTTTGTACTGTTTTTGTCTAAGTAAGTGTACACAGGGACACGGAATTGGACATATGCTAATATTTACATTATTATGTATTATATAATTTCGGTATTCATGACGTAACTATTGTTACATTACATAAATTGAATCAATGTTGGGCCAACGCCAAAAATGTCGATGTCAAGAGACTTGGCAGCCGGAAGATGTCGCTAAACACTGAATACAACTAGAACTACTACTAGTTAAGGTAAATGTGAGGTTAGGTAAGATCGACGTCAACGGTCCTAGCAGTCATAAGATGTCGTTAGACAATGGATACCATTATTTGATTACATGATTGTTACATGTTGCTGAAAGGGCCTTTTGCGGAGTTCTCATGTAGCTGTGGAAAATTCTCAATGGTGGTTTTCATTTACGACAGATGGTCATCGCTATAGCGTTCGCAATCGTTGGAAATGTTGGACGCTTGGTGAACTTCATCAGTTTTCTTAGATGGATCTTCTACGGGCTGAATATGTTGTCCCTAATCGTCTTAAGGTATCACAAGGATTACAAAGACGTACCGCGACCCGTAAAGGTAAAACATGTGACAAAAATTCAAAATCTTGACCCTTGTGCGGAACTGTCTTGTTGGCTGTGCTCCGTTATATCTAAGGGAGCTCTGCATCCCCCTATCTTCTATTCCTGTCCGCAGACCACTGCGTTCGTCACTTCAGGGCTATCTCTCCGTCCCTCTGGCTCGAACTGCCACCGCTCAGCGCTGCAGCTTTGCTGGCCCTAGCCCTTGGAATGACTTACTTGCCGACCTTCGACGGGAGCTTCGCTCCCTCTCCCCCTCCCTCTTCCGTAAGCGGTTGAAGACCGTATTATTCCCCAGTTCTGGGATGATGGGCCGGGAGCGCCACGGATGAGGCTACCATGAAGCGGCGCTTTACAGATTTACGATTACGATTACGATTAACCCAGTTATGCACGCATGTATCCATCTTATGTATGACTGAATAATAGATTAAAAGGTAATAATACTTATAATAATAATAATAATAATAATAATAATAGTAGTAGTAGTAGTAGTAATAACAATAATAACAACAACAACGAAAATAACAATGATTTTGCTTCCGTCTTGCAGTCGTTTTTGATCTTTTAAAAAGGTTTCCACTTAAATTAATTTTGTAAACTTTCAGGCTGCAAAGATGTAATCCTATTCAATATTAACTATAATATGACTTCTATATTCAAATGCGTAGAACGATGTTCAGAGTGGGGGATTGTGGCGAAACTTTCTTCCGCCGAACATTTTAAAAAACAAGGGATTTGTAGGCAACCGATGAACTTTTAGCCATCAAACGCTTTTATTACTGTTTATTAAGCCAATGAATATACATGGCTGCCTCTCTAAGTCAGTTTATAGCACTTTTCTCTTCTTTTGTTTACTAGAACATAATGAAATTTTATTGTTAGGCAAAATGACTCTGAATGTCTTTTAGATTCCTCTCGTTATTCCAGTCATTGTCTTCCTCTGTGCCATTTTCATTGTCGTTGTTCCAATCATCGAAGATCCGCAGATTGAATTTCTCTATGCCGGGGCCTTCGTTGCCATTGGCTACTCGCTCTATCTTCCTTTTATCTATTTTCGACTTCGTCTAAACTGCATGAGTGAGTAACTACGACTCCATAGACAGTGCATTCTTTCTAATCATCCTTACTGCACAGATCTTTTCGGTCTACAGATTTGAAGAAACCGGAAATGCCGCTATAGCGCAGCCCAGAAATTGAGCCACGAATTAAGGGCGACGCTTCTAAGCAGAGGAATTTGGGTTTCACACCTCTTTAATATGGATATTTAAACCAAAAGGAATTTCACCCTAGGTGAATTAGGGATTGGAGAATGTTTGGGGTGCATAATTTGAGCTGCATTTATTTAAATGGCAGTGTTTTATGTCATTTTTAAGTAAAAACCAGTCTAATTGTTTTCAGGTCGAAAAACATGCATTTCAATACTTTACACAACGGAATATCAGTGATTCAAGTGCTTTTTCGAAATTTACTTTTGACTTGATTTTGTTTCCAAAATGGTCGAAGATTCGTATGCTTAACCAATTCCATGCGCTTTCAGGGCATAATTTGGTTCAAAATAAATATCTGATAAAGCATACAATAATGCCATACACATAGAAAAGGATAAAAGACGGCGTTGATTTATTAATACGTTTGTAGATTTAGATTTGTCTACATTTGATATGACTTAAATGTTATATTTTCAGAATATGTTACAATGTTTTTCCAACTCTATCTTCAAGTTGCGAAGCCAGTGGGTACAAAAGATTAGATGGACCAGAATTCAGAATTCCAGAAGCAACAGCATCTTATGTCAACAGTTTGGACGAGCTCAAGGATCAATGTTCAAATGCATAGTTAGTTTTGAAAAACAACGCTAGAGCGCCTTCGTCTTCATATCAAAATTGTTTTCGAAGAGAAGTTTCTAAAAGCTAACCATCAAGTTTCTTAGTTTTCTTGCGTCATTTAATCATCAGGTTTGCGTCAGTATATTCGAAGATTTAATTTATTGTAATCACTGTAGCAATCAGTTGCAGCGTCATAAGTAAATCCAAGGATGCAGTGGCGCCATCAGAATTTAAGTTCGGGGGCAAGCCTCTTAGCCTGGAGTGTCTGATGTTGCAACTCCTCAGTGAGTCTCCAACTGTGCATTAATCACAAGCTCCCCAGTCCATAAATGATCGTCTCAGAGGAAGATGACTGAGTGTGATATATACGGTTGCCACATCTCGAAGTACTTGGGGATGACTATAGACACAAGGTGTCGCCAGCGTGCAAACACGTCCTGATGAAAGACTACATAGCACTGTCACTTCCACCAGTACCATCCCCACATTAGATTGGATTAGATAGATTAAATTAGACTAGACTGACTGAGCGAGTGAGGGAGCGAGTGAGTGATTGAGGAAGCAAGTGGTTGAGTGAGCGAGCGGTGAGTGAGTATTTGTATGTAGAAACCACACATATGTTACATGGCATAGAATGATGACAACAGTAGTAAAAATAGATTGTGGTACAAAATATTTACTCTACGGACTTGCGTGTCTAAACAGAGACTATATTTGACTAGACTAGGCCCCTCTAAGTTATAGATCTGCTTTTAAATCGAACACTCATTAACAAAACCGGTATAGTTTCTGGCGACAGACACTGCATGTGGCTATTTACATAGCGCCTTTTAGAAACCTCACAAGGTTGCTGAACATGATTATCTAATAGATAATCATGTATAGCTAATGAATATTGAATTCCTTTCCAGTGTACTCGACGGAAATTCATTAGAAAACTCTTATGTTAATAAAACTGCAAGTGCCAGTGAAAGGAGGCGTCAGTGAATGGCTCTCGACTTTGAGACACCGTTGCACGGAACTCCATCTAACATCGCTGGCAAGTTAGGGTAAGACAAGAATCAGGAAGTAAGCGGTGGGTATTTTGATGGTGAATTGAAATGACGAGCAGATTACCTATGTGTCAATATAGTACTTGAGAATAGTAGGCCTATTATTTGCGTTTCTTCTAGTGCACAATTCAAAATAGACCTATTCACACGAACACGTGCATGTATGTATGTATGTATGTATGCATGCATGTATGTGTCTGTGTGTATGTATGTGTGTACGTGTGTATGTATGTGTGTATATATATCTAATCCATCAATATATCTAGTCGAATAATATAGCGCATTTTAGTACTTGGTGTGCGTATATATGCATGCTTGTACTTGGGGTCTGAAGCTTGCCGAACAAAGTGGTAGTGGTGGATAATAATTTCTCTGATCTGATTGTGTCTTGATATTCAGATCATCAGGCGTTGTTTGCATAGACTTGTCGGTCTGGTGGTGCCTGAGTTTTGAGAAGACATCTCAAGTTCTGCTTCAGTGAAGTTAACTTCCTGCTTTTTTGTCACCAGGTTCACAGCACATAACCTTGCATGCGGTGGTAGTATTGCGCGACCATTCTGTTTAACTTAGTTGGGTTTAGGCCGAAGCAAAGAAAATATTTTCATCTGCTTCTGTGCATTTGGTTAGCATTAGTTTCTAAAGCAAGTAACGTACATAGGCGTTATTGGTTCGCGTAAGTAACTTGAGATAAGCAGACAATTTAAGTGAGTTTTAAATAAAGCAATCTAACGTCGATGGAGGTATGACTGAATTTGGGAAAAGGAGAAAACAATACATTGATTACATCGAAACAATGGCAACTTTGGTAAGCATAATAATAGCAAGTAATAGGCCTATTATTTGAAAGGAAAGGTCGTTAAATAATCTAATTGTTGTTAAGTAAATATATTCAAATATATTCCATCGGACTGCCCTTCGTATGCACTGAAGAGACTTCTATAAATACTGCTATAATCCATATACCTCATTTTGAGCTGCACATCCCGCAGTGAAAGGTCATCCAGTCGTTGCTACTAAGTAACTGACCCCACTGCTTCATATAGTGTGTGTCTTGACTGAGCACCTATTAATAAACTGGTTCCCATGCATGTGTTGTCTGGTTTGAACAATGCATAGTCAGCGAATACCTGCAATTCTCATGTCTACACCTAAAATAGGCCTAAAGGGAAGCTTTTGTCTTTTAAGGAAAATGACTTTTCTGCAAGAAATGCTTTATTCTAATTAAATGCTGTAATGTAATGTAAACACTAGCAAGTTATCCAAAGCCGTATGAAATTCGTCGTGTCATAAGGAATATTGAGAGAATTGTCTTCAAAAGCATATGCACTGACTTTAAATTAATAGCACAAAAAACTACAAAATACATCCCTTTCGTTGCTATGGATACAATATATTCATAACAAAGAACACGAGGAATTTCGCCGGGACCCCTCTTATACAGACATACATCATGGTTTTCGCAGAATTACTCTTATTTCGATCACGTGAGCCCTGACTACGCATGAATCGCTTTTGATGTAACCTTGTATATGCATATCTTAGAAGACGTTACGGTTCGCTGACGTTATCAATTATATATTGCAAACTTTGGTGGGTGTATATATATATATATGACAGCATCAGCGGATGGCTAGATTAATGCGCTTGAGCATTAAGGAGTTGGAATATATGTTACATCTTTGCTCTAATTTCAGGTTGGTTTAGTTGCAGTGGTTGGCTGTCTGCTTCAGATGTTGCCAGGTCAGAGAAATTATACATACCACGAACTTGCAAACATAATATATATTACGCACGCATGCATACTTGCATAATAAACATAACTGCACACATATACATATTTACTTACATACATAAATGCATGCACATAAATATACTGATATACGTACATAAATACATACATTTGCATGCATGTGGGGACCTACATGTGTGTAGGCCTATGTATGTATGTGCGGATGGACGGAGGGACGAAGGAATAGATAGCTGCATCTAAGCAAGGATATTTTAGTGCTTCATTGATGCTTCGTGGTGCATTCTTTCGTACTGTGAAGAAGTGTGTCTATCATAATGTTTTGGGTGGCCCCGTCCTTAACAATAGCCTTTGAGTCCATGGCTAATTTGCGGCGATAGTTAATTAAGAAATGTGATCGTGTTGTGTTTGCGAGATTATACGTGCATAAGAGTTTAGCCTTGTAAGTCTAAGTATT
This sequence comes from Norana najaformis, assembly GCA_964023275.1. NCBI lineage: Eukaryota > Metazoa > Annelida > Clitellata > Crassiclitellata > Hormogastridae > Norana > Norana najaformis. The sequence continues at coordinate 14,147,019 of OZ029922.1, forward strand.
GGAATAGCAGTAGACGGCCAAGAAATTGAGACAAGGATGTGGATATTGGAAATGCATCCTACATAGATCACTTGGTTCCTACAAATTGCACATAAGTCGGTAATCTGAGTGATACTGGTTTTTATTGCCAGATGCGTTTATGCGTAAGTAAGCCGGGCAAATAATAAAGAATAAAGGATGCATCTGTCCTACTAGCTATAGACTAGGTCTCTTGTTCTTGTGGTCACAGTTTTATGAATTATTGTTTAAAGTGCACTTAGTACTTACTTACTTACACTAACGTTGCATACAAGAACCGCTGTTTATAAGGACATTTGATGTTATAATATTCTCGATTTCATGCATATACGCCAAGTACAGTACATATGGCCTACTGGATGAGTGGTAACTCCTCGGAGAGAAACATGTAACGGTTCCTGTGATGTAATAGTCTAATCTTACATAAGTTTTCAGGATAGGAAGCCTTTTAATAGTTTTAAGTGTTATTAAGTGCTTCCTTTCTATTTTCAGTATCTCGTGGATTGTCGGCAACTGAATCGGAAAACGGTAGTCACTATATGCAATTGCAGCCTAAGCATATCTATACGTTTTTGATTTAACGTTAGGTTGCCAGTATTTATTGCATTGTATTGATTTTTTCAATTCATATAGCGCCTGTTACAAAAAAAACTAGTCAGGAGCGCCCCATCATGACAGCCCCGATAAAGTAGATGAGTTTTTAGGCAACGAGTTGCAACAGTCCTACCTCCCCCACAGACACGTAAGTTGTTGATCAGCTGCATCAGCTCTCAGTGTATCTATGGATCGTTCACTGAACGTTAAGGAATTCATTTTATGTTTTCTATCGGTCAGGACAGAGGCATATGAGACAGAACCAGATAAGCAAAACAATGACATATACAAAAGCACAGACAGAAGTGCAGAAGAAATTGTTTCGCCATGGCTTTACTCATTACGTGATTGAGGCGCCGTGACTGAATGTATACATCAAGATACTTAATATAGCGCCTTTTGTAGGTTTCAAAGGAGCTGCACAAATGGCTATATAACTGATCTAAAGAGGTGCGTTTTAAGGTAGGCAGAAAGTACTAGATTACAAAAACTTGTATGCTTTATGTTTTAGGGTTTGTTTACGCGGCTGGTTTTTCCAATCTGACAAATGAAACAGTTCAGCACATCTACATCAGCTGTTTCCCTAACGTTGAGGTCGATTTCCAGCTGGACATCCCTGCGCTGAGTATCAGCGAAACAGCCATACTAAATCCATCCACTTATTACTTCAATAGAAAGATATTCTACAAGCATCTGGATGAGAGCGTCTATTTGGGTCGGAGCGTTGTCATAGTGATAAGGTCGACGGGTCCATTGTTTGTTCAGTTGGCCTCAGGTAGCAACGGTTTAATGGACGCAGCGCAGTTGTTGCCAGTGACCTACGCCTCTCAGTGGATCGTTGGTTCTTATAGTCCTGATGCCAGCTTGTCTCTTTTGAACGCTTACTCTCTTATGAGTCTACAGAACTCCGTGAATGCTGTTGAGGTGACTGAGCAAGGCATTCGTTTTCAGTTGAACCTTACGAATTTGATGCCGGTTCAGAGAATGTCTTCAACCCATGATCTAACTGGTGCTTCCGTCACGTCTGATCATGACCTGCCGTTGGTTGTGATGACGGATATGAACGGGGCTCTAGTCCCAGAAAACGTCCAGTCCCCAGGGTATCTACTGGAGCAGATGCCGCCCATCAGTGACTGGGGAACCACGTTTATTGTGCCATCCATAATAGGACTTCATACATCAGGTGTAGGTTTTGTTGTACGCATTGTGGCCGGTCATGACAATACAATCTTTTCATACATAGATATGACCAACACCAAGCATGAAAGCGTAGCTTTACAGCATAAAGGTGACTGGAAGGAGTTGCGTGTAGAGTCTGTGACGTATATCGTCAACTGCAGCTTGCCCTGCCTTGTGGAACAGTACAACACTGGCATGGATTACCTAGTATCTGTGATAGACCAGTTTTACTCGGCATCCGGGCCATTTATGTTAACAGTTCCCCCAATCAGTCATTACACCACAAATGTAAGTTTCTCAACAGTCGAGCTTACAGAAGACGCACAGACGAAGCACTATGCAAGGATCGTGGTTGAAGATAGCGCTGAGATAAAAGACAGTATATGCTTGGATAACGAAGCGTCATGTGGAACGTTTCTCTGGAAGGAGACCATGGATGTTTATGGACAGGTTTATTCTGTGGGATCACAGGATCTGCAGCCAGGATTTCACACCATCTTCTCGACAAATCCAAATGCTGTCTTTTGCGTCTTCGTCTATGGACACAACGACCCGGGATCACGGAATGGTTCCTATGGTTTCACAACAACTTACAAAAGTATGTTCACTGTATTGCATTTGTTAATTTGTATAGCGCCTCTCGCGCAGCAAACCTCGACTGGCTTAATATGTAGCGCATTATTAAACCTCTCGAAGGCACTCGTCACTGGCCTAAATGATGTTATATTTAAATAAGAAAGACAGTTCATCTGCTGACGAATGATGCTTGAATAACAGAAAAGGTCTCCATTAGCAGGCTCTCGCAAACACATAGAACCAAGCTAGCGAATTGTCGCACTTTAGCACCTAATCATTTAATCTCGTAATCACAGTCGTAAACTCGGACATCTCTAAAGCGCTACTTAAAAGCTGAGTGTAGAGCAGTTAGTTGCGAGCGTTACGAGTCCGAAGAGTTGTCCAGAGATATATTTTGAAGAATAAGATCCCGTTGCTGGGATACCAAAATGGGAATGAGACAAAGGAGCTGTTACGGTGAGTTGCGTTTAGGTTGAGAGAAATGGAAAGGATTATATCGATAAGGGCAAGTTCAGGGTAAGATCAGGGTAATCTCGCACCAAATCAAAACACCCAGGGCCACTCTGAACCGACCCTGCAGAGTAGCACTTGAGTAGAATGCTTAAATCGCTAAAACAGATAAACTTTCAAAGTACGTTAAAGCTGGAGCCAAGAATGGCTTGGTGGCTATGTAACGGACTGCCTGCCTGCCTGCCTGCCTGCCTGCCTGCCTGCCTGCCTGACTGACTGACTGAATGAATGAATGAATGAATGAATGAATGTTTGGCATCGTCTCACAGCATGTTCTCTATCGTTACTTGAGCCTTATGCACACGGCATCATGACCATGAATCCAACGAATTGAATCACAGTTGACAGCTCAGCAAGTCGAGTACTGTTGTATGTCGTCAGCATACAGGTGAACCCACGTTCAAAAGAACTGACGATGTGGATAATATCGGCTTTGTAAACAAACCCACACCAACACCACACACAAATCGACGGTCACTGCGAAATGTAAAATGGAAAAGCCGAAATGCAGGATCGTTCGGTCCCAGACAGCGAGATTGAAGTCCAGAGTAGAACTGTAGTATGCCGGTATGAAATCTACGAAAGGTAACAATGTCTTATAAATTTTAGCAAATACTAACAAGAGGATTTATCCGACGGAAGTCAAGTTGGAGAACGAGCTTTCAACAACCTCTTCCAGAACTACGACTACGACAACTACCCCTGTAACAACGCCAGTAAAAACTCCAGCTACAACAACTGTTGTACCAAATATAACTACACTGACAATAACTGTTCCTCCAACTACAATTACAACAACGACTGTTGCACAAACTACAACAACTCCAATAGCGACAACTGCTGGACCATTCATAACAACACCAACTACATCAACCACTCCTCCAACTGCAACAGCCTCAACAACAGCAACTGTTACAGCAATTACGACAACACCACCAACAACAACTGCTGCACCAATTACAACAACCTCAATATCGAAATCTGCTACTCCAACTACGACAATCCTAACCACGTCAATTGCTCCTCCAACTACGAAAACAGCAACAACGACAACTGTTGCACCAACTATGACAATCCTAACCACGTCAATTGATCCTCGAACTACGACAACACCAACAACAACTATTGCCCCAACTACGACAACCTCAATATCAAAATCTGTTCCTCCAACTACGACAACCTCAACAATGTCAACTGCTCCTCCAACTACGACAATTTCAACAACGTTAACTGCTCATCCAACTACGACAACTCCCATTACGACAACTGTTGCACCAACTACGACAACCCTAACCATGTCAATTGCTCCTACAACTATGACAACACCAACAACGGCAACTGTTGCCCCAACTACTACAACTTCAACAACGACAACTGTTCCTCCAACTATGACAACCCTAACAACGTCAACTGCTCATCCAACTACAACAACTCCCATTACGACAACTGTTGCACCAACTACGACAACTCTAACCATGTCAATTGCTCCTACAACTATGACAACACTAACAACGGCAACTGTTGCCCCAACTACTACAACTTCAACAACGACAACTGTTCCTCCAACTATGACAACCCTAACAACGTCAACTGCTCATCCAACTACAACAACTCCTACTAAGACAACTGTCGCACCAACTACGACAACCCCAACCACGTCAATTGATCCTCGAACTACGATAACACCAACAACGACAACTGTTGCACCAATTACAACAACCTCAATATCAAAATCTGTTCCTCCAACTACGACAACCTCAACAATGTCAACTGCTCCTCCAACGACTACAATTTCAACAACGTTAACTGCTCATCCAACTACGACAACTCCCATTACGACAACTGTTGCACCAACTACGACAACCCTAACCATGTCAATTGCTCCTACAACTATGACAACACCAACAACGGCAACTGTTGCCCCAACTACTACAACTTCAACAACGACAACTGTTCCTCCAACGACAACAATTTCAACAACGTTAACTGCTCATCCAACTACGACAACTCCCATTACGACAACTGTTGCACCAACTACGACAACTCTAACCATGTCAGTTGCTCCTACAACTATGACAACACCAACAACGGCAACTGTTGCCCCAACTACTACATCCTCAACAGCGACAACTGTTCCTCCAACTATGACAACCCCAACAATGTCAACTGCTTCTCCAACTACGACAATTTTAACAACGTTAACTGCTCATCCAACTACGACAACTCCCATTACGACAACTGTTGCACCAACTACGACAACCCTAACCATGTCAATTGCTCCTACAACTATGACAACACCAACAACGGCAACTGTTGCCCCAACTACTACAACTTCAACAACGTTAACTGCTCATCCAACTACGACAACTCCCATTACGGCAACTGTTGCACCAACTACGACAACTCTAACCATGTCAATTGCTCCTACAACTATGACAACACTAACAACGGCAACTGTTGCCCCAACTACTACAACTTCAACAACGACAACTGTTCCTCCAACTATGACAACCCTAACAACGTCAACTGCTTATCCAACTACAACAACTCCTATTAAGACAACTGTTGCACCAACTACGACAACCCCAACCACGTCAATTGATCCTCGAACTACGATAACACCAACAACGACAACTGTTGCACCAATTACAACAACCTCAATATCAAAATCTGTTCCTCCAACTACGACAACCTCAACAATGTCAACTGCTCCTCCAACGACTACAATTTCAACAACGTTAACTGCTCATCCAACTACGACAACTCCCATTACGACAACTGTTGCACCAATTACGACAACTCTAACCATGTCAATTGCTCCTACAACTATGACAACACCAACAACGGCAACTGTTGCCCCAACTACTACATCCTCAACAGCGACAACTGTTCCTCCAACTATGACAACCCCAACAATGTCAACTGCTCCTCCAACTACGACAATTTTAACAACGTTAACTGTTCATCCAACTACGACAACTCCCATTACGACAACTGTTGCACCAACTACGACAACCCTAACCATGTCAATTGCTCCTACAACTATGACAACACCAACAACGGCAACTGTTGCCCCAACTACTACAACTTCAACAACGACAACTGTTCCTCCAACGACAACAATTTCAACAACGTTAACTGCTCATCCAACTACGACAACTCCCATTACGGCAACTGTTGCACCAACTACGACAACTCTAACCATGTCAATTGCTCCTACAACTATGACAACACTAACAACGGAAACTGTTGCCCCAACTACTACAACCTCAACAACTACAACTGTTCCTCCAACTATGACAACCCTAACAACGTCAACTGCTCATCCAACTACAACAACTCCTATTAAGACAACTGTCGCACCAACTACGACAACCCCAACCACGTCATTTGATCCTCGAACTACGATAACACCAACAACGACAACTGTTGCACCAATTACAACAACCTCAATATCAAAATCTGTTCCTCCAACTACGACAACCTCAACAATGTCAACTGCTCCTCCAACGACTACAGTTTCAACAACGTTAACTGCTCATCCAACTACGACAACTCCCATTACGACAACTGTTGCACCAACTACGACAACTCTAACCATGTCAGTTGCTCCTACAACTATGACAACACCAACAACGGCAACTGTTGCCCCAACTACTACAACCTCAACAGCGACAACTGTTCCTCCAACTATGACAACCCCAACAATGTCAACTGCTCCTCCAACTACGACAATTTCAACAACGTTAACTGCTCATCCAACTACGACAACTCCCATTACGACAACTGTTGCACCAACTACGACAACCCTAACCATGTCAATTGCTCCTACAACTATGACAACACCAACAACGGCAAATGTTTCACCAACTACTACAACTTCAACAACGACAACTGTTCCTCCAACGACGACAATTTCAACAACGTTAACTGCTCATCCAACTACGACAACTCCCATTACGACAACTGTTGCACCAACTACGACAACTCTAACCATGTCAATTGCTCCTACAACTATGACAACACTAACAACGGAAACTGTTGCCCCAACTACTACAACCTTAACAACGACAACTGTTCCTCCAACTATGACAACCCTAACAACGTCAACTGCTCATCCAACTACAACTCCCATTAAGACAATTGTTGCACCAACTACAATCCTAACCATGTCAATTGCTCCTACAACTATGACAACACCAACAACGGCAACTGTTTCACCAACTATGACAACCTCAACAACGAAAGCTGCTGCTTCAATTACGACAACCCTAACACCCACAACTGTTGCACCATCTATGACAACCCCAACAACGATAAATGCTCCTTCGACCATGACAACTCCAGTAACTACAACTGTTGCACCAACCAAGACAACCTCACCAACGTTAACTGCTATTCCAACTACGATAACTTCAGCAACGACAATTACGACATCTCCAATCTCAACTGTTCTTCCAAGTACGAAAACCCCAACGATAACAACTGATGTCTCAACAAGAACTTCAGCGACGACAACTGTTTTTCAGACTATGACTATTAGAGCTGCAGCCACGACAACTGTTGCTACCACTACGACTACCAAGGCTCCAACAATGATAACTTTTCAGAGTATAACAACGAGTGCTCCTACATCGACAGTGGCTCCAACAACGACAACACGCGAATCAGCGACGTCAACGTTTGCTCAAACTATGACTAAAAATGTTCCAACAACGACAATTCCTCCACCAACAACTACAGCTGCAATAATGACTACAAGAATACCAGCAACGACATTTGCTCCACGAGTTCCAACTACTACAATTATGCAGAGTACGTTTATTTTGTTGTATATTTATTTGATGAACTGAACAGAATATTTTTAAGACTTCTTTAGAGGTTACATTTAACGTCAGCCTAACATTCTTTAAAGTGGTGTCTGCACAAGATATAGAAACAATGTAGCTAGCGCAATTGTCACTAATATTTCGTAGCCCGGCAGTAATAAGGTCTTTGTGAATCAAGCATAAATGTATGGCTAGATTACACAGTAGATCATCAGTTTCGTAACCGGGCGAAGAAACGGATAGATGAAGGAAGGAAAAAGCCAGTCAAGATCTCATTACCATTCGACGGACGTCCTTTTTCTAGTATATGCTAAATTGTTACTAACCAACATAGCTATTTACCGAGTGTTTCTATCAAAGATGAGAAGGAAAGTAGGAGGAAGAAAGTAAATAAGTAAACGCATGTAATGAAGAGGAAAGAGGATGGATGAAAAGACGGAAAAAGAAAAGATGGAAAGAAGAAGGAATGAAGACAGGAAGAAGGAATTAAATGATGGATAGACGAAAGGGTGGAGGCAAATAAGAACAGATTATGCAACAAATTAAAATACAGCACACCATATTACTGTCCGTGCGCCATGCGAATCCATTTATTTTTATTTCATGCACAATTTCAGTTTCTGTTATATTTAAACAGAGGTTGACTGGTGCGTCAACTCTCCTTGCCAAAACGGAGGAAGCTGCTTCAGTTATGAATCCGGTTTCATTTGCAACTGCGCTTTTGGCTACACTGGAATGGAATGCAGAGAAGGTAAAGTAACCAGTTACCATTTTAAACATATTCAGCAGTAGTAAATATTTAAAAAAAACGGGGAGATGCTTTTCAGTTATTGACTATGAGGGCTGCCCTCGCTTTGTTTTCTTCTTTCTCTACTACAACTGTTGCTATTACTACTTCAACTACTACTACTGTTATTAATGCTACTACTACGTTTTCTTCTTCCTCTTCTTTCTTTTTTCCACTATTTCCTCTTGTTTTTCTTCTTCTTCTCCTTCTTCTTCTTCTTCCTCTTCCTCTTCTTTTTCTTTTTTTTTCATCCTCTTCTTTTTACTCTTCTTCTACCTCTTGTAGTTCTTGTAGTTCTTGTAGTTCTTCTTGTTCTTGTTCTTGTTCTTCTTCTTTTTCCTTTTCTTCTTCTTCTTTTCCTCCTCCTCCTCCTCCTCCTCCTCCTCCTTTTTCTCCTTCTTCTTATCATTCCAATTCTAATTCTAATTCTACATGACTTAGCTTTTCGATGTGCAGATGTTTTCATCAGTTTCCATAGCATTTGTGTGATGCCTGAATGTTGAGCAGAGATCGACTGGTGTGCTAGTTCTCCTTGTTTACACACAAGCACCTGTTCAAGCAACGCAACTGGTTATCGTTGCAACTGCACGGTCGGCTACAGAGGCAGGAGATGCCAAGAAGGTATAACACCAAAACTATATTTTTGTGTACAGTACGTACGTTGTAAGGATGTGATTAGACAGCCATAGGCCACGCCCATACGCACAGCCCAACGCGGTACGGACATGCCATATGCACCCATTCCTATACAGACCCCCGCCTGATAGACACTGACGCTGAACATTTGGAACACATCTATTAGCCAGTAGCACGTGTAGTTTGAATGTAGAATGGATTGTCAGTATTAAAATAAACGTATTGTAATCATATCCAGTCGTTATTAGCTTAACGTCACATAAGAAATTTGCATGCATATGTGCAGGCTTGTCTGTCTGTATGTATCTCTATATGTCTCTATGCATGTACGTATGTATGTATCCAGATATTTAATATAGCGCCTTTTAGTACTTAACGAAAGCCTTGCCTAAGTTAGTGTAAGTAGTGTTGAAATTTATTAAGAATAGGGAGTCTCATGTGTGAGAAAATATTGCTCACATAACTGAAAAAAATCACTGGGTCCTTTTGATTGAATGCTTGTGGACTCGACTTTGCAAGCACCAAGCCACTTGTTCCAGGGAAATATTTCTTTGTTCACGATTTACTATGTTACCAAGCAGTCGGTCCAATAATTAGCAGAGGCCTACCGGAGCCATTTAGGTAGAATAGGGTGGACACATTTTAGTACCTGGTAACATTTCCGGTATCGTTAGCCTTCTGGTGGGTTGCACGATGGACAATTATTTCTCCGTGTTCTAAAGGGCTTTACTCTTTAAAAATGTGAAACGAAGGTGCTCAAAATTCGTCATATTTAAATCTGCATATAACACTGGCCAACACATAATCTGTTGCCTCAAATGTTATAACTGTTTCTGGGTATATTTGACCTGCTGATTCCAGAAAAGGCACCAGTTTTCTCCCAGCAGGTCTAGTTTTCGAGATATAGAACATTATGCCATATACCAGTCCTTGCCTCTGCTCGCCCATAAAACATAAGGCTATAGCTATAATTATGTAGTGCTCAATTTATTATGTGATACACTAAATAAACATAATAATACAAATACTTAAAAGAAAATGGTAGTACCTGAAACTGTACTTATATGATACCAAACAGAACAAGTTTGTTATAAAAATTTCAAGTCATTCGACACCGAAGAAGCTCCTTTTGTACGATTTCCGAGTGTGGCATCTGCCGGAACAATCGCGCATAATATTCCAGCAATAGTCTGCCATCATGTGTGCATCCCATCTTCCTTGATATCGATTTTCCATTGTTTTGATGTCTTGGTGAAATCTTTCACCTTGCTCTTCGCTGAAGTCACCAAGATTCTCTGGAAAGCGATCTAAGTGACTGTGGAGATAATGGACTTTAATGCTCATGTTGCAGCCAAGCTTGTTGAAATGAAGAAGCATATCCTCTACTAGTTGTGCATAATTGTCTGCCTTCTTGTTGCCAAGAAAATTTTTAGTTACAAGAACAAAGGAAGACCAGGCACAAGATTCGATTTCATTCATTGATGGTATGAAAGTGGGTCATTCATAAGTTGCCTGATCTGTGGACCATCGAAGATTCCAGCCTTCAATTTTTCCATTGTAATTCCTGGTAACTTGTGTACTATGTATTCGAAGCATGAACCTTCTTTATTCAAAGCCCTGACAAATTGTTTCATCAGGCCTAGCTTTATATGTAGTGATGGCAGTATGATCCTATCTCGTGCCACCAAAGATTCCTTGATTACATTTTGAGCTCCAACCACCATGTCTTTCCTCGAAGGCCAATCTTTTCTTGTCCAATGTTCATGCTTGGCTCTACTGTCCCAAAGACACAAAAAGCAGGGATACTTTGTGTAGCCACTTTGTTGACCAAGGAGGAAATTTACCATCTTCAAGTCTACACAAATTACCCATTGATGTTCTTTGTATTTTATCTTTTCCAGTACTAAAGAGATGGCATTGTACTCTTCTTTCATCCTGGTGGAGTGACCGATTGGAATAGAACCAAATTTGTTGCCGTTATTTAAAAGCACACATTTCAGACTACGTTTTGAACTGTCGATAAAAAGACGCCACTCATCTGGGCTGTAATCCGACAGACCAATTTTCTTCAATAAGTTGCTGATGTCATTACAGAATACTAGGTTGTTGTCTTCGGTAAAGAATGGCAGCAAATCCTTTTCTCTGTTTCTATAAATTGTAATTTTCGTTCCAGGCTGAAGTGCATTCTTTTCCTTTAGTCTGGACGCAAGCAATTCAGAGGACTCTTTGGAAAGATTTAAGTCCCTGATCAGATCACTCAACTCTTTTTGGTCAAAACGTTCACTGTGTGAAGTTGATTGGAAATCACTGTCACTGCCCCCACTTTCTTCACTTTCGTCATCTTGTCCGATATTGGACATGCAAGTCTCATCGTCTGAGAACTGAGGTAGTTCGCGAAAAGGTGGAACTGGTACAATATCCGAATGTGGAACAGGTCTCCTGGCTGAAGGTATATCAGGGTAAGACAACTTGTGACGATTATTTCGATTGATGCCTATGATATTAACCATACAAAAGTAACAGTCGTCGAAGTGGTTTATCTGTTCCCTCCAAACCATCGGTACACCAAATTTCAGGCAGCTTCTCTTTCCAATTGTCCAGTGGCGCAACTGTTCAATACAAGTTTTGCATACTGTATGAGGAGCCCATTGCTTATCTTGATCTCCAAGTTTGACACCAAAATAACCTACATATGCTCTTTTTACAAACTCAGAAATCGGTTTCCTGTTTGCTTTTAGTGTGTATTCCCCACAAATGTAGCAGAATATGTCTGGATGGTTAATGCAGCTCCGTCTGGAAGTAGCCATAACCTTAAGGATGTTCGCATCTGAGGAATTAAATGACTAACCTAAAAAATAGTAAGAACATGTAGTTATTTAATGCTCACATTCACAGACTGTTCTTGCGACCAACTCTTAATATGCCCTAAGACGACTGCGGCTGCTCTAGCTTTCAGGAGGCGGTTTATATAGGCTATAAATGCTGACTTCAGCATAATCTATTTACATAGTTCGAAACCATGAAACGCTGTATAAGCACAAATAAATTCTAAACGAGGCCATGAATTTAGTGCTGAGTAAGCTGTAGGCTACGGAATAGTTATTTCGTTGAATCAGCAATATCTCAGCACGCGGCAAGATATGCTGATTTTACATTATAAGGATGTAGGCATTATATGAATCAGCAAGAATTATAATTAGCCATAAATAAAGCTTATTATGACATTTTAGTTTTGCCAAAGAAATCGTTTAAAGAGTGGACTGGGTTTTCTTTACAAAATCGACGATATCTCAGAAACTAGACCTGATGCACTCAATCCAATGACATTTTCTGAATCAGCGCCCAAAATTACCCCAAGAACAGGTCTAAAACCGAAGGCAACAAGAAAAAAAAATTTTTCTGTTGGCCAGTGTAATTATCGGAAAACTGGGTTATGAATTTAGCACTTACTCCTGATTACGAAAGAAAACAAGCAGATTATAGAACGAGAATGTTCTATGCGTTGCCTAGAAAAGATAACTGTATAATAGGCCTCTTATAACCACTTGCCATTTAAAAAAGCCTCGAATTACTGCCTTAATAAATGAAACATGACTCTACGAACACTAAGACTCTGGGTATTTTTACTCTTTAATTAATTGACTTTGTCTGTGTCAGATATTAACGAATGCGATAGTTCGCCTTGCCAGCATGACTCTGCCTGTGAAGATCATATTGCATCTTATCGTTGCCTCTGCCAACCTGGTTACACCGGAGTCAATTGCGACTTAGGTCAGTCGTCAACAGCTGTAATAACTAACGTTTGAAACTGTGGTCGTATAATTCTTTCCGATAAGATTATGTTATGATACATATTCAATGGCGGATCCGTGATCGGGGTTAATCAGGTCACATCCTCATTTGGTATAGGTCACGTCATTAAGTCGTCCCCCAATTCGGTTTCGGCGAGGGTGCCAATAGAAATTGTGAAGTATAAAAAAGTATAATGCTGTTGGAGGAAATAATGGAGGAAAACATAGCAAAAGTAAACCTGCAACTTCGCAAACTTTTTCCAAAGTAAAAAAGGACTGGAAATCTCTGAAAAATCAAGGGGAAATGGAAGAGGCAAGCTCACGGAGAAAAGAGCCAAGAAACCAAGGCAAAACGGCCGACAAAAACGAATGACTAAGAAAAGGTCATTATCAGTTGTTCACCATACGACACCTCACCCGGTTCACCTTCAGTGCTTATAAGCAAACAACTACTGTCTATCATTAAAACAATCTTACTTATAGGTTACAAGCTGAATAACGAACAGCCAGTTTTATTATCAATTTTGTATGGCACTTTGATTTGACTCTGGACGCTGCGATGAAATGTCTGCGCATTGAAGCCATATACTGGGCCTATGTATGAAGCCATGGCTGCAAATAAGCATAGAATGATATTGACTTATGATGATGATGACGATTTCTCTGCCCGATTAAGGCAGATCCATTGGCTTTATGCCACCCGGGGATGAGATGAGTGAGGTGGTTTCCCGTTGCCTTCCTCACAGACATCTGTGGGTGAGCAACTTGTCCAAGGACGCTACGCAGTGGCGTGAGGTAGATTCGAACCCGCGACCCTCCGGTTATGAGGCATCGCACATACCATTAAACCACCACGTCCCCCTATTAATTGTTAACACTGAAGGCGATGTTTTTTCAGATATCGACGACTGTGCGATAGGCCCGTGCTCAGACAAGTCCACTTGCGTTGATGGAATCGATCGCTTTCAGTGCATCTGTCTTAACTCAACATTCTTAGCTGGAGCATACTGCAACATGAGTACGGCAACGTTTTGCTAAGTATTAAACAACCTTAGGGTCTGCTATAGTACTAAATCTTATCTTAAAGTGCGCGTGAATCAGCTGATGCCCTGCATTCAGATTTTAATTACTGGCGTAGTTAGCGTGCTGCACTGTAAATCGAAAGGTCGGGGTTCAAATTCCCACTTGGCAAAAATTTGTTTCGAAATTCGACTCCTCTGAGCAAACTCAGCTATAATATGTACACTCACCGAACATTGTCAGTGGGAAGATCAGGCAGCGAGAAAGAGAGATGGATTTCCCAGTCTCATATGCCGAGGCCTAGAAAAATGAAGTCGCTTACACTTCATAGCCATGGCTGCCTTTCGGATCTAGCTTAAGGAATTGATCTTCTTCTATTCTTTAAATTCAATTTACGCTTATAATGGTTACTATGGTTACTGTGCTTTCGCTTATTTAACTGGCGACAGATTCTTTAAGCTACCGTTGTTGGCTACATTAACATACGCTAGGTAAATGCACATATTTATGGCATAATGTCACACATGACTTCCACACTTATAGTATAAAGTCAAACTTGACTTTCATGTAAAATTTACACAGTACAGGCCGACTTCTAAGAGAAACTCTCGCTTAGTTAATTCTAACTATCGTTTCAGCTGTCGTGGCTCATTCTGATCCAGCTTCTCCACAATTTCAAAGCGTGACGCCCAGTTACGGACCTCTTTCTGGTTACACGAATATAACTATAGCTGGCTTCAATCTAAAAATGTATGGGGGAGTGTTTGCCATCCACATCGGGCCAACGATTTTAACCGTCATCCATGAAGTCAGGTTAGACCTACGCTTCATATTAACAAATAAGGGGGAAAAATAGAAAAAAATTTCGATATGTAAATCCGAAATTTAGGTTTGATATGTAAATATAAAAAATCATATATCTAATTATTCGCATATTTAGCTACTAATATAGGGGTGTACGATAGTCACGTGGTAAATGTGCTGGACTTTCAACACATAGGTCATTGCTTCAAATCTCTGCCAGGGCAAAATTTCTTTCTAAATATCTGCTCCACTTGCAGCCCTAGCGTGAGTACATGACCGTACACTGTTGGTGGAAGGATCAGGTGGCGTAGCAGAGGCCCTTATATGCCGAAACTAAGAAAATGAAGTTGTTGCCTCTCAGGGTTAGCCGACGGTACTGCTGTTCTTATTATTCTTTTGCAGGGTCTAACGATACACTGTGTCTTGATCACCGTTATCATCAGTCTGAACTCTGCTCAGTTTACCATTTTTACTTTGCTTGCCATCTCTGATCTTTATACCAGCAGCAAATGAAAGAATAAAATTTCAGGGTGGTGTGCTTCTAGCGGTTTTATGCCGATGTTGCCATTTATACAGCGCCATATAAGTACCAGGTAAAAGTTATCGATTACGTTCCATGACACTACCAATGTCTTTGTTCGTCAGACATTATTTTCTTCAATGCCTGTAGGTCGTCTACTATGGATCTTCTTCTAGCAGTCACTCTACCGGTCAATGCGTCTCTGGCCGGTCAGGTTCTGTCACTGAGGTTTGAGTTCTTTGGGGGACTGGTCATCAATTCATCGCTTAACTTCACCTATCACGAAGACCCAACGATTCAGGGCGTCACGCCTAACCAGTACATCGTTAGGTAGGAAATTACTCCTCCGAAATAATACTCAGACGTTGCTTTTAACAAATGAAAACAACGAATAATTTATTGTTTAATTATTTTTCATTATTTCCCGCGTTAAATATTTACATACATTTTCATTATTTTGATCGGTTCCAGTCTTTTTATGGTTCTTTGAGCTTTTATGAACTTTGCAAGGAGGCATTATCAAATTTTAGTTGAATTATTTTTGGCATTCACGCGGATATGCATGCATACATACTTACGTACGTACGTAATTGCATACGTAGTGCATATATACATATATATAGGCCCTACATACATGCAAACGTACTGCAAAAGTCGCTTTTGTAGCTATGAGTATTGTCGTTCGTTATTACAATATGTAATGATATTTTCTTGTCTGTTTATATTTTGGAAACACATTGTACATATATAAAAAATTACAATACATTTGAATGACGATAACATGATTACTTTTCTGGCATTGGCGATAATTATACATTAGTTATGCACCCGACTTAAGGGGTAAAAATTAAATCCCAAACATTTTACTTTGAACCTTATTCAAGAGAACGGTGACTAGGAGGAAATTATAGCACGTTTCTGTTTGGATTGTCTCTACTGTCATGCCATAAAACGCTTAGGCGTACACTTCAAAAATGAAGTCTCTGTAATTACTTATGTGTATTACTTATGGTCATTTAATTTCTGGAATGCGTGAATCAGTGGCGGACAAGTGCTGACCGTAATTGGGACGAATATGAACGCTTCTGCAAATCCGTACATGATAGTAACCCTCCTCTACACGAGAGAAGATTACCTCAATAAGAACATATCTAAAAGCATTTCGGTGAGAAGTGACCAAGTTCATTCAATCAAGTTATAGTCTAATTCTTAATTGATCAAGGTGCTGACACATGACATCAGTGGCCCAATCAGGTAAATTAAAGTCAGACTTCTGTGTACCTTGCCGTTTCCACAAACAATGACAATGGACTAAGTTTAAGTAAGGCATAAATCCCCGATAATGGCAAAATAATTTGCAACTTCTATAGCGCCGGTGTCTGATACATATAGCATCAACTGGTGGCACTCAAAAACTAAGCCGTAATCAGATCAGTGCCGAGAAATCAATCCACTGAGACAGAGGGGCAGTATATAGTGGATATGCCCGCTGAAAATGGATAGAAGAAGAAGAAGAAGAAGAAGAAGAAGAAGAAGAAGAAGAAGAAAGAGAAGAGCAGACCCTTAAGCTGACTCAAAAAGGCAAAAATATATAGTGTTACTAACTTCATTTCTTTAAGCCTGTGGTCGAGTGACCAGTCCTCTCGCCCTCTCTCCTTCTTTCTCCCTCCTTCTTTCTCCCTCCTTCTATCTCCCTTTTTTTCTCTCCCTCTCTCTCTCCTTTCCTCTCTCTCACTCCCTCTCTCTCCCCTCTCTCTGTCTCTCTCTCGCCTTCTGATCTTCCCACTGACAGTGTACGGTCAGTGCATTTATTATAGCTGAGTTGGCTAGAGGGCGCAAGTGGAGCCGAAATTTCGAAATTAATATCTGCCCTAGCTGGAATTTGATCCCCGACCTTCCGACTGACAGTACAGCAAGTTAGCTACTAGACTATCGCGCTCCAAGCTAACGGATAAACTTTACCCAAGCTATCCGTAAGCTTTTCCATCACTCCAAATAATATATATGTACATACATACATATAATGAATTCTTTCAGCGAACATGTACAGTACACAACAACACGATGATGACTTGTATTACACCACCAATTGGCTCCACTGGAAAAACTGGAGCAGTGTATTCCTATACCATCTCCAGCTTAATAGGACGGCGTAAGCGATCAGAAGATTCTGGCAATTCCACAGATACACTGAAGTACAGAATATACATCGGATTCGGTTTTGATGGATATCAGAAGTACGATAATCTGAGCCGTGAACTCCCAACTGAGGCCATCGATTTCTTTGCGGTGCCTACGATCGTTGGATATCCATCTGGAACGACTGTTACATTTAAGCTTAGCGACATGTACTTGAAAATATCTGTAAGTTGCCTTTTACCGTTTTTCTCTACTTCATAGAATATATGATTATCATTGTTAATAATATTATTATTATTATTATGATCATCATCATCATCATCATCATCATCATTATCAGCATATTCAGTTTCTCACGTCAGCCATTTGGCGGCGATGGTTGCGAATAATGATCTCCATACTTTCGGTCATTTGTAGGTTACATCGTCTAACATTGAGGCATATACTTGATATATACTTGAAAAAGCGCTCAAAATGAGGTACTAGAATAATCAATCCAGTGTACATAAATCTTAACTGCTAACAATTCTGCTCCCAAATTTGAATAGGGGTCAGTCTGGGGAATATCAATCTACCGAGTAGAGCTCGAGTCCGAAATGTATGAAATTTAGCCATACAGTAATTTAGGTTAAGTTCAAGAAACGTCATTCCTCTAAAGGAATACAAGAATGTTTAGAAGAATAAATAAAAAATGAATGGAGGACCAGCCTACTACTTGCGTTTACTACTTATGCTTGAACCGAATCTGTCATCCAATAGTAGACCTATGATGTTACTGTACATAATTAAGATTTCGAATGTTTCTGTGATGTATACAAAACTGAGCTCCTATTGAATTTTTACATCTCAATTGTATTATGATTTTAACTACGGTTTTGCTTGAGCGACTTTGACGCCTTGTGCTATATAATAACAGAGACTTGTTACTCATTAGATTAGATTGAACAAGATTCGATTAGATTAGACTAGACTACATTGGATCAGACCAGATCAGGTTTAACTTCGATACGTATAGCTTGCCAATATAGAAGACTTTCTTAATTTACAGGGTTACAATTTGACCAGAGGCTGTCAGCCTAAAGATTATAAAGTGCTGATTGGAAATGACACCTGTTCAGGAGTCAACGTGACTGATAACCAGATCACCTGTTACCCTCCGCAAGTGGAACCGCAACCAGACCCCAGCGTAGAAAGCTGTAAGGCCAGTGGAGGACTGCCTGTATTGGTAAGTTAAATATAAAATGGTCTAAACTGGTCTTGCATACATGCTAAATGGCGTGTAGTCTGTATATTCGTTAAGGGATAAGGTAATCGCTCCTTTATTAACGCCTCTATGGATATTAGTCTCTAAGGCGTAGTCGTTAGTTGAGGATATTACGTTTTGTTAAAATCTTGGCACGATGATGATCTTAATAGGTCACAGAGCTAATCCAATCTAATCTAAAGACTTCTATAGCGTCGTTGTCATAGTGCCCAAGGCATCAGTTTATAGTCGTTTCAAGTTGAAATCGCAATCAAAATCATAATCAGTTGGAGAAGCCGGGTCGAATTCCGATAGGTCACGACAACCATAAGCAAGCTACTGTACTGTGTGTAAGCAAGTTGAAAGAGATGAGTCACTTGTCATCTATATGATTGTCTAGCTATTCAGTAAAACATCCGACAGCTGTATATATTGGCTAATTAATACAAAATAGGCTAAGTAAACGAAACATGGATGAAGTAAGGCAAGATAACATGCGGAAATTTCATCGAACGTCCCACTGACGATGAAAGTCGAAAGCATTAGATGTTTTCAGTTCACCATTGTGGCTTATGGCTTCTGAGGGGTTTCTAGAGAGATGTGTAGATAAGCGTCTTATCTTTACTTTTCTAGTCTTGAAACGTAGCTTATCCACCTCAAATCTCTGAGAATACACCCTAATCTTCTGTATCTGCTGAGACCCTTCTTACTCATCTGCCCATTCTTAGAATACCCCTTTCCACCCTACTGCTATTTAGATGGGCCATACACTTACCATCAGACAAACCCTTCAAATCTACTACGTATACATAGCTCATGTAATACTCATTCTAAAAGTGGCGAATGCCCATAAAAGTTATCTCAAAAGCTATCAAATATCCCTAAAACAAACCTTCTAATCTCTTACAAGTATACACAACTCATAGAGAGGCTCGAAGAGGTACGATGCAGTAAAATCTATATATCGAACGCTGTATGTTTCAGGTGGTAGTCGGCAATTACGTTTATCGTTGGGCCTGTCTTAAGTACGGCCTTGAGGCGCTACTCTGGTGGGAGATTGTCGCCATTGCCTGTGGTGCGGCTGCTGGTTTCCTTCTGCTCTTAGCCATCGTTGTCATCCCAGTTGTGAGAGCCCGAAGACGAAGCCGCCGATCAGTTGGTCGACAGTCAAGAGGCGTTATAGAGGGCAAGATGAACGTAAACCGCGGATCGGTGGTCATGGTTGGCCGTCAAAAGGTAGGAAAGGGAAACAACAGATCCGGTACGAAGACGAAGGACGTCCGCTCTGGTCATCGGGAAGGCGGTTACCGGAGAGATATTGAAGACTGTAAAGGTAGATACAACAGAGATGTTGGACAGAATGGAGGCACGTACAGTGAAGACTTTGAATTTAATGGAGTGGCTTATAGCAAAAGCCTTGGACGGAATAGCGGCCAGTACAGTAGAGACATCGAACTAAAAGAAAGAAATTATCTTGAGCGCGACAGTGGCGCATACAGCAAACACATTGACTACAATGAAAGCGACTACAACAGCGATACTACGAATGGTGAAGACAGGCACTCCAGATACTTTAAACGAAGGGAAGGAAGTTACAGCAAGCCTGTTGGACAATCTCCAGGATACGATGATTATGTCAGAGAGAAGACCGATCTCGATCAACCTGATTACTCGGATCATTCTGGATCAAACGACGGTAGAACGCTGGAGACAAGTGAACCCGGTATCTTACGATATATCGGAGCCAGGAATACGTTCTATCCGAAAAGAATCTCGAGTGTTCTGGAGACAGACGCTGAGACAAATTCTAGAACTAGCCGACCTATAGATACAAACTGGAACTCTAAAACAATAAATCATGATTATCCGACAAATAATAATTCAAGCGATGAGAACTACTCTGAAGCCAGATACAGCGCAAAAAGATACAGTAAGAATATTCATTCTGGTCGTTTTGAAGAATATTCAGATTCGTATGTTGGTCCAAACAGAGATGCATCCGATAGCATATCAGATAATGATCCCGTTTTTAAGCACGATAAGCATAAGTCGAAGAAATATGCATCAAAGAAGCTAGAGACTGAGAAAGGGTTGCCGGTTGATCAGTTAATTCTTATGCCGTATGGAAGACAACATTTGACCAGGAGTAACCGAGGATACGTTCCTGGAATTCAGAGGAACTCCACTTTTGGTGGACACTACGGCCTACATACGATCAGTGTTCCTGATCGCATAGATTCAAAGACAAACCATGAAGATGTTTCTCAAACAACTGAGGAGAATTCCCTAAGAAAGCCACCAAATCAGTTCATTTTAGCATTTCGGAAGATGTTTCGCGGTCATACGAAAAAACAAGAAGAGTGACGACATTTTAAAGACACCTTATGCTCTGAGAATTTACACAAATTGCATCACAAGTTAAAAGCGCAGGTATCTGTAGCCATTGTCATATCCAAATCACGACAACAAATAACGCTGACTTCCAATCTCAAAAGAGTTCAACAAATTATTTACGACTTATAACACAAGCCAAAGCTGACAATAAAAGAGGTCTAGAAATAGACATGCTTACTTAGGCGTTGCCGCAGAAAGAAAGTTTGTAAACGTTAAATAAAGTAACCAATATTATATTGTACAGTAGGATAACCATTATTCATATAGAAGCAAGTGTGGTAATGTCGACTGCATAAAGCGAGACTAAATGAAAGGAAGTATCTTCAGATATCAAATACAGTAGATATAGATGTGTCAAAAGTTAGACCTACACCAATCAAAGGAATTTTTTAGAACCATTGACTTTTGGTGATTCTGAATTAAACAGATTTTGAAATTAGGGATTTTTTAATGCGACAAGCGTAGCCTACCTCTTGGCAATGCATATGGCCTAGAATTACTATAGTTGTCTCGCAGATTTATTCATTTGATCAGTGTAATTTAATAGTATAATGGTATATATCTATGTATGTATGTATCAAGACTCTTATGTAGCGCATCTTTATTATCACAAGACATTACAATAATATCACTGCATACATATCTAGTGTATTTAGATGGATGCTATTTAGTGGTTTGCATAATCATGAAAGCGATGGTCACAAGAGATGTTAGTTAAGACTGATTTGCAAATGGACTTTGTTATATAGGACCTCCTTTGTCAGGTCTTTTATAATGTCTTTTACTTTATTTTGCGAACAGTCAGATGGATCTAGCCATTCAGTTCTCCCAGGCCTATTATCAATGTTGCTGGAGAATCAACAAGTTTTTTAAAATTTAAACAAGGAATAGTCTCGTTAAACTGTATGGGTGGCTAAAGTTCTGAAAGTTTGAAACAATGTTTGACATATATGTAACTTTTTGAGGCATTGGGCAATTGTGCAACAACGCAGTTCTTTAGGTGCTTATGTTAAAATTTAAAAAGCAATATAGAAATCAAGACCAATACTAAGCCAACTGCAGAATATTTAATTATTTTCGTTCAAGGAAGCCACAAAGCACCAACAGTGCCTGCAAAGACAAACAGCTTTGTTGAAACTTACAAGGAGTGATGAATAAGATTTGATGTATCAAAAAACGAAAAGCAAAATCTTTAGCCTAAAATGTGGAACAAAACGACTTCACGCTCTCAGTTAGTTTTACACGTGGAAGCACATAACCCCAGTTCATCAAGGCTATGCCGTTATTTTTGCGCATCCAAACTGGAATCTTTAGGAAATCAAAAGGTATTTTGCTTTCCCGATCTGCGATGGATAACATATGTCCTCTAGCCTCATTGTTTCATTTTCATTGACACCCTACCAGCATACCCATAAACAATTTATGGGCCCCACATGAGCCTCAACTCTACCAGGCAGTGCTTGTATGATCAAGGTTGTAACATTAAATATGTACAATTTTGAACCTGCTAACAGTTTTTTATCAGATAAGTACAGGGCTAAACGTGCTTCCTATCGTGAAACTCAGTTTGCTTGTGTTCATAATGAAGCATTTTCTAGAGGAAAAACATCTAACCACGTTAACATTATATACATGTAGGAGACCTTCCGCAATTTCACAGGCGTCTGAAGACTGTCTTGTTTGACAATGGTTATTCTGCTTTAGGTCGGAAGCGCCCCTGATGAGTCTTATTCCGAAGTAGCGCTTTATAGATGTCAAATTACAGTTACGGTTACCTGCTATGATGTTTGATTTTACAAAGACGTAATCTTAAAGATATATATAACTAAGAAAACACTGTCGGCGTTCTCCCCACATAACCACAGCTGCTGTGTTAAACTATGGCTTTTACACTCCGTCCAACCAGCATTCTTAACCAGTCCTACCACTTGCTAAGGAATCTCGACCTTAATCAGGTCTAACATAAAAAGAATTTCAGTATTGAATGAAGCCCCATCACCTCAGCGGTAATCAACAATTAGCTGTCCATGATGTTAGTGCGGCTATCAACATGGTCGACCATGACATATTAATCACGTGTCTCAAGACCTATTGCGCGATTACAGAATTGGTGACCGACCTATATGGACTTGCTTCCATCCTTCCTCGATGAGTTCATTATTACGATGACAATTGGCTCAGACTGTTCGGCATGCATACCAGTGCCATTCGGTATTCCACTGAGCTCAGTACTTTGGCTGCTTCAATATATATATACTCCACATGGCTGTACAATATCGCCAATGCTCTGGAAGCGCTGGTGCACTAGTTTGCCGACGACATGTAAGTGTACACTGCTTGCTAACCGTCTGACGCACTTGTCTGTGTGTCGTCTACGCGGGTTGTTGTTGCAGAAGCGCAGGTATGTGGATTGTCTTCCATTCGACTAAGGTGAATCAGACGAAGCAGCACATCTGACTAGACGCACGCCAGACATATTCGAAGACAGACGAGCAGCAGCTAAGCTGTGATTCTCTGACTGGAATCAGTAATTCAACGTCCATGATCAGAGTTTGCTCTTGAACGGAGAACTATTTATGGCTGACCACGTGAACGCTCTCTCTCTCTCTCTCTCTCTCTCCTCTCTGTCTTTCTCTCTATCTCTCTCTCCTCCGCAGCTCATGCTACTATCAGATGCATCAGACACGGGGCATTCGAACCAAACTGCCGGAGTTCAAAATCCATCAACTGCAGTCCGTTCTCAACTGCGAAGCTCGTCTACTGGCCAATCTATCATAGACTTTATCTCATATATCGGATCACATGAGAGACATAATCCACTGGTCCCTGTCGAGGAGAGCATCAGGCTCAAGAATCTCCTCTGAATCGAACCTTATTGGTCTGCTTCGCCCGAAATACATGAGAAAACTATATATTCCAGTTTCGGTAAGCCGGATGGGCGAAGGATACGCTCTGCTGCTTGTGAAGATATGCAGGTTCCATGCTACCGCACGTCAACTCGAGCTTGCCTTCTCATGTCTTGGACTTCCTCTTGGAATAGTCTTTCGCTGCATGCACATGCGTACTGTTGCATTTGGCTCTGGTCAGCAGTCATTTCGAATTGCCGTCAAACACATTTGTTTAGACAATGTATGCAGCACTGTTGTGAGGTACTTAAAAGGCACTTCTTATAGTAATACAGGTATACCCATTGTTATTACTTTTACACCTTCACCATCCATGTATGAACACAGACTAAGCCATTGTTAATTTTATCATCTGTCTTGCGTGGTCTCACCTCTGAATATTTTATCAAGCCCATTTCTGTCTTATTCAGATAAAACAGCTCCGCCAATAAGATAACCTCAAAATTCAGGTTCCTCTGAGGAACCTCAATCTTCTCAGGAACTCGCATTCCCGAAGGAACTCATATTCCCAAGAGAAACTCACATTCCCGGAGGAATTGCCTTTTCCTAAAAGAAACCCTTGGTCTTCGGAGGTATCCAATCTCCCATTTGGAACTATAGGAATCCGAAAATCTAAAGAGGAATAACAATAAGACAGATGAAACAGTGGCTCAGTTAACGATAACATTGCAATAGCATAGCAGAAATGCTCGACAAGGAAATCGTCGATGTATTTCTATTGCAAATTACTTCCTGAATAGACAATTCATACTTGGCGTTTTTAGGGTTTAGAGTCTTCAGCATTGTTATATCTTCAGCCATACTTACTCTTTCTTTTCAACTGACTTTCTTTTCAGTACTATAGCTGATTATTTCTTTTCAATATGGTAGCATTCAATGAAGCAAAACTTTACTAAAATAAATCATTGCTTGCGGCGCTTTGGCTAGGTTGGCTAATATTATAACCATGGTGGCCAAATAGAGCAAAAACGTATGTATAGCGCTTGTTCGCTACTGGCTTGCTTCAGCAGTGAAGAAAGTAAGCCAATTTTCAATTCTTTGTCATGTCTTTCTAGTTACTTGCATGCAAAATTAACTGACTCATGTAGGCAGAGGAAACAGAGCATGACTATATTGGTGCCATGCGCATTAGAGTGTTTGCAGTCTCTTCTGTACATGATTTCGATTGGGTGGTGCAGCATGCACGATAACAAATCATAGGCATTAGTATTGCGAAGGATAAAACTACAAGAATAGCAGCTAACAAACAATTGGACAAGTATTGTTTGTCGTGTGCGTTCGATTCCTAAAGTTAAATCCAACGGTAACTATATCTGATTGAAACTGGTAAATTTAAACTAGTAAATAATTCGATTAAATCTTCTATATCGTATAATGGAACGCGAAGAAGCCGCTCATTTCGAACTCTTAGGTTCTTGAAACTGTAATGGACGAAATTCAAGGTCTTGGACACTTGTTCAATGCATCACAGAAATTACCGTTTACTTCTTAGCTTATGCTGCTAAAAATTCTAAATGTGTACGATATAAGATCGAATATGAATTGTATGTAATAAAGGACATTGCTGAAAAGAAGAAACTCAATATAAATCAAAAGAAAAGCCAACTTTGTGATTTTATGTTGAAATATGCCACGGTACTTTGTGTAAGATATCATAAGTAGAGCTAAAAGCAGTACAGGACAGAGATATCATATCTGACTAAAGATAGTACAGTACAGTGTAAGAGGTAGGACAGTATTATTGTAGTTCAACGTTTTATTCGTTGACATATAATGACGATGTGGCTGCTTGACTGTTAACTAAGTTTTTTATCGTCATCATGCATGCATAATGCATTTATTATATCCATCTTCTCTTTTCCTTATCTTTCTCGAAGCTTCAATTCTAAACAAGATCTGTTGTAGCCGTGGCCTATCAACGTATCTGACCCTTAGATTGAGACTTTGAAGCGAACCTTACCATTCATACACTGCCTTATCGATTTTCTATATGATTTCAATAAGCTAGTTCCCACGACTAAGATCTGTGTATATATCTACTAACATGTATTTATCAAAGCATTTGTATAGCGCCTTTCAAAAACCTCTTTCAAGATTGGATGCTTCAGAAATGCGGATTATAAAAATTTTGATGTAGGCCTATTGTCAATATCACCAGCTTCATTTGATTTTCAGCTTGAAAATGCAGCATCCAGCGAATATGAGAGGAGTACAGGTGGTTGTCTTGGCCCAAACGGACCTGCAAAGCAGACATAGAAATGTGATAGATGGAAGTGCTCAGGAGCTCACCAGATTAGGAGTGGCGCATATTGTAATCGGAATGCTCTGCATTATTTTTCAAGCTGTCATTTGTGGAGTTTGGTCTTCGAGTCTCGCATTCCATGGCTTTTGGACAGGAACCCTGGTAAGAACCTCAACATTTGTAGATCTGCAAGTCTCAAGTCTTAGCTCCGGCAAATAGGATACTTATATAGCGCGAGGATGCATCTACCAGTTGGCAAGTGGCTTGTACTAATTTAGGACAAACCTTTACGTTAAAAGTAATAAATGTAAACATTTAAATAAGTCAAGGTAAGGTAAGGTGAAGTAAGGTTAAGTAATACCAGCTCAGACTAGTTAAGATTAAAGAAGGTCTGGTAAGGTTAAAGAAGGTCTGATAAGCTAAAATATGATCAAGTAAGCTGAGCTAAAATGGGGTCAGTTAAGTAGTAGTATGTTGTAATTAGTAAGTTACAAGTATATTGAGCCAGTGTCTAATGCACGAGATATCAACCGAAGGTAAGGTCAGGTCAGGAAAATTAAGGTAAGCAGGGATACTCAAACTGCGAGCTATGGTTCACAATCCGGACCGCCGAGCCTCCCCTTGTAGACCATGCAAAGATTTGGGAAAGAGAAAACGTTTCTACACTTATCACTTAAAATCCAACTTGCCTAGTTGTTAACTCCTGCACAGTGTTACAATATGCGCTAAAGTTTGGTCTTACATTAATTAAAAATTTATAACTTTAGGTAACTCTTATCAACGACTACGTTATAAGATAAATATTTAATGTCCTGCTTTAATCTGGACGGACCCTCTGCTTCAGCCAGTCAAATGTTGGGACTTCCTCCCAAAAATCTGAGTAGCCTTGATGTAAGGTAAAGTTATGTGAGATGAGGTAAGGTAAGGTAGGAAAAAGATAAGTCGTGTCACACCAAGTAAGGAAAGGTAATGTAAGGTATCGGTTAAAATAAGGTCAAGTCAGACTGTATTATTGGTAGCAGGATTGTTGCTCATTTTCCTATCCTTACTGCATCATCAGAAGCTTTACTCTTTCGATTACATTTAGAGCTTTCTTGTCTTTGTTAACAGTTCATCATCGCTGGAGCCTTTGGGATCACAGCAGGAAAGAAAAGAGGCAGATGTCAGGTTGTAGACTTGTTTTTGCTGCAGATACGATATAGTTAAAAAATAGAAGTCAACACTTTTCAAACTTTATTGCTGGGTTAGGTTTTTAATAATAAAAGTAAAAGTAACTGTTTAACTGTATGGCTATAATTATTTTTCCAGCTCTTGACTGCGAAAGAACATCACACTCTAGCTGGGCATCAGGATTTTGTAATACATCACAGAGGTGAGGTGACAACAGGTAAGGTAAGATGTAAGGCAAGAACACGACGAGTTACCTTGCTGACAGGCGTTAATGCAACGCTTTTTACTATTTCTTTCTTAGCTTAGATCGCCAAAAATGTTTTTTCTGACTTTAAAGCAGATGTGATTCATGCAGAAACAATCATTTCTGTGTAGTCTCTCCATGACAAAGGATAAAAATTATGTTTTGTTTTCTTTCTATTAGGTGGTCACATTCAATGTTCTTTCCATTCTTTCTGTGGTATTCGCTGCTATCTTACTAAGTATTGCCATACCTTCTGGGCTAGTGTTCTGGCCTTATCTTCGTTACCCTGGAGATCAGGTATTACAGCAATTTCAAAATTATTCTTGTCGTGAATTTATATAGAATCACTACTTAAATGGGCAGGTTTTTAAAATCTCTTGCATAACGCACACTAAGACTAGAATTGCCCATTTCGTTGACTAGGATAGGCTGTTTGGTAGTTTAAAATAATAATTACAAAAGTATGTTGAATCTCTGACAGCTATGATGATAGGAATTGCTATTGAACGAGTTTAAATAAGGTAAATTCATATAAATAAAACACACTAGTTAGGTCTGGGACCAGGTATTGAGCCGATACGATCTCATTTAGTGTAGCTGGCTAATCGAATAAATTCTTTTATCCTTGAACTTTTAATATAACAACAATAAGTTCTGAGTGATCTTGCGTCCGAGGTAATAAGTAGTAATTACTAGCCCGCCACTAAACGAGAATAATTACTAGTCCATCTGTAAGACAGCATGCATGTAATTACTGGCCACCAATATGTATATATTCTGGTACAGAATAATAATAATATTAACAGTAATAAGAACGATCCCTCATAAATGAAAAATTATGTCAGGTGGGAGGCCGACCTCTTAATATCGTAGATTAAAGACGACGCGGCGTCCAGATATCCCTCGAAAACAGATGAATATGCGCAGGACAGGCATTTGTCGCCCGCCGGCCGGTGGGTAGTTGAATCGTTTCGTGGTTGAAGGTCTGTGCCGATCCAAGGCAGTTTGAGAATTCAGACCGTTTATCTGATCCTTTAATGTCAGGATCAGATAAACGATTGAGTGTAGCTGATTACAAACACCTTATATAAGATAGCCTATAAGATAACCAATAGGAAATGTTTACCAGTTTAACGCTCGACTCGTGAACACTGATTTTGCGATTATTCCTATTTCTTTTTTACGAGGCACTGTGCATATAAACAATATGATGAAATACAATGGAAACAATTCAGTGTAATTAGTGATATACAATAGAATATAATGAAGCAAAATGCAATACCATATAATACAATGGAATACAGTTCAATGCAGTGTAATGCAACACAACATGATCAGTTATAAAATTTTAGACGCGTTAAAGATATGAGAAAACGTCTGCAGAGTTGATCCGTTAATATGCTATAAAACTTGTAGATTAAAACAATGGTGGCAATGGAATCACTGATGGCTCTTCTAGCATTAGCAGAAGGCATCGTCGCCATTGTTTCTTCGTCCCTGTGCTGTTCTCTTGGTGCATGCTGCTGCAACTGTGGAGGTTCATGTTGCTGTCCAACAGATCCACCGTATCAACAGGTAATTATGCAGAGGACAGAAAGTCGACTTTCAAAGGCGCAGGTAAAATTTGTGTCAATAAGCCATTCTGTGCAAATTTATGCAAAGATGACATTTCTTTGTTGCAGCTTGAATCAGCTTCGACAAAAGATCACGTTGAAACTGCTGTCAATAAAATATAAACGCAGATAAGCACACTAAACAGATTACACTGGTCAACATAGAAATTGTTACTGACTGGAAAAGGCCCTAATGTGTAGCATCTTGGTGTGCTGAACACGAATATAACCATAAAATTTTTTATTGGCTCTCGTTTTGAAAATATTTCATATAGTTCATTTTTTATGTTTCACCATGTAAATTTATGCAGTAGGACTGCGACAATATCCTAAATAAGTCTAGAATGATGTAATATTCCACCTCATTGCATAATCCCATCATGGACACATCATGCACAGTTGATTACGTCATTTTCTGATGCAATGTAAAACTACAGCCAGTCGGCTGCTGACGTAAGATGACGTCAGCAGTGTACTATATAAAGCGAGTCGGAACGGTTGAGCATTTACAATATTAATAATATTTGTGCGAGACAGTTTAAGTTACTGTTTTATAAAACTATTATTACTTTATCCATTTAGATACAATACAGAACAGTAATGCCTCGGAAGTGCGTAAATACTGTGGACAACTTTTGTTACATTTGTGGGGAAGTGACATTTGCCAACCAGAAGAAAAGTATCACTTATCAAGTCAAGAAGGCATATCATGCTTACTTCGAATGCAAGGTTGGTGACCAAGACAAGCCATGGGCCCCGCATATATGCTGTGCTACATGTACAACACAGCTTTCACAGTGGTTGAATGGCAAAAGACCATCAATGCCGTTTGCAGTTCCCATGGTGTGGAGAGAGCAAAGCAACCACGTAGATGACTGTTACTTCTGCTTCTTGGTTCCTCCTTTTTTCGGTGGAATAACGAAGCAAAAGAAGTCGACAATAGTCTACCCAAACATTCCGTCAGCATTGAGACCAGTTCCACATGGTGATGGACTTCCTATTCCAGAACCTCCAGCAGAATATATTTTCCTTGATTCATCTGATGAGGACAAGGGTGAGCCGACATGTTCTTCTCCTGGTCCGTCAGCGTGCAGTGATCCCGATTTTCACTGTGGTGCATCATCAACCCCACACAGAATAACACAGGAAGAACTAAATGACCTTGTTCGTGATTTGGACTTATCCAAAAACAAGGCAGAATTGCTAGGATCAAGACTCCAACAATGGAATCTTCTAGAAGAAGATGTCACAATTACTTCATAGAGAAAGCGCCATCAGCAGTTGGGACCTTTCTTTATGAAGGAAGGTAATCTGGTATTCTGTTCCAATATTGACGACCTCATGAATGCCTTACAGATCACTCATGACCCACAAGAATGGAGACTCTTTGTAGACTCTTCAACACTGAGTCTTAAGGCTGTGCTTTTGCACAATGGAAACCGTCTTCCATCTATTCCATTAGCGCATGCTGTCCACATGAAAGAGACATACGATAACCTAAAACAGCTACTGCATTCCATTGACTATAACAGGTACAAATGGCACCTGTGTGGTGATTTGAAGGTAGTTGCCATTTTAATGGGACTGCAGCAAGGATATACAAAATATATGTGTTTCTTGTGTGAGTGGGATAGCCGAGCAAGAGAGTTGCACTACGTGCGGAAGGAATGGACTCCCAGACAAAACATGGCAGTTGGACAGAAGAATATCCAGCACCCAGCTCTGGTCGAGGCTCACAAAATCCTACTACCACCCCTTCACATCAAACTAGGTTTGGTGAAGAACTTCGTGAAAGCCATGGACCGCACTTCGCCAGCTTTCCGATACCTGCATGAAAAATTCCCTCGACTCAGCGAAGCAAAGATTAAAGAGGGAGTTTTTGTGGGTCCTCAGATTAGAGAACTCTTCAAAGATGACCGCTTCAACAACTTGCTGGAGGGTGATGCGAAACAAGCATGGAATGCTTTTCGTCTAGTGTCTACAGACTTTCTGGGGAATGTTAGGGCAGAAAACTACAAGGAATTAGTAGAAGACATGCTCAAGCAGTACCAGAAATTTCGCTGCAATATGTCTCTGAAGATGCATTTCCTTCATTCCCATCTGGATTTCTTCCCTGACAACTGTGGTATGGTTAGTGACGAACATGGCGAACGTTTTCATCAAGATAAACACAATAAACAGATTATAAGTTGTAAATCCAATTGAACAACATAAGTTTTTATAGGCGTTTTTGTTAAAAGGCGTTATATAAAGTGTCATAATGCGTACATACATAATTATATGGACACATACATGCATGCATGCAATATTGATTCTGCGCTGTATAATGGTCAACTGTTAGCAAAAATTTCTCTCGGGAATGAATGCAGAACAAGATACTCGGTAGCCACTTTATTTATGCAAGAATGAACTTATTTATTTATTGCACTTACTACGCGCGCAACATTCGTAAATGTGAGTCTGAAATGCGAGACAAGCGACGGACGTCATTTAGGACGATTGCTTGAATCCGCAATCGTTTGATTGCATGTCCAACACGCTACGGAATAGACCCACGTGTTGCACAATATAATTTCGCCACAATACATTCTCCCTTGCATATTTCATCGTTTGGGATTAAAAATAAGAGACCTAATAATAATAGCCATCTCAAAATGTTGTTTCCACTTTTAGTGCTCCTGAGGATTCATTTATAGCTCGTGTAAAAAGTAATAAATAATAACAGTATAACAATTACATCTATGCTGCGTCAAACTGAAATCACGTTCACGTATACATAACACATATAGGCTGAATCTTATAATTGACGACGACTGGGACAAATAATCACTTAAATTATATAATTACGTGAAATTCCACGAAATTCCACGCACGTTTGAATGTATTTTAAAAGAATCAACGCTTTATTTTATGCACAACTCAAACATTCATTGACGTTCTTGATATCCGTAGAAGTTTAACATTCTAGTTATTTTATGTTCAGTTCGTTAACACCGATCAGCCGCACTCAGCGCAACAACAGTTCATCATCAGAGAACAACAACAGGCAATTAGCACCGGTCAGCCGCCATTAGCACAACAACAGTTCGTCGTCATTAGCAAACCACAACAGGCAGTTAACACCGATCAGCTGCCCTTATCGCAACAACAGTTCGTCATTAGCGATCGACAACAGGCAGTGTTCAACCTCAATCAGCAACATCCAATGTTCTATCCAAATCAGCCAATGGCTGGCTTTAATTCTCAACAACCTGCTGTTCCGTGCTATCCACATCAACCGAACTCATTGCCGAATCCTCATCAACCAGCCTTCTCAGCATTTTCGCCAGGTTAAGAATTACAGTTATATAGTCTCTGACAATTTTAATGTAGATTGCTTATGAATATTCATAGCCTAACGATCAGCTGAAGTGTTATTAGTCCTACTGATCTTTTTAATAATTAACACCGGATTTCGGATTCTCTTGTACTTTCCTTGTATTCCATTCATCTCAATTCATTGAAACCAAAAATAAATATGCATCTTATCCGATAAGTTCTGGCTGACAGAAGCAACAGAAATCACAAACTATAAATGAAACCATGGAATTGACATTCAAATTAGACAAATTGCAACAAAAAATAAATAAAACACTGGTTATATTTATTTATATTGCTAGAAGCAACAAGCCAAGGACCACCCGCTGGTCAGTATACTGGGCTTACTACTACTCCGCTACCTGCCGAAACGAAAACGAAACCAAAAGCCGAAGAATCTTGCGCAAATCCATATTGTTTCGACAATGCTGACCTGTTTTCACATGTCTACGACTATGATTCGGAGTATCATTATTAGTAGCCTACCGTCGTGTTCTGAACTTCCCAATAACTTTCAAAAGTGTTGGCCTCCTGCATAGCCTTTTTCAATTTTTTTTGTCTTGCTTAGCCTAGCTTTCTGTATCAAATACATTCATGCTCTAACATAGAGTAGATGCAGCGATTTCTATGATAACCAAAAACTGACACTTTTGAAAATAATTTACATCAAATGTAAGTAGTTGAATGGTCATAAATTTTATGTACGAATTGTAAGCGGCGTGGATAATTATAAGCTCATTTTCATTACTTAACTTCCGAGATGGCAGACGAATGATTTCAAAGGTACGCCTTCCACAGCTTCGTGTCAGAGAAAGCACGGAATCTGGTCACCACTACGAATATTCTGGCTCTGCAACCATGAACGGAGCTACTGTCGCCACTCCCAATTGTGGTTCAGTGTTACAAACAAATGTTACTACAAACAAATAATGAAAATAATGGTGTTGTCAAATAATTGTTTGGTGTAAAGACACGAAGAGTACCACCACGGATGTGGTAATTATTTTAATAATATACTTACAATTTAGTTTTTCTACAACTTTTTGTACTTTTCCAAACTAGCTCGCATATGCCCTGCGCAAGAGAGGCTAATTATAATAATAAATTATATTAAAATATCTGCACGAACATGAGCGAGCTCAGTTGGCAACTTGTGGTCTAAATAAAGAAGTTCAACCACAGTTGTTTCATCTGTCCTAACAAACGGACAGCAATTGAGGTATAGCTGTTTAGTTCTGTTTGGTTAGGTCATCACGTTCAACGTTTTCTCCATCGTCTCTGCAGTTGCGGCTGCATTTCTGGCCATAATCTCTGACACTGATTGCGCAAGTGTCTACAGTAGAAATGAAGATAACTGTAACAACTACTATTCAAGGAATTGCACCTATGAAACGAACTACAAACGGAATCGCGTAGGCACATAATATTTATAATATTCTAAACCCCATTCATAAAATACTGCCATAATTCACCACGACATGTGTGAGGTTCTGAAAAGTGTAATATATAAATCATCATCATCATCATCATGATCCATGGGCCGAGAGCCCGTAGGTGTCCACTGCATGCATTGTCAATATATAAATAGTCGGATATATATGGCAAATGAACAGCTTTTGTGACTTGACCCAGTCAGCTATCGTTCGATCTCCTTCCCCTGTAGACTTGACAGTTTTAAACGTGTTGCCATACCAGCGTAATTAAATTCTAGCATGTTGTGCCATCACATGCATCGATCCGTCTTGCAACAATCTCTACCAAGCATACGTATCCGCAGAGGCTCAAAATATTCAAACTGAAACAGTCCAAAACACATGATAACAAAAGTCGCGCCTTTGTCGAGATATGAGCCAACTAACGACATTCTTTTAGTTTATTTCAGGAATCAATAGCAAAATTGGCTGGAAGCCAATAGGCAGTTGAATGCACTGGTGTCTGCAAATAAGAACATTCTCGTGGTAGCACTATTATTGGGGATGGAGAACAGCAGCTGCATTTAAAGAGCAATCTATCCATCACGAATTGTCTAGAAAACTAACAATCGCCTATATGCTCAAGATTCTTTTATTAATATAATTTGAAGGTAAATACAGATGTAGCAATGGGATCGCTATTGTCAATTCTGGGGCTGTTCGAAGGCATCATCGCCATTTGTTCTTCGGCTGTCTGCTGCACAATCGGTTCATGCTGTTGCGACTGTGGAGGTTCATGTTGCTGTCCACCATCTGAACAAACTCAGATGAGCATCATTAAAACAAATAGCATTATGACTACCTTTTAAGCGTCGCTTTTCATCAAAACCTCAATGGTTAAGGTTTAAATGTATTAAGTGAAATTATTTTAAAAAATTGCCTAACTTGATTGGAGCACGCAAAGCACATTGATTCCATTCCTTCATGATCATAAACTTAGACGCCTATCAATGCATGAAAAAGAGAGACATATAGTCTGACAATGTGAAAGAAAGTACTGTAGGGTAAGAACAACATCAGCAGCACTCATGTAAGGCATAAGATGTCGTTTAACACTAGAGACTACTAGAAACACTTCCAGCCAGTATCTCTCGCCATCTGGTGACGGTAGCTGTACTAAAAATGCCTTTGCAATAGGAATAGAATTGGTATTGCCAGGAGAAATACCTTGTTGTTCATAGTTCAAGATACAACCATGCCAGCCGTTCTTCCAACAACAGCCAATGGTCATTGTTAGCCAACAGACAACGACCACACCAAATCAGCAACAACCAGCGTTCACTATAAATTCACAGCGAGCGAATCCACATCTTCAAGTGGTTCATTACAATCAGTTAGAGACAAATGCTTCGGTTTTTCCTTAACTGTCGGCTTCAGAGGATTGTTGGGTTAAGCAAAACTTCTCAAAATGCAAAAATAATTATTTTGCTTGTATGTACAGGCATACTCGTTTTAATGCGACAGTATGCCTATATAATATGGGCAATTTTTTGTACTATTTTTAATGGGACAGTAGGCCTATCAACTATGGGCAATTTTTTTACTATTTTCAGTGCGACAGTAGGCCTATATGCTATGTTCAATAGGCGGTCGATTGATAGGACACATGAATTTTTCGATGTTGTTTAACAATTATCGTCACATTCAAAATTCTGTTCAAAATTGTTATAACACTTTCGCTTAAAGCTAAATATGGGTCACTTTTGATTAGTTGTCAAATTTCGCTTGTACTTTATAGCCTGGCTTGAAATTCCTGCTTATAACAGTATCCACTCAATTTAGGATATACTACTTTTTTGTTTTATTGTTTTGATGTTGTTGGATTTTAGCTGTTTATGAGAAATCTTAACTCAAGCTTGAAAATTAAGCAAGCCACCAATAATACATCAAAATTAAACAAGAAATGCCTTAAATTCAGTGGATCTAAATATTCTAGGTTTGTCGTGTTGACAGATGAACAGTTGCATATAAAGTTTTAATTGTAAAAATTGAGATTTCATCGACTATTGTTGGTGGTTCAATAAACTGCTTAATCAATCAATCAGTATTAATTTCATGAGGTCGCAAGTAAATGTCGGCCTAAAGTAAGTTATTTCTTAGATTAAATAAATGTTACTTACTACTAGGAATTTTAAATTACTCGAATAAATTAATATAAAACTCATTTCAATCGAGATGAAATTGATATAAGGAAATGCCTTTATATATAGGCCTATAGTATATATGCATATGAAATGAGAAGCCTCTAAACAATTATCCTAACGCCCATATAGAGCGTCATATAACAAATCGTAGCATATGTCCAAAGTAGAATGTTGTATATTCGCCTAGACTACGACAAAGGGGAGTCGAGGATTACTCTTTCAACAGGCAATACAATTTTTCATCAATTCGTTTGCCTTTTGCCCATTCCGAACATTCATACTTAGATTGGCATTTTTCTGCTGTAAAATGGGGAATATCGAAAGCAATGCACTAGGCGGCGTATGTGTGAAAGTGGGCATTGCTATATTATACTTTCAGCCTGAATTGTGCCATACAAACTGTGATAGATTCACGCAAAAATATTGATGCAGTATTGTTGTTGTTCGTGATATCGGTAAATAGACTATGGGAAGTAGAACTTAAGGCCTACTTTCTCTCGAACGCCAACTAAATGGAACTAACAGCCGAGGAGAAGCGGGTTATGAAGTACGAAACTCTGATTCATACGCAAGCAAGGTAATGGAATCGCTCACCTATTACACGCAGCATCAGTCCCCAGTGACCGAGGATTGATGGGTTCTTCAAGTATAGCACAAACACAACAGCTCCACGTCTTGTGCCTACAGGTTTGACTTTGAAAAGTTACAGAATGCATACTTGGGAAGCGCCCAGTCTGCTCCAGTCATATATTCCTTTATAAAATACGTGTATCTGGTTGATACATTTGATAAAGCCACACTGGAAAAGTGTGCTAGAAATTAGAACTCTATCGCCACAAATAGCTGGAGACATTTTCAGCTTATCTTAAGACGGGCCTTTTACGATCTATTCGATAGCCGTGCTTTAGTGCCTTTGTAAGATTCTTAAAACATCGCTACATCAATGGTTAGATGCAGACCTAATCAGTGTGTGGTATTCAGATGTCTTCCAATTTGTTCGTCTGCGAAGCTGCAAGATTTGCAGCTAGATTTAGGATAACCCACACCTAAATCAATTAGTCTGACGTTTCATCACAACTCAGAGGGGGACGTTTCATATTGGATAGACCGCTCTTCTTGTAACTCGAACAGTATGGGTTCGAGCCTCTTCGATAATGTTGCTGTGCAAGGACCTTGCGCAAGTTCTTAACTCACAATTGCTCGGAGCCATCGATTGATAATAAGTCAGAGATAATGGCGCCTAATAAATGTGAAAATGATAGTAACACGTCCTTGCAAAATTTGCCCGACCAGCAGAATGTTTCCTTTTTGCAACTGTACTTTAAAGACCTCCTCCCTGCACGTACTAATTATAAATGTGAGCAGTGTGTAATATGGGTCATCAGTGTCGTTTTTATGTTCGCAGTGTTGACAGAAGCCAAGGCAGTCTCTCCAAGTACAGACCAGGAAGTAGTAGTCTATATTAAACGCAGTATAGCATGAACGTACCCCAAGCGTTTCTTGCATGCCTGGACAATGGCATATTAAAAAGAAAAACTGGTCCGAAGCAGAATTAAGCGTAAAATAAATCGAGTTTTGACGTGTAAAGTAGCCTAGATCCAGCAGGAGACTTAATCAGTGAAGTGGAAGGTTTACAGGTAAGATAACAAACTGCTATCATTATCACTTGGGAAGCCCTCTGAATAACGATATAAAATTATGCGTTATTATATCGCTAATTTATCATCATTAATACTCTAGAACCTCAGTTAAGTTACTACCATACTTGTTCGCTGTTGTGATGTTTCGATGGTACTGTAGTCTTTTTGAGCCCTTACTGGCCAACTGGGGCCTGATAAAGCTACTACAAGGAAATTGTTTGAGATTATAACACTGGAAAAATTAATCACAGTTATTAATATCTTAAGCTATTCATTCACACAGCTACAAATATCACAAATCTAAATGCGAGATGAATGTCATATTAAACCTTCA
Organism: Norana najaformis; assembly: GCA_964023275.1. Classification (NCBI taxonomy): domain Eukaryota; kingdom Metazoa; phylum Annelida; class Clitellata; order Crassiclitellata; family Hormogastridae; genus Norana; species Norana najaformis. Next base: position 14,185,181 of record OZ029922.1, read on the forward strand.
GTTAAACATGCAACACAATTCCGCGGATCCCCGGGGGTGTGCGAAATTATGCGCGGTGCGTGAGGCGACGAAGCAGAGACAAGACGATGACGAAGTCGAGTGTACTGCGTTGACGGCGAAGGCTTTCTCGAGCGAGGACTTTGAGGACGGAGAGAGTTCCAATAGCGTCCCAAGACTTGGTCATTCAGGACGTCAGGGCTAAGCTAGACTTCAACACCAATCTGGCCTCTCTTCCAGACTCCTCAGAGCGTCGTTTCGGGTACTGAGCTTCGGCGTTGCATAGTGACTGAATTCTGAACCTCGTAGTCACACCGACTACGAACTCAACTCCGACTGCCCTGTTCGCTTAGCTGTAACTGTCCTCTAAAGTGCACTGGATTCCTTGAACTCGAGAAACTTACACTCATGTTTACTGGCCCGTCTTATATGTGCCTGGTCCTCCATAGCTCCCAATATCAAGAGTCATCCAAGGCCTGTTTGATCCTTTGAGGCCTTGTTCGATAAGAAGATCTTGCGAGAATCAATGATAATTTAAAACCATTCCGTCCAACGACATTCGGAGGGATGAGAAACACTCTACCATGTAGGGTTAAGGTTACAGAATTGATATGCGTATGTAATTGTGCACTCTATACATCAATAGAAATACAAGATGAACTAAACACTATATTCTAAATCAATCTATACGAGAGCAAATGATACACAATTCAATATATCTAACAACAATAGAATGCATAGCCAATATACCTATATATTAATGCCTATACAAGCGAAAGAAACTGAATGTACTACTGATGACGATGATAAGTTGTCTGCCCGAAGGCAGGTCCATTGGCTTTATGTCACCAGGGGATGAGAGGAGTGAGGTGGTTTCCCGTTGCCTTCCTCACAGACAATTGTGGGTGACCAAGTTGTCCAAGGTCGCTACGCAGTGGCTTGAAGCAGATTCGGAGCCGCGACCTTCCGGTTACGGAATCCGACCTTACCACTACACCACCACATACCATAGAATGGACTACAACAAATTGATAAATGGGTCAAATCTACAACAGTCGCCTGGGATAGAAAAAGGAAAGCTCAAAGGTTTTGGCCGTTACTCGCGAATTGGTTTTTAAATGATAAACAACAAAACCGAGTTTTATACTTAAAGTGGTTCTATATACGGTATCTGTTTACAACTTGCGAGTTACCAAGTCTCTTATTTGGTACATAATTAGTTAGTAGTCCGCGTATGCTTGGTGCCAGCGCGCAGCTCAGTGCTCAGTGCGGCATCCTTCTGGTCCATTTATCTCCTGATCGTCAACGTTCTTCCAATGGCAGCGTCCTGGGCTTCTACGTACCGCTTGTTGGTCATGTGCAACGGCTACGTGGGCACTCAGTCACGCTTTGTCATGGTGTCGGTGACCATTTTCGATACTTATGCCACGCTCGCAGCTTTCGGATGTTGGTGTGCCTGTGGGGAGCCCAGTAACAGCGATTGTCAGACAGTCTTACTCATAAAAGACACCAAAACAAACGCTCACAAAACGAGCGCATATAATCGTGCAGACGCAATAGAAGACTCGGGCATCCGGCGTTATCTCAGCTCCGTTCGTCTTCTTCACCAGCGGAATAAGCCATTCCAAATGGACTAGACTGGATTAGAATTCTATTCGAAGCCACCAATTTGGGCAATGATTCCGTATCTTTTGTCAGCTAGTTCAAGATTCTCACTCTCCTGCTCATATCCGGTTCCTTCAGTATCTCGAGTATTTGGCTGAATTCATATACATAAAAAACTTTCAAATACCTAAAATATCTAGGTCTTAATAGTTCACAAAACACTCCGTCTCAACCAACAAACCAAAGCGCAAAATAGGCTATCTTATACAAACATATGAAACTTCAGGGTTTCCTTAGCATTACTTAAATACCTCAAGTATAAACATTCAACAACAAAAACTATATAAAACTATCTGTAAGAATTCAAATATCTTTATGCAACACATCCAAATTGTTCATTGTTGCAGGTTGTCTAGGGTCAGAACTAAACATCAGCAATAGTTTTAAATATTATATTTGAAAGCTATTTACAAGCAAAATAGGACTCGCGTGCACACAGAAACGACAACAGGGGCCAAAAGCAACAGCATAAATCACGGGAAGAAGCGTTCGACAAAACCACAGCTTCACACAGGTACGCTTATGATGTCCAGGCTTTTGTTCGGGGACCTCCGTCTGTGCAGCTTGCTCTTGTTGGTAAGATTGATGCCCTGACTCACGGTATTCAACATTGTATGTCCTGCAATCGTCTTTGCCTTAATCCTGCTAAGACTCAGTTGCTTTGGTTTGGTTCTAAATATCGTCTTGCTCAGCGTGACTACTCTTGCTTATCCGAAGCTTCCTCTCTTTTATATTTTGGTCTGGTGTTCGTAAACTGGGTGTTATACTTGAGTGTCCCCTTACCTTTGCAAACCATGTCTCTAGTTTGACTCAGTCTTGTTACTACCAATTAAGGCGCTTAACAGTTGTTCGTCGTTCTGTTTCTTTCTCTATCTTTACTACTATGATTCATGCCATGATATGCTGTCGCAGTGATTACTGCAACTCTGTACTTGCTGGTTTTCCTAAGTATCTATCGACTGTCTTCCCTTCAATCAGTACTAAATTCTGCGTTAATATCAAGTCTTCCTCGTTTCTCTCATATCTCTGATTATATCATTCAGCAACTTCATTGGCACCCTATCCTATCTCGTATTCAGTTAAACTATTGTCACTTGTAATTAGAGCTCGCATCAGCAGGCTCCAAAATATCTTTGTGATCTTTTTCGGCCTCCACACACTAGTGCCTTATCCCGCCCTTTACGCTCTCTAGATCGTCTGGATCTATTTGTTCCTCGTGTTAAGTCCTCCCTTGCTCAGCAGAGGGCTTTTGCTGTTGTTGGCCCATCTCTATGGAATGAACTTTCGCTATCGCTTCGTGCAAGGGTCACTGTTGTTGATATAGCTCAGTCAGCTCGTTGTTTAAAGACGTTCTTATTTCCCCGTGGCTCTCATGCTGGAAGCGCCTCTGAGTAGTTTGTTCTGTAAGAAGCGCTACATAAATTATCAAATACAATACAATATAACCCTCGAAACCGTGTACACAACTAAGGCATAGACTCTTCAATAAAAGGCATACGCACAATCGCATGTAGGCACTATATTCTCTAAATTCAGACACCCAACAAACTACCTGCACTTACAAAGACGAATGTAAAGGAAAGCTAGGCGCTTTGCAGTTTCTCCAGCTTCATCGCTTCTCCTGTCCATCTAACCGAAAACATCATTTGAAATTCCCGAATTCTTATTCAGTTCGCTCAGTCACCCAGCGACTGACTTCAGACCTTCGATACAGTAGGCCTCCTCCTTCTTTTAAGTGCACAACAGCCAATCTTGCTTTCCAGCATGCACATAAGGCCCATCAGGTAAAGGTCCTTGGTATATAGGGCATTTGCTGACAGACCACTTCTCGTTATCTTCCACACCCTACGCCTTGCTTCATTCGATCATGATTTCATTACTGACGGCGTCCTGCGACTTATAGCCTTTATTTTATGAATCCAATGTGTGACTGTCTCCAACTTTGAAGAGTAGAATAGCCTAGTTACTGTAGCAGGTTTCTCCCGTTAAGTGGAAGAAGGATAACAGATAAGATATTTTAACAACCTTCTCCCATTTCTCACAAGTGGGGCCTTTCAAGTACCAATTTTACGCTATATCCTCGTCAAAGTACATAGCATTATTAGCAACGAGTATCACCTTGTTGTTTGCCTACGTCGTCTCACTGGAATGTTCAAATATTTGTGCATACCACCGACATTGTTAGTAAAGAGTCTCAACATAATGTTTGCCTATTCTTCTCATTGGAATGTTCAAATTTTACCGAGTCTCTGTTGATGGTCCTTCTTTTCTTTATCCTCCACTCTCTACTTCTTATTTCTTTCGCAACTTAACAGGACTCTTTTAATTGACTTATCCACCAGTCAGTCTCTCTTTCTTAATGGACTTTCTTGGTATCGACCTGATTACGGCTTGATTTTGATGAGCCATCAGTTGATGTCTTGTGCATTAGACACGGGCGCTTATTATTATTTATTATTATTTCTTAGTTTCTTAGTTATTATTGTTTCTTAGTTCAGCCGTATAAGTACCCGGCTGATTACACAGGCCTGCATATTAATGGTTTCCAATTTTTTTCTTCACCGTTTTAGGTGTTTTCATTGGTATTCAGTTAGCTGAATTCAAACATGCACGGGTTTTTCCTCTATCACGTACGGTTTTTTCCACAAGTGAAGACAAACATCCAGGAAGACCTAGCAGAGTGGAAAACGCTTATTTACAAAGAACTTAAAAATTGTTACAATGAACTCAGCTGGATTTTTCATTCATTCATTTGTAAATGTTTGTCACAGGTGCCGAGAAGTCAGCAATCTTTATAATATCTTTTCTTCTTCCCTTCAAAGCTCCTTTTAGAACTGTTTCTCTTGTACACTGCTTGCGGTTCTTCCCTATGCAACATCCATCAGTAGTCTGCTATCATGTTAACGTTCCACTGACCCTGATACCTCCGTTCCATTTCCTTTATGTCCTGGTGGAATCTCTCTCCTTGTTCTTCACTGACAGCACCTAGATTTTCTGGGAAATAGCTTAGATGGGAGTTCAAAAAGTGGAGCTTCAAGCTCATTGAGCAGCCCAAGGCTTTCAAGTTCTTCATCATGTTTCCTACGATGTTCTCGAAGTCACTGTCTCTATAGTTGCCAAGAAACTTCTTTACCACTTCTTTAAAGGATTGCCAAGCCGATCTCTCAATTTCTTTCATTTTGGTATCAAATATCTCGTCCCTCATGAGTTTTCGAATGTCAGGACCGACGAAAACCCCTTCTTTCAGCTTCGCTTTTGACAACCGTGGAAACTTGCTTGCAAGATACTTGAAAGTATCACCATCTTTTGGAAGGGCTTTCACAAACTGCTTCATGATGCCAAGTTTGATGTGAAGTGGAGGTAAGAGTACTTTTCTTGGCTCCACCAAAGATTCGAAGTGCACGTTCTTTTCTCCTACTTTTAGTGTCCTGCTTGGCCACACCTTCTCAGTCCAGTGCTTGGCTTTAGCACGGCTATCCCATTCGCAGAGGAAACAGGGGTACTTGGTGTAGCCGCCCTGTTGACCAAGGATCATAGAGATCACTTTAAGATCGCCACAGATGGTCCATTCGTATTTATTGTAGTTCAGTTTGGTCAGGATGAAGGCTAAATTGTCATACTTCTCTTTCAAATGAACGGAATGTCCAACCGGTATAGAGGCGTATTTGTTGCCATTGTGAAGAAGGACAGCTTTTAGACTTTTTTGTGATGAGTCAATGAAGAGTCTCCAATCGTGAGCCTCATGCTGAACTCTGAACATTTGCATCAGACCGGTAACATCGGAGCAGTAAACAAGTTCACCGTCTTGAGAAAAGTAAGGCACGTAGTCTTTCTCTCGTTTTCTAAACCAACTAAAAGAAGTTCCAGGAGTCAACAAGTTCTTCTCCTGGAGCCTAGAACCTAGCAACTGAGCGGAATCTTTCGAAAGAGCCAGATCTCGAATCAAGTCGTTCAATCGTGATTGTGAAAACAGTTCGGGCTCACTGCTGTCGTGTGGAAATTCCTCATCAGAATTGCCATCTGACTTACTCCCCGATGGCCCACTCACATCGCTTAGGCTTTCTGGAGGCAAAGGTATGGGAATGCCAGGTCCATGAGACACAGGGCGCAGTGCAGATTCCAGGTTCGGGTAGCAGATTTTGTCTTTGTTTTTTAAGCTGTATCCCTGTATGTTGCACGAGCAAAAGTAACAGTCATCGCTGTGGTTTCGGGGCTCCCTCCATATCATAGGTACTCCGAAACGAAAAGATTTCACCTTACCCTTAGACCACATGCGCAGTCCTTCCACGCAACTGGAACAAACTCGATGTGGGGCCCATGCCTTGTCCTGGTCTCCAAGCCTTACACCGAAGTATGCAAAATACACTTTCTCAACAAAGTCCGTGACCTTCCGCTCTTGCTTTTTCACTAACAGTTCGCCACAGATATAACAAAACCTGTCAGGAGAATTAACACATCCTCTTGAAGCCATGACAGTCATAAATGTATACACCAGACTTAACCCTTTCACGTCGTTAATGTAAAAACCGGACTTAACCCTTTCAGGCCGAGGTTCAATTTCGCATTTATGAAAACATAACAAGAATTCGGGTGTCTTCATTACTACATTATAATAAAATATATTTTTCATTATGTGCATGTATTTGTAATTGTGTTTTCAATGTAAAATAGCATTTCTGCGGAAAAATTGAACTTTCCAAAAAAAAATCCCAATTTGTGTCAAAACTGTATGTGTTAGAATTTTTACAATATTTTTCCAGAAATGACCGTGTAAAAATCTATAAGAAGCACCATTTACTTTGAAGAAAAAAATTTCATCGCAGACCTGTGTTATCATATCAGTGCTGTTACTTCTTCCTGTCTGTATGTTTTCTAAAATGGTCCTACTGCAAATTTGCACTTTAGGATCATGACTCCGCATGTAAAAAGTGCATGTCTCCAACTTTTGATGGGTTTTTCTATACACCATTGGCTTTGAAAGGTTCCTAAGGACATTGCTTGAAATATGTAATATACAATAGTTAGGCGCATACATCAAAGGTGGTTTACAGTTAGCAATTTGCAGTTTTACTTGAAATCTAGGTAAGAATGTAATAGTATTTGTAAATTAAGACTAGACAGTGGACTCTTGTCGACTTCAGTTCTGAATATCATTTGCGTATTCCTGAGAGCAAAGGAAACCCGTCTAAATAACTTTTGGATGATTTCCAGAAAATTTCAAACAAGTTTCACACATCAGCGGTTAATACTAGTAATGTTACTCTTGATTTCGTTTTATTTTCAGAGTGATGATGCAGCAGCAATTGAATCCAAATGCAGTACAGGTGGTTGTTCTGGCTCAACCCGACGTAGCAGACAAACAGAGCATATATAAAAATATGAATATTAGGCTAGCCAGACAACTAATTCGATTGGGAGTACTGCAGCTTTTAATCGGCATTCTCTGCATTATCTTTCAAGGCGTCAGCGTTGGGATATACGTAAATGATGGTTACATAAGCATAGATGTCATCGGACATGGCTTCTGGAATGGCCTAATGGTAAGTAACTAGTTTTTAAAATGTATAGCTCTATATTTATTGTGAGTACCTCTAAACTAACAACACTATCAGCAAAACACTTAACTTTTGGTTAGGTCACATATATCTGACCACTTTATTGCGAAAGAAATTTGTACTCAACAATAGGAAACAAGTGACTCTGCTGGAGAGAAAAGGGTTTGACTCCTATAGGCCGAAAGGCAACATCAGACGTGTTAAATGTCGGCCAGACCATAAGCTATCCTCCGGCGAAGTCAAGTTCCATTAATTATACTAACATCCACATCTACACTGGGAATAGAAAAAAACAAACCCTTAAATTACTGTAAAGTGAACTATCGAATTATTATAAAGTCAGTGAAACTAAAACTGACCATAATAGCAAATACTTTTTAAATTAGAAACAGTCCATGTAAAAATATTAAGTCACACGAGACATTTGTCGAAAATATTATTGCAAATGGTGTTTGGCAAAACGATTGCACGTTTTCTGCGACAAAATAAAATGCGTGGAGAAACCTTTCTTAACAAAATTTTTAACAAGGGGTGGACGTTTGGTGATTCGAATGCTAGTCTGCGAAGAGCTGATGCAACTGTTAAATATCATGAAAGCCATCTTTCATGAGGATCTCGAATGCTGTCCACACATTGTATTCATTATTAACGTATATAGTTGCAACTAAAGCATGGAATAGTGCATGCTTATGTTTGAAAATCATTCTGTTTCGACAGTTCTTAATCACTGGATCTTTTGGGATCTCAGGAGGACTAAAAAGAAGCAGGTGCCAGGTAGATATATTCTTATGTTATGCCTAAATATTTTCTTTGTTTCATCTGGATGAACTCTAACCTGGAGTTTTACCACAACCATGTCACAGATGTGGGGTGGGAGACCATGCAGAATGTCGTTTATACATATCAAGTGGAGGTGCCCACTCGTGCATAAAGTTAATCCGCGAAGAAATATGGGCGGGAAGGGTGTTAGAGGAGCTGCTGCTGCATACAATCATCTGCTTTTAGAGAGAGAGATGCAGTATAGGATATAACAAAACACTATGACTTGGATGAGTATATCAAGCAACTATCAACGGAATGATAATAAGAATCATCGACTCTCCTGGCGATTGTGCGCAACATCCTGGATGAAGCGATCTTGGAGAGGGTTCAAGGGTTCAAGGCGCCTGCTTAAGCGGCGGGTGCCGAGACCAGCCGCTCCAGCAGGCACAGGCTGGAAAAGTCGAAGAGGATTCTAGCAGAGTTCAACCCTCTGCACAAAAGAGAGCCATCGGCCGCCGCATAAGACCTAGAATCGCCTCAAGCTTGCGATACTCATTTTCTAAGTAGTTAAACTGAAAAACAGATGCAACACAATTATTATAATAAAATGTAGAGTCAGTGTGACTAGGAGGAAATGATTTAATGCGCTCCTATTAACTCTTGTGCACAACGAAGCTAAACAAACCAAGCTGTCCATTTAAGCTTAGTAAAGGGAAAGGTTAAAGCTGAAGCAGGTGGACATTGTGCCAGTGAAAATAGGTTTATATTTAATGGATGTGGATAGATTAATAATCAGGTACTTTACATATAATTACTATTTCCATACGTGCATGGATTCTTGCAGAATTCAAAGGCTGGCTAGCCTTCTTTCGATAGATAGTTGATTGAGGTAATTCGGACAGGTTTCTCGTTCACGGATGACGTCCTGTTAATGTAAACTTCACCACTTATTGTCCATATCCTACAATTCGTTTACCACGAGCAGCTGAAGTCCATATGAAAAAAATATGAGCATTGTTCTTAATAAATTGCTCAATGATGAAGACTGACGATCAAAAACCATCAGTAGATCCATCAGACGATTGGAGATCTCTGCGAGATCAATACATTTCGTCAGGAATTCGTTAATAGAACGAATCTTCTCATTCTTTCCTCTTCGGAGTCGATGAGTTACGGAAATGTCGTCTGGTAAAACTGATCCCAGCCTTTAGTTGCAAAGGTCAACAATGAGGTTGCGTGTGGTGAGAGATGTCTGTTTCGACGATTTGTCGTCATCGAGCTCCTGACCCGAGATCTTTATCGCAGCGAATATTTCTCAAAACCCTTGAACTGGCCTTTGAATAATTCTTCAGTAAGTCGAAACGTGTAATTAGCTTATCGTTCTCATGTGACAGCTGAGCGATTTTCTCTTTGCGCGTCTTTAATCGGACATCAACTAGCTCACGCATAGTTTCTTTCAAGGCTTCTTTGAATTTTTCCAAGTGTGTTTGGAATGACAGCATCAACAATAGCCGCCTGTGAAATCTGTAAGAGCGGGGTAACGGAGTCAATTACTCTATTTATTACTCTAGCACAATGAATTCAGATAGGCAGCCTTCAAAACATATGCCTATGTAGTTTGTAAAACTCTATGTGTTAACTAAGGCATGATATACTATCTCAAGCAAACTTTGTATTTTCTAAGAATGTTCATAGCATGACCTAATTGCATCAATTATAAACACCGAATGCAGTATATGCCAACGTTTTTATATAAACTAGTGAATCTATTTTAGGATTAGGCCTATTTTGTGGTCATAACTTAGTTAATGTGTTTTATAAATATCCGTTGGCTGTAATTACTTTAATTAATCTGTTTTAAAAATATCCGGTTTCAAGCATTTCTAATGAATGTTGTTTTTGTGTCTCAACAGATCATTACATTCAATGTCCTTTCAATCCTTTCCACAGTGTTTGCCTTGTGTCTGATAGCCCTTGCTGTACCTGCTGCTATCCTCAATTCACTTGAAGTGCCCTACCACTGTCGTTATGCGGCGTCCAGAAACGATTGCATGTCAAAGGTAAAACAGTTTAAATTGATTAATATGGAAATGAATTATAATGAAAATATAAATGTTTTCTCGAAGTTTTAAGCGCATTCTGGCCGTTTTTATTTCAAGATTACCAACAATCTTACAATAACAGATAAACAGTTATTAGAGTCTTTTAATCTGTAGTCTGTACTCACATAATATGCATCATTTTCAGCTTATCTTAAGACGCACCTTGTTAGATTTGTTAGATAACCGTGCCTCAGTATATCTTTGTGAGGTTTCTAAAAAGCGCTATGCGATGTTCAGTTGCATGCATGTATACGTGCACAAATACATACAAATTTACTTACATACATCATGGAAAATATATTGCTCAAGTGTGAAGTGCATTCGTTTATTTTTCATTTATATAACATTAAAACAGCTTATTAATAAAAATAATTTGGTGGTATCTATAAAACTTTTATCTACATTTGCAAAATAATTCATTAAGTCGATTCGTATTGGCTAACCACGAATACATATGAGATTCTGCACGTATTGTAGCGTGAGCTGAGAATAGCAATGCAGGCGATCATGGCTTTTCTGGGACTGATAGAAGGTTGTATCGCTTTTTGGTCTTCAGTTGTTTGCTGTACTATTGGAGCATGCTGTTACCGCTGTCGCGGTTCATGTTGCTGTCCAAAATCTCCTACACAGAATCAAGTCAGTACCTTTACCCAATAATAGTAATTAGACCTATAGCAGAGTGCGATGTTACAAGCGAATTATCCAGTAGGAGCTTTAGCATTGATTAAAACTCACCATGCCTTTAAAGCGTAAAATTGATTCTTGATATAGGCCTAATTACAGACAGTTTAAACACATGATGTTCTAAATCAACATTGAGCTTAGACTCTACACAATTGCACGTTAACAATTCTAAATAATTTTGAGCTCTTAACTACCGTAGCATATTTTTTCAACAGTTACTTCAAGCGATGCTTATCGTTAATAAATTTATTAATATGACAGTAACAATGGGTTGCTGATTATGCGTATAATCATTCGGTGCCGTAAGGACAACTTCTGGTTGAAGCCTTTTTTATTAGGTGGCTTTTCAGTGTTCCATCTTCAATGTCAGATGAAGTCATAGCTTCTATTCCAAAGTTGACATATTGTCGGAAATTTTAAAAAACACTTTTTCCCCAAAGTGTTCCTATAACACAATGAAGAATATAATTTTAAATTGGGCTCTGATTTCAAATTCTGATATCTTTATAATCAGTTCCTGATGATAGGCCAGCCTTCAGCAGGACAACAAATCATGATCGCCACTCAACAACAGTCAGCTTCCAATCAGCAACCTCAAATTTTTATTCCTAACCAACAGCCTGTATTTTTACCCAGTCCGCAACAGCCGATCACTGGTCTTGACCCGCGACTACAAATGGCTCAATGTTTTCCACAACAACCAATTCCTCCACCGCACAGTCAAGAATCGAGCGACTATACGTCTTTATCTCCAGGTTAATATGTGTCTCACACGTTCGTATCTATTGAATGTATTTTGTTTCAGGTTTACCGATATAAACTACTCATCTGTTTCATTCCTAAATTTTCTTTAAAATAGAACTTTAAATTGATGGACTCTGGATATGAGTCGATCAATTTGAACTCCTGGCACATTAATACATAGTCGAAAATCAAGTTATTCTACTTCTTTATGTAAACTTAATTTGCATTGTATTGAAAGTTAGATTATAGATTAACATAACCTACTAATCCTTAAGCCATGACCCACTGCTCTGATGCAGTCAGATTTTCCGGTTACGTGCAATCATGACAATAAATGAAATGTACCGATGGACAGGAGTCTCATGGCGTTTTTACGGCGAACTATTGACATGTTGGAAAATATCAGTATTTGTTCTTTAGGTATGGAAGATCAAGGTTCTTATACTAAATTGTTTACTGGAACGACAAACATTCTCATGGCTCCAGCACAACGTGAGCCGTATAATGAATTCCCTGATTATGAAGAACTTGTGAATGAAGAGAATAATTGACGACCCAGTTACGATGACAACTGACGCATTTTGTGCACGCAGACTAGTGCATCTGCTGTCTTGAATTGTATTTGGTATAATTAATACATCATCAAGTATGCAAACAAGCACAGGAACCTGATTTGGCAAAGTTTTGTCATAAGACTTAGTGAAATTACCTCTATGCATAGGCTAAAATTAGTAAACATTTTACACTGTGAACTTAACGGATGAATTGTTGAATGCGGCTTTGGAGCGGTTAGATATGTTTTGCAAGGGTGAAGACTTTTAGCTGCGGGTGAATCCTACTACCTGAAAATCGTCTTTCAGGTTCTGAATGTAGATGCCAGTTTTGTTGCTGTATTATGGCTTTTAGTAGCGAACTATTTTTCAAGTACAACTGTTAGGGCATAAAATCGTTTCTATCAATTTCAATGTAATCGTAATCTCGAGATTTCTACAGCGCCCAACGAAAGCTAAGTTACGGAAACCAGCTTATTCACAAGCGCTCAGACAAAACAAAATCGATAGGCAAAAGGGTTCAGATCCAGGTCAAGATCCAGGAATCAAGCAGGCAGACAGTCTTATTAGTAGTTTTCAGCTTAGATCTCAGTTGTTCGATGTTGCCTTGATTTTCGTAAATACATCCTTCAGAATGCTAAATTGTGAATTGATTTGCATAATTGGTTCTGTTACTTTCTTTTATTTTATTGTAAGACCTATATGAGTCGCATCGCATTGAAGACTGGTTCCTAAATGTCCCATTTAATGTTCTCAACTCAGACACACAAATATCCTAATCTGCTGCTTCAATTAAATTGGCATATAAAGCATCGTTTGTTTTAACTAGTGGCTATCCTTTAAAGGACTGTTTTAAATTTTAATTTGATATTCGAGAAAATTTTGCGGGTTTTAGTAGAAAATTATATTTTAAAAAGTTATGACATCGTTCCTAACTTGGTTTTAGTTTTGACAGGTCTATAAACTTACTTCTATCGTTTTAGCTAACCCATACAATGTCGGTTTATCACCATTTTTGCGTGTTTGTTTAAATTTCCTTAAGAATCATAATGTCGGTTTATTTGCTTATACTTAAGTTATATTTCTGCCTGTTTAGTTTTCTGTGTGCTGAAAATCCAAGTTAAATAAAACTTAAACTCATAATATTGCTGGTAATTAATCCTTAGAAATCCATCTTCGTGCTTTGGCTTGAAATTGCTGGAGCTTCCTTGTTGTCTATATAGCCTATGCAACATATATATCAAGCTGTCTGCCTGTTTAGTTTTCTGTGTGCTGAAAATCCAAGTTAAATAAAAGTTAAACTCGTAATATTGCTGGTAATTAATCCTTAGAAATCCATCTTCGTGCTTTGGCTTGAAATTGCTGGAGCTTCCTTGTTGTCTATATAGCCTATGCAACATATATATCAAGCTGTCATAGCACTAATTTTTAAACTCGTATTTTTATTGAAGCATACATTTTAGTTTGATTGCTGTATTGGGAAGCACTGTTTGCATCATTCGAATTTCAGAACTTTGCACGGATCAACTACTTTGTCGTCACGCCAATTTGAAATGCGACAACGGTGGAAATTTTTCCAGTTGGAATTAAATTCCGTTAAGGAGTATGTCCACATTAATCTCCAATATACGCTTAGTACATATTTTCTAGTCTAATATTTTCAGTCAATCAGTTCAGTCAATGAATCCATGCCTAAGCTAGACAAATGTTCAAAATGGAACTTTGGATATTCGCCTACACTATACGTCAAAGACCAACCGGGATTACTCTTCCGACTAGGAATCTAATTTTCTATGAATTCCCTTGCCTGTGTCACAGTCTCAACATTCATCCTTAAATTGGTGTCTATTTGCTGTCTAATGCGAAAGATCCATTGCATTGTAATGCTAGGTGGCGCATGTATGAATGTGGCAACTGCTATTCCCACCTCGCGTTTGGTAAATACACAGTGATAGAGTCATACGAAGAGAAGTAGGCCATACAGTATTGGTGTTCGTGACAGCGAGTGACACATAATCGGAAGTAGAACTATAGGTCAACTTTATTCCAGCGTAACCTTTAAAATAACTAAGAAACCGGTGAAAAGCAAATTGTGTGTTACATAATTTTTGAATCAAACGCAAGTATAGTAATGGAATCGTTCAGTTATTAAACGTTGCATCAGTCCTCAGAGTTCAAGGATTGACGAACCCTAGAACTACAGCTCAAACACAAGAGCTATTCATCTCCTATGCTGACTTATTGCCTTCATGTTTTACTTTGCATAATTATAGATTGCATGTCAATGGGAAACGCAGCACATTTTTGATCTAATCTAGAGTGGATCATATATGACTGCAGCATCAGCATCCAAAGGTCGGACAACTCACTGATCCCCAACTGGAATGCAGTTGAGGTGCTAGTGAGGAGGCCCTTAACAAAGCCTACCATATACCGCTAAGCGATCAATTGGCCTGGCTCCTTTAAACACACACGTAACTATGCATATATGTATAATACATACGCATATGCATAAAACATGCATTCAGATATGCATACATTATCTCCATATACACATGCTTGCTTGTTAACTCACTCACTCAATTGCTCATTCATTCGTTCCTCACTCGTTCACCAGCCTGCTCACTCACTTTGTTGCTTACTCACTCGTTCACTCACTTGCTTATTTCGGCCTAGTTGAAAGTAGCTTCCTATAATAAAAGGCTTCTCGCAGATAATTTCAAAACTTACACATATATGAATAATAATCTACAATCAGTCCATACCTGATCACAGTTAGTTTAGGTAAGAGATTCAGATCTATAATATTATAAATTGACCGGCTGTGAAATTGTAGATTTGCAGCTGCCTTTGAAGCGATCTAAACCTAGAGCATTGTCTGACCTTCCATTGGAACTCACCATTACATGGTGCATCGTCAAAAGCGCCCCGACAAAAGTATATCTGTAATAAGAAAATCACAACAGCTTACTGAATTACTAACTCGAATCCACATTGTCATAATACATGTATTAGTACACGCAATATAACACCTGTTGTGTATCTTTCAAAAGCGCTGCACACATGTCTATCTAAATTATCTAAACGAACACAAAGTACGTTTTAAGGTTGTTTGAAAATGTACGCTGAACAGAGTCAAATGCTTTACTTAGGTCGAGTTGTGCAACGTGTACATGCAGCGGTCTACATCTGGGTTGACAGGCCGAATTATTGGGACGGTAGCCTACATTTCACGTTTGCCCGCTAGGCTTGAGAATTTTAATCATCACCGTCTTTATTCGTCTGTTTCTTTCAGCGTAAAATTTTAAAAATTCAACAACTATCGAGAGACAAGTATGTAAGTAAGTAAATAATGGATTTGTTAGCACGCCATATACCCATCAGTAAAGCAAGGAATCGGAGGCTTTGGTGGGTCATAGTGGTCAGAAAGGCGATATAAATATGTTTTAAGCCGCTATACGAATGAGCAGAGCAGTTGCTACTATAAAGTTGATATTGAAGCATTTGCTAAAATGAATTTATACTTTAGATAAATGTTTGAAAATGCTATTTGTAGGTTCTACTTAAGTGCTTGCGTTGTTGCAATTAATCGACATGCAAAGCGGACACACGAATATGAGGAAAGGATTAGTAAGGCGATTCATCGGATTAGGAGTTGCACAGCTACTGATCAGTATTCTGTGCATGACCTTTCAGTTGGAATTGGTCTAATTACAAGTTTCATATTCGCGCTCGCGGTTTTTGTGTCTATGAGAATTAGGTACCTGTTCTTACACAAATGTCTTTGAACTTAGTGGAAGACGGGAATCAATGCTACTCACCTGACCTTTCTAGACTTTGAGCTCACAACTAGGCGGACCCAACAAGAACTTGGCTGTTACGGATTTTGATTTAACTCAGAACCAACGAAAAAGCTCGTCGCTATGACGCAGCTGTAGTGTAGCACTGAGAAGTTTCGATGATTTACATTTACCTGTACATTTACAATGCTACACGATGTAATGCAGGTTATATCATGTAACTAAACATTTCCTGCCGCCCATGTAACATAAGAACTGAAAATCATTTAGAAGAGAAATTGTAAATGACTAGAATAAACTGATTTTACCGACAGTTCACCATAGGCATAAAATATGCATTTAACATACCTTTATGCTTAAAGTAATGGCCGTTGCAGTTGTTATAATGTGGCCCAGACGTTCACACATTCGCTGTGCAAATGACAGCTTAACATAACATTTTGATGCCAACAAGGATGGATTTTCCCACTGCAGTACCAATATTTCACTGTGTTTAGTAACGCCTGCATAACTGTGAGTCTTTCACACACCTATGTTCTCTTTCATCAAAACCAGAACTGAACCTGATTCAAATATTCCCTGAACGGTTTAGGTGTTAGGTGCAAAGTATTACATTGCATTACGGTAGCAATTTCTTTGTCTTTCTAAACAGTTCATAATAACAGGATCAGGAAGGTGCAAGAACAGATGTCAGGTAAAGTTTGTGCCAGCTAGTAACAATCTTTTTTGCTAATTGAAACCTACACATGCGTTAAAGTCCTGCACATGTAACTTTTAAATATAATACTATTAAAACCTTAAAACCAAAGAACCAACTGGCGTTAAATTTGGTTAGCGAGTTTACTGGTTCTTAAAGCCAAAGTTTACCTAAACTTAACTTATCGCACGTGACCCTACTTGACCTTACCTTACATTACATTCTATCGACATAATTATAACCTTAGACGCATACATGATCTGGTTAGTGCATATGATGGTGAACTCTAGCGAATAATTTGAGAACAAAGTTTGTTTTTAGAAAAGACGGTATTCCGAGAAAAATGTCTCAACATTTTTACAGTTTTTGGCAAATGCTTCAGAGCTAACAGAGAGCCGTAGGGAATTTCCCAAGAGAGACAATTTTCCAAACTAACGTGCATATACTCTACGCAAGAGAGGCTAATTATAATTATACATTAAAATATCTGCA
Source organism: Norana najaformis (assembly GCA_964023275.1). Lineage (NCBI taxonomy): Eukaryota > Metazoa > Annelida > Clitellata > Crassiclitellata > Hormogastridae > Norana > Norana najaformis. The sequence continues at coordinate 14,202,230 of OZ029922.1, forward strand.
CGAACATAAGCGAGCTCAGATGGCAACTTGTGATCTAAATAAGGTAGTTTGAATACAGATGTTTCATATATGACCTAACAAACGGACAACAATTGAGGTATAGCTGTTTAGTTCTGTTTGATTAGGTCATCACGTTCAACGTTCTCTCCATCATCTCTGCAGTTGCGGCTGCATTTCTGGCCATAATCTCTGTCATTGGCTGCGCAACTGTCTACAGTAGAAATGAAGATAACTGTAGCAACTACTATTCAAGGAATTGCACCTATAAAACGAACTACGATCAGAATCGTGTATGTGCATAATATTTCTAATATTCTAAACCCCATTAATAAAGTACTGCCATAATTCACCACAACATGTGTGAGGTTCTGAAAGGCGCTATATAAATAGTCGTATATATATATATGGCAAATGAACAGCTTTTGTGACTTGACCCTATCAACTATCGTTCGATTTCCTTCTCCTGTAGACTTGACAGTATTAAACGTGTTGCCATACCAGCGTATTTCAACTCTAGCATGTTGTGCCATCACATGCATCGATCCGTCTTGCAACAATCTCTACCAAACAGACATACCACAGAGGCTTAAAATATGCGAACTGAAACAGTCTAGAACACAGTTTCAACGAAAGTCGTGCCTTTGTCGAGATATGAGCCAACTAACGACATTCTTTTAGTTTATTTCAGGAATCGCTAGCATATATAAGTGGCTGGAAGCCAATAGGCAGTTGAATGCATTGCTGTCTGCGAATTAGAACATTCTCGCTAGCATTATTATTTGGGATGGAGAACAACAGTTGCATTTAAAGCCTCCATGGTTCAGGTTTAAGTGCATCAAATGAAATAATTTAAAAATTGCCTAACTTGATTGGAGCACGTAAAGCACATGCGATTCCATTTCTTAATGATCATAAACTTAAACGCCTATCAGTGGATGAAAAAGAGAGGTATATAGTCTGACAATGTGAATAAAATTACTGTAGGGTAAGAACAACATCAGCAGCACTCATGTAAGCCATAAGATGCCGTTTAACGCTGCTACAGACTATACTAGAACCACTGCCAGCATCTCTCGCCATCTGGTGACGGTAGCTGTAGAGATTGCTGTAGTGCCCCCGACCCCAGGGATGGAGGGCGAGGGCCTACAGCAATCTCTGAACTGGTGATCTTCAAGTGGTTTATTGCAATCAATTAGAGCCAAATGCTTCGGTTTTTCCTTTACTGTCGACTTCAGAGGATTGTTGGGTTAAGCAAAACTTCTCAAAATGCAAAATTAATTATTCTGCTTGTATGTACAGGTATAATCGTTTTAATGCGAGAGTATGCCTATATACTATGGGCAATTTTTGTACTATTTTTAATGGGACAGTATGCCTATATACTATGCGCAATGGGCGATCGATTGATAGAACACAAGAATCCTTTCGATGTAATTAAACAAAAATCATCACATTCAAAATTCTGTTCAAAATTGTTATAAATACTTTCGCTTAAATCTAAATATGGATCACTTTTGATCAGTTGTAAAGTTTCGCCTGTATTTTTTAGCCTCGCTTGAAATTCCTGCTTATGATAGTATTAGGATATAATACTTTTTGTTCTTTTGTTTTTGTTGTTGCATTTTAGTTGTTTATGAGAAAACTTAATCAGGCTTGAAAATTAAGCAAGCCACCAGTATTACATCAAAACGAAACATGGACTGCCTCGAATTTAGCGGGTCTAAATATTGTATACGTTTGTCCTATTGACAGATGGACGGTTGCATTTAAAGATTCAATTGTAAATTGCAAAAGTCTGTAATCTACTCTTGTTGATGATTCTATAAACAGCTTAATTAATCAATGCAGTATTAATTCCATGAAGACATAAGTAAATGTCAACCTAAAGTTATTTCATAGATTAAATTAATGTTACTCGCTACTTAGAAACTTTAAATTACTCAGATAAATAAAGATAAAACTCATTTCTACCGACATGAAATTGATCTAAGGAAATGCCTTTATATATGTATATAGATAGTATACGACATATGGAATGAGAAGCGGCTTAACAAATATCCCAACGCCCATATATAGCGTCATGTAACAAATCGTAGCTGAGGAATATATTTATAAAAAGGAATGTTGTGTAATCGTCTAGACTACGGGAGAGGGCAATCGAGGATTACTCTTTCAACATGCAGTACAATTTTTACCAAATCGTTTGCTTCTTGCCCATTCCGAACATTGATACTTAGATTGGCATTTCATTGCTGTCAAATAGAGAATATCGAAAGCAATGCACTAGGTGGCGTATGTGTGAAAGTTGGCACTGCTTTTTTCAGCCTGAATTGTGGCATATAAGCTGTGATAGATTCACGCAAAAATATTGATGCAGTATTATTGCTGTTCGTGATATCGGTAAATAGATTATTGGAAGTAGAATTAAAGGTCTACTTTCACTCCTGCGTCAACTAAAAGAAAACTACAAAGACGATGAGAAACAGATTATAAATTACGAAACTCTGAATCATCCACCAGCAATGAATGGAATAGCTAAGCTATATACGCAGCATCAGTCCCCAGAGACCGAGGATTGATGGGTTCTTCAAGTATAGCACAAACACAACAGCTCCACGTCTTGTGCCTACAGGTTTGACTTTGAATAGTTTCAGATTGCATAGCATGAGCTAGCGCCCAGTCTCCGCTAGTTATGTATTCCTTATATAAAATACATGTATCAGGATGATATATTTGAGAAAGCCACACTGGAAAAGCTTGCTAGAAATTAGAACTCTTTCGCCACAAATAGCTTAAGAGACATTTTCAGCTTATCTTAAGATGGGCCTTTTAAGATCTAGTTGATAGACGTGTTTCAGCGCCTTTGTGAGTTTCCTAAAACCCTCTATATAAGCGTTCAGTACATACCTAATCATGGTGTGAGATTTAGATCTATTCCAATTTGTTCGTCTGCGAAGCTCCTGAGATTTGCAGCTAGATTTACGGTAACTTAAACCTAAATCATTTAATCTGACCTCTCATCACAACTCAGGGGGGGGGGCACAGTAGCATATTGGATAGAGCGCTCTTCTTGTAACGCGGAGGGTACGGCTTCGAGCCTCTTCCGATACTGTTACTGTGTAAGGACATTGAGCAAGTTCTTAGCTCACAATTGCTCATCGCCATCGATTGCTACTAAGTCATTAGATATTGGCGCGTAATAAATGCCAAAAAATAATAACACCCATGCAAGATTTGCCCGACCAGCAGAATGTTTACTTTTTGCAACTGTACTTTAAAGACTTCCTCCTTGCACGTACTAACTGTAAATGTGAGCGCTGTGTAATATCCGTGTGAGGATGGGTTATCGATGCCATTTTTATGTTGGCACTGTTGAGAGAAGCCAAGGCAGTCTCTCCAACTACAGACCAGGAAGTAGTAGTCGATATTAAACCAGTATAGCATGAACGTAGCCCAAGCCTTTCTTGCATGCCTGGACAATGGTATATTAAAAAGAAAAACTGTTCCGAAGCAGAATTAAGCGTAAAATAAATCGAGTTTTGACGTGTAAAGTAGCCTAGACCCAGCAGGAGACTTAATCAGTGAATTGGAAGGTTTACAGGTAAGATAACAAACTGCTATCATTATCACTTGGGAAGCCCTCTGAATAACGATATAAAATTATGCGTTATTATATCGCTAATTTATCAACATTAATACTCTAGAACCTCAGTTAAGTTACTATCATACTTGTTCGCTGTTGTGATGTTTCCCTGGTACTGTAGTCTTTTTGAGCCCTTACTGGCCAACTGGGGCCTGATAGAGCTACTACAAGGAAATTGTTTGAGCTTATAACACTGGAGAAATTAATCACAGTTATTAATATCTTAAGCTATTCATTCACACAGCTACAAATATCACAAATCTTAATGTGAGATAAATCTTCAGTTAAACGTACAACACAATTCCGCAGATCCCCTGGTGTGTGTGAAATTATACGCGGTGCGTGAGGCGACGAAGCATAGACAAGACAATGACGAAGTCGACTGTACTCCGTTGACGGCGAAGGCTTTCTCGAACGAGGACTTTGAGAACGGAGAGAGTTCCGACAGCGTTCCAAGACCTGGTCATACAGAATCTCAGGACTAAGCTATACTTCAGCATCAATCTGGCCTCTCTTCCAGACTCCTCAGAGCGTCGTTTCGCGTAACTGACCTTCGGGTTTGCATGCATGGTGCCTGAATTTATTTATTTAGCGCTTCTTAGATAGGAGCATCTGAATTTATTTTGTAAAAGAAGAGAGTAAATAAAATTTTGTTACTTCCAGCAACAGCAACAAGAAATGGATTCCTATCCGTTGTCTGAGATAAGCAAATCGATAGATCGGTCAGACCTCTCACCCAAGTAAAATTCCGTTTGACAGAAAATCTCCACTTTTCTCCAGCTGTTTGGCGCGCGCGCCAAACTTAGGCGGTATCCACGACTAGCGGCAATCGCTGCCGGCCATGCCTAGCACACATAGCAGCCGACTAAAGCGTAGCAGCAGACAGCCGTCATCAGTCAATCACTACCGCCAGTGATGCCTTACTAGGTGTAGGTTTTACCTGGCGCTATAGCAATCTCCGTTACAGTATTGCAACAGCCAAGCCAAACATAGATCGCCGCATTACGTAATATCTAAATTAAACATCATGCATCACCCAAGGAAAAACTTATTTACCGCTCGCAGAAATAAACCCTAGTTTGTTACAATAGCAGAAACATTTTAAATTGGAAACGTTCCATGTAAAAAAATTAAGTCACACGGGCATTTGTAGAAAATATCCTTGCAAATGGCATTTAGCGACGATGACAAAACGATTATATTTTTTCTGCGACAAAATAAAATGTGTGCAGCACTACTTTTCTTTGCTAATTTCTTAGCAAGAGATGGGCGTTTGGCGGTACTCTGCGAAGAGCTGATGCAAGTGTAAAAAGTCATGAAAAACATCTTGCATGAGGCACTCGAATGCAGTCCATATTTTGTATTCACTATAAACGTATATAGTTGCAATTAAAGCATGGAAATAGTGCATGCTTATATTTGAACATCTTTCTGTTTCGACAGTTCTTAATCACTGGCTCTTTTGGGATCTCAGGAGGAATAAAAAGAAGCAGGTGCCAGGTAGATATATTCCTATGTTATGCCTAAATATTTTCTTTGTTTCATCTGGATGAACTCTAACCTAGAGTTTTACAACAACCATGTCGCAGATGTGGAGTGGGAGTCCATTCTAAAGGTCAACGTGCGTGATGAGAGATGTTTGCTTCGACGATTTGCCGTCATTGGGTTTCCGGACCCGAGACCTTTACCGTAGCGGATATTTCTCAAAACCCGTGAATTGGCCTTTGAATGATTCATCAGTAGGTCTATACGTGTAATTAGCTGTCTGCTCTCATGAGGCAGCTGAACGATTTTCTCTTTGCGTGTCTTTAGTCGGACATCAATTACCTCGCGCATAGTTTCCTTCAGAGGTTGTTTGAATGTGTCCAAGTGCATTTGTAATGACAACATCAACAATTTAGCGGCTTGTGAAATCTGTAGGCGCGGGGTAACTGATTCAATTACTGTACATATTACTCTAGCACAATAAATTCCGATAGGCAGCCTTCAACAAAGTTCGCAAAACTCTGCGTGTTAACTAATGCATAATATATATAATCTCAGGCAAACTTTATATCTTCGACGAATGTTCATAGCATGACCTAATTACATCAAGTAAAATACTGAATGTACTATATTCCAACGTTTTTATATAATCTAGTGAATCTATTTTAGGAATCGTAATTTTGATTGTAATTTGAGATTTATAAGTCCTAGAGGATAAACTCAACACAGGTGCTTCCGACCCGAAAAAGTAAAATCACTGTTAAACAGTACAGTCTTCAGGCGCCTGCTAAACACTGAGAGGGAGACGCAATAATAGGAATAGTCCTATTTGTTGTTCATTACTTAGTGAATCTGTTTTAGGAATATCCGTGGGCTGTAAGTACTTTAACTAATCTATTTTAGAAATATCCGGTTTCAAATCTTCTTCCTTCTGGCTGGAATTATTCCCTCACAGGGGAGGGGTCAGCCAAATATTTCTAGTGAATGTTGTATTTGTGTCTCAACAGATCATTACATTCAATGTCCTTTCAATCCTTTCCACAGTGTTTGCTTCTTGTCTCATAGTCATTACTGTACCTGCAGCTATCGCCTATTCATTTGGAGGGCCCTCCAACTGTGGTTACTATCTTACGTCTCCCAGTTACGATTGCACACCAAAGGTAAACATTTTAAATTGATTACTATGGAAATAATTTAGAATGAAAAGGTAATTGTTTTCTCGCAGTTTTAAATGCATTCTGGCCATTTTAAGAATGAAAATGTAATTGTTTTCTTGCAGTTTTAAATGCATTCTGGCCATTTTAAGAATGAAAATGTAATTGTTTTCTCGCAGTTTTAAATGCATTCTGGCCATTTTAATTTCAAGATAACAAACAAACTTAACATAACAGCTAAGCAGTTATTAGAGGCTTTAATCAGTATTCTGTACTCACATAATATGCATCATTTTGAGCTTCCCTTAAGACATACATTGTTATATTTGTTAGATAAGCGAGATACGATTTTCATAGATGTATGTGCATACAAAAGCCGACATGGATACAAGTTTACTCACATACATCATAGAAAATATATTGCTCAAGTGCAAAGCACTTATTTTTCAGTTGTATAACATTAAAACAGTTTATATTGTACTAATAAAAATAATTTGGTAGTATCTATAATAATTTTTTATCTACATTATTTTGCAAAATACTTCGTTAGGTTTATTCTTAATAGCTTACCATCAATACGCACGAGATTCTGCAAATATTGTAGTATTACACGAGATTAGCAGTGCAGGCGATGGTGGCTATTCTGGGATTGATAGAAGGCATTATCGCTATTTGGTCTTCGGTAGTTTGCTGCACTATCGGGCCATGTTGCTGCAACTGTGGAGGTTCATGTTGCTGCCCACAATCTCCTATACAGAATCAAGTGTGTACATTTACGAAATACTAGCTATTAGACCTATAGCATAATGCAATGTTACAAGCGAATTATCCACTAGCAGCTTTAGTATTGATTAAAATTCACCATGCCTGTAAAGTGTGAATTGATTCTTGATATAGGCCTAATTATAGACAGTTATAAATATAAGACGTTCCGTATCAACACTGAACTAAGATGCTACGTAAATGCACGAAAACAATTATTCTAAATAATTTAGAAGTACTGAGCCTAACCTTTAAGCTCTGATCTACTGTAGCACATTCTCTGTCAACAGTTAATTCAAACGATGCTCAGCGTTGATAAATTTATTAGTAGGATAATTACAACTGGTTGGTGATTATGCGCATAATCATTCGATGCCGTAAGGACAACTTCTGGTTGAAACCTTTTTTATTAGGTGGTATTTTCAAAGAAAAAACATTTTGAATGTCAGATGAAGTCATAGCTCCTTTTCCAAAGTTGCCATACTGTCGGAAATTTTAAAAAACACATTTCAAAGTGTTCCTACAACACAATGAAGGACATTATTTGAAATTGAGTTCTGATTTCTTAATTTGAAAACTTTATATGCAGTTGCCGATGACAGGCCAGCCTTTTGCAGAACAACAGATTATGATCTCCACTCAACAACAATTAGCTTTCAATCAACATCCTCAAATTTTTATTCCTAACCAACACCCGACATTTTCATCCAGTCCGCAACAGCCGATCATTGGTCTTGACCCGCGACAACAAATGGATCAATATAATCCACAACAACCAAAGCCTCCACCATACAGCGAGCAATCGGTCCCTACACACCGTTACCTTCATGTTAGTATGCATGTGGTTCACAGTTTCGTATCTATTTAATGCTTTTTGTTGCAGGTTAAACGATATCAACTGTTTCATTCCTAAATTTTCATTAAAATAGATGTTCAAATTGATGGACTCTGAATATAAGATCTGCTGTTGAACTCCTGGCACATTAATCCACAGTAGCATTATGTAAACTTAATTTGGATTGTATTAAAGGTTGGATTAGAGATTTCATTAAATCTAGAAATTTAAAGTACATTTGAGTTGAGATTACGTAGAGATTGAACTAAAGCTAAAAATGCATTTAGGTGGAGAATTGGTTTTGTTTAAGCTTCTCGTATGGTCTCCATCATGTCATGTAACCATGATTCTTTGCCATATCTTGACTATTTGACTAAAACTCATAGGCCTGCGAACTCGATGGCCAATTTTACATTTCAGCTCTGGTAGCCATCCGTAACCTAGTAATCCTTAAGGCATGATCCCACCGCTCTGATGCAGTCTGATTCTCAGTTTACTTGTAAGCATGACAACAAATTCAATATACCATAAGGACAGGCATCTCATAGCGTTTTTACGGCAAACACGAGTATGGACATGTTGGAGAATATATGTATTTGTTCTTCAGGTCTAAAAGATCAAGGTGCTTATACTAGACTGTATCCAGAGCAACGTGCGATTCCAGGCGACAGAAAATTACCGTATAATGAATCCCCTGATTATGAAGATCTTGTGAATGAAGAGAATAATTAACGACACAGTTAAGATGGGAACTGACGCTTTTTGTACACTCAGCCTAGTGCATCTTTTTGTACAAGTAGCCTAGTGCAGTTTTAGCCCGAATTGTATGTGGTATAATTACTATCATCTTCAAGTATACTAACAAGCTGAGGAACCTAATTTTCCAAATTTTCAAAGTTTTGGCATAAGATTTAGTGAAATTAGCTCTATGCATAGGCTAAAGTTAGTAAAAATTTTACACTGTGAACTTAACGGATGAATTGTTGAATGGGGGGTTTGGAACGGTTAGATATCTTCTGCAAGGGTGAAGACTATTAGCTGCGGGCGAATCCTACTACCTGAAAATCCTCTTTCAGTTTTGAATTTAGATGAAAGTTTTGTTGCTGTTTTATGGCTTTCAGTAACGCACTACTTTTCAAGTAGAACAGTTAGGGTCTAGAATCGTTTCTATCAATTTCAGTGTAATCGTAATCTCGAGATTTCTGCAGCGCCCAATGAAAGCTAAGTTACGGGAACCAGCTTATTCACAGACGCTCAGACAAAACAAAATCGTTAGGCAAGAAGGGTTCGGTTCCAGGACGAGATCCAGCAATCAAGCAGGCAGACAGTCTTACTAGTAGTTTTCAGCTTAGATCTCAGTTGTTCGATGTTGCCTTGATTTTCTTAAATACAGAAGACAAAATTGTGAATTGATTTGCACAATTGGTTCTGTTAGTTTCTTTTATTTCATTGTAAGACCTATATGAGCCTCATCGCATTGAAGACTGGTTCCTGAATATCCCATTTAACGTTCTCAGTTTAGACACACTAATTTCCTAATCTGCTGCTTTCAATTAGATTAGCATATAATGGATCGTCTATTTTAACTAGTGGTTATCGCTTAAAGAACTGGTTTTAATTTTAATTTGACATTCGAGAGAATTTTTGCGCGTTTTAGTAAAACATTATAGTCAAAAAAGTAGATGACATTGTTCCTAACTTAGTTTTAGTTTTGACAGGTCTATACATTTGTTTCTATCGTTTGAGCTAACCCATGTAATTGTCGGTTTGTCACTTTATATTTAATATACCATTTTTGCGTGTTTCTTTCAATTTCCTTAAGAATCATAATGTCCGTTTATTTGTTTATATTTAAGTTATATTTTGCCTGTTTAGTTTTCTATGTGCTGAAAAATGTCAGTTTTTCCAGATGAAATTAAATTCCATTTAAGGAACATCTGTCTCCACATTCATCTTTAAACTGGCGTCTGTTTGCTGTCTAATGCTCAATATTATTGCATTGTAATGTGCTAGGTGGCGCATGTCTGAATGTGGTAACTGCTGCTTCCATCTCGCGTTTGGCAAATACGCAGAGATAGATTCCTACGAAGAGAATTGGGCCTATGCAATATTGTTCGTGTTAGTGACAGCGACAAAAACATTATCGGAAGTAGAATTGTAGGCCAACTTTACTCCAGCGCGAACTTTAAGATAACTAAAAAAACCGGTGAAAAAGCAAATTGTGAATTACATAACTCTGAATCATACGCCTGTTAGGAATTAGAACCCTATCGCTACAAATACCTCAAGAGACATTTTCAGCTCATCTTAAGACGGGTCTTTTAAGATATATTCGATAGCCTTCTTCAGTACATTTGTGAGATTCTTAAGACAACGCTATATAAACTTTTATATGCTTACCTAATCACAGTGTTTGTCTGCGAAACTGCAGAGATTTTGCAACTAGCTTTGGGGTTATCCAAACCTAGAGCAATTTATCTGACCTCCTATTGAAACTTATCCATGCAAGATTTGCCCGACCAGCCGAATATTTACTTTTTATAACTATTCCTTAAAGACCTCTTCGTTGCACGTAATAACTATAAAAGTGTGCAGCGTTTTCTATGCGTATGTATTCAAGTCAGCACAGTGCATACAATAATTGTTGTAAACTAATCTCTCAGCCGCGGTCACAAATACTGTATACTACATAAAGGGCGAGCAAGGTTTTAAGGAATGCGTAAAAGTTTCCTTTCGAACTAAAAACAGTTTGTTGGCGCTTTAAAACGAATGCTTTCAATACCTCCAAGTATCCTTAGACCTTAGTCCCTCCACGTGCTGGCGCACATTGGGCGATACAGGTTCTCCAGCCTTCTCTGTCCTGAGCAGCTCTGGCAGCCTCCTCCCACGTCAGTCCTCCATCTGTGAGGTCCTTTGTGATCGTGTTCTTCCAGCTCTTTCTTGGTCTTCCTCTTTTCCTTTTCTACCCGCCCGGGGCCCAGTCCATTGCCTGCTTCGGTATTCTGTCCTCATCCATGCGGTGCAGGTGTCCCAACCATCGCAGTCTCGCTCTCTTTATCATCTCTTCAACTCTCTCCATTCCCGTTCTTCTCCTGATCTCCTCATTCCTCACCATGTCTTTCCACGTGACTCCCAAGATCTTTCGCTGCCATCGGTGATGTGCTACCTCCATTCTCTTCAGGTTTGCAACTGTCATCGGCCAAGTCTCGGAGCTATATAGCAGGGTAGATAGGACTATGGCCTTCTATAGTCTTATTTTGATGTGTAGGCTTAGTCCCTTGTTTCTCCATATGTTACTAAATTTCCCAAATACCGCGCTGGCCTTTCCTAGCCTGCATCTGACCTCCTTGTCGCAGCTACCATCCCTTGCGATGACGCTTCCCAGGTAACCGAAGTCCTCGACCTCTTCAATCGGTTCTCCTCAAGCCCTTATCTCCTGTGTTGTCTCCCAGTGCCCGACTCTCATGAATTTTGATTTGGCGGCGTTTATCCTTAGTCCAGCATTTCCGGCCTCTGCCTCCACTCTCTTGGTGAGTTCGATCATCCCATTCCATGTATTGTCAAGGAGCGCGATGTCGTCTGCAAAGTCTAGGTCGGCCATCCTCTTGTCATCTCCCCACTCCAATCCATAGATCTCCTCCCTCGTGCTTCTTCTCATTACCCAGTCCATAACCAGCAGGAATAGCAGCGGTGACAGCACACACCTCTGGCGCACCCCGGTGACAATATGGAACCAGTCCCCCAGTTTCCCATCTGACCTTACTGTGCATCTGCTTTCTTGGTACATGTTTTTTATTATGTCGATGATTTTTCTTGGTATGCCATAGTGTCTGAGTATGTTCCATACTGTCGGCCTGTGCACACTGTCGAAGGCCTTCCTGAAGTCTATGAAGTTGACAAGCATCCTGGTATTTCCCGCCACACACCTTTCGATGATTTGTCGTAGTGCAAAAATTTGGTCACAGCATGATCTATTCTTTCTAAATCCTCCCTGCTGTTGTCTCAGCATGTTGTCAACTGCTTCCCGAACCCTGTTTAGTATTATTGCTGCCATCACCTTTCCAGGTACCGAGAGTAATTTTATCCCCCTCCAGTTATTACAATCTCTGGCATCACCCTTTTTGGGAATAGGTATAATTATTCCATCTCGCCAGTCTCGTGGTACCTCTTCTGTGTTCCATACCATGTTGCACAGCCTTGTGATCCTGGTGACCATCTCCCTTCCTCCATTCTTCAGTAACTCCGCCTGTAAGCCGTCTATGCCTGCAGATTTTCCATTTCTTAGCCTGTTTATTACTCCTTCAACTTCACCTTCCGTGATCTCTCCTAAATCGGCATCTATTGTTTGTAGGGGCGCGTCCAGGCTGAAGTCGTGTACTGTCTCTGGTTCTTGGCAGTTGAGCACTGCGTTGAAGTGTTCCTTCCATCTCCTTGCCTGCTCCTCGTACGTTCTGAGTGAATTTCCGTTGTCATCTCGGATAGGCGCCCGTTGCGTGACCTTGCCGGATAGTTCCTTTACTATCTTGTATAGTGTTTTGGAATCACCTTTCTCCGCTGCTTCCTCCGCCTCCCCCAGCCTTGTTTCTATCCATGCCTTTTTGTCTGCCCTGCATCTTTTCTTGACTTCTTTGTCCTTTACTTGATATTCTGTAGTTACTGCCTCTATGCCCGTGTTTGTACTCAGTGCCTGTTCCTTTTCTCCCTTCAGCTTCCTGCGTTCATCAATTGCTCTCCAGGTGTTCTCACTGATCCATCTCTCTTTCCTTGATCCCCTCCTGGTTCCTATAACATCCCTTGCCACGTCCATTATTGCATCTTTAATGTTCCTCCAACTCTCTTCCACCGTTTCGCATTCCCTCTCCTCTAGTAGACTGAAGCGGTTTTTGAGCTCCAGCTGGAACGTCTCTCCAATATCCTTTCTATTTAGCCTCGCAGCATCTATGGTCTGGTAGTCAGATTTATTGGCCAGTTTCTTCAGCTTCAATCTTATCGTTGCGACCGCCAGATAGTGGTCCGAAGCAACATCGGCCCCTCTATACACGCGCACGTCCTGCAGAGATGACGCCCATCTCTTGGAGATGCACAAATGGTCGCCTCCAAGTATATGCAAGGATAATACACTATAAGTAATCTTAAGAATATAAAGTAGTAATAAAATTTACTGATTTAGTGACACTTGATTTTCAATACCATTTTTATGTTCAGACTGTCGACTGTAGCCAAAGCAGCCTCTTCAACTATAGACCAGGAAGTAACGGGCCTAGTTTATATTAAACGCAGCATAGCATGAACGTAGCCCAAGCGTTTCTTGCATGCCTAGACAACGGTATATTAAAAATAAAAGCTGTTGCGAAGCAGAAGTAAGCGTAAAATAAATCGAGTTTTGACGTGTAAAGTAGCCTAGACCCTGTAGCAGACTTAACCAGTGAAGTGGAAAGTTTACAGGTAAGATAACAAACTTCTATCATTATCACTTGGGAAGCCCTCTGAATACCGATATAAATTTCTGCGTTATTTTATCGCTAATTTAACAACTTTAATACTCCGGAACCTCAGTTAAGTTATTACCATACTTCGTCGCTGTTGTGATGTTTCCCTGGTACTGTAGCCTTATTTAATCCTTACTGGCCAACTGGGGCCTGATAGAGCTACTACAAGGAAATTGTTCGAGATTATAACACTGGAAAAATTAATCACAGTTATTAATATTTTAAGCTATTCATTCACACAGCTACAAATATCACAAATCTAAATGCGAGATGAATGTCATATTAAATCTTCAGTTAAACATACAACACAATTCCGCGGATCTCCGGGGGTGTGCGAAATTATGCGCGGTGCGTGAGACGAAGAAGCAGAGACAAGACAATGACGAAGTCGACTGTACTTCTTTGACAGCGAAGGCTTTCTCGAGCGAGGACTTTAACGGCGGAGAGAGTTCCGACAGCGTTCCAAGACTTGGTCATTCAAAACGTCAGAGCTCAGCTAGACTCCAGGACCATATGGCTTCTCTTCCAGACTCCTCAGAGCGTCTTTTCGCGTAACTGACCTTCGGGTTTGCATAGTGCCACACCGAGCTACGAACTTAACTCTAACTGCCCTGTCCGCTAACAACTGTCCTCCAAAGTGCACTGAAGAATGTCACCATACCATTGGACTCGAAACCTCCCACTCATGTGTACTCGCCCCCTTATAAGTGCCTCGTCTTCCACAGCTCCCATTATCAGTGTCATCAAAGGCCTATGTGATCCTGTGAGACCTTGTTCAATGAGGAGATCACCGATCTTGTCAGAATCTATGGAAGCTGACATCACTCCGTTCCACGTCAATCGGAGGGAAGAGAAACACGCTACCGGTTAAGGTTACAGAGGTGATAAACATATATAATTGTATACTATAAGTAAACTTCCATACATCAATAGAAATAGAAGATAAACTAAACACTATATTCTAAATCAATCTATCCAATGCAACCTATACACACTTCAATATATCCAACAACAATATAATTCATTGCCAATTCACCTATATATTAATGCCTATACAAGCGAAAGAAACTGAATGTACTGCTGCCGATGATGATGAGTTCTCTGTCCGAAGGCAGGTCCATTGGCTTTATGCCACCCGGGGATAAGATGTGCAAGGTGGTTTGCCGTTACCTTCCTCACAGACAATTGTGGGTGAACAACTTGTCCAATATCGGTACGCAGTGGCTTGAAACAGATTGGAACCCGTGACCCTCCGGTTACGAGGCACCGACCATACCACTACACCACCACATCCCACAGAATGGACTGCAACAAATGGATAAATGGCTCAAATCTACAACAGTCGCCTGGGATATAAAAAGGAAAGCTCAAAGGTTTTGTCCGCTACTCACGAATTTGTCTCTAAATAACGAACAACAAAACTGAGTTTCTACTTAAAGTGGTTCTATTTACGGTGGCTGCTTACAACTTGCCATTTACGAAGACTCTTGTTTGGTCATAATCAACAGCGATTGTCACACAGTTTTACTCAGAAAATACACCAAAACAAACGTTCACAAAACACAGAACACTGTCATACAGATGCAGTAGAAGACTCGGGCATCCGGCGTTATCTCAGCTCCGTTCGTCTTCTCCATCAGTGAAGTAAGCCACTTCAAATGACTAAACTGGATTAGGATTCCATTCCTAGCCGTCCCCGGCGAAGGCAAGTTTGGCAAAGGTTCCGTATCACTTGTCAAAGAGTTAAACATTCTCCCCTCTCCTTCTTAATCGGTTCCTCAACTAACTTGAGTATCGGGGTGAATTCATATACACAGAAACCTTTAAAATACCTAAAACATCTAGGTCGTTATAGTTCACAAAACTCTGCGTGTCAATCTACGCACAAAATCTCAGGCAACATATGAAACTTTGAAGAGTTTCCATAGCATAAAAATTCCTCAAGCATGAACACTTGACAAAAGACACTATACAAAATTGTCTCAAAAATATTCAAATATCTTTATGCAACGCATCCAAACTTTTCAGTTGTATCTTCGCAATGTACGTCGTAGTCAACTAGGCCTACATAACAACTACGCGTCTTGACATAAATTAGGCAATCACTTGAAACCGTGTACACAATTAATGCATGGACTCTTCAATGTAACACACGCAAGCGAATATATAATCTCTCAATATATATACTCATTAGCCAACTAGCGTGTATATATCTAAACTTACAAGGACAAAGGTAAATAGAAGCTAACCGCTTAAGCAGTTCCTCCAGCCTCCTACACTTTAGTCACGGCCTCGTTTCTCCAGTCCGTCGGACCAAAACGTCCTTCGAATTCCCCAAATTCTTTAACAGCTCGCTCTGTCACCCAGCTACTGACTTCAGACCTTCTATTCAGTCGGCCCCTTCCTCCTCTTTTTAGGTGCATAACAGCACATCCTGCCTTCCAGCACACACGTAAGGCTCACCAGGTAAAGGTTCTTGCAACAGGGAGCATTTGGTAACGGATCTCTTATCGTTATCATCCACACCCGACGTCTTTCTTCAGTCGTGAATCATATTAATCTAACAATGTCCTAGTACTTCTTCTTTCTCACCTGTATGTTTTTGGATCCCATTCGTGATTGTTTCCAGCTTTGAAGATTGTGATTCATCACTTCTTTTAAGAGGGTTTATAAGGCGTTGCATGTAAATTAGACTCATGCATCAGTGATAGTCTTTGCAACTAGTAATTCTACTTAAAATCAAGCCAAGAGTAGGGGCCATAACACTGTAGTAGTGTAAATTAAAGTATAATATATAAGAGCTGTAGTCAAGGCTTCAAGAGGTACTTAAGAGACCCTTCATTAAATGTCTTGTTGCATACTTACACAAAAACGACCCTTGTTGACTTCACCTGTTAATAATATTTGCATATTATTTAGACGGTTCTCCAAAATTGTCACTCAAGTTTTTAAAACCAACGGTTGACAGCTGTCTATTATTTCGTTTTATTTCAGAGTGATGATGCAGCAACCAATGAATACAAATCCAGTACAGGTGGTTTTCCTGACTCAACCCGGAATAATAGACAAACAGAGCATATATAAAAATATGAAAAGTGGGTTAGCCAGGCAGCTAATTGGATTAGGAGTGGTACAGTTTTTAATCGGAACTCTCTGCGTTATCTTTCAAGGCGTCGCCGTTTGGACATACGATAATGGTGGGTATTATGCAGGAGGCATTGACTACATCGGACACGGCTTCTGGACTGGCCTAATGGTAAGCAAAAAATCATTGTATAAAGCGTATAGCTCTTTATTCATTGTACGAGACTAGGTGGTAACGCTCTTGGTCTGTAATCGAAGGATTGTTGGTACGAGCTTGCTGAACTGACTCCGTGTAACGACCATAGATAAATTGTTCATGCACACTTTTTAAGTGTTACAATGCAGTATAATTTGGTACCGGTGTAAGCTGAAAAGCAAGTGAGAAGTCCTGCGATGCACGGGTCCCGTGCACATGTGCAGGAACTTAGCTTTCGTCATTTGTCGAATCAAACGCCGAAGAGCAGGAAATGATCGCCTCCTTATATTTCACTCAGGAAATAGCAGCGTTACTTTGTTTACTTTACCTTCTGAATTCTACATTTTGTTTACTTTACATTCTATATTGTGAATACGGCGAAACTAACAGCATTTTAATTTAAGAATATAGCAATTGAAATTAACACAGGTGGCATGAAGACCGGTCACATAGATCTGACCACATTATTGAATAAGCACCTGAATATGAGCAGTAGGAATGATTGGAAAACATTAAGGATGCACTGAAAGGTAGAATTTAGTGGAAGTTTGGCGTTCGACTCAGGCAAAATGTCAGTCCCAGTCATCATGATAAAACGTCGGCAGAGTCGTTTTAATCCCAGCTGAAACTCGCCGGTGAAGTCAAGTCCCATTAAGTTTCCTGATATCCACAGCGTGAATGAATATTACACAGCTGTAATGGCCATGTTGGAAGCAACTGATCCAAGGCTACCAAAGACGTTTTACAAGTTCGGTTCGGCTTAGTACAATCTTTCAGCAGATGCTGCAATCATCACATACTTCTGTAAATAACACTCTCCACTGCACTGCCTGAAAAGAATACTTGGATCTGCCGATTCTTGGGCGAATGTTCAGTTGTTGGTCAAAAGTAAAACTAGTGATCGAAATGTTGTGGCCACAGATATTGGTTTATTCATCTGGCAACATCCAGTCAGGCATAATTATTTCTTTAAAATTCAATTTTCTATTCAAAATTTTAAAAGATATGTAATCAAACCGTTCAAGAAATTTATGACTAAATTGCTGAAGAACTATATGACTAAATCGAAGTCAACCAAACCAGTGTTGCTCACAAAATTCATGCTGGGGTAGGTGTTACGAATGGAAAACCCGTATGTTTGTGAACGTTTTTCCCGACATGGGCTACCAGGCTGCAACATTTTATATTCAGAATTTTAAGTACATATAGCTTTAAAGTTCTCCTTAAAAAACCCGTCAAATGTTCAGTACAAGTATTGACCCACAAAGCTACTAAAACATGACCTACGTACATCTTTCCTGGCCAGATTTCTCAACAATGAGTCCCCTTTTCTTATTCAAACTAATGCCATTTTAGCTATACAGAATTCATTTCCATTCTATCATATCCGACCTCTCTCTAATCGACACGCCTATTTGAAGCCCAATCTTTTCCGACACACCTTTCATTTGATCGTGCCCTGAACTCCACCAAGCGTGACCAATAACCTAATACTGATTTTATGTAGCACTTTAGACGCTACAGTAGATTTCAACCCCTCTGGCTACACCCAATCAATTGACAGGCTTATAAGCCACTGTTTAGAAGCAGAATTTTAAAAATAAGTTTTCCAACATACGCCTTAAAACCGTTTGTTGGTGCTCATTCCTTGGTCCCTCTGAATATCGCAAGTACTGTACTAGCATACGCGGCGAAGCCATGGAGTCCAGGGTCACTTGACTCCCACTTCTGAGCACACGAGGTCCCGGTACAACGTGAGACCCCACTTTTTGAGCCGTCACCATCTTAATCAAGTCAGAATTTAAACATCCTGTTTTAGCTCAATAAAAAAGATGACTATTTAAGCATGCACATAAGTCTATAGGACTAGAAGTCTATGTACTTTGTGAGAATTTTGTCACTAATTATGCCAAAACGAGACCTGAAATTTTAATCTTCAAGATTTAGTTTGCACAAAGGATGAAAAAACAAATAAAGATAACGGTAACAATTTAAGCAGGCCACGCATTCAGTTGTGTAGTCCCCCCCCATACAAAATCCTCACTAAACTACACAGTTCATATCATACCGAGTAAACAGTTACAGTTACAGTTAATAGGCTAAGTAAGCTATATTGGCTTTTAGTGCCTATATCTATTCACCCAACTGTCAAGCTCTTTTTTGAAACTGGTCAAGCTTGGTGCAGATATTACTTCTTCTGATAGCCCGTTCCAGTGCTCTACAATCCTCTGGCTGAAGAAAGATTTTCCAGTGTCCAATCGCACCCTCTTATGATAAAGTTTCAGACTGTGTCCTCTTAAACGTCCCATTGCTGCTCTCTGGAAGGTTTGCTCGTCTATATTCTCGAGTCCCTGTAAAATTTTGTAGGTTTCAATAAGGTCACCGCTCAATCTTCTTCTTTCTAAGGAAAATAAACCCAGCTTTTGAAGCCTTTGTTCATATGGCATCCTAGCTAGATTTCTGACGAGTTTAGTAGCTCTTTTTGTACTTTTTCCAGGCATTCGATATCTTTTTGGTAATGGGACGCCAAACCTGGATACAGTATTCTAGATGTGGTCGAATATATGTGTTGTACAGTCGCTTACTCCTCCAACCTCGCCCCGAGGTCAAGCATACTAACTCTTGTTCCGCGGAGAAAAACAGCTCTCCCCAACCTTTCTTGCCTTAATTATATGTAAACCAAAAATGGTCCCGAGCAAGGCTGGTGTGCCCCGTGTACAAGTGCACTAGCAATTTACTTTACATGTAAATTAGATAAGTTACCACTAAAAATGTATTCATATACGTCAGCACATTTAAGCAGCGCACTGCACAGAAGCTCTAGGCAGCAGTTAGTCATACACAGCAATATAAGCTACACATCCGAACCCTGTCAATCAAACGCGCTAAGAGCCTGAACACTTATTCCGCGCATTTTAGCACAGCCCAATACACGGTGTGCTCAAGAGCACCCCTATTAAAAGGTATCTGACATGATAGTTTTTATTCACCTACCGGAAATTAACCTGGCTTCTAGATATCGAATACGACCAGGCTTATCCAATGGGTCATGCTTTTCATTACGATTTCACGAAGCGACAATTGATTGAAGCCTTGGAAATTATGATAACAGCGCTATGGAAGTCATTAGATTAGATTTAAGTTAATTATGAAGTTCCTACAA
Source organism: Norana najaformis (assembly GCA_964023275.1). Taxonomy (NCBI): domain Eukaryota; kingdom Metazoa; phylum Annelida; class Clitellata; order Crassiclitellata; family Hormogastridae; genus Norana; species Norana najaformis. Next base: position 14,222,041 of record OZ029922.1, read on the forward strand.
GATCTAGTTAAACAATTATGCTAATTTTAAGCGCTTCTAAATTGGCAGTAGAATGCTGACTGCAGCAGGTCAATCTTCTATTAGAATATGCACATGCTAATCTGTGGCTTTGTAGTACAGACCGAGATCATAATGGTACAATTGCTAAAAGCGATTTTGGATGATATTTTCAATGGAGTATACTTATTGCACTGATTATTAAAATATTTAGGCCTATGGTAAATTCCAGAATTTTAATTATATGCATATATTTAATTTTTTGTCTGTTTCGACAGTTCTTAATCACTGGGACATTTGGAATAGCAGGAGGAATCAAAAGAAGCAGGTGCCAGGTAGATGTATTTTCATATTAAGCCGAAACAGTTCCTTAGTTTCATCTGAGCAAAGTCTAACGCAGAATTCTGCAGCTTTCGATCTAAGTTGTTATGTGATCACTCCATGATTAGCTATCTTTGTGGCATGCTATTACTAGTAAAAGACGAGGGTATTTTTGGAAATAGTATTTTATAATTAAATATAACCTATATATTTGTTAAGAGTTTTTAAATTGAAGGTAACAATGTTGCAACGGGTACTCTATATTGCCTTCCTGTTAATCCCATCCATCAGTTCAATGTGGCCACGGAACACCCATTATCTAAATTGACTAGTGCATATAATAAGATTGTTCTTCTTGTTGATTTTAACATTGAAATTAGTAAATTATTAATTAGTAATTTCTATTGCGCCAGTTTTCATTGCACAAGGCATCAACCGATGGCGCACCACAGCAAAGCCGCAATCAGGTTAATATCCAGAAGGTCAGTCCATTAAGACAGAGAGGCAGCCAACTCAACATTTAAGTAATCCAGTTTAACCATTTAAGCTATTCAAACTTCTTGAGTTGCTGTGGAGTGCCAGTAGTAGAAATTCAGTTTTCATTGGGTTGAAGATGAGTTTTTAGCTGCCATTGAGGAATGCATCTCTTCAGATATAATAAACAACAGCTGCACAGACAAGTGACAGGACATGCTATCAATGAAATGTAGATTTGAGTATCAACAGCAGAGAAATGATATCTCAGCGAATGATCATCCAGCAGTGTACCTAGTAGTGTGGTGTGTAATGTAAATATAAAATGAGTAAGTACACAGAACCTTGCGATACGCCACATATAAATAAAGCACTTGACGAATAATTACCTCTTAAATATACTTACTGAGTTCTTGGACTGAGATAAGTATAGCAAACCCATGTAGGTCGGAACTAGCGACGCAAAAACCAGCCCTGGACACGACGCAAAAACGAGACTTGTCCACAGTATCAAAAGCAGCATACAAGTCAAGAAGAACAAGTGCTGACACCTACCCTGATCCACAGAATACACCGCGCGTGATGCATGGATTTCCTTTCCACTCATACACGATTACCTCCGCTTGGGACTCTATCTCGGGGAAGTTCAGCACGTCAAAGTTGGCTCGGCATTAGGCTGTACGTTGCGGGGTTATGCCTTACCAGTGGAGCGCGGACAGGACTGCCAACTCGAAGCCGTGGTTGTCATTGCTGTGCACACTGATAACCACTCGGGTAGGTCTGTACTTGGGCGTTGAGATGTATGAGCGCCCTCGAAATGGGCTGCACTTGGCGTCACCCAGGTCCAGTTTCACACAGCGCTTGAGTCGCCTGCCTGAACCCTCCTTGATACACTCCAAAGGTGCCAAATAATCTTGGCCTTCTCTTTATTATGCAAGTAAATAATAAATGCATATTTATTACTGCCAAAATATTATCTGAAGATAAATCAATTTTGCCTGCATGACTGGGTCCCTCTGACCATTTTGGATTGGACTTTTCACTTCTGCATCGATCGCTGTGAAGTAAAATTTTGCACTGAACATTGTTATTGAAATAATATGGCGTTGATTTTCTGTCAATAAAATGACTAAACTATCTAAGCTAACCTTCCTTTACTGATCGCAAAATAATCCACAAAGAAATTTAATTTCCATGCGATGGGCCGGGACTCACACGCTGAGCGAACAAGTAAGAAGCCAAGGCGTAGCTACGCATCGCGCGCCTAATCATTGTGTTCATGACTATCTTAAGAGCAAAATAAGGGTCATTGTATTTGAGATAAAAGTATGTTGTTCAACCCATGAATTTTCTAATTATTCATTGGTCATAAGGAATATTTTGCTTTAGCGCGCTTATCCTACTCAGGCTGCCTTTCTGTCTCATTGGACTGACCGTTGGAATAAACCGGATTGTGGATTTGTTTTGCAGCGCCATGGATTGATGACTAATTCGTTATTGCAATTATTTTATGAAAATTTAAAGAATAAATTCCAAATCCTTAGGAATCTACTTTTTAGAAATATTAGTTAGTTATAAGTATTTTAGCAAATATATTTTTAGAAATATCTGGTCATGAGCATTTCTAGTGAATGTTTTTGTTTGTTTCTCAAGGTCGTTGCATTCAATGTCCTTTCAATCCTTTCCGCAGTTTTTGCTATGATCTTGTTAATCTTTGCTATATCTGGTGCTGTCGTTTACGTTTACGCATACTACTGTAACTACTATGACTACGAATACTCTCACTGTGATTATTCCACCCAGAAGGTAAACACTTTGATTAGATTATTATGAAAACATTTTAGATAAGAAAATTGTAATTTTTTTCTCGCTTGTTTTCTTAAGAGCATTCTGGTATATTTCAAGTTTTAGAAATCGCTATCAATCCTCAAAAATATATCAGCTAAGTGGACCTAAAAGATATCGCCTGTGTTATAAGTGGCTTTGATCTGTTTGCTCTGTCTACGTTATATACATCATGAGGTAAAAGTACATGTAATCCTATGGCATCACACCACATTTAATTTCTAATAAATAAATAATAATTTAGTATTATTTGGAATTAAGATCTTGTATTATATGTAACGTCAGACAGGAACAGCAATGGAGGCGATGATGGCTATTCTGGCACTGATAGAAGGCATTATCGCTATTTGGTCTTCGGTAGTTTGCTGTACCATCGGATCATGCTGCTGCGACTGTGACGGTTCATGTTGCTGTCCTCCATCTCCTCTCCAGAATCAAGTGAGAACACATCCATATGTATATGATATCTAGACATTTACTATAGCGCCTTTGGTTAACTCGTAAAAGCGCTAAGGCTATGCTTGCTATTAGGCTTGTATCTATTGCACAATGCATTACTACAAGTCAGTCACCAGTGAGCAACTTTATAATAGAAAAAAACTCGCAGAACTTGTAAAGTTTGACATTAATTCTGTGTTATAAAGAAATCTAAGCTCGATGCTCCGTGCTAACATTGAACCAAAAGGGATTTTATCAATGCACTGATATGGTGATGAATCATTTACAAATCTTATGACTCACCTTCATCCTCATATGTAATATGACATATTCTTTGTTAAGCGATGCTCAGCGTTAATGAGTTTATTGTTATACACTGTGTCCGGAAAAATTCCAAGGCTTTACGGTAAATATGAAAATAATTAGTAAACATTAATCGATTTTTAAAATTCCAAAAACAGTTTAATCCTGAAATATTATTGAACTATAATTTATGTTCAAAATGTCCGCCATTGGCTTCAACGCAAGCTTCGAGACGTACACGCCACTGACTAACAGCAGCATCGACGACCAGTTGATCAAGTTCATCCCAAGCATTAACAATTCGCTCGCGGAGTTCTTCGATGTTTCTGACCTTTGTCTTGTATACTTTCTCCTGCATTATTCCCCAAATTTTATAATCAACAGGATTTAAGTCCGGACTGTTTGGAGGTTTTTAAATTTTTAAATTGCTATAGTTTTTTCATTCATATTTTAGAGCCTTGGAATTTTTCCGGACACAGTGTAGGACAGTTACCATAGGTTTCTGAATGATATGTGCATTATTATTTCCTATCATAAAGACAAATTGCGCAAACTTTATACTGTAGTCGCTTTTAATAGGTTATAGTTTCACTATTCCATCTAGAACATCAGTATTCAGTAGATGTCTAGTCTAGCTCCTTTCTGCAAAGTTGACTAAGTTGGGAAGGAAAAGTACAAATTTTACCGAAGTGTGAGTGAGCGGAATATCGTGCTGCGTAGTCAGATTTTCACGAATCATCGAGATATTGATATGTTTGACCAATTGCCGATCACATGATATAGCTGGCACGCACCATAGCACTTTGTGGGGCGGTGTGATTGGCTGACAGAGCACCGCGGGCAGGCGGGAATCAGCAGTAATAATTGCTGACGAGTACTTGTTACGTGGGCGCTCTCATGCCCTATGTGTGAAGTCAGCTGTTTCCTAGAAAAGACCACGATTGCGCAATAACGGGAAGCCGGTCTAAACCAGTTTGTACTGGTCGGCTGTCTTGGCGGGAAAGGGTTTATCTAAGAAAGTGCGAAGATTTTGCAGCAGAGGAGCATGAAGATTTGTAGCGTTGTTCTGGCATGTGCTAAGATGAAAGTCTGGGTTACAAATGTCGTTGTTAGATTCATGCGTTAGAAACTGTAACATTCAACTACTGTTGTGATTGAATTGTTCGTTTTAATTAAATCTTCAAAATTAAAAGACGATGTGTAATTACTGAAGTTAACGCTACACTACGAAAAGTACAAGTCGACGGTTCGAAGTCCGATTGTTGTGAACTATTAAAATTTGTCGACAGTATTTATATAAACAAAATGTCGGTTATTATTTAAGACTGAGTTCTGATTTCATAATTTAAAGCTTTTATAACTTTATATTCATTCAGTTCCTGACGACAGGCCAGCCTTTTGCAGGACAACAAATCATGATCGCCAATCAACAACAATCTGCCCCCAATCAACAACCTCAAATTTTTATTTCTAACCAACAGCCGATCATTGGTCTTGACCCGCGACTACAGATGGCTCAATATTATCCTCAACAACCAATTCCTCCACCGTATAGTGAAGAATCGAGCGCCTACATGGCGTTATCTTCAGGTTAGTATGTGTCGCACAATTGCATAGCTAGCAAATGCTGATTGGTTTTTAGGTTAGCCAATATCAACTTTGTATCTGTTTTATTGCTACATTATCTGTATAATAGAAGTTTAAAATGATGGGTTTGAATTTTAAATCTATGTTCGTTTCGGAGAGACTCCTGTTATTGAATCATTCGCAATTTATTCCAAAAATGGAAAACAAATCATTGTATTACATTATCTAAGCTGAATTAGATTGCATTGAAAGTTGGATAAGATACATGATTTGGAATTCAAAAGGATATGTGATTAGAGATTAATTAGGGAATGTTTTCAAGATAAAACTGAAGTTTAGTGGATATTTGTTTGGAGATCAAAGTCCTGGATGGCCCATTTTATACTGTAAACCCGACAGTCATAGGTTGCGAGTCCAGAAAGCATGACATCTATGATCATGATGCAGGTAGATTTTTCAGCTATGTGTAATAAGCATGACAACAATTGTAATAAAACAACGGAATGTGTTGTGCTTAGGGATTTCTAATTGCAAATGCTAATATATATATATGCATATGTATGTGTGTATGCTTATGTGTGCTGGTTAAAATTAGTGTTCGTTCTTTAGCTCCAAAAGATCAAGGCTCTTACATTGGACTGCATACTGGAATGAGAAATAATGTCATGTTTCCGGAACAACGCGCGATTCCTTGCGACAGAACATCGACGTATGATGAAATCCATGATTATGACGCTATTGTAAATGAACGGAATTAACAACATTTACGATTACGATGACGACTTAGAAAACCTAAACTTTATGTGCATGAAGCCTAGTATATAACATTTGCCTGAAAATATTTTTTGCAAAATTACTTTTATCATCAAATATGCTATAAAAGTACAGAAACATGCTTCGTAACTTGTAAAAGTTTTTATCCTTAGACTTAGAAACATTTGCTCTATGAAAACTAAACTTATTAAATTATTACTCTATCTGTTTAACGGCTGAAATGTGACTATCCGAATTTCTTGGGGATACCAATCAACAGCTTGCCGTTGCCCTTCATTAACTCTGTGTTAGAAAAAGACACAAATGAGAGGCACGTGTTTCCGTATTTAGAAACTTTCTTCTTTCGACCTGTCAAGCATGAGAGTCCTTTTGAGTTGATGTCTTGAGGAGTAAATATATGAATACTGAGCATTACTGCATTACTTTCAAGAGGACCCAAAAGTTTGTATTACGCCAACTGTTAGTATAAATATTGTAAATAAAACTGTCAAAAGTAATTACACTGTTAAATTGATGTTCAGTGATGTCTGAACAGGAATATTAAGTGATTATTGAATATATTAGAAATATATAGCTTGCGGTCATCGCAACTGATTATAACCGAAATTTTACATGACATGTTTGAGAGAACTGTATTAATAGTTTTGAAAATGTCAACAAATTTTATGTAGGTTCATCGTGTGCATTGTGGTATGGCGTTTAGTATTCCATCGCATGTTCTCATAAGCTCTATTTGCATAGATGACCGAATCGGAAGCATTTTGCCTTGGGATCTAACTGTAGAATCTGTTAGCTTTAGTCAACACGCGCAGTCCTTATTAGGCGCTACTGTTAAAAGTCATCCAGCTTTTACTGCTAGAATTTGGTGATTCTGTTTTTACAAAGTGCCACCTATTGAATGAATTGTGAATAACATGTGGCATGTACAGTAATTATAAGAAAGACGAAAACCAGAAAAAATGCAAAATGAAAGCCTATTCAGCAATTTTGAAAGTAATTTCTTGTCTTTGATGTATGAAAGAAAATAGATATTCAGATAATTGGAATATTCAGACTGAAAGTGAGCAAACCCAAAGAGAGTATGTTGAGAACGGTGGAAGAAGACAGGTTGCGAATATGCCTACAATAGGAAGTCCACGAAAAAATGGATGGCCATATACAGAAAGTAAACTGTCAATTACTACCTACTATGAGCCATCATCGTAGGAGTGACAGACAGAAACAATAGAAAGACTGATGAAATTGGCAACCGATGTCCAAAATCTGGACACTCTGTGCCTGTTTTAGTCACTTTGATACTTCTCTAGGTTGTCTACAGTGTAGATGTCTTAACCAATTTCTGCGTACTATGGTACAGGAATGTGCCTTTCTGACCTTTAAATTTTGAAAAAGGTAAAAATGTCTTTAGACATAAATATTAAACTGCTTTATTCTTTTTCTTGTTTACAATAGTAGTTTTGACTAACTTTCAGCTGTTTTGCACTCCACGATGCGGATACGTAAGTTAGAGCTATTTGGAAGGCATTGTAAAAATGAATATTACATTTGATGCAAAAAGTCGCTCACAAATTTTATAAAAGCTTTTACATCTTAAAATATTAGTAAGAACATGTATCACATGGCCAGGTTATTAGGTTTTTAACTTTATTTCGCAGTAATTATCGACCACGCTCCAGTGCATTAGCAATAGTGGCCGTACAGACGTGTGATATTTAGTGTTTTTGATTACATACGTTGCTTGAACCATTTTTATTATCGAAAGTGTTGACTGTTTTAATGAAAACGAAGATGTCATTATTACATTACAACTGCTGGAGGTATTGCACGTGTCTATATAGAGCAAGGAGGATTTGACCGTCAGATAATAGGAGACCGCCTGTTTGCTTAAACTTGACTGGCAGCTGCCATATTCATAGGCAAAATCATCTAACCTCACATAGACTCAGCCACTGCTATTTCTGGCATCGAGACGTCATACAGCGGCGACCTCAACCGTCTAATTCGTGTACGGTTTGTTTTGGTTCAATTGACGACCAACCGGCTTCAAATTAACAGCTCAATCGCTGAGCACACGACATTTACTGCTATTCAGCGTCATTGATAGAAAGGCTGTGTCTCGTTTAACTGTAAAACGTTTTGCTTAAGGCCACCTTCTTCTTCTTCAGTGTTCTGCCGTCAGGCAGATCCAATAGTCCAACGACGCCACTCTTCTCTGTTCTGTGCCTTTCTTTAACTTTTTGTAGCCCTGTTTTCTTTCTTTATTCATAATCCAGTCCATCAGCATATTTCTTGGTCTTCCTGGAACCTTCTTTCTTTCAATTCGCCCTTCAATCTGTCCTCAGGAGAGAATTTCCACGCAATATGTGACCAATCCAGTTCATTTGTCTCCTCCTTATTGTATTGACCAATGGCCTTTCTTCTTGTACCAAGTGCAACACCTCCTCATTGGTTTTATAATCCTTCAAACTGATTTTGGCCTGTCTTCTCCATATCCACATTTCAAATGCCTCTAGTTTCTCAGTTTCTGCCTTTCCAATAGTCCATGTCTGAGAAACATACTTAAAGCCACCATATTAGAAAAACTATTGTTTCGAATAACATATGGAAGTAGCACCGTGTTGAGTTGAGCTGCAGGTACGGGTGTAGCTTTTACCCAATTGCAACAGCAGCTGAAGACATGCGTCAATTATTGCTGTCGTCAGCATCAAAGTCGTGTGAGCTGGACCCTCTGCCACCGTTTCTTATTAAGAACATTGTCGTTGCACTTCGGTATTAACCTGTTGCTGTCCACCATCTACCAAAGCTCAGGTGAGCATCATAATAACGAATAGCACTGTGACTACATTTATAGCGTCGCTATTCATTAAAGCCTCCATGGTTCAGGTTTAAGTGTATCAAATGAAATTAATAAAAAATTGCCTAACTTGATTGGAGCATGCAAAACCCATGCGATTTCATTTCATCGCGTATGTTATAAATTCATGATCATAAACTTAGACGCCTATCAGTGAATGAAAAAGAGAGCCAAGCCGCAGAGATTTGCGGGTAGCTTTGGGGTTATCCAAACCTAGAGCAATTTATCTGACCTCCCATTAAAACTCACCCTTGCAAGATTTGCCCGACCAGCAGAATGTTTACTTTTTACAAAGATACATTAAAGGCCTCCGCCTTGCACGTACTAACTATAAATGTGCGCACTGTTTAATATCCGTTTGTATTCAAGTCGGCACAGTGCATACAACAATTGTTGTAAGCCAAGCTCTCAGTCGCGATCACAAATATTGCATACTATACGAACAGCTTAAGGAAATGCATAAAAGTTTCCTTTTGAACTGAAAACAGTTTTCTGGCGGTTTTAAACAAACACTTTCAATGCCCCAAGCATATACATGATCACTACCCCAAAAGTAATCCGAAGAATATAAAGTGATAATAAAATTTATAGCTTTAGTGAGGCCGGGTTATCAATACCATTTTTATGCACGCACTGTCGACAGTAGTTAAGGCAATCTCTTCATCCACAGACCAGGAAGTAGTGGGCGTAGTTAATAAGCAGCATAGCACGAACGTAGCTCAAGCGTTCGAGACAATGGTATATTAAAAAGAAAAACTGTTGCGAAGCAGAAGAAAGCGTAAATTGAATCGAGTTTTGACGTGTAAAGTAGCCTAGTCGCTGTAGCAGATTTAACCAGCGAAGTGGAAGGCTCGCAGGTAAGATAACAAACTTCTATCATTATTATGTGGAGAGCCCTCTAAATACCGATATAAAATGATGCGTTATTTTATCGTCAATGTATCAACGTTATTACTTTGGAGCTTCAGTTTGAGCCTACCATACTTTTTCACTGTTGTGATGTTTCCCTGGTACTGTAGGCTTATTGAACTCTTATCAGCCAGTTGAGACCTATGCAGCTAATACAAGAAAATTGTTTGAGAATATAACATGTGAAGGCTATTAATCACAGTTACTAATTCTTTAGCTACTTATTCGCACAGCTACAAATATTACAAATCTTAATGCGAGATAAATGTCACATATTAAATGTTCAGTTAAACATACAACACGATACCGTGGCTCCCAAGGGTGGGCAGAATGATGAGCGGTGGATGAGGCGACGAAGCAGAGACAAGCCGATGACGAAATAGACTGTATTGCGTTGATGGCGAAGGATTACTAGAGCGAGGACTTCGATGGGGGGCAGAGTTCCGACAGCGTTCCAAGACTTGATCATCCAGTACCTCAGGGCTCAGCTACACTTCAGCACCAATCTGGCGTCTCTCCCAGACTCCTCCATGGGTCGTCTCGTCCCCTGACCCTCGGACGAGCAAGGCGCCCAAACTCCATACCTCACAGTTAGACCAACTACGAACTCCTGTCCGCTTAGCAGTAACTGTCCCCTTAAAGTGCACTGAAGATTATTCCTTGAACTCGAAAAACTCCCACTCATGTGTACTCGTCCGCTTATGTGGATCTCGTCCTACACAGCTCCCATTATCGGTGTTATCCAAGGCCTATGTGATTCTGTGAGGCCTTGTTCGATGAGAAGATCGCCGGTCTTGCGAGAATCAATGGAAGTTGATACCATTCCGTCCCACGTCATTCGGATGGAAGAATTTAGGGTTGCAGAAGTGATATACATATATAATTGTATAATATAAGTAAACTTCCATACATCAATAGAAATACAAGAGAAACTAAACACCATATTTTAAATTAATCTATTCCAATGCAACCTACACACATTTCAATATATCCAACCACAATAAAATGCATAGCCAAAACACCTATATGTTAATGCCTACACGAGCGAAAGAAACTGAATGGAGTACTACTGATGATGATGAATTCTCTGCCCGAAGACAGGTCTACTGGTTTTATGAGATGAGTAAGGCGGTTTCCCGTTGCCTTCCTCACAGACAATTGTGGGTGAACAACTTGTCCAAGGTCGCTAATCAGTGGCGTGAAGCAGATTCGAACCCGAGACCCTCCGGTTACGAGGCACCGACCTTACCACTATAACACCACATACCATAGAATGGACTACAACAAATTGATAAATGGCTCAAATCTACAACAGTCGCCTGGGATAGAAAAAGGAAAGCTCAAAGGTTTTGGCCGTTACTCGCGAATTTGTTTTTAAATGATAAACAACAAAACCGAGTTTCTACTTAAAGTGGTTCTATTTACGGTATCTGTTTAGAACTTGCCAGTTACCAAGACTCTTATTTGGTCATAACTAACAGTGATTGTCATACAGTCTTACTCAGAAAAGACACCAAAACAAACACGCACAAAACTCAGAGCGCATATAATTATACAGATGCAGTTGAAGACTCAGGCATCAGGCGTTATCTCAGCTCCGTTCGTCTTCTCCACCAGAAGAATAAGCCACTCCAAAGGGACTCGACTTTTAGGATTCCATGCGAAGCCACCATAGGTGAAGGCAATTTGGGCAATGATTCCGCATCAAGTGTCAGCCAGTTCAAGCTTCTCCACTCTCCTTATCGTATCCGGTTCCTTCAATACCTCGAGTATCGGGCTGAATTCATACACTGGAAACCTTAAAATACCTAGAATATCTAGGTCTTCATAGTTACCAAAACTCTTTGTGTCAAAGAACAACTCAAGGCGCAAAATAGGATATCTTTCACAAACATATGAAACTTCAAAGAGTTTCCATATCATTACTTAAATACATCAAAGAAAAATATTTAACAAACACAAGCTACACGAAACTGTCTCTTTATGCAACACATCCAAACTGTTCATATATATATATATATGTATATATGCGCATAGGTCTACATATCTTCGCAATGTACCTCGTATTAAACAAGGCATAAAGTAGGCAAACACTCGAAAACGTGTACACCACAAGGTATAGACTCTTCAATAAAACACACACACAAAAGCGCATGTAGGCTCCATATTCTCTTAATACATACACTCCTCAGCAAACTAGCGTGTATATACCTACACTTACAAAGACGAAGGTAAAGAGAAGCTATGCGCTTTGCAGTTTCTCCAGCTTCCTCGCTTCTCCAGTCCGTCTAACCGAAAACATCCCTTGAAATCTCCGAATTTTTATTTAGCTCGCTCTATCACCCGACGACTGACTTCAGGCCTTCGATACAGTCGGCCTCCTCCTTCTTTTAGGTGCAAGACAGCACATCCTGGCTTCCAGCACACATGTTAGGCTCACAAGGTAAAGGTCCTTGAAATGTAGGGCATTTGCTGACAGGCCACTTCTCGTTTTCTTCCACACCCTACGTCTTACTTCAGTCGATCATGATGTCATTACTGACGTCCTCCTGCTACTTCTGTCTCGTCTTTATTTCATGGCTCCAATATGTGGTTGTCTCCAGCTTTAAGGATTTTGAATCATCGTATCTTTTACATTATCACCTTTGGAGGTTTTAAATGCATCAGTGAGGGCTATTGGCTTTGTACCGGCTTCTTATAATGTAGCAATCCTTTCCCGCTACCACTGGTTGTACTCTTTGAAATCTCTACCTTTGTGCCAGTTTGTCACTTAAATAACAAACCCTAGAGGGCGTGAGCTCTCTTTCAATTAGAAGTCCTTGGGATAGGGTACATGTAAATGACTAAAAGTTTCTGTCGAGATACATCTATCCCAAATCTTATCTTAACAATCTCAAATAATGGATTTGATCTTGGTGGCTCGTTGAAACTAACTGTAAAGTTTTAAACAGTTTTATTATTGAAATAAACTATTACTCAAAACAGTATGTTTCAGTTTGATTATACTAGCATCACTCTACAACTACTTCATACTACGACTGCTACAGGCCAAGCTAGCTAGGACAATTAAAAGAGGTAATTTAATTTCTTCCCTCCCGTCGATGAACTCTTCACTTTCCAGGCCTCAGTTCTTGTGAAGAATCGTTGATCTCAATGTATCGTTTTCGAAGTGCGATTTACCAAAATCCATCTCCAGGCAAACGCTGAAAATAGGCATCCGTAAGCATACGATGGAGATTCGCCATTTTCTTTCTTGAAACTTTCCGTCTTTTGTTACATGAAAGTTCAAAGTAATTCCAGTTCACTCCAATCACTGAACGACGAAATAAATGAGGCGTTCGTTTACTCACTCGTCAAAGAGCAAACGCATGTTGCAGTTTGCATAACTTTATCGAACGAAAGTTTCGTTGATAGGAATACAATCCTTTGCATGGATTACGAGTTTCTCAGTCCAATACGACAATCGCCGCTTCCGAGCCGATTTGCCTATATATCCCAGTTCCTTTCGAAGTTCCTACACACTAAGGATACTTCTTACTCGAATGACGATCGAAGTTCTGGAACGTTCGATCTCAAACACTGATGCACGCAACAAACATAGGACGGAGGTTTTTGAAGGTGTTTTTTTTCCACGTCTATACCAACATGCACCAACGAACGTATCTGTTGCGAGCCAACCGAGTCGTCAAAGGCTGCGCTCTGCTGCTCGTGGCCAGCTCACAGTTCCGCGCTCCTGCACGATGGCACGGGCAAATCGTGCTTTTTCCTGTGTGGGATCGCTTCTTTGGAACAGTCTGCTCCCAGAAATTCGATCTCTCGCCGCCTCAGCATCTCAAGAAACATTCTCGGCTCGTCTTAAGACGCACCTTTTCGGTAATCTTCGATAGCCACCCTGCAGCGCCTTTGTGAGTTTGTTAAAATGCGCTATACAAGTGCTTGGATACATAACGTATCTCTCTGACTGAACTCCGGAAACCTCTTCTTAATCCGTAAAAGTTCGTATAGTGTTCAATGGCCGCCAACCGTCTTCGCTGATCTGCGCATGACCATCGCCAACAGTCCTTTACCAATGTCGTCTTCTCGTGACATCAGCAAATGTTCAATTTTCAAATCTGCTCTGTTATATCAGAATAATATTTTGTGAAATCGTCATGTAGACTATAATCCGCTTTGCTGACATGGCATAGTCCCATACGATTTATTAAACCCATGTGCCTACTTAAATTGGCCTTGTTCTACAGTCTAGCTATTACTCTTATGTTGGCCTGCCTACTGAACTATACAAACTACACTAGACTACTGTACACTAATTAAGTAGGTAAGTAAGCTGTTCTAAGCTTATTTCAACAAATAGAAGCGCGAATTAAAGGGACGACCACTACATGCAGCTAGCAGTTTTTACCTGAAGTTAAGCTATAAATAGGGGCCCTATAAATTAACTGTAAATTAAAAGATCATATTAAGCTGCCATCAAGGCTTTTAAAAGATACTTAAAACACACTATATTAAATGTCTTAATGCATTCATACGCAAAAGACTTAATTACATTTCTATGTGATTTAGACTGTTCTCCAAAAAGTTTACGCAATTTCCCATATCAGCGGTTACTAATTTGTGATGTTACTCTTGATTTCGTTTTCTTTTCAGAGTGATGATGCAGCAGCCAATGAATACAAATCCAGTGCAGGTGGTTGTCCTGGCTCAACCCGGAATAATAGACAAACAGAGCATATATAAAAATATGAGAATTGAGTTAGCCAGGCAGCTAATTCGATTAGGAATATTACAGGTTATTATCGGCATTCTCTGCATCATCTTTCAATGCGTCGCCATAGGGATATTCGCAAATTATTACATCGGCCTTGATTTTATCGGACACGGCTTTTGGAATGGCCTACTGGTAAGCAACAAATTATTATCTAAAACGTATAGCTCTTCATTCATCCGACCTATCAGAATTCAACCCAGCTACTCGAATGTATTATAATTTTGATTGTTATTTCGATTAGCGCCATTTTATTTGAAGCGATCATCGACTGATACCTTGGGCATTATGATTAAGTCCCTAGATTAGAATGGATTAGGTTAGATTATGTGCGGCACTGTTGTAACTCCCTTTGGGCTGTTATTGAAGGATAGTAGATTCGAACTTTCTGATCCCACGCCGTGTGACGACCTTTGACAAATTGTTCATGCGCATTTGTCTCTGTTACAATGCAGTATAATTTTTTGCCGATGTAAGCTGAAAAGTAAATGACAAGTCCTGCGATACAGGGCCCCCATGTACAGGACGTCAGCATTTGTCAGATGTAGACTCAAGGGTCGAATAGCAGGAAATGAGCACCTCCTCATGTTCCATTAAGGACATGGCAGTTTCACTGTTTACTTTATATTCATTGTGTATAAGGCGTAACTAACAGCATTTTCATTTAAGAAGATAGGGGCTGAAAATAACACAGGCAGTAGGGAGAGAGAGGGTCGCGTAGATCTGACCATATTATTGAGTAAGTACCTGGAGCTCAGCTGTAGGAAGCCAATGGAAAACATTAAGGATGCATTCAGAGGTAGAATTTACCGAGAGTTTGAAGTCCGACCTCGGCCTGATTATCGATCCAGTCATGACAAATATACAGTGGTCAACATGATTTTGCTTTCTTAATAAATTTTGGTGATTCTAGCAGTGTTCCAGTCGCTGATTTTAGAAATGAACACAGAATTTCTCTATCACGTGAGGTTTTTGTGAAATTGCCAAAAGTTTGCGTCATAATGGTTTCCATTGATAATTAGTGAGCATATGGGTCAGTTTTAACCCCAGCTGAGACTCGCGGACGAAGTTAAGTCCCATTAATTTTCCTAATAACCGCATCATGAGGGAATAATACACAGCTGTAATGGATTAGTTGCAAGCGACTGATTGGAGACTACCAGGGAAGTTTTTAAGGTTTTCTTATGTTTGGTTCGGCTTAGTATAATCTTTAAGCAGATGCTGCAATCAAACTACATTGCTGTATAAAAGAACTTTCCAATAAACTGCCTGAGTAGAATAATTGGTTCTGCCGGTTCTGCGAATGTTCAGCTGCTGGTCAAAAGTAAAGCTACTAATCGACATGTTTTGGCCACAGATATTGGTTTGACCCTCTAGCTTCATCCAGTCATATATAATTATGCTCTAAAATTCAAATTTCAATGCAAAATTTTAAATGATATGCATTCAAACCGTTGAAGAAATTTCTTGACTAATTGCTGAAGAACTTTGTGATTTAACCAATCCAATGTTGATCGCATAATTCATGCTGAAGTAGGTTCCAACCCCACTGACAACATCCAATCATTTACACAGGATTATAAGCTGCTGCTTAAAAGCAGAATTTTAAAAATAAATGTTCTAATATAAGCCTTAAAACCGTTTTGCTGGCTGGCGATGCTCAGCCCTTGGTGTACATCGTAATGACCAGCACAGACGACGAATCCATGGAGTCCCAGATCACTTGACCCTCACTTTTGAGCGCACGGGATCCTGCTACTGCATGGGATCAACATTTTGAGCTGTCGCCTATCTTAGTAAGCCATAATTTTAACGTCCTGTTTGAGCTCAATAGGAAGGGTGCCTATGAAAGCAGTTACATACCTTAGGTCTATAAGCCCAGAAGACCACGTAATTTTTGAGAATTTTTTTAATGTTTATGCTAAAATGAGGCTTGACATTTTCATTTTCAAGATTTTATTTGCAAAGAGAGAAAACCAAATGAAGATAACGATCACAGTTTACACAGGTCACATTTACAGAATTGTGGACATACTGACTTCTCCGCGGAGAACAATAGCGTGTATCCTACTCCATTTTGCCTGAGGTATATGTAAACCAATGGCCCCCCTAAACTGGCTTGCCTCATGTTCATGTACAATAGCAATTTACTTTACATATATAGTAGGTAAGTTACCTTTAATAATATACTCAAATACTCTTACTAATGTACTCATATACGTCAGCACATATATGCAACGCCACACTTTAATATCCAAATCAAGCGCACACAACTTCCTAATGTACTTCATCCGATCTTAATTAGAACCCACTATTGTAGCCAGGATAATACGTAAACACAGTTTTGCATGACTCTTCGTCATACAGTTGTAATATGCAAACAATACTCGCACCAATGTCAATATTTTCAAAGATTTAGTAAATCGGAAAATCTTTCCCGAGTCTGCACATAGACCTAGCTAGTGCTCTAAAATACATGGAAATGTTATATGCTTATATTTCATTTTTGTCTATTTCGACAGTTTTTAATCACTGGATCATTTGGAATAGCAGGAGGAATCAAAAGAAGCAGATGCCATGTAGGTGCATTTTCATTTTAAGTCTAAATAATTTCTGAATTTCATCTGGTCAAACTTTAACGCGAAGTTCTGCAGTTTACGATCCAATTTTGATCCAGCTATCTTCATCGTATGCTGTTACCAGTAAAAGTCGTAGGTATTTTTGACAGAAGTATTCAATAACATGACAGTTATTTGAGGACAATGTGAAACATTTGATGCGCGTTCTGATAGAAGTTCCTTGAAGGGATGGAAAGTCTAATTATTATCTAACCTGAAAGCTTCTATAGCACCACTGGACCTCTGTAGAGTAAGTTCTTGGGAGGTAACCGCATTCCATCGAACCTGGTGTAGCTGTCGATGTACTCGCACAGATGTACACATTTTCGCTGCTGCAGAGACTTAGAAGGACAATATCTTGAGATTTTTGGACTGCAAGTTGGCAGCAAATCTCTCCAGAGATCTGTTCATAAACTGCAGGTTATCGATGAACTGCAACTGACTGTACTTCTATAAAACGTACTTCTCCATGTTGTTTAAGATGCATCTGATATCCTCTTCGTGTGATGCGCCTAGTGCTTACATAAACAGGTGCCCGTCATAGTCGAGCACTTGGGGAAGACGACTGGGACCTTCGTTTTGTCTGGGTAAATGCGCAGCTTGAGGTTGCAGTTGGGGTGGGCCGCCCTGCAGTATTTGCCTGTAATGTGGCAGTGGTCGCGGACTTTATCACTCTTCTCGCCACAGATGAAGCACTCGGTGCTTTGGCAAAGTCTTGTTGATCATTCACCATCTTCGGTGGATGTTTGTGGGCTTCTCGAATTTGCGCCAACTTTTCTTGGAGGACATTCAGAAACCTCTCTACCGCATCATCCCCGCGATACAGCATTTGTTCCTTGGTTTTGCCATTGCAGCGGACTACCTCATAACGGTAGCTACCATGAGCCTGCTTTGTGGCTAATCGGGTGTGGCTCTTCTCCGAGTTTCCGGCGCAATTGCTCACTGAGATGTTCAGTGCCTCAAAGTCTCTTCCCCTCTCTCCAGGGGCAGAATCAATTGAGCGTAGCCGTAACCACGATGTGTCGCCACACCCTCCTGTCTTGGGCTTTTCGCCGTGCAGTATGCAGCCCAATACCATGTCGTTCCAGATCCTTTTAAACATTTCTGGGCCACTTAGTTCTACTTCTGCCACTTGGCCTCTTCCAATCCCTGGGAACTTTATTCATTGATGTCCGTAGTGCTGTAACATGTTTCTCTTCAGGTGAAGCGTCGAAGTCGGCCTAGGCTGTGTATGGCGCACGCATATGCTTGTGCTGGTTTTGGAGCTTCAGGATGTTTTTGCCCTCCTCTGGCATGGCGAAGCGCTGAGACCTCTCACCGATGCCCTCACAGTCTGCCTTTTGCCTGCTAATCAAATCCATGGTCGACAACAAATGCAGGCAGCGGCGGCATGAGTACTTTTTGCATTTCTTGTTGTTTTTATGCATATACGGGCAAGTCTTTGATGCAAACGTAGTGATTGTTTTCGGGGTTATCGGCGACGCAGGCCAACCCCATGCCCATCCATCCAATCCGCTGCCTTCTCGTTTCTCTCAGTTTAAACACAACCCCACCCTAACAGGTCCTTTTCCCTTCTTTCTCTGGTTTTCTGGCAACCGGACTTGGTTCTTGACACATCGTTGGACAACCCCGCTGACTTGACGCAGCGCTCGTGAATAAGATGGTGCCCTGCGCTTAACATTTAAGTAGCGCTTTAGAAATTTCGAATTTACGAATACTATTACGATGCTCCACCGTCCACGATGCATGGATTGAGTGCACAGCCTTTCTATCCGCACACGCTTACTGACAGAGTGGTGTTCTTGCGTTCGAATTTGCCAACATCGCTGACCTTCACTGGGAACTCTAACTCGACAAAGTTCAAATCGCCAAAGTGGGCTCGGTATTTGGCTTGGTGCTGCAGGTTATGCCCTACGGAGCGGAGCGCGGACAGGACTTTGCCCACTCGAAGCAGCGGTTGTTATTGCTGTGGACATTGATTACTTCGTCATCACATCCAAGAAGGTCGCCGCATCAGCCTGGAGGCGGTGGACGTTTGGGACTAGTCGCGCGATGGTCCTTTAGAATGCCTACTGCTCTGAGGAGGACAAGCTTGGGTGGTAAATCTAGGTCTGCTGTGGTACCGGATGGCCCCTTCTATGCAGAAGTTCGCAGTTACTCTGCCAGAACCGCCTTCGGCTTTGCCAGACTGCGTGCCGGGGCAAGTGACTTTGACACCGGCGGCTTAGGCGCCAACTTCTTGGGCCGGCGATATCGTCTCGGGATTGGCCATCTAGGATGGCCGCAGATTCCCCGAACTCTAGTTGATGTGCGCATCCGCCGTCGTGAGTGCTATGTCCCTATGACCATGTGCTTCTGTTGAGTGATTATTCAGTTGGAAGCTGGGAGCACAGAAGGTAACCAAGACCTCAGAACCGCGCAAGCAACCGGTCGATGTATGCCCCTAAGACCATAAGTCTCTACTTGGCTGATTAGTTATTGAATTAGAAACTGGGTGCGCAGAAGTTCGCCGAGTAACTCCGCGAAGGATTTTTAGCGCGGTTTTTGGTTCGGCAAAGATACTCTTGTACTGTCTTGACGCCATGTTACGCACAGTACTTGAACAACAGCGCCGGTCGCATGACGCCGTCTCACCTCGCAGCAGTCAAGTACACTTATTCTTAGCCGCCGCAATTCATGTTGAACGGTTTATCTTGGGAATTTCCCACGCGAGAGTTTCACTTAAATGAATATACGAAGCGTCACATCGCCATTCTGTCCTAAAATCTACCTAAATCTTTGACATGTGATAACGTGGCATATCTCTATATCGAATAAAACGCTTTTCCGTATCCTTTTGTATTCAGATCTATCTCTTTTGAAAACATGTATTATTTTATTTATGTGCAGTCTTTATTTCATTCGTACAGCAGTCACCAACTCGACGACATACTATTACCGACTAACTTAAAATCTATACCAAGCACACATATATACTAACACACAACCCATATCCTTCTAGCTGCTTATCAGCGACTGAACTCCCAAGCCGCACACGAGCTCATAACCTCACGAGCATCCATCACATCTCAGTTACAACCAATAACGCCTACAGGTGGGTTTTGCCCCGGCCTCGTGGCGGTTGGGCTCGACCTGGGATCCTCTTCGCACTTCCACCACTAAACTTGTGGAAGTGCGCAGTAACCAAAGTGGCCGCCCCGCCGGCATAATTGGGTCTCTGCGCGCTGGTAGTCGCGGTTAGAGGTGGTTGAGGCTTCGGTGGGGCGAGAGGGCGGAAGCACTAGGTAAATTCAAACCACCCTTTAATATCTGTTCTAGAACTCTGCTAAATTACCGCACTGATATTGTGCATAACAGGATGAAGAAGAAGAAGAAGAACCGTTTATTGAACACCACAAAAGAGAAACAATTGATAGTACAGTCACTTAAAGAGATAAAAAAAATCATTAATAGGCATCCAAAGGCGAGACCAAAAGGACGATAAGTCCCACTAACAGGGTCACCTAATTTCTTAGACAAATTTCAAGACAGTACATTTAACACGTTACACATTATATCAGTTTTTTTGCCATGTAAGTGCAGTGTTACATCAAAAATAATTTTTAAAACAACAAAACACCCAATAAAAACACCCAAAGTAATTATATTGCACAACAAAGAAACAGAAAGAGACGAAATAAAAAGAAAAATAAAACAAAAACACCCCCATAGGTGCAATGTCTGTTTGTGTCAAAACTGCGTATTAATCAGAAGATGTTGTATGCATTTTTTAAATTGTTGCAAAGTGGGTATATGTTTAAGCACAGATGGTAGGGAATTCCGTATGTTTGGTCCAGCGTATACCAGAGAAAATTGTCGTGTGTAATGCGAGCAAATTCCTTACATAAGTTTCCTGAGGATCTTGTGTAATGGGTATGGACATCTGATGCATGGATAAAGTAATCAGTAAAGGGCGACGGAAGCAGTTTGTTAATAAATCGGTACATAAAGTTTGCAGCTTAATAATACTATCAAGTGATAATATTTGCAGGTTGCTAAAGGTTGACCCTGAACTGGAGCGTACAGGTAGTCTACTGAATGTGCGTATAGCACGCTTCTGCAGAGTAATCAGGCATTTTAAGATAAGCGAGCGGTGTAATTAAAAGCCCAGGTGATATTACAATATGAGAGATATGGATAGATCATGGAATAGCATAACTGACTTAATATGTTTTCGGTAAAATATAGGCAATGCGTATAATGTTCTAAAGCTTTTGGAGATTTTTTGGCAATTTGAATTATGTGGTCTTTCCAAGTAAGGTGTTGATCCAGATATACTCCCTAAAATTTCAAGTACGACACTTACGAGGTGGTTTTGTTGTTGATGTTAACAGTCAAATCACAGTCACCTGGAACAAATTTATGATGACAGCGAAACAATATGACGTTGGTTTTATCACTATTCAAAGACAGTTTGTTTGCGCTGAGCCATTCAGAAATTGTTTCTAATTCAAGATTTACTTTAAGTAAAACATCCAAAGACTTATCAGAAGCAAATACAATAGTGTCATCAGCAAAGAGGATGTATTGCTGCAGGCATGAAGTATTACAGATGTCATTGATATAAATTTAAAAAACAAGAGACCCAATATCGATCCTTGAAATTATTTTATATAAAATACTTTGGCCCAACTGTATGGAATAGTCCCCGAAATGGCATTACAAATCTACCCACTCTTATTCAGTTTAAGAAACAAGTTAAAGACTGCTTGGTTTTTATGTATTGAGGTGTTAACATATTAGTGTTTATTTGTTTATCTTAATTGTGTATTACTTAGGCCGTATTGTTAAACCGCCTTTTATGTTCGCACACCTCCTTAAATATACATGTAAAATAGTAAATGCACTGTAATTACCGCCAAAAAGTATAGGGAAATAGGCCAGTCATGCATTAGAGCCTCTGACCATTTTGGGTTGAACTCTTTACTTCTGCATCAATCACTGTGGATTTTTGATTTTGTACTGAGGAACGTTTTTAATTAGTTAATATGACATTGATGTCCTGTCAATAAAATGGCTAATCCTAACTAAGCTAAACTTTCTTCACTGATCGAAATATAAACAATAACATTTCATTTCCATGCGATGCATCGGGCCTCGTACATTGAACGAAACCAATGCGTAGGTACTCAAAGCGCAACTAATTATATTATTTATGACCAACTTTAAAGGAAAACAAGCTTTGTTGCATTTGAGATAGAAGTTTAAAAGTATTTTATTCCGTCCATGTATTTGTGATTACCTGTTGGTCATAAGCAACAGCGTTCTTATCCTTCTCAGGCTGCCTTTCTGTCTCATTGGACTGATCCTTGGAATTCACCGAATTGTGGATCTGTTTTGCAGGGCCATCGATTGATGCCCAGACAGTAATTACAATGGCTCTACAAAAGTTTAAAGATAAGATTGAATAGCCCTTAGGAGTCTACTTTTACAAATATTAGTTCGTTATAAGTATTATAATAAATATATTTTAAAAATATCGGCGGTAAAGCTATCTCTAATGAACGTTTTTGTTTGTTTCTCAAACAGGTCGTTGCATTCAATGTCCTTTCAATCCTATCCACAGTCTTTGCTTTGTTCTTGATAAGCATTGCCATATTTGGTGCTATCTTGTACGCAGCTGAACATTCCGACTACTGTGATTACTATGAAACGTATTATTGTGATAACACTCAGAAGGTAAAAACCTTAAACAGATTACTATGGAAACATTTTAGATAATGGAATTATAATTCTTCCTGGTCTGGTTTCTGGTTTTTTGTTTTTTCTCTCTCTAAAGTTATAGATCGCTATCAATTCTTTTCCATTTAAGCGGTTATTATTGGATTAGATCAGTATGCTGTGTCTACGTAATACACATCATGAAGTAAAAGTACATTTGTTCACATAGCATCACAACACATTTTATTTCTAATAAGTAAATAATAATTTAGCAGTATCTAGGCCATTAGTAATTTCTATGCACTCTTACATAATATTTCATGAGTCGATGCCTAATGGTTAACCAAGATCCTACATAATTTGTAGCGTGAAACGGGAGTTGCAATGGAGTCGATGATGGCTATTCTGGGACTAATAGAGGTCATTATCGCTAAACGGTCTTCAGCAGTTTGCCGTACCATCGAAGCATGCTGTTGCAACTGTGGTTGTTCATGTTGCTGTCCACCATCTCCTCTCCAGAATCAAGTGAGAACACTTATGTGTTTGTATGTAATGTATGTATGCACGTATCTAGACACTTACTATAGAGCTATTTCAGGAAATCGTGAGAGTGCTTAGGTTGTGCCTGCTGTTAGGCTTGTATAGAGGAATGCATTGCTAGAAGTGAGTCACCAGCGAGAAACTTCTTAATAGCATAAAATAACTCGCAGAAACTATAAAGCTTCACATTAATTCTGGATTTATAAGTAATCTAAGCACGATGCTCTGTATTAATGTTGAACTAAAAGAGATTTTATCATGGCACTGTTACGGTGATGATTCATTACAAGTCATATAGTTAACATTCTCTAACGTACTCTGACATAGTCTGTGTTAACACTTGACGCAAGCGATGATGCTCAGCGTTAGATTTATTATTAGCAGAGTAATTTATGAGACTTGAATCTCAAGCTAGAACGGTCTTTGCACGGGACCTTAAATGGCGTGGCGCCCATTCAAATGGTCAGCGGTATTAAAAAGGATTTCACCCGATCAAGTCATCGAAAAAATGAGCAGGGTCGAAGCCATACGGTCGCTATATAAAACGTGTACATTTTACCATAAGTTTTGATTCTATATGCATTATCATTTGCTGTCATATGGACAAACTTCACAAATTTTAAACTGTAGCCGCTTTTTAATAGGTGGTAGTTTCAGTGTTCAATCTAGAACATCCGTAAAGTTCCTTTCTACAAAGTTGACATATTAGTGGGCGCTCGGGTGGCCTAGTTGTGAAAAGCGAGTGGGTGTTTGGAAAAGCCCAAAAGCCCACGATTGTGCAATAGCGAAAAGCTGGTCTAAACCAGTTTGTATTGGTCTGCTGTCATGGCGGCAAAGGGCCTATGTAAGAAAGTGTGTAGATTTTGTAGCAGAGGATCGTGAAGAATCGTATTATTGGTTTGGCATACGCTAAGTTAAAACTTTGAGTTATAAATGGCGTTTATACAAACTCTGGCGATTCAAGTACTGTTGTGATGAAACTGTTCTTTAAATCATAGTCTTCAAAATCAAAATCTTTACTCGAACTAACACTCCGCTACGAAAACGATGAGACGGCAGTTCGAAGCCAGATGATTGTCAACTACTAGCGATGTTTGAGAGTGTTCCAATAAAATACAATGTAGGCTATTATATTTAATTGAATTCTGATTTCATAATTTCATGTTCTGATCACTTTTTATTCAGTTCCTGATGACAGACCAGCCATTTGCGGGCCAAGAGCAAATTATCATCGCCACTCCTCAACAATCAGCTTCCAATCAACAACCTAAAATTTTCATTCCTAACCAACAGCCCACATTTTTACCCAGTCCGCAACAGCCGATCATTGGTCTTGACCCGCGACTACAAATGGCTCAGTATTATCCACAACAGCCACTTCCTCCACCTTACAGTGAGCATCCGAGCGCCTACACATCGTTATCTGCAGGTTAGTATGTGTCGCACAATTGCGTAACTAGTAGGGGGGCCTAAATGTTGATTAGTTTTCTGGTTAACCGATATCATCTTTGTATCTGTTTTATTATTTTATTGCTGCATTATTTGTAAAATAGAAGTTCAAAATAGTGGGCGAAGTTTAAATTTTTCTGTTTCGAAGAGGTACCTATTACTGAACCCCTCGCAATTTAATTTTAAGAAAGGAAAACAAATCATTGTATTACTTACCTTAACTAAACTTAATTGGATTGCATTGAAAGTTGGATAAGATACTTGATTTGGAATTCAAAAGGATATGTGAATAAAGATTAATTAAGGAAGATAGAACGGAAGTTTAGTGGATATTTTTTAAATAAGAAAACCTAGTTGGCCCATTTTATACTGCAAAGCCGACAGTCATAGCATGCAAGCCCTCAAAGTATGACCCCAAGACCATGATGCAGGTAGATTTTGCGGCTAAGTGTAAGCATGGCAACAACAGCAATAAAACAACGGGATGTGTTGTGCTTAGGGATTTTTAAGAGCAAATGCTAATATATATGCATATGTAGGTGTGTATGCTTATGTGTGCTAGTGAAAATCAGTGTTCGTTCTTTAGCTCTAAAAGATCAAAGCGATTACACTGGACTACATACTGGAATGAGAAATAATCTCATGTTTCCGGAATAGCATGCGATTCCTTGCGACAGAACATCGACGTATGATGAAATCCATGATTATAATGACGCTATCATGAATGAACGGAATTAACAACATTTACGATTATAGTGACGTCTTAGAAAACCTAAACTTTATGTGCATGAAGCCTAGTGTATAACAAGGGCCTGAAAATAATTTTAGTGTAATTACTTTCATCATCAAGTATGCTATAAAATACAGGAATTTGCTCACTAACTTGTCAAAGTGTTTATCTTAAGACTTAGAGAAATTTGCTCTTTGTAATCTAAACTCATTAAATTATTACCCTATTTGTTAGCGAATGAAGTGTGACAGTCTGAAATTCTTTCCAATACCAGTTAATAGCTTGCCATTTCCCCTCCATTGGATCTGTGTCAGCAAAAAAACACAAATAAGAGGCACGTGTTTCCGTATTTAGAAACTCTTCTCTTTCGACCTGGGAAGCATGAGAGTCCTTTCGAGTTGATGTCTTGAGGAGTAAATATATGTATACTATGCAGTACTGCGTTACTTTCAAGGGAACCCAAACGTTCAGATTACGCTAAATGTTAGTATAAATAGTGTAAATAAAACCGTCGAAAGTAATTACACTGTTAAATTGATGTACACTGATATCTGAACAGGAATATCAAGTGATTATTGAATATAATATTAGAAATATATAGCTTGGGGTCATCGCAGCTGATTAGATCAGAAATTTTACATGACTTTTTCAGAGAATTGTAATAATAGCTTCGAAAATTTCAAACAAATTTATGTAGGTTCATTGTGTGCATTGTGTATTTTAGTATTTTAGGCTTTCAGTATTTCGTCGCATGTTCTTATAAGCCCTATTTGCATATGTGACCGAATCGGAAGCATTTTGCCTTGTTATCTAACTCCCACGGGTTCTTATCTATTAGCTTTAATCAACACGCGACGTCCTTATTAGGTGCTACTGCTAGAATTTGGTGATTCTGTTCTTACAAAGTGCCATCTGTTGTATGAATTGTGAATAATATGTGGTATGCACAGTAATTATAAGAAAGACAGGAAGCAGAAAAAAGCAAAGTGAACGCCTATTCAGGCAATTTTGAAAGTATTTTATAGCCTTTCATCTATGAAAGAAAATAGATATTCAGAAAAATGAAAAATTCAGACTGAAAGTGAGCAAACCCAAAGAGAACATGTTGAAAACCGGTGTAGAAGAAGAAGGGTTACGAATATCTACAATAGGAAGTCCACGGAGAAAATTGATGGCCATATACCGAAAGCGAATTGTTAATTTCTCCCTCCCGGAAACCGTCATCGCAGGAATGACAGACAGAAACAACTAAAAGACTGATGAATTTGGTCCAGGTGATGAGTAATCTAATGGATGCGGCAAGTTTATAGGGAAGGCATTGAACCATGACCAGTGATGTCACTGAACATGCAAACTGCCTATTTAAGCACAGTGTTTAGAAAAGATTTAAGATTTAATGACAGTATAAGGAGTTATGTTAGAACAGAATTATTAGTTTGATGTTCTACGACCTATTACTTTTGTATTGATTTTAATATGTATTGATATAGTAAAATGCACCATTGCATCAAACATTTGCTCAGTTTGTTTAAAAGTGCCTCCGAAGAAAAATTTTCCAAATATTAAACTCAGGGTGGCATTTGAATCCTTTTCAAAACATGAATATGTAGAATCCAAAGGATAAAAGATATCAAACTCTATATGTTACAGCGCAGTACGCAAATTCACAAAAAGGTGTTATGCGATTGTGCAGTTAGTGTTAACGGCCACATGGCTTAATTGTATAAAATTTTCGTTCCCTTTAAACCTGAAATCCGTAAACGTATTGACCTAAAATATTTGATAGATTTACCGAAATTGCTGAGCTCTCTGCTAATAAAAGTTTATAAGCCACCGCTGCCCAAAATCTAGACACTATGTACCTGTTTTAGTTACTTTGATACTTCTCAGGCTTGTCTACAACGTATATGTCTTAACCAATTTCTGCGTACTGTGGCACCGGAATGCGCCTTTCTGACCTTCAAGTTTTGAAAAAGGTAAAAATGCCTTGGGAGATGAATATAAAACTACATTATTCTGTTTCTTCGTTACAATAGTAGTTTTGACTAACTTTCAGCTGTTTTGCACTCCACGATGCGGACACATTGGAAGGCATTGTAAAAATGAATGCTACAGTTGATGCAAAAAGTCGCTCACAAATTTTATAAAAACTTTTACATCTTAAAATATTAGTAAGAACATGTATCACTTGGCCAGGTTATTAGGGTTTTAACTTTATTTCGCAGCAATTATCGACCACGGTCGAGTGCATTAGCAATAGTGGCCATACATACGTGTAATAATTAGTGCTTTTGATTACATACGTTACTTGAACCATTTTTATTATCGAAAGTGTTGACTGTTTTGATGAAAACGAAGATGTCATTACTACATTACAACTGCTGGAGTTATTGCACGTGTCTATATAGAGCAAGGAGGATAGACCGTCAGATAATAGGAGACCGCCTGTTTGCTTAAACTTGACTGGCAGCTGCCATGTTCACAGGCAAAAAACTTATAAACTCACGTAGGCTCAGCTACAGCCATTTCTGGCATCGAGTATTTTTACAGCGGCGACCGCAACCGTCTTATGCCGTATACGGTTTGTTTTGGTTCAACTGACAACCAAGGGGGCTTCAAATTAACAGCTCAATCGCTGCGCACACGACATTTACTGCTATTCAGCGTCATTGATAGAGAGGCTGCGTCTCTTCTAACTGTCAAAAATTTGGCTTAAAGCAACCATGAAAGAAAAACTATTGTTTATAATACAATATGGAAGTAGCGCCATGAAGAACAAAATACAGGTATTGGTGTAGCATTTTCCCAATTGCAACAGCAGCCGAAGACATACGTCAATTACTGCTGTCGTCGCCATCAAAGTCGCGTGGGCTCGACCCTCTGCCACAGTTTCTTATTTAGGGTCATTGTGGTTGCACGTTTGCCGTTTTAACGTTTGCTGTGCAACATTGCGTTGAATGAGGCGTTGCTCACCGCTTCTAAAAAACGCACATAAGCGTCAGTTTGGCGCCTTCATCCCACAGCGCCAGTTCTGCTTACCAAAAGTGGCCCACGTGGCACTCGTATTCGTTGCCCGGCTCCAATCGAGCGAGTCGGACGTCTTACCCATTTAAAGTTTGAGAGTAGGTTGAGGACGTTTCGTCCCCAAGGCCTCCAGTCATTCGCTTTACCGGATAAAACTGCTCACGATGAGCGCCAGCTATCCTGAGGGAAACTTTGACAGGAACCTACTACTAGATGTTTCGGTTAGTCTTTCGCCCCTATACCCAAGTTTGACGATCGAGTTGCACGTCAGAATCGCTGCAGACGTCTCTTAAGCGTCGTGATCTTGAAATTAATTGACACGGCCAATTATCGACTTATTTCTAACTTACTTTTGCTGTCAAACATGCAGGAGAAATATGTCTCATTGCAGCTAATACAATATCTTGAGTCATACTCCCTTAAAAATAAGCAACGGAAGTTAAGCTACGCATTGTTTTGGTTCTAGGAGTGACATTCTGCTAATTCTGCTAGTGAAATTTCCTATTATACACGTTTTAAAGTTAGCTTAAACTTTGTAGATTTAGTAGCTAGTGTAGTGTTTCGTCGAGGTAGTAATTTATTTTTACAATGTTTGATCCAATTTATTTGTATTTTATTTAACTAGTTTGGCAGCCTCCTGTTTCTCTTATTATCATCCGTTCAATCACGCCGATTGTTTACTTTCCAAACTCTGTTGCACAATGTGAGCCATTCCTTTTTTCTAGCAAAATTCTAACATTGGCCCTCCACCAATCTGCAAGTTTTCCGCTCCGTATACCGATAAAAAATCATGACGCTGTCCACATCATTTGCTGCGATTCTCGTTACTATAAAAAATCTAACATGACGCTGTCCACATCATTTGCTGCGATTCTCGTTACTATATGCCTTCTTTTCACAAATTCGTCCTCATTCTACTCAACCATTGCCTCATGTCGTTGTTGGAACTAATGCCTCTATTTTATTTCTCCATGTTTCTGAAGCCCATTCCTTTAAACTTATCCAACCGGCCATGACTAATAAACCGGCAAGCTTTTTTTCTGTCACAGTCTGTTCGCTCACCATGCTCCCATTTCTCCAATTCTTCTACCCCTAGGCCGAAAGCACCCCGAAATTTCTTGTTCCTAGTGTACCTTCTGTTGCTTCTTTCTGGTGATATCGAGCTTAACCTTGGTCCTCACCATCTTGAAACTATTAATTTCTGCCACCTCAATATCCATTCTGTCTGGAATAAGTCTACCCTCTTCAAAACTGCACCCCAGATAATCTGGTAGATATTCTTGCTCTCAACGAAACTTGGCTCCAACAGTCTGACACACCTTTCTTCATTGCTCTTGGCCCACAAATGGCTGGTCTGTTGAATAGACTTCTTCACACTTGCTCGCTTCCCTTCACCTATCCAACTCCAGTAATTTGAAAAACTTATTGCTACCCTGAAGTCTGGAAATCGGTACCTCATTTTTTCGTTAATTTTACCATCCGCCCTCACTTTCACTTTCTGGCTTTCCTCTGAATTCCAGTCATTGCTTGAGTTCCTTTCCTGGTTTCTTCTTCTTCTCAACTTCTAATGACGCACGATTTTAATATACGCATAGACACTCTGGACTATGCTTGAAAAATTCCTGTATCTTCTCTTTGGCTTTGATCTCCTTTCCAACTCATGACATGGTCATACACATGATCTCTTTATAACCCGGTCCAGTTGTTCTGCTGTTACAACTATTTCTCCTTCTGAGTCGTATTTGTCTGATCACATCGCCATTACTGATCAGATGTCTTTCCACCATAAACCACCTCCTACTTACTTTTCATCAGCTACCGTCCTTAGAATATGCTCAACGTTCCCACCGTCAAACCCAATATCCTTGCCTCCCCTCTGTAGTTGTGCCCAGCACAGACGTCTAACAAACTTGCTGCCCAATTAAATTGCACTTCATATAACATCCTGGATACGCTCATTCCTGTTACGTTTAAGAGGGTTGCAGCACGCCCTTCCAAGCTTTGGTACAAATCAGCCATTGCTGCTGCTAACAGGCTGCGCAGCCGGCTTGAGAGAAGTTGGCGACGCTCCCATTTACCTTCTCATCTCATTACATTTAGGCGCCAGTGCCCTAATGTTCATAAACTTGTTTCAGCGGCGAAATCCAACTATTTGTCTCAATTGGCCTCTGTTTACTCCTCTTCTGCAAAGTTATTATGGCAGGCCGTGAACAAGATCCTACAACGTTATAAATACAATAAACTATCTAACTTCTCATCACATTCTTGCCTTACTGATAGGTTCCTACAATTCTTTCCTGACAAGATCTCGACCCTAAGACATAAGTTTTCTAGCATCTTTTCTTGTGACAGCCTATCATGTTCTAAATCTCCTCCACGGGGTCGCAATCTTTTCCAGCCAATAACGCTGACTGAGATTCGTAATCTCATTTTTTTCACCTCCTGATAAACAATTTGCCTTGAGCGTTATTCCTACCGCCCTTCTAAAACAATGCTTCGAAGTCTTGGGCCCAATCATCACATCCATTATCGACTGTTCTCTTATTGAACGTTGCTTTCTCACCAGTTTTGCTCATGCTATTGTTTACCCTCTTCTTAAAAAGTCACCTCTCTCGCCTGATAATTTATCAAACTATCGCCCCATGTCTACTCTCATTATCATTGAAAAAAATTCTGAAAAAGTATTTGCTAATAGCCTGAGTTGTCACCTCTCTTCCCACATCTTTCATCTTCTTTTCCATACCGCTCACCGCAAATACCATTCCACTGAAACTGCACTACTGACCATTTACAAACTGATAATCGGCTCAATGGATAAAGGAAAAGTAACTGCGCTAATTCTCCTTGATCTATCTGCCGATTTTGATACTGTTGATCACGGCATATACCTTTACCGCCTCGAACACTTGTTAGGTCTTTCCGGTCTCGCCCTGCGTTGGTTCGCATCTTACCTGCACCCTGGTACTCACCTGCACCGTCATGCAAGCAAATACTGCACTCGATCAATGGACATTATGACTCTTGTTGTCTCTCGTACTAGAACAGTGTTGGGATCTAAAGCGTTCTCGGTTGCTAGTCCACGGCTTTGGAATTTGCTGCCAAATTCCATATGTTCTATGAGTTTTTTGATGTCATTCAGGTCTAAAGTTAAGATTCATCTGTTTAATTTGCTTACCCACTGTGGCATAACCATTCTCTGACCAATTTGGAATTTGACCTGGCTTCACCTGGCTTATGATTTTGACTACGATTTCACCTGAAAACGACCAGCGACCATCGATTGATGCCCTGGGCATTATGATAACAGCGCTATAGAAGTCTTTAGATTAGATTAGAAAAGTTGGGGTTTCGAAAGTTCCATTTAACGGAATCTGTTTCAACCCGTATTCTTACTGATATTTTTGGAACAGTTGTTACTGCTGACGGTCCTTTATGATGTCACCGTGGCTTTCGACACTGTCGACCATGGCATTCTTTTGTAACGCCTTGAGAGGTAGGTTAGTTTAGTGGGCTTTATTCTGTCATTGTTGCGTTCAGTCTTTTTGGGCTTACCCAGGCAGTAGTTTCTGGTATTATTCGGTCTGCCTGGTCTTTCATCTCATTTGGGCTTTCAAAGAGTTTTGTTTATGGGTCGCTACCCTATAACCCCTCCGGTGCTGATCTGAGCCTAGTCCTTTCTTCTTTGGAGTTGCTGCCCATCGGTAAGCTGATAACTCTCCGGTATATGTCCATTTCTAAGTTGTTGAAAAATCTCATTTGTATAAGAAATGTTCCAGACGTCGGAGCTGCTTAGTGCCTGCATGTAATCCAACCACCTCTAGGTTGAACTCCAAGAAAAACCAATACACTTGGTTTGGTATCCTTGGACAGATCTCATATATATATATGAATAGGTGCAGCCAAGTGTAGCGTCGATGTAGGACAGGATATGAATAAGTCCAGACGATGTGCGGAGGACATGCAGGCTTGCTTGGGCAAAGGACATCCGGGATGGGGTTAAGTTAGGACGATTTTTTCACAAATGGTCTATATTTGTTTGCGCTTGAAAGGCTTATTATATCTATCACATGCTATAGAATGAGACGTTAACGATGCTTGCAGTAACGGACTGAATGTAAGTAAGTTTCATGATGAAAATAGTTTAATGCAGGCTTCGAAGGGTTAGATATCGTTTGCAAGGGTGAAGATTCTGCGAGGCGGTCTTATCTTATTACGTGAAGATCCTTTTTCAGGGTTTGAAAATAGATGCACTTTTTGTTGTTGTGTTATAGCTTTCAGTAAATAGCAGTTTTACTTGAAATCAAGCTATGTATAGAAGTTCATATTGAGCTACCATCAAGCTCACGACTTTCGTTGAAAACAGTTTTTAATATTATTTGCATATTGCTTCCTTCCTTTCTTTCTTCCTTTCTTCCTTCCTTAAGTCCAAGGGCTCACTGCCCAGTTATTTTCGATCGCAAGCCTCCACATGTCTAAACATACGGATTTTATTTATCCCACGAATGCCATCATTAGGATCGCTGTTCGTCCACTGAAAGCCGTGGATGAAGAGCAAAGGAAAACCGTCTAAATATCATTTGGACGGTTTTCGGAAAATTTTACCAAGTTTCCCAAATAGGCGGTTAATAATCGATGATGCAACTCTTGATTTCGTTTTATTTTCAGAGTGATGATGCAACAGCCAATGAATAAAAATCCAGTACAGGTTGTTGTCCTGGCTCAACTTGGAATAGTAGACAAGCAGAGAATATATAAAAATATGAGAATTGGGTTAGCCAGGGAGCTAATTGCATTAGGAATACTACAGGTTATTATCGGCATTCTCTGCATTATCTTTCAAGGCGTCGCCCTGGGGATATTTCTGAATGGATATTTCAGCATTGACTTTGTCGGGCACGGTTTCTGGAATGGCCTGCTGGTAAGTAACTGGTGCTTAAAATGTATAGCTCTTTATTCATTGTCAATACCTCAAAACTATCAAAGCCATCAGCAAAACAGATAACATAAGGTCAGGCCGCATAGATATGACCACACTATTGCAAAAGCACATTGTAATCAACAACAGGAAGCCAATAAACTATAAACTTCCTATAAACTAAAGTCAACCTCAGTCATGAAAAAAATGTTGGCCAAGGGTCGGTTTTAACTTCAGCGAAACTAAGTCCCATAATTTTACTAATATTCATATCTATACTGGAAACAGAAAAACAAACCCTTAAATTACCGTTAAATATCTAAATATTCAAAAATTTAATGAAACTAAAACCGGTTTGTTACAATAATAGCAACTAAATTTAAAATACAAAGAGTCCCTGTAAAACATCAACACACAGAATTCCGGGCTTTTGTAGAAAATGATTGCAAATGGTGTTTAGCGACGAGGACAACATGGTTATACGTTTCCTTCGACAAAATAAAATATGTGGAACAAAATAATTCTTAAAAAATTTCCTGGCAAGAGATGGACGTTTGTTGGATTAAATGCTTGTCTGCGAGAAGCTGATGCGACTGGGTCACCAAAACGTGAACCAGGCAGCAGTCGACCACGATTTTCAAGAAATAATTAAAAGATCGATCACGTCCAATTACCTGTGTTGAGTCAAGAAGTTGATTCAAACTCATGTTGTAAAGAGAGAAACAACGCTAGGAGTAAGCATTTCGCAAACATCGGTGAATGAAATTATCATATAGGCCTGCGTTTGAAGTGTTTCAAGAAACTTAAAGCGACTGAACTAACCTAAGCCAACAAATAGAAACGGTTTGATCGCTCAAGGCCGTTGTTACCACGTCTTGTGGCAAATTTGGTCACACGGCCTCGTTGCCTGAGAATGATCATCTTCTCGCGAGAATTACTAAAGAACATCGAGAGGAGGGAAAGGGATGGTCACTCAACCTGTGAGAGTTTAGAGTTTCATCAATGACATAGGCATTTTTATATTAGCTATAACAAGCCTACAACAGTTCATATTTAGAATGATCATAAAATACATTAATAGTTCAATACATAGAGAACAGAAAGGAAACTGAATGGACTAAACTATTCATGCATGGTAATATGAATCAACAACTCATATATCATTTATTATGGCTAAACAGTTTTCACTGGTTCAAAAGTTATCAGGATATTTGACATCATAACATATAAACTGAATAAACAACGTAATATGAGCTGAATGGCTCAATTGAATTCTACAACAGTGTCAATGGAGAAGTCAACAGGGACCATATGGGTTCCGCTATTCCGAATTGCTCATCTACAGTACAACGTTATGTTTGTAGTATTAATAGTATGTTTCTAAATACAAGTTACTATGTCAATTGATAATACTTCAGTTGATAATCTGTTGACCATATTTATTTCAATCTTATTAAATGTTGTTTTAAATGTGTTTCGTGAGCTTCGAAATGGTGCAAAGTAGGTAGTCGGTATAGAGCATAAGACAGTGAGATCCACACAGTGGGCCTCTCACCATTTTTTCGTTTGGCCAAATCCTGGACGAAAGTTCATGCAAGATTTAGTTAGGTAATTATCCAGTGTGAAACACTTCTAAAATAATTGACAGATACTTAGGTTATTCTTATATCGGTTCATAAACTTGGTAATCTTTAACTTTGTAATACAGTAAAATGTCATAATGTTTAGCTTGCTAAGAGCCATCTTGCATTAGGTTCTCAAATGCATTCCCCATATTGCGCTCACTGTTAACTTATGCAGTAATAATTATTTTAACCATGGAAATAGTGTACGCTTATATTTGAAAGTTGTTTTGCTTCGACAGTTCTTAATCACTGGGCCCTTTGGAATCTCCATCTGGACGAATTCTAGCCTACAGTTCTACGGTTTTTACCTGAGTTGTTACTTATTTAGATTTCAGATTCGGGTCCTTTTTGATCACTAAAGAAACCATAATACAGTTCCAAACAGTCACATGAATTGATGTCATTGGGTAAACCCAAAAGGTCGCCCGCCGATAGCCGCCAATGTACTCTGTTTAGAATGGTAAGATCATTAGAGTACCTGATTAGGTAGCAACAAGTCTTAGGAGACGGAACAGAGTGAAGATTGGCTTAAATGTGTAAAGGTATGTAGATGATAGCCCGATAATAGCAGACACATTATCAGCAGTCTGACAACTGGCCAATTTTCACTGATCTCAGAAATCTACATTTACTCTCATTTCCATCCGATGCACGGGACTTATACATCGAACGAGTTAGTAAAACAACCAATATATAACTACGAGTCATTGCACTTATGACTATCATTAAATTAACTAATGTTGTATTTTAAATTTAAACTGTAAAAGTATTTTAGTTCACATCGTATATTTTAGGAATATCCGTTAGTCATAAGCAAAGTTTTTATTTCAACGTGCTTATCGTCCTGAGACTGCCTTTCTGTTTCACCGAAATAACTGAAATCGAGCGGATTGCAATTCCATCTTAGAGAGCTGGCCCATCATATCAAGCTTTTACAACGGTCTATGACAGTTTTAAGATTAGATTAGATTATATAAACATTTTAGTGATTCTACTTTTACAAATAGGCCTAACCGTATGTCATAAGTCAGAGACTATTTTAGGAACTTCCGTCGGCTGTTAGTACTATTACAGGCTATTATAAAAATATCCGGTTTTATGCATTTCTATCGGATGTTGCTTTGTTTGTGTCAACAGATTATTACATTCAATGTCCTTTCAATCCTTTCCGCAGCGTTTACGTGGATTCTAATAGGCATTGCTGTACCTGGTGCTATCCTCTACACAACTGGAAGGTCCGATTGTAGTAACTATTACTATGATACGACTTACAGCTACTACCGTTACCGTTGCAATCCCACGGGAAAAGTAAACATTTTAAATTGCTGACAATCTTAGATTAGAGATTGGATTAAATATAGAAATTCAAAGTACATTATATTTGACTTTATTTAGGGAAAGAACTTGAGTACGAATGGATTGTATTAAACTTTGGTTCCGAATAAGGGGTTTAATAGAGAGATTTAACAAGATTGGAGGGAACTAGATTCACTGGACAAAACAGCTAGATTTGAACGAATTCTGGTGTGCAACAGTCATTAAATTGTCTGAAATAAAAATAATACACGAAAAATGCAGTGACTGCAGAATCTTAAAATAACAGCCATGCAGTTATTAGAAACTTTTATTTATATTTTATACTCACGTATTATGCATCATTTTCATTTTATCTTAAGACGCACTTGCTACATTTGTTAAATAAACTTGCCTCACTGGCGTTGTAAGGTTTTAAAAGCGCTATACAAACTTCACATTCATACATGCATACATACGTATATACATACCTACATGCATCATTAAAAATATATTGCTCAAATGTAAAGTGCATTCATTTATTTCTTATTTTATGACGACAAAACATTTTATTTGTTAGAAATAAATAATAATGTAGTATTATTATAATGAATTATTATCTATATATAATAAATTTTTATCTACATTTCCATATTAATTCACCAAGTGGATGCTTATGAATACGCCTGGGATTCTGCAAATATTTTAGAGTGAGACGGTAATTGCAATGGAGGCGATGATGGCTATTCTTGGACTGATATAAGGCATTATCGCTATTTGGTCTTCAGTTGTTTGCTGTACTATCGGTACATGCTGCTGCAACTGTAGCAGTTCCTGTTGCTGTCCACAATCTCCTCTGCAGAATCGAGTGAGTATATTTACTCAATACTAGTTATTAGGCCCGTAACCGAATGTATCGTCACAAGAGAATTATCCACTAGCAGCTCTAGAATTATTGCATAAAACTCACCATGCCTGAAAAGTGTAGCATTAATTCTTGATATAGGCCTAATTATAGACTATTTTGAACATGACTTTCCTGGTCAACATTGAACTAAGATGCTACGTAATTGCACGATAACAAGTTCCGATAATTTAGAAGTGCTGAGCCTAACCTTTGAGCTTTTAACTATTGTAACACATTCTCTGTCAACAGCTAATTCAAACAATGCTCAACGTTAATAAATTTATAAGTAGGAACAGTTCGGATGGTTTCTGATTATGTGCATAATCATTTGCTGCCGTAAGAACAAATTCAGTCTGAAATCTCTTTCATCAGTTGGTATTTTCAATGCTCTAACTCGAATGTCAGATGAAGTAGACATCCAGAAATGGTTTCCTTTTTTCAAAGTTAACATATTGTGGGAAATAAAAAGAACATATTTTATCACAGTTTTTCTATAACACAATGAAGGATATTATTTTAAATTGAGTTCTGATTTCATTATTTCAAGTTCAACAAATCATGATCGCCACTCAACATCAATCAGGTTCCAATCAACAACCTCAAATTTTCATTCCTAACCAACAGCCGACATTTTCACCCAATCCGCAACAACCGATCATTGGTCTTGACATGCGACAACAAGTGGCTCAATATTATTCACAACAACCTTCTCATAGTGAGCCATCAAGTGCCTAGCACCGTTATCTCAGGGTTAGTATGTGTTCCACACTTTCTTATCTATTGAATGTTTTTTGTTTCAGATTAACGGATATCAACTATACATCTCCTTCATTCCTAAAATTTCTTTGCAGTGGAAGTTCTAAGTCATTGAGTCTGCATACAAGATCTGTGTTTGGGAGAGATATCTGTTATTGAACTTTGGGCACATTAATTCATCGACGCAAAGCAAAGTATTCTGCTACATTAAGTAAACTAAATTAAACTGCGCTGGAGGTTGGATTAGATATTGGATTATATTTAGACATTCAAAGTACATTATATGTGTCTTTAATTGGGGAACGAACTTGAGTAAGAATGGATTGTATTGAATCTTGGTTCCATAAATGAGGAGTTTAATAGAGAGATTTAACTAGATTGGATGAAAATAGATTCACTGGACAAAGCAGCTAGATTTGAACTAATTCTGGTGTACATCAGTCAGCAAATGATCTGAATTAATAAAAATTAATACACGAGAAATCCAGTTACTGAACAATCGTTATTTATGGACAGTATATTTTGTTTGACAACGAGATGGCCTGCAAACACTGATCAATATGACCCGACAGAAAGTTCCATGATTCAGCATAGATCAGTATGCATAACGATAGGCTGAGGTGAGAGCAACGGGTTTTTCGAAGTCATAGTTACGCGAAGTAAGATTAGAATCTACAATCGAATCAATCTGAAACTATTACTGTGTGCAACCAGGTTTTATATAAGTTCATCGTATGGTCTTCGTCATATCATATTACCTCACTTTTTGTGCATTTGTCATATCTTGTCTCACAGCATTTGAGCTACTTGGGGGCCAACTTTACACAGCGATCCGGATACCATACCTTTCGATTCCTTAAGGTATGACCCCATTATTCTGATGCAGTCAGATGTTCCGGTTATATATAGGCATGACAATAAATTCAATGTACAATACAAACAAACTTTTCAGAAGGTTTTTATGGGCGAACATGACTATGCACATGATGATTATCAGTGTTTGTTCTTTAGCTCTAAGAAATCAAAGTCCTTACACTGAACTGCATCCTGGAATGAGAAATACTCTCGTGGCTCCAGAACAACGTGCGGTTCCTGGCGACAGACCATCGGAATATGATGAAATCCATGCGTATGGCGTTATTGGTAATAAACGGAATTAACAACACAGTTACAATGACGAATGAAACTTTATGCATAGAACCTAGTATACTGTATCTGCTGGCCTGGAATGTATTTTGATATAATTGATATCATCATCAAATAAGCTAACAAGCACAGTAACCTGGTTTTTTAAATTGTCAAAGTTGTTATCATGTGGCTTAGTGGAATCAGCTTGATGCATAGGCTAAAATTAATATTTCTTACACTGCTTATTTAGCGGATGAACTATGAGAGTTCCAATTTCTATCTATCGTCAATCAGCAGCTTACCATTCCTGCTGTTAAAATATCTATTTAAAGTTATTTTTCTTTGGATTTCCGAGATCGATGTCAATTATTGCATTTCAAATTCTGTTTAAGGAGTATGTTCACATTAATCTCCAAAATACGCTAAGCACATATTTTCCAGTCCACTGTTTTTAGCCACACAATTCAGTCAATGAATCCTTGCTTAACCCAGACAATTGTCCAATATGAAACTTTGGATATTCGCCTAACCAATCGGAGATTACTCTTTTGAAGGACAATCGACAATCGATGATTATTCTTTCAACAAGCAATATAGTTTTCCATGAATTTCTTTGCCTCTTGCCTTTCCGAACATTCTCCCTTAGACTGGTATTTCTTTGCTATAAAATGGAGAATATCGGTACTTCTAGTCTGCGTTGTGCTAAATACAGATTGACAGATTCATACGAAGATAATTACGTAGTACTGTTGGTGTTCGGTATTGTTAGCCCACTTTTACTCTAGCGCTACCTTTCCGATAACAAGTAAACCGGTGAGAAACAATTTGGGAATTACAAAACTTAGATAGAGCCGCAAGTAAAGTACTTGAATTGTTCAGTTACACACGCAGCATCAGTCCTCAGAGTCCAAGGATTGATGGATCCTTCAACAATAGCGAAAACACAGGCGCTCCATCTCTTGTGCCTATAGGCTTGACTTTGCAGTATAGTTATCGATTGCATACATTTGGAAAATCACCTCCTGCACCATCCTTTCAATACTCGATAAAATATATGGGCTGGTATTAATTAATTCCTTGATACAACCTTCATAAGCAGCACATCTATTTCTGCTTCTATGTCTTTTTTAATATTTACTTTTTTCTTTCTTCCATCCCATTTAATTCTTTCGATCTTCCCCATGCTCTGTATCGTTTGCTCATTTCCGTCCCTTCTTCTGTTTCGCAGCTCACCGTCTGTTTTACTTTAACCGGTCACGGGGCACATTTATTGCCTGGGTCTAGCCTGGGCCACTTGGCCTATAGAGTCAGCACCTTAAGTTCGGGCAACTGACTGGTATTCGTCTGAAATTCAGCTGAGGTGCCGTTTTAAGGGTGCTCAACAAACACCGCATCACGCTAAAGAGATCAACAAGCCTTTATCCCTAATATGCAAATATGTATGTATATATGCATTATATATATATATATAATATATGTACGTTCATGCATACGTACATACAAACATGCATACATATATACATACATGCATACCTACATACATACATACATATGCACACGCTTGCTTGTTCATTCGCTCATTCACTCGCTTCCGCACATGATACTTCATTCGCTCGCTCGCTCACTCGCTCATTTACTTACTTCGAATGAATATAGCTCTTTATAGTTAAAGCTTTTCTGCGGGTCATTTCAAAATTCACCCATAGATGCCTAATAATCTGCAGTCAGTCTATACCTAATCACGTTTAGATTAGGTATAATCGCGAATGCCACTGTAAATACCTAATCACGGTCTGAGATTCAGATCTACTATAATTTAAACGTCTGCGAAGCTGTAGATTTGCAACTGCCTTGGAGTGATCTAAACTTGGAGCATTGTCTGACCTACCATTAAAACTCACCAATGCATTACTTGCCCAGCCAGTAGAATGTTTACTATGAACTTATAAATAAAACTGGAGACGTCATCACGTTAGCGTGTTTTCCCTGCATAGGCTTTAAAACTCACCAGTACATCGCCCAGCCAGTAGACTGTTTACTATGAACTTATTACTAAACCTGGAGATCTCTTCCTTAATAACAGACAAGGAAGTGACAGTCTATATTAACCGCAGTGGGGCGTGAACGTTAGCGGTTTTTCCCTGCGTTGGCACTTGAATATTAAAAGAAACATATTGGTATGACTCGAAAATAGACGTGAAATACACTGAGCTTTGAGAAGTAGAATAACCTAGACACTGTAGCAGGTTGCTCCCGTCAAGTGGAAGGATTACAGGTAAGGTATTTTTACAATCTCCTGTCGTTTCTCACAAGTGTGGCCTTTCAAGTACCAATTTTAGTGCTATGTCCTCGTTAAGGTACCAACATTATTAGCAACGAGTATCGACTTGGTGTTTGCCTAAATCGTCTTATTGGAATGTTCAAATATTTGTGCTCACTATCGAGTCTCTGTTGATGGTCCTTCTTTTCTTTATGCTCCACACTCTACATCTTATTTCTTTCGCATTTGGACACTTGCCTCTTCTAGTTTGCTTACTCATCAAAGTCTGCTTCTTTGTCGCAGTGAACTAAATTCTTGGATCGAGCTGACAACGGCTTGATTTTGGTGCGCCATCAGTAGATGCTTTGTGCATTAGACACCTACGCTGCAGAAGTTTTTTAATTATTATTTCTTACTTTAGCCGTATAGGTACATGTATGCTACTCAGCTGATAATGATATTAGTGCTGACGAGGTCCTGATACATCTTTCTGTCTGATTGTTTTCGGAAATAGTTCTTCAGCAAATTTGCACATTTATGATCATCGTCTTTGATAGGTTCCAATAGATATTATATAAACATCCAAATAGTTGGACGCATATATCAAGGATGGTCTACACTTAACAAATAGCAGTTTTACTTGAAATCATACTAAGAATACAAGTCCATATTGAACTACCATCAAGCTCACGACTTTGGTTGATACCAGATTTTAATATTATTTGCATATTGCTTCCTTACTTCTTTCCTTCCTTTCTGCCTTCCTTCCTTTCTTTCTTCCTTTCTTCGTTCCTTAAGTCCAAGGGCTCACTGCCCAGTTATTGTCGATCGCAAGCCTCCACATGTCTAAACATACTGGTGTTATATATCATACATATGTCATCATCAGAATCGCTGTCCTTCCACTGAAAGCCGTGGATGAAGAGCAAAGGAAAACCGTCTAAATATCATTTGGACGGTTTTCGGAAAATTTCGCCAAATTTCCCATATAAGCGGCTTATAATCGGTGATGTTACTCTTGATTTCGTTTTATTTTCAGAGTGATGATGCAACAGCCAATGAATACAAATCCAGTACAGGTTGTTGTCCTGGCTCAACCTGGAATAGTAGACAAGCAGAGCATATATAAAAATATGAGAATTGGGTTAGCCAGGCAGCTAATTGCATTAGGAATACTACAGGTTATTATCGGCATTCTCTGCATTATCTTTCAAGGCGTCGCCCTGGGGATATTTCTGAATGGATATTTCAGCATTGACTTCGTCGGGCACGGTTTCTGGAATGGCCTGCTGGTAAGTAACTGGTGCTTAAAATGTATAGCTCTTTATTCATTGTCAATACCTCAAAACTATCAAAACCATCAGCAAAACAGATAACATGGGGTCAGGCTGTATAGATCTGACCAAATTATTGCAAAAGCACATTGTACTCAACTATAAACTTCCCATAAACTAAAGTCAACCTCAGCCATGATAAAATGTTGGCCAGGGTTGGTGTTAACTCCAGGTGCCCCTCCCTCAAAGAAATTAAGTCCCATAATTTTACTAATATTCATATCTTTACTGGGAACAGAAAAACAAACCCTTAAATTGCTGCTAAATATCTAAATATTCGAAAATTTAATTAAACTAAAACCGGTTTGTTACAATAATAGCAACTAAATTTAAAATACAAACAGTCCCTGTAAAACATCAACACACAGTATTCCGGGCCTTTGTAGAAAATGATTGCAAATGGTGTTTAGCGACGAGGACAACATGGTTATACGTTTCCTTCGACAAAATAAAATATGTGGAACAAAATAATTCTTTAAAAATTTCCTGGCAAGAGATGGACGTTTGTTGGACTAAATGCTTGTCTGCGAGAAGCTGATGCGACTGGGTCACCAAAACGTGAACCAGGCAGCAGTCGACCACGATCTTCATGAAATAATTAAAAGATCGATCACGTCCTATTACTTGTATTGAGTCAAGGAGTTGACTCAAACTCATGTCGTACAGAGAGAAACAACGCTAGGAGTAAGCATTTCGCAAACATCGGTGAATGTAATTATCATATAGGCCTGCGTTTGAAGTGTTTCAAGAAACTTATAGCGACTGAACTAACCTAAGCCAACAAATAGAAACGATTTGATCGCTCAAGGCCGTTGTTACCAAGTCTTGCTGCAAATTTGGTCACACGGCCTCGT
This sequence comes from Norana najaformis, assembly GCA_964023275.1. Lineage (NCBI taxonomy): Eukaryota > Metazoa > Annelida > Clitellata > Crassiclitellata > Hormogastridae > Norana > Norana najaformis. Next base: position 14,265,441 of record OZ029922.1, read on the forward strand.
TGCCTGAGAATGATCATCTTCTCGCGAGAATTACTAAAGAACATTGAGAGGAGGGAAAGAGATGGTCACTCAACCTGTGAGAGTTTAGAGTTTCATCAATGACATAGGCATTTTTATATTAGCTATAACAAGTCTACAACAGTTCATATTTAGAATGATCATAAAATACATTAATAGTTCAATACATAGAGAACAGAAAGGAAACTGAATGGACTAAACTATTCATGCATGGTAAAATGAATCAACAACTCATATATCATTTATTATGGGCTAAATAGTTTTCACTGGTTCAAAAGTTATCAGGATATTTGACATCATAACATATAAACTGAATAAACAACGTAATATGAGCTGAATGGCTCAATTGAATTCTACAACAGTGTCAATGGAGAAGTCGACAGGGACCATATGGGTTCCGCTATTCCGAATTGCTCATCTACAGTATAACGTTATGTTTGTAGTATTAATAGTATGTTTCTAAATACAAGTTACTATGTCAATTGATAATACTTCAGTTGATAATCTGTTGACCATATTTATTTCAATCTTATTAAATGTTGTTTTAAATGTGTTTCGTGAGCTTCGAAATGGTGCAAAGTAGGTAGTCGGTTTAGAGCATAAGACAGTGAGATCCACACAGTGGGTCTCTCACCATTTTTTCGTTTAGTAAGGCCAAATCCTGGACGAAAGTTCATGCAAGATTTAGTTAGGTAATTATCCAGTGTGAAACACTTCTAAAATAATTGACATATACTTAGGTTATTCTTATATCGGTTCATAAACTTGGTAATCTTTAACTTTGTAATACAGTAAAATGTCATAATGTTTAGCTTGCTAAGAGCCATCTTGCATTAGGTTCTCAAATGCATTCCCCATATTGCGCTCACTGTTAACTTATGCAGTAATAATTATTTTAACCACGGAAATAGTGTACGCTTATATTTGAAATTTGTTTTGCTTCGACAGTTCTTAATCACTGGGCCCTTTGGAATCTCAGGAGGAATTAAAAGAAGCAGGTGCCAGGTAGAATTTTTTTACATTTAGCCTTAATATTTTCTTTATTTCATCTGGACGAATGCTAGCCTATAGTTCTACTGTTTTGAGTTGTTACTTATTTAGATTTCAGATTCGGGTCCTTTTTGATCACTAAAGAAAGCATAATACAGTTCCAAACAGTCACATGAATTGATGTCATTGGGTAAACCCAAAAGGTCGCCCGCCGATAGCCGCCAATGTACTCTGTTTAGTATGGTTAGATAGAGTGCCTGATCAAGTAGCAACAAGTCTCAGGATTCGGAACAGAGTGAAGATTGGCTTAAATGTGTGAAGGTATGTTGATGATAGCCCGATAATAGCAGACATATTATCAGCTGTCGGACAACTAGCCAGTCTTCACTAATCTCAGAAATTTACATTTACTCTCATTTCCATGCGATGCACGAGTTAGTAAAACAACCAATACGTAACTACGAGTCACTGCACTTATGCCTATCATTAAATTAACTAATGCTGCATTTTAGATTTAAACTTTAAAAGTATTTCAGTTCACATCGTATTTTTTAGGAATATCCGTTAGTCATAAGCAACGTTTTTGTTTCAGCGTGCTTGTAGTCCTGAGACTTTCCTACTGTTTCATCGAACTAACTGAAATCGAGCGGATTGCGATTCCATCAAGCTTTTACAACGGTCTACGAAAGTTATAAGATTAGATTTGAGAACATAAATATTTTAGTGAACCTATTTTTAGGAATAGGACTAACCGTATGCCATAGATCAAAGAATCTATTATTAGGAATTCCCGTTGGCTGTGAGTACTTTTAATTAATCTATTAATGAAATATCCTGTTTTAAGCATTTCTAATGAATGTTGTCTTTTTGTCAACAGATTATTACATTCAATGTCCTTTCAATCCTTTCCGCAGCGTTTGCGTGGATTCTATTAGGCATTTCTGTACCTGCTGCTATCCTCTACTCATCTGGAGGGTCCGACTGTAATTCCTATTACAGATACTTCTACTACTACCCTTGCACTCCCACGGGAAAAGTATATTTTTTAATTTGAATACTATGGGAATAATTTATTATGAAAATATAAACGTTTTCTCGCAGTTTTTAAGCACAAATGCAAGTATATTCATTTATTTCTTATTTGATAATGTGAAAACATTTTATTTGTTACAAAATAAATAATAATTTAGTTGTATTATAATCAATTATTATCTACATATCATAATCAATTTATATCTACATTTCCACAATAATTCATTAAGCCTGGGGTTCTGCCAAAATTTTAGAGAGAAACTAGAATTGCAATGGACTCGATGATGGCTATTCTGGGACTGATAGAAGGAATTATCGCTATTTGGTCTTCAGTTGTTTGCTGTACTATTGGAGCATGCTGCTGCAACTGTGGCGGTTCCTGTTGCTGTCCGCAGTCTCCTCTGCAGAATCAAGTGAGTACATTTACGCAATAGGCCTACTAGCTGTTAGGCCCGTAACAGAATGCACCGTTACAAGAGAATTATCCACTATCAGCTTTTGAATTATTGCATAAAACTCACCATGGCTGTAGAGCGTAACATGATTCTTGATAAAACAAAGTGTAGACTATTTTAAACACATGACGTTACCGTATCAATATTGAACCTGGACTCTGTGTAAATGCACGATAACTGTTTTGTAATATTTAGAAGTGCAGAGCCTAACCATTAAACTTCGATCTCCTGTAATATATTCTCTGTCAACAACTAATTCAAACGATGCTCAACGTTAATAAATTTATTAGTGGGACAATTCCGAAGGGCTGCTGATTATGCGCATAATCATTTGCTGCCGTAAGAACAAATTGGGTCTGAAACCTCTTTCATCAGATGGCATTTTCAATGCTTAAAACTCGAATGTCAGATGAAGCAAACAACCAGGAATAGCTTCTTCCTTTCAAAGTTGACTCATTGTGGAAAGTAAAAAGAACATATTTTATCACAGTTTTCCTATAATACATTGAAGGATACTATTTCAAATTGAGTTCTGATTTCATAAATTCAAGTTCTGATAACTTTATCTTCAGCTCCTGATGACAGGCCAGCCTTTTGCAGGACAACAAATCATGATCGCCACTCAACATCAATCAGGTTCCAATCAACAACCTCAAATTTTCATTCCAAACCAACAGCCCACATTTTTACCTAGTCCAGAACAGCCGATCATTGCTCTTGACCCGCGACTACAAATGGCTCTGTATAATCCACAACAACCTCCTCACAGTCAGCAATTAAGTGCCTACACACCGTTATCTCAGGGTTAGTATGCGTTTCACACTTTCTTATCTATTGAATGTATTTTTTTGTTTCAGATTGACCGATATCAACTATGCATCTCTTTCGTTTCCAAATTTTCTTTAAAATAGAAGTTCAAAGTGATTGAGTCTGCATACAAGATCTGTGTTCGTTTTGGAGAGATATCTATTATTGAGCTCCTGGCACATTAATCCATCGTCGCCAAGCAAATTATTCTGTTACCTTAAGTAAACTAAACTGACCTGCACTGGAGACTGGATTAGAGATTGGATTTAATTTAGACATTCAAAATACATTATATTTGACTTTCAATTAGGGAATAGGGAATGAATTAGAGTTAAAATAGATTGTAGTTGAGTCTTGGTTCCAGATAAGGACTTTAATAGAGAGATTTAGCAAGACTGCATGGAATTCACTGGACGAAGTAGCTGGATTTGAACGAATCCTGATGCACATCAGTCACCAAGTTATCTGAAATAAAAATAATACAAAAAAAATGCAGTGACTGGACAATCGTTATATACAGACAGTATATTTTGCTTGGCAACGAGATAACCTGCAAAACACTCGACAATATGACCCAACAGAAAGTTCCATGATTCAGCATAGACCAATATGCATAACGATAAACTAAGGTGAGAACAACGAGTTTTTCGAAGTCATTATTCCGCGAAGATAGATAAAAATCTACAATCGAATCAATCTGAAACTACTAATGAGTGCCACCAGGTTTTATATAAGTTCATCGTATTTGTCATATCTTGTCTCATAGGCCTTCCAACTATTTGAAGGCCAATTTTACACTGCGACCCAGATACCATACCTTTCGATTCTTTAACCCAATACAGACGAGTAGGTAGTGATTGGTAGTGTAGGTATCACGACGAGCAGGTAGTAATTGGTAGTGGGCATGTACTATTATCTAGACCACTCTCAGCCTATCGCAGACGTTATATTTTTGAAACCTTACATCAATTAGGCCAAGATATTATAATTAAGTACAGAAATAAGTGGAAGATATTTTTAGAATTCGGTTATAAACATAAAAATCGACCAATCAAATCGGACATTTAAATCACGAATTTAAATAACCCAAAATGGCGGCGTGTTGTTGTTGTGGCCTTACTGACGACGAAATTCGGCAAATTCTTGATGAATTTGCATCAGATGATGACAGTTTTGACTCATCTGACAATAAAAACCTGTCTTTTGCTACCAGTGAAGAAGATAAAGTGGTTTTGGCTAAAGAACATTCTGACATCGACACCGAATTAGACGGCTACGTATACATGCTAGCGGACCCTCAAACTGGGTCAGGCGGATGACTTGGGCGTGATAGACAGGACTGAACAAGTAGCTAATTTTCCCATTTGACCCCTAACTGTGCCATTTACAAGCGTCTGTGGCAGACCAGCCCCTGATGCACCATTTTTGAAATTTTTCTAACTGCTTTTGGATAAGCTTTTTTGATGTGCTAGTTGAACAGACCAGGCCTGCATGGTGAGTAGAGTAGGTCAAATGCACAGAAGGCAGGTAAACCCCACAGAATAAAATGGAAACCTACTTCTCCTCTAGCATCTTATTTTAGAGAACAAGATCAAGAATCCCAAAAGCTGCCCCAAGAAGGCTCAATATGAATGTGAAGCATGTAAAGTTGCTTTGTGCAAAGTTTTATGCTTCCACATTTGCAACGAGCAAAATCAGATAGTGGTTCTGTGGAGTGTAAGGAAGGTAAGCAATATAGCACATCAATACAAATTTTAAAATTTCCATTCTAAATTGTCCTCTTAGAACTGTTCAGTGCAGTCTATTGAGAAAGAGGAGTCGATTCAGGAGCTTCATCCATCTTCAAGGTGACCATCCAGTGCACTCAGGCATTCATAAAAATGGCTCTTTTGAGAGCTACCAAATATTTGAAAAGGAAACAAACTTCAGTATGTTTGGCTCTCTGTGTGCCTGGCTTGTTGTAATGTTACTGTTGTCCTGCTGGTGTGCATGCTGCAGTGTTTTTGATGTCGTGGTTGAATTACTATGTATGTGTTTGGGAGGTGATAGGGTGAGTAGGCAACATGAGTGCCCCAAAATTTTTCTATCAAAAACTGGACAGAAGGATTGAAAGAGTAGATAAAAAGCTAAAGAATGATGTTAACCTCAAGTCTGTATGCCAAAAATTACCAAGATCTGATAAGTTAAAAATTTCTTACTTTTTAGGCATTTCTTGTTACTCCTCTGGTACGACTACTGTCTGCATACTAAAAATATTATATCTCCTTCATTTATGAAAATATTCTCAAACTTTTTGGAGGTTTTGTCTGATATTAATTGCTGCACAGTTCATGTGCTGACATTACATGAGTTGTTGCTGAAAATGTTTTCTATAGGGGTTTGAACATGAAAAAAGTTTTCAAATGGGGTGGGTACAGTTTGGGGCAACTATGAGTACCTCCAAAGATTTTTCTCTAAAACTGGAAAGATGGTTTGAAAGAGGAAATAAAATGCTAAAGAATGATATTAACCTCAAGTCTGTGTGTCAAAGAATGACCAAGATCTGATAAGTTAGACATTTCTTACTTTTCAGGTGTTTTCTTATATTTCCTTCAAATTGTACGACTTCATCTTACATACTAAAAATACTGTATCTCCTTCATTTATGAAAATGTTTTCAAAATTCTTGTGAGGTTTTGTCTGGTATTGATTTCTGCACGATTTTTGTGCTGACACTACATATGTTGTCACTGAAATTTATTTTCCATAGGAGCCTGAACATGAAAAAAGTTTTAAACATGGGGTGGGGTACGGTTTGGGGCAACTTTGGGTACCATACCTTTCGAGTCCTTAAAGTATGACCCCATAATTCTGATGCAGTCAGATTTCCCGGTTACATATAGGCATGACAATAAATGCAATGTACAATACAAACAAACTTTTCAGAAGGTTTTTATGGGCGAACATGACTATGCACATGATGATTATCAGTGTTTGTTCTTTAGCTCTAAGAAATCAAAGTCCTTACACAGAACTGCATTCTGGAATGAGAAATATTCTCATGGCTGCAGAACTACGTGCGATTCCTGGCGACATAACATCGGAATATGATGAAATCCATTTGTATGGCGTTATTGGTAATGAACGGAATTAACAATACAGTTACGATGACGACTGAATCTTTTTGTGCATGCAGCCTTAGTATATCTGCTGGCCTGAAATGTATTTTGGTATAATTGATATCATCATCAAATAAGCTAACAAGCACAGTAATCTGATTTTTTAAATTGTCAAAGTTGTTATCTTGTGGCTTAGTGGAATCAGCTCTATGCATAGGCTAAAATTAATATTTTTTACACTGCTTATTTAGCGGATGAACTATGAGAGTTCTAATTTCTATCTATTGTCAATCAGCAGCTTACCCTTACTGCTGTTAAAATATCTATTTTAAGTTATCTTTCTCTGGTTCAACATCAGCAGAAAGGCAGCAGGAATCGATTCTGACTTAACTTGCATATCGATTTTGTGACTCAACGCCTCTGAATGAGCTGGTTTCCGCGCCTTATCCTTCCTCAGGCGCAGTAGAGATCTTGAGTTTACGATTACTATTACCAACAAAAGGCACACTGTTTCAATATATGAAAACTTTTCCCTTTTCCTTTTCATTGTGACAGGCATGAAATACCCTTTATGCTGATATCTTCAAAAAAGTAAATAATATAAATGGTCTGCACTAATTTATAACGGCCAAGAAAAGAGAGAGGTTAAGTTACTCTAAATGCTAAATTCTACTAGATTTTAGAATAATTCTTGTGGTACTTTTGCAAGAACTAACACTAGATACTTCAACATTAAATGTATTGGTCCGTCAATTTGGAATAAATTACCTTTAGAAATCCGCAACCTACCTAATCTGTATTTGTTTAAAAAGCATCTGCGTAATTTCCTAATAATGTCACTAAACTGTTGATTATAATGCTCATATCTGTTTAGTCTATAAATTTCTTATTTGTGTTTCTAGTAGTCACAGTAATGACTCATTTTCAGTTTCACAGAGATCACAATGGTGATCCACTTTCTTAGTTTCTGTTTAGTTAAGTTTTAATTAAGACATTCTTTATAGTTCAATTGTACCTAATATCGGTTAAATATTTTTTATCGTCATATGCATCGTTCTGTAATAGGCGGCCCTAATTTAACTTAGGTCCCTTTTGGGTCTACCATTTGTATCCCAACAATCTATGCAATGGTCAATGTATTTGTTCTTTTCTTTGTTGTTTTTTGAATCAATAAAGTTTCAATAATCTAATGCCACTCGTAATATTGTAAATAGCGGAGTGCAAATTTAGGTTCAGCAGTATGAAAAGGATGACAATTATTGATCCTACTTGTTAACAAAGTTTATGATGACATTAATAATAGTAGAAATGCAGTTTGCAGTCATCGCCGCCAGATATAAGACTACCAATTTACGTGACATTTTTCAGAAAATTGTAATGAAACATTTTAAAATGTCTGATTTTTTCACACGTGTACTTCGTTCAGTAGGTTATTGTGTGAATTGTGATATGGCGTTTTATCTTCCTTTACAAAGGCTTTTTTCCATTCTGTATACTATTTGTGTAGATAACCCAGTCATGGGCATTTAGCCTTGTCTAATGTAATCTAATCTAATGACTTCTATATAGCGCCGTTATCATAATGCCCAAGGCATTAATTGATTGTCGCTTTAAGTCAAAATCGCAATCAAGTATCATATTCCGATAATGAAGCCGGGTCGAATTCCCATAGATCTGACATTCCAGAAGCTAGGCTACAGTGGGTAAGCAAGGTGAAACAGGTGAGTCTTGAGTTTAGTGCTGTATAGCAGAACGAATTGGACCAGCAATCGAGAAGGCCAGAGTGTCCAATACAGTTCGGGCACGGGGCACAGCAAGAGTCACAGTGGCCATTGATCGAGTGAAATATTCGTTGGTATGAGGGATGAGCATGGAACGTAGATAGGTCGGCTGATTTAAATGTAGTACTTTGTGAACTATTAGGCAGATTTTAAACTGGATACTTTACACTATCCAGTGTAACCAATGCAATATTGGTGTAATATCCAGGTACATTTTGTTATGGATCTGGCCAGTGTTGAACCATTTGTAGTTGATGCAGATCTCTCTTTGTGATGCCGACAATAAGTGAATTGCGCCATTAAGAACTGAATTGCAGTAGTCAAACCTGCTGGAAACCATTGCATTAGCTAGTGGTCTTTTTCTCAAAACTGAAAACATTTCTTTTCCAAAAAGTTTATCTTGATTCTTCCTCTTCCCCTTATCTCAATTCTGGCTTCAATTGCAGTCACCATCCACCGCAGCCGTCCGACTGTCTGACTGCCTGACTACTGGATCTTGATCTAGAACCGAAACTTCTTGCCTATCGATTTTGTCTTGACTGAGCGCATGTGAATAAGCTGGTTCTCGCGACCTGGACTTGGTTGGGCGCTGTAGAAATCTCGAGATTACGTTACGATTAAGGTACTATGAGGCAAAAGAGATCTGATTCTACCAATATCACGTGAATAAAATGAGCTGATTTGCTTATGTCGCCAACATGATTAAAAAATGACACAATATTATTTCGGACTTAAATGAACTCTTACTGACTTGCCTTTAATGAATAGCGCGATTATTTCAACTCAGGTTTAAAGAAAATATACTATAGCTTATTTACGCCAATTTATACTTTAAAAAATCCTAGACAGCGGTCATAGTTGCCATTGTTATGACTGGTCTATAAATTTATTTCTATCGTTTGAGCTAACCCACATAATGTCGGTTTATTAGGTCATATTTAGATTACATTTTGCGTGTTTGTTTTTTATTTGGACAAGAATTCAAGATAACTAACAGTTGAAATCCATAAAAGGTCAATAATCCTTATAATTCCATCTTGATGCTGTGGGTTGAAACTGGGGAAGCTTAGTTTATTAAACCATAGACTAATAAACTATAGCCTATGAATCATCATTTATATCATGCTGTCATATTACCAATATCCAAACTGGTATCTTTATGGAAGCATACATTTAAATATGATCGACATGTTGTAACTAATTATTGTTCTGCTGCATTCAAATTCCAGAACGTAGCAATGATCTTCTTATTTGTCATCACACCAATTTGAAATGCCAGAACGTTGTCAATTATTCCATTTGCAGTTAAATTCTGTTTCAGGATTATATCCACATTAATCTCCGTTATACGATTAGCAGACATTTTCCAGTCTACGTTTATTAGCCTCACAATTCAGTCAATGAATCCATGCGTAACCCAGACAATTGGCCAATATGGAACGTTGGATATTCGCCTAAACAATCGGGGATTACTCTTTTGAAGGACAATGGACAATCGAGGATTGCTATTTCAACGAGCAATATAGTTTTCCATAAATTTCTTTGCTCTTGCCTTTCCGAACATTCTCCCTCAGACCGGTATTTCATTGCTGTAAAATGGAGAATATCGGTATTTATAGTCTGCGTTGTGCTAAATACGAAGTGACAGATTCATAAGAAGATAATTATTACATAGAATTGTTGGTGTTCGTGACACCGGTAGACAAACTATTGAAAGTAGAATTGTAGGCCCGCTTTTACTCGAGCGCTACCTTTACGATAACAAGTAAACCGGTGAGACACAAGTTGTGAATTACAAAACTTAGAGAGAGCCGCGAGTAAAGTAATTGAATCGCTCATTTATTACACGCAGCATCAGTCCTTAGAGTTCAAAGATTATGGATTCTTCAGTAATTGCGAAGACACAGGAGCTCCATCTCTTGCGCCCCTAGGCTTGTTTTGCAGCATAGTCATAGATTGCGTAGCTTGCACCAATCATGCATTCCCATGTAAAATATGTGGGCTGATATTGATTAATAAATTGCTTCATACAAACCTGCACATCCTTTTCTGCTTCTCTGTGTATTTGTCAATCTTTTCCATGCTCTGTATCTTTTGTTCAATTTTTTTTTCTCCCTCTGCATCGGCTATTGCGGTGTGTTTTACTTTTACCGGTTACGGGGCACATTTATCATCTGATCTAGACTGGGCCACTTGACCTGTAGAGTCAGCACCCAAAGGTCGGGCAACTGACTGATTCCCAACTGAAATACATACATACATACATGCATGCACACATACATACATACATACATACGTACACGCATGCATCCATATGCACACGCTTGCTTGTTCATTCGCCCATGCACTCGCTCCCGCACATGCTACTTCCATTCATTCGCTCACTCGCTCATTTATTTACTTCCTTCGGCCTAGTTAAATATAGCTTCGTATGAATCTGTCAATGTGTATTTAGCACAACGCAGACTATAAGCACCGATATTCTCCATAAATATATCTTTACGATGAAAAACTTTCTGCAGATAATTTCAAAATTTACACATAGGTGCCTAATAATCTACAATCAGTCCATATCTAATCACGGTTAGATTGGGTATAATCGCTAATAAATACCTAACCAGGGTGTGAGATTCAGATCTGTTTTAATTTGATCGTCTGCGATGCTGTAGATTTGCATCTGCTCATGGAATGAGCTAAACTTGAAGCATTGTCTGATCTCACCAATATATTGCTTGCCCGACCAGTAGACTGTTTACTATGAGCTTATTGCTAAACCTTGAAACCTCTTGCACGAATGGCCTACACAAATAGTTTGACACATCGGTTTGTATCAACGCCATCACAATGCTAACAAAATATTTTGCAAGGCAGTCTGTTGGCCGCAGTCACAATCCTGTATGAACGGTGAGCTAAACAGAAACCAACGCATGAGAGATTCCTACTGAATTGAAAACGGTTTAATTAAGGTTCTAAGCAAACCCTTTCAATGCCCCAATTACACCCATAATCACTACACTACGATTAACCTGAAGAATATAAACTAGTTTTAAAATTTCTTGTTTTAATGAAGTTGAGTTATCGGTGACACTTTTAAGTTCGCATTGTCAGCAACAGCCAAGGCAGCTTCCTTAATAGCAGACAAGGAAGTAACAATCTATATTAACTGCAGCAGAGCGTGAACGTTCACGTTTTTCCCCTGCATAGGCACTTAGATATTAAAGAGAAGTGCTGGTGTGAATCTAAAGTAGGTGTGAAAGACACAGAGCTTTGAGGAGTAGAACAACCTAGTTACTGTAGCAGGTTTCTCCCTTTAAGATTAAGAGTACAGGTAAGACTACAGGTAAGATAACAACCTACTACTATACTATTTCTCACTAGTGGTGCCTTTAAAATACCAGATTCTCCTCGTTAAAGTACTAACATTATTAATAATAGTCTGGACTTGATGTTTGCCTACGTCGTCTCATTGGAATGTTCAAATGTTTGTGCTCATTACTGAGTCTCAGTTGATGGCCCTTCTTCGCTCAATCCTCCACACTCTATTTCTTTTTTCTTTCGCAACTGAACAGTTAGTTCAGTCCTTCATTTGGCTTATACACCAAAGTCTACCTCTTTGTCTCAGTGTACTGACTTCCTTGGTATCGACCTGATTACGGTTGATTTTGGTGCGCCATTATTTGATGCCTTGTGCATTATACAACAACTCTGCACATGTTTATTATTATTATTATTATTTCTTAGTTCACCCGTATATGCATATATAGCCGTATATTTCTTCAGACTGAAGAAAGAAGATACTGGAGATAGAAAGAAATGGAAAAATAGGATTCATGTGGCTGACAGTAGGTAGTGAACGCCGTTTCTGGCGCAGTTAACCAATACTGTGGTTAAAATTCAACCTATAGGTTCCCCATCAAAAATAATCACATGATGACGTCATCGAAACTACTGGAAATTCCCAAATCTCGCGCACGCAACCATATTATAGGTTCATCGAAACCTTTTAGAAATCCATAAAATCTAAAAAATATTTTCCTAACTCTATTTAAAAGGACGACCATACATAATAAAATGGAATACAATACTCAAACAGTACGAGAATTACGAGATATAGCGAAACAGCGCGGACTGAAAGGCTATTACAAGTTGCAAAAAGCGGAGTTGATTAGAGTTATTATGAATCATAGTTTAATCGATGACCCAATCCTTGATATAGGTGTACCAACACTTACACCTTTACCAGTTTCGTATGTTAAGAAAGTTTTTAACAAGATTAAATCAACGATTAGTACTTCCACCAAAGATATTGTTGATTGGATTGAAAGTTATATTCCAGAGAAACCAAAAAGAATTGTGTGTGAAAAGTTAGAAGCTTTGAAAACAAAAGTAAATTCTATTTTCAACAAACTTTATAAAAAAAAGAACGAGTTTGAAATTCGAGAGACCGCTACTGCAATAAAAGGATTTACAAAACAATACACAATCGATGGGATTGATGGAATAGATGCCGTGTCTTTTCTTAGTAAAGTTGAACCACAGGTAATTAATTTGTTTACTAATAATAGACAAACAAAGATTAATTTGGTTCTTACTTGTACGATGGAGCGTGTTGACATAAAATCTGGGGAGGTGACTTCTGGTGTTTTTCCATTCGTGTCGAAAACTGAAGTAAATTTAGATACTACTGATGTGGGTGAGGTGTATAGTAAAATGAAAGATAAGATGTTGGAGTCTATGGCTACTTTCCAAATGCGAGGAAGTAATTGGAGATTTAGAACTGTTATGAAGTTAGATATTAATACGGTTGTTTATAAACCATTGAAAGGTAATTCGTACATTCCATTACCGAAAGAACTAGCTAGCAAAAAGGCTATTATCAATATGAAGAACGAAGACGATGAATGTTTTAAATGGAGTATTACTAGGGCCGTAAATCCTGTTGATAAAGACCAAGAACGAATTTCTAAATTATTACGAATGCAATCTGAAAATTTTATTTGGTCTGAAATTAATTTTCCCGTTTCTTTGAAAGACATCGATATATTCGAGAAAAATAATAATCTAAGCGTTAATGTTTTCGGCTTCGAAAGATTTGTATATCCGTTAAGAATATCTAAACGAAACGGTGAAACCAACATTATACCTATCGATTTACTACTGATAGCGGATGATAACACGCAACATTATTGTTTGATCAAGAATCTTAGCAGATTATTATCTTCTCAAACGAGTAAAAGAGAACATGCTAGGTATTATTGCCGTCGTTGTCTTAATGGATTTGAAACGGAAGAAGCTCTTGATAAACATACAATGCATTGTAACAATCACGGTGTCGCGAGAGTGAAGATGCCGGCGCGCAATACCACGTTACAATTTGTAAACTACAAAAGGTCGATGAGAGTCCCATTCATCGTGTATGCGGATTTCGAATCTTTCATAAAACCAATCGATACATGTCGCCCCAATCCTAGCGTGTCTTACACCAACCAGTACCAAAAGCATACACCTAGCTCGTTTTGCTATCACATCAAATGTTTCGATGATAAACTTTATTCACAAAGTCTGGTAAAGTTTACGGCGAAAAGCGAAGAAGACGACGTTGCACAAATATTTGTAGATACTCTCGTGGACAATATAAAAGATATATATAATAAGTTTAAATTTAAGAAACGGATGATATTCGGCAAAACTGAGAAGAAATGTTTTGATGAGGCAACTAACTGCCATATCTGCGGAGGAGAGTTGGGTGAAGATCGAGTTAGAGATCATTGCCATTTAAACGGTAAATTCAGAGGTGCAGCTCATAACGAGTGTAATCTGAATTATCGAGTACCAAAGTTTTTCCCGGTAGTGTTTCACAATCTTTCCGGGTACGACAGTCATCTATTTATAAAGAAATTGCGTGGTGATAACGGCGAGAAAATCAATTGTATCCCTAATAATGAGGAGAAGTATATATCTTTTAGCAGAGAGGTTGTAGTCGACGAGTTCGTAAACGAGTACGGGGAAAAAGTACTCGTTAAAAGAGAACTACGTTTTATCGACAGCTTTAAATTCATGGCTTCGAGTCTCGAAGCGTTATCGAATAATCTAAGTAAACACCAATGTAAAAATCTTAACGCGAATTACTCCGGTGTACAGCTCGATCTTTTACTAAGAAAAGGAGTTTATCCATACGATTACGTTGATTGCGTTGAAAAACTGAATGAGACTAAACTACCTCCGAAGGATGCTTTTTATTCGAAACTAAACGATTCTGATATTAGCGACGAACAATACCAACACGCGCAAACGGTATGGAAAGAGTTTGCGTGTAAAACCTTAAGAGATTACCACGACTTGTACAACGAATCCGATGTTTTACTGCTAGCCGATGTATTCGAGAATTTTAGAGACGTGTGTTCGAGCAACTACGGTCTAGACCCTGCTTGGTATTTCACATCACCCGGTCTAGCTTGGGATGCCGCATTAAAGTTAACTGGGGTAGAATTAGAATTGTTAAGCGATTACGATATGCTTCTAATGATTAAGAACGGCACGAGAGGAGGAATCAGTACAATTTCGAATCGTTACGCGAGAGCGAACAATAAATATATGCAAGCATTCGATAGTTCGAAGGAGTCTAAATTCATCACTTATCTGGATGCAAATAATTTATATGGATGGGCTATGAGTCAATTGCTACCAACCCATGGGTTTAAATGGATGGAAAAAGACGAGTTGGATAACTGGAAAAGTCTTACCGAAGAAGGATCCTTAGGATGTATACTAGAAGTAGACTTGGAATATCCTAACGAATTACACGATCTTCACAACGATTATCCTTTAGCTCCTGAAAATGTAAAACCTAACGCGAGCGTAGTAACAAAACTAATTCCAAATTTAAACGATAAAAAGAATTATGTATTGCATTACGAAAATTTAAAACTGTACGAAAGTCTCGGGTTGAAGGTTGCGAAAATTCACAGAGGGGTACTATTTAACCAAAGTACTTGGTTGAAAGAGTACATCGATTTGAACACGCGTTTACGAACGAGTGCTGCTAACGATTTTGAGAAGGACTTCTTCAAATTGATGAACAACAGCGTGTTTGGGAAAACGATGGAGAACATAGAAAATAGAGTCGATGTAAGGTTGGTATGCGAAGAGAAGCAAGCTATTAAGTTAGCCGCGAAACCCAATTACGATAGCCTAACTATTTTTGACGAGAATTTAATCGCCATTCACATGAGAAAAACGGAGGTAAATTACAATAAACCGGTGTATCTAGGTATGTGTATACTAGACTTGAGTAAAAGTTTAATGTACGACTTTCATTACAATTACGTAAAGGCAAAATACGGAGATAGGGTTAAATTATTATTTACCGATACCGATTCGTTAGCGTATGAAATAAAAACTGAAGATTTTTACACCGATATCGCCGACGATGTTCGAAGTAGATTCGATACTAGCGAGTATCCTAAAGATGCGATGTTAGGTGTATGCGAAAACCATCCAATGGGAATAGAAATTGGAATTAACAAGAAAGTTATCGGTATGTTTAAAGACGAAGCTGGTGGAAAACAAATTGAAGAGTTTGTAGGATTGAGAGCTAAATTGTACTCGTATAGAATGGATGGCGAGGAATACAAGAAATGTAAAGGTGTAAAGAAGTGCGTCGTTAAGAAACAGATTACCCACGACGACTACAAAGACTGCTTGTTTACTAAAAGAGAACAATTACGAAAAATGAATGTTATCAGATCGCATAAACAGGATATGTTTACCGAAGAGGTTAATAAAGTCGCATTATCCGCCGACGACGATAAACGAGTAATGATGAGAGATGGAATTCACACGTTGGCATATGGACATTATTCGCTAAATAGTAAATATAATTAAACTAACATAAAAAAATGAGTTCTGAACACGTAAAAGAAATAAATGTTTGTGGTGTCGCGTTGCCAAACGTTCCTTTATCGAATATACAACTTCTCGATGCGGTAAAAAAGATTAAGATCCCGAATTTCAGAGGAGTATACCTACGAGACCAATTACCTAAAAGACCGAGAACGAACGAGTGTGGTATCCTCAACTTTGATGATTCTAACGGAGAGGGGACGCATTGGGTAGTTTGGACGAAGAATCGTATGAAAAAGCATTATTTCGATAGTTACGGTCTCCCTCCTCCTAATGAACTGTTAGAATATTTACGCAGTCCGGTGTATTATAACAGCGAACGAATACAACCTAATAATGAAGTGTTTTGCGGACATTTATGTTTGTTCGTGTTGAAGAAGATGGTCGGCGATGGTGTTGACTTTCAAGAAGTTATCAACAGTTTACATTAAAAAATACTTATAAATAAAATGCCTGTTGATAAATTTGGACATACCGATGTAGGGGTTTCGCAAAGAGTAATTTCTGGTGGTGTTACTCTATCTCAAATGAACGAAAATTTCCTTCGTATGGATGGAAGGAACGCCATGGTTGAAAATTTAGATTTGAATTCTCATAAGCTGATTAACGTATCAGACCCTACCGATCTACAAGATACCGCCACTAAAAATTATGTGGACGCGAATAAAGTTTCGAGGAACGGTGATACTATGAATGGAGATCTTTTACTTTCTTCTTCGGATGATCCGTCTATACCTAGGAGACTCGGATGCATTAATATACGAGAAGGACAACGTTTTATTCTACATCTCGGTAATACTGGAAATAAGATTTATTACGGCGATGATAGTAGTGTACCTAAAGACGAAAGAAATATCGTAATGATACAAACTACTATCGGGGTCCGCGTTCGAGTAAATAATGGAGTCGCTATCGAAATCGTGAAAACCGGTCGAGATACTTCGAGAATTAACGTGTATAAAGACATTTACATGTATGGAGCTCGTATTACAGGTCTAGCCGAACCTACTGGTGATAGTAATGCGGCTACCAAAAAATATGTAGATACTGCTGTATTAGGTCCTACGTTTTCTGCTACAAACTTCAATGATGGGATATGGGGGGTACAATCAATAACTTCCCTCGTTTACACTAAAGTTTCATTTTCAGTACTAACATTCGACACCAATGCGAGCTTTAGTACAGAATTGAGTCGTTTCACTCCGGGTAAAGCTGGATACTACACCGTTTCGACGTATATAGAGTTTCAATCTGTTAATAATGAGTTTGGTAATGTTTATCTATACAAAAACGGGGAGTCTTACACGCAGATCTGTGGTGGTGGAGGTACGGGTAAAGCGTATAATAATTCAATGGGTAATACTTTAGTTAGATTAACTAATACCGATTACCTCGAAATATACGTGTATTCGAATAACGATGTAACTATTCAAGGTAGAAGTTTTTCAGCTGCATATTTACGACCGCTTGAATAATTTAAAATTTACAGGGAACATATATTATTTCTGTGTGAAAGTTTCATTACCTATACGTAGGTGCAAGGTAATGAAACTATTTAAAACTTATACTTCTTCTTTTTTTTCTTCTTCCACTTTACTCATAACCGAGCCATCTATGATTTTTATTTTATATCGTTTTCTCCACGTTTTTCCATCGTAACGGAAAAATACGTTTGGACTTACATTGTATTCCTTTGCACACGCGTATAACGATTTATACGTTTTCGTTTCGTTAGTTTCGATGTCGTGCACGCTTACACGTCTAGGATTTACACGAATATTTTTAAGTTTTAAATATTTCTCGGGATTTTCATTCACTTTTACCGGCTTATTCGCGTAGTCTTCGGGTAAAACTCCTCGCTCGATGAGAACTTTGACTTTTTGAGGCTTATTCATAAAAGAAGTTCCTTTAATATTATGCTCTTTGATTATTTTTTCTAATCCGGATAGACTATACATTCTTGTTTTTATTATAATGAAATTTTTTTTTAAACTGGAACTCTATTTCAACAACCGATGATATGGTAGTACAAACTTAATGAGTTATTACAGACATTTTCTCACCATCGCTTTGGAGTTTGATCAATCTATCCGAAATAACGACCGCGAATGCTTGTGTATCAGCGGGTACAGCAGCTGTGAAAAATGCTTTAATACTGATATCTACGCTCGATGCTTTTATCCTCTCGGATTGCTTACTTACATCGATTACCACGATCGGGTATAAATCTTTAAAATCTTGCGGTGTAATATTGCATTGCGTGATTAATTCGGTCATGCCGTAGAATTGTTCGCTAAACGTTGCTGCCTCTCTATATAGACGACCGAAAACTTGGTCTGGAAACGAAAGGTCGTAATCGGTGGCGGGATATCTTTCCGAAGTCACCATCGCGTACACGTTTTTAAGATTACAATGGTCGAATATCGATGGATTAGCGTTTTGATCACCACTTCGACCCGTTTGAAAACCTACTATTATATATCTTGGTCTATCGGAAGCGGCTTTAACGCCTAATCTCCAGTTGAACGTAGTCGTTTGGGGGACTGATATAGTATCGCATTGACGAGCACGATACGCGATGGGTACGGAGACTTTCGATTCGATGGTTTTGTACAATTGCATTCTTTCCACATCCGCTGGGATCACGTGCGGCATAAACCAAGCAATTTTGTCGAGCGTAACTTTTCCAGGAGCAACTACTGCAGCTCCAGCACCATCTACCGCATTAGATTTGTAAATAGCATCGTCGTCAGCTTTTCGAACTAGCGTTAAAGTATGTTTCACACCGTAGATTACCTTATCGTAATCATCGCAGAATCCAAAAATGTGTTTTAGCGGTACGATGAAACTGAATTTACCTTTTGCGTCCGGTTTCTGGATAAGATACACCTGTCTAACCGCGAACCCGGTATTATCAGCTATAACTGCGGTATTTGTAGTATCTTTGTGCCATAGTTGATTAAGACCTTGAGCTTTTGCAAAACCATCTGGGTATTTTAACAGACCTAACATCGTGGTGGCTTGTCCTGGACTATATATCGTCTCGATATCTTGGTTCGCTAAAGAATACGAAATTTGACTGAAAAGATGCATTAGCCCGTTATTCGTCAACGCCACCGCATTAGCATCGACGTATGCGGTTCCATCCGCTTTGGTTAATCTTCCTTCGAATAGTAGATAAGACTCTGCTGGATGAGCGTATATATCTTGAGTTATTACATCTATACGAATTTGTCCTGACGTGTTATAATTTGTTCTCGCAGCTGGTTCGTACTCGTAGAATTCGTAACGTTCGATACTCTCGTCTATTAGAGGTTCTTCAGTAAATCTTAAAATGTCAGACTGCATTTTAATAAACGAGGATTATTTTTTTTAAATGACTTTCATTCCAGACCCATTTATCGCGCGTACTAAATCTTGAATTTTAACAGCTGTGGTTCCGGAACCATCGATTAATTTATTTATATTCCTACCTGCCATCGCGGCCGCTTTAGCGTCTGCTTCGCTAAATAACTTATTTAGAATGTCTTTAGATTTTTGTGTAAGTAATACATTAGGTTGAGACTCAGTCAGTTTCGTTAGAGCATCCTGATTTTTCGGCGCCAACATTTTAACGACCGCTTTATCCATTAATCGTTTCCCAGCATCGATGGCCACATTCTTCCCAACATCGAGAGCCTTTTTTCCGATCTCTTTCGCGACGTCTTTACCAGCACTTAGGACCGTCGACCCTAATTGTCTAGCGGTGGTCGATGCTAACAGTTTCTTGAAAATTCCTGAAACCGTATCGAATATCCCAGAACCACCGATAACGTGTACTTTCTTATACCTTCGTTTAGTAATAGCCAACATTTTATATTAGTAACATTAGTTTTTTATATCGTTGTTTATCTATCGCCCCTCCTCTCAGTAACGCGTCGCATATCGCAACGATTTCATTTCTTACACCCGTGTTACCCGCTTCGAAGCTGTTCATTCGTAATATTAGATCTTCCACCAAGTCGTTAGGATTTTCTGGAATGGTAATTACATGCTGCATCTTACCCTCCACTCCTTTACCCATCGTTGATTTTCTTCTTTCAACCATCGCATCCCATATCGGTTTTATAATTTCTTTATATTTTTCACTTCTAGACGATTTAGGTTTTCTTGGATTGTCCGGTTGACTTATGGCATTCGTTTCAATCAGAATCTCAGCGTATGTATCTATATCGGTATTCCTAAGTATCGTTTTGTTCGGTTTAGCCATCGTCATTAATTCCCAAAGTCCCATAGTTCCGTCGTACGTCTTATCTCCAACCGTTATATCGTCTCCTTGTATCGTAATCGGTCTGTCTCCTATATAGAATTGTCCGTCTTTAGATTTTATTCCAAACGTCGTGTCCGCAACTTTTTTGTTCGACGCGTATTCTAATAGGTATTTAGTCGCTATATCTCCTAGTTCTAAGGTTCTAATATCCTCGACTGGATCCGTATACGCCTCTATGGAAGGGTATTGTGGAAATTGAACGGCTTTTAACGACGAAATAGATGCGGGAAGCGCTTTTAACGCGTTGGTCGTTGATGAGACGCCTTCTTTTATATCCGATAACAAAGCTTTTTGTTCTTTTGAAACTGTCGATTGCGAGTCGACGATCGGTTTGTACAATTTCGTTAAATCTCGCTGTAGGCTTATATCACCCAATTTTTCTGATAAAAAGTCTCGTTGTAACCTTTTCTTCGTTTTAAGAAACTCATCGACGATAAAGTCTCTTTTTACGGGATCGGAAATTTTTAGAAACGACATGCTTTTTAACATAGTAAAATAATGTTTTAACATGTTTTTACATTTTTGTGTCTGAGGTTTTTGAAAACATATTTCTGAAAGATTGTATCGCGCCTTCTCTTCCTCGTTCCATTAACGATTTCTTGGTCTCTTCGTCTATGGAGGCTTTACTTTTCTTTTGAATTTCTTCTTTCATATCGTTAAATTTCTCCTTCTCGTTTAGTATTAACGAGAATTCCTCACCCGAAATGTTATCGTCTATAAGAGCTTTTGAGATGTAGTCGTTTATCGTGTTGAGTTTTGCTTCCGCTAACGTTTTTATTTTTTCATGCTTCACCGCTTTCAAAGAGAGTTTTTTATTAACGAAACCGCCGATGAAACTTATCGTACCTAATCCTACCGCTGCTCCTACTAAAGCGATAGATGTGGGTACCGCGATTACGGTAGATAGGAGAGAGATTCCCGTTGCTCCCATTCCCATCGTAATAACTTTTAACAAGATATCTAATGTTGAGATTATTTCTGCACTTCTACGATACTTTTTACTTAACACATCTCTTTTCCCGCGTTCTTGCTCGATCTCTTTTCGTATTTCGCTAATTTCTCGAAGACGAAACGTTTGTGCTGTTCCATCATCGGCTTCATCTATTCTATCTTTTTCCATCTTTTTTTATACTATGGATTATTTTTTAAATTATAATTATACATTATAATTACGCGTTATAATTTATATAGCATAACGAATCTCCTCCGTTTATGACAACTACCGAATCGGAATTGTTTTGAATAGTAATCGCGATATCTTCTACGTCTTCGGAAATCACCCCGTCTTGTAGACTACACATTTCTTTTTTAATTTTCTGCCGAAGAGAGATGAAACACATACCACGAGTCATAGAAACACCGAATGCTAATGCCAGGGTAAACGATGCTCTAGGTTGAATCGTAATCGTCTCTTGAGCGAATATTTCACATCTCCATCCTCCTCGTTGTCTTATAGGTGCGTGAGTAACTTCTTCCTTCGGTAACCACGTCACCGTATTCGGTGGTGTTATAACAACTCCATTTTGTGGAATTCTTTTCGTTATGAATTTATGAATTGGCATACCATAACCTCGATACGACATTTTATTTACACGATTATAATTTTTAAATATTCTACAAAATCATTCCAAGGATCGGTATATTTTTGAATGGTGAATTCGGGCCGAGTAATAACCCACGACCATCCACATACCCCGATCCTTGCGTTTTCATATACAAACCATTCCCCGTTACAGAGTTTCCTTTGTTCCATGGTGCAAGATATAAACCATTTCCTCTTGGTTCCACTTTGAAAGCTTTATCTCCTTTTTTGACGTACAATACTCCCGATCCGCTAATTTTGTCGATTATTTTCGTAGTAGCCGCAGATCCTAGGCCACTTAATGCACCTTGAAACAGACTAGGTGCAACGGTAGATAGGAGAAATTTACCAGCTGTAGCAAGAAACGGTAGAATTGCGCCTATAAAACCACCTTTAATTTTCGAATTATGCTCTAATTGCGTTTTACTCATCTTGATCGTTGTTCCTTTTCCATCTTGGTACGCTTTTGCCATCCTGTTAATTTGCGCTCGTGTAAGAGCTAACTCGTGTTCTCCGGATAGATCGTCGAAAGACAGTTTGATATTTACTCCAGTTCCCGCTTGAATAGCTCGTTTAATTTTGTCTATCTGTCCTTCCGAAACGTTGACTTTTATATTCGTGTATCGACTCATTTTACATATAATTAAAAAACTTTTAATGTATTTTACGCTTCTCTCACATGAAACTTTATCGATAATTCTTCTCCTCTAAGATTAAGTAATTTTCCTTTTTGGTCCGTAAGCTTTGTTTCCATCGATGAAATCGTGGATGTTGTAAGAGGAAGATATATTAAATTCTTTGGCGCTTCGATAATCTTATATCCCGGTCCTACATTCGGGAAAAACGAATATATCACGTTTGTCGTTGTTCCATTAGAGTACGAACCACCGATTATATCGCTCGTTACTCTCAAACTACTTACATTGATTATATCCACTAAATTTTCCGATTCGTTATACCCGGATGAATAAACTCGGCTATCGAACCCTAGAGTAGTGCTAATAGAGTTTTCGGGTGTAAAATCAACCTTAAAATTAGGAGCGATATTTAAAACTGCCTTTAACGTGTTGTTGTTCGGTTCGAGAGATATATAAGGTTCCACACCTTCTGGATTGGAATGACCATTCTCTTTCATGATTCTTTGTACGTGTTCATTCATATCTATGATTTCATAACTACCTTCTGGTATTACTATATCATGCCATGTGGTACCACCATCGGGAGAATATCTAAAGTTGTTATTCATAGGGTTAATATTTGGTATAGAGTTATACGTTTCGAGTCCGACTAAAGCCATTTCATACGTTTTATTTCTATCCAACTCGATTACAGGGGCAAAATTTACTCTAATTCTGGTGCTCTTCTTGTTCAACAAAATGTAAAAAGACGCTTTAGGTTCCGTATTGCGAGCAGTCTTTTCCATAGCATTTATCATCTTTTCCGTATGCGAGTCCATCTTTTTTTATTAATTAAGGAATTTTTAAATATCATCGTTCGTAATTTCGAGATGCATAGGGATATAAAATGTATCCAACCCCGATCGATATTTACCATTTTCCTTTTTGCTACTTAAATCTATTACAACAAACCCGTGTGGTTGTTCCCAAGCCATCTCGCATAGACTACGAAATTCCTCTTTGTTCATGTCCGTACTCACATGGTCGTTATAGATATGATTAATATTTTTCATATCTTGAGAAAATAAACAAAAAAAGTTCGCGTTCTCCCTGATAGTCTGTCTAGGTAATTTGAAGTAATTTTGCGCGAGGTAAAAACAATCTACGTTACTATGTCTTCCTCTGATGTAATAAGTTTCGCATTTGTTTTGCTTTTCTAATTGTAAATCATCGAAAATCATCAGGTTTTTCTTCTCCCTGTTTAAGTCACTCGGGTCTGGTACATCATTCGCGGTTTCAAAGAACTTACAACAGATGTTGGATTTCTCGTTCGTCATTTTAGCGGCTTCCTCAACGACTAATGCAGGTGATACGTTTAGTTTCATAATCACATCTTTTAAACCGAACAATCTGAGGATCGTTTCTTTAGGTAATTTTTCTTCAAATGCTTTCTTAAGAATTTTATACTCCGGTTGAAAAAGAGATTTACCGAATAGTTGCACGTTGTTATAGTCCAACCACCCCGGTCTTAAAAGTAAATTCAGTAGTAGAGTCGTCTTACCACATCCCGACTTTCCAACTATCACTCCTCTTATACTTTTCGGTAATAGAGGATTATTGGTTCTTTTCGATAGCGAGTCATTCCACGATAAATCTTTTACTTCCATCGTTTTTTTAATATAAAACCTTTTTGTATTTAAAATAAAAGAGTTATTATGTATTGCGTAAAATGTAAAAAACGAACCGAAACTAAAGATGCTAAGAATGTCGTTAGCAGAAACGGAAGACCTATGCTTAGAGGTGTGTGCGTCGACTGTGGCACTACTAAAACGCAGTTCGTAAAAATGAACGAAAAAGGAAAAGACCTCACTACTGGTGGTGATATGGTCAACTCTTTGAACGCAATTACTAGTAAAATTAAACTACCATGGGCTAGATATCCAGGTGAAATACATCTTCCAGGAATGAATTTTGCAGGTCCTGGTACGAGATTAGATTTAAGATTGAACCCTGATAGTACTCCTAAGGAAGATTCTAAACCTATTGACAGAGTAGATAAAGCGGCGTATCAACACGATTTAGCTTATGCAGCATATCCAGATACCGGAAATAGAAATGTCGCCGATAAAATTATGGTAGACGAAATAAGCGGTATAACGAATCCTACTATTAGAGAGCGTTTGGAAAGAGCCTTTATAAAACCTATACTCAATGCAAAAGTAAATTTTGGTCTCGGGGTTCCAGCATCGTCGGTTTCAAAAAACTTCAAAAAACTATTAAAAAAAACGCCAAAAATGAAAATGTTGTAAAATGGACTGATGAACTCGCAGAAGAACTACATAAACCCGTAATAAAACATTTTCGAAAAAGAAGAGTTTACGTTAGTGATATCGATGAAATATGGGCAGCCGATTTAATCGATATGCAGGCATTCGCGAAAGACAACGATGGTTTTAAATATCTGTTAAGCGTTATCGATATTTTTTCTAAATATGGTTGGATGGTTCCATTAAAAAACAAGAACGGAGAATCAGTAGCAACCGCTTTCGAGAAAATATTTAAAAGTAGTGGTAGGAAACCTGAAAAACTTTGGGTCGACAAAGGGAAGGAATTCTATAATAAACATGTGAAAAATTTAGGAATAAACCCGTATTCAACCGAAAATGAAGAAAAATCTTGCGTTATAGAACGGTGGAATAGAACGATGAAGGAAAAGATGTTCAAGTATTTTTCGGCTAATTCTACTATAAAATATATAGATGTTTTAAACGATATGGTAGATCTCTATAATAACACTAAGCATAGTTCTATAAAAATGACCCCGGTAGAAGCCAGTGAAAAAGCAAACAAAAGTAAAGTATGGTTAAATTTATACCCAACTGATTTTAATGGACATGCGTCTCCGAAACTCTCGATCGGTGATAAAGTAAGAATTACGAAAAAGAAGAAAACATTCGAAAAAGGATTTACACCTAGATGGACTGAAGAAGTATTTACTATATCAGGAGTACAATACACAGATCCTCCAACGTATAAAATAACTGATTATAACGATGAAGAAATAATTGGTACATTTTACGAACAAGAACTACAAAAAACTAATCAGGAAATTTATAGAATCGAAAAGATAATTAAAAGACGTGGAGATAAGTCTCTCGTAAAATGGTATGGTTACCTAGAATCGTTTAACTCTTGGGTCGACAACGAGAACCTATTGTCATTATAAATAAGAGTATGTTTCAAAAGGTACTATCTTTTGAAATATGTATTAATGTGGTAAGACTTACTGCTCTTCACAGGAATCATCTTCTTCACCATCCGTGTCTGAATTTTCACCAGTCATCGCTACTATTTCAGGAATATCCGAAGCGAATAGTCTTCGTTCGCGAGTTAATTTTTCAACCACTATAGCATCATTTACTTTCAACTGTATAGACAGTTGTTCACCTATATAAATATCGGATATAGATATATCAGCTATAACTTTACACCGCGTGCTCATTAAGGTTACAGGATCTATTCGTGTATCATGAATATCCCAGAAACCGGTTTGGATGCTGGAATGGTTAGTTTTACCGTCTTTCTCATATTTTTTAAGTAATTTAGGATATATAGTTGATGGTACACCATCTACTGGCACACCACCTTTAGTCTTGTAACGTAAAATTTCTAAGACATCCACATCGACTTCTGTATAGTATTTTTTAAAAGCGTTTCTATTAGTTTTTGAATTTAAAAACGCTTTACATTTTTCAGTACATTGTTGTAAAATATCGATAGTCTTAAGTTCTTCCTTTGTAGGTCCTTTCTGGGAATCGTACATGACTAGTGGTAGAGTATAAGAATCTACGTCTTCACCATTATATCTATTTTCTTGGATACCCCACGTCATTAATTTTGGTGTTTCTAAGTGTAAATTATCTATTACACCATTAGGATATTTATATTTGATATAAATTCTTTGAAATTTAGCATTAGTCGTATTTCGTTTAACTGGATCGGAAAAAATTAGTCTGTTAATATCGAATGTTTTATAATTCACTGTCATTGCCATTTTATTATGGTAAATTATTTCTTTAAATAAAAACGAAGAAATATTTTTTTAAAACAATTATGAGAGTTTAACTTCTTACTTATTAAAATTAAATTATTTAAAAGTTTCTTGATAATATAAAATACGAGAATACAAAATGAATTCCATTATTACTACGAACACAGAAAATGTTGAAACTCCCGTGTGGTACAACTTAACACCCATATCTGAGCCTACAACACAGGCAGATTCATTTTTAACTCTCACTTCTAATAATGTAAAAGTTATGTCCCACTTTATTTCTGAAGTGAAAGACGCTTGCGAAGAATTCGTAACCGAGGTTTT
Organism: Norana najaformis; assembly: GCA_964023275.1. Taxonomy (NCBI): domain Eukaryota; kingdom Metazoa; phylum Annelida; class Clitellata; order Crassiclitellata; family Hormogastridae; genus Norana; species Norana najaformis. Next base: position 14,292,410 of record OZ029922.1, read on the forward strand.
CGACTTGATCGGTGACGCTTCTGATGAGTGCGAATGTAGTGATAGCGAATATAGTGATAGCGAATATAGTGAATGTAGTGATAGCCAATGCAGTGATTGTAGGATGTGTTATAAGAACGAAGAAGTTCCTGATATGGAAAACAATTCCGACAAGACTAAAGCGTCGATTTCACCTGAGGATTCGGGGGATGTAGAAGATTTCAACAACGAACTTACTAAAAAGATCGTCGCTAATGAATTCGAGACTATCATTTGCGATCTTAAGAACAAAATAAATAACTTGGAAACGAGGTATCTCGCGGCGAAAGATGCGTTTCACAAGCGTGTATGTAAAGATCTCAATACATTTATAAGTTCAAACTTCATTACCAAAACAGCGATGTAAACGACACGATATTTATGACTTTATATTCTATAACTATGGTGTTAGTTATAGAATGTAAATAGTTGTCGTCACGTGATGAGCCATCATGAGGGTAGCCGATATCCGTACACATACAACTAGTCTAGTGTCACATTATGTACAAACCATCTGCCATGACTGCCTTTGTAAGGACTAGGTGGGTAATTCGCAAATACAATGACGTGAGGAGGAGGAATTAGAGTCATACAACTTTTGTATTTTTCTTGGTACTTTAGTCCATCTTTGAGATATTCAATCGATTGGTGAGGAACATAAGCTTGCGCCGCTCTGCTTAAGTCAATGATGAATATATATCGGTCGAACGTTTTGTCTTTCTCAACGTGTTTAGTCGCGTTGTTAACTATATCCTCTCCTCTTCCATATAAAACAAAGGCGGCATAATCGTTAACTAATACTTTAGCTATAGTTTTTTTACCTATACTGCCTTGTCGACCCCAATACCAATGTATCCTTCTATCAACAGCTGGAGATTTAACCATCTCAATGAGTTCGGCCTGCCAGTTATAAAGTTTCTCAGGGATTGGGCTAACGGGTAAATTATACTTCACACTCTCTACGGTGTTATCACTCGCGTTAATAGCTTCAATCAACTCCGCTTTTCGTAACTTGTGATATCCTTTCACCCCACGCTGTTTCACTATATCCCGTAATTCATGCATTGGTTTTGAAGTGTATTCCATTTTTTATGTATAGTCGTCCTTTAAATAGAGTTAGGAAAATATTTTTTAGATTTTATGGATTTCTAAAAGGTTTCGATGAACCTATAATATGGTTGCGTGCGCGAGATTTGGGAATTTCCAGTAGTTTCGATGACGTCATCATGTGATTATTTTTGATGGGGAACCTATAGGTTGAATTTTAACCACAGTATTGGTTAACTGCGCCAGAAACGGCGTTCACTACCTACTGCTGACCCCTCCCCTAAGAGAGATTAATTCCAGCCAGAAGAAAGAAGAAGAAGAAGAAGGAAAAGAAGAAGAAGAGGGAGAGAAGGAGAAGAAGAAGAAAAGAATAAAATGAAGAACAAAAAGAAGTTCAGGTTTTTTTGTACCCAGTTGATTATCATATTATTGCTGACAATAGTCCTTCTGCAAATTTGCAATTTGCGATACATTGTCTTTGAAAGGTTCCTAAGGAAGTTACATAACTATCCAAGTAGTTGAATGCATTTATCAAAGATTGTTGACAGTTAGCAAATAGCAGTTTCACTTGAAATCAAGCTCAGAATATAAGCTCATATTAAGCATTCATCAAGCCACACGACATTCGTCCAATTCAGTTCTTAATAATATATGCATATTCCTTCCATTCTTCCATTCTGCCTTCATTCCTGTCTTCCTTCCTTCACTCATTCCTGCCTTTCTTCCTTAAGTCCATAGGCTAACTGCCCATTGGTGTCCATCGCATGCCTCCACATGTCTAAACATATAGGTGTCATTCATCCAAGATATGTCATCATCATACTCGCTGTCCGTCCACTGAAAGTCGTGGAAGAAGAGCAAAAGAAAACTCTCTAACTATGACGGTTTTTCGAAAATATCACGCAAACTTTCCATATCAGCCCTAAATAATTATAATCAGTGATCGTTCATCGTGCCAACTAAAGTCTTATCCCTGTGGGAGTAGAGCTGAAAGAAGTGGTGGTGGAAGTGGAACTAGCAGTAGTAGCAGTTGTGTGAGCGAGATTTGGAGTTGTAGGAGTGATTTTAGTAGTAGAATGAAGAATAATGGCGAGTAATTATTAATTCTCTTTAGCCTCCACCTTCATTAGAAGACACCCGATATGTTGACACACTAGGTCTACAACTGAACCTAAACGTTCACCAAACTGTAGGGTGGCCCTTGTATACATATGGCGAAAATTAAATTAATTGCAAAGCAATATTAAGTTTCACTCTTTCAAGACATTCCTTATAAAAATATTATTTGCAAATTTTGACGGAAAAATTTTAATATTTGCAGGTCACTTAACGACCCTAATGTTTAGCCATATAGCGTAAATGGTAGTATTCAAAAATATTTGCCATCAGTTTGACTAAGCCATGCAAGAAATCAGGCTGCAATGAAAATTACTGTTTTAGTGTTTAACAGTTTCGAACCGATACAGAACAGTTTTAAAAATCAAAGTACTGTATATTGAATGTAAATTTACTATACTATACAGTATGCTTTTATGGTTTCTTAAGTAGGGTCAATTTTCTCGCATCTGGAAAGTTTTCCAGACTCTGTTCGATAACTTGAACTCATACTGCAACTGTTCTTCACTATTACAGTCTGTGCCGTGTCTGGGATCATGGCGACACCTCGCTCTGCATGATCGTTGGTGACAGCTAATGTGCTGACGATTGCCTCTGCAGGCCTGAACTCATCCATAATGTTCCATGTATCAGGGTCTTTCCAAATACATTTCTGCTCCCCATTTTCACGAAATCAATGAGTCTTCTGTTATACCGTCGCCAAGTCCACCTCTAGGCGTTTCAATGGGTCGTTTGCTCCTTCTTTCTCTGTTAATGCTTTCAGCATGACCCGTTTTGTGGTCAAGTTCACCTCTGTATCAAAGAGGCTGAGAAGGATCAAATCCTCAGAAAGGTACCATAGGTGACCGGCTAGCTTGCGTGAAGTAGCTGCACTGATATCGCAATCAGGGGAAGCATCAAGTTGCCGCAGAAAGAGCAGGTCATTCCTAGCTGCTTTGGAATCCACAGGTGCCAGGAAACAGTTTAATGATGTAAAGTCTTACGAGAAATATGTTAACACGTAGCAGTCCAAGAGATTCTCTTGCCGATACTTTGAACTGCAACCTGAAGAGCCAGACTTTGATCTTGCAGTTGCTGCTCGCAGATACGATGACATAGATGAGCTCAGATGAAGCGAAATCATCTGAGAAGGCATCGTCATATCTTTCTTTGTCGATGGATGATCACTGTTCTTGAAACCGTTTGAAAACGAGGACTTCTGGTCCGTAGCAAGGCCCCATATATACTCGAAAGGTGTCAGCCAATACAAGTTCTATGATATGGTGTCGACAGCTGAAGTGTAGAAGAGGCCGGCCCAGTAGCTGCTCCAGAATGACACAGACACCTGATAGTCGGCCAGTGTTAGAGCTAGTTGTGTCAAAACACATGCCCCGGACCAAGCCTTCCATTTTCGTATTCTGTTGTGCACAACTTCTGCCACAGCTTGGCCAGTCATGCGGGTGTCTTTGGAATTGGCAACAATTTCTTCTTCCCATCGTTGAAACCAGAATAGGGAGCCTAAGCACTTTCTCTTTCCCTATCAAATTAAACATCAGCTTGCCATCCCAGTGGACTGTCCGGATCATGTTTGACTTGAATGCCTCTACAATGCCCGCAGCTGCTGCTTTTCGGTTTCTTCGACGTAGACGCTGGATGGTTGATTTGTTAAACGCAAGCTCTTCTGGGTCTTGTCAAGAAACCCTAGACTCTTCAAAGACCCTCATCATGGCAGCCCTGTCACTCAGCCCATTTCGATCAAGCAAGGCTGCCAGTTCTGGTGACATAACAGTTTGGCATCCTCGTTTTCGTGTCGGGTTAGCAGTACTCGTAGCGAGACGTGGATCTTCATCTTCGCATTCAAACTGACTTTCAAGTCGGTGCTGCTCTCCAACATAACTTTCTCAAAAAGGGCGTCTTTCTGAAGTTTGGATCGCTGTTGCCTCCTTTGCAGCGTCTCCTCTTTCTCCATCTGCTTCTGCTGTTGTTGGAGCAGCGCCTCGTCGACTCCTGTCATGCAGCCCGGTCATCCTTTTTTTCGCTGTGATTCGAGGAAGAGGTTGTCTTTTTGATTTTCGATTACCTCCATGGCGTTAGCATGCGCAATGTCAAACAGTTCCCTGATCCTGTCTTAAAACGTAGCTTCTTTGGCTGTTTGGTTTGAGTCTGGGACTGACGACTCTTGTTCTTCTTCAGCCCCTGCCATTCATAGAGTAGTTGCTCGAGCTTTTTGATCGCGTGTTGGCGATGTTTGGTTGGAATTCTAGCGCGGGACCAGAAATCTTCGACTCGGTGTATGGCGTGGATCGCTGCCGTTCGGATATCCTCTTTCAGAACACTGTGGCGATACATAAAGTGGCCAGGGACCTGCTTCTCCGACGGTAGTTTACTTCCTTCTATCCCTTCTAAAGGGTTAGCTAGGTTATCTTACGAACGAGTTGCCATCTTCTTTTGCTCCGGTCGTCTTCTTCGTCTGCTGCTCCAACCATTCTCGGTGGGTGGGTGTCAGCTCTGACCGTCTTCTTCTGCTCTGTTCGTCTTCTTCGGCTCCGATTGTCTCTCGGGTGAGTGGATGTTCATCTCATCTTTTGTGGCTAGTTAACCGTCTTATAAAGGAAGTCGGTCGCACGGGCAAAAGAGCCGTGTGGAAAAGGATACGTGTGCAAAAGAGCCGTGTGGAAAAGGATACGTGTGCAAAAGAGCCGTGTACTAAAGAGCCATGTGCACTGTGCACAACAGTTTATGAAAGTTCATGCCATGCTGATTACATAGTAAACTTTGTCCCCCGTAAGCGACCTCTAAATGCATATCTATCTGCTTCAAATGTTACATAGAATGTCGCTTACTAAAATGAAACCATATGACAGGGTGAGAGTCGAAAATTTCGAAAACGAGAAAATTAGGGCAACTCTACCAACCAGGCATTATAGAGTTAGCTAACTGACTCAAGAATATTTTCCACTTTAGGACGAATTGGGTTTGATTTAATATTTTCTTCTCATTTTAGGTCATTGCACTGAATGTGACTTTCGTTCGGCCAACAACTGTTTGGATCTCCAATATTAGGAACTTCCGTACTTACAGTCACTACTACTCGATACCCAATAGTACTCTAAGCAGCGAGTTACAATATGTGGAAGGCAAAATGCTATGGACATACTAAACATGCTGCTCTAAATAATATAACAAGTTATGTTGAAACATAGTTAATGCAGCATGCGGGTTACCACTGAAAGGCGCTTACGGAAAAATTGGAAAACTGAAATGCGTCGCTCTGAAAAATTCATAATTACGTACTGATAAGAACCTTTATTGATAGTTGCATACGTTTAGAGGTAACCATTAATCGCGTTTCCTTTATCTGCGCAATTTAAAAGTAATCTATCACATTTCCTTTTACGAAAATGACCTAAATTACCATAATGAGTGTTTTAAAGCGCTAATACAATTTCCTTTTAAGCTGAAGTTTGTTAATAGATAACGTTGTGAAAGAAACGTCTTCCACTGCAAAAAGGCGATGGCTAATTGTTGTGAAAGTTCTGGATTCACATAGGCCCTATAATTAATTATCTAGGCTATACATCGCGGAGGCAATTATAATAATATTACAAAGGTTAAATGAATTTCTTTACTAAAATTAATAGACCTGACTAAGCGATAAAGCATAATTATAAGTCTACATTAGCTTGACATGTCCAAACAGACATTCAAATGACTTTCTATATTACAGAGGAAACACCAATACATTAGGACATGTCATCGGTCATACATTAAGCAGTAGTTTTATGCTACACTGTGAACGGAAATAATTAGAACCTTAAATTATGGTTAAATTAAGGATCAAAACACTTCAAATTTTCACTAGAACTAAACCTTTTTAACTGTGGCTATATTAACAATTAAATTTAAATTATAAACAGTCTCTGTAAATAAAGTCAAACTTTGCAAAATGGTAATGAACTGGTAATCGTGTTATTATTTCAGTCGAATGCGCGCCTTAATGCATGTTTTGAAGCTGAAGAAGGATATTTTCGAACATAAATTATAGCTAAACCATAGATAAATTAAAACTATAATCGCTGAACTAAAATTCTTCTAGTTTGGTTTAAACATGAATAATAATTTCGATTAGTAATTGGATCAATTCTAGGGATTCGTATTTTCGTTCACAGTGTATAGATTAATACAAATACAGCTTCTGATCACTTCCTGATCGCAAAAGGAATTGGGTTTTTCATGAGGTGGTAGACAACTGGGCGAATTCTGCTATTTCAGTATCCTTTTTCAGGTTTTGAATTTTGTGCTATCGTGTTATGGCTTTCAGTAACGTATTAATTTACGAGTAGAACATTTAGGATCAAGTACAGGTCTTATGTTATATCGGTTTTAACTGTTCAATCGATTTCAGTATAATATATTCTTCTGTTAGTAGTTTTCAGCTAAGATATCCGTTGTTTGATGTTGCCTTCATTTTCCGAAGTACACTTTTCTGAAGTGCTGCTTATTAGCATAGTCTGAAGTATTAAAAGAACATGATAAAATTGCTATACTTTACAATATAATTATCAATGCTACGACTAATTGACTAAACTGTGAATTGATTGCATAGTTGGTTTTAATAGTTTCTTTGTAAGGCTTATATGTATCTTACAGCAGCATTATTATTATTATTTTTGGTAATAATAATAATATTAATAATAATAATAATAATAATAATATTATTATTATTATTAATATTAATATTATTATTACCATTATTATTATTATTATTATTAATATTATTTAGTCTAAACGTAATATAGAACAATACATAATTCATAATATAGAAGAAGGTGCTGGTGCTGGAGCAACTAGAGCTGCTGGTGGCGTCAAGGCTGGCACGCTGGAAACAGGTCGACTAGGTTCTCGTGGTCTTGTCTTTAAGCGCCCTGGTGAAGAAGCAACCCTGAGTTAGCGGTCGCTTAAGTGTAGAGCGTTGTGTCGGTGTTTCTTCGATGAAGCGCGAGGTCTTCCGGTGCGGATCGGACGAACATCCAGCACCACCAACTCCCTACTCTTCACCGCCGCCGTCGTCTGCTTCGATGGTGCCTGCGTCGTGGGCTTCACTGACCCGAGCGTCGACGTCTCCTCGACCTCGACCCGCCGGCTGACCTTCGTCAGGCGGTGTGGCTCCTTGAACCAGAGGACCGGTTGGGGCCCGTCGGCTGGGTCTCGACGACCAGCTCCAGGTTCTTTCCGCTTCTTTAATCTTGGCTTCAGGCACCGCCTTCTCTCCTCTTTGATTTCAGCTGTAGGCGCCGTCTTGTTCTTCGTTGTATTGTTGTCGATGAAGACCTTGATTTGCGACTGGATACGCTCGCTCGTTGCATCGAGTGCGAGTTCTGAGAACATGAATTATTATTATTTTTTCCGAGGTAAGTATAATCCCTTGGTTGTTCAAAAATTTCCGGAGAAAAAGAGAGAGGGATTCTGGAACGGCTAATCCTCGTCTGGATTCGGCACCACAAATGTACCGTGGAAGGCGACTGCATTGAAACGTTGTAATGTTAGTAATTATTATTATTATTATTATTATTATTATTATTATTATTATTATTATTATTATTATTATGCATTTATTACGCTCTCAAGGTCAGTAAATTTGAATTTGATGCGCGAAGCAATTGTGGGCGAAAGATTTGCTCAAGGTCCGTACACAGTGACCTTCTAAGGGAATGCTCGAACCCTTACTCTCCGCGTTACAAGCCGAGCACTCTATCCAATCGGCTACCGTGTCCCAAATTGAAGATGGGTCCTTAAATATGCCAATTAATGTTCTCAATTCAAGCACACTCATTTTCTCCTCGTTTCATTTAGATCAGCATATTATGAATCGATTAATTATTCTAACTACGGTTTTCGGACCCATCATACAAACTCATCGATGCTCCACCGCTTGCAATTTCTGCTTGGGCCTTTCACTCAAAGCTCAAAACTTTCCTCTTTCACAGATCGTACCCTGACAACCCTTCTTCCTCTTATCTCTCTTTCTCCTCTCCAACCTCAAACACCACCCCTCGTAGCTGTCACGCTGTCTCTCCGTCTGACTTTTGGATCTCGACCTGGAACCGAACCCTTTTGCCTATCGATTTTGTTTTGACTGAGCGTCTGTGAATAAGCTGGTCCCCGCGGCGCAGGTTTCGTTGGGCGCTGTAGAAATCCAGTTCCAGTAGAAAAATTAAGTTTATTTAAAAATGGCATGTTGGGTTTAAACGAACTCCAACTTGCCTCCAACTATTAGCGTGCATATTTTAATTCATTTAAAAATATTTTATGGTAGATTTATGCCAAATTATATTTTAAACAAGATGAGACAGGGACCATTGATTGCTATCAGCTATGACAGGTCTATAAATTTATTTATATCGTTTGAGCTAACCCACATTTTGTCGGCTAATCAGAATCCAAGTTAAGTTAATTAAAAATTAAAGTAATTAAACTGCTGGTAATTATCATTTACAAATTCATCTTTATGTTGTGGTTTGAAACCGGTGAAATGCTGTTAATATAGTCTATGCATCATCTATATCATGCTGCCATAGCACCAATTTCCAATCTGGCATCTTTATTAGAAAGTACACTTTATTATGATCGCCATGTTGTGAGACATTATTCTCCAAGATTCGAATTCCGGAACTTTGCACGCCTTATTTGTCGTCATACCAAATTGAAATGCCGGAACGGTGTCAATTATTCCGGTTGAAATTAAATTCCATTTAAAGATTGTGTCTACCATTAATCTCCAAAATACGCTTAGCACATTTTTCAGTGTATTATTTTCAGCCACACAATGCAGTCAATGGATCGAAGCGGAATGCAAATGACACAACCAGGACTACAAAACGAGCAGTCGATTTTCAGAGGCATGAAACCTCTGTTAACTAAACAACTTATGGGACTAGGAGTGGTACATTCTCTGCTCGGTGTATTCTGCATAATGTTTCAAAGCATCAGTTTGGCAAACTCTGTTAACAACAATTACCATATAGTCAGTCTCACATACCTTGGATATGGATTTTGGAATGGAGCCTTGGTAGGTTTTCAAATTATTAGCTCTCGTCGTGTCAATAATTTATAATTACAGCATTGAAGAATTGAAGGATCCAGAAAAAGCTGCCGGTTATTTTAATAGATGTGATTTGGACCGAACTTCTTCGGAAAAATGAACAATATTTAGCGCCAATTTGAACCCTGGTAGCGGAGATGAAAGTAGATACAGTCTCAAATAGCCACCGCCAAGGCTTCTTTTAAATATCCACTTACGACGCCCCTCAGATCCCTTGTCGGAAAACATTCTTCAACCTAATGGGATTTCTTATTCGAAATTTTGACCCATGAGGCCAAAATTTCAAAAATCCAAACCTTACCTACCACTCTTCCTGATTCAGTAACCCACCATTAGGCCTACTGAAGTGCGCTGTCTAAATTGTCTTAATTCGCTTGTTTGTTTTTTTTTTTTTTTGATTTTACAAACGTGAAGTGTAACATCTGACACACCGACAGCAGGCCGTAACATGTTAAAGAAATAATCCAAAAATAATATCAAATAGTAAATAAAAACGCTGGCAGTACACGACAATTGATCATTTCATTTCTTTCTTTTACAGTTTCTCGTAACTGGAATAATTGGAATCGGAGCTGGGATTCTTAAAAAGAGTGGTCTGGTAGGTAATAGATCTGTATTATTCGATAATTGGTAGGTTACAAGCAGGTTCATTTTGACAGTTTAAATAATCACAGATGATTCAGTACTATGAAAATTAGATCTATTACAATGCCTAATTGGCAGAAGTTCTGAAGGGTCTGTAGTAATAAGCCCTATGGGGCAACGATTTGGTGCTCAAACGGTGCAGTCACCATCATCGTTCATTCATTCGTCAAGGATTGAGGTCAGTCGAGAGGTCATCCACCGATACCGTAGGGTGGATGGTCTGGCATCTAATGGAAATGATTGACCGTGTTATATTGAGTGGATCGAGCAGCGTGACAGGTGCAGAATCGCAGATGTCCTAGATCAGGCTGAACAGGACCGTCTCTGTTGAATATATAGTAGGTAGTTAGTTAATAACTTCTATAGCGACGGTGTCTAAGGTCCGATGAAAAGAAATTGAAATTAAATGCCGTCGAAGGTTACATTTTTGAATATTTTATGTGATATCATACCATATTTGAACCAGATCCTTTCCCGAACGGGAGGCCAATGCAATAATTTTAGTAGAGGACATATATTCTCGAAACCTGATGTTATTATTAATTAATGGCTTCTATAGTGCCGTTGTCTAATGCCAAGGCATCAATCGATGACGCACCAAAGCCAAGCCGCAATCAGGCCAATATCCAAGTCAGTCTACTAAGACAGAAAGCAGCCTAGGGTTGAAAAAGCATTTTGGAAAATGTAAATTTTAAGTTGAGCGAAATGACATAAGCGGCTGATTAAAACGAACAGACACAGAGATGGAAGGAGGGAGGGAGGGATCGGGAAGGAAAAATAGAAGAACCAAGGGAACAAGGGAGAGAGGGAGGGACTCTAACCAATGTGTTCTGAACTGTTTGGAGCTTCTACATATTAAACTTTCTGATACCACTAAGAAGCGAGTTACAGTATTTAAGAACTAGATATAACTGGACAACAAATTTTGAATAGTTTTTTGCTTTGCTTTTTAGACAACTTTTGGTATTCTTTATAGAACTTGTCACGGTAAATAAGCTGGTATTATTAGAAGTTTTGTATCACGTTTTGTGTCTGATTGACGTTGAATTCGACGTCAAGCGCTTCTGTAATTAATGTCCAACAATAATCAACCAACATACTAGGATTCCAACTACCCTGGTGTCGCTTTTCCATTTTGGTTGCCTTGGTGATTCTTTCGTCATGTTCATCGATAACGCCGCCAAGATTGACATAAGCGACTGAGAAAAACGAACAGATAAAAGAATGGAAGGAAAGAGGGAGGGAGATGTACATGTAGATGTACTCTCTGTTTCTTGCCTAATACTGTCTTAATCCCACTGGGTAATGCATTGGTTTCCAACAGGCATGACTACTGTAACTCACTTCTTATTGGCACCACAAAGAGAGAACTGCACAAACTACAAATGGTTCAAAACTTTCTGGCCAGAAAAAACACATAAGCACGAGTATATTACACCAATATTGCATTCTTTACGCTGGTTGCCCATCGGGCAAAGGATAAAGTCAAAATCTGTCTTATAGTTCACAATTACTATATTTGAATCAGCCGACCTATCTCTATCAAGGCTCAACCGTCACACAAGCGAAATATTGCACTCGAACTGTGTTGGGCCTTCTGGGGTTGCTGGTCCACGGCCTTGGAATTCACTGACAAGTTCTATTCCTGCTGTCAGTTCTATGATGTCATTCTTAAAATTATCTGTTTCAACTTGCTTACCCACCGTAGCCTAGCTTCTGGTTTCTCTGACGTATCGGGATTCGACCCGGCTTCTCCAACTGATTATGATTTTGGATTCCGATTTTGACTTGAAACGACTATCGACTGATGCTTTGGGCATTTTGATAACGGTGCTATAGAAGGCTTTAGATTAGATTTGATTGACTGGGACAAATCCGGATGTGAATATAAAGATGCGCTTCATTATCTTGAATGCTTCAAGCTTCTTATCAAATAAAATGATGCCTTGTTATTGCCCAAGAAGTTGTCGACTGCATGCTTAAAAGCCTGTCATGTCATTAACTCGACACCATCTAGGTGTGCATCAGAGTGACTGTCTTTCACCAATTTTCTAATTTGCGAACTCACAAACATGCCTTCTTTTTCTTGGATTCACTTACACGTGGAAACGTGTCTCTGTCTGTCTGTCAGTCTGTCTGTCTGTCTGTCTGTCTGTCTGTCTCTCTCTCTCTCTCTCTCTCTCTCAAGTATTTGAATCCTTTGCCATTTTTGTTTATTGCCTAACAAAGATTTTAGTAGTCCGAGTCTGATGTGAAGAGGTGGCAGGAAAACCTTCCATGGATCAATAACTGCATATATCATGTTTAATGTTCTTTTGGCCTTTGTAGTGCAAATTCGGAAAACAATAAGGGTTTTAGGTCTTCGCATAATGATTGTATTATGTCGGATAAGTTAGCCTTATGTGTTTGCGTAATTAATTTGTGCGGAACACTGGGGAACAGTTAGGCGAAGCTATCGTTAACGTGCACGAAACGAGGCGGGTAGGACGCCCGTGATTGACAGGTGGTTGTAAACGAGAGAGAGACGGAGAGAGCGAGAGAGAGAGAAAGAGAGAGAGAGCGAGAGAGATGAGGGCGGAACAAAGGGACGCCGATCAGATGGCGAAAGGGAGAAGTTGGGTGATTGACAGACAGAGGGGAAAGTTAAGCAAGGGTGCCAAGCGAAGAATAACGCTGAATAACGCTGAAGAACAGAAATAAAATAATACTGCATCTCTTAAACGGGTCACGCGAGATTAACAGACCGATGCGAATCAAAAGACTCTGGTGCTACTGATGTTGCTGTAGAGCTCTCCACTGACGCCTATTGCGTGCAGCGGCGAGAAGATAAGAACCAGAAAGGTTAGTCCAGGAAAGAATATTGTCGATCCAGTTAATTTGGGGTCTGCCACGGTGTCGATAGCCTTCAACGTGACCCAGAATGATAGAATTTTCTATGGAATCTTGAGGAAGTCTAATGATGTGACCAAAATAGCGGAGTTTGCGAGCTTTAGTGGAACTCAAGAGCTCGGGGTAAGTTCTAGCAAGGTGATAAATACGGAGTACATACTTGTAATATACGTGTGAAAGAAATAATCGTCATTACGTCTCTTTACGGTCGGACAGATCTATCCAAGAACGCGCGTTCTGTGAAAAGTCTAAGATCCCCTAAGATTAAGCCGCTTATCAATAGCACCGCTCGCCATCAAGATACTGACAGGAGATTTGTGTTCGCCGGCGACCCTTTGGCGGCGCAGGACTCACAAGCAATCAGTTCTTTCAGTACAGCCTAGTACCAAACTTTTGCAGAGTGGTCAATTCTTTCTGACATAACAAGAATCTCTTGCACGACTCTCCCCCTCACAACTGAAGCAACAGTAATCGGTAAATCCAAGCTGTAAACCAAGAAGAAGTGCTACAACTTTCAGATGCTACATACAGTATGTTCAAATTACGCTACATGTAGATGTACTGTATGGATTTCAACAATAGCTCCATATTAACATATATCTCTTTCAAGTGAACAGCAAGCACGTCTCACTCGTATTGATGGATAAACACCACCTTTTTGCAACAGCATAGCCTTCAGGCTTTGGTCTAATATCGATTACACGGTAGAGTCGCTATTCTTGACCGAGAGCGCTAAACAATATTTTAAAATCTTTGCAGAAGCATAAAATATTATCTTTTACAAAAACACCTACTCTAATCTTGATGATGGATACGAAACAGCAATTTTTAGTTCGTTATTGCAGCAAATTCCATCCTTGAAGCAGAAAACCCAGTAATTTTGCTTGGCACTTAATACGTTTGTCCCTATCTTGATCATTTCATTCAGGTTGAGTCATAAAATGAGGCTCACAAAACTCAAGTGGTTGAAATTTTGGATGGTTGACATTTTTAAAGTTCTTTCTTTCACATGCTGCAGTTTCTTCATCATCAGCATCTCTCCAATGTCCACACTTCTGGCGGTTGTGGCACAGAAAGTCCGTCGTCATGTGGCACTGGTCTAATTGCTGATGGCGAATTTGGATAACGAAATGATTTATTGCTTTTGAAAGCAAATACATGTATATTTGTCAAGTTGAAGTAACAGCCCATTAAATTTATCTGTTCTCGCCATATAATTGGTTCAGCAAACTGCGTAGACGGCAGAGAACCGTCAATCTAGGCTCTTGGATAAACTGCACAAGTTGTAAAACAAATATGATGCGCCAAGCTTATCTTGATCACCAAATTTACATCCAAAATATAGTTCATATGCTTGTTTAACCAACATAGTCATGGTTGTCTGTTGTAATTTTAAGGTTAACTCACCAGATATGCAACAGAAAGTATCACCGCTGTTGACACATTTAAGTAACATTTCCGGAGTAAGTAATTCATGAACTCGTAAATGACAGCTAGGCCTATATTCTTCAAACTCCCTGTAATAGTAAACAACTGAAAACCTTATGGAACAGATCAAAATGGTAACAGTCAGCATGTAGAAAGCGAATACAAGCAATACGTTCAATATACACAAACTTACATCAATTTTAAAGCAATTTCTCCAAATCTCACGTGACCCAAACATATGGTTATCAATTCTGCGATCAGCGACCAAAAAGCAATAAGAATCACAACATTTCATCAAGGAAGCAAAATTCATGTTGACCAGTTGGACCAATACGTTTGTCAGAGATATCCTTTAAAACACAGGAACATAACGCTTAATTCTGCCCATGTCACAAAAATACATATATGACGACTTACAAATACCATTAACATATCCGATGAGAGACATAACAGAATCAGAAACAACGCCCAAGGTACGAGCAGCATCAACCCAGCATCAGTCAACTCAATAATTGAATCACCCAGTTTTAAAATTTAAACATCAATTAAATTAAATTAAATTTAAATGTCAAACGTCTTCAGCTGTAGCGGCATGTCCAGTGGTAGAAATTCAGTTTTCAACAGATGAAAAAGGAGTCTATTAACCGCCATCCAAGAATACACCTCAAAGGCAGTGGACAACAGCTGCACAGACGAATGACATGACAAACTATCATTAGCATAGAAATGATATCCCAGAGAATGTACCTAGTGGTGTGGTGCATAATGCAAACAAAAGAGAACCAAGCTCGGAATACTACGGGACGCCACATGAGAGCAAAAGGCACTAGACGAATAATTACCATTTAAATGTATACTGATTGAGTGGGTGGTCTAAGATATGTACCAAACCAATCCAGTGCGGGACCAGAAACCCAAAACCAATACTAAAAACGCTACAAAAGAAGAGAACGGTCCATAATATCAAAAAGCAGACACATTAAGAACAAGTTCTCTTCCCTACCGTTGTTCATAGAATACATGATGCAATTACGAACAAGATTTTATTACCAGAATACATGATGCAATTACGAACATGATTTTATGACATGATTTTATGACAAGATTGGCGAAATCTGTTAGATGAAACTTACAGCATGCACACTGAAGGAGGGGTATCAGTGCGTTGGAAGATCGGCGAGTAGGCCGTTTCCGAATTACCCGGTCAAGAATTTTAGATTACATTTTAGATAAAAGGTTCAAAGTTGAGATGGGTCTATAATTAGACAGGTTGTCATGGTCGAGAGGTGTCTTTAGCAGAAGATGAAATATGACTCGAGGAAAAGCAGATAGAAAGGGGCTCTCATGCAATTAGGGATTAATTCGTCAGTTAAGGAATGTCTTTCCCTGAAGCCAGACTGTAGTCTCGCCATAAGGAGAAATTACATGGCGCAATCCAGAATATCTTACGGAAAGAGGCAGTGGCTTGATTCAGTTACAAATTTGTAGCCAATTAATGTCACTATTTTACTTGTTATGACGCATAACATATAATTTATAACAAGTGATGTTTTTTCTTCAGGTCATCGCATTCAATGTTCTCTCAATCATTTCTGCAGCATTGACTCCTATAATGCTAATATTAGCTGTTGTATCTGCTGCCTGGGTCAACTGGCAGCGCAAATACTGTGAAGACGGAGGTTGCCCATACATCATTTACGATCAGGTAAAATTGTGCCATTAAAGAGCTATTTATCACGCTCATTGAAACGTTTTTTACAAACACAACAGGTTTCGCAATCATTGCCTCAAACTTACCTACATGTGCATAGAATATGTTGTAAAATGTTTATGAGCACTCAGTAACGGCAAATGACTTGTGCTCTTTCGTCTTTTCCGGACAACAGCTTATAAAACTTTTGCTATGTGTGAGTCCACATTAAGCAGAACAGCGATTGCTTGAATGTTATACTTTGTGGTAATTAACTGTAATTGTGATGCAAACAATTTGTGTTGCAATCTCTTCAAGAAAAACTTCTGAGGCACAATAGTTTGCAAATACTAGAGATGATAAAAGCCTATGTTTAACTTTAGTTAAGGACAATTACGGCAATGGAATCACTTCTTGCTGTTCTGGGAATCTTAGAAGGCATCGTTGCCATTTGGTCTTCGATCGTCTGTTGCATTATTGGTGTTTGCTGTTGTTCTGTATCTCAATTTCAAACCCAGGTAAGCATGTTTGTCTTCATCAGAAATCCAACTATAAAGCTCTCTGGAAGACTAAGCGATCGGCCTAGCCACTTCTTCTGAGGAAAGACTTTTACATGGCAAAATACTGCATCATGCCTATTGAATAAACTTACGCTTTCCCGGTGTAAGTATAGGAATAGTGCAGTAAAAAATAATGCAGCAAAAATTAAACTTCCAAGTTATTTAAAGTCCAACTGTTGGTCACCAGCTCCAGTTGTGCTTTGTCACTCTTCCATATAACATAAACTTACGGTTTACATATTACATTAACTTGAATGATGCCTCTCATGTCTGCATACACAATTTACACAGATGTTCATCTATTTATGTCGCGCATTTGTAGGACCGCAAACTAGCTACACTTCACCTCCGATAGATCATGAAAGGCATTTCACAAATGTTTAATTACAGAAGTGTGCATGATTAACTAATCGCTGATTTCTTAAAGTTAGTTTATTATAAAAAATAAGTGATATCAGAGTAAACCTAACCTCTCGGTGAAAATCTAAATCATAACGTGAACTTGTAGAGAAGGATTTTAAGCCCAGTATAAACAGTTGAAAAAATCTATTGATATATAGTACAAGTCTTATAGTGTCAAAGCAGGGTTTTATACAGCAACAGCCGATGATAGTAAGTAGTCAGCAACAGACAGCGATGTCATCTAATCCATTGTTCATGTCTAATCAACAACAACCAGTGGTTGGCTTCTATCCACACCAACAAACGGTTCAATATAATCCACAAAGACCAAATATGGTCGACAATGAACAAATGCCGTATTTGCAGCAATCGTATTCACACAAAGGCTTGATGCCAGGTTGGTAAACGCCAAAATAACTACATAAAATTAGATCTAATTGAATAAGTGGTTCAACTGGTCATTAAATTAACTGCACTTGACTTATCTTGGCATTTTTATCAAAATTTTCAGTGTTTCTTTCATGTAAATCTTTCCAGAATGATGAAACCATGGCCTTATATATTCATCCACTTTGTTTGCTTTTTAACGTGAGGTGTATGGCTATTGAATGCAGACGATGATGAAGCAGATGATGAAGAAGGCGATGAAGAAGAGGAAGAAGAAGACACAGATGATGATAATAGCGATGGTGGCGATGACGAAGATGATGAGAAAAAGAGGAGGAAGACAAAGAGCAATTCCATTTGCTAACGCCACGAGGCGGTGATGAGTATGAACTGTTAATGACTTCACAGCCTCGGCATATGATAGCGCAAGGCCAGTCTTCTCCCTCGCCATCTGACCTTTCCAAAGAAAGATGTAGCCTACTGTGACTGTACTCACTTTATAGCGGAGTGTGCTAGGAGGTATGTGGAGCAGAGACTTTGACGCAACTGCTCTCCTGGTGAGGATTTGAACCCCGACTCATGGGTTGACTGCCCAGCACGCTTGCCATCTAATAGTGTACAAATGCTCCATCCAAGTATGTAACGCCAGAACGGGTGTAGAGCCGAACTACTGATGGATGTGGCTCAATGGCATAATCATACGAATTGTCACAATTTTAAGATATTTCTCGTAATCAGTAGCTCGTAATCTAGTAATCTTATATTTGTCTCAAAATTATGCATGCAGTTGCAGACTTTTACTTGTTCTTTAGCGGAAGCTGTTGAAAAACCATACAACAGTTTGAAAATTCAGATGGAACGCGATCTTCCGGCTCCATAGAGCGACGCAGTAACTTGCGTCGCAACTTCAGCATACGAAGAGGTGCACGTTTACCACAAAATTGTACAACCGTTGAAGCCTTAGTTTGTGGATGAGGACAATTGAGAAATATCGACGTAGCATTCATCATTATATTTGGAAACTCTATAAAAAATAATAATAATATTCAGAAAACTTAAGAAGCTACACTGTAGCTACACTGTAATGATACTCAAGCTGTTAGTCGATGGTCGCAACTAAGCAACATCGTTGTGCAAGTCAAATTTCAGGGTAAGTTTGGTTGAATAGTTAAGAATGGAATCAGAGAATACATTGAAATCTCCCACGGAGGAAATGAGTCTAGGAGGACACGAGTTTTTACTCAAGATATAAAGGCCAAAACATACTTTACACAGCAAACGTTTGCCAAAAGAGAGTTCCAGCCAATGCAATGATTTTAAGATCGGTATATATGATATATGCTCTTATTTTGGAGTTTTAGTGATAGCTCTTGCCAAGGTATTTCGAAGCTTCATCAAGTTAGCTTTCGAGCTGCCAGTAAGAAGCGAGTTGTAGTAGTCAAGGCGGCAGAAAACCAGGCCATTATCCAAACAAACCAAAACAGAAAGGATTTTCATGCTACACTGTGAACGGAAATAAAGAGACTTTTAAGTTATGGTTAAATTAAGAATCAAAATACTTAAAATGTTCAATAAAACAACTCTTTTAATTTTGACTACAAGAGCAAACAAATTTAAATTATACAGTCCCTGTAAAAGCATCGAAATGACGTTATATGTAATAACCTTGCAAATGACGATCAGCTTGTGAGGCATGTTTTAAGGCTGAATAAAGATATTTTAAACATTAATTATATATAAACTTTAGTTAAATTAAATCTGTAATCACGGAAATAAAATTCTTCTAGTTTGGTTTAAATGTGTATAATAATTTAAATTAGTTGTTGGAACAATTATAGGAGTTCGTATTTTTCGTTCACAATAAACAGATTAATTCAATGTATAGCTAACAGTTCCTGATCGCATTAAGAATTGGGCTTTCTTCATAGGCGGAAGACAACCAGACGAATCCTGCTACTTCAAAATCCTCTTTCAGGTTTTGAATTTAGATGCACATTTTGTTATTGCATTATGATTTTCAGTAATGTACTACTTTTTAAGTAGAACAGTTAGGGTCTAGAGTCCATTGTTGATGTTATATCGGTTTTATGATTCTATCGATTTAAATGTAGTAGTTAGTAATTCTCTCATTAGTAGTGTTCAGCTTCAATTCCTTTGTAAGATGCTGCCTTGATTTTTTCAAGTACAATTGTCTCAATTTTTTTACTCACTTGCCTTCAATGAATTAACCCGATTAGTCCGATGCTAATAATTCAGCTTTAAAGAAAATATTTTTTTATCGCAAAGAAAATATTTTTTATATTTATGCAAAATTACATTATAAAAAGTTGTGATAGCGGTTATAGATTGCTATTAGTTATGATAGGTCTATAAATTTTATTCTATCGTTTGAGCTAACCCATATCATGCCCGTTTATGCTATATTTTAGTTACCATTGTGCTTGTTTGTTTTCTTGTTTGCTCAAGAATCCAAGTTAATTAAAAGTTTAAACCCATAAAATTGCTGGTCATTATTCCTCAAAAATCCATCTTCACGCAATGGATTGAAACTGTTGAAGCTTAATTGTTGTTTATATAGCCTATGCATCATTTATATCATGCTACTCTAGACCAATTCCCAAACTGGTATCTTTAATAAATCATACATTTTAGGATGTTCGCTATATTGTGAGGCATTGTTCTTCAGAATTCGAATTCCAGAACGTTGCATACTGTCACATCAGTATGAAATGCCACAACGGTGTCAATTCAATTTTTCCAAATGCAACTAAATTCTATTTAAAGAGTATGTCCACATTAGCCTACAAAATACGCTTAGCACATGTTATCCAGTCTTCTATTGTCAATCACACGGTGGAGTAAATGAATCATGCTTAAACCGGGAAATTGTCCAAAACGGAATTTTAGATATTCGCCTAGACCATGGCAAAGAACAATCGAGGATCACTCTTTCGACTAGCAATATAGTTTTCCATTAATTCCTTTCCCTCTTGCCTATCCCGAACATTCACCCTTCGACGGGTATTTCTTTGCTGTTTAATGGTGAATGTGCGTGAGGTGGCGTGCATGTGAATGTGGGCACTGTTACTTCTAGTCTGCGTTGTGGCAAACATACAGTGATAGACGTATGCGAAAATAATGATGCAGTATTTTTGGTGTTCGTGATGCCAGTAAATATCGGTAGTCGAACTGTAAGCCACTTTCACTTCAACATAGCCTAAAAGAGAACTAAACAGCCTATAAAAAGCAGGTTGTAATTACGGAACTTGGAATCAGCCGCGAATAAGGTAATGAGATCTTTAAGTTATTACACCCATCAATAGTCTTCAGAGTCCAAGAATTGTTGAATCCTTCAACTGTGGCGCAACCAGCCATCTATCTCCATGACTGTTTCTGCTAATCTGAAAACTCTTATTCTGAAATCTTTTATTGGATGGTTATCAGTTTCAGTTGATGTTTTAAGTAAATACGAGTAATTACTTAACAATTATGACTTGAACCGGCTTACAAATTGCGGTATCTGACTTCACAGCTATCGAATGCACATACGAGATCTGTGACTGGCTCTGATATATACAATAAAGATATGATATTTAGTTTCTGGGCGATGTCTGACTGCACAGCTATCGTATGGACATGCTAGTTTATGTCCAGTTGTGTAGAAAAATGTTACACGTTAAGTAGCGTCAAAAAGTTAAATTCGGAAAAAATGTAGATACGATGTCTGTTTATCTACGTCATTTTCAAGTTCGCATTGTCAACAAAAGCCAAGGCAGCCTCTTTAATAGTAGACAAGAAAATGACACTCTATATTAATCACAGTGGACGTGAACGTACACGTTTTTTGCCTGCATAGGCACTTGGATATTAAAAGAAACATATTGGTATGAATCGAAAAACAGACGTGAAATACACAGAGCTTTGAAGAGAAGTACTGGTGTGAATCTAAAGTAGGTGTGAAATGCACAGAGCTTTGAAGAGTAGAATAGCCTAGTTACTGTAACAGGCTTCACCCTTTAAGATCAAGAGTACAGGTAAGACTACAGGTAAGATTATAAACATATTACTATACTATTTCTCACAAGTGTGGCCTTTCAAGTACCAATTTCTGTGCTATGTCCTCGTTAAGGTACCAGCATTATTAACGAGTAACGACTCGATGATTGCCTACGTCGTCTTATTGGAAGTTTCAAATGTTTGTGCTCACTACCAAGTCTCTGTTGATAGTCCTTTTTTTCTTTATCCTCCACACTCTACGTCTTATTTCTTTCGCAGTTGAACACTTGCCTTTTCGAGTTTACTTATCCACCAAAGTCTGCTTCTTTGTCTCAGTGAACTGACTTTCTTGGTATCGACCTGATTACGGCTTGATTTTGGTGCGCCATTAGTTGATGCCTTGTGCATTACACACCAACTCTGCAGAAGTTATTATTATTTCTTAGTTCAGCCGTATATGTACGCAGCTGATTTTCATATTAGTGCTAACAATTTCTTTCTCTATTTATGTTTTCTGAAATGGTCCTTCTGCAAATTTGCACATTTCTGATCATCGTCTTTGAAAGGTTCCTAAGGACGTTACATAAATATCCAAACAGTTGGATGCATTTATCAAAGATTATTTACAGTTAGCAAATAGCAGTTTCACTTAAAATCAAGCTAAGAATAAAAGCTCATATTAAGCTTTCATCAAGCCACACGACATTCATCGAATTCAGTCCTTAATAATATTTGCATATCCATTCTGCCTTCATTCCTGTCTTCTTTCCTTTATTCCTTCCTTTATTCCTTCCTTAAGTTCAGGGGCTAACTGCCCATTTGTGTCCATCGCAAGCCTCCACATGTCTAAACATACATGTGTTATTCATCCAAGATACGTCGTCATCATGGTCGCTGTCCTTCCACTGAATGTCGTGGAAGAAGAGCAAAGAAAAACTGTCTAGATAAGTAGATTTTGACTGTTTTCGAAAATATCACGCAAACCTTCCACATCAGCGCTAAATAATTAGTAACGTTACTCTTGATTTCGTTTTATTTTCAGAGTGACGATGCAGCAACCAAAGATTATAAATCCAGCACAGGTGGTTGTCTTGGCTCAACCCGGAATAAGACACACACAGAGCAATATATCAAACTATGAAAATTGGGTTAGCCAGGCAGCTAATTGGATTAGGAGTAATACAGGTTATTATCGGCATTCTCTGCATTATCTTTCAAGGCGTAGCCCTGGGGATATTAGTGAATGGCTGGTATCATTTCAGCATTGACTTCGTCGGACACGGTTTCTGGAATGGCCTGCTGGTAAGTAACTAGTGTTAAAATACTTGGCTCTTTATTTAGGGTCCATACCTCAGAACTATCAAAACAATCAGCAAAACAGATCTCAAGAGGTTCGGTCACATAGATCTGACCACACCATGCGAAAACACCTTATACTCAACAATAGGAAACCAATGGCTCTACCGGAGGGTTGAGAGTTCGAGTCCTATAGGTCAAAGCCAACCTCAGCCATGTTAAAATGTCGGCCAGTGGTCGTTTTTAATTCTAGGCGCCCCCACCCCAAAATTCATTCCCACAATTTTACTAATATTCACATCCATACTGGGAACAGATGAGCAAACCCTTAAATTACTATTAACTATATGAATATTAGAAAATTGATCAAAACTGAAACTGGTTTGTGACCAAAATAACAAAGAATTCGAAATACAGACAGTTCCGGTAAAAATTAAGTTACAGTGATGATAAGCATTTGTAAAAGTGCTATGCAAATGTTGTTTAGAGAAGGGGACAAACGATTTTAAGTTTCCTGCGACAAAACAAAATGTGCGGAGAAAAACTACATGGAACATCTGCTGCATTGCATGTGGAACATATGGAACAGAAAGAAAACTGAATTTACTAAACTAACCACGGTAAAATGAATCAACAACTCAAATATGATTTATTATGGGCCAAACAGTTTCCATTAGTACATAAGTTATCGGGATATTTTAACTAAATTTAACTGCATTGGAGATTGCATTAAAGATTGGATTAAATTTAGAAATTAAAAGTACATTATATTTGACTTTATTTAGGGAATGAACTAGAGTTAAAATGGATTTTAGTTGAGACATGATTCCAGATAAGGAGCTTAATAGAGAGATCTAAATAGACGGGATGGAATTATCTTCACTGGATAAAGATATATTTGAACGAATTCTAGTGAACGTCAGTCATCAAATTATCTGAAATAAAAACACAGTGACCGGACAATCGTTATTTACGGATGGTATATGTTGTTTGACAACGAGATGGCCTGCAAAACACTCATCAATATGACCCAGCAGAAAGTTCCATAATTCAGCATAGATCGGTATGGGTAACGATAGACAGAGGTGAGAACAATGAGTTTTTCGAAGTCATTGTTACGCGAATTAAGATAAGAATCTACAATGAATCAATCTGAAACTACTACTGGGTGCCACCAGGTTTTAAATAAGTTCATCGTAAAATCTCTGTGATTTCACCATATTACCTCACTTCTTGTTCATTTGTCATATCATGTCTCATGAGCTACTTGAGGGCTAATTTTACACTGAGACCCAGATAGCCATATCCTACGAGTCTTTAAGGCATGATCCCATAATTCTGATGCAGTCAGGTTTTCCGGTTAAGTGTAGGCATAACAATAAATGCAATGTACAGTGCAAACTTTTCAGAGGGTTTTTATGGGCGGACATGAGTATGCACATGATGATTATCATTGTTTGTTCTTTAGCTCCAAGAGGTCAAAGTCATTACACTGGACTACATCCTGGCGACAGAGCATCGGAATATGAAGAAATTTATGCGTAGGGCGCTCTTGGCAATAAACGGAATTGACAACACAATTCCGATGACAATTTGGTTTTGACTGAGCACCTTTATTATTTCTTAGTTCAGCCACATACGCATTCAGTCGATCATCATATTAGCGACCTATTCCAAGATGAATTTTACCCCGTGATTTATGTATCGCGGTGTTTAAGTGAACTCGATTTCAGCAGACATCCTTTGACTTTGATTTGAAGCGACGCTAGTTGATATAATTTGTATGTGACGCAAGACTTGGCTGAATTGAATGAGATTTTAGCCCCGCGGCCTACGAAATTTGAACTTAAACTGGCATCGTCCGTGTTTACAGCTGTTTGTTAACCATGCTTGGCATTGTGAAGAACTGTCTCTGCAAGATCACTCGCATGTCAGACTTCACTCCGATTTCGCAATAGATGTTCTTCTTTGGATCCTTTACCCGGCGACCTGGAAACAGAGATGACAGTAGAGGTTGTTCCGAATTTATGAAGACAGGACATCCAGTTCCATTGGCTTCTTAGCCAGTATAAGATCTTTGACATGTATTCAGTGTGGTGGGATGTATGCTTTGGCTTATGTTACATATGTGTGGATCAGTCGCTGATTGGTGATTTAATTTAATCTTATTAATTCTATAGAGCTTTTCCATTAACGATTAAGACATCAATCTAACGTGCAACTATATACCAAACCGGCAGCATAATTTAAATGCATAACTATGTAAGAAAATGCATTGCCTGAACAACTTACATATGTTGCAGGAACGCGTGGGTGAGTAACTCCAACCAGGTTAAGACTGGCAGTGTTTTACGCTTGCAAATTATCTTTCACTCCTTTACTTGTCTTCTTCCAATATTATTCCTAAAGCTAGCAGAAACCACTAAATGTCTGCAAAGTTAGGTTCAATCGTGCCGATACCATGTATCGTTCAATGTTGAACTGATTGTCCTGGGTATCATGGGACACAACTTTATATCGGCAGGCTATAGAGCACTGCGTCACATAACGCAATACTGCGTTACAGGTTCTTCTGCAGATTTGTACATTCAGGATCAGGATTTTGCATCGATTAAGTGCTTGTCTCCAGCATTTGATTCGGGACTTAATTTACATTATAACGTTCACCGCCTCTTATACCCTCTCTAAATAAACCAACTCGATGATGGTGACGTTCTATTTCTGATGCGTCATGCTGCATCATGCATTTTCAATGCACAAACAATCGTTTGGTTTTCTAGTGGCGGCCATTTGAATCTGCCTAGTCATCAACCGATCTTGCCGTCGTAGATTTCAAGCTTGCTGATGATGTCAGAATGTTCAAATATCTTTACTGTCATGGTCGGCCTTGCAGTTTCAACCAAAGGGGCGGGGACGTTACCTCGTGCTAAAATTCGTTTGGTGAGTTATGGCTGCCGTTCAAATTCGCCTCGTCATGGTTAAAACCATCCCTGTTGGAGAACGGCAAAATCGAGAGTTTTTACTATCAGGTCGTACTGATCCACCTCACACGTTGGTATACCTTCGCCTGGCTCCTGGATTTGGAGGTTCTCATACGCGGATAATGACCAGACGGCCGTTGGAACTTAATTATGTATGTATAAAAAGGCCTTTGAAAAAGAAAGCACAGAAAATGAACGTAAGTTTCCTGACGCTCGTATGGCGATGAACTCGACGACGAACCCGAAAAAGAACCCAACGACGACTCCGAGGACGACTCCAACGTAGACTCCAACGTAGACCCCAGCGTAGACCCCGACGAAACTGCACGAATGTTTGCCAAAACACGTCCTACCCGCATTCGGGCAACAGCTGCCCAACAGCGGGTAAACGATGTGAAACTAGGGAGGAAACTATTACGCCCGTGGTTTTAGATTGAATTTTTATTACTTGAACTGTGTGGTCGTAAGTGAACTATGGACGTGAGTTTGTAGATGCCGTAGCACGAGGCAGGAAGACTGGCGATGGGCACAGACGAGCGGAGAAGCTGCGTTGCCCAATACGCAGACTTGCACTAGAAAGAGCAAGTAAATAACGGAACACTGGATAGTCTGTTAAATTCTGTATAAAAATTATACAGCTACTGTGAGTACACTCACAGGCGAGGAGCTCAGAAAGAAAAGAAAGACAGGGTAAATTCAACAAGAGAGCAGTGGTACTTGATTTCATTTTGGGATTGGGTCAAAAGAAGAGCTACACAAATCGCAATTGTAATCGTAAATTACTTACAGATCGGTTCCAGGTGAAGATCCAAGGATCAGGCAGACAGTCAGTCGGCTACTGTGGATTGTGTTTTGTATTGGAGCGGCAAGACAGACAAGGAAAACGAAAAGTATAGAATTTGTGAAACAGGGGTGTTTCAGTTTCGAGTGAAAAACCTGCACAGAGATAGTAAGGGCTGAAATGTTGGTGAGTTCATTGGATGGGTCAGTAATTGTCTTAATTTTGGTTGGAGTTTATGTTAGATGGACTTAAATGAATAGTTTTTCGGTTGATAGTCTACAAAATGATGCTATTGTCTCTGTAGGCCTGTTTCCTAAGACTGATGTGAGGAATGAAGTAGATAGGCCTATGGTTTTTAGGTGACCAATCATGAGGTGCACGAACTATTTACCGGGTGAAATCACCTTGCAACAGGAGCTATCATTCAAATTCATTTCATAAGTTAGCCTATAAGAACACCCATATTAGTAGCACTTGCTAAGAGTAGTACACACTTGTTTGTTGTAGGTGGTATTCTTTCATTAGTAGTTTTCAGCTGAGATATATGCTGTGTGTTGCTTCTTGGATTCTGAAATATAATATTTTAAAGTCTTTGCATATTACCACAGTATAACCGATTGAAATAACACGATAAAATCACTATACTTTACAATGTCTTCATCAGTGCCACGATAAACAAATTAGACTAACTGACTACACTGGGAATTGATTTGCACATTTGGTTCTAATAGTTTCTGTAATTCCATTGTAAGTCATGTTTGTGTCTCGCCTCAGTGAAGAATGGTTTCTAAACAGTCTATATAATGTTCTCAATTGAGACACATTAATTTTCTCATCTGTTAGTTTCAATTAGGTTAGCATACAATGAATCTTTTATTCTAACTACTGGGTGAACGTGTGAAAGGACTGATATTCATTTGATATTAGATCGAATTTTCACTCGTTTTACTAGAAAAATTAAATTTATTAAAACTGGCGTACTGGACTTAAACGAACTCTAACCAGCTTGTTTTCAATAAATAACGCGATTGTTTTAATTCAGTTTTAAAGAATTAGCACATATTTTCTAGTCTACTGTTTTGAGCTATTTTGAGCTAATATAATTTGGCATAATAACGCGATAAAATATTTATCGCGTAATTATGCCAAATTATATTTCTGAAAAGTTATGACAGAGATCACAAATTGCTATTCTCTATGACAGGTCTATAAATTCATTTCTGTAGTTTGAGCTAACCCTTACAGTGTCGGTTAATCAGTTTATATTTAAGTTTAAAATTTTTTTCTTTTTTGTATTTTTATTTATTGAAAATTCCAAGTTAATAAAAAGTTAAAATCCATAAAACTGTTCGTCGTTAATCCGGACAAATCCATCTTCATGCAATGGCTTGAAACTGTTGAAGAAGAATTGTTGTTTATTAGCTTATGTATCAATTATAGCATCAGTAAACTCAAATAACATCAAGCTAACACCTAATAACATCATTTATATCAACCTGTCATTGCACCAATTCCCAACCTGGTATCTTTATTAGAACATACATTTTAGTAAGATCGCCATGTTATGAGACATTATTGTTCTCCAGGATTCGAATTCCAGAACTTTGCATGGCCTGCTTATTTCTTGTAACACCAATTTGAAATGGCAGAAAGTGTCAATTATTCCAGTTGCAGTAAAATTCTATTTGAAGAGTATGATCACATTATTCTCCAAAATACGCTTAGTACATATTTTTCACTTTACTGTTTTTAGCCACACAATTCAGTCAATGAATCCACGCGTAACCTTGGCAAATGTCCAAAATGGAACGTTAGATATTCACCTAAGCAACACCTGGCAAAAGAAGGATATTCGGGGATTACTCTTTCGACTTACAACATAGTTTTCTATGAATTCCTTTGCCTCTTCTTTATTCCGAACATTCAACCTTACACTAATATTTCTTTGCTACAAATGTTATACTGTAATGCATTAGGTGGCGCAACTGTGAAAGTGGGAACTGGTGCATCTAGACCGGATTGTGGCAAAACACCGGTAGACAAACTATCGGAAGCAGAATTCTAGGCCCACTTTTACTCCAGCGCGACCTTAAAGATATTGAGAAAACTGGCGAGGAGCAAATTGTGAATTACTTAACTTTGAATCAGCCACGAATAGAGTAATGAAACCGTTCATTTATAACACGCATGATCAATCTTCTGAGTCCAAGGATTTTTGAATTATCCAGCCATAGCACAAACGCGACAGCAATTCGTCTCCAATGTCGATTGATTTATTGCCTACATGATTGATTTTGCATAGCTACAGATAGCATAGTATTGAAAAACGCCCAGCCTGCGCCAGTCATGCATTTCTCTATGAAATATATGGGATGAAATTTTTTAATCTAGGCCTTAACACATCAATCATAAACATCCCTTTCTGTTTCCCTGTCTTTCAGTCTGACCTTTACGTTTTTTCTTTCTTCCATCCTATGCAGGGTTACTTGCTTGCATGCATGCATGTATGTATGTACTGTATGTCTAATGCCACAAGTTTTCAATCGGATTCAAGACTGATGACTGAGCTGGCCATTCAAAGGTGATGATCCTGTTCCATTTCTTCCAATCAACGACCACTTTGCGGGATGACATGGTGCATTGTCATCTTGGAACATGTGGCCATCACCAAACACCTAGTTTGCAGATAGAATCATGCTGTTCTGCAGAATATTGATGTATTTCGTTGTGTTTTCCATGCCCTCGACAGTATGTAGGTGCCCTACTCCGCTGGTGTTTAGTCACCCCCCTCAAACCATGATCTTCTACGGATTGCGTGACAGTCACATTCTTGCACTCTTCTCATGTAACGATGTGCTTAATCTTCAAAGACGTAGATAGTACTTTCATTGCTGAAAAGCACATTTTCCATAATCAGGTCCATTCCGAGTGCTTTCTTGCCCACTCGACTCTGCATTTCCTCAGCACATCTGTCTGCAGTGGCTTCATCTTTGCTTTACAACTCCCCTGAGTCCGTACTCCAGACAGCTTCTATGCCCTGTCGACAATGCAACCATATCGCCACACTTCTCATACCACTTCCTCAAGAGCTGAGTTGATGTGAGCTTGCGATCAGCCAGACAGATGCATTGAAGAGTTGAATCTTGCCAGTGAGTCGATGGTTGGGGACGACTTGAACTTGCCCTGTCAGCCACAGATCCAGTCTCTCTTCTTACGCAGTATCTTGACTACTGCACTCTGACTGTAGCCAAATTTTTGTGCTATCTGTCTAATGGAATAACCTTCTTTGTTCGTCACTTACATATGAATTCCCTGCTGCTTAAAAAACCTGCTTTTCTTCATGTTGGATAAGAACTTTCAGATTCAATGGTGTTTACGCAGATGAAGACTGACGCTGAGCTCACATTTTATGGTACCTGATTAGAACGACACTGCTATTTAATTGGTGATCAAAGGGAATTGCATAGATGCGATTGGTCATTTTGATCCACTTTTATCGCGGGATCTGTCATTAGCGAGGTGGTAGTATTTGGCCGATAACCGATAACCAAACCGATAACCAAAAAATTGGACAGCTCTTTTCTTTATCAAAGTTTCACTATTTAACCTTAAAAGCGGAACACTTACTGTTTGCAACCCCACCACTTCCTTTAGTCAGGTGGTACCAGTCCAAAGCCTGGATAAAGGAAGAGGGCGATGAAATTAATCACCTTCGATATGACACACGTGGTTAAACAGAAACTACACACACATTGTGTTTGTGTGGAACACATACCTAGATGAGGGTTTGATGACTGCATTTTAATCATGTTTTTGCTTGGACTGGCGT
Source organism: Norana najaformis (assembly GCA_964023275.1). Lineage (NCBI taxonomy): Eukaryota > Metazoa > Annelida > Clitellata > Crassiclitellata > Hormogastridae > Norana > Norana najaformis. The sequence goes on from OZ029922.1 coordinate 14,322,556, forward strand.
ATGTGTTAGGCGTCATGTGGACTGCAGTATAGGTTGACTTGTGCATGAAGGACTGCCAGGGATCAGCAATTGTTTAGGCCTACATCGGCATATTACTCGCCATGGCAGAAGTGCAAAAGGAACAGCAATTTACCTTGGGCTGTGGAATGAAGATTCCCTTATCCAGGCAAACTGGAAATGGGGCAACGGAGCTCACGCAAGTAGGAAGGTGACTGAGCGCATGTGAATAAGCTGGTCCCTGTAGCGCGACTTTCGTTGAGCGCTGTAGAAATCTCGGAATTACGATTACGATCCACAACTGGCATCACCTTATCAATACTTATCAATGCTTGATACTTATGTGCCACACTCATTACCAAACAGTACACATGGAAATAAGCCTTGGTTCACTACTTACCTTTAGGCATTTAAAAGCTTTCACAGACACGTTGAACACTCGTACAAGCATACTGTTGTTCCTTAAGCTAAGACAAAGACACTTACTAGTCTGAAATCTGGCACCAGCAAATACCACCAACTCGTTCCAGCTCATCCAATCAAAGATGTCTGTAGAAAGCTGTTAACTCTTCTTTTGATTTTGAATCTCCCTCCGCACTTTCAAACTCCTTAACTCCTTCTATTGCTGATGCATTCTGCTCCTTTTGTCTGATAAAATCTCATCTCTGCTTCGCATTGCAACTTTTCCTTGACTCACATTTCTCCTCTGCCTCTTTATCAGATGCTGATACAGTGCCCGTTATCAATACTACTCCCCCACATGTTAGTTTTTAATCTGTAAGGGGTGAAAAACTTGCAGAAAAACAGCTGGTTTGACTAAAAAGCACAGATGGCTAGACTCAGTAACATGAAACATGAAGCGTACAGCGAGTATATAGACAGAGCCTAAAGTCTAAAGGAGACAAGTCAAGAATCTTCAGCTTATGGGCCGACTGATAAGCTCAGTGCAATTAAAGGGTTCAAGACATGGATTAGTTGTGGAAGGCCAGGATTAACCTTGCTAACTGGTGCCAGTGACAACTGGCGCCACCTAGCGAGTATCAAATAAAAAAATAATGAAAGAATTTAGACTGGGTAAATTGTACTTCTAATTGCTGTGGTGCCCAAGTATTGGCAGACGAGATGAAGTACTTTCATGTGTGAAATTCATACAAGAAATACTGCATTGGTTTCCTGTGAAGGATGGTCTTCAGGTCTTCCTAGTTAGACGATCCACATGGGTCAGCACTGCCCTGGCATAAATTAGGGAGCTGCATTTTGAGTTTTGAGTCAGTCTGGTGACCAATCAGTATGCTATGCTGCCTATGGGGGTTTCCTGATTCCTCATTTCCACAAATCAAATCAATATGAGCTAATTAGACCTTCTCCATGCTTTGGACCTTGCTCTTCTCACAATCCTACATTAGACATGCATACTGTTTCATTTTGATTCAACTTAACACTTTCTGAATTTAAGTCACACTTGTTTTGATCAATCAGATAGCAATGTAACTTCTGAGAGGTGTTTAAAGGCACTGTATAAATGTTTTTTGAAATTACATTACAATGTAACTGATTGTTTGGTTTCTTTGTAGCAAACATGTCATTTTCGGTTTTCATATGTTATCGCACTCAGAATAGAAGATTCGCTCGACGGTTGAAGATGGCACTGAGACGTCAGGGGATAACTTGCTTCCTGGATGCTGATGACATAACTAAGTACTTGCCTGTTACTAGTAACTTTTCTAGTTATCTGAGCAGTGCTTACTTACTCATTAGTTTTTTTTTATTAATGAGCTATAACATCATATTAGCTAGTGTAAAGAGCCTTTAAGTAGTCTCTCTCAAAGCAGCACTATTCAAATTTATTATTACAAAAACAATTACATTTAAGATATATCTTGTTAACAGGGCTCCTTTTGAGGAAAGAGTTTAAGCTTCTCCTCCTGGGATGATCCTCATTGGTGGTAGGCTATTTGTGTCAATTTTTAGCCAGTCAATCAGTCGCTTCATTCAGCTGCTTTTGGAAATCATCTGCCCCCTTGCTTTGATTGTTGATAGTCATTTGGTAGTGACTCTTAATAAATGCAGAAGTAGTAATAAGTTTCCATACATTTATGTGTTTCAGAGCCAACACTTGACGTGGGAGGCTGTCTTGATGTAATCGTAATTTAATAGATTGCTGCATCATTCAATATTTCAAAGTGGAGCCACCATCCCTATGAGATCACAGTTTCCTACTACTCACTGCTTATCTACATGTGCAGCTTGTCTATGTGGTCAGGCATGTTTGAGGAGGGAAAAACCTTGACTGAAAGACCATTCAAGCTGTCCTGCTAAACGATCTACTCTGTAAAGGCCTGTCAACTATGGAACTCTGTTCCTTCAATGAACTCTTTAACATCGACAAGTCTTCAATACTGTGAAGGTCTACCTTCATTCTTACATCCCTTCTCCATGAATTTGTGAACAAGCTACTACCTTTTCTTATATGACTCTGCAATGCATTGCAGACTGGTGGATTTCTTCCAGATGGTCAAATATGTGCTATAATAAACCATCAATGAAAAGACCTGAACTGGATTTGGATGATATTTATTTGAAACACTATTGATTCCAAAAGAACTAATACATGTTATGCATTGAAGCTTACAGATTATTTCGATACAAATGGTCGACCCAGAATGAGCCTAGGTCCTGCTAAATTATGGCTGCCTATCACAAAACATGCACGTGGCAGCACAAGTGTTAGCAGATATTAGATATGACTTAACTAAAAAGAAAGTCTGAACTAAGAAAATGGATCATGATCATGAGCTCTATGAAACTGAAAATGAGTCATATTTATTATTATTATTAAGAAAATTTGTAACGCACACAAAGTCACACCAAAATAGAAAAAAAACTTATAGACTAAGTATATACAAGTGTTATATATGACATTTGGGTGACATGATTAAGAAATTACACAGACGTTTTTTAAACATATACAAGTTAGGTAAATTATGGATTTGTGAATGGTAAAGAAAGCTTGATGTATTCAAAAATGACAGTCAACACACCAAACCTGCCTTGACAAAGATAGTCACCTGAACTGTAGTTTTAATTTTTACGTAATAATTACTGAAGGAACGAAATACATTATTAACATATATTTATTTAAAACATCAGTAGAATATAAGAAGATAATGTAATGGCTGTTAGGAACATATATGCCACACCATGATTTGGACTTGCCATATCTAAGATATAAAAGCACATACAATCAGTTAAATGACATAGGCTTGGACAAACTCTCTTTCTAAAGATAATTTCAAGTTTTTGCTTTGACCTTTGACTATGTCTTCAGTGGTTTCTGAGGTGTTATGCTTATCCAATTTTTGTATGTTTTACCCATTTTTAAGTGGTGAAATTGAATCTAAACCCCAAAAATCTCTGACAGAGGCCAGATTACTGGCTAAAACTATCTGTTGGGCAAACAGTTAAATATGTTGTTTACATTACTTAAAGTCTGTCTACTTTTATTTCCAGGGCTGAGCATATATGGCGACATCTTGGATGCTGTGGAATCTTGCCATTTATTTGTGGCAATGGTCTGCAAAGAGTTTAACAAGTCACCAAGCTGCAGGAGAGGTATAAATGCCGGATATTTCGATTGCAAACAATCAGTCATTTTGCAATGCATCAGAATTCACTCAAACTGTACTCAAGGGACAGGCAACATTATTTTCCTTGACTGTGTCTAGTTGCATACATAAATACATATATAATAATAATAATAATAATAATAATAAACTGTGCTGAATTTAACAGATCATTCTCAAAAGCAGAAATGTATTGTATTTCAGTCACCTTGTTGGGATGATATGTGTGGATGCATCAGATGCAGTTTGTGAAAAATAGAAATAAAGAGAATTTAATCACTTGGCAGACATCTAGGAAAACTGTATGAGTGAAACAGCAGATCTAAGAAACAAGAGTGTGCAGAAGATGAGCTGAGATTGTGATGAATATCATCACATGCAGTACAAAGAATATGCCTGCAGATACCAAGTTTCAGAAAGTTGTTCGGAAGAGTCTTTTTATGAGTAACTGAATGCCACCTCAGACTGACATACTGGCAATGGCTTTCATAGTATGTTGGATGTGGAACTATAGACATGTCTGGTCTATCGTGAAATGTAGATTTGTGTACTCTTGATTGTATTATCACTTACACCAGATTCACACAATATACCTTTTGCTTACAACTCAAACCTCTATGACCTTGGTGCATGCATTTTAAACGCACCAGGATTGACTATGCTAATGCCATTTTTGCTGGCCTTATGTCTTCCAACATTAATGATAATCTGTTTTAAATGCTATGACTTGGCTGATCAGTGGTATACCTAGGTTTGGGCATATATCCAGTTTCATTTGGTAGATACTGCACTGGTTACCTGTGCAAAAATGCATCAAGGCTAAGATCTTAATGTATATGCAAAATTTGTTTGAAGGTTTGTGCTCTAACTTACCATAGGGAGCTATGCATCTTATTATCGTCCATCCCTGGCCTCAGATTTCTTCACTATGCTGTGGAAGGTGATGTAGTTGTCTAAATGACCTGAACTTCAATGGCCCAGCACAGAAGCCTAACTGTTCTTGTCCAATCACCATCATCTGATGTGTGAGAATGTAACATGTGAGAATTATTATTAAGAAGTTATTTTCTGTTGTAATCGATGTTTTACAATGATTGTTCAATTTAAACAGAAGTCATGTCGGCGCACGAAAGTGACAGAAAAATGGTCATGATGGTTATCCAGTCCGGGTACAAGCCAGACAGAAGCATTGAGCTTTGTCTGAAAGGTGTTCCAAGGATAAATGCTTGGACGCGAATTAAGTTCCTTGCAGCAACTCAGACTGTTATTGAGACAGTAAAGCAAATCATTGCAGGTAAACTGTTTCAGGTATCAGTAAGAGTGTGCTAATTGTGCAACATTTGTAGGTTTATAAGTGATATTCAAGATTTTTGTAGTGTCACTGAAGAATATATCATGAGGGCTATTCCAAATCATATACCATATAAAGTGAGCTATCAGAAACAGTAACAGCTTTCGAAATATTGGTCACATGTATGTAAATATGTAAAGATAACATAGGCCTAAATAGTTGGCACTTATTACATGTCTTTCTGAATATTTGTAGTCCTTAAATTTTTCCTAAGACTACCAAGCCAGATAAGATGGTAGTTGAGAGTTGCAACATACATATAAGGCAAGAATTTCCCTCTAATGAAAGCACAAAAATAGGACAGTAGTGTAATAATTGTTTCTTAACTGAGAATTTAAGTTATCAGTTGCGCACAGTGCATCAGTGACTAATCAGAAACAGCAAACGCTGGAGATCGAAACAAGGCAGGTGCACAACCATCATGCAAATGAAATTAAGTTAACTATTATGCAGTAGTCCTCAATCAAAAACAGCAGACACATTTTGCGTAAGTTCATATAAACAAGTCATTTGTGGAGCACCTTTAGGAGCTCATCAAAAGTGCTATACATCAAGCTACAAATATTTGCTAGGGTCACAGTTTGGCTTCAACAATGGTGTGATCACCTTTCAAGATACAGCTTGGGAAGCTTTCCACTGTAACTTGACTATTTGTGAACAATAAAAATAAACAACAAATAACGAGTCGGAATATCCAACAAAACTCTTTTAAAGTATTGTAAGTGAAAACCAAAACTCTATCAGTAATGTATTTAAATTCACTGACAAAGGCACTCAGACAAAGAAAAGTGTATCACTCAATATTGAAGGCATATCACTCAATCTTGAAGGCATGCATATTAACTTTAGTTCACTCACAAAGGCATTAAACCAAGAACACATGTTTTGTTTCACTCAAAGAGGCTGAGACACAAAAGCCTTCATTCCTTATATATCAAAGTAAGGTAAAATTTGCTTATACAAATACATACATATATTTTTTTCCTCCTCCTTCCAATGTTCAGAAGTGCGCACACAATCGTATGACAAAGAACTGATGGCAAGGAGCAACTGTGCTCAAGGTCCTTACATAGTAACCACCCATGCTCTCCACATTACAAGCCGAGTGCTCTAACCAATCGGCTTCCATGCCCTGCGCTTCTTATTGTAGGTATGGTATGTAACTAAACCTGAAATGAAGGTAAACTGTAACTAAACATTATAACAGTGCCTTCTAAGAACCACAGGAATGTGCTAATCGCTAGCATAAGCAGGAAAAGTCATAACTGGCAGGTTCTTCCACAAACAGAACAAACTCCCATCTAGGATTGACAGCTGACAGCATCCTCATAGTTCCTGGTCTGTGTTGCAAAAACAATTTGATACAATTATTGAGAATGGATAATGACGACAGTTGTAATCGTAATAGTAACTACAAATTTATATAGTGCCTCTTCAAGGAAACAACTCAGAGGTGCTTGTGATCTAAGAGCATAATTGAATGAAGCATTCCCAGCACATGGTCTTGCTCACTGACTGGTACACTCTGGGCCGACATTAAAGAACAACACGTTCAGATATCCTGCAACTATGCTGTCTTTGGAATGGCATTTCTTAAAATTCTGTAGCATCACTAACTTTTTATAAAGCACCAGCAAATGGGACTAAGCAACTGTGCTAAGAATGTGCAAAATATCCCCTACATACATGTAGCAGGCACCTCATACTCTGATTACAAGGCAGCCAATAAGCCACCATACCACACCTAACACGCACACTGTGTAGCTAAACCAGGGCAGTACTGGGGTAGCTAGATCTTTCAGTTGGCAGCACAGACATGACTGCGATCTAATTCTGTACAGGAATTCTAAACTGACAATTTTGCATGATGTACTGGAAGTCAAGTTCCAGATGCAGAAGTTAAACTACCTGGCAAAAAAGAGGAAACACTGAATTCCGTTGTTGCCGTTTGCCAATTCAGGTGTTGAATGGATAGATATTAAAATATTTACACGGACATAAGCAAGCTCAGATGGCAACTTGTGGTCTAAATAAGGTAGTTTGAATACAGATGTTTCAACTATGATCTAATAAAAGTACAACAATTGACTTATAGATGTCTAGTTCTGTTTGATTAGGTCATCACGTTCAACGTTCTCTCCATCATCTCTACAGTTGCGGCTGCATGGCTGGCCATAATCTCTGTAATTGGCTGCGCAACTGTCTACAGTAGAAATGAAATAACTGTTAGAACTCTTATCCAAGGAATTGCACCTATGAAACACACTACAATCGGAATCGCGTATGCACATAATATTTATAATATTCTAAACCCCATTAATAAAGTACTGCCATAATTCACCACAAGATGTGTGAGGTTCTGAAAGGCGCCATATAAATAGTTGGATATACACAGCAAATGAACGAACAGCTTTTGTGATTTGACCCAGTCAACTATCGTTCAATCTACTTATCATGTAGACTTGATGAAACGTTTTGCCATACCAGCGTATTTCAACTCTAGCATGTTGTGCCATCACATGTATCAATCCGTCTTGCAGTAATCTCCAACAAACAGACATATCCGCATAGGCTAAAATATTCAAACTGAAAACACATTTTTAACGAAAGTCGCGCCTTTGTCGAGACATGAGCCAACTAACGACATTCTTTTAGTTCATTTCAGGAATCGCTAGCATAAGTGCTGGAAGCCAATAGGATTACTTTAGAAACTCAGTTAAGTTACTACCAATCTTCGTTGCTGTTGTGATGTTTCCTTGGTACTGTAGCCTCAGACCCATGACATTATTCTGGGTAAGCGTTGGAAGGACGGAGGGTGAAGAAGCGGAAACAGAAGGCGAAAGGCCAACGTGAGAGTCCCGAGGCGTCCTAGGAATGTGTGGTGAGGAGGAATTTGGAGAGGAAGGCATTGATCGACGAGTTGGAGGAGGAGATCCAGTTCTTTGTGTAGTTGGGCGCCATAGATGGAATTTGAATAGTGTTTTACATATAACACGGTTGATCGGAGAAGACGGCTGATTGTATGACTGCAAAGCAGCGAAATCGTAAACAAACGTCGAAGCGTTAGAAGAGAAGGCGGCCATTTGTAATAACCACACGAGTTGTTGATGATAGAAAACGACTAAAAAACACAATAATCCAATTCAGATAGAACAAAAATCCAGGAACCAGGTGATTAACAAAGTTAAATAAACGATGTTTCCGAAGCTAAGAATCACAAAACGCCCGAAAATTATACTAAATAAGTTGAAAACCAGCATAAAAACTAGTCTGTAAACCACACGCCGAAGCGCATCATGACGTAGATCAAAAGAAAGCATAAACTACAGATAGTAGTTCCTCAGTTTAACGATAGCTTATGGCATCAAAGGCCGTTGCCGTCGCCCTCCTCCTTAATCCAGGCTTGTGACTGGGACTATTCCCAAACAACATCTTTCTGTCTGTGTGTTTTCTAAAATGGTCCTTCAGCAAATTTGTACTCTTGGATCATGACTCTGCACGCAGTAAGTGCATGTCTCCAACTTTTGATCGGTGACTCTCTATACATCATCGTCCTTGAAAGGTTCCTAAGGACATTACATAAAATATTTAATATACATAAAATATTTAATATAGGCCTACAATAGTTAGACGCATACATCAAAGATGGTTTACAGTTAGCAAATAGCAATTTTACTTGAAATCAAGGTAAGAGTGTAACAGTAATTGTAAATTAAAAGACCAGACAGTCGACTCTTGTTGACATCAGTTCTGAATATCATTTGCATATTCCTGCCTTCCTTAACCAATTTTCTACTAGTGCACACGGGGAGGGTGCGTGCCAAAATTCGCAAGAAATTGTTGCTAACCGGCTTGAACTAAATATGTTAGTTATTTCTCTCATTTGGGTGAAGCTAATTAAATATTCTATGTACAGTTTCTTTAGATTTAGTGTCTTAAACCCAAAATATAGGTTGATTAATCGACAAAATGACATCATTTCGCAACCTTAAGCTAAAGGAAGGAGAAAAAGATAAGTTTTTATAATTATTCAATTGCAAGTGACACAAAATAGTTCGTCCAACAGGGGTGGTTCGGTTCGGCCTGGCCTGTGTGGCCCAGGATTTCACGGCTGACGTCGAGGATGGTGTACAGTTGAAGATGGCTCGTTAGGCGGAGACGTTGACCGAGGCCTAGACGTCGAAGACAGAGTTCAGGCGGAGACGGCGACCGAGGCGTAGACCTTCGACTCAAGCGAAGACGGCCAGGCGCAGACCGTCGAAGACAGCGTCCAAGCGGAGTCGGTGACCGAGGCGTAGACAATCGAAGACCTGCGTATATAAAATGCACACACATAAGTCATTACACTGGCCAACAGAAAAATTTTTTTTTCTTGTTGCCTTCGGTTTTAGACCTGTTCTTGGGGTAATTTTGGGCGCTGATTCAGAAAATGTCATTGGATTGAGTGCATCAGGTCTAGTTTCTGAGATATCGTCGATTTTGTAAAGAAAACCCAGTCCACTCTTTAAACGATGTCTTTGGCAAAACTAAAATGTCATAATAAGCTTTATTTATGGCTAATTATAATTCTTGCTGATTCATATAATGCCTACATCCTTATAATGTAAAATCAGCATATCTTGCCGCGTGCTGAGATATTGCTGATTCAACGAAATAACTATTCCGTAGCCTACAGCTTACTCAGCACTAAATTCATGGCCTCATTTAGAATTTATTTGTGCTTATACAGCGTTTCATGGTTTCGAACTATGTAAATAGATTATGCTGAAGTCAGCATTTATAGCCTATATAAACCGCCTCCTGAAAGCTAGAGCAGCCGCAGTCGTCTTAGGGCATATTAAGAGTTGGTCGCAAGAACAATCTGTGAATGTGAGCATTAAATAACTACATGTTCTTACTATTTTTTAGGTTAGTCATTTAATTCCTCAGATGCGAACATCCTTAAGGTTATGGCTACTTCCAGACGGAGCTGCATTAACCATCCAGACATATTCTGCTACATTTGTGGGGAATACACACTAAAAGCAAACAGGAAACCGATTTCTGAGTTTGTAAAAAGAGCATATGTAGGTTATTTTGGTGTCAAACTTGGAGATCAAGATAAGCAATGGGCTCCTCATACAGTATGCAAAACTTGTATTGAACAATTGCGCCACTGGACAATTGGAAAGAGAAGCTGCCTGAAATTTGGTGTACCGATGGTTTGGAGGGAACAGATAAACCACTTCGACGACTGTTACTTTTGTATGGTTAATATCATAGGCATCAATCGAAATAATCGTCACAAGTTGTCTTACCCTGATATACCTTCAGCCAGGAGACCTGTTCCGCATTCGGATATTGTACCAGTTCCACCTTTTCGCGAACTACCTCAGCTCTCAGACGATGACACTTGCATGTCCAATATCGGACAAGATGACGAAAGTGAAGAAAGTGGGGGCAGTGACAGTGATTTCCAATCAACTTCACACAGTGAACGTTTTGACCAAAAAGAGTTGAGTGATCTGATCAGGGACTTAAATCTTTCCAAAGAGTCCTCTGAATTGCTTGCGTCCAGACTAAAGGAAAAGAATGCACTTCAGCCTGGAACGAAAATTACAATTTATAGAAACAGAGAAAAGGATTTGCTGCCATTCTTTACCGAAGACAACAACCTAGTATTCTGTAATGACATCAGCAACTTATTGAAGAAAATTGGTCTGTCGGATTACAGCCCAGATGAGTGGCATCTTTTTATCGACAATTCAAAACGTAGTCTGAAATGTGTGCTTTTAAATAACGGCAACAAATTTGGTTCTATTCCAATCGGTCACTCCACCAGGATGAAAGAAGAGTACAATGCCATCTCTTTAGTACTGGAAAAGATAAAATACAAAGAACATCAATGGGTAATTTGTGTAGACTTGAAGATGGTAAATTTCCTCCTTGGTCAACAAAGTGGCTACACAAAGTATCCCTGCTTTTTGTGTCTTTGGGACAGTAGAGCCAAGCATGAACATTGGACAAGAAAAGATTGGCCTTCGAGGAAAGACATGGTGGTTGGAGCTCAAAATGTAATCAAGGAATCTTTGGTGGCACGAGATAGGATCATACTGCCACCACTACATATAAAGCTAGGCCTGATGAAACAATTTGTCAGGGCTTTGAATAAAGAAGGTTCATGCTTCGAATACATAGTACACAAGTTACCAGGAATTACAATGGAAAAATTGAAGGCTGGAATCTTCGATGGTCCACAGATCAGGCAACTTATGAATGACCCACTTTTCATACCATCAATGAATGAAATCGAATCTTGTGCCTGATCTTCCTTTGTTCTTGTAACTAAAAATTTTCTTGGCAACAAGAAGGCAGACATTTATGCACAACTAGTAGAGGATATGCTTCTTCATTTCAACAAGCTTGGCTGCAACATGAGCATTAAAGTCCATTATCTCCACAGTCACTTAGATCGCTTTCCAGAGAATCTTGGTGACTTCAGCGAAGAGCAAGGTGAAAGATTTCACCAAGACATCAAAACAATGGAAAATCGATATCAAGGAAGATGGGATGTACACATGATGGCAGACTATTGCTGGAATATTATGCGCGATTGTTCCGGCAGATGCCACACTCGGAAATCGTACAAAAGGAGCTTCTTCGGTGTCGAATGACTTGAAATTTTTATAACAAACTTATTCTGTTTGGTATCATATAAGTACAGTTTCAGGTACTACCATTTTCTTTTAAGTATTTGTATTATTATGTTTATTTAGTGTATCACATAATAAATTGAGCACTACATAATTATAGCTATAGCCTTATGTTTTATGGGCGAGCAGAGGCAAGGACTGGTATATGGCATAATGTTCTATATCTCGAAAACTAGACCTGCTGGGAGAAAACTGGTGCCTTTTCTGGAATCAGCAGGTCAAATATACCCAGAAACAGTTCTAACATTTGAGGCAACAAATTATGTGTTGGCCAGTGTTATTCTTCGTTCCTTGGGCAAGCATAGCGCAGTTGGCAACTCAATAAGAGGTGTGACGAACGTTCATTGCACAGTTAATTCAAAAGCACTCGGCAGGCGGCGATAACAAAGCAGTCACAAGTTTTGTGATGCAAGCATAAAATATAATAGAATTAAATACCTTTGTATGGGAATTAGTATTATTACCCAGAAATTGTTATTTCTTGAATAGGCCAGAAGAAAGTAATGCGGCACCCTGTGAGGGTGCGCAAGTAGGAAATGGATACAGGTTTCAGAATAATGGTGAAGAGAGTAAATTGATTTTCCTGAGCCATGAGTTGGACCTTTTGTTGTGTTGTAAATGCAAATTATGTGTGTCTCTCTTTCTTAAATATTATGTTACTCTTGTAGGTACTTCAATTTTCATGAAGCTGGGCAGATGATACCGGATGATGATGACATCTCTGTGCACACGTGTACATATCTCCCCCCAAATGATGGTGATGGCTCTGATGAAGACCCCGACGATGAAGATAAAGTTACCATTGAGAATATGAATGGCAGTCGACTTCACGCTTCAGCTGAAATTGTCGCTATGTCCACTGATGGTCAGATGCATAGGATGAAGACAGAGGTGACGATGAGGCAGCCAATGATGGCAGTGGTGATAGCGATGACACAGTAGACAACATAAAATCATTACCTCGGCCAAAGAAGAGGAGTAGTATTCCAAAACATAGCCGCAGTTGGAAAATAGAGGACATGACTGGCGGTTTGGTCACTCAACGGCCCTGGGGGCAGAGAGAATTGCCAGTTTTTGCGTGTGCACCAGACACCCAGTGTGCTGTTTTGTCTCTTCTTTATGAAGAAGTTCTGGAATCTACCGTCAACAGTACGAGGACGAATGCAAGACGTGATAAAGGAATGCATCCCATTGGCACAAACACTGACGAGATATGTACACTCATGGCGATTCTGCTGATATCGGGATACAATGACATGCCACGTCGCACCATGTTTTGGGAACAATATGCAGATTGTCTCAATGAAGCAATTTCATCGGAAAGATGTAATTCGTGTGTAACAGATACAACATGCTCAACTGGCTAAGATCGGACGTCCCGACAGACCACAGCCATTGAGTCGACATGTTCCAGTGGAAATTCAGTTTGACAGACAAGGGCTCTTCTTTTTCTGATATCCCAACTCAGAAGCGCTGTGCCAATTATGGCAAAACACAAGAAACCGGAGTACAAAGCGTAATATTGGACTTCAACTGATTTGGTTTAATGCATTTCATAGCACTGCAGATGAAGTTCAATGAATCTCATGACACTGCTTGACTATGTAGTCAAACTTAGTTAGATGACAAATAATACTGGACTTGTTTTAGTAGTCACGAAATATATTGCGAACCGTCTAACTACTTGCGCACCCTCCCAGGGTGCATCACTTTGACCCAACATTTCTGCTTGGAGGCATTCATAAAAAATATTTTCTATCTTGTCTGCATGTTCGCATGTCAGGATGTGTTGAAAAATGTTAGTATTGTTTAGAAAGAAAAAGTTGGTAGAAAATGGGTTAAGTTCGAGGGTTAACTGCCCATTGGTGTCGATCACACGTCTCCACATGTTTAACCACACGGGTGTTTTTCGTCCTACATACAGTATGTCATCCTCGCGTCCACTGTCTGTCCACTGTGGACTGAGAGCAAAGAAAACCCATCTAAATAGCGTTTGGACGATATTCCGAAAGTTTCATGCAAGTTTCACTTGGCAAGTTTCACACAGCGGTTAATACTAGTAAATTTACTCTTGATTTCGTTTTATTTTCAGAGTGATGATACAGCAGCCAATGAATACAAATCCAGTACAGGGGTTTTTTCCTACTCCACCCGGGATAATAGACAAACAGAGCATATATAAAAATATGAAAATTGGGTTAGCTAGGCAGCTAATTGCATTAGGAATTCTACAGGTTATTATCGGCATTCTCTGCATTATCTTTCAAGGCGTCAGGGTGGGGATATACGTAAAAGCTAGATACATAGGCATGGACGTAATCGGAAACGGCTTCTGGAATGGCCTAATGGTAAGTAACTAGTTTTTAAAATATATAGCTCTTTATTCATTGTGAGTACCTCCAAACTAACAACACAAACAGCGAAACTCAACTTAAGGCTAGGTCACATAGATCTGACCACATTATTACGAAAGAACTTATACTCAACAATACAGTATACCGTGGGGCACGGTAGCATAATGGATAGAGAGCTTGGCTTGTAACGCGGAGAGTACGAGTTCGAGCCTTATCCAAGACGGTTACTATTTAAAGACCTTGAGCAAGTCCTTCACTAACAAATGCTAGGCGCCATGGATTGATGCTTAGTCATTACATAGTGGAGCCTAATAAATGGAGAAATACCAGTACATGCATATATATATATACACATAACTACATATGCACATACATCATAGAAAATATAATACTGAAATGTAGAGCACGTTCATTTGTTTTTATTTTATAACGTTATAACATTTTATTTGTTACAAATCAATAATTTAATGGTATTACGATCAATCATTATCTACATATAATCAATTTTTATCTACACTTCTATAATAATTCACAAAGCGGATGCCTATGAATACGCCTGGAATTCTGCAAATATTTTAGAGTGAAACGGGAATTGCAATGGAGTCGATGATGGCTATTCTAGGATTGATAGAAGGCATTATCGCTATTTGGTCTTCAGTTGTTTGCTGTACTAATGGAGCATGCTGCAGCTACTGTGGCGGTTCATGCTGCTGTCCACAATCTCCTATAAAAATCAAGTAACGACATTAATTTTACGCAATAATAGCTATTAGACCCATTGCCGAATACGCCATTACAAGCTTATTATCCATTAGCAGCTTTAGAATTATTGCATAAAACTCCCAATGCCCGTAAATCGCAGCATCGATTCTTTGTATCTGTCTAATTATAGACAGTTTTAAATACATGAGTTAATATTGAATTAAGAAAACGCATGGTAGCAAGTTTGGATAATTCAGAAGTGTCGACCCTAACTTTTGAGCTCTTAACTATTCTAACACATTTTCTGTCTAAAGCTAAAACGCTGCTCAACGTTAATAAATTCATTAGTGGGACAGTTCCAGTGGGTTTCTGATTATGTGCGTAATCATTTGTTGCCATAAGAACAGCTACAGACTAAAGTCTCTTTCATCTGGTAGTATTTTCAATGCTGCAACTCGAGTGTCAGATGAAGGAGACAATCAGTAAGAGCTTCTTTTTCAGAGTTGAAATATTATCGGAAATAAAAGACCATATTTTATCAGTTTTCCTACAATGCAATGAAGGATATTATTTTAAACTGAACTTTGATTTCGTGATTTCAAGTTCTGTATATTTTGTATACAGTTCCTGATGACAGATTAGCATCTTGCAGGACAACAAATCATGATCGCCACTGAACAAATATCGGCCGCAAATCAACAACCTCAAATTTTCATTCCTAACCAACAGCCCGCATTTTCACTCAGTCCGCAACAGCCGATCGTTGGTCTTGACCCACGACCACAAATGGCTCAATATTATCCACAACGATCAATTCCGCCACCTTACTACACACCACTATCTCCAGGTTAGTATGCGTTTCACATTATTGTACATATAAAAATAGTTTTATAAACTAATGATGTCTTTTATTTTAGGTTAATCGTTGTCAACAATACATCTCTTTCATTCCTAAATTTTCTTTAAAACAGAAGTTCAAAATGAGTCTGAATATAATAACTGTGTTCGTTTTGGAGAGATATCTATTATTGAACTCCTAGCAAATTAATCCATTGTCGCAAGGCAGACTATTCTGTTACATTAAGTATACTAAATTGAACTGCATTGGAGGTTGCATTAGAGATTGGATTAAATTTAGAAATTAAAAGTACATTAAATTTGACTTTAATTAGGGAATGAACTAGTTTTAAAATGGATTTTTAGTTGAGACTTGATTCCAGATAAGGAGCTTAATAGAGAGATTTAACTAGACGGGATGGAATTATCTTCACTGGACAAAGATAGATTTGAACGAATTCTAGTGTACGCCAGTCATCAAATTATCTGAAATAAAAATGCAGTGACTGGACAATCGTTGTTTACGGATAGTATATGTTGTTTGAGAACGAGATGCCCTGCAAAATACTCAACAATATGACCCAAGAGAAAGTTCCATGATTCAGCATAGATCGGTATGCATAACGATAGACTGAGGTGAGAACAACGAGTTTTTTCGAAGTCATTGTTACGCGAATTAAGATAAGAATCTACAACGAATCAATCTTGATTTGAAGCGACGCTAGCTGATAGATATACTTTGTATGTGACGCAAGACTTGGCTAAACTGAATGAGATTTAAACCTCGCGGTCTACGAAATTTGAACTTAAACTGGCGTCGGCGGTGTTTACGGTTGTTTGTAAACGACTCTTGGCGTCGTGAAGAATGGTCGCTGCAAGATCACTAAAATATCAGATTTCGCGGTAGATCTTCTTCATTGGATGCTTTATCCGGCGACCGGTAAAAAAGGAGTTTACAGTAGCTGTGGTTCCTAATGTATGAAGACAGGACAGCCAGTTCCACTGGAATCTTATCCAGTATAAGATCTTTGACAGGTATTCAGTGTGTTGGGGTGTATGCTTTGGCTTATATTACATATATCTGTGGATCAGTCGCTGATTGGTGATTTAATTTAATCTTATTAATTCTATGGCGCTTTTGCATTAACGAACAAGGCATCAATTGAAGGTGCAACTATATACCAAACCGGAAGCACATTTAAGTGCATAAAATAAGTAAGAGAATGCATTGCCTGAACAACTTACATATGTTGCAGGAACGCGTGGGTGAGTAACTCCAACCAGGTTAAGACTGGCAGTGTTTTACGCTTGCAAATTATCTTTCACTCCTTTACTTGTCTTCTTCCAATATTATTCCTAAAGCTAGCAGAAACCACTAAATGTCTGCAAAGTTAGGTTCAATCGTGCCGATACCATGTATCGTTCAATGTTGAACTGATTGTCCTGGGTATCATGGGACACAACTTTATATCGGCAGGCTATAGAGCACTGCGTCACATAACACAATACTACGTTAAAGGTTCTTCTGCTGATTTGTACATTCAGGATCAGGATTTTACATCCAATAAGTGCTTGTCTCCAGCTTTTGATTCGGGACTAATTTTACATCTTAACGTTCACCGCCTCTTATACCCTCTCTAAACTCCGCCACTGCCTTATTTGGAGGTAGTGCCGGTCCAAAGCCTGGATAAAGGAGGAGGGCGACGGCAACGGCCTTTGATGCCATAAGCTGTCGTTAAACAGTGGAACTACTATACCCTCTCTAAATAAGCCTGCTCGATGATGGTGACGTTCTATGTCTGATGAGTCATGCTGCATCATGCATTTTCAATGCACAAACAATCGTTTGGTTTTCTAGTGGCGGCCATTTGAATCTGCCTAGTCATCAACCGATCTTGCCGTCGTAGATTTCAAGCTTGCTGATGATGTCAGAATGTTCAAATTTCTTTACTGTCATGGTCGGCCTTGCAGTTTCAACCAAGGGGGCGGGGACGTTACCTCGTGCTAAAATTCGTTTGGTGAGTTATGGCTGCCGTTCAAATTCGCCTCGTCATGGTTAAACCTATCCTTGATGGAAAACGGATTTCTATGGGCGTGCTTAGTCAATACATAGCAGTTACAATTCGAAAATGAAGATAGCGTTTGTATTTCAATAGAGACAGGGGACGTTACCTCGTGAAAAAAGATGATAGGTAGCTTATAAGACTACTGTCTTATAAGCTACCTATCTAGGAGATAAGGGATTTCGGGGAACTCTCATTCAATTCGAAGGAGGTCGGAGACTCCACAAACGTAATTTGGGAACGAAGAACTAGACAGGAGAGCAACTCTTTCTGCTATAAAAGATTTATTAAGATTAAGAAGACATACAAAGTAATCTCTAAGCTATGTCTGAGTGATTACCCAGTGCGTGATATTGAGAGCTGTGCCATACTGTGGTGTGACTTTTGCAGCGCTATGCTCTTATAATAGCGATGAAGCCGACTACGGACACGACGACGACCCCATGGATGTTTTGCTTAGCTTAAATATATATCTTTAATTTTATCGTGTCTGTACGTCGAACCCGAAAAAGAACCCAACGACGACTCCGAGGACGACTCCGAGGACGACAACGAGGACGACTCCAACGTAGACCCCAGTGTAGACCCCGACGAAACTGCACGTATGTTTGTCGAAACATGTACTACCATATTCGGGCCACAGCTGCCCAACAGCGGGTAAACGTTGATGAAACTAGTGAGGAAACTACTACGCACGTGGTTTTAAATTGTATATATGTTACTTGAACTGTGTGATCGTAAGCGCAACCATGGGCTTGAATGCTTCTCGTTACCTTCTAAATATTTATGAATATTTACGAGAAGCTAATTGGATGGCAAAATATATCACCATGGCAGACGATGAAACTCGAAATTCACTATCTGATTGGACAGAAATATGCTAGCGCACATTGTGGCGCGCTGTATTCTAGTTAATCAAAGCGAATTGTTCTGCAAACCAAAAATGACTTCACGTTTTTTGTTCCGAAAGTGAACAACAGTAGGCCTGTATAATAATTAGGGCTGTTGATTAATCGCCGTTAACGCGTGCGATTAACGCGTTAAAAAAATTTTGCGAATAAAATTTTTAACGCAACGATTAACTCGTTAAGAACTTAGTCTTTCTTTCTTGCCAAGAGCGCTCGTCGACCAAAATTAGCGCGATGAAAATTATTCAATTATTCATGCCAGGGTCGACATTTATTATATCTATATTTGTTTCCTATTCTTTCGCGTTTTTTCGCGTTCTGTAAATTCGATTGTGATATTAAATTCGGGCGTTACAAATTAGGTTTTACGTACAGAATGGAGTCAAGGAAACCAGAAAAGACAACATTGGACTGACAGTTTAGTTTTAATACGGATGACAAGTCTTTTGTAAGTATTGCGAGTGTTTAAGTTATTGCATATCAACTCATCGTTGAACTATGGCCTGCGTACCAGTCATTCGTTTACGCTACTGAACGTGATAAGCCATCAACGTTATCTTCAGCAAATGATAAAAGGGAAACTGCACAACATGTACGCCAGGCAACCCTAGTTCAGCAGCGGGCGATGTCTAAGCCAATGGACCAGGGCAAATGTGAAAGCATAACCAATGCCATCACAAAATAGTTTGCGATGAATGGTCGATCCGTCAACATCAACCATGGCTAAAAAGAATTTGTCATCCCAGCAACGACTGTCCCTTGTGAACGAGTATTTTTTGTCCGGACACATTGTTCATAAGAAGCTGGCATCACTGGACTCAAATAATGTGGATAAACTTGTTTGCTTCAACAACTGGTTGCATTTAAAATAATAAACATTTTAAAGCTACTTTAAACATTTTACTTTGGACATTGCATATAGATTAGAAATATGAAATACTGTGAAATTGCAACCCAACTGGG
The DNA here is from genome assembly GCA_964023275.1 of Norana najaformis. Lineage (NCBI taxonomy): Eukaryota > Metazoa > Annelida > Clitellata > Crassiclitellata > Hormogastridae > Norana > Norana najaformis. The sequence goes on from OZ029922.1 coordinate 14,342,046, forward strand.
ATTGCTCATATTTCTAACTTGCGATTAAAATGCGATTAACGGCGATTAAAAATTGTAATTACTTTTCTTTACTTTGGACATTGCATATAAATTAGAAATATTAAATACTGTAAAATTGCAACCCAACTGGGATTGCTCAGTTTTATCTAACATGCTATTAAAATGCGATTAACTGCGAATAAACTCAATAAAGTACAATTAATGTACGTAATGTAATCAAAGCTCAAGACTTCTATAGCGCCGTGGTCATTGCCACGATACCGCGTATCGGGCCTCGAAAGGATTTAGCAGTGTGATCCATAATTCTTAGGCAGGTCCCAGAATATAGGAGGAAGCATTAACACTATTTTCGTTTCTGTTTGCACTGAAGAGGCTCTAAAATTGCTATATAATTACCTTGTCATTTTCAAGAATTCAATAAAACACTGGTAACTTACTATGCCGTCTTTAAGTGAAAATGATAACAACACATAAATGGATATATTATGCTACAATTTCTCGTCGATTGCAAGATCTGATGTGAAGTAAACACAAAGTAGTCCTATAAGCTTATTTTTGTTGATACGACGCTGAAAGGCGTAACAAAGCCGGATTAGTACAGTGAGCGCAACGAGTAGAAAATCCCTGCGTTCTACGTGGATCGACAGGGTTTATCAAATCTTACGGAGACGCAACGATTATGTCTACTTTGCCAAAGTGGTGGTACTGCGCTAGACAAAGCAAAAGCGATTCTGCGTTGTCTCTTTTAAAAATGGCGCTATACAAATTTAACTAATACAGCAGAGCTTGTCATCATTACTAATTGTGGTTGAGATATATATATGAGCATGTGCGCGGTTTGGAAGCTTAATCAATGCTGTGTTCAGGCAGGCGAGAAGCGTCGGCTTGAGTGCAGGGGTGCATACATGTCTGTTCTTATAGATTTAAAGTTAGTCGGCTATAGTTTTAGTTAATTCTTCGAGGTGGTGACTGTTGAACGGCTAAGACGGAAACTGTAGATATTTGGGCGATAACATTTGTTCTTTGACAGAGAAAGATTTTAATAAAAATCGAAAATTAAAATGGCGTTAGTAATTGGATTAGAGATAGGGAACGTTACCTCGTGCGAAAGATGACAGGTAGCTTATGACAGTGATGGAGATTGTGGATTTCGAAGAAACTCTCATTCAATTGTAAGGAGGTCGGAGACTCTACGAATGTGATCTAGAAAACGAACTAGCTCGCAGACAGGAGCGCAACTCGTACTGCTATAAAAGATTCATAAATTTAAAAAGACATACTAAAGAATCTCTAGCCTGGCTCCTAGATTTGGAGGTTCTCACACGCGGGTAATGATCAGACGGCCTTTGAAACCAAACTATGTATGTGAAAAAAAGCGCTTGAAAAACAAAGCACAGAAATGCACGAAGGTTTCCCGATGCTCATGTGGCGATGAATTCGACGACGAATCCGTAAACGAACCCGACGACGATTTCAATGACGACTTCGAGGACGACACCGAGGACGACACCAAGGACGACACCGAGGACGACACCGAGGACGACACCAAGGACGACTCTGAGGACGACAACGGGGACGACACCGAGGACGACACCGAGGACGTCTTCGAGGACGACACCGAGGACTGCCTGCGTCGATGCCGAAGAAGGATATTTTGAGCACAAATTGTAACTTAATGCGTCAAACATAATAATTATTTGTTTTCCATATTTGATCAAAAATTTGATTGTTATTAAGTTCGAATGCAAGTTATTTTGAAGTTTTCTAGGGGTCGCTTTTTCCACTCACATTGTGGATATATTTATACATTCTCACTTGCATCTTGTGAATAGGTAACTAACCTTTATTTCCGTTAATCTCTCAACCTTGAACACTGACGGTCTCACTAGGAAGGAATTACATATGGCTGTAACAACTTTATTGGAGTGATGATTAATGATTGAGTCCTATGTTAGCCTGTTCTCTCGTGCAGACATATCAGATTCCGGAAGTCTATGTCCTTGTATATAAATGTTAGAATGTACAGTAACTACTGGAGATCTAATATACTATCTACTTCGGCATCCTTACAGCTAACAGAAACTGCAATAGGAAGGTAAATATACGCATAGGAAATTAAAATGTTGCGTTTTGGAGACTTGAAAAGATATTAAAGAACGACGGAGGACCAAGATTCGTCTATGTGAAACCATTAAGCACACTGCTATATAGGTCTGAGGCCTGACCAGAGACTGTGGCAAACAAGAAAAGACCAAAGCGCATTAGGGCCTATAGATGGCTGATAAGATCTCTGGACAATTTCGACTAAAACTTTAAGAGAAAGGACAGGAACAGAATATATCGATGCTTGACATTAGAAAGAGAAGACTGAAATGGGTTGGATATGTGATTCGTAATTTCATATGGACACCTATGGAAGAGCCAACCAAGCAACGAACGGAAACCCTGAAGGAAAATAGAAGAAAGACCATGAAAGAACTGGCCAGATACCATCATAGACGATCTGAGAGTTTTGTAGATGCCGTAGCACGAGGCGGGAAGACTGGCGATGGGCACAGATGAGTGGAGAAGCTGAGGTGCACAAAATATTAACCGGGTGGAATCACTTTGCAACAGGAGCTATCATTCAAATTCATTTCTTAAGTTAGCCTATAAGAACACCCATGTTAGTGTCACTCACTAAAAGTAGTACACACTTGTCTGTTTGCCTGCATAGATAATAGTAAACAACTATATTACTTAAGATTTTAAAAATTCGATTTAATTATGGGGCTTTCGTTTTTTCAACCCGGATTTCTCTCCTCAGGTCATCTAAATAGTGTCACTATTGTAACTGAGTCTAACCAACAGGTTTCCATCACGAGTTAACAGATCACAGAGTGTCCAGAGTTCGTTGACCGCGGGGCATCGAAACCGTAAAACGACGATTGGCGATAGCATCCGCATAAACGAGAGCGCCACCGTCGAACACCGTCCTTCGTAACTACACAATTTGAGCCAGCGAGTCAATCTGGGATGGACAGTTTCTCGATTGATGGTAGAGCCTTTTTTTGGAAGACAAGCAAAAGAATTCCAAAGCCTCTCATCGCCTTTCGACGTGTTGCCGTTAGCCAACATTTATTTTAAAATGTGCAATTTTTCATATTAATTCATGAATAGGCGCGGGAAGTAATAGGTCGTTGTAGGACAGAATGTGACACTCAGTAGGCTCAGACGATGTGTGGAGGTTATGCAAAACATGCAATGGCAAAACATCCGTGTTGATGTGAAGTTAGGGCGATTAATCCATTAGTGGTCTAAAATTGTTTGATCTTGAAAGGCGTGTTATACCTATCACGCGTTTTTAATGATGCCTGCAGTAGCGGGCTGAATTTAAGCTTAATGGATGACATAGTTCAATGAGGACTTGGAAGGGTTAGATATCATTTGCAGAGGTGAAGACTCTGATCTGCGGGCGAATCCTACTACTTGAAAATCCTCGTTCAGGTTTTGAATTTAGATGCAAGTTTTGTTATGTTATGGCTTTCAGTAACATAGGCCTACTACTTTTCACGTAGAACAATGCTGATCTAGAGTTGAACGTTTTATGTTATATAGGTTCTATACGTTTCTATTGATTTCATGTAGTAGTTAGTATTTCTGTCCTTAGGAGTTTTCAGCTAAGCTATCCACTATTTGTTGCTTCTTGGATTCTGAAATATAAAATTCTAAAGTCTTGTTATTGCCATAGTCTAACAGATTAAAACAACACGATAAAATCACTATACTTTACAATGTCACATAGACGCGACGATAAACAAGTTAGACTAACTGACGAAACTGTGAATTGATTTGCACATTTGGTTCTAATAGTTTCTTTAATTCCATTGTAAGGCATGTTTGTGTCTCGCATCATTGAAGAATGATTTCTAAATAGGACGTATAATGTTCTCAATTGAAACACCCTAATTTTCTCATCTGTTAGTTTCCATTAGATTAGCATACAATGGATCGCTATTCTAACTACTGGGTGAACGTGTGAAAGGACTGATCCTCACTTGATATTAGATCGAATTTTCACACATTTTACCAGAAAAATTAGGTTTATTAAAAATGGTTTATTGAACTTAAACGAACTCTGACCAGCTTGCTGCCATTGCACCAATATCCCACCTGGTGTCTTTATTAGAGCATACATTTTAATAAGATCACAATGTTACGAGACATTATTGTTCTCCAGGATTCGAATTCCAGAACTTTGCAAGAACCAGCTGATTTCTTGTCACACCAAACTGAAATGCCAGAAAGTGTCAATTATTCCAGTTGCAGTAAAATTCTATTTGAAGAGTGTGATCACAAATTATTTTACAAAATACGCTTAGTACATATTTTCCACTTTATTGTTTTAGCCACATAATTCAGTCAATGAATCCACGCGTAACCTGGGCAAATGTCCAAAATGGAACGTTATATATTCAACTAAGCAACAACCTGACAAAGGAAGGATAATCGAGGATTAATCTTTCGACTTACAACATTGTTTTCTATGAATTCCTTTGCCTCTTCTTTATTCCGAACATTCAACCTTACACTAATATTTCTTTGCTATAAATGTTGTACTGTAATGCATTAGGTGGCGCAACTGTGAAAGTGGGAACTGGTACTTCTAGACCGGATTGTGGCAAAACACCGGTAGACAAACTATCGGAAGCAGAATTCTAGGCCCACTTTTACTCCAGCGCGACCATAAAGATAATGAGAAAACTGGCGAGGAGCAAATCATGAATTACTTAACTTCAAATCAGCCACAAATAGAGTAATGGAATCGTTCATTTATCAGTCTCCTGAGTCCAAGGATTCGTGAATCCTCCAGCCATATCACAAACGCAACAACAATTCATCTCCAATGCCGATTGATTTTTGCTTACTGTATATGATTGATTTTGCATAGCTTCAGATAGCATAGTATTGAAAAACGCCCAGCCTGCGCCAGTCATGCATTTCTCTATGAAATATATGGGATGAAATTTTTTAATCTAGGCCTTAACACATCAATCATAAACATCCCTTTCTGTTTCCGTGTCTTTCAGTCTGACCTTTACGTTGTTTTCTTTCTTCCATCCTATGTATGGATACATGGTTACATGCATGCATGTATGTATGTATGTATGTATGTATGTATGTATGTATGTATGTACTTTAAGTCTAATGATCTACAGTCAGTCTGCGAATACCGCTATAAATACCTAATTCAGGTCCATTGCGTATACTTTGATAGTCTGCGAAGCTGTAGATTTGCAACTGCCTTTGGAATGATCTAAACTTAGAGCCTTGTCTGACCTTCCATTAAGACTCACCAATGCCCGTTTAATATGTTCGTGTAACTAAACCTGGAGACTTATTTCTTGCACGAATGGCCTACAAAAGTAGATTCATAGAACCGTATGTATTCAGCCAGGACAATGCTGACAAAACACCTTGCCAGGCAGGCTACGGGCCACAGTCACAACTGCTGCATGAAAGGTGGGCTAAGCAGAAATCAATGCATGAAATTTCTTATTTTAGTCAGGCTGGGTTATCGACGTCACTTTCTTTTCTTTATTTTCAACAACAGCCAAGACCGCCTCTGTAGTACTAGACAAGGAAGTTACAGTCTATATTAACCGAAGTGGGGTGTGAAACGTCAACGTTTTTCCATGCCAAGGCAATTGGATATTAAAAGGGAAATACTGTTGTGACGCAAAAGTAGGAGTGAAATATACAGAGCTTTTAGGATAGAGTAGCGTAGATACTGTAGCAGGTTTCTCCCGTTAAGTAGAAGGATTACAGGTAAGATAACTTCTACTCTCGTGTCTCACTAGTGGTGCATTGCAAGTACCAATTTTCCCGCTATCTCCTAGCTAAAATACCAACATTATTAGTAAAGAGTCTCGACTGGATGTTTCCTTGCGTCGTCTTATGGTACATGCTAATATTTGTTCACTTCTGAGTCTCTATTGATGGTCCTTCTTCTCTTTAACCTCAACACTTTACTGAAATAAGAATATTTCTTTAGCAACTGAACACTTGTCTCTTTCAGTTGGCTTATCCAACATAGCCTGCCTTTCTGTTGCACCTTTAGGATCAGGATCCTGCATCCGATAGGTGCTTGTCTACAGCTTTTGATTCGCGACCTTTCACATCATCGCCTTTGAAAGGCTCCTATGGACGTTAGACAAATATTTAATAGTTACACGCATACATCAACGATGGTTTACAGTTAACAAGTAACAGTTTCACTTGAAATTAAGCTAAACGTATAATAATAAATGTAAATTAAAAGACTATATCAAGCTGTCATAGAGGCACACGACTTTCGTCGACTTCATTTCTTAATAATATTTGCATATTCCTTCCTTCCTTCCTTTCTTCCTTCTTTCCGTTCTTCCTTTCTTAAATCAGTGGGTTTATTACCCAATGTTGCCTCCACAGGTCTAACCAAACGGGTGCTATTCATCATATAAATGACATAATCACGACTATTGTCCGTCCGCAGAAAGCCATGGAGAAAGAGCAATGAAAATCAACCAAATAATATTTGGGCAGTTTTCCGAAAATTTCATGCGAACTACCCATATCAGCGCTAAATAATTAGTTATGTTACTCTTGATTTTGTTTATTTTCAGAGTTATGATGCAGCAGCCAATGAATACAAATCCAGTACAGGTGGTTGTCCTGGCTCAACCCGGAATAATAGACAAACAGAGCATATATAAAAATATGAAAATTGGATTAGCCAGGCAGCTAATTGCATTAGGAATAGTACAGGTTATTATCGGCATTCTCTGCATTATCTTTCAAGGCGTCGCCCTGGGGATATTCGCAAGTGGGTATTATACCGGCATTGACTTTATCGGTCACGGTTTCTGGAACGGCCTACTGGTAAGTAACTAGTATTTTAAATTTATAGGTCTTTACTCATTCTGAGTACCACAATAACTTGCAGCACCATCAGCAAACAGATAGCGTCAAGCTAGGTCACGTAGATCTGGCCACACTATTGCAAGAGGACATTGTGCTCAACACTACTCTACACGGGAAACAGAAAAAACGAATCCCTAAACTACTGTTAACTATCTAGGTATTAAAAAATTCAATAAACCTGAAACTGGTTTGCTACCATAAAGCAAAACATTCAAAATATAAACAGACCCTGTAAAAGATTAACTAGCAGTAATGCGGGGCATTGTAGAAAATGATTGCAATTGGCGTTCATTGACGAGGAAAAAAACGATTTTACGATTCTGCGACAAACTAAAATGTGTGGAGCAAAATTTTTATTAACATATTTTCTGACAAGAGATGGATGTTTGGTGGACTAAATGCCTGTCTGCGAAAAGCTGATGCGACTGGGTCACCAAAACGTCAACCAGGTAAATGTCGAAAACGAATTGCAAGAAATAATTAAAACATCGAGCAAGTCCAGTTATTAATTCTGTTGAGTCAAGACGTTGCCTCAAATTCATCTCGCACATAAAGAAACAACACAAGAAGAAAACATTTCGCAAAAGTCGGTGAATGAAATGTCAAAATAATGCGCATTTAAAAATAAGTTTATTACAAGAAACTTGTAGCAACTGGACTAACTGAAGCCAACAAACAGGCGCGGCTTGATCCCTCCAGGCAGTTGTTGGCACACTATCCTGTAAATTTAGTCATTTTTTTCATAGTTTCTTGCCATAATTCAATGGAATACGCGCCTTAAGATCTTTATTGAAGCTTTATTTCGAACATAAAGCATAGTTAAACTATGGCTAAATTAAATCTGCAATCACTGAACGAAAATTATTCCACTATGTATTAAAGTATTTTCTATTAGTTATTGGAATAATTCTAGACGTCTTTCCCATTCACAGTGTAGAGTGAATAAATCACAGCCTAAGGCCAAGTGGCTATGGAAGATCATCATAGACCTTTTGGGTTTTGTTTTGCTTGGATGGCCTTACTATAACCGTCTAGCCGATTCTGCAATCAATGTACAGTCACACAGCCTCGTTGGCTGAGAGTGATCACTGGTCTCGCGAGATTTACTTAAGAGCTTTAACAGCTGGGAGAGGGATGATCACTCTGCCTGTGAGAATTTATGGGTTCAAAAATGACATAGGAATTAATTAATACTAGATATAACTAGTCTAGACTGGTTCAGATCTAGAAATCTTGACCCATACATTAATGGTTTAATATAGCAGAAAGGAAACTGAGAGGACTAAACTAACTACGACAGATCGTAGAGATTTCGGAAGGGACCATATGGTACCATTATACTGAATTTCTCAACTAAAGCATAAGGTTGTGTCCGTAATAGCATCAGTAGTAAGTTTCTAAATACCAGTTAGTATGTCAATTGATATTATTATGTCATTTCATAATGTAGTTACTATTTTTATTTCCTACTAAATACTGTTTTAAATGTGTTTTGTTAGCTTTGAAATGGTGCAAAGTAGGTTGTTGGCAAAGAAAATTAGACAGTGAGTTCCACACAAAAAAAGAAAAATTATTAGCCTTTTAAAGACCAAATTCTTGGCCAAGATTTAGTTAACTAGTAATGCAGTTGAAGCACTTCTAAAATAGGTGGCAAATGGGTAGGTTGTTCTTATTATCGATACAAGAACTTGCTCAATCTGTATATAGCTTTGTGATACGGTAAAAGCCATATTTTAGGGATGTCAGTTGGTCTTAAGTAGCGATTTTTTTCGGCATGCTTATCGACCTGAGGCTGCCTTTCTGTTTCATCGTACTGACCTTGAAATTAACCATATTGCGATTCCGTCTAGGAGGGCTAGCGATTGATGCCCAGTACGTTACTCTATTACTATGGCTCTGTGAAAGATTAGAATAGATTACTATATAAGCATTTAGTGAATCTGTTGCTAGTCTAGATTGTTAAAAGCCATCTCGCATAAGGCAATAGAATGCATTCCACATATGGTGCTCTCACTATTAACGTATATAGTTGCAATTAAAGCATGGAAATAGTGTAGGCCTATGATTATATTTAAAAAAATTTCTACTTCGACAGTTTTTAGTCACTGGGATCTTTGGAATATCAGGAGGATTTGCCAGAAGCAGGTGCCAGGTAGATATATTCTTATATTAAGCCTAAATATTCTCTTTGTTTTATTTCGCCAAACTCTAGCGTTGAGGTCTACAGTTTTAACCTGAGCTGCTACTTATTTAGATTTCGGATTCAAATCTTTTTTGACCAACATTAATAATATAATACAGTTCAAGACAGTTACATGCACTGGTGTCGAAGTTAATGTTCCGTTACCAGAGTTACCCTAGTAGATGCAAAAGGAGGGTCTTGGTGACACTGGAGACAAGTTGGTAATTATAAAAAGGAAAAAGTAATTAGAACAAGAAGTTGATTACAAAACGAGATATTATAACTAGAACTACTAGTTACAACCACATTTGAGAAATAGTAGTTAACTGTACATTAACTACTTACAAGTAGTTTAACTACCATTCAGAAGAATGAGTACAAACACAAGTGCATAGCTATGCATGGCGCACCTAGTTACTGTTTTTATGACTATCCTTGAATTAACTAATGCTGTATTTTATATTTACATTTTAAAAGTATTTTAGTTCATATCGCATATTTTAGGGATATCCGTTGGTCTTAAGTAGCGGTTTTGTTTCAGCGTTTCTTATCGTTCAGAGGCTGCCTTTCTGTTTCATCGTACTGACCTTGAAATCAACCATATTGCGATTCCGTCTAGGAGGGCTAGCGATTGATGCCCAGTACGTTGCCCTATTACAACGGCTCTGTGAAAGATTAGAATAGATTACTATATAAGCATTTATTGAATCTATTTTTAGGAATAACCTTATCTGTTGGTCATAAGTTAGTCATATGTTGGTCATAAGTTAGAAATTCCCGTTGCCTGTCAGTAGTTTTAATTAATCTGTTTTACAAATTTCCCGGTTTAAGCAGTTTTAGTGAATGTTGTTTTTGTGTGTCAACAGATCATAACATTCAATGTCCTTTCAATCCTTTCCGCCGCGTTTGCTTCGTGTCTGATAGCAATTGCTATACCTGGTGCTATCGCCTACGGAATTGGAAGATCCCACTGTAGTTACTATTACGATACAACTTCCAGCTACTACCGTTGCAATACCATGGGAAAAGTAAACATTTCAGAGTGATTACTACGGAAATAAATTAGAATGAAAAAATAACTGTTTTCTCGCAGTTTTAAGCATATTCTGGCCACTTTTATTTCAAGATTACCAACAATCTTAAAATAAAAGACAAACAGTTATCAGAGCTTTAATCCAATTCTGTACTCACATAATATGCATCATTTGCATCTTATCATAAGACTCGCCATGTTAGATTTATGTTAACCGTGTATCAGTTCCTTTATGAGCTTTTGAAAAGCGCTAAACAATATTCAGATACATACATGCATACAAACTATATATACACACGTATATACATACAGCATGGAAAATATAATGCTCAAATGTAAAGTAATTTCATTTATTTCTTATTTTTATAAAGCTAAGCACTTTAATTTTCACTAATAAATAATAATTTAGTAGTATCATAATCAATTTTTATTTGCACTTGCATATTTATTTATTAAGTCGATACACATGAATACGCTTGCGATTCTGTAAATATTTTAGATAGAAGCGGGAACAGCAATGGAGGCGATGATGGCTATTCTGGCTCTGATAGAAGGCATTATCGCTATTTGTTCTTCAGTCATTTGCTGTACTATCGGTGCATGCTGCTGCAACTGTGGCGGTTCATGCTGCTGTCCAAAATCTCCTATACAGAATCAAGTAACGACAGTTACTCAATAATAGCTATTAGACCCGTTGCCGAATGCGCCGTTACAAGCGAATTATCCATTAGCAGCATTAGAATTATTGCATAGAACTCCCAATGCCTGTTAAACATAACATTGATTCTTTATATCGGTCTAATTATACACAGTTTTAAACACATGACGTTCCGCATCAACATTGAACTTAGACTCTATGCAAATGCACGATAACAGTTTTGTATAATTTAGAAGTGCTGAGCCTAACCTTTGCGCTCTTAGCTTCTGTAACATATTTTTATCAAGAGTTAATTCAAGCGATGCTCAGCGTTAATAAATTTATTAGTAGGACAATAACAATGGGTTCCTGATTATCTGCATAATCAATTGCTGCCGTAAGGACATCTTCTGGCTGAAGACTTTTTTATTAGGTGGTATTTTCAGTGTTCCATCTTGAACGTCAAATGATGTGAACAATCAGTCATAGCTCCAATTTTTCAAAGTTGACATAATGTCAGAAATTTAGAAAAACACATTTTAAAGTGTTCCTACAACACAATGAAGGATATTATTTTAAACTGAGTTCTGATTTAATAATTACAAGCTTTATAATTTTATGCTTAGTTCCTGATGACAGGCCAGCCTTTTGCAGGACAACAAATCATGATCGCCACTCAACAACAATCAGAATCCAATCAACAACCTCAAATTTTCATTCCTTACCAACAGCCCACATTTTTACCCAGTCCGCAACAGCCGATCATTGGTCTTGACCCGCGACAACAAATGGCTCATTATTATCCACAGCAACCAATTCCTCCATCTTACTGTGAGCAATCGAGTGCCTCTACACCGTTACCTCCAGGTTAGTATGTGATTCACACTTTGGTAACTATTAAAATGTTTTAGGTTAACCGATATACATCTCTTTCATCCCTAAATTTTGTTAAACTAGAAGTTCAGACTGATGAACTCTTAATATAAGATCTATAGTTTTCGTTTTGGAGAGATCTGCTGTTGAACTCCTAGCACATAAAATCTATCGTTCGCAAAGAAAATTGTTCTATTACATTGAGTAAACTAAATTGGATTGAAGGTTGGATTAGAGATTGGATTAAATTTAAGAACTAAACGTACAACTGAGTTGAGATCATTTGGGATTGAACGGGGAACAACAATAGATTTTATTGGATGTTTTGTTCATGATAGAGTTTAAATTAGTCATTTAATCATGTGATTACACTCTGGGTTGAATTAACTTCACCGGACAAGGCTAGGTTGAAACAAATTCTAGTGAACAACAGTCATCAAATTATCTGAAGCAAATATGAGAAATTCAGTTACTGGATAATTGTTATTTGCGAATTGTATATTTTGCTCAAAACGAGAACGCTCAGCAATATGACCCAATACGAAGTTTCGTGGTTCAGCATAGATCGGTATGCATAAGGTTAGGCTGTGGTGTGAACAAACAGCATTTCGAAGTCATTGTTACTCGAAGTAAGATCGGAATCTCCAGGCGAGTCGACTTGACTATTACTGGGTGCCACCAGGTTTCTTATGGTCTCCGTTTTTAATGTTACCTCTCTTCTTGTATATTTGCCATATCTTGTCCATTAGACTAACACTCTTCTGGTTTCGAGCTAATTGATGGCGAATTTTACACTGCGACCCAGGTAGTCATGTCCTTATAGTCCTTAAAGCATGATCCCATAACTCTGACCCATTAAGTTTTTTCCCAGTTACTTGTAAGCAAAACAACATATCCAGTGTACCTTATGGACCAGCTATTTGTATGGCATAACGGACGCACAAGAGTATGAACATGCTGTGAACATCGGTGTTTGTTTTTTAGTTCCAAAAGATTCGGGTTCTTACACTGGACTGTATGCAGGACCGAGAAATACTCTCCTGTCTCCAGAGCAACGTGCGATTCCTGGCGACAGAACATCTCCGTACGATATCATTAATTATGAGGATCTTAGGAATGAAGCGACTTAACAACATAGTTACGATGACGACTGAAACTTATGTGCATGCAGCTTAGTATATCTTCTGGCCTGAAATGTGTTTTGGTATGATTAATATCATTATCAACTATGCCAACAAGCACAGGAATCTGATTTTCTAATTTGTCAAAGTTTTTATCATAAGACTTGGTGGAATTAACTCTACGCATAAGCTGAAATTAATAAAATTCTCACATTGATTATTTAGCAGAAGAATTATTACATCGCTTATTTAGCTTATTATGTAAGACAGCCCCAAATTTTCTCGATTGTCAATCAGCCGCTTGCCATTTCTGCTGTTAAAATACCTATTTTAAGTAGCCTTTCTTTAGATCAGCATTAGCAGTAAATCATCAGGGACCGAATATGACATTAGCTGCGTTATCTACTAACTCCAAGGAACTGCTGGACAGTGAGGCAACCGTGGACCCGGGACGACGGATGACACCGTCTGTAGTCCTTCCGTACACTCGATGCCTCGCGGTCCAGGAAACATGAATGTCTAATCTAATGTAATCGAATCGAATCTAATAGCTTATATAGCGCCACCGTAATAATTCCCCAGGCATCAGTCGATGGTCGCCATTAAGGAAAATCTTTGCGCAAGACAGATTCCATGGTCAATTCAGTCGAAAAGTCAAGAAGGGATTCCTAGAATACACGGAAACAGCCTATGGAAGAAAAGAGAACAAGAAGAGATGATTTTTTAGTAGCGATCTGAAGGCCAAACGGATTTTAAAGAGAGAACGTTTGCCGGAAGAGAGTTCCAGAGTCTAGGGCCAGCAACAGGAAAGGCACGCTTTCCAAGAGCTGTCTTTGTCAATGAGTTAGCCATATTAAGACAGTCAGAATTGCTGGTCAAGTAGAGACAAGTCTTTGGAGTCAGTCCATAGCAAAGAATCTAAAGATAGTGAGATTAGCTGAAATGCAGAGTATTTTATACGATTATTGCAATTTTGAAACATTCGTTTATCTTTAAGCAGTCAATGCAATGATTTTAGGATCGGTTTTATAAGTTCATATTTTGGAATTTTAGTGATAGCTCTTGCCAAGCTATTTTAGACTCTTGAAGCTTCATAATGTTTGCTTTGAAATACCAGTACGAAGCGAGTTGCAGTAAAAAAGACGGCCGAAGACCAAGGTATTAGCCAATCCAACTATGGAATATGGTGCCTAATACTACTAACATCACGGATATGGTAGTGGGCAGACCTACATATAGTATTAGTGAATTCACTGAATGATAAGTGGGATTCAAAACACAACACCCAAATTGTAGGCCGAACACCTGCATTGTATGACAGAGATGTCTAGACAAAATCCAAAGAGTTAAACTTATTCAGTCGCAGTGAAGTTTCAAACACGGTATTATCTGCCAATAATATTCCGGATTGGAATTCCATCGGCTTTAATTTCCCATCGAATATCGACCACACTCGAATATATTAGCTATGTTGGACATATAAATGTGTTAAAATCAGCTTTTGCCTTACATTTAGACCAGACACTATTTGATTTCATTTGATTTTGTAAAGACTGGAAGAATCATTTTGGTCTCTTGTGTTAGAAACGTCATTGAACCATTATGGGTTGATTTAATGTTGATTCTTTGACCAAGATACAAAGATACTGGGGCGTTTCACTGATTGGCAGACAGCAATGGAGAGCAAGGGTCTTAAAATAAATATCAATAAAACAGACACCATGGTATGCTCCAAAATGGATGAGACACTTGTGGTCAGGGCCATTGCAGGAAATACATTGAAACAAGTAGAAACCTTTAAATACCTTGTGTCGATAATGAATGCTAAAGAAAAATGCAAGCATGATGTTATGAACAGGATTAAGGCAGCGTGACAAAAAATGAAAACACCTATCGAGTGTATTATGCCATGTCAAAATGCCGGTTCAACGTAGAGGAAATGTGTACAAAACAATGATAAAACCAATGATTATATATGGAGCAGAAGCCTGGACATTGACGAAAGAGGAGGAGAAGCTGCTGGAGAGAACAGAAATGAGATAGCATCGGCATGTACGAGAGCGCCACCGTCTAACTCCGTCCTTCGTAAGGACATAACTCGAGCCACCGAGTCCATCTGTAACGAATAGTTTCTCGACTGGTAGTAAAACCTCTTTCTGGAAGACGGTCGAAACAATTGCAAAGCCTCTCATCGCCTTTCAACATGTTGCAGTTAGTCGACATGTATTTTAAACTGTGCAGTTTTTCATATTATTTCACGAATAGGCGCAGCCAAGGTAGATGTAGGACAGGATGTGACACTCAGTAGGCTAAGACGATGTGTAGAGGATATGCAAAATTTGCGTTGGCAAAAACATCCGCGTTGATATGAAGCTAGGCTTAGTGGTCTAAACTTGCCTAACCTCGAAAGGCGTATTACCTATCACGTGCTATACCAGGCGATGTTAACGATGCCTACAGTTACGGGCTGAATGTTAGTTTAACGGATGACATAGTTCAATGAGGGCTTGGCAAGGTTAGATATCATTTGCAGAGGTGAAGACTCTGAACTGCGGGCGAATCCTACTACTTGAAAATCCTCGTTCAGGTTTTGAATTAAGATGCATGTTTTGTTATGTTATGGCTTTCAGTAACATAGGCCTACTACTTTTCACGTAGAACATTACGGATCTAGAGGTGAAAGTTTTATGTTATATAGGTTCTATACGTTTCTATCGATTTCAGTGTATTAGTTAGTATTCTTTCATTAGTAGCTTTCAGCTAAGTTATCCGCTGTTTGTTGTTTCTTGGATTCTGAAATATAAAATTCTAAAGTCTTGTTATTGCCATAGTCTAACCGATTGAAACAACACGATAAAATCACTATACTTTACAATGTCACATAGACGCGACGATAAACAAGTTAGACTAACTGACGAATTTTCTCATCTGTTAGTTTCCATTAGATTAGCATACAATGTATCGCTGTTCTAACTACTGGGTGAACGTGTGAAAGGACT
Organism: Norana najaformis; assembly: GCA_964023275.1. Classification (NCBI taxonomy): domain Eukaryota; kingdom Metazoa; phylum Annelida; class Clitellata; order Crassiclitellata; family Hormogastridae; genus Norana; species Norana najaformis. The sequence goes on from OZ029922.1 coordinate 14,357,833, forward strand.
GATCTTCACTTGATATTAGATCGAATTTTCACACATTTTACTAGAAAAATTAAGTTTATTAAAAATGGTATATTGGACTTAAACTAACTCTGACCAGCATGCTTTCAATGATTAACGCGATTATTTTAATTCAGTTTTAAAGAAAATATTTTATCGTGTATATATGCCAATTTCTATTTCTGAAAAGTTGTGACAGATATCACAAATTGCTAACCGCTATGACAGGTCTATAAATTCATTTCTATAGTTTGAGCTAACCTATATAATGTCGATTAATCAGCTTACATTTAAGTTATTTTTTTCATATTTGTATTTTTATTTATTAAAAAAATCAAAGTCAATTAAAGGTTAATATCCATAAAACTATTCGTAATTAATCCATACAAATTCATCTTCTTGCTGTGGCTTGAAACTGTTAAAGCCTAATTGTTGATTACATAGCCTGTGCATCAATTATAGCATCATTAAACTCTAATATCATCTAGCTAATACCTAGTTGCATAATTAAATTTATATCAACCTGCCATTGCACCATTTCCCAACCTGGTATCTTTATTAGAGCACACATTTCAGTAAGATGGCCAATTGGCCATGTTATGAGACATTATTGTTCTCTTTAATTCGAATTCCAGAACTTTGCAAGGACCAGCTTATTTTTGTCACACCAAACTGAAATACCAGAACGGTGTCAATTATTTCAGTTGCAGTTAAATTTTATTTTGAGAGTTTATCCACAATAATTTCCAAAATACGCTTAGCACATATTTTCTAGTCTGCTATTTTGAGCTACACATTGCAGTTAGCGAATCCAGGCAATAACCTGGGAAATGTTCAGAATGGAACATTGGCTGTTCGCCTAGTCTACGTCAAATGACAATCGAGGATTACTCTTTCGAATAGCAATGAAGTTTTTCATAAAATCCTTTGCCTTTTGCCTACTCCCAACATTCACCCTTGTTTCTTTGCTGTATGAAACGAAGTATTATAGCACTGTAAAGTGCTAGATGGCACATGTGTGAAAGTGGACACAGTTACTTTCAGCCGGCGTTGTGTCAAATACACAGTGATAAATTCATACACAATATTGTTGGTGTTCGTGGTACCGGTTGACAAGCTATCGGAAGTAGAATTATAGGCCGACTTTACTCCAGCACAACCTTTAAGATCACTAGAAAACCGAAGAAAAGCAAATTGTGAGTTACATAACTTTGAATCATACGCAAGTAGAGTAATGGAATCGTTCAGTTATTAAACGTAGTATCAGTTCTCGGAGTTCAAGGATTGACGGACCCTTGAACTATATAGCGCAAGCACAACATTCATCTCCTACGCCGACTTATTGCCTACATGTTTGACTTTGCATAGTCATAGATTGCATAGCAATGGGAAACGCCCAGCCTTCGCCAGTCAGGCATTCCTCTATAATATATATATATGTATATATAAAACGCAAAAGTGTTGACTCCAAGCCTTGATGCAACCCTCATGAACAGAACATCCCTTTCGGTTTCTGTGCGTATTTGTCTGACCTTTCCTTGTTTTCTTTTCTTCCATCTTATTTAATTCATTCGGTCTTCGCCATGCTCTGTATCTGTTGCTCAATTCTGTCTCACCCGTTCAATCGAGATTACCGTCTGCCTTTCTTCTACCGGCCACTAAGCAAACTCACTACCTGGTCTAGACTAGGCCACATGGCCTATCACATCAGCAACCCGAGCTGGAGCAACTGACTGGTCTTCAACTGGAATTTAGTTAAGATGCCGTTCAGAAGGTGCTCAACAAATACCGTATCACGCTATAGAGGTAAATGAGCCTAGCTTCCTTACAAGCAAATATATGTGTATAAATGCACATGTGGTCCATATATACATACATCCATACAAACATACATGCAAACATGTATCCATACCTCCATATACATCTGCTTGCTTGCTTAACAGCTCACCTAGTCACTCGCCCACTCACTCGCTTGCTCATTCATTCGTACATTCTCTTGCTCATTCGCTTGCTCACTCCCTCGATCACGCACTTGCTCCACCATTCGCTCACTCACTTATTTCGGTCAAGTTGTAAGTAGCTGTCTATAATAAAAGACTTATCTCAGAAAATTTCCAAACTCACACGTAGATGCCTGATAATCTACAATCAGTCTATACCTAATCACAGTTAGATTAGTTAATCTTGAATATAACTGTAAATAGCTAAACACAGTGTGAGATTCAGGTCCAACATACTTTGATCGGCTGCGAAGCTATAGATTTGCAGCTGCCTTTGGGATGATCTGCACTTAAAGCATTGTCTGGTATTACGCTAAAACTCACCAAAACATGACTTGCCCGTTTAATCTGTACCTGTAACCAAACTTGGAGACATCTTTCTTGCAGTAATGACCTACAAACGTAGTTAAATATATTCCATGTATTCACGCCAGTACAATGTAATTTCAAGTATCTAATTTCGCGCTCTCTCCTCATTAAAGCACCAACATTAATAGTAAAGAGTCCTGACTGGATGTTTCCTTGCGTCGTCTCATGGGACATACTTAGGAATTCTCAAATAGCTGAGTTTCTGTTGAAGGTCCTTCTCTTTTCCGTCTACACTCTCTTTTTATTTCTTTCGCATCTGAACACTTGGCTCGTTCAGTTGGCTTATCCACCATAGTCTGCCTCTCTGTCTCAGTGGACTGACTTTCTTGGTATAGATCTGACTATGGCTTGATTTTGGCGCGCCATTATTTGATGCTTTTGTGCAACTGACACAGACGTTGCAGAAGCTTTTAATTATTATTATTTATTAGTTCAACCGTATAAGTACTCAGCTGATTATCATATTAGTGCTGACGACGTCCTGTTACTTCTTTCTAACTGTGTGTTTTTAAATGGTCTTTCTGCAAATTTGCACTTTTAGAATCATGGTTTTGTATCTATTAAGTGGTTTTCTCCACCTCTTAGTTCGTGACTTCTTATACATCATCGGCTATGAAAATTTCCGAAGCATTTAATATACAATAGTTAGACGCATACATCAAGGATGGTTTAACGAACAGTTTTAATTGATCTCTAGGTAAGAGTGTAATATTAACTGTAAGTTAAAATACCAGATAGACGACTTTCGTCGACTTCAGTTCTTAATAGCATTTGCATATTCCTCCCCTCTTTCCTTAAGTCCGATGGTTAACTGCCCATTGGTGTCGATCACACGTCTCCACGTATTTAACCACACGGGTGTTTCTCGTCCTACATATGTCATCATCGCGTCCACTGCCTGTCCACTGTGGACTGAGAGCAATGGAAAACCTTCAAAATAACGGTTGGACGATATTCAGAAAATTTCACCCAAATTTCACACACCAGTGGTTAATATATAATTAGTAACGCTGCTCTTGATTTCGTTTTATTTTCAGAGTGATGATGCAACAGCCAATGAATACAAATCCAGTACAAGTTGTTGTCCTGGCTCAACCCGGAATGATAGACAAACAAAGCATGTATAAAAATATGAAAATTGGGTTAGCCAGGCAATTAATTGGATTAGGAATACTACAGCTTTTATTCGGTATTCTCTGCATTATCTTTCAAGGCGTCAGCGTGGGGATAAGTGGAAAACATGGATACATAGGCGCGGACGTCATCGGACACGGCTTCTGGAATGGCTTAATGGTAAGCAACTAATTTTTAAAATGTATAGCTCTTTATTCATTGTGAATACCTCTAAAATAACAACAGTTTCAGCAAAACACATAACTTAAGGCTAGGTCACATAGATCTGATCACATTATTGCGAAAGCACTTATACTTAACAATAGGAATCGAGTGGCTCTGCTAGAGGGTGAAGGATTCAATTTCTATCGGCCAAAGGGCAACCTCAGCCATGAGAAATGTTGGCCAGCGGGTCGGCTATATTATAATCTCAGGCGACCCTCCAGGGAAGTCAACTTTCAATAACTTAACTTATTTCGGCATCTATACTGGGAATAGAAAAAACGAACCCTTAAATTACTGTAAAGTGAACTATCAAAGTATTAAATATTCAATAAAACTAAAACTGAACATAATAATAAATACAGTTTAAATAATAAACAGTCCATGTAAAATTTATTAAGTCACAGTAATGTGGGGCATTTATAGAAAATGTCCTTGCAAATGGCGTTTAGCGACGAGGACAAAACGATTGTACGTTTTCTGCGACAAATAATATGTGTGGAGAAAAACGTTTCCTAATAAATTTCTTAACAAGGGATGGACGGTTGGTGATTCGAATGCTAGTCTGTGAAAAGCTGATGCAACTGCACAAACTCAAAATATCTAGATTGCTAAAAGACTTCTTGGACGCGGCTCTCGAATGCAGTCCACATATTGTATTCATTACTAACGTAGGTATATAGTTGCAACTAAAACATGGAATAGTGCATGCTTATGTTTGAACATCTTTCTGTTTCGACAGTTCTTAATCACTGGTTCTTTTGGAATCTCAGGAGGAATAAAAAGAAGCAGGTGTCAGGTAGATATATTCTTATGTTATGCCTAAATATTTTCTTTGTTTCATCTGGATGAACTCTAACCTAGAATTTTACCACAACCATGTCACAGATGTGGGGTGGGAGACCATGCGGAATGTCGTTTGTGCATATCAAGTGGCGGTGCCCATTCGTGCATAAAGTTAATCCGCGCAAAAAACGGAAGTGTTCACAAAAGTATTAGAGGAGCTGCTGCTGCACACAGTCATCTGCTTTTAGAGAAAGATGCAGTATAGGAAATAGACAAAATACTATGACTTTGGATGAGTACATCAAGCAACTATTTACGGAATGACAAGAACCATCGACTCTCAGGACTATTATATGCAACAACCCGGATGAAGCGATAAAAGGTGCCATCTTAAGCCACCATTGCCAAGACCAGTCGCTCAGCATGCAGGCACAGTGGAAGAGGATTCTGGTAGAGTTCAACACTCTGCACAGAAGAGAGCCATCGGCAGCCGCATAAGACCTAAATCGTCTCCCAAGCTTGCCATACTCATTCTCTAGTCTAAGTAGTTAAATGGGAAGACAGATGCAACAAAATTATCACAATAAGATTTCGAGTCAGTCTGATTAGGTGGAAATGCACAAGGACTACGAGTACAGATTTACACTGTGCGCACCTATTAACACTTGCGCACCACGAAACTAAACATCCCAAGCTGTCCAATTAAGCGTAGTAAAGGGAAAGGTTGAAGCAGAAGCAGATGGACATTGTGCCAGTGAAAATAGGTTGTATTTAATAGATGTGGATAGGTTACTTTTCATGTACTTTACACATAATAGCTATTTCCATACGCGTATGCGTGCTTGCAGGATTCAAAGGCTGGCTAAACATATAGTTGATTGAAGTAATTCAGACAGGTTTCTCGTTCACGGATGATGTCCTCTTAAAAACTTCACAATTCATTGTCCATTTCCTACAAATCGTTTATCACGAGCAGCTGAAGTCCAGACGAAAGAAAATATCAGCTTTGCTCTTAGTAAGTTGTTCAAAGATGAATATGGGCGACCGAAAGCCATCAGTAGAGTCATCAGACTATTAGAGAGCTTTACGAGATCGATACATTTCATCGCGAATTCGTCGATAGATGGAGCGTAGGACGATAAAACGAATCTTCTCATTCTTTCCTCTTCAGAGTCGATGAGTTACTGAAATGTATCGTCTGGTAAAACGGATCCCAAACTTTGGTTGCAAAGGTCAGTGACCAGGTCGTGTGTGGTGAAAGATGTTTGCTACAACGATTTGCCGTCATCGAGTTCCTGAACCGAGACCTTTACCGTAGCGGATTTTTCTCAAAACCCGTGAATTGGCATTTGAATAATTTATCAGTAGGTCTATACGTGTGATTAGCTATTTGTTCTTATGCAACAGCTGAGCGATTTTCTCTTTGCGTGTCTTTAGTCGGACATCAATTAACTCACGCATAACTTATTTCTAAAATTCTCTGAATTTGTCCAAGTGTGTTTGTAATGACAGCATCAATAACAGCTGCTTGTGAAATCTGTTGGCGCGGGGTAACGGATTCAGTTACTTCATCTCTTACTCTAGCACAATGAATTCCGATAGGCAACCTTCAACACATATGCCTATGTAGTTAATAAAACTCTGTTTTAACTAACGCACAATATATACTATCTCAAGAAAACTTTTTATCTTCGACGAATGATCATAGCATGACTTAATTGCATCAATTATAAACACTGAATGTAGTATATGCCAACGTTTTTATATAATCTATTTTAGTAATAGGCCTATTTGTTGGTCATAACTTATTGAATCTGTTTTAGGAATATCCGTTGGCCGTGATTACTTTAATTAATATGTTTTAGAAATATCCGGTTTCGAGCATTTCTAGTGAATGTTGTTTTTTGTGTCCCAACAGATCATTACTTTCAATGTCCTTTCAATCCTTTCCACAGTATTTGCTTCGTGTCTGATGGTCATTGCTGTACCTGGTGCTATCCTCAATTCACTTGTAGGGCCCTACGACTGTCGTTACTATTACGATTGCATAACAAAGGTAAGCATTTTAAATTGATTACTATGGAAATAAATTAGAATGACAATATAAATGTTTTCTCGCAGTTTTAAGCGCATTCTGGCAATTTTTATTTTTATTTATTTATTTTTTAAATTTCAAGATCACCAATAATTTTAAAATAACAGATAAGCAGTTATTGAAGGCTTTAATCCATATTCAACATGGTGAAAATGGCATCGGACACCTACGGGCGCTGAGCCCACGGTGCATGATGATGATGATGAATCCATATTCATTACACACATAATATGCATCATTTTTAGCTTATCTTAAGACGCACCTTGTTAGATCTGTTAGATTATCGTGCATCAGTGCCTTTGTGAGGTTTCTAAATGCTCTATAATAATGTTCAGTTAGATACTTGCACACATACATACATAATACATATGAAAAATATATTGCTCAAATGTGAAGTATATTCATTAAATTTTTCATTTGCATAACATTAAAACAGTTTATTTTTACTAATAAAATAGTTTGGTGGTATCTATAATAATTTTTATCTATTTTTGTAAAATACTTCATTAAGTCAATTTTTAATAGTTTACCATGAATACGCCCAAGATACTGCAAATATTGTAGTATGAGACGAGAATAGCAATGCAGGCGATGATGGCTATTCTGGGATTGATAGAAGGCATTATCGCTATTTGGTCTTCGGTTGTTTGCTGCACTATCGGAGCATGTTGCTGCAACTGTGGAGAATCATGTTGCTGTCCACAATCTCCTCTGCAGAATCAAGTGTGTACATTTACGCAATACTAGCTAATAAGCCCATGGCTGAACTATCCACTAGCAGCTTTAAAATTGCATTTAAAACTTATCATGCCTGTAAAGCGTAACATTGTTTGTTGATATAGGCCTAATTTATAGACAGTTTGAAATACGTGACGTTCCGTATCAACATTGAACTAAGACGCTATGTAAATGCAGGATAACAATTTTAAATAACTTAATAGTACTGAGACTAACCACTAAGCTCCGATCTCCTGTAACATATTCTCTGTCAACAGTTAATTCAAGCGATGCTCAGCGTAAATAACTTTATTAGTAGGAAAGTTCCAGTTGGTTGCTGATCACATGCATAATCATTTGCTGCTGTAAGAAATACTTTAGACTGAAGCCTCTTTTATCAGGTGGTATTTTCAGTGCCCCAAATCGAATGTCAGATAAAGTAGACAACCAGTAATAGCTTTTTTCAAAGTTGACATAATGTCAGAAATTTAGAAAAACACGTTTTTAAAGTGTTCCTACAACACAATGAAGGATATTATTTTAAACTGAGTTCTGATTTCATAATTTTAAATTTTGGTAACTTTATATTCAGTTCCTGGTGACAGGCCAGCCGTTTGCAGGACAACAAATTATGATCGCCACTCAACAACAATCAACCCCCAATCAACAACCTCAAATTTTAATTCCTAACCAACAGCCTACATTTTTACCCAGTCCGCAACAGCCGATCATTGGTCTTGACCCTCGACTACAGATGGCTCAATATTATCCACAACAACCAATTCCCCCACCTTACAGTGAGCAATTGAGTGCCTACACATCGTTATCTGTAGGTTAGTATGTGGCTCACATTTTGGCAACTATTAACATGTTTAAGGTTAACCGATACAGTTTGAATTAACGTCTGTTGCATTCCTAAATTTTGTTTTAAAATAGAAGTTCAAACTGATGAACTCTTAATATAAGATCTATATTTTTCGCTTGAGAGAGATCTGCTGTTGAAGTCCTGGCACATTAATCCACAGTCTCAAAGCAAATTATTCTATTCTACTTCACTATATAAACTTAATTTGGATTGCATTAAAGGTTGGATTAGAGATTGGATTAAATCTAGAAATTAAAAGTACATTTGAATTGAGATTGCGTAGGGATTGAACTAAGTTATAAATGCATTTAGGTGGAGAATGGTTTTGTTTAAGCTTCTGGTATGGTCTCCATCATATCAAGCAACTGTGATTCTTGACTATATGACTAAAACTCATAGGCCTGTGAACTTAGTGGCTTAATTTAAACTGCGACTCAGGTAGCCATAACCTATTAGTCCTTAAGGCATGTACCCATCGCTCTGATGCAGTCTGATGTTGGAGAATATCAGTATTTGTTCTTTAGGTCTGAAAGATCAAGGTTCTTATACTAGACTGTATCCAGAGCAACGTGCGATTCGAGGCGACAGAACATCGCCGAATGGTGAATTTCCTGATTATGAAGAACTTTGATTGAAGAGAATATTTAACGACACAGTTGCGATGGCAACTGACACTTTTTTGCGCATGCAGCCTAGTGCATCTGCTGGCCTGAAATCTATTTGGTATAATTAATATCGGCATTAAGTATAGAAACAGGCACAGGAGCCTGATTTTTTAAATCGTCAGTTTTATCACAAGACTTAGTGAAATTCGCTCTATGGATAGGCTGAAATTAGTAAAATGTTTACACTGTAAACTTAACGGATGAATTGTTGAATCGGGCTTGGAACGGTTAGATATCTTTTGCAAGGGTGAAGACTTTTAGCTGCGGGTGAATCCTACTACCTGAAAATCCTCTTTAAGGTTTCGAATTTGGTTGCCTGTTTTGTTGCTGTGTTATGGCTTTCAGTAAAGCAGTACTTTTCAAGTATAACAGTTAGGTTCTAGAATCTTTTCAATCGATTTCAGTGTAGTAATTAGTATTCGCCTTACCAGTAGTTTTCAGCATTGATCTCAGTTGTTCTATGCTAACTTAATTTTCTTAAATACAATCTCCAGAAGACTAAACTGTAAATTGTATTTGGAAAATTGGTTCTGTTAGTTTCTTTTATTACATTGTAAGTCCTGTATGAGTCTCACCGCACTGAAGACTGGTTCCTAAATATCTCTTCAGTGTTGCTCAGTAACGAAGTAAAAGTAACGTGTTACTGTACTTAAGTAAAGGTTTTAGTACTTTTACTTTTAACGAAGTACCATAAAATGGAAATACTTTTACTTATATCGAAATAATATGTCGCTATTCTTGCAGTAATTTTATTGAGTTACAAGTGACGCTTAACCGTTCGTTTACTCGTTACTTGTATAGGCTAAATGCAGGCGTATGGTATTAGTAATTTGGACGCTATTAGATCAAACGAATGACGCTCCCCCGTATGGGGCATGAAGTGCAAATGACAACAAAGCGGAAAGAATCGTTAAAGCACAGTGACACTGACTGATTACCGCACGAAGTACATAATGGTTGAAATCATATTAACAGCCGCGGGGAGTAAGTACGCCAGAGGCAGGCCTACGTGTTCATGTCCGCTCCGATTAGGTTATGCAGCATCGGCAGATGATTAATATTAGGGCCAACTTTGAGTGACTAAGGAACACGGAGTGAATGTATTAAACCCATCGGAGTACATATAAACTTATATGCTTTGTTTATAATGAGAGTATATTCATATAGATTCATATGCGGAACCATCAGAATTAGTATATGGAGGTCAGTTTCACCTTTTGACCCTGTCACAGGCCCAGAGAAACAGCTGGCCTGAAAGTACCAGGAACTTGACAAGGGAAGAGAGTCTCAATGAGACTTACTATCAGTGAAGCTTTAGGAAGGGAGAAGGTTACAAGTGAATTATATGGTGGATGACACTTATGCCTTTACCCTGTGACCTGGATTCAAATTCAAAATAAAATACAAAAAATGCACAGAGTACTTTCTACTTTTACTTTAAAAGTATTATCTAAAAGAAAACTTCTTTACTTTTACTCAAATAAATTGCGGATGAATACTTTTTCTTTGCTTCAGTACTTAAAGTAAGATTTACTTTTACTTAAGTACTTTCGTCCTGAACTTTAAACAACAAGGCATTAAACGTTCCCAATACAGACACACTAATCTCCTAATCTGCTGCTTTCAATTAGGCTGGAATATAATAACTCATTTATTTTACTACTGGGCTATCGTTTGAAAGGACTGGTGTTAATTTTAATTTGATATTTGAGAGAATTTTCGCGCATTTAGTAGAAAAATTATATTTTAAAAAGTTGTGACATCGTTCATAACTTGCTATTTGTTTTGACAGGTCTACAGATTTATTTCTATCGTTTAAGTTAGCCAATGTAATGTCGGTTTATCAGTTAATATTTAAGTTACATTTTTGCCTGTTTAGTTTTCTATGTGCTGAAAAGTCAAAGTTAAGTAAAAGTTAAACCCATAATATTGCTGGTCATTAATCCGTACAAATCCGTCTTCATGCTTCGGCTTGAAATTGTTGGAGCTTTATTGTTGTTTGTATAGCCTATGCAACACATTTATCATGCTGTTATAGCACCAATTTCGAAACTCATATCTTTATTAAAGCAAGCATTTTAATATGTGAAGCATTGTCTTGCATCATTCGAGTTTCAGAACTTTGCATGGAACGACTTATTTGTTGTCAAACCAATTTGAAATACCGCAACGGTGTCATTTTTTCCATTTGCAATTAAATTCCATTTAAGGAGTATGTCCAAAATACGCTTAGCACATATTTTGTAGTCTACTATTTTCAGCCACACAATTCAGTCAATGAATCCACGCCTAACTAAGACAAATGTTCAAAATGGAGCGTTGGATGTTCGCCTAGACTATATGTCAAAGGACAACAGAGGTTTTGGCCTACTCTTTTGACTAGGAATCTCGTTTTCATCGAATTCCCCTGCCTGTTGCATAATCTCAACATTCATCCTTAGACTGGTGTTTATTTGCTGTCTAATGCGAAATATTATCATACTGTAATACGTTAGGTGGCGCATGTCTGAATGTGGGCACTGCTACTTCCAGTCCGCATTGTGCAATTAAACAGTGATAGATTCATACATTGATGACTAGCATCGTGACTTAATACACGTCATGACGTCATATACCGACGACCGCAAGTTTCTATGCACTGCAAGAAATGTTTGGTTCAACTAACGACCAATATGACTGAGAAATCATAACCACCAACTTCAGTCGATAAATCAGCAAATCTATACATATTTTAGTGTCGGGTTGCTTTAGGCCAACTTGCCTAATCGATGCAGGCAAACCGTCTTCTACCCTTTGACCTTCTTGATAAAGAAGGTGTCTCTCGTCTAAATGCACTAAGCTTTGTAGAGCGCCAAGGTAGTTAGATAATTATTGCTTGATATAAATATAGTGACATAATATACATATAGTGACACGAAGAACAAAAATGCTTCCGCAGCAGTTTAAATGGCACATGTAAAACAACAAATATTAAGGGCCAAACTTTTAAAACCTTGTCGGTGCACATGACCAGTACAAGATTTGAAACAATCGACGTTTAATAGCCCTACTGTGTTTATGTTGCATATGCCATTTATATGTTGTTGCCGTTAGTAAACACTCCTTTGAAGCAGGGCAGTTTTTTATACTTATTCACGAATAGCCGCAGCCATGTAGCGTCGATGTAGGAGAGGATGTGACACTCACAGGTGCAGACGATGTGTGGAGGACATGCAGGCCTCATGAGTTCGCAAGGGACATCCGGGCTGGGGTAAAGTTAGAAGATTTTTTTAATAAATGGTGTAATTTTTTTGCATTTGAAAGGCGTATTATACCCATCACATGCTATAGAATGCTACGTAAACTATGTCTGCTATAGCGGGCTAATTGTAAGCTTAACAGATGTCATAATTGAGTGCGGGCTTGGTAGGGTTATATATAATTTGCAAGGGTGAAGACTCTGACCTGCGCGAATCATACTGTTTGAAAATCCTCGTTCAGGTTTTGCATTTAGATACATGTTTTGTTGCTGTATTTTGGCTTCCAGTAACGCAGTACTTCTTACTTAGAACAGTCAGGATCTGCTGTAGAGTAGTAAGTTTTATATTATAAAGGTTTTATACTTTTCTATTGATTTAGATGTAGTAGTTAGTATTTCTGTGGTCAGTAGCTTTCATTCTTAGATATCCGTTGTTCTAATGCCCCGTTATTTTGCTTAAATTGAATTTTTAAAGTTTTTGCTTATTAAAATAGCGTTACAAAGTAAATTAACTGGCTAAAATTGCTATACTTTGAAATAAAATTATGGATGTTATGATAAATGAGACTACCTGTCAAAACTGTGAGTTGATTTGCAAAATTGGTTCTAATATTTTCTTTAATTCCTTTGTAAGGTCTATACATGTCTCACATCATTGAAGATTGGTTCCTAAATATGCCAGTTAACGTTCACAAGTCAGACAAACTAATTTCCTAAGCTGCTGATTTCAATTAGATTAGATCATTATGAATCATTTTTCTACTTCCTGTGCTACCTTGTGAAAGCATTGAAATTAATTTGATATTAGAGCAAATTTTCGTACGTTTTAGTAGAAAAATTAAATTTATTAAAATATGGCATACTAGTCTTAAACGAACAATAACCAGCTGAACTTCAATGATTAAAGCGCTTATTTTAATTCAGTTTTTACAGAAAATATTTTTGGCGCATATTAACGCCAAATTATATTTTAAAAAGATGTGAAAGCGATCATATATTGTTATTAGTAATTTAATACAGGTCTATAAAATATTTTCTATCGTTTGAGCTAACGCATACAGTGTCGATTCATCAGTTTATATCTAAGTCACCATTTTTGGGTGTTTGTTTTTAATTTCCTAAAGAATCTAAGTCAATTGAATTTTAAAACCTATAACATTTCTGGTTATTAATTCTTACAGATCCATCTTCATGCCGAGGCCTAAAACTGTTGAAGCTTATTTGTTTACATAGCCTATGCATCATTTATATGATGCTGCCATATCACCAATTCCTAACCTGGTATCTTTATTAGAACATACATTTTATTATGATCGTCATGTTGTGATACATTCTCCAGGATTAGAATCCCAGAACTTTGCATTGACCAGCACCAATTTCTAATGCCAAAATAATGCCAATTATTCCAGCAGCAATTAAATTCTGCATAAGAGTTTGTCCACATTAATATTCAAAATGCGCTTAGCACATATTTCTAGTCTACTATTTTCAGCTATACAATGCAGTCAAGGAATCCAAGGGTAACGCAGGTGATTGTCGTGACTCAATCTGGGCTACCAAACGAACAGTCGATTTACAAAAGCATGAAACCTCGATTATCTAAACAGCTTATTGGACTAGGAGTGGTACATATTCTGATTGGTGCGTCCTGCATTATATTTCAAAGCATCAGTTTGGGACAAGTTGTTAATAGCAGTGGCCGTATAGTAAGTCTCAAATATGTTGGATATGGATTTTGGAATGGCCTCTTGGTAAGTGTTTCGAATTATGAGCTCTCTTGACGTTTTAATAAGTTTATAACTACAGTACTTTGAAGAATCTAGAAAAAGATGACGATTATTTTAATAGATGTGTTTTGCACTGAACTTCTTCAGGGAAAAAATAAATATGAAGCAACGATTCGAACCCTGGTAGCGGAGAGATGAAAGAAGACGCAGTCGCAATCTGCCACTGCCAAATCTCCTTCTCAAGATCCCCTTACGACAATCCTCAGATCCCTTGTCGAAAAACATTCTTCAACCTATTGGGATTTCTTATTTGAAAAAAAATTGACATGCGGCCAAAATTTCACGAATTCAAACTATTCCAACCATTCTTCGTAATTCAGTAACCCACTATTGCATTTTTATTGAACTATGCTTTATAAATTGTCTTCATTCAATTGTTTTTTTTTAAATTTAACAAACGTGGTGTAACATCTGAAGATCAACAACAAGCCGTAAGCTTTTAAAGAAAATAATTAAATAATATCAAATAGCAACTGAAATTGCTGGTGGTACATGACAATTGATAATTTCATTCTCTTTTGCAGTTTCTAGTGACTGGAATAATTGGAATCACAGCAGGAATTCGTAAAAGAAGGTGTCAGGTAACAGCTTGTTTTTTAGTATCTAGAAACTGTGCTGAGGTTTAGCTGTAGTTAAATGTTGGTGTAAGACCTGTATTACTGGACAATTAGTAAGTTACTAGCAGGATCACATTTAGCTGTTTAAATAACCATATCTGATTCAGCGCCATGATAGCTAAATCTACTGCAATGGCTAAATGGCAGATGTTTGAAGGAGCCCTAGTACTGAGCCCTGTGGAACAACAAACTGATGCCCAACCCGTGTAGTCTCATCCCATGGTCATCAATCGTTTGTTAATTCATCAAGTTTGAGGTCAGTCGAGAGGTCAACCAATGATTCCGTAGGAGGTTCTAGGATCCAATGGTTATGAGCGACCGTGTCGAAGGCCGTAATTACATTATATTGTTTTTTTTGTAATTTATATAGCGCTTCTTACAGAACAAACTACTCAGAGGCGCTTTCTGCGTGAGAAGCCCGGGGAAATCATAACGCCTTTTAAAAACGAGCTGACTCAGCTCTATCACCAACAGTGACCCTTGCACGAAACGAAGGCTGAAGTTCATTCCATAGAGGTGGGCCAACAACAGCAAAAGCCCTCTGCTGCGCAAGGGAGGATTTAACACGAGGAGCAAATAGATCCAGACGATCTAGAGAATATAGAGGACAGGATGAGGTACTGGAGAGTGGGGGTCGAATAAAATCACAAAGATGTTTTGGAGCCTGGCACATGCGAGCTCTAAGTACCAAAGACAATAGTTTAAATTGAATGCGAGATAGGATAGGGAGCCATTGAAGTTGTTGAATCATGTTGTCGGAAATGAGAGAAGCGGGGGAAGACCTGCTATCAACCTGGCCGCAGAATTCAATACGACTGAAGCGAGAACAGCCGATACTCAGCCAAACCAGCAAGCACAGAGATGCAGTAATCAATGCGACCATATATCATGGCACGAATCATAGTAGTAAAGACAGAGGAAGAAACAGAACGACGCACAACTCTTAAGCACCTTAATTGGTAGTAACAAGACCGAGTCAAGCTAGAGGCACAATTAGCTCAGGTAAGGTTAGAGTCAAGTATAGCGCCCAGATTACGAACGCTAGACAGAAATATAAGAGAGGGAATAGCTTCAGATAAGCAAGCGTGGTCAAGCAGAGCAAGAAGGTGTTTAGAACCAAACAAGAACAACTAAGTCTTAGTCGGATTAAGGCGAAGACGCAGGAGATCCAATGTTGAATGTCATGAATCAGAGCATCAACCCTGCCAACAAGACAAGCTGTGCAGACGTAGGACTCCGAACAAAAGCCTGAACATCGTCTGCATACAAACGACCAAACAGCCAAGTGTTTAGCAAAGAGGGAAGGAATATCAGCGGTATACAAAATGTATAAAATAGGACTAAGGACCGAGCACTGGAAAACATCAAGCTCAACTTTAACCCAGGACGTACTGGAGTCACCGATAATAACCATCTGTGTTCGACCCCTAGGATAAGAACGAAACCAATTAAGAGGAGGACCAAGAAGGCCTCAGGATGGCATATAAAATATTATGATCAACCGTGTCAAATGCAGATGAGTCATCATAGAGTGCAAGGAGGATAATATGGCTGCATAAGTGTCTGAGAGGAGAGACAAGAGAAGATTCAGTAGAGTGATGACGCCTAAAACCAGACTGACCAGGAGGGATAAGCCCTGAATCTTCAAGATAGGGTAGCTATTAAAGGGAAACAAGTCTCTCAAGAGTTTTGGAGAGAAAAGAGAGATTGGAAATAGGAGGATAATTATGAAGGCCATTAGGATCAAGATTAGGTTTTTAAGAGATGGGAAAATGATAGCCCGCTTTTGTGATTCAGGGAGATGACCATCAAGAAGAGAATTATTAAACATATACAATAGATATGGTAATAATACATCTAAAATATCCAAAATAACAACTGGAGAAAGAGGATCGAGTTCACATGACTTCGAATTAGACAATCGAATAATCAGGCTTAACTCCAACCGTTTCCGTTGAATGCATATTAGTTAGTTAATAACTTCTGTCAAGCTGTGTCTAATGTCCGGTGCAATTGGATTGATATTAAGTACTGTAGAGGACTACATATTTAATATTATACATTTGAAATTTGAAGTCAATTAATGTCATTAATTTACTTTTATGACACCGCTATATTATTTAAAATGATTTGTGGTTTTTTCGTCAGGTCATCGCATTAAATGTTCTCTCAATCGTTTCTGCAGCATTTGTTTCGTTATTGCTAATTTTTGCTCTCGTATCTGCCAGTCAAGTTTCAATGCAAAGGAATTTCTGTGAAGAAAATATAAATAAACATGGACCCTGCACGGCCATCATCAACGATCAGGTAGAATCATTCATTTTAGGAGTCAATGCTTCTGTGCTAATGATTACGTTGATTGAAACACGTTTTATAGACAAAACATTTTGCAGTCATTGCCTCCTACTTACCTACATTCACATAGAATATGTTGTTAAATGTTTATGAGCACTCAATAACGGCAAATAATATGTGATCCTTCGTCCTTTTGGAACAATAGCTTATGTAATTTTTGCTAAGTGTGAGTCCATATAAGCAGAACAGCGATTGCGCGAATGTTACACTTTATGATAATAAACTGTAATTGTAATGCAAACAATTTATATTGTTTCTGTTCAAAGTGAAACCTCTCAGAAGCGCAATGTTTGCACATGATAGAGATGATATATGCCTATGTTTAACTTTAGATAACGACGGTGATCGCAATGGAATCACTTCTTGCTGTTATGGGAATCTTAGAAGGCATCGTTGCCATTTGGTCTTCGATTGTCTGTTGCATTATTGGTGCTTGCTGTTGTTGTCCTGCATCTCAATTTCAAACGCAGGTAAGCATGTTTGTCTTCATCAGAAATACAACTATAAACCTCTCCGGAATACTAGGCGATCGGAAACCTAACCACTTCGTCTGAGTAGGACTGTTAGTGGCAAAATACTGCATTGTGCCTTGAGAATGAACTTACACTCTTTGCCGGAGTAAGTATAGGAAGAGCGCAGTAGAAAATATTCCAGCAAAAATAAAACTCCTCAGATATTTAAAGTAGGACTGTTGGTCACCAGCTTTGTCACTCTTCCCTACAATACAAACCGACGGCCTACAAAATACACCAACTTAAATGATGGTTCTCATTTTTGAATACACAGTTTACACAGATGTTCATGTATTTATGTCCCGCCTTTATAGGACCGCAAACTGTACTTCACCTCTTATTGATTAAGAAAGGCGTTCGATGAATGTCTAGTGGCAGAACTTTTAACTAATTGCTGATTTCTTAAAGTTCGTTTGGTGTTAGGACAAGTGATATAAGAGTAAAAATTATCTTCTTCTGAAAATCTAAATCATAATGTGAACTTGTAGAGGATTTTAAACCTAGTATTATAGTTGAAAATCTATTGATTTGTAATATAAGTTTTAAAATGTCACAACAGGGTTATATACAGCAACAGCCCATGATCGTAAGTAGTGAGCAACATACAGCTAGGATGTCTAATCCAATGTTTATGTCTAACCAACAACAACCAATGGTTAGCTATTATCCATGCCAACAAACGTTTCAGTACAATCCACAACAACCAGGTCAGTAAGCGCCAGGATGATAATTTAAAATTAAGGCTAATTGAATGCATGGTTCCTCTGGTCATTAAATAAACTGCACTTGTCTTACCTTGACAGTCTTTATCAAAACTGTAACTGCTTCTTTGTTGGAAACCTTTTCGAAATAATCAAAAGTTGGCCTTATATTTACATCCACTTTGATTGCATGTCCATATGAACAGTAGAAGAATTATAATATTGTGAATATTGGGAAGAAGAAGACAACGATGATGATGATGATGGTGATGACTGTGAAGATGATAAGTAAAAGAAGAAGACGAAGATCAGTCCCGTTAGCTAACTATGAGAGGCAGTTATGAGTATGACTGTTAATGACTTCGTTTTTTAAAGCCTCGGCATATGATAGCTCGAGACCAGTCCTCTTCCCACCATCTGACCGTCCCGCCGACACTGTACTGTGAGTGTACTCATTTTATAGCACAGTTTGCTAGGGGGCAAGTGGAGCTTGACACATCTGTCGGAGATTTGAATCCCGACCCATTTAGGTCCAATAGTGTACAGATGTTCGACCCAAGTATGTAATGTCAGAACGGGTGTAGAGTAGAACTACTGATGGATGTGGCTCAATGTCGTCATCGTATTGAACTGTCATCGTAATGAACTGTCACAATTTTGCGATTTTTATGTAAACATCAGCCTGGCAATTCTTATATTTGTATCAGAATCATGCATACAGATGCAGACTTTTGCTTGCTCTTTAGCGGAAGCTGTTGAAGAATCATACACTGGTTTGAATATAGGGATGAAACGTTGTCTTTCGTCTCCACACAGCGGAGCAGCAGCTTGGAACACAACTTCAACATACGAAGAGCTGCACGATTATGAAGAAATTGAACAACCCGCTGAGTCCTTTATATATGAATGAGAACAATTGAGAACTGTTGATGTGGCATTCATCATTATGTTTGGCAACTTTGTATTAATTAATTATCGCCTAATACTAATAGTAATAGTAGTTTTAATAATAATAATAATAATAGTAATAATAATAATAAAATTGCAAAAATACTCCGATGTTCTCTCGGCACACTGCTTTGTCCCTCTGGCCTTCGAGACTCTTGGTCCTACAAATCAGGAAGGCATTAGCCTCATAAAAAACATGGTTGCTACTTATCTCAAGTGTCGGGAGACAAAAGGGAGACTTCTTTCCTGTTCCAGCGCCTCTCCATCGCTATCCAGCGCTTTAATGCAGTCGCTTTCAACGGCACATTCTTGGAGCCAGATTTTAGCGAAGACTGGCAATCCCAGAGAACAATCACGGGCCGGGAGACAGCCTCGATTCAGTGTTGCTTACATTCTACCAAAGACCATGCTTCTTCGCTTCCTTGTCATCTCCCTTGTCTTCTGCCTGACCTAGAACAGGTGCCTCCGCGTGACCTTCCATCGGTGGAAGAAGAAGCGATTGACTTCAGTCAGGACGAAGCATTAACAAAGGTTAACAGTAGAAAACACGGACGAGACCTGAAGGAATTAGTTCAGAAGAGGCAGTCAGACGAATTCACGATCTCAGAACTAGCACTCAATTCAACGAGCGAGCGTATCCAGTCGCAAATTAAGGTCTTCATCGATAATAATAAAATGAAGAAGAAGGCGCCTACAGCCGAAATGAAAGAAGGAGAGAAGGCGGCTCTTGTAACCAAGATTAAAGAAACGGAGCGAGCCTGGAGCTATTCGACGAGACCCTGCCGACGGGTCCCAACCGGTCCTCAAGATCAAGGAGCCGCACGCCTGACCTAGGTCAACCGGCGAGTCAAGGTCGAGGAGACGCCGACGCTCGGACCAGCGAAGCCAACGACGCAGCTGCCATCGAAGCAGACGACGGCAACGACGAAGAGGAGGGAGTTGGAGGAGCAGGATGTTCGTCCGATCCGCACCGGTCACGGTCCATCGATGGGTGCTGAAGAAATCTGGGTCTGTCATGATCAGAAGATTATCCGTTGGAAGGACGTCGTATTCTGTTATAAAGAGTAACTTTTCAAAAGACAGTAGAGCGAACACAACGCGAAGATAATAATAATAATAATCACAACAAAAACAACAACACCAATAATAATAATAATAATGGTCAGCGTGAATGTGAGGATCCGGAGACCCAAGGGAAACCGCTTTCCTTTTCCAACGTATTGCGATTGTCAGACCACAGTTGCTAATGGCGGGTTAAATGATCCGCTAAAATCTATAATTAGATTCATGCTACACACGGCAACACTTGAACACTGTTGTTGCCGTGCCATGATTCCATACAGGATAGAGTGCTAGCCTAACTATCCTCTATTCTATTGTCACTCTGTAGAACTTATTTACGGCCAGCTGTTCAGGTTTAGTGCGCGAAAAGAAGAACAGCATTTGGTGAAGTGGATATTTACACCAAGTACCGGGACAATTTGGGATCAATCCGAGACACGAGACGCACAGAGCCGATTCCGGGACTGTCCAGACGAATCCGGGACTGTTGGCAGCCTTACTTTTAGCTGTTGGCAGCCCGAGGATTAGCTGCAGCCCAGATAATTTTGCGTCACCTGCTTCTACCCTTGTTTCTTTGCACGAGAATAATATAATCAGTCCATGACTTGATGTGGTCCATCCAAGTCATCTTAGTCTTCTTCGAGAAGATTTCGGGAACCATGCGCAGTAGGTCAATAAAAATATCATGTTCCATATGGGTTTCCGTACAACAAGGCAACAGCAGCACAATTGCAAGTTTTGTCGTAACTGATAACTTAGTTGCTGAACACGTTGTCAACCTCTCCTTTCTGGACTAGTCTTCAGGCCGCGTGTAGTCCAATGTTAAGCATATGCAGGTCGGACTCAAGCACTCTTGTCTACCACTCTTCGGCCTCTTGGGGCCGTATAGTATAGCTCGCAAAGTTTTAGCATGATCCTACTCACTGTCGCAACGCGCGAAGTGTTCAAACAGCCGGAGGCCTCCTTGTTTTGATCATCTCCGACACTGCCATCAGCAATAGGGGAAATCTTGGATTCGATGAAGGAAAGGCGAGAAGATTCTTTGAATGGCACTGACCGTCAACCACGAAGAGGGTTTGCGACCAATCGCATGCCTGTCCTGCGTCTACGTACTGACTTCAGAGATGCCCGGACGCTGCGTTATCTACAAAAACTTTAAGGCACTACAGGACGGCGAAGTAACCGTGATTCTTGGACGACGGATCATATCATCTGTCGTCCTTCCTCATCCTCCTTGCAAAGGAGTCCAGGAGCCCTGAACATCTGATCTAATCCTATAACTTCCATAGAGCCACTGCAATAGTGTTCAAGGCATAAGTCGATGGTTGCTTCTAAATGAAATCGTGGTACAAGCCAAATTCCAGGTTGAGTTTGGTCGAAAAGTCAAGAAGGCAATCCGAGATTACACGAAAACCGTCTACGGAGGAAATGAGTCCATGACGAAATGAGTTTTTAGTCGAGGTGTGAAGGCCAAAACAGACTTTGCAGAGCGAACGTTTGCCAAAATTGAGTTCCAGAATCTAGGGGCAGCGACAGAAAAGGCACGCCTGTCAAGAGCTGTCTTTGTCTACGGAATAGCCACAATAAGACGGTCAAAAGACCTGGCCGAGCAGAGACGTGTCTTGGGTGTCACTAGATATGAAGATAGCGACATAAGCTGAAATATAGAGTCTTGTATACAATTAGGCCAGTCTTTAAAATTATCCCCTTTTCTATGGGCAGCCAATACAATAATTATTTTTAGCTCTTGCCAATGTGTTTTGGAATTCTTGAAGCTTCATCAAGTTAACTATTGAATTGCCCGTAAGAAGCGAGTTGCAGTAGTCAAGACGGCAGGAGACCAGAGCAACAGCCAAACAAACCAGGGCAGAAAAGAGAACGTGGCGCATAATTCTACGGGTAGCACGGACGTGGTAATGGGCAGACTTACATAAAGAAATACTGTGTTCAATCACTGGCAGAATGGAGTCGCAAGCCGTCCCTTGTAGGGGGTAGGAGATGCGGCGTGCGGACAAAATTCGAACCATCGGGTCCACATGTGACAGCAATTCGATTGATGGTAGAACCCGTTTATGGAGGACAGTCGAAAGTATTCCAAAGCCTGTCATCGTGTTTCAACAGCGGAGATAGGTCAGTAGTTGTGAACCGCGGCAATCTGGAACCTGTCATCCTTTAAGTACGTAACGGACTGCTCCAACGACAAAGGGCGTCAATTACGAGCAAGAAAACTGAAACATAACTGAAAGTAAACACTTGTATAGTGATTTTTTAAAAACAGCTTGCTATCTCATCCACTACAATAGAACCTACATTACCTACTGAGAAAATAACCATTGCGGAAGGATTCCGTCCAATCTTTGTACGAAATAGATCCTCAGATTGCCAGATCTGCCATTTAATCAATTTTGATCCCTCTTGCTAGCATTATAAATTGATCTATTACAACTGGACTAGTCCCTAATAGTTTAAAGTCTGCTAAAGTAGTTCCTATCTTCAAATAGTGGGAGAGAAATAACTTTTGCAACTATAGGCCCATATCAATTTTACCTTTTTAAAAAAATTCTTTGAAAAAATAATTTATAAAAGGCTTATATCATATTTTATAACAAAAAATATTTTAGATAAAAAGCAATATGGTTTTCGTTCAGGACATTCAACATACATGGCCTTACTTAAATTCCAAGATAAGATTTCAGAGGCAATGGATAATAAACAGTTCTCTATAGCTTTTTTGACTTGTCTAAAGCATTAGCATTTGACACTGTGAATCATGATATTCTGTTAAACAAACTTGAACATTATGGCATACGAGGAATGTGTCTAAAATCGTTATATGGTTACTTACGTAATAGAAGGCAATGTGTCTCATATAATGGGTGCACTTCCTGTGAATCTTATCTTACCGGTGGTGTACCTCAAGGTTCTCTCTTAGGCCCACTACTGTTCTGATATATGTCAATGATATATCGAACTCTTCCTCATTGCTCCATTTTATTCAGTTTGACAATTACATCAATGTTTTCATGTCGGATAAATCTTTTGAATTGCTGCTTAATAAAATTAATGTAGAATTAAGAATGGTGGCTGCATGGTTCAAAGCAAATCACTATCACTAAATATTAAGAAAACGAATTTCATATTATTTAGTTCACAAAGGAAAATTATACCTAAATGTAATCTCAGTAATTGATAATGATAATGTAAATATAAATCAGGTGTCATCCACAAAATTTCTAGGAGTTCACATTGACGAACATTTGACTTGAAACAAACACATAAATATCACATCTAAAAAATGTCTAAAAAATTTTGGTATTATCTCTCGTATCCGCCACAAATTACCCCAAAATATACTACGGAACATAAATTACTCCTTAATATATTCATATATCTCATACTGCAACATTGTTTGGGCTTCCACATATCATACTCGCCTGTGTAATCTTAGAACCCTACAAAATTGCTTCATCAGAATTACATTTAATTTACCCTTAAGAGCCAGCACTCGACTGTCCTTTCATAGTCTAGGAATATTGCCTTTTGATTGCATTAACAAGTTGCAGATAGATTTATTTATGTTTAAACTAAAAAATAATCTATTGCCAGTGGACTTCTACCAATACTTTTGTATGAACTCGGATGTGCATGATCATTATAAGCGGTCATCTCATATGTATCATAAACGTCCTGTTCGCACTACTAATAGACAGTTCAGTATTATAATTTGTGGACCGTCATTCAGGATTTCTATGCCAGCTCTTCTTACAAGCCTGCCAACTTTATACCAGTTCAAAACAAGTCTAAAATCTCATCTACACGATGCACTTAGTTAAGTTTTTGTTTGGTGCTTAGTTAAGTTTTTGTTTGTGTTTATGCACTGACATCGATTATATTAGGCTAATTACTTTTATATTCTAGTTTATTAATTGTTTTACTCAGTATAATGCAGTCACCTATTTCTAATCCATGATGTAAACAGGTGACCTTTGTAGCGGAACTGTTTGTTCCTTTTAGGTCAGCCCATTGGCACCAATGTATGTGACAGACTGTGATTGTATCTGCTAATTATTCTGGTGAACAATAAAAATCTCTCTCAGAAAAAAACCGTCGTAAACTTAAAATTCACGGAAAACTCACAAATAACATCGGAACGCCGAGTCGATCGCATTATCAGTTCGAACGCGAAAGAATTATCGAACAAATACCGCTTTAAAGCGAAGTTTAAGACAAAATTACAAGTAGCGAAAACGTGGTCACATCATGGCCGCCGAACAAACGCGAACCCAGCGATCGACGACAGCAGCTGTCTGTACGGATTGCTTTGGTTCAACTGACGATCTGTATGACTGAGGAACCATTCCCATTCTCTTTAGGCAATAAATATATCAATAAGTTTGTAGTTCCGGCCAACTGGCTAACGGATGCAGGCAAGGTATCTTCTATTTTTAACCTTCATGATATAAAGGCTGTCTCTTGACTTAATTAATTGCAAAAACTTTCTGTAGCGCCATGCTAGTGAGATCATTATTGCTGATCGTTTTAAAGATAATGCTATATAGGACCTATATATAGTGTCACGAGGAACTATGGCTAACAGCATTTTAAATAGCACATGTGAAGCAGCAGGTATTAAGGGCCAATACTTTTAAAATCTTTCTGCTGGTGCACATAAACAGCAAAAGGTTTGAAAGAATCGACCTTTGGTAGCCAGTGGGGCTACAATATTATCATTTATATTATGTTGCCATTAATTTATATTATGTTGCCATTAATCAACGTTCATTTAAAACTGTGCGGTTTTTATATTTTTTTCCTGAATAGGCGCAGGTAAGTATTGCGTCGATTTATAAGAGGGTGTGACACTTAGAAGGTTCAGACAATATGTGGAGGATATGCAAGCATACGTGGGCAAGAACATAGGGTTAGGGTTAAGTTAGGGTTATTTATCATAAACTTGAATGGCGTTTATAACGATCATGTGCTATAGCACGCGACGTTAACGATGCCTGCAGAAACGGGTCAAATACAAACTTAACAAATAACATTGTTAAATGCAGGCTTGAAAGAGCTAGATATCTATTGCAATAGTAAATATTAGCTGAGGGCGGATCTTGCTAATTGAAGTTAACTGAAAATCCTTCTTCAGACTTATGTTTAGTTAACTAATTGAAAATCCTGTTTCAGGCTTTGAACTAAGATGCAAGTTTCCTTGTAGTGTCATAACTTTCAAGTAGAACAGTTAGGGTTTAGAGTGTCGTGTTTTATGATATATCGGTTCATACATCTGATAATTTCAACGTAGCAGTTAGTATTTCTTTTATTAGTAGTTTTCAGCTAAGATAATTGTTGTTTGATGTTGCCTTGATTTTCAGAAGTTTTTGCTTACTAACACAGTCTGACAGTTTAAAACAAAACTTTAAAATTACAATATAATATAATTTTCATTGCTACGATAAAAAACTGAGACCAACTGACTAAATTAATTTACTTAGCACATTTGGTTCTAATAGTAACTGCAATTCCACTGTAAGGCCAAAATGTGTTTCACAGCATTGAAAATGGGTTCCTATATACATCAAGTAATGTTCTCAATTCAAACGAAGTAATTTCTTAATCTTTTGGTTTCATTTATATTAGCATTTAATGAATCTGTTTTAACTACTAGGATATCATGTGAAAGGACTGATTTTAGATTGATATCAGAGCAAATTTTGGCGCGTTTTAGTAGAAAATTAAGTTTACTAAAACATGGTATATCGGACTTAAACGAACTCTAACCAGCTTCCCTTCATTGATTAGCGCGATTCGTTTAATTCAGCTTTAAAGAAAATATTTTATCGCATCTTTATGCCAAATTACATTTTTTAAAGTTATAACAGCGATAATAGATTGTTATTAGCTACAACAGGTGAATGAGTCAGTTATTATCGTTTGAGCTAATACATAGGGCCTATAATGCCAGTTCATCAGTTCATATTTAAGTCACCATTTTTTGTGTTTGTTTTTTATTTGCTCAAGAATCCTAGTCAATTGAAAGTTAAAATCCATAAAATTGATGGTCATTATTCCTTACAAATCCATCTTAATGCTGTGACTTGAAATTGTTGAAGCTTAGTTGTTGTTTATATAACGTATGTATCATTTATATCATGGTGCAAAGCACCAATAGCCAAAAAGGTGTAGCTTTATTAAAACATATTTTAGTATGATCGCAATGTTGTGAGGCAGTATTGTTCTGTTCCATTCGAATTCCAGAACTTTGCATGGACCAGCTTATTTCTTGTCACACCAATTTGAACTCCCAAAACTACGTAAATCATTCCAGTTGTAGTAAAATTATTTTAAAACGATATGTCTACATTAATCTCCAAATTACGCTTAGCACATGTTTTCCAATTTACTATTTTCAGCCACACTATGCAGTCAACGAATCCAAATGGTATGCAAGAGATTGTACTGAGACAGCTCATTAGACTAGGAGTGGCACATATTCTGATCGGTGTATTCTGCATTATATTTCAAAGCATCAGTTTTAAAAGAATCAGTTTGGAAAGAGACGTTATTTTCAGTTCCATTCTCTCATTTTTCGGACATGGAATTTGGAATGGCCTCTTGGTAAGTGTTTCGAATTACCACCTCTCTTGGTGTTTTAATAATTATATTGAAGAATCCAGTACTTTGAAGAATCCGGAAACAGTTGGCGGTAATATAAATATAAATGGTTGTCGTTTGAAATGAACTTTTAAAAAAGTGAACAATATTTAGCGCCAATTCGAACCCTGGCCGCGGACAGTAACTGAACATTTATTATTTCATTGTTTATTTTACAGTTTCTAGTAACTGGAATAATTGGAATCATAGCAGGAGTTTATAAAAGAAGGAGTCAGGTAACAACGCATTTTTCTGAGCATCTACAAACTGTTTTAACAAATAGTTGTAGTCACAGGTGCAGATAGGTTATTAATAGATTTGTATTATTCGATATATAATTGGTAGGTTACAAGCAGGTTCATTTTTAACAGTTTTGGTAATCATATATGTTTCAGTGCTATGACAGTTAAATCTATTATTATGGCTAGTCGGTAGAAGGGTCTCACTTACAATGAGGGGATCGAGCAGCGTGACATGTCAATGATTGCAGATGTCCAAGATCAGTCCAAGCAGGACCGTTTCCTTTAAATATAGGCCAATGTTAGTTAGTTAGTTAATAACTTCTAAAGCATCTTTCTAATGACGGGCGAAAAAATTGAAACTAAATATTGCGGAAATAATCTAAGGATAACTTAAATACTGATATAGGGCTTTTCTTCAGAAAAGTAGCAATCCCATTACCTCGGATTTGTTTAATGTGGATGGCATAAAAATACGTGATAAAGACCTCCTAGCCTCAAAGTTTAACGATTATTTAACTTAAAAGTAGCATAATTGGCCTCAGAGATCCAAAAAGCAATGAAACTTTAATGATTTTTTAAACTTCACCAGCTTATTCTATTGCAATTGCTTTAACTACACCATCAGAAATCATTTGCACAAGACACAAAGCAGTGGCATTAATGATATCAATCCGCAAGTAGCCAAAGCAGCTAATATTATAAACTGGTCAATTCACACAAGAAAAGTACCGGATGTAATAAAAATTGCCAATTTTCACATACCAATTCCTTATTTTCAAATCCAATGACAAAAATTGATTTAATAATTACAGACCCATCTCTGTTTTTCCCACTTCTCAAAAATATTTAGCAAACATATATTATGTGATCGATTAAAGGATTACATGACATCGCAGAACTTCTTAACACAAAACCAGCGTGGTTCTCGTTCTAGCAATTCTAGCCACCTCCATTTATTCACTGACAAAACCATTCTTTCGCTCTAATCGTAAAGTCGTTCCTTCTCATTGTGATTCCACTCTTAACATCAGTGATAAAACAATATCGCAGGCGTCGTCCTCGAAATTTTTTCGGTGTATATCTGGATCAACATCTTGCGTGGAAAACCAACTAATTAAATTTGCCAAAAATCTCCAAAAGCTATTATCCCGATTACCGAAAAACATATTAATGCAGTTATACTATTCTATGATCTATCCATATATTTTATACTGTAATATCACGTGGGCTTCTAATTACTGAAAATGCCTTACTATGCTGCAGAAACGCGCTATACGCACAATGAGTAGACTACCTTTGACGTTCCTTGCCGCTGAAATAGTTCATTATGTAATCAAGGGATGACAGGCTCCTAATGACTTATCTGTGCCGTGGAAAGGCGATGATAGGCTTTCGAACTGTTCCGACCGTCTACCAGAAAGGGGTTCTACTATCAATCGAATAGCTGTCCGTCACAGATCGACCTGGTAGCTGCAGTTATGTAACACCTGTAGCGAACTTACTTTTCATCCGCATTTGATTTTGGGTTCTTTTGCTTTTCATGTACATACTTTTTTAGTGTAAAGTTTCGATGTACAGATTAGTTACAGCAGTTATTTAAGATTTTAGCTTAATATTAACCGGCCAGTTATAGAGTAAGTAGGACTTTAATATTACTAAAGGACAGCTTAGTTTATTAGCTAGATTTAGTTTAGATGGAGATTTGTGCTTTCTTGACTGAGCGTTTTCAGAGCAAATCAAACGTCCAATGGAAATATTATAAACAGTGAATCGGCAAAATCGAAAGACGCCATAGATTTACAGACGACATTTTCCCATGGTAAACCGATGAGGTGTTACGTCTTTGCTTGGTTTAGTATTTACGTCACGGTTTAGCAGATGAGCTGCGGGGCGTATTTAAGAAGAAAACGTTAAGAAATCTACAGTCTTGTATTGGCCAAGGAAACGATAAGATCGTGTTGGTTGCCTTCACATTTCTCGATTAAAAGTCAAGCTTCGGTGATTTCAGCGTAATTAATTACCGTGAGAATTGCGATTAATAATGTTCTAGCTTCGGCAGAGGAAACTGTAAGACTTACCCAACGAATAGAGGAGACTCGGCCGTAAGCGAACTGTGAAAAGAAATCATTAGCCTAGACGTGGCTGAAAGGACGGTGAACGAACGTTTATCGCAACGCAAAGTTGTCGAACTAAATCTGTTAAACTTGTCGAAAGATAAGTTGTCATTTTCGATAGAACTATCGCTGAAAAAGTTAGATGTCGGTGAACTGGTCATCACAAAGTTACTGCGGAGAAATGGCAAAATCATTCAACGAATTCGACGGGCGAATAGACGTCTATTGTTTAAGACGCCATTTTGAAAGCAATCGAAAAAAGGGCAAAGTGCACGGTCACACATCCGAAAACAAATTATGGACGTTACATCCAATCGACAGCGAAAATAGTCGAGTTTTAAAGAGATCTTCTTCAAGTGGGAGTGATGTCATTAAATTATTCATAAATTTAGTGATTAGCTGGCCATAAGTAGGTTAGCTTGGACATTCTCTGAAACTACATTTCTGTTAATTAATGTATTGTTGGAAAATTACTTTAATATATATCATAAAGACCTTATTCGTTGACTATCTATAACGAGCCAAAACATTAATAGTCAATTAAATGAACAAATGCTCGAGTGTCTGTTGTTATTCATATAGCGCCTTTGCATCACCACAGATCTGAAGAATAGTAGAGCGACACCCCGCCTACGAGGAACGGCTTTGGACAGTGGTGCTGACTTCGACGCTGTTCGGTCCACAAACTCTAAAGACTTCTATGGCATCGTTATCATAATGCCCCAGGCATCAGTTGATGGTCGCTTCAAGTCAAAAAAATTCCGATGGGTCAGAGAAAATAGAAGTCGGGCTGTAGACTCGCCATAAGAAGAAATGACATGGAGTCACCAAAATATCTTAGAGAAAGAGACAAAAGCTTGATTCAGTTATACGTTTGAAGCCAATGAATTAATTCACTTCACTTTTTATGACGCATAATATGTAACACTGGACAACAAATATTTACAAAAGTCATGTTACTGAAATGAAATTAGTCAGTTCTTATCAATTTGTATGTGCTGAACACGAATATGACAGTGAAAATGCCGAATTGGCTCTAGTTTTTTTGTAATCTGAAATGAAGTAATTTTATATCGCACAATGCATGCCAATAGTGATACACTTACAGTTAATATTTGTAAAAACCAGGTCATAGACTAGTTCTTAGATTTTTTTGCCTGTCTCTTGTACAGCTGTTCGGGAGCATCTCTGCGGAGTGTCCAGCAGTAGTCAGCCAACATTGTAGTGGACCATTTTCTCTGGCACCTTTGCTCCATTGTTGCGATATCTTGATGAAAACGTTCGCCATGTTCGTCACTAACCATACCACAGTTGTCAGGGAAGAAATCCAGATGGGAATGAAGGAAATGCATCTTCAGAGACATATTGCAGCGAAATTTCTGGTACTGCTTGAGCATGTCTTCTACTAGTTCCTTGTAGTTTTCTGCCCTAACATTCCCCAGAAAGTCTGTAGACACTAGACGAAAAGCATTCCATGCTTGTTTCGCATCACCCTCCAGCAAGTTGTTGAAGCGGTCATCATTGAAGAGTTCTCTAATCTGAGGACCCACAAAAACTCCCTCTTTAATCTTTGCTTCGCTGAGTCGAGGGAATTTTTCATGCATGTATCGGAAAGCTGTCGAAGTGCGGTCCATGGCTTTCACGAAGTTCTTCACCAAACCTAGTTTGATGTGAAGGGGTGGTAGTAGGATTTTGTGAGCCTCGACCAGAGCTGGGTGCTGGATATTCTTCTGTCCAACTGCCATGTTTTGTCTGGGAGTCCATTCCTTCCGCACGTAGTGCAACTCTCTTGCTCGGCTATCCCACTCACACAAGAAACACATATATTTTGTATATCCTTGCTGCAGTCCCATTGAAATGGCAACTACCTTCAAATCACCACACAGGTGCCATTTGTACCTGTTATAGTCAATGGAATGCAGTAGCTGTTTTAGGTTATCGTATGTCTCTTTCATGTGGACAGCATGCGCTAATGGAATAGATGGAAGACGGTTTCCATTGTGCAAAGGCACAGCCTTAAGACTCAGTGTTGAAGAGTCTACAAAGAGTCTCCATTCTTGTGGGTCATGAGTGATCTGTAAGGCATTCATGAGGTCGTCAATATTGGAACAGAATACCAGATTACCTTCCTTCATAAAGAAAGGTTCCAACTGCTGATGGCGCTTTCTATATGAAGTAATTGTGACATCTTCTTCTAGAAGATTCCATTGTTGGAGTCTTGATCCTAGCAATTCTGCCTTGTTTTTGGATAAGTCCAAATCACAAACAAGGTCATTTAGTTCTTCCTGTGTTATTCTGTGTGGGGTTGATGATGCACCACAGTGAAAATCGGGATCACTGCACGCTGACGGACCAGGAGAAGAACATGTCGGCTCACCCTTGTCCTCATCAGATGAATCAAGGAAAATATATTCTGCTGGAGGTTCTGGAATAGGAAGTCCATCACCATGTGGAACTGGTCTCAATGCTGACGGAATGTTTGGGTAGACTATTGTCGACTTCTTTTGCTTCGTTATTCCACCGGAAAGAGGAGGAACCAAGCAGAAGTAACAGTCATCTACGTGGTTGCTTTGCTCTCTCCACACCATGGGAACTGCAAACGGCATTGATGGTCTTTTGCCATTCAACCACTGTGAAAGCTGTGTTGTACATGTAGCACAGCATATATGCGGGGCCCATGGCTTGTCTTGGTCACCAACCTTGCATTCGAAGTAAGCATGATATGCCTTCTTGACTTGATAAGTGATACTTTTCTTCTGGTTGGCAAATGTCACTTCCCCACAAATGTAACAAAAGTTGTCCACAGTATTTACGCACTTCCGAGGCATTACTGTTCTGTATTGTATCTAAATGGATAAAGTAATAATAGTTTCATAAAACAGTAATTAAATATCTTACAGAAAGAGACAAAAGCTTGATTCAGTTATACATTTGAAGCCAATGAATTAATTCACTTCACTTTTTATGACGCATAATATGTAATCTATTACAAATAATTTGTTTTGTTTTGTCAGGTTAACGCTTTCAGTGTTCTCTCAATCGTTTCTGCGGCATTTACTTCGTTCCTGCTAATGTGGGCTGTTGCATATGCCAGCAGTGTCAACTGGCGACTCAAATCCTGTGACATAAATGCGTACTCTATTTCTAATGACTGCACGGAGGTAAAATTTTACCATGAGGTGAAATTTTCCATTTAAGAGTCAATGCTTCAGTACTAATTATCACATTAATTGAAACATGTTTACAATTTTTGCAGTTATTGCCTCGAACTTACCTAATTGTGCATAATATATGTTGTTAAATGTTTATGAGCATCAATGACAATAAATGATGAGTACGTGTTGTCTTCTCTCGAGTACGGCTCATGTAACTTCTGTGTTGTGTGAGTCCACATTGAGCGGAACAACGACAGCGTGAATGTTACACTTTATGATAATAAACTGTAATTGTAATGCAAACAATTTGTGTTGCGTCTCTTCAAGAGAAACTTCTGGGGTACAACAGTTTGCGCATAATGGAGGTGATATAGGCCTAAGTTTAACTGTAGATGAAGAAAGTGATCGCAATGGAATCTCTTCTTGCTATTATGGGAATCTTAGAAGGCATCGTTGCCATTTGGTCTTCGATCGTCTGTTGCAATATTGGTGCTTGCTGTTGTACTGCATCTCCATTTGAAACACAGGTAAGCATGTTTGTTTGTCTTCATTAGAAAACCAACTATAAAGCTAAGATTATGCGATCGGAAGCCTGGGCACTTCTGAGTAGAACTAGTACATGGAAAAATACGTTCTCGTAACTGATGAATAAATTTACACACTTTGCCGGAATATGTGTAAGAATAGCTAAGAAAGAGAATAGCTAAGAATAGATAAGAAATTATCAAGTCAAAAATTAAATTCATAAGATATTTAAAGTAGGACTGTTGGTCACCATCCCCCAGTTGTGTACTTCATCACTCTTCCCTGCAATAGAAACCTACGGCCAACATATTACAGTAACTTGAATGATGCTTCTCATTTCTGGAAACAGTTAACACAGATGTTGTTCTATTTATGTCCCGCCTTTATAGGACCACAAATGTACTTCACCTCTGGTAGAGTATGAAGGCGTTCTTTGAATGTCTAGCTGCATAAATGTGCACGATTAACCTATCGCTGATTTCTTGAAGTTAGCTTGGTGTTGTGATATGAGAGTAAAAATTACCTCCTTGTGAAAATCTGAATCATAATGTGAACGTGTAGAGCATTTTAAACCTAGTATAGAATTTGGGATAACCTATTGACATATTGTACAAGTCTTATAGTGTCACAACAGGGTTATATACAGCAACAGCCGATGACCGTAAATATTGAACAACAATCAGCGATGATGTCTAATCAACAACAACCAGTGGTTGGCTTTAATCCACGCCAAAAAACTGTTCAGTATAATCAACCACAACCAGGTCAGTAAATGACAGGATGACAATTTAAAATTAGGCCTAATTGAATAAGTGGTTAACCTGGTTTTTAATTAAATGAACGGCACTTGTCTTACCTTGGCATTCTCTATCAAAATTTTAACTGCTTCTTTGTAGTAAACCTTTTTGAAATAATGAAACGATAGCCTTATATATATATCCACTTTGATTGCATATCCATGTGAGCACTATTGCTATTGAACGAAGAATTATAAGAAGAACATAACGATGAAGATGCTGATTAATGGTGACTATGAAAAAGAATAGGAGAAAAACTAGACAAAGAGCAGTCCCAATAGCTAACCATGAGAGGCGATGATGAGTTTGAACCGTTAATGACTTCGTTTACAGAGCCTCGGCATATGATAGCCAGAGACCAGTCCGCTCCCCACCATCTGACCTTCCCGCCGACAGTGTACTTTGAGTGCACTCATTTAATAGCGTAGTTTGGTAGGGGCAAGCGAAGCAGAAGCCATGAAATATCTGTCGGGGATTTGAACCCGGATCCATGGATTGACAGCCCAGCACGCTTGCTATTTAGGCCTAATAGTGTACAAATGTTCGACCCAAGTACGTAACGTTTGAACGGATGTGGAGTTGAGCTACTGATGAACGTGGCTTAGTGGCATCATCATCGTATGAATTGTCACAAATTTGCGGTTTTCATGTAAGCAGCAGCCTGACTTTTCTTACATTTCTCTCAAAATCATGGATAAAGATGTAGACTTTTACTTGCTTTTAGCTGCATCTGTTGAGGGATCATACACTGGTTTGAATACTGAGATGAAAGGTAAATTTCCGTCTCCACACAGCGACGCAGCAGCTTGCATCACAATTTCAGCATAAGGAGAAATTGATCAACGCTGAAGCCTTAGTTTGTGAATGAGGACACGAGAACTGTCGATGTGGCATTCAACAGTATATTTGGAAACTTTGTTTTAATTAATTAAGGACTAATGATAATCTGGAAACTTCTTTAGCGCCACTATCTTCATACTTAAGAGATCAGCAAAATCACCGAGCAAGCCAAATTCTAGGGTCCGTGCGGTCAAACAGTTAAAAATGAATCCAAGAAAACACGGAAAACGCCTACGGATTTTCATCAGTAGTCCAGGAAGAGATGATTTCTAGTCGAGATCGTAAGGCAAAACAGACTGCAGAGTGAAGGCGGGAGAGTTCCAGAGTGTAACAGATGAAAATGTAAATGCTTTTTACATCTGTAGTGACCGAATGGCTTCGTCTGGCTCGTTGCAAAGCCAAAAGTTTTGACAGATGTTTTCCAACCGTTCCGATGCGAAGCAAACGATTGGTCGGAAAATGGACTCAAATCAACGCGACGTTGGTAGAACTGTATCCAGCGTTTAAATCATTAAACAAAATCAAATTCAACAGGCACACAAAATAATGAAGCAACGTAATAAACACTTTCAAGGTTTGTTTTAAAAAATGAAATGTGAGAACTATGGTATGACCAGTTACGAACTGGTCATATCTAAAAGCGGACATATCTAATATCTCATAGCTAAAAGCGCGCGTCACCAGCGCCTTGGCCTAACTGCAGGCAAAATGGGCTTACACACTCAACTAATATACTTGTACATTATGCTTATCGCTTGTACCCCAAAATTCTACACAGTCATGTTCTATATACTAATGGCTTTAATTATTCTAGACAAATGCATCTTTTGGAGTCCATTCTTTCTCTTCTACTGGTCAGTGAGTGTACTGAAACCTACCTGTTCACGTAGAACTTATTACATTAGGCCTACTTCGTTCGATAAACTGTTAGACATTCGTGCAGAAATCACAAACTAATAACTCTTAATGGTGAACGTTTTTCATGGCAGCAATAGTTTTTCGCACTTTTCGTGTATTGTCATGTTCAATGCCAGATTTTATGGTAGCTTGTATGTCGAGTTTTTACAGGTCGCTATGGCGCAGAATCATTAACAGAACTGGCAAAAAATTCATAGCTCTTTCGATGGCAATTATTTATGTATGCATGTATGTATGTATGAATACATTTATATAATATATGTTTGTATGTGTGCATGTCTTTATACATGTGTGTAATTATGTGTTTATGTGTTTATATAAGTTCGCTTAACATGTTCGAACTTATGTTACTGGAAGCTTTGCATCGCCTTTTGAAAACTCTGGGGCGCTTCAAAATGGCTATTTTGGATTTCTCACAGATAGGCCTATCTTTAAAATGTTTGTGCATAGGATTATGTGTTTGAAGAGATTGTTTAGAATCAGAACTAGATAACATTGTCCGATTTGTTATAAAGGCAGAAATGGTGGAATTAGTGTTTCCGGTTTTCGAGAGTCGGCAAATCGAGATTTTTCACTGTCAGCGGGTACTGACCTCCCACGCGTAAATAGGGGCCTTTACCTTCGCCTGGCTCGTGGATTTGGAGGTCCGCACATGCGGGTAATGATCAAACGACCTTTGAAACTTAACTATGTATCTAAAAAAATGCGTCTCAAAAAAGAAAGCAGGCCCAAAGAAACTTTACATTGTATAGATTCACGTGAACGTGTCGTCATAATTGCAACCACGGGCGTGAAACTATACCTGTCGTCACACTTGAATATTTCCAAATCTTTGCGAGCAAGCTGATAGAATGTGGCACTCAAAATCAGCTTACTGTTTGTATAGAAAAATACAGGGCATATTAACATGCGCCGTATCCTAATAAAGTGAATTGTCCTGTAAACCAACAAGTGACGTAACATTTTTGCTTCGAATGTGAACAGTAATAACAAGCCGTGAGATTAAAAACAAGCACTTAGAACTTAGTCCTTCCTGTGAATGTCTGCACATCGGGTAACGCAGCTTCCCCACTTGCCTCTGTCAAGCGCAAGTCTTCCTGCCTCATCCCATTATATTTTCAAATATAAAAGTAAGTGTTTTTCTATAGAGACCGTATGCCCTAGATCCTGATCATTTTTCAATGAATTGATCGTGTAAGATCCTTCACAACCGAAATTTCACCCAAAGTTGCGGGAGTTACAGAATGGAGAGTACGTAGGGGCGATGAAGAGATGAAAAGCCATTTGATAGAGAAATATCAGAGAATTTCAATCTGGAGTTGGCTAACTTGTCACCAAAGAATTTAATGAAAGCATCAACGTTGAAGATACAAACGTGATAAAGTCAGTTCTTACCTTAGATTAGATTAGGCAAGGTTTGAATATATTAGATTTTATACAGATTGGATTAATCGATTTTATACAGATTGGATTAATCATTTGATAGTATATAATTAGGAACGTTACTGAGCAATGTCATAACTGTTTAAGGGATTACAAAAGGCCATAAAATTATATAGAGCAAGGAGGCGATCTGACAGGAGTGAAATTTGAAGCTGCAGTTGCCATACTGGTAGGCACAAATATCTAATCTCATATTAGCTCATCTATAACCATAGATGGTGTCATGACGTAATGCACGTTGTCACGAAATGTAAGTATGTATCAAGATACTTAACATAGCGCCCTTTAGATGCATCGTAGAGGCATTACAAACGTTAGCGTAAATGATGTTGTATGTCATTAAGAACAAAAATTACGTCATTTAACGAGCAACGTTCATATAACTAGAAATGTCGCCACTAGCAGACTCGAGCGCACACGCTGAACCCAACCAACAGTTTATGCATGATAATGTGTTCAAATTTCGTAGACCATACATCTCGAAGCCACAGAACGAAGACAGGCGATAGCATCCGCATATACAACAGCGCCACCCCTCAACACCGTCCCTTGAAGAGGGTAAGAGATGCGGCGTGCGGACATAACTCGAATCACCGGGTCCACATGTGACGGAGAACTATTTGATTGATTGTAGAACTCCTTTATGGAAGACATTCAAAACTATTCCAAAGCCTGTCATCGCCTTTCAGCAGCGTAGATATGTCAGTGGTGTAATCCGCGGCAATGTGGAACCTGTCATCCCTTTAGTACATCATGAACTGTTCCAATGCCGAATGGCGTCAATTACCAGCAGGAAAAACCGCCGAAAACTTAAAATTCCCGGTAAAGTCATGTAACTAACTCCGGAAAAAATGACATGCAGCATAATCACGGCCTCATTATGGCCGACGAATAAGCGCAATCCCAACAATCGACAATCGCAACCTTGTATACACTACACGGATTGTTTTGGTTAACCAGACAACCAATAAAGGCCAACTGAGGTACCATTACAATCGACTTCAGTCAATACACATATATCAAATAGCTGAGAGTCGGCTTAAGACCAACATTTATGGATAAATCATCATAACTTAACCCCCACCCGGATGTCCTGTCCCACGCATGCCTGCATCTACTCCATACATCGTCTAGACCTTCCGAGTGTCACATCCCCTCATAAATCGACGCTATACTTGGCTGCACCTATTCATGAATAGATATTAAAGACTGTTCTGTTTCAAATAAGTGTTTACTAAAGGCAACACAATATAAATGGCTCATGTAAAACAAACAGCAGGGCGATTTCAAACCTTGCACTGGTCATGTGCACCAACAAAAAAGTTTTAAAAATATCGGCTCTTAAAATTTGCTGTTTCATATGTGTTATTTAAACTGCTGCGTTAGCCATTGTTCCTCGTGACCCTATGTGAATATGTCACTGTTTAAACCGATCAATAATAATTATCATACTAACATGCAAAGTTTTGCACATTTAGACAAGAGACAGCCTCTATATCAAGGAGCCTAAAACTAAAAGTCGGCTTGCCTGCATTTATCCATAAATCTTGTTTAAGCTTGAAAGGCGTTAATACCGATCACGCGATGTTAATGATGCCCGCAGAATCGGATCAAATGTTACTTAACAAATGACAATAGTTGAATTCAGGCTTGAAAGGGATAGATATCTATAGCAAGGGTGACTATGAGCTGCGGGCGAATCTTGCTAATTGAAACTAAGTAAAAATCCTCTTTCAGGCTTTGAAGTTAGATGCCCGTTTTCTTGTTGTGGCATAGGTCTCAGTAAAGTACAATATTTCAGGTTGAATAGTTAGGGTCTAAAGTCTCGTGTTTTATGTTATATTGTTCTGATACGTTTCTATCGATTTCAACATAACAGTTAGTATTTCTTTTATTAGTAGTTCTCAGCTAAGATAACTGTTGTTTGATGCTACCTTGATTTTCTTAAATACAATTTTCTCAAGTTTTTTGCTTATTAACATAGTCTGACTGATAAAAACAAAACGTTAAAATTACCATGTAATATAATTTCCATTGCTACGGCTACGATAAAAAATTGAGACCAACTGATTAAACTGTGAATTACTTAGACTGTTAAACTGTGAATTTGCTTCTAACAGTAACTGCCATTCTATTGTAAGGCCAAAATATGTCTCACAGCATTGTAAACGGATTCCTAAATATTTCAAGTAATGTTCTGAATTCAAACAAAATAATTTCCTAATCTGTTGGTCTCAGTTATACTACCACATAATCAATCTGTATTAACTCAATCTGCATTAATAACTAGGCTATCGTGCGAAAGGAATGATTTTAAATTAATATCAAAGCGAATATTTGCGCGTTTTAGCAGAAAAATAAGTTTATTAAAAGACGTTATACTGGACTTAAACAACTCCAACCAGCTTGCCTTTACTGATCAGCGCGATTAATTCAATTCAGCTTTAAAGAAAATATTTTATCACAAAGTCATGAGGAATCACATTTTTAAACAGTTGTAACAGCGAACATTGATTGCTATTAGCTATAGTAGCTCTACAAGTTTATTATTATCTTTGAGCCAACCGATATAATGCCGGTTTATCAGTTCATATTTAAGTTACATTTTTGTGTGTTTGTTTTTTATTTGCTCAAGAAGCTTGGTTAATTAAAAGTTAAAACCCATAAAATTGATGATTGTTAATCCTAACAAACACATATTAATGCTGTGGCTAGAAACTTTTGAACTTTATTTGTTGATTATATAGTCTCATCATCATTTACATCATGCTGCCATAACACCAATTCATAACCTGCTATCTTTATTAGAGCATGCATTTTATTATGATCCTCATGCTATGAGGTATTATTCTCCAGAATTCGAATTTCAGAACTTTGCAGACCTTATTTGTCGTCACACCAAATTAAAATACCAGAACAGCGCCAGTTATTCCAGTTGCAGTTAAATTTCATTTAAAGAGTAGGTCCACAGTAATCTCCAAAATACGCTTTGCATATATTTTCCATATGTCCACAGTAATCTCCAAAATACGCTTGCATATATTTCCCAGGCTACTATTTCCAGCGACACAATGCAGTCAATGAATCCAAGCGGAATGCAAGTGATTGTCCTCAGCCAACCAGGACTACAAAACGAACAGACGGGTTTCACAATGAAAGCACGATCAGCTAAACAGCTCATTGGACTAGGAATGGTGCATATTCTGATCGGTGTATTCTGCATTATATTTCAAAGCATCAGTTTGGCAAACTATGTTAATAGCAATGACCGTACAATACGCAGTTTCACATATTTTGGATATGGATTTTGGAATGGACTCTTGGTAAGTGTTCCGAATTATCAGCTTCCTTGACGTTTTAACTATTTAATAATTAAAGTACTTTGAAGAATCCAGGAAAAGAGGAAAAGCTGGCAGTAATTTAAATAGTTATGCTTTCGACTGAGCATCTTCAGAAAACCTGAACAATATTAGGCCTAAGCGCCAATCCTAATCCTTTTTTGCTACGATAAAAGGAGACGCAATCGCAATCTTCCACCGCCAAATTTTCTTCTCAAGATCCACTTACGATACTTCTCAGAACCCTTGTTGGAAAACATTCTTCAACTTATAGAGATTTCTTATTCGATATTTTGACTCATGCCGCCAAAATGTCACAAATCCAAACCTTACCTACCACTATTCCTGTTTCAGTAATGCACTATTGCATTGTTATTGAACTGCACTGAATGAATTTTCTTCATTCTTGTTTTTCTAAACTTAACAAACGTAAAATGTAACATCTGATGATCGACAGCAGGCCGTAAGGTGTTAAGGAAAATAATCAAAATGATATAAAGAGTAACTGAAAACGCTGGTGGTACGTGACAGTTGATCATTTCTTTTCTACAGTTTATAGTGACTGGAATAATTGGAATCACAGGAGGAATTCGTAAAAGCAGGTGTCAGGTAAGTAGGTCTATCTACAAACTGTGTTGACGCACAGTATATCCATAGTCACATACACTTTTCGCTTTAAATGTCTCACTACTCTGCAGAAATGCACTCTACACACAATCAGTGGACTATCTTTCACGTCCCTTGCTGCTGGAATAGTTCATAATGTAATCAAGGGATGACAGGATCCTAATGACATATCTATACCGTCTAAAGAAGATAGGCTTTGGAACTGCTCAGACCGTCAACAAGGAAGGGATTCTACCATCAATCGAATAGCTGTACGTCACAGATCGACCTGGTAGCTCAAGTTATGTCCAGACGCTGCTTCTTCTACCACCTATGAGGGATGGCTTTGGACGGTGGTGATCTCGTGTACTACTGACGCTATCGCCCGAACTCGCTCCACTTCTTCGACGCTGATCGGTTCAGATGCTGTAATCTAAAGACTTCTATGGCGTCTTTATCACAGTACCTCAGGCATCAGTTGGTGGCTGCTTCAAACGAATTCCGATAGGTCAGAGAAACCAGAAGGTAGGCTACGGTAGGTAAGCAAGTTGAAAGATATGCGTTTTTAGTTTAGACCTGAATAACATCAAAGAATTGACAGAACGAACTTAAACGTGCCGTGAATTTCAAAGCTTAGGACTAGCCCCCGAAATGGAACGATAGCCCAATACTGTTCAGGTACGCGGTACAGCAAAGGTCAGTGTCCACTGATCAAGTCCATTACCTACTTATGTTAGAGGTGTGAATGGAACGTAGACAACCTATCTTTATTTATAGATGCCTTTCTAAGCGGCAGGAACGATTAAATCTGCTTAATGAAACATACGGCATGCAGACTGAAAGGGGGCTATTACTGAGTTGGAACATAGGTGTTGCAAACATTTCAGAACTACCCGTTCAAGAATATTTGAGAAAATGGTTCAAAGTTGAGATGGTTCTGTAATTAGACAGGTCGCCAGGGTTGAGAGAAGGTGTCTTTAGTAGAGGAAAAATATGACATGAGAAATAGCAGATAGAAAGGATCTCTCATGCAATTAAGAATTGATTAGTCAGTTCAGGAATGCCCTGCTTCATGAAACCAAGTGTAGACTCACAATAATAAGAATTGAAGTGGCGTCACCAGAATATCCTACATAAAGAAAAAATAGTTTAATTCAGTTATACATTTGAGTCCAATTAATTCATTTCACTTTTTATGACGCGTAATGTGTAAACTATTACAAATGATTTTTTTCATTTGTCAGGTCATCGCATTCAATGTTCTCTCAATCGTTTCTGCAGCATTTGCTTCGTTCCTGCTAATATGGGCTGTTTTTTCTGCTACCATG
Source organism: Norana najaformis (assembly GCA_964023275.1). Classification (NCBI taxonomy): domain Eukaryota; kingdom Metazoa; phylum Annelida; class Clitellata; order Crassiclitellata; family Hormogastridae; genus Norana; species Norana najaformis. The sequence continues at coordinate 14,399,839 of OZ029922.1, forward strand.
GTCAACTGGCAACGCAAATACTGTGAAAGTAATGAGGGCTCTTATTATCAGCGCTGCACAGACACATTCTACCAACAGGTAAAATTTTCCATTTAAGAGTCAGTGCTTCAATTTTCCGTTCAGAGTCAGTGCTTCAATGCTAACTATCACATTGACTGAAACATGTTGTTTTACATTAAAAGAGTTGCAATCATAGCCTCAAATTTACCTAATTATGCAAAGAAAATGTTGTCAAATATTTATGAGCATTCAATAGCAATAATTGATATGTGCTTTTTTGTCTTTTCCCGAGTACGGCTTATGTAACTTCTGTTTTATGTGAGTCCACATTGAGCGAAACATCGATAGCGTGAATGTTACACTTTACGATAATAAACTGTAATTGTATTACACACAATTTGTGTTACGTCTCTTCAAGAGAAACTTCTGAGGCACAATAGTTTGCACATAACAGAGATAAAATAGGCCTATGTTTAACTTCAGTTAACCACGGTGATCACAATGGAATCACTTCTTGCTGTTATGGGAATCTTAGAAGGCATCGTTGCCATTTGGTCTTCCGTCATCTGTTGCACAATTGGTGCTTGCTGTTGTTCTGCAACTCAATTTCAAACGCAGGTAAGCATGTTTGTCTTCATTGGAAAACCAACTCTCTGGAAGACTATGCGATCGGAAGCCTAGTCACTTCTTCTGAGTAGGGACTATTATAAGGCAAAATACTGCATCGTGGTTAATGAATGAACTTACACTTCTTGCCGGAGTAAGTATAGGAAGAGCGCACTAGAAAATAATACAACAAAAAGAAAACTCCGTAGATATTTAATGTACGACGATGAGAGCGAACCGATATGAGTTTAATTTTGTCGATGGACAGTGTGTTTGCTATGAACGATTAATGAATTTTTTCTAACTTGTCATTTACTGTCTCCAGGAAAACGTCCAAAGACTTATCAGTAGCAAATACGTTAGTGACATCAGCAAAGGATGAAATGCAGTAGCTATGAAGTATAATATATGTTGGTCACCAGCTCCACTTGTTCTTTGTCACGCTTTCCTACATCACAAAAAGCCTACGGCCTACATATTGCATTAAATTGAATGATGCCTCTCCTCTGTGAATACACAGTTTACACATTGGCCTATGTTCATCTGTTGATGTCGCGCCTTTGTATGACCACCAAACTGTGTTTCACCTCTGATAGAGTATGAAAGACGTATTCCTAAAGTTACTTTGGATTCGGACAAGTGATATAAGAGTAAGAATTACCTCCTTGTGAACATCTAAATCATAATGTGAACTTGTACAGGACTTTAAACCTAATATAGAAGTTGAAAATCTATTGATATGTAGTACAAGTCTTATAGTGTCTAAACAGGGTTATATACAGCAACAGCCGATGATCATAAGTAGTGGAGAACAGACAGCGATGATGTCTAATCCAATGTATATGTCTAATCAACAACAACCAATGGTTGGCTTCTATCCATACCAACAAACAGTTCAGTACAACCCACAACAACCAGGTCAGTAAACGCCAGGATGAAAATTTAAAATTAGGCCTAATTGAATAAATGGTTTCTCTTATCATTAAGTTAACTCCACTTGTCTTAACTTGGCGATCTTTATCAAAATTGTAACTGCTTTTTTGTTGGAAAACTTTTCGAAATAATCAAACGATATCCTTATATATACATCAATTTTGATTGCATGTTCATGTGAACACTAGAAGAATTATAAGAATTAGAATTAGGATTAGAAGAAAAAAAGAAGAAGAAGAAGACAGCGATGATGATGAAGATGATGATGATGATGGCAACTATGAAGAAGATGAGAAGAAAAAGAAGAAGACGAAGAGCGGTCAGTCCCATTATACACTGGTCAACATAGAAATCGTTACTGACTGGAAAAGGCCCTAATGTGTAGCATCTTGGTGTGCTGAACACGAATATAACCATAAATTTTTTTTATTGGCTCTCGTTTTGAAAATATTTCATATAGTTCATTTTTTATGTTTCACCATGTAAATTTATGCAGTAGGGCTGCGACAATATCCTAAATAAGTCTAGAATGATGTAATATTCCACCTCATTGCATAATCCCATCATGGACACATCATGCACAGTTGATTACGTCATTTTCTGATGCAATGCAAAACTACAGCCAGTCGGCTGCTGACGTAAGATGACGTCAGCAGTGTACTATATAAAGCGAGTCGGAACGGTTGAGCATTTACAATATTACAGACTTTGTGCGAGACAGTTTAAGTTACTGTTTTATAAAACTATTATTACTTTATCCATTTAGATACAATACAGAACAGTAATGCCTCGGAAGTGGGTAAATACTGTGGACAACTTTTGTTACATTTGTGGGAAGTGACATTTGCCAACCAGAAGAAAAGTATCACTTATCAAGTCAAGAAGGCATATCATGCTTACTTCGAATGCAAGGTTGGTGACCAAGACAAGCCATGGGCCCCGCATATATGCTGTGCTACATGTACAACACAGCTTTCACAGTGGTTGAATGGCAAAAGACCATCAATGCCGTTTGCAGTTCCCATGGTGTGGAGAGAGCAAAGCAACCACGTAGATGACTGTTACTTCTGCTTGGTTCCTCCTCTTTCCGGTGGAATAACGAAGCAAAAGAAGTCGACAATAGTCTACCCAAACATTCCGTCAGCATTGAGACCAGTTCCACATGGTGATGGACTTCCTATTCCAGAACCTCCAGCAGAATATATTTTCCTTGATTCATCTGATGAGGACAAGGGTGAGCCGACATGTTCTTCTCCTGGTCCGTCAGCGTGCAGTGATCCCGATTTTCACTGTGGTGCATCATCAACCCCACACAGAATAACACAGGAAGAACTAAATGACCTTGTTCGTGATTTGGACTTTTCCAAAAACAAGGCAGAATTGCTAGGATCAAGACTCCAACAATGGTATCTTCTAGAAGAAGATGTCACAATTACTTCATATAGAAAGCGCCATCAGCAGTTGGAACCTTTCTTTATGAAGGAAGGTAATCTGGTATTCTGTTCCAATATTGACGACCTCATGAATGCCTTACAGATCACTCATGACCCACAAGAATGGAGACTCTTTGTAGACTCTTCAACACTGAGTCTTAAGGCTGTGCTTTTGCACAATGGAAACCGTCTTCCATCTATTCCATTAGCGCATGCTGTCCACATGAAAGAGACATACGATAACCTAAAACAGCTACTGCATTCCATTGACTATAACAGGTACAAATGGCACCTGTGTGGTGATTTGAAGGTAGTTGCCATTTTAATGGGACTGCAGCAAGGATATACAAAATATATGTGTTTCTTGTGTGAGTGGGATAGCCGAGCAAGAGAGTTGCACTACGTGCGGAAGGAATGGACTCCCAGACAAAACATGGCAGTTGGACAGAAGAATATCCAGCACCCAGCTCTGGTCGAGGCTCACAAAATCCTACTACCACCCCTTCACATCAAACTAGGTTTGGTGAAGAACTTCGTGAAAGCCATGGACCGCACTTCGCCAGCTTTCCGATACCTGCATGAAAAATTCCCTTGACTCAGCGAAGCAAAGATTAAAGAGGGAGTTTTTGTGGGTCCTCAGATTAGAGAACTCTTCAAAGATGACCGCTTCAACAACTTGCTGGAGGGTGATGCGAGACAAGCATGGAATGCTTTTTGTCTAGTGTCTACAGACTTTCTGGGGAATTTTAGGGCAGAAAACTACAAGGAACTAGTAGAAGACATGCTCAAGCAGTACCAGAAATTTCGCTGCAATATGTCTCTGAAGATGCATTTCCTTCATTCCCATCTGGATTTCTTCCCTGACAACTGTGGTATGGTTAGTGACGAACATGGCGAACGTTTTCATCAAGATATCGCAACAATGGAGCAAAGGTACCAGGGAAAATGGTCCACTACAATGTTGGCTGACTACTGCTGGACACTCCGCAGAGATGCTCCCGAACAGCTGTACAAGAGACAGGCAAAAAATCTAAGAACTAGTCTATGACCTGGTTTTTACAAATATTAACTGTAAGTGTATCACTATTGGCATGCATTGTGCGATATAAAATTACTTCATTTCAGATTACAAAAAAACTAGAGCCAATTCGGCATTTTCACTGTCATATTCGTGTTCAGCACATACAAATTGATAAGAACTGACTAATTTCATTTCAGTAACATGACTTTTGTAAAAATTTGTTGTCCAGTGAATTAGCTAACTCTGAGAGGCGGTGATGAGCATGAACTGTTAATGACTTAGTTATTTATAGCCTCGCATAAGGTAGCGCGATACTAGTCCGCTCTCCCACCACCACTGACATTCCCGCCGACAGTGTACTGTAAGTGTACTAATTTCGTAACTGAGTTTGCTAGGATAAAGTTTTGCAGAAGCCTTGAAACATCTGTCGGGGTTTGGACAGCCCAGCACGCTTGTCATTTATTAGTATACAAATGTTCGACCCAAGTATGTAACGCCAGAACGGGTGTAGAATTGAACTGCTGATGGATGTGGCTCAATGGCATCATCATATGAATTATCACAATTTTATGATATTTCTCGTAAGCAGTAGCCTCGCAATTCTTATATTTCTATCAAACTCATGCAAGCAGATGCAGACTTTTGCTTGGTCTTTAGCTGAAGCTGTTGAAGGATCATACACTGGTTTGAATATTGGGATGAAACATTGTCTTCAGTCTCCACACAGCGAGATAAGAAGAACTGACTGAATCGATTGCTAACTTTCCGCTAATTTCATTAATTAATATATTCTTTATTAAAATATCGCTTCGTACTAAAAGAACCCATCACGTCTCGTTCCTGCTAGTCTAGAGGGGAATCGAGGACGTGACAGAGATCCACTTGGTCCTCTTTTGTTCTGCCACCCCCTTCCGCCAATTCTTCAAGGCCTCTCTGCTCCACTAGTATTGGGATATCTGGACGACCTTACCTTGAGTGGGAAAGCATTCAATGTAGCTGCAGACGTGGGAGCAGTTAAACGAGAATGTGAACCTCTAGGTCTACGACTTAACCGCTCGAAATCCGAGGTAATTTCACATGCCCTAATGAACATGAATTGATTGAAAGGTTCAAGAGTAGTCGCTACTCTTGAACCTTTCAGTCAATTCATGTTCGTTAAGCCGGAAGCAGCTACTATATAGGGCGCCCCTGTGTAGACCTCGGAAGCCCTCACATGTATTCTTGAATCCCGTTGCTCGGAACTATCCCTGGCTATTTCAAGGTTGGGGATTATTACCAAACATGATGCCCTTATACTGCTTAGAAAGCCGTTGAGTTCATCAAAGCTGTTGCATACCATACGATGCTGCCCATGCCTTGACCACCCCCTGCCAAAGTACAATTCTCTCTTACGAGATGGCCTATGTTCTGTTTTCAATATTTCCTTCATCGACAGTCAATGGCTCCAAGCTTCTCTCCCAGTCAAATCTGGAGGACTGGGCATACGTCGGGTGATCTCGCTTGCGCTTCCTGCCTTCTTGGGCTCCGCTGCAAGTACCTGAGTTCTCCAATCCTCCAAGCTTGTCAATATACAAACCAAAGATGACTCACATTTTGAAGCCATGCGGCAGCATTTGTGTGCAGAGAGCAAGATAATGCAGCCAGACCTGAATCTCTGTAACAGTCTTATTGGGATCTGCCATTATTTCAAATGGTTTCTACCAATCTCGAAACCTCTCTCACCGATGTATACCATCAGGATCACTTCAAAACGATATCAGCACCGCACGCATGAGACTGAATTTTTGCTCTGTCCATCACCACATGCGGCCTTAGACAGGACGATGAGGCGGTGAGAATCGCTGTTGGCCTTCCCATGGGAGCACAGATGCCAGTGCGGATCACATCACAGCAGATGGATCGCTTGGCCTTTCTTGTGGCTTGGGCCATGGTCGCTTCACCCAGCATGCTGTCTTGAAGGATCTAATCTGCCGTATCCTTATTCACGTGGGTTTCCCAACAAATCAAAGAACCCGCAGGCCTTTCCAGAACAGACGGTAAAAGACCCGACAACCTTACGCTTATTCCATGGCGCGGTGGTCGCAGTCTAATTTGGGATCTCACTGTGGCTGACAACCTGGCTGTTTCGTACTTGGCTACTACTTCTATCTCGGCCGGTGGAGCAGCGGAACTAGCAGCATCTAGAAAAACATAAAAATATAACCCACTTCTGCAGCAATAGCATTTTGTTCCGCTCGCTTTTGAAACTCTAGACGCACTTAATAACGCAGGGCTTACATTTATATCTGAGCTTGTATGCTCTCTGACGATGATTTCTGGTAACAAAAGAGAGACATGCCATCTGTTTCAGCGCCTATCAGTTGCCAACCAAAAGTTTTATGTTGTCGCCTTCCGAAGAACCTTCTCTCTGCCGAAACTTGAGGAGATTTAGCCAACCGAGACAGTCTATTTATACGGAGCGTTTCTTATAAGTTCCGAGGCATCAAATACCTCAGCCAAAAAAATATAATGACACCACTGACCTGCATCTTGTTACTGACTTAGGACGCTATCTTACCCAAACTTCTGAATACAACAAAGAAACTATTTACCTCTTTCAACATCTTGCTATAGCAGTTCAGCGCTTCAATACTGTTGGATTTTGGCCGTGCTTGAACTTGTAGCCTTTCCAGATGATTTTTTTTTTAATTCTGAGGGATCATGTGTACCTCCGGGAAAATATTAAAATTCAACGCAGTCTCTTTTTGCAACTCCTTTTCCACCGAAACAGCCATCAGCCAAGATTAGCCTTAATAGAAAAATGCTCCCTCTAATATATTTATAAGGCAATATTGGATTTCTTAGAGCGCCTTTCCAGATGATTCAGGTTCAGGTACTTATTGTTCACCCAATTCTAGAATGCACATTACATTCACTCGTGTTAATACATAGGTGTCAACAATTAAAGCCAAATGGAACAATTTAGCTTCGTTAACAGGGTCATCTAGCTTTTACATTTATTCACTTATGCGGTAACATAAGCAATCAAATGCATGAATTGGTCATTTAAGTAACGTATCATAGTGCAGAGGTGAGGCATATGCAATGGTACAGAGACCCATGAATTATATGCACATCATACATACATAGTACATTATACACACGATTCCAACAGCGTTATAAATGTGTCTGACATGGATGAAAGTGGGTAAGGAAATTACCTTTGTGGTCAAGGAATTAAAGAGAAATGGCAAGAATTCCAATTTCGACGAAAGCTGACCGTTGCCTTTGTCAGCAAATAATTCTTGAGAACTGGTAGAAATTCCAATTTCGATAAAAGCATACCATTTCCAAAAACGTTTGACAACATGCACAAGCATGTAGTGTGTTTTTCAATTGGCCTGTCCATTTCATTTGTGAGATACATCTAAAATTTAAGCACGTCTTAAGCGGTAAGATTCATTTCGTTTGAAAGTTGGGTGATGTTTTATGACACTATAACTTCGCATAATCAAAACATGTATATAGCGTCTTTTTGGACCTGCAAAAGCGCTGCTTAATGACTGTTTTACTGATCTAAACAAGTGAGACTTAAGGTAAACAGAGAAAATATATTGAGTTGATTCACATGACACAATTCGTATATTCAATGGAAGATTGTTCAAAGAGGACGTCCAATGCATTAGAAAGCCGACGAGCTTGTATTGATGTGTAGAAGAGAGGAACCCGTAAAACCCCACTGGCAGCAAAGCGCTGTGACCAGTGACCAGGTTCACTCGACCAGGTTAACAGCTGTTTCAATTCCGACAAGTGAGGATTGTCCAAGTAGGAAATTCTTAAATCGAACACGTTCCTTCGCAGGAAAGTCAGTGCCCTGTTTCTGACATATTTTTATATTCGGGAGTATTTCGACTAGTTGGCATTATTCGGGGGTACAGTTGACTGGTTGAGGACCAGTTGTGGTGGACATTGGAACTTTGCGCTCACATGCTCTTTATTACATCTCAATGACTTTACTTGGAAATTGCGGCTGTTGACATTACTGTAAATATTGCTGTAAGAAAATCAGATCAACGGATTGACGAAACAGTGCTTCAAGAAACTCACTTTTTATGTATCGTTATGACAGACTGCGAATGCCTTAGTCTTCATTTATGCGTTCCGCGTTTGATTCCTAAAACGTCCTGTGAAACTTGTTGCCAAGTCAGGTAACCAGTAGAGAGGTTGCTGGATTGTAGTATTACAGTAGTAGGTAGGCAGTTCATCCAAAAGATCAGCCAACTCTTAGTTAGAACCACTCTTCTGAGGACTAGAGCAACAGAAGCATGTAATAGACATACCATTATCTTACCTTAAGTTTTTCGTTATTTTCACCCTGATTGTGCAGCCTACGCCTTTAGTAAGATGCTACCAAAGTGCTGTGGCCTATCCTGCGCCTTCGGTAGGAGAATATACCAGTGTGTTGCGACCTATCCTGTGCTTTCGGCGGGAGCATGTTCAGTGATTACTGTTGATAACCTTTTGCCTTCACTGGGAACATGCCTGGCTGTTACAACCTATCCTCTATACCTGCAGTTTCAGCTGTTGCATCACCGTCTGTCAGTCAGGACCGTTACAACAATGTGAGTCGTAAGATATCAATGCTGCTAACTGAATTGGAGTGGCACAGATCGCAATCAATTTGCTCTGTCTATTCACTAAATGTGTCATTATCCGAGTGTCTATACCCGGTCATTATGTATTTATAAGTAAAGAGCCTGTTTTGTGGATTGGGTTTTTGTGTAGGTATTCTAAATCAAGTGTGTTGTATTTAATATGAATATTTGTGTGTATGTATTTATATTGGTTCATACTTCTGTTAAAAAAGAACCCAGTGGATGGGGATCTGTACAAGTCGGCGGCAAATTTGTCTTTGAAAACAAAAATTCTTCTGGTGGCCAAACTATTTGAGCGACCATATAAAGGTGCGTTAACTTTTGTTCAGACTGGATTTAGTATGTCGGTCGTGTGTGACATTTTGCTTCAAGTCACTTGACTACTCCTGTCAGTGCCCATGCGTGGGTGACTGGTTCTTGTGAGCTGGTTTATTTCTTTATGAGCTGTGATGTCATTACCGCCTGTGGTGTCACTCCGCGTAAATTTTTCCGTTGGTTCATCCCTGCCTTCTTTTTTGCTAAGATTTTAAAATGTAGAATTTCTATCGGCCTAGTGCTACCAACACAGTTCGTTTCAGTCGCCGTGTTGCTCTATGTGAAACTATACCGGATACTTATATAGTTATATACCTATATAATTATATACTTATATAATTCATATAGGCCTACATAGGCCTCTGATATGCTGTAAACTCTGTATGTTATCAAAATCATATTCGCTGGTATATAACTATCTTTCTGGTCACTATTATTTATTTCTGAATTTCAGGCGAATTTGCGTCCACTTTTCCTAACATCTTAATTGTATTCGTTTGTCCAGGACAGACAATAAGGCATTCTATTCCTAAAATCAAAACCCCATTTGCGTTAATAATCTTGCGAATATAACAGGAATTTACTCATTTCTTAACACCATCTAGCGAACACTGGATAATTTATGCACTACACATCCAGTAAAGTCTCCCCTATTTCACAATCGCACAAAGGAGAAGTGCCTATTCCTGTTTCGTAGACCTTTCAGCTGGGAATTGAGGATTTACAATTGCCTGTACTCGGTGCTAATATATTGCTGAACTTGTTTGCTTACGTCCAAACTTACACCGTAATCAAATTGTCACTGCGTTGAAACGGACAAATGTGTGCAAATAATTTGCCTAGGTCTTTGCACAGAGTCCATGATGCAGCCTTAAACTTGCAATCGTTGGATAGCAGATCAAACAGTATTGGTTGGACTCCGACAGTATTATTTTATTACTAACCAAGATGCTACACCCCCAACAACACTGAATTTACTACACATTATTTGATATGTTAAAAAATTTACCTTATAGTCAAAAGTAACACTGGCTATGCATTTCTTGTCGCTAGCAACAGTCGTGAGTTTCTAATGCGCTGGGAATTGCAGCTGGAATTTACAAGATCAGAAGCGTGGTAAGCAAAACAGTGGCATATTGATAATCTGATAAAATGTCGCAGTATGCAAAATGGCATTATTTTTGTGATAATGTGAGGTTAGTTGTCATATGGATGATACAAAGTTTCAACTGAAAATTATACACTCTGGTTCCACCTCTAAAGGCATCAACGAGAAGCTTGTACAATCAGTGATCGGTCATCGTGCCAACTAAAGACTTACACCGGTGGGAGCACAGCTGAAAGAAGTGTTGGTGGGAGTGGAAGTAGCAGTTGTAGCAGTTGTAGGAGCAAGACTTGGAGTAGTGGGAGTGGTTTTAGTAATAGAGGCGAAAATAATGGCGACTAAAATATTAATTCTCTTTAGCCGACACTTTCTTAGCTTGCACCGGGTATGTTGACACACTAGATAGGTCTACAATTAGAGTTAATCGTTCACCAAACAGGGCTTAATGAATAAGCTAACCTACTAAATACTATTTTCCATTTTAGGATGAACTGGGTTTGTTTTACACTTTTCTTGTCGTGTTAGGTCATTGTGTTGAATGTGTTTCCCATTCTGTCAACAATTGATACTGTGCTCCTGTTCATTTATTAAACTGTTGTGGTCTCAAATATTAGGAACTTTACAGCCAGTACTTCGCAATATTCAATACTAATCTAAGCAGCGAGTTACAATAAGTGGAAGGCAAAATGCTGTGGACGGACTAAAACATGCTGCTCTAAATAATACAGCATATTCTGCTAAAACATAGTTTATATGTAGCAAACGGGTTACTACTAAGAGACGCTACGGAAAAATTGGAAAACTGAAACACGTCATCAAAGATAGGAAACTGAAACACGTCGCTTTGTAAAGCTCACAGTTGCTTACTAATAACAATCATTATTGATAGTTGCGTAGGTATAGAGGTCACCATGTATTGTGTTTGCGCAATTTAAAAGTGATCTTTCACTTTTCTCATTATAAAACTGACCCAAATTACAGTAATGAGTATTTTGGCAATACACTTTCCTTTTGCGCTGAGGTTACAAGCCTGCATAAATTTGTTAATAGATAACGTTGTGAAAGAAACAACTTCTCCTCCAAAAAGGCGATGTCTAATTATGGTAAAAGTTCTAGATACATAAAGGCCCTATATAATTAATTATCTAGGCTTTACATCGCGGAGGCAATCATAATTACTTCACAAGGGTGACATAAATTTCTTGACTAAAATTAATAGACCTGACTACGCTAACAAGCATAACTATAAGTCTACATTAGTTTGTCAGGTCCAAATGACTTTCTATATTTCAGTCATCATCATCATCATCATCATCATCATCATCATCATCATCATCATCACCATCATCATCATAAACCATGGGCTCAAGGCCCGTAGGTATCCGATGCCATTCTCACTATGTTCCTCCACTGTTGACTTTCCAGTGCGGCATGGCTCAGCTCCTGAAGTGATGTTCCACACCATTCGATTATGTCGTCTACCCATTCTTTGTGGGAGTCGTCCTATCTTGTTTGGTCCATCCTATATATTTACAGTACATTAGGACAATTCACCGGTCTTACTAAAAAGCAATTGGATTCATTATACACTGTGAACGGAAATAAATAGAACCATAAAATAAGGATCAAAATATTTCGAATTTTCGATAAAATTAAATTATTTTAATTGTGACTATATTATCAATTAAATTTCAATTATAAACAGGCTCAGTAAAAGCATCGAAGTGGCATCATTTGTAATCATCTTGCAAAATGGCGATCAACTGGTAATCGTGTTGCTAAAAGTCAGTAGAGTGCGAGCCTTGAGGCATGCTTTGAAGCTGAAAAAGGATATTTTCGAGCATTAAATATAGCTAAACTATAGTCAAATTAAACTGTAATCGCTGAAATAAAATTCTTCTAGTTTATTTAAAACATGAATAATAATTTCGATTAGTAATTGGAATAATTCTAGGGATTCATATTTTCGTTCACAGTGTATAGATTAATAATTGCACAGCTCCTTTTATCAGTTCCTGATCGCAATAAGTATTGGGACCATTTTAATGAGGGGGAAAGACAACCAGGCGAATCCTGCTACTTCAAAATCCTCTTTCAGGTTTTGAATTTAGATATATGTTATATTGTCGTGTTATGGCTTTCAGTAGCGTATTACTTTAGAAGTGGAACAGTTGGGGTATAGACGTACATGTTTTGTTATATCGTTTTTACGTTTCAATCGATTTCAGTATAGTAGTTAATATTCTTATTAGTGGTTTTCATTTTCTGCCTTCATTTTTCGAAATACAATTTTTGAAGTGCTGCTTATTAACAAAGTCTGAATGATTAAACCAACACGTTAAAATTGCTATACTTTATACTATAATTATCATTGCTAAGATAACTGAGACTGACTAACTATGAATTGATTTGCACGGATGGTTCTTATAGTTTCTTTGTAAGACCTACATGTGTCTTACAGCGTTGAAGATGGGTTTGTAAACATGCAAATTAATGTTCTCAGGTCAGACATACTAATTTCCTGCCGGTTTCATTTAGATCAGCATATTATTAATCGATTATTCTAACAACTGGTCTATCTTGTGAAAGGTCTTTTTATTTGATATTTTTCGCGCGTTTCCGCATAAAAATTAAGTTTATTTTAGAATGTCGGGTATAAAAGAACTTTAGCCAGCTGGTTTCTAGCGATTAGCGTCAGCATTTAACTGAGTTTCAAAATATATTTTATGGCATATTTATGCCAAATTATATTTTAAACAAGTTGAGATAAGGATCATAAATTGCTATGCGTTATGGCAGGTCTATAAATTTATTTCTATCGTTTGAGCTAACCCACACTATGTCGACAATCAGTTTTTAGCCTATTTAAATTACATCTTTGCGTGTTTATTTTTATTTGCTGAAGAATCCAAGTTCATTAAAAGTTAAAACCCATAAAATTGTTGGTAATTAATTCTTACAAATCCGTTTAATGCTGTGGTTTGAAACTGGTGAATTGTTGTTTATATAGTCTGTGCATCATTTATATCATGCTGCCATAGCATCCATTCCCAACCAGGTATCTTTATTAGAGCATACATTTTATTATGATGGCCATGTTGTGAGACATTCACCGGGTTTCGAATTCCAGAACTTTGCATGGATCAGCTTATTTGTTGCCACACCAATTTGAATGCCAGAACGGCGCCAATTATTCCAGTTGCAGTTAAATTCCATTTAAAGAGTATGTCCTCAGTAATCTCCAAAATACGCTTAACACATATTTTCCAGTCTACTATTTTCAGCCACACCATGCAGTCAATGAATCCAAGCGGAATGCAAGGAATCGCCCTGAGCCAACAGGACTACAAAGAGAACAGAATGAAACCTCGATCAGCTAAACAGCTCATTGGACTAGGAGTGGTACATATTCTGATCGGTGTCTTCTGCATCATATTTCAAAGCATCAGTTTGGAAAGATATGCTATTTTCAGAGAAGAACGTTTCTCAATTTTTGGACATGGAATTTGGAATGGCCTCTTGGTAAGTGTTTCAAATTGCCAGCTCTCTTGGTGTTTTAATAATTATATTGAGTACCTTAGTACTCTGAAGAATCCAGAAACGGTTGGCGGTAATACAAATAGTTGTTAGGACTGAACTTTTAAAAAAATTAACAATATTTAGCGCCAGTTCGAACCCTGGCAGCGGATAATAACTTTAAATTGATTGTTTCATTGTTTCTTTTACAGTTTCTAGTAACTGGTATAATTGGAATCACAGCAGGAATTTGTAAAAGAAGGATTCAGGTAACAGCCTGTTTTTCTGAACAGCTAGAAACTGTGGTGAGACTTGCTGTAGTTACATGTACATGTAGGTAATTAACAGATTTGTGTTATTCGATATATATACTGTATAATCAGCAGGTTATATGCAGGTTCAGTTTTAACAGTTTAAGTAATCATATATGTTTCAGTGCTATGACAGCTAAACCTATTACTATAGATAATTGGCAGAAAGGCCTCAGTTACATTGAAGGGATCGAGCAGCGTGACAGGTCCAAGATTGCAGATGTTCAAGATCAATCTGAGCAGGACCGTTTCCGTTGAATGTAGGACTACATTAGTTAGTTAGTTAATAACTTCTATCGCACATTTCTAATGTCGGGAGAAAAACGATTGATATTAAACTTTATGGATTACTACTGATTCAATATTTCATATGCTATCATCCACAACTTCAACTAGATTCTTTCTTGAACGGAAAGCTTATGTTTTTATTATTTACTAGACTGAATTAATGAAAAAATTTTTTAACGCATAGCCTATACAAGATAGCAGTTTAGTGCGAAGTTAAATTTTGGTGAATACAAAATTTAAGATTTAGTAGAACGGTGGCTATCATTTACCTGAAGTTTTATAAAACATGAAGAAATATCAGTTAAACTTCGACCGTAACAGAAACTATGCCGAAAGAAGTATCATAAGACGGAGCAGACGTACACGTAGAGAAGTAATCTCTGTTGTGGACGAATCTGTTGCGACACACTTGGCAAACTTGAAAATTGAATATTTGACCCTGGAAAATTAGACCTTAGCAATGCGTGTCAAAGGCCTCAAGTCCTAGTTGAAGACTAAAAACCATAATAGAAAATGATTTCCGTTACGCTTTAGCACAGTGAAGGGTCTTCTTATCTAGCGAGGTCTCTACGTGTTCTTCACACTCCGTCTTATCATCATTTTTCGCCATAGCTTTCTGTTACAGTCGACGGTTTACATTAGTTAGTTAGTTAATAACTTCTATCGCACATTTCATTTTTTTGGCGAGAACATAGGCCTATTGCAGATTAAGGATCATCAGCCTGCTCGCATATTTTTTATAGTCTGTCTTTCTATTTCTTTCAACCAACAATACAACGGCCTACTCGAGTTACTTCTGAAACGGCGACTTTAATTGACAATATATTTACAAATTCATTTCTGGATAATTATAATTTTTCAGTCTTGGTGAATGGTATTTCAGATAATTTTTCTGTTATACTGTACGGTAATCTTTCACTAATTGGGACCTCTGCACCTGTTGCTTATGCTAAAAGAACAATTACTGACCAGACAATAAGTAAATTTCACCCTGTGTTAAGAACAAACATTTATATGGCTTATGATAATGGCCACCCATTCCTCGCGTAAATCTTTCTTTTCATTGAGAAGTACAAGCATTCATATGACACGGCATTTTCGCTTCATGCTAGAGTGGGCCTATTCGCCCTAGAAGCATATTTAAACAACCTTTGGTGATAGCGGCGGTGCTTAAATCGTGTAAGAAAAGAACTTTACCTAGAATATGTTAAGAATCCAACAGAAGCCAATAATTTAACATGTACTGTTTATAAAATAAATTTAGACAAAAATAGAAAATGGCAGATAAAAAATATTACTCTGAAAAAAATACGAATTGTGATAGCAATCTTAATATAACCTAGGCAGTGTTACGTTACTTTAGGAAAACAGAAATTCCTATACCGCGGATTCGTTTAAAGTGGATGACATATAAATGCGTGATAAAGACCTTCTATCCTCAAAGTTTAACGATTATTTCACTAATAAAGTAGCAAATTTTGCCTCAAAGATCCAAAAAAGCAATAAAACTTTAATGCTTTTTTCAACTTCACCAGCTTATTCTATTGCAATTGCTTTAACTACACCATCACAAATCATTTGCACACGACATATGGCAGTGGCATTGATGATATCAATCCGCAAGTAACCAAAACAGAGCTAATATTATAAACTGATCAATTCTTACAAGAAAAGTACCCAATGAAATAAAAATTGACAAGGTAACCCCTGTTTTCAAATCTAGTGACAAAAATTACTTTAATAATTACAGACCTATCTCTGTTCTTCCCACTTCTCAAAATATTTACATATAGCAAACATATATTATGTGATCGATTAACCGATTACATAACATTTAAGAACATCTTAACACAAAACCAGCGTGGTTCTCGTTCTAGCCATTCCATCTCCATTTAATCATTGACGAAACCATTCTTTCGCTCTAATCGTAAAGTCGTTCCTTCTCATTGTGATTCCACTCTTAACATCAGTGGTAAAACAATATCGCAAGCGTCGTCCTCGAAATTCTTTCGGTGTATATCTGGATCAACATCTTGCATGGAAAACCAAATAATTAAACCTTGCCAAAAAGCTCCAGAAGATATTATCCCGATTATAAAAAACGTATGAATTCAGTTATACTATTTTACGATCTATCCATATCTTTCGTTCTGTAATATCACATGGGCTTCTAATTACACCTTTCACTAAAAATGCCTTACTATTCTGCAGAATACGCACAATACGCAGAATACGCACAATACGCTATACGCACAATGAGTAGACTGCCTTTGACGTCCCTTGCCGTTGGAATAGTTCGTTATAAAATCCAGGTATGACAGGCTTCTAATGACCTATCTAAGCCGTGGAAAAGAGATGATAGGTTTTGGAACTGTTCCGACCGTCTACCAGAAAGGAAATCCACCATCAATCAAATAGCTGTCCGTCACAGATCTACCTGGTAGCTGAAGTTAAGTACCACCTATAGCGAACCTCCTTTTATTTCGCATTTGATTTGGGTTCTTTTGCATTCATGAATATACTTATTGGTGTTAAGTTTCAATGTACAGATTAATTACGGCAGTTAATTAAGATTTTAGCTTAATATTATCCGGCCAGCTAAAGAGTTAGACTTTAGAGTAGGACTTTCACATTAATAAAGGCTACACTGCAAAAAAATTTCGTTTTAAAGCGAGTATTTTAACCGTTTTTTTTACGGTTCAATAACCCCATTTTCAGCTTACGGGTAAACGCCCGTTTTAATTTATGCCTTAGGGGTTATTTTGGCCGCTATTCAGCCTACTTGCATTGTTCGTAATTTGTATGCATGTGTGCAAAATATAGTTCGTGTACAGCCGTGCAAACTAGCGAGTCGAACATTGTAAAAACAATCATAGAAAGTAATTAAACATCTTTTATATGATGTAGTATTAGCTACAGATAAAAATAAACACGAAAACACGATTATAACATGATCGATACTTTCTGAAGAAACCGCATTACTTAAAGCAAACTGCGCAAGGATACGCCGTACATGCCCGACCCCCAATCAACGCGGCGGTCATTTCGAAGGCTTCACTGCCTCAAAACTGTTTCTGACATGCAATAAGACATTAATAAAACAAAAAATACAGTGATTGTCACACTGGCGGACAAATAAGCGAACACTTAAATATATAAACAAGCTAAATGGCACCGCTCTGCGGCTAATAAAGAGTTGAATAGGTGTTTTAAGCGTTGATTAGCAACTATGTAACGTTAGCTCACCTTGTTGAGCTGCGCGAACGTCAGTACAAGAGTTTGAGGTTCGCGGTTCGAATCCCATACATACTTTGTCTTTATTTTTGTTGTAGCAGTACCGTCTCACAGTTATTGTTATTATAAAGTGTATTTTAGTATTGTTATGATGCTGCTTGAAATATGTGCTTATAATTTTATGTTGATTTAAGTTGATGTGATGTATTTTATGAATACTTCCTTGCAAATTAAAATCTAATTTTCAATGTCATCATCATTCTAGTTGTTTAACATACAGGCTGTAAAAAACAATACTTTGTAAGGCATTAGATGGGATGTCAGCAGTGAAGATTACCCCTTCTTATGTCCACTGTGGTCTGCTTTTAATAGACTACCCGTAGTGAATTATTTGAATTCGTAGAAACTTCTTTGATTTTCTCAAAAAGCTACATCTTGATGTAGTGATGTTCTTATGTATATTTGAGCATTGTTTCATATGAATGTATTTAAAAAACTCCTTACAATAGCCTGATCGAGTTTGCCAGTGACTGCTAATCTCATTATGTGTAACAAGCTATATGTATATATATATATGTTGATAGACGTTATTGAAGGGTCAGAAACTGTAAATGTATGGGAAGTGACATTTAATACAAGGCCCTTGACTTTTTCAAAAAGCCAAATAAACCTTTAATAAAGGTTGTTCACAGTCAAAAAACGGTGATATAATCATAATTTAAAGACCATTTTCCGCAAGATTATTGCAAATCGCCGTATAATTGAGGAATATTGCCGTTAATAAACGGGCATAGGTCGTAAAAATACGGGGATTGGCCCTACAATATACAGAAAATCTCCGTAAAAATACGAAAAATGAACCGTTTATAACAGGCCATTTACCTTAAAATTAGCGCAAAATCGCCGTAAAATTTAGGAAAATTACCGTAAGTAAACGGGAATTCTCCGTTGAATAATACGGGGATTAACCGTGAAATGACGGGCCATCCGTAATTGAGAAGACGGGTCGCCCGTAATTTAACGGTGAATGTCATGGCAACTCTGTTGACGTGTCATTTAACCTAAAGGCTAGCTTAGGTAGTTAACTATATTTAGTTTAGATGGGATTTGTGTTGTCTCGACCAAACGTTTTCAGTGCACATAGAACGTTCATTGTTATTATTATGAAAATATTATGAACGGTGAATCGGCAAAATCGCAAGACGCCATAGGTTTACAGACGACATTTTACCATGGAAACGGATGGGGTGATCATGTCTTCGCTTGGTTTAGTATTTACGTCACGGTTTTGACATACGATCTGCAAAGCGTACTTAAGGAGAGAACGTTGAGAAATTCATAGTCTTGTATTGGCCACAGGAACAACAAGACCGTGTGGATTACCTTCACATTTCTCGATTAAAAGTCAAGATTCGGTTAGTTAAGCGTAATTAATTACCGTGAAACTTGCCATTAGAAATGCTATAGTTTCGGCACAGGAAACTGTAAGACTTAACGAATGAAAGATAGTTGATTCGGTCGTAAGCGAAATGCGAAAAGAAATCCGTAACCTAGACGTGGCTGATTGGACTCTGAACGAACGTTTATATTGCAAAGCAAAGTTGTCGAACTAAACCTGTTAAAGTTGACGAAAGTTAAGTTGTTATTTTCGGCGGAACTATCGCTGAAACAAGTTAGAAGTCGGTGAACTGGTCATCGCAAAGTTACTTCGGAGAAATTGCAAAATCAGTCAACGGATTCGACGGGCGAATACACGTCTGTTGGTGAAGACGCCATTTCGAAGCAATCAAAGAAAAGAGCAAAGTGCACGGTCGCACATCCAAAAACCAAAATATGGACGTTACATCCAATCGACAGCGAAAATATTCGAGTTTTATAGAGATCTTCTTCAAGTGGGAGGGAGGTCATTAAATTATTCATACGTTTAGTGATTAGCTGGCCATAAGAGGGTTAGTTTAGACATTCTTTGAAACTGCATTTCTGTAAATTAATGAGTTGTTGGAAAATAACTATATATCTTAGAGACCTTATACGTTGACTATCTACAACGAACCAAAACATTAATAGTCAATTGAACGAACAAATGCTTGAGAAAGGTGTAATCAGTATGAGATCGATGTTGTAACATGGCGCTGCTCAAGTGGCTTTTGTTATTCATATAGCACCTTTGCATCACCACAGATCCAAAGAATAGTAGAGCGCCACACGACCTACGAAGAACGGTTTTGGACACTGGTGCTTTCGTGTAACCCTGACGCTATCGCCCGTTTTCATTCTACGACTTCGACGTTGTTCGGTCCACAAACTTTAAAGACTTCTATGACATCGTTATTATAATACCCCAAGCATCAGTTGATTGTCACTTCAAGTCAAACGTATTCCGATAGGTCAGAGAAAACAGAGGCCGGGCTGTAGACTCGCCATAAGAAGAATGACATGGCGTCACCAAAATATCTTACAGAAAGAGACAAAAGCTTGATTCAGTTATACGTTTGAAGTCAAGTAATGTCACTTCACCTTTTATGACGCATAATATGTTCTCCTCTTTCTTCTTTTTCTCTCTTCCGTTAAGCGTGTGCTGACGATGAGGTCTGAACAAGACTTTGCATAATATGTAATCTATTAGAAATAATTTTGTTTTGTTTTGTCAGGTTAACGCTTTCAGTGTTCTCTCAATCGTTTCTGCAGCATTTGCTTCGTTTCTGCTAATGTGGGCTGCTGCATCTGCTAAAGATGTCAACTGGCAACTCAAAGAATGTGAAGGAAATCCGTACAATGGTTATCGGGGCTGCACGGACACCTTATACCATCAGGTAAAATTTTTCATTTAAGAGTCAATGTGTCAATGCTAATTATTACATTGATTCAAACATGTCTTAAAAGTTTCGCAATTATTGCCTCGGACTTACCTAATTGCGCATAAAATATGTTGTTAAATGTTTATGAGAATCGATGACAATAAATGATATGTGCTTTTTGTCTTCTCCCGAGTACGGCTTGTGTAACTTCTGTCCACATTGTGAGGAGCATCTATAGCGTGAATGTTACAGTTTATGATAATAAACTGTATTTGTAATGCAAATAATTTGTGTTGCATCTCTTCAAGAAAAACATCTGGGGCACAACAGTTTGCACATAATGGAGATGATATTGGCCTACGTTTAACTGTAGATAAAGAAAGTGATCGCAATGGAATCTCTTCTTGCTATTATGGGAATCTTAGAAGGCATCGTTGCCATTTGGTCTTCGATCGTCTGTTGCAATACTGGTGCTTGCTGTTGTTCTGCATCTCCATTTCAAATACAGGTTTGCATATTTATCTTCATCAGAAAACCAAATAGAAAGCTAAGACTATGCGAACGAAAGCCTAGGCACTTCTCCTGTGTAGGAATATTACATAGAAAAAAGCCGGAATAGGTGTAGGAATACCTTAAAAGATAAGAAATTATCCAGCAAAAATTAAACTCCCAAGTTATTTAAAGTAGGACTGTTGGTCACCAGCCCTAGCTTTGTACTTTGACACTCTTACCTGCAATAGAAAACTACGGCCTACATATTACAGTAACTTGAATGATGCTTCTCATTTCTGGAAACAAAGTTAACACAGATGTTGTTCTATTTATGTCCCGCCTTTATAGGACCACAAATGTGCTCTACCTCTGATAGAGTATGAAGGCGTTCTTTGAATGTCTAGCTGCATAACTGTGCACGATTAACCTATCGCTGATTTCTTGAAGTTAGTTTGGTGTTGTGATATAAGAGTAACAATTACCTCCTTTTGAAAATCTGAATCATAATGTGAACTTGTAGAGCATTTTAAACCTAGTATAAAAGTTGAAAATCTGTTGATGTCACAGCAGGGTTATATACAGCAACAGCCGATGACCGAAAATAGTGAGCAACAAACAACGATGATGTCTAATCAACAACAACCAGTGGTTGGCTTTAATCCACGCCAAGAAACTGTTCATTTTATTTAACCACAAACAGGTCAGTAAATGACAGGATGACAATTTAAAATTAGGCCTAAATGAATAAATGGTTCCTCTGGTCTTTGATTAAATGAACGGCACTTGTCTTACCTTGGTATTGTTTAGCAAAATTTTAACTGTTTCTCTGTAGTAAACCTTTTCGAAATATTCAAACGATGACATATATATACATCTATATATATATGCATATCCATGTGAGCAGTAGTGCTATTGAACGAAGAATTATAAGAAGAAAAAGACAACGATGAAGATGCTGATAACTGGTGACTATGAAAAAGAATAGAAGAAAAGGAAGACAAAGAGCAGTCCCATAAGCTAACCATGAGAGGCGGTTTGAACTGTTAATGACTTCTTTTTCAGAGCCTCGGCATATGATAGCCAGAGACCAGTCCGCTCCCCACCATCTGACCTTCCCGCCGACAGTGTACTTTGAGTGCACTCATTTAATAGCGTAGTTTGGTAGGGGCAAGCGGAGCAGAAGCCTTAAAATATCTGTCGAGGATTTGAACCCGGATCCATGGATTGACGGCCCAGCACGCTTGCCATTTAGGCCTAATAGTGTACAAATGTTCATCCCAAGTATGTGACGTTGGAACGGGTGTAGAGTTGAGCTACTGCTGAACGTGGTTCAATGGCAACATCATATGAATTGTCACAAATTTGCGGTTTTCATGTAAGCAGCAGCCTGACTATTCTTACATTTATCTCAGAATCATGCGTACAGATGCAGACTTTTACTTGCTTTTTAGCTGCATCTGTTGAGGGACAATACACTGGTTTGAATACTGAGATAAAAGGTAATCTTCCTCTCCACACAGCGACGCAGCAGCTTGCATCATAATTTCAGCATAAGAAGAGCTGGACTGTTTGTGAATGAGGACACGAGAACTGTTTATGCGGCATTCATCATTATATTTGGAAACTTTGTTTAATTAATTAAGGCCTAATAATAATCTGAGAACTTCTTTAGCGCCACTATCTTCATACTTAAGAGATCAGCAAAATCGCCGAGCAAGCCAAATTCTAGGGACAGTCCGGTCAAAATGTCAACAAGGGATTCCAAGAATACACGGAAAGCGACTAAGGATTTTCATCCGTAGCCCAGGAAGAGATGAATTTCAGTCGAGATCTTAAGGCAAGACAGACTGCAGAGCGAAGGTTAGTCGGAGAGTTACACAGTGTAAAAATGAAAATGTACATGATGTATAGTGAACGAATGGCTTCGACTCTGCTCATTCTTCAATGAGTTTATCGGGTAAGATCCTTCACCACCGCTCCATGTTTGAAAGGGCGCCACGCCATTTAAGGTCTACGTGTACTTATCACACTTGTCCGAGATTCAAATCTCTGAACTACAGTTAGCGGCCTTCTTGATGTCAAAATTGCTCAGCAGTTCTAGTTTTTTGAAAGGAATAGCCCAGTGCCTTTGCACATCGGGCAGCAACCATCTTGAGTCTCGCACCCCAGGCGCAGCCCAGATCCTTTGACCTGCGTCATTACGACGTTTACTTCTCGGTTATGGTGTTCTACTTCGGCCTGTGCCGCGTGCTATCTTTCCTGTCCTGCATGACCTTAGCAACGACTTTATTAAGCAGAATTGACTAAAGAAGCTTATCCTATGGTCCATGATGATACAAAGAAGTTTTTTCAGACAGATATACCCAGAACAAGGACACATAAAATGCTAAGAATACCAAGTTCTTAAACAAATTAACAATTTCAATCTTCTTAATTGCAAATTTTAGAATTACCTGGAAAATGCAGTTAACGTTGATTGAAAAGCAACGTAATTTAATTGTGTATGTTATCGGTAGAAATCATTTCTGATGTTTTTGTGTTTTATGTCAGAATTGCAGCCAGATAGTGATACTGCAAAACTACCAAACTGAAGTAATTACCTATGGCACAATAAATAACCAGGACACTAACGTAACAGTTAATAATAAAAATGTATATCAAGTACAAAGCCCTGTTTGACAGTGTGAGCTGATTGTCCCGTCATTATGAATTTCCAATCTAATACAGAAGCTTCGCTGTGCTCGGCCAATCTTTCCGAGATAGGTTGCCAAATAACCTACGGCATGAGTTCCTTGAGGTTTCCTTGTCTCTTTTCTGTAAGCGCTTGCAAGCCACTACTTTCAGCCGTGGTTTTGCATTGTCAGACTGGAACTCTTTTGAGACGTTGAAGGTAATTGCTTGACTTACAGTAATGTTATTTTACTGTGTAATCATTTCATATTACACAGTTATTTTACTGTGTAATCTATCTTATCCATTTAATCTTTGCTCTATTGTCGTATATGAAACTTATCATGTTTGTGTAATCGCCATATATTAACCCTGTAAATGGGCCAGCCTAGTTTTTAGCGGGTCTGTCTGACCCTTTTCGGTTGACCCATTGACCTGCACCAGCAATGTGCATATGCTATGGCTTGTTTGTATTTGAAGTTATACTTTCTTGCTTGAGGGTGCTCTAATTTGAATAAATATTTTCAATCAATTTGTCACGAAGTTACGCTGTGTAGATTTGTGATTAAAATTACGATTAAAAAATTGCATTTATGACACTAACTGAAACGAATCTTTGCCGCTTAAAGGAGAGGCGCTGCACCCCACAGCATGATACACGGAGTATGAAGCTCTGCTCACGCAGGAAGCGGGTTTGATGCACACAAGACGTCTGAACTACTCTCTGGTATTTTGCATCATAGCATTGACACTCGCGGTCACAGCAGCAAGTGTCGAGGACACCGCAAACAACGGAGAAAGAAATTGAAAACTATTCTTATGGCCTGGTTACCTACGTTGGTTAAACCGTACGTCAAGGCGCCTCTGTGCACGAGGATGCCGTTTCGAATACCGATAGTGGCTGCATTTCAAAGATTTAAATCTGGCTAGCACTGTCCGTACACGGGGATCTTAGATAGCGTGACGCCCATTCAAACGGGCAGTGGTGGTGAATGATCTCGTCCTATAAATTCATTGAGAAATGAGCAACTTCGAGGCCATAGAAAAAAATACAGATTTACACGATCGCTATAGAAAGACACACACATCTACACAAACTGTACATTTTCTGCTAGAGTCGTGATAAGGAGCACGATAAATTCGTCCATGAAGCTGTTGCAGTAATCCTGCACACAGCGCATGTCAATTTAAACGCTGGAAAGCTCACCATGAGTGTAAATCACCAGATAAGTATGATCAGTTGAAGCAAATTCTACTAAAGTTGCCTTCACTTCCTCAGGACTTCAGTAAAATTTCATCATCTTCGGTAAATTTATCAGTTACTGATTTACATTTGAAAAACTTGTATTGCATTGTGTCACCGGTCATCCAAAGCACAGCAACGCACCATACCGGACTTTCATAGAAAGTGTGAACGTAATTTGCACTGTTGAGTAAACACGCGTTTGTATCGGAACTTCTTATAGCTCCACTGGATTGTCTCAACTTGTTTGTGTACGCGCTGAGCAGGTTCTTGCGGTTACTTGGTGTGCCCTGGCTGGCACACATTGAACACATGCCGATCTACGTGTTCCTACTGTGCTAGCCCGAGATTCAAATCTCTGAGTTGTAGTTAGCGGCTTTCTCTATATCGAAATTGCTCACCGGTTCTATTTTTTTTGAAAGGAATAGCCCAGTGCCTTTGCACATGGGGCTGAACCCATCTCGAGTCTCGCGCCTCAGGTACAAACAAGACCCTTTGACCTGCGCCATTACGACATTACCTCGCGGCTATAAGTGTTCTGTCTCAGCCTGTGCCGAGTTGCTGTCTTGCTTGGCCTGCATGACCTTAGCAATTCCATTATCAAGCGGATCTCTCCACTCGCGCAGTGAGGCAGTAACTAGACCAACCACATAAATTGCAAAATATATGTACGTAATGTGAATAATAACTTCTTTGCTATGTAAATTGCTCGATTTGTTACTGTAATATATGAACTCTCTAAGCCCAATATTAATTAAATCACTTGCAAACCTGGTCGGGAGTCCTGGGGTCCAGACCCCCCAGAAAATCAACTTTGGGACTTGTGTGGATACGATGAGATTTTTAGATGTACCCGAGATCGGTGACTCTTGATCTTGTTCTTCGATGTATAAGAGCATCATAGAGTAAAGAGTGTTTTCAAGGCTGATTCAATGCACTTGATTTGTGGCTTGCTTTAATCAGGCAAAATATGTGTTCTTACACGGTGCTTCGCTCCGAATCTCACTGAAAGACCCTATTCGTTAGGAGCTTCGTGTCTTCGGTGCTTGCTATCTCAGACCCTTAAAGTTTCATCCAGGTATTGAACCCTCTGGCTTAACAAAATTCGCACACACATGTAGCCGAAATGTCACCATTTTCATACTAAATGCTTTAATATGCATTGGCTTTCGGGGCTTCTCTCCGAACCCCGAATTTGAAATGTGGATATGGGGATTTATGAGGCCCCTAGCCGCTGTGGCCTCACGCCTCGGTGTACGCTGCCTCGGGCGCCCTCAATTTTCACCTGGGTATTGGGCCCCCTAACTAAAAATTCGCGTACGCCAATGAAATTAGTTCAAATTTTAATGCCGATCATGTCCCAGCTTAGCTTAGGTGTCTTTTTGGATTGATTTATGTATAGTACATTTACTCTATGTCCCTTTAACGTCAACAGCAATACATAAATGGGGTTTGGCTCTGAAAATGACGGATTGTCGTATGAAGAGCACGCATGATAACAACAGTTGTAACAACATTTGTTTGTAACGAAATGAATCAATTATCATTATGGTAAGCTTTACTATTCGCCCCCATTATAGATACATTACTCAAATAGTGTTGCTCAGTGCGTTTCAAAGCCAGGGAAACTGCAGTGCAAGTCGAATTAAGCAAACTATGAGGGTAGAGTGTTCTGTTGCTTGATAGCGGTTTCTATGCTTCCTGTTTACATTAAAGAACGAACAACCCCAGGGTAGAAATTCAATAGACGATACAGATTTATTATACATGAGCATAGTGTATTTGCATTTTGTAAAATGTAAGAACTCTAATATGCCTAAAGTGTATCGCTAAATTTTAATTCGACTTTTGGCTTCTATCGACGATCTTTCAAAGTCAACAAATGACTTTTGAACCGTCGTCTCAACCGATTTGTAGCATAGCGTTAATTCGATCAAAGACATGCAGTCTTCGATTTTCGATTGTAAGCCTGTATTAAAAATCAACGACTAGTTAACTCAAACAACCTTGAAACGTTACCGTTTCTAAACGCACAAATCTACCAACGACATTTGTAACTCAAAGTACCAACTGAGAACACGACAGGATACTTGTGCCAAATCAGTTTCGCACTCTACCCGCAAAGCCTTGGCGTCCACTTTACAGACTGTTTCCCGCCAAGTCAACGGTCACCGCTGACGAAAGACTTTGCTCGCGAACTCCGACCAATAAGAAGAGTATATTTAAAATTCGCGTGACGGTGATCGCCTTGTTGTTCATCTCATAAACCAGCGAGAGTATGGAGTAGCTGGTGGTCCAAAATGTTTTAAAACTTTAATGCTTACTCCCGCCATTAGGCCTACACTTCATCTATTAAAAAACCAATCTGGTGAAGAATTCAGCGAGATCGAACCACATTTAAGGGTAGAGTTGGATAAATCGATCATAGATTTCTGGATACGGTGTTTCGCAACATTATTGCAAACAAAAGGGCATCGGTACACAGTATAACAAAATATGTGTCAGGTAAGATCATTCACAACCGAAATTTTACCCAGAGTTGCGGGAGTAACATAATCAAGAGTATGAAGGGGCGATGCAGAGATGAAAAGCCATTTGATAGAGAAATATCAGAGATTTTCAGTCTGATGTTGGCTAACTTGTCACCAAAGAATTTAATGAAAGCATCAACGTTGGAGATACAGACGTGTCAAAATCAGTTCTTACCTTTGATTAGAATAGACTAAATTTGATTGTATTAGAATTTATACAGATTGGATTAATCATTTTGTAGTATATAGTTAGGAACGTTACTGAGCCATGTCATAACTGTTTAAGGGATTACACGTGGCCATATGTAGAGCAAGATGGCTATCTGACAGTAGATGAAACCTGAAGCGGCAGCAAAAAAGCGGCAAAAATATCTAGTCTCACTTTAACTGAACCATAGACATAGCTGGTATCGTGACAATGTCACGATATGTGTGGTGTATCAAGAAATTTAATATAGCGCCCTATAGGTACCTCGCAAAGGCATTGCCTACTTGCCTACTTTAGCTAAATGATGTTAGATGCCATTAAGAATAAAAATTCCGTCATTTAACGAGCAACGTTCAGATAAATAGAAATGTCGCCAGTGTGTAGACTCGCACGCACACCCGGAGCACAACCAACAGTTTAAGAATGATATCGAATTCTAAGTTCGTTGAAGCCGTAGAACGACGACGGGCGATAGCATCTGCATATGCAAGAGCGCCACTGCCCAGCGCCGTCCCTTGTAGGGGGTAGGAGACGCGGCGTGCGGACATAACTCGTTCCACCGGGTCTACATGTGTCGGACATGTGATTCGATTGATGGTAGAACCCCTTTATGGAAGACAGACAAAACTATTGCAAAGCCTGCCATCGCCTTTCAATAACGTAGGTAGGTCAGTAGGTGTGAACCGCGACAATCTGGAACCTGTTACCCCTTGAGAACTGCTCCAATGACGGATGTCGTCAATTATCAGCAGGAAACCGTCGAAAACTTAAAACTTCAGGCAAACTTATGTAACTAATACCGGAATGCCCAGTCGATCGCATTAGCATTCCGAACTCGAAAGGATTATCGAACAAATATCGCTTTAAAGCGAAATTGAAGACAAAATGACAAGCAGCGAAAACTCAGGCACATCATGGGCGCCGAACAAACGCAAAACCCAACGATCGACGATCGCAGCTGTCTATACACTACACGGATTGCTTTGGTTCACCAGACCAGCAATATAACTGAGGCACCAATACCACCGACTTCAGTCAAAATACATATGTCAAATAGAATCGGCTTAAGGCCAACTACCTAACCGATACTATCTTTGGTATTCTTGGTATAGGGGATGTCTCTTGTCTAAATGTTCAGAGCTATGCATATCGCCATGTTAGTCAGATAATTATTGTTGATCAGTTTAAACATAATACCATATACATATAGTGCCACAAGGAACAATGGCTAACACAGCAGCTTAAATAGCACATGTGAAAAGCAAATATTAAAGGCCGCTATTTTAAAACCCTTCTGTTGGTGCACACAGACGACCAGTGCAAGGTTTGAAAGAATCCGCCTTTAGTAGCCCTACTGTTTCTTTGACATGTGCCATTTATATTGTGTTGCCGCTAGTCAACATTCATTTTAAACCGTGCTGTTTTTAATTTTTATTCACGAATAGGCGCAGCCAAGTACTGTATAGCGTCGATTTATGAGAGGCTGTGACAGTAGGTCCAAACGAGGTAGTGAGGATATGCAGGCATGCGTGGGCAAGGACATCCGGTTGGGGTTAAGTTATAACGATTTATCTATAAATGTTGCTTAACCTTTAAAGGCGTTAATACCGATCATATGCTATAGCACGCGATGCTAATGATGCCGGCAGAAGTGGGTAAAATGTTAACTTAACAAACTACACACTTGAATGCAGGCTTGACAGGGATAGATGCTATTGCAAGGGTGACTCTGAGCTGTGGGCCAATACTGCTAATTGAAACTAAATGAAAATCATCTTTCAGGCTTATTTTTTATTTTACTAATTGAAAATCCTGTTTCAGGCTTTGAACTTAGATGAAGGCCTATGTTTTCTTGTTGTGGCTAGCTCTCAGTAAAGTACAATATTTCAAGTAGAACAGTGAAGGTCTACAGTCTTGTTTTATGTTATATCGGTTTTATACGTTTTTATCGATTTCAACGTAACAGTTAGTATTTCTTTTCTTAGTTGTTGTCAGCTAAGATAACTGTTGTTTGATGCTGCCTTGATTTTCTGAAATACAATTTCCTCAAGTTTTTGCTTATTAAAATAGTCCCCCAGATCAAAAGAAAATGTTAAAATTACTATACAATATAATTATCATTGACTCGATAAAAAGTGAGATCAACTGACTAAACTGTAAATTAATTACTTAGCACATTTGGTTCTAATAGCAACTGCAACTCCATTGTAAGGCCAAAATGTGTCTTTATTAGAGCATACATTTTATTATGATCGCCATGTTGGAGGTATTATTCTCCAGGATTCGAATTCCAGAACTTTGGTGACCTTTCTTGTTGTCACACCAAACTGAAATGCCAGAACAGCACCAATTATTCCAGTTGCAGTTAAATTCCATTTAAAAGGTATGTCCCACATTAATCTCCAAAATACGCTTTGCATATATTTTCCAGTCTACTATTTTCAGCCACACAATGCCGCCAATGAATACAAGCGGAATGCAAGTGATTGTCCTGAGTCAACCAGGACTACAAAACGAACAGACTATTTTCACAATGAAACCTCGATCAGCTAAACAGCTCATTGGACTCGGAGTGGTACATATTCTGATCGGGGTCGACTGCATTATATTTCAAAGCATCAGTTTGGCAAATTATGTTAATAGCAATTACCGTATAGACAGTCTGACAGATTTTGGATATGGATTCTGGAATGGACTCTTGGTAAGTGTTCCGAATTATCGGCTCTCTTAAAGTTTACATCATTTTGTAATTAAAGTACTTAGTAGAATCCAAGAAAAACTGGTGGTTATTTAAATAGTTGTGTTTTTGACTGAATATCTTCAGAAAACCTGAACCATATTAAGTGCCAATCCTAATCCTTGTTTGCGAAGATGAAAGGAGACGCATTGGCATTCTGCCACCGCGAAATCTTCTTCTCAAGATCCAATTACGAAACTCTTCAGATCCTTTTTCGGAAAACATTCTTTAACCTATTGGGATTTCTTATTCGACACTTTGACCCATGCCGTCAAAATTCACAATTCCAAATCTTACCTACCACTATTTCTGAATCAGTAATGCACTATTGCATGGTTATTGAATTGCACTGAATGAATTGTCTTCATTCACTTGTTTTTCTAAACTCAATTAACTTAAAATGTAAAGCAATAGATCGACAACAGACCGTAAAGTATTAAAGAAAATAATTAGAATAACATCAAAGAAAATAAATAGAATAACATCAAAGAAAAGAATTAGAATAACATCAAAGAAAAAGATTAGAATAACATCAAATAGTAACTGAAAATGCTGGTGATACGTGACAATTTATCATTTCATTGTCCTTTCTAGTTTATGGCGACTGGAATTATTGGAATCACAGCAGGAATTCGTAAAAGAAGGTGTCAGGTAACAGCTTGATTTTTTGAGTAGGTTTATATACAAACTGTGGTGACTTTTTTCTGTAGTCACATGTAGGTGTAAGACCTGTATAACTGGATAGTTAGTAGGTTACTAGCAGGTTTACTTTCAACCGTTTAAATAATCAAATATGTTTCAGCGCCGTGTTGGCTGAATCTATTGCAATGGCTGATTGGCAGATGTCTTGAAGGAGCCTTAGTATTAACCACTGTGGGGCAAAGAACTGATGCCCAATCCGTGCAGTCTGATACCATGGTCACCAAGCGTTTGTTCATTCATCATGGATTGGGGTCAGTCGAAAGGTCAACCCCACGATTCCGTATCAGGCTCTAGGATCCAGTGGTTATGATCCACGGTGTCGAAGGCCGCAGTTACATTGAAGGGGATCGAGCTGCGTGACAGGTTTAGAATCGCAGATGTCCGAGATCAGTCTGAGCTCCTAACAACCTTAACGTCTGCTGTGGCTGAATCTATTGCGAGACACTTAGCAAACTTTGCTACGACGATTAAGGACTAGAGAAAATTGAATATCTGACCCATGAAAATAAGATCTTAGCAATGCGTTTCGAAGACCTCGAGTCCTACTTGAAGACTGAAAACCTCATCTTCCACGGACTCCCGGAAGCTTCGTTGACAGACGTTGCCTCGGTGTTTGGGTCAAACGATCGAGTGACTCATTCGATGAGAACTCGACGACCATCTGCAGGCAGATCGTCACATTTTGCAGTAAAAATCTCGGGATAAATATCTCAAAGCAAAGTATTTCGATCTTCCTCCGAACGAAGGAAAGAAGGAACGACAGATATCGATCATCGTCAGATTTTTGTCATGGCGAATTTGTACCGGTTCCTTCAAAATGTAGCAATACTTTCGGCCTACTACCGGTTGTACCCTTTGAAGCCTCTACCTTCGTGACAGATTGTAATTTATATCACAATCCCTAGAGGGCATGATGTCTTTATCATTATAAGTCCTTTGGAAAGGGTACATGAAAATGATTAAAGATTTCTGTCAAGATACATCTATCCCAAGTCTTGTCTTATCAATTTCAAATGACGAATTTCATCTTGATGAAAAGCTAACTGTAAGTTTTAAAACAGTTTCACTATTGAAATAGACTATTAATCAAGACAGTAGGTTACAGCTTGATTATGCTAGAATCACTCTACAACTATCTCATCCTACGACGTCTACAGGCCAACTACTTAGCTAACTAAGTCAATTAAAAGAGGTAATTTAATTTCTTCCCTCCCTCCGATGAGCTCTTGACTTTCCAGGCCTCAGTCTTTGTGAAGAATCGTTGATTTTGAGGTATCGTTCTCGAGAAGTTCGATTTACTAATGTCCATCTCCAGGCAACGTTGAGAATAGGCATCCAGAGCAGACGATGGAGATTCGCCATTTTATTTCTTGATATTTTCCAACTTTATGACACGAAAGTTCGTAGTTACATCAGTTTAATCCAACCGCTGGACGACGAATCAAACGATGTGTTCGATCACTCCTTCTCGTCAAAGCGCAATCGCGTGTTGCAGTTCGCTTTATCGAACGAAAAATTCCGTCGAAACAACTCCAGTTCGGTACGACTATCGCCGCTTCCGAAAACAGGTAAATTCCAATTTCTTTCGAAGTTCCTACACACTAAGGACACTTCTTACACAAATGATGATCGAAGTTAAAGAACGTTCGACCTCAAACAAGCACGTACGCAGATCAAACGTATGGACGGAGGCTTTCGAAGGTGTTTCTTCACGACTATACCAACATGCACCAACGAACGTATCTCTCTGACTGAACTCAGGAAACCTCTTCTTATACCGTAAAAGTTCGTTTGGTCTTCAATGGCTGCCAACCGTCATAGCTGATCTCCGATTGACCATTGCCAATTGTCCATCTCAGTCGTCGTCTGCTCGTGACATCAACCAATTGTTCAATTTTAAAACTGCTTTGTCATATCAGATTATTCCTTTGTGAAATCGTCATGTAGGCTATAGCCGTGCTGACGTGGCATAGTCCCATACGATTTATTAAACCCATATTCCTACTTACGTTGGCCATTTTCTATAGTCTAACTATTACTCTTATATGTTGCCCTGCCTGCCGAACTATACTAACTACACAAATCTAATGCTACAAGCAAACTACACTAAACTACTATACACTAACTAAGTATGTAAGTAAGCTGTTCTCAGCTTAGTTCAACAAAAATAAAAAGGCGAATTAAAGGGAGGATCGCTACATCAGGCGATTTCAAGATGAGATACAGGTCTACCTATCGCGATGATAGTTCCGGTTTTCATAGATGAGCACTTCACTCAGCAGGCCTCAGAGGTGTACCTCTCCGACGTAAGATAGTAACTAGAACATGGAGGGCGAACGGAATGCTGTTCATCAAACGGACGAATTCAGCAAGCGAAAAGCCAGTCAAGTTCGATTCTGTGGGCGATGCATCAACGGATTTCTAGCTACCAACTTCATCTGCTGGAACATCATGATTATTGGCACCGTAAGTATGCTGTATAATGTAACTTTTTCACCCTTTGGCAAATGCTTCTATTTCCATTTTCTGCTCCGTTTTAATCAATGGTCGGCGCTGATATCTTTTGTTCTGTCTGCACGTGACTTACAGTGTATCTGTTCCTCGTTGAAGAATTACCATTGTGTCTTATGCACATCAAATTTCTGCATTTTGTGAATGAGTTCATCTCCAACACCAGATTATAATCATAATTCACAGCGTTACTGTAAACATTGCATCCTGTCGATCTTCTCATGTAATCATATTGAAACTGACAATGATTTCTATATAGCTTTAACATAGCGAAGGGTCATCTCGTCTAGCGCGGTCTCTACTTGTTCTTCACACTCCATCTTATTATCATTTTTCGCCATAGCTTTCTGTTACGGTCGACGGTTTACTGAACGCGTTGCAACAATTAACTATTACTTCATTTTTAAAATAATGTTCTGGTTAATGATAAAGTAAATGATAAATTATGCGAGAACCATTTTATAAGGTTGCAGCAAATTAAAGCAACAAAATATTATAATGGGCGCAATATATCGTCCCCTGGACCTGGCATTGATATTTTTAATGAGGACATTGATCACCTGTTGTCGCAGCAGACCTTTATGAATAACAAGGTGTTATTCGCGAGAACATAGACCTACTACAGATCAAGGATCATTATGACACTCATATTTTTTACTATTCTGTCATCCTGTTACTTTCAACCAACGATATTATGACCTATTCGATTTACTTCTAAAAAGCGACTTTAATTGACAATATATTTACACAATCATTTCTTGATAATTATGATTTTCAGTCTTGGTGAATGATATTTTAGATAATTTTCTGTTACACTGTACGGTTACCCTTCACCTATTGGAACCTCTGTACGTGTCGCCTATGCTAAAAGAGCAATTACTGACCAGACAATAGGAAGCTTTTACTCTTTGTTGAGTACAAACATTTACATGACTTGTGATAATGTCTACCCATTCTATGGAGATGTAAAAGCATTCATATGACACGGCATTCCTGTTTAATGCTATAAAGTGGGCTTTTTCGCACTAGATACATAGGTATTTAAACAACGTTGGTTGATAGCGGCGGTGCTTAAATCATGCAGAAAAAAACTACCTAAAATATGTTAAGAACTCAATAATAGAATATTTACTGTTTCTAAAATAAATTTGAAGAACTTTGGAAAATGGCAGAGAAAAATATTACTCTGAAAAAAATCATTAATTGTGAAACGATCAAAGGATAACCTAGGCAGTGATATAGGGCTTTACTTCAGAAAAAGTAGCAATTCCATTACCGCGGATTCGTTTAATGTGGATGGCATAAAAACACGCGATAAAGACCTCATAGCCTCAATTTAACAAGCCTCAAAGTTTAACGATTATTTCACTAATAAAATAGCAAATTTGGCCTCAGAGATCCAAAAAAGCAATAAAACTTTAATGATTCTTTTAAACTTCACCAGCTTCTTCTATTGCAGTTGCTTTAACTATACCATCAGAAATCATTTGCACATGACACATAGCATTGGCATTGATGATATCAATATGCAAGTAACCAAAACAGCTAATATTATAAACTGCGCAATTCTCACAAGAAAAGTATCCGATGAAATAAAAATTGCCAAGGTAACCCCTGTTTTCAAATCCTAGTGACAAAAACTAATTTCATAAATACAGACCCATCTCTATTCCTCCCTACTTCTTAAAATATTTTAGCAAAAATAAAATGTGATCGATTAACCGACATTATATCTAAGAACCTCTTAACACAAAACCAGCATGGTTCTTGTTCTAGCCGTTCTGGCTACCTCCATGACCCTGATAGAAATTGACAAATTTTCAAAAGCAATGGATAATAATCTGTTATCTATAGGGATTCTCTTTGATTTATCGAAGGCATTCGCTACAGTGGACCAAAGAATTTTGATAAGCAAGTTAGAAGATTAACACATACGTGGAATTAGTCTCGCGTAATTAACTAACAACGAATGCAAGAGAAGGCAGTTAGTTCTGTTTATTGGATGAAAATCCCGACTAAGAATCATTCAATGTGCAGTTCCTCAAAAGTCAATATTGGACTCTTTCCTTTCCTTAGTCTTTATCGACGACATATATAACACTTCAAAGCTACTGTATTTCATCTTCTTTGCTGATGACACTAAAGTATTTGCTACTGATAAACCTTTTGACGTTTTCCTGAAAACAGTAAATCATTAATTACAGTAGAAACAGTTCCTAAATGGTTCACATCAAACACACTGTTTTAGTCACTGACAAAAAATTAACTTCATGTTCGCTCTCATCGTAAAGTCGTTACTTGTGATTGTGCTTCGACTATTAACATCAGCGACAAAACAATCTCGCAAGTGTCGTTCTCGAAAGTTTTCGGTGTACATCTGGATCAGCATATTGATTGGAAAACCAGATAATTAAACTTGCCAAAAATCTCCAAAAGCTATTATCCCGATTACCCAACAACAAATTAATTCAGTTATGCTATTCCATGATCTATCCGTATCTTTTATACTGCAATATCACCTGGGCCTTTATTCACACCTTTTCGCTGAAAATGCCTTACTACTCTGCGCACAATGTGTAGACTTCTTTTAATGTCCCTTGCAGCTTGAGTAGTTCATTGTGTAGTCAAGGGGTGACAGGCAACTAATGACTTATCTGAACCGTGGAAAGGCGATGATAGGCTTTTGAACTGTTCCGTCCGTCTACCAGAAAGGGATTTTATCATCAATAGAATAGCTGTCAGTCAAAGATCGACCTGGTAGCTCAAGTTATGCCCAGGATTCTACCACCTAAATCTGATAGGTCAGAGAATCCAGAAGCTAGGCTACGGTAGGTACGCAAGTTGAAAGAGATGCGTCTTTAGTTTAGACCTGAATAGCATCAAAGAATTGACAGAACGAACTTAAACGGGCAGTGAATTCCAAAGCTTTCGAACAGCCCAAGAAATGGACCGATAACCCAATATTGTTCAGGTACGCAGGACAGCAAGAGCCAGTGTCCATTGATTAAGTGCTTTGTCTACTTGTGTTAGAGATGAGCATGGAACGCAGACATTTCAAAAAGAACAGGTTCTGTCACCCTATCCTTATTTATAGATGTCATTCTAAATGCCATTCTTAACAGCAGGACCGGTGAAATCTTCTTAATGAAACTTACGGCGTGCAGACTGAAAGGGGGTTATTAGTGAGTTCGAAGATAGGTGATGCAAACAATTCAGAACTACCGTTCATGAATTTGTGATAAGAGGTTCAAAGTTGCGATGGTTCTGTAATTAGACAGGTCGCCAGGGTCGAGAGAAGGTGTCTTTAGTAGAGGATAAATATGGCATGAGAAAAAGCAGATAAAAGGAATGATGCAATTAAGAATTCATTACTCAGTTCAGGAATGTCCTGTTTCCTGAAACTAAATGTAGACTCACCATAATAAGAATTGACCTGACGTCAATAGAATATCCTGCATAAAGAAAAAACAGCTTAATTCAGTTATACATTTGAATCCAATTAATTCATTTCACTTTCTGTGACTCATAATATATAATCTATTACAAATGATTTTTTGTTTTGTCAGGTCCTCGCATTCAATGTTCTCTCAATCGTTTCTGCAGCATTTACTTCGTTCCTGCTAATTTTGGCTGTTATATCTGCTTACATGGTCAACTGGCAACGCAAAAAATGTGAAGGAAATCCGTACTATAGTTATCGGAGCTGCACGGACACATTCTACCAACAGGTAAAATTTTCCATTTAAGAGTCAATGCGTCAGTGCTAACTATCACACTGATTGAAACAATGTCATGTCCTATTAGACATAAAAGTGTTGCAATCATTGCCTCAAACTTACCTAATTGTGCATAGAATATGTTGTCAAATGTTTATGAGCATTCAATAACAATAAATGATATGTGCTTTTATGTATTTTCCCGAGTACGGCTTATGTAACTTCTGTTTTATGTGAGTCCACATTGAGCGAAACATCGATAGCGTGAATGTTACACTTTATGATAATGAACTGTAATTGTAATGCAAACAATTTGTGTGTTATCTCTTCAAGAGAAACTTCTGAGGCACAATAGTTTGCACATAACAAAGATGATATAGGCCTATGTTTAACTTTAGATGACGACAGTGATCGCAATGGAATCACTTCTTGCTGTTATGGGAATCTTAGAAGGCATCGTTGCCATTTGGACTTCCATCGTCTGTTGCACTATTGATGCTTGCTGTTGTTCTGCATCTCAATTTCAAACACAGGTCAGCATGATTTTCTTCATTGGAAATCCGACTAAAGGGCTCTGTGGAAGACTAGGCGATCCAAAACCTAGGCATTTCTGCTGCGTAGAACTAATATAATAAAATATTAAAATACTGCATCGTGCCTAATGAATGAACTTACATTCCTTGTCTTTTTGATACCGCGCCTTTGTATGACCACCAAACTGTCCTTCACCTGTGACACAGTATAAAAGGCGCTTTCTTAGAGTTAGATTGGACTAGGACAAGCGATATGAGTCAAAATTACCTTCTTGTGAAAATCTAAATCATAATTAGAACTAGTAGAGGATTTTAAACCTAGTATAAAAGTTTAAAATCTATTGATATATAGTACAAGCCTAATAGTGTCACAACAGGGTTACACACAGCAACAGCCGATGGTCGTAAGTAGTGGACAACAGACAGCGATGATGTCTAATCCAATGTTTATGTCTAATCAACAACAACCAACGGTTGGCTTCTATCCACACCAACAAACAGTTCAGTACAATCCACAACAACCAGGTCAGTAAGCGCCAGGATGAAAATTTAAAATTAGGCCTAGTTGAATAAATGGTTTCCCTGATCATTAAATAAACCTTACTTGTCTTACCTTGGCAGTTTTTATCAAAATTGTAACTGTTTCTTTGTTGGAAACCTTTTCAAAATAATCAAACGATATCCTTATATATACATCCATTTTGATTGCCTGCTCATGTGAAGACTAGAAGAATTATAAGAATTAGAAGAATTATAATAATAAGAAGAAGAAGAAATAGAAGAATTAGGATTAGAATTAGTATTAGATGAAGAAGAAGAAAACGATGATGATGAAGATGATGATGGTGGCA
Organism: Norana najaformis; assembly: GCA_964023275.1. NCBI lineage: Eukaryota > Metazoa > Annelida > Clitellata > Crassiclitellata > Hormogastridae > Norana > Norana najaformis. The sequence continues at coordinate 14,438,227 of OZ029922.1, forward strand.
ACTATGAAGAAGATGAGAAGAAGAAGAAGAGGAGGAAGAAGAAGAAGAGCAATCCCATTAGCTAACTCTGAGAGGCAGTGATGAGCATGAACTGTAAATGACTTTGTTGTTTAGAGGCTCGGCATAAGATAGCGCGATAACAATCTGTTTTCCCACCGCCTTCCCGCCTACAGTGTACTGTAAGTGTAATCATTTCGAAACGGAGTTTGCTAGGAGCAAGTTTAGCAGAAGCCTTGAAACATCTGTGGGGAATTTTATAGCTTACCATGTAATATTATACAAATGTTCGACCCAACTAAGTAACGCCAGGACGGATGTTGTTGAACTACTGATGGACGTGGCTCAATGGTGTCATCATATGAATTGTCATAATTTTACGATATTTCTGGTAAGCAGTAGCCTCACTAAATTCTTATATTTGTATCAAACTCATGCATGCAGATGCAGACTTTTTCTTGGTCTTTAGCTGAAGCTGTTGAAGGTTCATACACTGATTTGAATATTGGGATGAAACGTAGTCTTCCGTCTCCACCCTTCGACGCAGCAGCTTGCAACACAACTTCAACGTACGAAGAGCTGCACGATTATGAAGAAATTGAACAACCGTTGAAGCCTTAGTTTGTGAATGAGGGCACGATAACTGCTGATGTGACATTCATCATTATATTTGGAAACCTTGTACTAACTGATTAAGGCCTAATAATAATAATAATAATAATAATAATAATAATAATAATAATAATAATAATATGAGAACTTCAATAGCGCCACTGTATTGACACTTAAGAGATCAGCAAAATCGCTGTGCAAGCCAAATTCTACGGTGAGTCCGGTCAAAAAGTCAAGAAGGGAATCCAAGAACACATAAAAACATCCTACTGAGGCAATGAGTCCCGGAAGAGATGAATTTCTAGTCTTTCTAGAGTTCTTAAGGGTATAACATGACTTTGAAGAGCCAAGGTTAATCGAAAGAGTTCCAGAAAATGTGAAAATGTAAATGTACATGATTTTCTATAGTGGCCGAATGACCTTGACTCTGTTCATTTTAAATTGAGTTTATCGGGTGATATCTTTCACCACCGCTGCCATTCTGCATGGACCGTGCTAGGCCGAGATTAAAATCCCCGAATTATAGGCAGCGGCCTTCTCGATGTTGAAATTGTTCAGCGATTCTAGTTTTTTGCAAATAGTACCCCAGTGCCTTTGCACTTCGAGCTGCAATCATCCCGATTTTCGCTCCCAAGGTACAACCGAGATCCTTTTAACTGCGCAATTACGACATCAACTCGCGATTATAGTGTTCTGCCTCGGCCTGTGCCGCGTTGCTAGCTTGCTTGTCCTGCATGACCGTAGCAACGCCTGTAGCAAGCGGGTCATTCCACTCTCGCGCAGTGAGGCAGTAAGTAGGCCTACCATATAAGCTGCTAATATTTATACATAATGTGTTTAATAACTTGATTGATATGTAGATTTCTCGATTTGTCACCGTAATATGAAATCACTCAGCCTAAAATTAAGTGAATCAGTTGCAGACTTGGTCGGGAGTCCTGGGGTTCGGACACCCCGGGCCAAGATCATCAAGCTTGGGCTCGTGCAGATCCGATAAGATTTCTAGGTGTACCCAGATCGGTGACTGTTGATTGTATTCTTCGATGTATAACAGAGTCATACTGTACAATAAAGAGTATTTTCTAAGCTGGTTTAATGCATTTGATTCGTGGCCTGTTTTATTCCTGCAAAATGTGTGTTCTTTCGCGGGGCTCCGCCCCGAATCTCACTGAAAGGCCCCATTTCAAGCAGATATTGGAACTTTTGGCTTAACAAACGCGCACAGACATGTAGGCAAAATGTGCTCAATTTCATAATAAATGCTTTACTATGCATTGGATTTCAGGCCTTTTGCTCGAATCCCGCTAGGGATTTTACTAGGCACCTTGTAGTTAAGACCTCACGCCTCTGCGCTTTCGTTGCCTCGTACAACCTCAGTTTTCACCTAGTTATTGGACCCCTAATTAAAAATTCGAGTGCGCCATTGAATTTATTTGATATTTTAATGCGGACCATACCCTAGCCTAGTGTAGGTGTCTTTTTGGATTGATTTATGCATAGCGCATTTAATCTATGTCCCTTTAACGTAAGTCAGCAGCAGTTCTTAAATGTTGCTTGGCTGTGAAACTGACGGATTGTCATTTGAAGAGCACGCACAATAACAAGAATAATAACAACAATCAAACATCGGAACATTTGTTTATAATGAAATGAATGAATTGTCATTTTGGTAAGCTTTACATTCTCCCATCATATTGCTACATTACTCAAATAAGGTGTTGGTTAGTGCACTTCGAAGCCAGGGAAACTAAAACGTCCTAGTCGAATCGAGCAAATTATGAGGGTAGAGTGTTCAGTTGTTTCTGTCTCCTGTTTGAAGTAAAGAACGAACAATCCCCAGACTAGGGATTTAATAGCCGATACAGGTTTATTATATGTGAATATAGAGTATTTGCATTGAAAGCTTCTATTGTAATCGTAATCGTAATTCCGAGATTTCTACAGCGCCCAAAGAAAGCTACGTCGCGGGGACCAGCTTAGACTGGAAATTCAGGCAGGCGGGACAACCAGGTCAACACTGCCTGTACTGAAAGAAAGATTTTGCTGCATCCGTCTGCGTCGACTGAATGTTCGCCGGCTAACACAAATCTTGGTTTCAGTGCATGGTTTCAAGCGTTGTTAATATAATAGGCGTTTACTCTTTGGGAGCCTAACAATTCTTTTCACAGCACATGGGTTCTTGAATGAAATTGTCCTACAGTAACAAGACTTAACGAACGATTATTTCTTTACACTTTTATTAGCAAGTATATTCAATGTATTTACAGCAACATCCGAGTCATTGATTCGCTTCGGCTTCGATTATGAGGTACAGTCTATTATCTCCGCTACTCTCCAGGAAGTTTAACTCGTTTAGCCGTTATTTCGCGAATGCCCTCCTTCGCTTCGCTCCTGTCGTAAACTTTCGCCTCCGTCTGTCAATCAACCAACATTACCCACTTTTCCCCTTTGCCCTCCGATCGGCGTCCGTCTCCTCCGCCGGCCTCTCCCTCCCTGCCTCCAGGCGACAGCATCAGCAGGACGACAGCTGGAATAAAGCTGGATATCGTCGGAATATTGATGGAAACGGGAGCCACGTGTAGTAATGATGCGAGTTAGATCAGCTGTATAGAGAATGTAAAGGAACGGCCCAAGGACCGAACCCTGAGGAACGCCGAAAGAGACTGCGACCCAGTCTGAGCAGGCTGACTCAACAGCTACCATCATCGTCCGCTCATCAAGGAACGATTGAAGCCACTTCAGCGATTGGTCCATAAATCCATACGATAAGACGTGTCGATAGTATGTCATGATCAACCATTTCCAAGTCCGCACTAACGTCGAGAAGAGCGAGCAATGTCACGTGACCAGAATCCATGGAATCGTAGAAATCGGAAATCAGCCGCAAGGGGACTGTGGTGGAATGACCCCTTCTGAATCCGGATTGGAGCTTCGGCATAAGGTCAGACGGTTCAAGATAGCGCAACATATGATCAGCGACAACTTTCTCAATCATCCTGGATAAGAAGCTGAGTTTTGATACCGGCCTGTACTTGTTGATATCTTGCCCGCCTTCTTCAGTGATACCCGTATGTCAGCAAGCTTCTGGCTGGCTGGTAAGACTCCCTCCATGAGCGACGCATTGCAGAGCCGCACCAGAAAAGGAAGCAGGACGTCGATAAGCTCATGGAAGGAGAAAGGTCGGAATAGGATCCAGCATACTTGATTTCGGCGGCATAGACAGAACAATGTTTCTTAATTGTGACTCAGTCACCAGGTCGAACCATTCAAATCGATGACCTGTTGTTGAATAAGTAGGAACAAGTAAGCCTTCGGTGTCACTGCGGACAGATGAAACTTTCTTCAAGAGATATCGAAGTAAGTCCTCAGGAGTAAACGATGGCTTATGTGAGCTCAGTCAGCGACCAAGGATCACTGAGAGACTTTTCTATAGTCGCCTACTGTCGTTAGAGTCTCGGGCAATCATGTTCTCCCAGTAACATCGTTCCTTTTCCTGGAAGAAGCTGTGCTTTTGCCGTAGAAGCTTTATCCATTCCTGTCGATCACCATTTAACCTGGTCCTCCGACAACGCCCCTCAGCTCGCCTAACTGCTATCCGCATCACTCGACACTCAGAGTAAAATCAAGCAGTGAGTGGAGTAACCCTGATGCAGACTGGTCCGAGAGGTAGGATATCGTCAATAATAGAACGTAGGGTGGAATTGTAGAGATCGCAAAAATAAGCTGAGGTGGTATCAATATCAACACTCGTCCTAAGCAAATCACTATCAAGAAGGCGGCGACTATAAGCGTCTCAATCTAACGATTTCCATCCCCTCAGTGACCATTGGCGATGAGTGCAAATATGGAACTCTGAAGATGATAAGGCTATGGTCGCAGATTGACGGATGTACCATCGCGACTGAAACTGGCTTGCAGTCATCACGGATGACAAACAGATAAAATCAGCCGCCGTGTATGTGCGTAGGCTCTAACGTGCTGACAGTCATCAGATGCGTTAACTGGCCAGCCCAGGGAGAGATCAAATCCTCCATATGGGTGTTAATATCACCCGTTATAACCAATTGCGAGTTGAAAGTGGCTAGGTGTTCCAAGAGGAGAGTAAACTTCTGGATGAAGGACTGAGATGGCGGTTGTGATCCGGGTCGATAACTGGAGGCAAATGTCAGAGGTCCACGTAATGTGGAAAATGAGGGAAGCAGGACCTCAAAGGTGTTAAAGCTCTCTGCAAGTTCAATTAACCTCGCCCGCAAACTCGCCCGATGGAAAATAGCCAGCCCACCACCGCCCGCACGACGTTGAGTAGACCTTGACTCACTGCGTGAAAGATCAACAATATGGAACCCCGATGGCGGCGATCTCAGCAGCGCGACGTCGGACGAAGAAGGCTGATTACAGGTTTCAACAGCAACCATAATGGTCCACGATGATACAAAGGCGTTCTTTCGGACGGATATGCCTAGAACAAGCACGCATATAAACTCCCAGGAGTACCAAGTTCTTAAACAAAATAACAATGTATTTCGATCTTCATAAATCGCAAATTTTAAAATTATCTGGAAAATGCAGTTAACAGTGAGTGAAAAGCAAGCTAAGTTAATTGTGGATGCTATCGGTTGAAACCTTTTTTGATGCTTTATGTGCTTCATGTCAGAAAAACGTAATAGTCAGTGATAGCGTCTGCAGTGGAAGTCGATTTGTTTCCAAAGCTCCTTACATTCCGCGTTCCTAAACGCAATCCTGAACTTGATGCGGCGCCATCATCGTCACATGTACGAACGGTACTGACTGGAAATTCGATTTGAACGCGGCCCCCATATACACCATGTGAAGAGTTTTCCTCAATGAACGTACAACTGACCGACCACCACAGACCAATCGTCTCAACATCTGAGCTGTGGATTCCAAGGCCTTTGTAGACATGGCACCCCTTCAAAGATCTCGACCCATACGATATCCAAAAGTTGATGAAATTTACTAAACTGAAGGATTTTCAAAGAATTCAGAACCGAATATGCGATGTGTATAATATATATCCGTAGTATTTAGCCAGCGTAAAACGAAACTTTTTCCGAGAAATGGTAAAATTACATGAAGTAAACGAACCGACACGCCAGGGGTAGTTTGCAGCATCACGATCTAGCGGCAATTCTGACATGAAGCACAAAAGCATCAAAAATGGTTTCAACCGATAACATCCACAATTAACTTATGTTGCTTTTCCGTAAGATTGTGCAGCCTCTCCAGTTTTTCATCTCCACTCATCCTGCATTGACGAATGAATCCGTTGCGTTGTTTCTGTTGCTAAGGTTGTATTACCAGAGTGAGCTGCAAGGCAACATCAGAACCCTCCTCCCTTATCCTGGCTTGGGACAAACTCAGACTAACTGTGAAGATAATCTGAGACGGACAGGGTCGACGGCATAGTATTTGGCGCCCTAGGCGAACCTGTCGCACTTACCGTTTGTAAGTGCGATAACTAATTAATATTAAATTAACTAAGTTAATATAACCACACAGGAATGCAGCCGTTTCTTATTTTTGTATAATTCATTTATTAATAAATTGTGGGAAAACGGCGGTAATGTTTAAAGAATTTCTTTATGTAGCTTTTCGGCTGCCCCCCCCCAGAAATCTGCCACCCTAGGCGGCCGCCTAGATCGCTTAGTGGTTAAACCGGCCCTGGAGACGGAGTTGAGATTAAAAGTGCTAGGAAGATATTTCATGTCGTATGCATGACCAAGGGCTGATCTAGGTAGCGGAGGACCATGCTCCCTCGTATTCTGTGTTAGGATGAAAGACCCTAACTAAGGCAAGAATACAACGCGTTCACATTCGTTTTACAAAGCACATACTGCTATAGACACCGTTTCTCCTTCTCAACTCCTTCTCAATTTCATATTTCAGTATGTATGTGCGGATTATATAATTTAGCCGTTAAGTCAGATTCCTCAATCTTGAACCATGCCTGTAAGCATCTAAATCTAATGTTTAGATCTCTATGGCTCTACATATGGTGGCATAATATATAATATATATATTTATATATACATTCTTACATCTCGAGAATAGGTCACAAAGGCTTATTGTGAAGACATTAAGCACACTGTTATGGATCTGAGACCTGGCCAGTGTCTGTGGGAAACCAGGAAAGAAAGATGGTTGATGAGAATTCTGGACAGTTCATGGGGTGAAAAATGTCCAATAAGCCTCTTGAGGGCCCTATGTTTTAGCTCGCAAATCTTTAGCATGGTCCTCTTCGCGCGATGTGTCCTTCAGCAAAATAGGGGAAAACTTGGATTGGTTGAAGGGGCAAAAAGAAGAGTGACCTATTCTTTGGAGTGGCATCGACCGTCAGACAGGGTCTCTGTTACATGTCCAGACGCTGCGTCATCTACCAATTCTATGGGACGGTGAAGCAACCGTGGTTCCTGGACGACGGATTATATCGTCTGTCGTCTTTCTGTATCTTCCATGCAACGCAATCCAGAAATTCTGAACATCTGATCAAATCTTAAAACTTCCGTGGCCACACTGCAATAATGTTCAAGGCATCAGTCGATGGTCGCTACTAAACAAAATCGTGGTACAAGCCAAATTCCAGGGTGTTTGGTCGAAAAGTCAAGAGTGTTATCCGAGAAGACATGGAAACGGCCTACGGAACAAATCAGCCCATGAAGAAATGAGTTTTTAGTCGAGATGTAAAGGCCAAAACGGACTTTGAAGAGCGAACGTTTTGCCAGAAATGAGTTTCAGAGTCTGGGGCAGCGACGGAAAAGGCACGCCTGTCAAGAGCTGTCGTTGTTCACGGAATAGCCATATTAAGACAGTCAGAAGACCTCATCGAGTAGAGACATGTCTTGGGTGTCAGTAGAGATGAAGATAGTGAGGTTAGCTAAAAATATAGTCTTGTATACAATTAGCACAGTCTTGAAAATTATTCACTTTTCTATGGGCAGCCAATAGAATAATTATTTTAGCTGTTGCCAACGTATTTTGGAATCCTTCAAGCTTCATCAATAAAGCTTTGGAATGCTAGTAAGAAGCGAGTTGCAGTAGTCAAGACCGCTGGAGACCAGAGCATTAGCCAAACAAACCAGGCAGAAGAGGCCACGATTCTACGGATAGCACGAATGTGTTAATGGGCAGACCTACATATATAATGTCGCCGGTAGTAGACTCGCACAAACACCCTGAGCCCAACCAACTTTAAAAGATGACATCATGTTCCAAGTTCATGGAAGCCGCAGAACGACGACGGGCGATAGCATCGGTCCAACGCCGTCCCTCGCAGCGGGTAGGAGACGCGGCGTGTGGACATAACTCGTGCCATCAGGTCCACATTTGACGGCCATCTATTCGACTGGTGGTAGAACCCCTGTATGGAAGACAGTCGAAACTATTCCAAAGCCTGTCCTCGCCTTTCAACGGCGTAGACAGATCAATAGGTGTGAGCCGAGGCAAAGCTGGAACCTGTAATCCCTCGAGTAAGCTTACATAATGGACTGTTCCAACGACAAATGCCGCCAATGGGGCTCTGTAAAAATGGCTGCTATAGAGTTTTAAGCCACGCCAGAAGCCCCATGGGGTCCTACGACTAACGCAGAATCTACCTCTGGCTTACGGGGTTTTACGCCACGCCAGAGGCCTATGAAATTCTACGATTAGCACAAATACAAACATAGACAGAGACGAGAGAAAGATAAGCAGCGAGGCACCACGGTATTCGCAACTCATTCAAAGGAGTCTTTGTCATCAAGGATGCGTATCTGCAGTAAGACATTCAAGACAGTAGTATAATTATTAAATAATAGGAGGCCTATATTAGACTTGCACATACAGTATCAGGCTCAAGACTGGGCTAATCTCTATTGCCGTTTAGAATTAGAGTTTCAAGTGGAATATTTCACGTTGCTGGTGATTCGAAACTAGGATAAATTAAAACGAGCTATAGAAAGCTTACGTCTTTTGTTGTCTGACCGCTGTGACTCACTAACGCCTACGATTTCTCGGTCGATGGTCATATGGCGTGTTAACAAATGCATTACTTACTTACTTGGTTTGACTTTTTGTCAGATTATAAATAAAGGCTAATTAGTAATTACGCTTCTCGACGTCTCACGGCATCTCCGAGATCTCAAATGGTTCCAATGGAATATGCTTTGGAATGTGCGGTTTTGCTTAAGTGGCAATCGATTGATGCCTTTTGCTTTATAATGTACAGCGCTAGAAGAGTTTCCAGATTTGATTAGATTTTCAAATCTAGAGATCAATTAGTATTTAAAATGCTGATCTACTATGCCATCAAGTAAGCAGTTCTTACATTTTACTTCGGATTTCTGTCTGGTCAATGATCATCTACTCGAAATGACAAATTCATTTCGATCATCGGATTCATGGTCGAATTGTCAATTGGAACAGTTCTTACTTCGAACTCTAAATTTCTGCTTCTTTCTGTTTGATGATTTTCAATGAGTTTATGTTCGGAATGACAGTTTTATGTCGATCATTCGATTTATGGTAGATTTGTCTTCAACAGGAACAGTTCTCATATCGAAATTCAGAATTCTGCTTCTTTCTGTTCGATGATTTTCGACAATTCTCTGTTCGAAATAACTCATCTCTTCCAAGTCGCTTTTCTAAATGGACTTCGTTTCCAAGACACGAAACGAAATGGGCCAAAGATAACGTCATCTATGCTTCGATGACGTCATCGGAACAATAATTGCAAAGTGACGTCTTTATTATCAATGTGCGTCATCCCTATTATGCTTAATCCGCTAAGAGCTAAGTAAACAAGTCTAATTTCCTGACCCTCACACGTGTATTCGTAATATGTAAAAAAGGCAAAAACCCTTTAACTCTGCCACAGACAGAGTTGCTGTGTCAGTCCCGAGCCTGTTGATTCAAAAGGCCGGTGGGCAGATTTAAGTGCTTCAATTTCTTATTCTGCAAATTCTTAAAATATTTCTATGTTTTTCTTTATTTTGCAGTTGTGTAATTTGATCTCATTTTTGAGGATAATGGCGCCATATAGACTGCTGCATCCCTTTAATTTTGGATTAAGCATGTGTTCTTGGATATACGTGCCAAACTATATTCTCCTGTAACCATTATCATGTCTGAAATTGACATTTGTTTATATTTTGCACTTGTGCACTTTGACCTCATTTTAAAGGAAGATGGCGCCATATAAATTGCTGCATCCCTTTAAATATGGATTCAGCATGTTGTTTTCAGTATAAGTGTCAAGTTTCATACTTATATGGATTTGTTGAACAATTCACTGCATTTTGGACCTTATCCACCTCACAACAACAAAGAGCTGTTTAGACCACTTCGCACACTGGTGGCTCCTAGCGAAACTGCGTGGAACTGCTTAAAGCGTCCCCTATTACGAGCAGGGAAACCGTCGAAAACCTTAAATCCCAGGCAAACTCATGTAACTAACACCGGAACACCAAGTCGATCGCATTAGCAGCTCGAACACGAAAGAATTATTGAACAAGTATTGCTTTAAAGCGATATTTCAGACAAAATGACAAGCGGCGAAAACACGGCCACATCATGGCCCCCTAAAAGCGCAAACCCAACGATCGAAGATCACAACCGTCTATACACTACACGGATTGTTTTGGTTCAACTGACCCCCCATATAACTAAGGAACCATAAAACCCCACCTCAGTCAATATACATATATCAAATAGGTGAGAGTCGGTTTAAGGCCAACTGCCTAACCGATGCGGACTTCTATTTTTAGCTTCCTGGATTAAATGGCTGTCTCCTGTCTAAATGTGCAAAACTTTGCATATCGCCATGTTAGTGAGATATTTATTATTGATCGGTTTAAACATACTGACATATACATATAGTGCCACAAGGAACAATGGCTAATGCAACATTTTGAATAGCACATGTGAAACAGCAAATATTAAGGGCCGATACTTTTAAAACCTTTCTGTTGGCGCACATGACCAGCAAAAGGTTTGAAAGAATCGGCTTATAGTAGCCCTACTGTTTGTTTTACATGTGCCATTTATATTGTGTTGCCGCTAGTCAACGTTCATTTTAAACTGCAGTTTTTTTTATTTATTCATGAATAGGCGCAGCTAAGTATTGCGTCGAATTGAGAGGATGTGACACTTAGTAAGTCCAGATGACGTGTAGAGAAGATGCAGGCATTCGTGGGCAAGGGCATCCGGGTTGGGGTTAAGTTATGATGATTTATCATAAACTTGAAATGCGTTTATACCGATCACATGGTATAGAACGAGACGTTAACGATGCCTGCAGAAGCGTGTCAAATATTAGATTAACAAATGACATTGTTGCAAAGCAGGCTTGAAAGGGACAAAAATCTATTACAAGGGTGACTATGAGCTGCGGGCGAATCTTGCTAATTGAAACTAAATGAGAATCCTCTTTCAGGCTATGAACATAGATGCCCGTTTTCTTGTTGTGGTATAGCTCTCAGTGAAGTACAATTTTTCAAGTACAACAGTTAGGGTCTAGAGTCTCGTGTTTTATGTTATATTGTTCTGATACGTTTCTATCGATTTCAACGTAGCAGTTAGTATTTCTCTTATTACTAGTTTTCAGCTAAGCTAACTGTGTTTGATGCTGCCTTGATTTTCTCAAGTACAATAATTTTTCTTAAGCTATTGCTTATTAACACAGTCTCAAATTTAAGTTACAATTTTTGTCTGTTTGTATGCAAGAATCCTAATTAAGTGAAAGTTAAAACCTATACAAATGCTAGTCATTATTTCTTACAAATCCATCTTGATGCTGTGGCTTGAAACCCACGAATTGTTGTTTATATAGTTTATGCATAATTTATATCATGGTGTCATAGCACCAATTCCCAACCTGGCATTTTTATTAGAGCATACATTTTATTATGGTTGCCATGTTGTGAGGCAATAATCTCCAGGATTCGAATTCCAGAACTTTGCAGAGCTCACTTATCTTCACACCTAATCGAAATGCCAGAAGCGTGCCAATTATTCCACGCAGTTAAATTCCATTTAAAGAGTATGTCCACATTAATCACCAAAATACGCTTAGCACACGTTTTCAGATCTATTTTCAGCCACGCAATGCAGTCAATGAATCCAGGCGGAATGCAAGTGATTGTCCTCAGCCTACCGGGACTACAAAAGAAACAGTCGATTTACAAAACCATGAAACCTCGATTAATTAAACAGTTTATTGGACTAGGAGTGGTACATATTCTGATCGGTGTATTTTGCATTACATATCAAAGCATCAGTTTGGCAAATTATGTTAATAGCAATTACCGTATAGACAGTCTGACAGTTTTTGGATATGGATTCTGGAATAGACTCTTGGTAAGTGCTCAGATTTATCAGTCTCCCTGACGTTTTAATTATTTTATAATTACAGTACTTTGAAGAATCCAGAAGAAGCTGGCTGTTATTTAAACAGTTGTGCTTTCGACTTAATATCTTCAGAAAACCTGAACAATATTAAGGGCTAATCCTAATCCTTGTCTGTGACCATGAAAAGAGACGCATTCGCAATCTGTCACTGCCTAGTCTTCTTCTCAAGATCTTATTACGACATTCCTTAGATCTCTTGTCAGAAACAATCATCAACCTACTGGGATTTCTTATTCGACATTTTGAGCCATGTTGACAAAATTCACAAATCAAAACCTTACCTACCACTATTCCTTATTCAGTAATGCATTATTGCATAGTTGTTGAACTGCATTGTATGAACTGTCTTCATTCACTTGTTTGTCTAAACTTAAGAAACGTAAAATGTAACAGCTAGAAATTGACAGCAGGCTGTAAAGTGTTAAGGAAAATAATCAAAATAATATCAAATAGTAACTGATAATGCTGATGGTACGTGACAGTTGATCATTTTATTGCCTTTTCTGCAGTTTATAGTGACTGGAATAATTGGAATCAGAGCAGGAATTCGTAAAAGAAGGTGTCAGGTAACAGCTTAATTTTTTGAGTAGGTTTATATACAAACTTTGGTGTCGTATATCTCTAATTACACGTAAGTGTAAGACCTGTATAATTGGATAATTAGTAGGTTAATAACAGGCTTACTTTCAACCGTTTAAATAATCGAATATGATTCAACACCGTGATAACTAAATCTATTGCATTGGCTAATTGGCAGATGTCTTGAAGTAGCCCTAGTACTAAGCCCTGTGGGAAAACGAACTGATGCTCAACCCGTGCACTCTCATTCCACGGTCGCCAATCGTTTGTTCATTCATCATGGATTGGGGTCAGTCGAAAGGTCAACCATCGATTCCGTATCAGGTTCAAGGATCCAAAGGTAATGATCCACTGTGTCGAAGGTCACAATTACATTGAGGAGATCGAGGAGCGTGACAGGTCCAAGATTGCAGGTGTTCTAGATCAGTCTGAGCAGGGCCGTCTTCGTTGAATATATATTAGTTAGATTGTTAATAACTTGTATCGCGCCGATTTCTAATGTCCGGCGAAAAAGGATTGGTAATAAATATTGTGGATTACTACAGATTCAATATTTTATATGCTATCATCTCCAATTTTAACTAGATTTTTTCCTGAACAGAAAGCCAATGCAATCATTTCAGTGCAGGAATTTTATGCTTGTATCTTCTTGGTGTTTTTATTAGCAAGTAACCTCTATCGCGTCGATATCTAATGCACAAGTGTCAATCCACAAGTTTGTTCAGACAGGCAGATAGATTGGCAATCTGGATATAGTAAGTTTTAAATTTATTGAAACCATCTAAGTGACTGAGCAGAACAAATAAATGTAGGGATGTGGTAGTTAAGACCCAAACCAATGAGTTCAGAACTTTCTGTAGCTTCCCCATGTTAGACTTTGTTATACCAGTAGAAAGCTAGTTATAATAATCAAGGACTAAAGATTACTCGACAACAAATTTTAAGCTGAAATGAAAAGACTAAGCAAGATGACGGTGTAGTGCGAAAGTGAATTTTGGTGAATACAAAATTAAATATTTAGTAAAACGGCGGCTATCATTTGCCTGAAGTTTTCTAAAACAGGAAGCAATAGTTAACACCTTCAGTAAAATTTCAACCGTAACAGAAACCATGCCGTAACAGTTTAATAAACGGAGCATGATGTACACGTAGAGACCCCACTAGACGAGAGACCATTCAACCGTTCAGCGATCGCCCTAAGTAATCTTAATAAGAACATAAACGTCTGTTGTGGACGAATCTATTAGGGCACACTTAGGAAACTGCTACGACGATTAAGGACAAAAGAAAATTGAATATTTGACCCAGGAAAATAAGAACTTAGCAATGCGTGTCGAATGCCTCTAATCCTACTTGAAGACTGAAAACCTAATTTTCCTCGGATTCCCTAAAACTTTGTTGGCGGAGGTTGTCTCGGGGTTTTGGCCAAACGATCGAGCCACTTCATTCGACGAGTACTCGGTGATCACCTGCAGGTAGATTTGTCACATTCTGCAGTAAAAACCTCGGGATAAACATCTCAAGGCAGGATGTTTCGATCTTCCACCGAATGAAGAGAAGAAGGAACTACAGATACTGACCGATCCTCGTCAGATGTTTGTCACGGCGAGTTCGAGATAATATATAGGTCTACCTATCACGACGACAGCTCCGGTCTTCATATAATAAATGAGCACTTCAGGCAGCAGGCCTCAGAAGTATTCAATAGAGTATGTAAACCAATCCTTCATAAGAAAGTAACTAAAACATGGACGACGAACGGGACGGTATTTCTCAAACGAACGACTCAAGCGAAAGCCAGTCAACTTCGGCTCTGTGGACGAACCAACAACGGATTTCTAGCGATAAGGACCTCATAGCCTCAACGTTTAACGATTATTTCACTAATAAAGAAGCAAATTTGGCCTCAAAGATCCAAAAAGTAATTTTTAAAAACTTAAAGAGCTTCTTCTATTGCAATTGTTTTAGCTACACCATCAGAAACCAATTGCGCATGACATATAGCAAGTGACATTGATGATAGCTATCTGCAAATAGCCAAAACAGTCATAAAAGATGTCGCAGCGCCGCTAACTGTATTACACACCGGTCAGTTCTCAGAGGTAAAGTACACGATGATCTGATAATTGCCAAGGTAACCCCGTTTTCAAATCTAGCCACAAAAAATAATTAAATAATTACAGACTAATCTCTGTTCTTCTCTATTTCTTAAAATATTTAGCAAAAATACTAAGCGATCGATTAATCGAATACATTACATCTAAGAACCACTTAACACAAAACCAGCGTGGTTCTCATTCTAGCCGTTGCACCTCTATGGCCTCATAGAAATGGACAACAAATTTCCAAAGCAATGGCGTTGTTATCATAACGTCCCAGGCATCTGTTGTCTGCAGGAATTTTCTTCGATTTATCGAAATCTTTCAACACAGTTCACAAAAGAATTTAAATATGCAAGTTAGAGAATTAAGGCATACGTGGGGTTAGTCTCGAGTGGTTAACTAACAGCCAACGCAACAAGGCAGTTAGTTCTCTTATTGGATACAAATCCCGACTAAGAACCATTCAATGTGGAGTTCCTCAAGGCCGATATTGGGCACTTCACTTTTCTTAGTCTTATTTGACGACATATATAATACTTCATAGCTACTCCATTTCATCCTCTGCTGATAAAAACTAACGTCTTTGCTACTGATAAGTCTTTGGACGTTTTCCTGGAAACAATAAATCATAAGTTACAAACAGTTTCTAAATGGTTCACGGCAAACTGTTTTTATTCATTTAAAGAAATTACTTTCATATTGTTTCGCTCTCATCGTAAACTCGTTCCTTATGATTGTGATTCGACATCAGTGACAAAATAATCTCGCAAGTATCGTCCTCGCAATTTTCGGTGCATATCTGGATTAAAATCTTGCATGGAAAACCAGATAATTAAACTTGCCAAAATCTCCAAAAGGTATTACCCCCATTACCGAAAAACATATTACTTTATATTATTCCATTATCTATCCATATCTTTCATATTGTAATATCACCTGCGCTTTTAATTACACTTTTCGCTTAAAATGTCTCGCTGCTTTGCAGAAATGCGCTATCATAATGCCCCATGCACAATCAGTAAACTATCTTTGACGTCCGTTGCTGCTGGAATAGTTCATTATGTAATCAAGGGATGACATGATCCTAATGACCTATCTATGCCGTAGAAAGGCGATGATAGGCTTTGGAACTGCTCAGACCGTCTACCAGAAAGGGGTTCTTCCATCAATCGAATAGCTGTCCGTTACAGATCGACCTGGTAGCTCAAGTTATGTCCAGACGCTGCGTCTTCTGCCACCTACGAGTGACGGCTTTGGACTCTGGTGCTCTCGTGTACTACTGACGCTATCGCCCGACTTCGTTCTACTTCTTCGATGCTGATCGTTTCTGAAGCTCTAATCTAAAGATACTATGGCGTTGTTATCATAACGCCCCAGGCATCAGTTGATGGCTGCTTCAATTCAAACGAACTCCGATAGGTCAGAGAAACCAAAAGCCAGGCTACGGTAGGAAAGCAAGCTGAAGGAGATTCGTCTTTAGTTTAGAACTGAATGACATCAAAGAATTGACAGAACGAATTTAAACGGGCAGTGAATTCCGAAGCTTTGGAACAGCAAGACAGTTTCGATTGATCAAGTCCTTTATTTAGTTGCGTTCGAGGTGAGCATAGAGCATAGACAATTAAAAAAAAGAACAGGTTCTATCACATATCCTTATTTATGAAACACATTCTAAACAGCAGGAATGGCGAAATCTGTTAAATGAAACTTACATCATGCAGAGTGAAAGGGGGGCTATTAATGAGTTAGAAGATGTATTTGCGTATAACTCAGAACTTCCCGTTCAAGAATTTTTGAAAAGAGGTTCAAAGTTGAGATGGTTCTGTAATTAGACAGGTCCCCAGGGTCGAGAGAAGATGTATTTAGTAGAGGATGAATATGGCATAAGAAAAAGCAGATAGAAAGGATCCCACATGCAATTAAGAATTGATTAGTCAGTTCAGGTTTCCTGAAACACCATAAGAAGAATAGACATGGCGTCACCATAATATGTTACAGAAAGGGACAACAGCTTGATTCAGTTTTGCATTTGAATCCAATTAATTCATTTCACATTTTATGATACATGAAATTATAATCGATTACAAATGATTTTTTGCTTTTGTCAGGTCATCGCAATCAATGTTATCTCAATCGTTTCTGCAGCTCTTATTTCGTTCCTGCTAATGTCTGCTGTTGTATCTGCTTACATGGTCACCTTTCAACGCAAATACTGTGAAAGAAGTGAGGGCTATATTATAGGAGCTGCACGGAAATCTTATACCATCAGGTAAAATTTTCCATTTTAAGAGTCAGTGCTTCAGTGCTAACTATCACATTGATTGAAATATGTTTTTATAGACATGAAAAGGATTGCAATCATTGCCTCAGACTTAACTAATTATGCATAGAAGATGTTGCCACATATTTATGAGCATTCAATAGCAATAAATGCTTTGTGGTTTTTTGTCTTTTTCCGAGTACAGCTTATGTAACTTCTGTCTTGCGTGAGTCCACGTTGGGCGGAACATCGATAGCGCGAATTTTATACTTCATGATAATAAACTGTAATTGTAATGAAAACAATTTGTGTTACGTCTCTTCAAGAGAAATTTCTGAGGCACAATAGTTTGCACATAACAGAGACGATATAGGCCTATTTTGAACTTCAGTTAACCACGGTGATTGCAATGGAATCACTTCTAGGTGTTTTGGGAATCTTAGAAGGCATCGTTGCCATTTGGTCTTCCATCGTCTGTTGGAATATTGGTGCTTGGTGTTGTCTTGCATCTCCATTTCAAAGACAGGTAAGCATGTTTGTCTCCATTTGTAAACCAAGTAAAAGGCTCTCTGGAAGATCGGAAGCCTAGCCACTTCTTCTGCGTAGGACTATTACAAGGCAAAATACTCCATCGCGCTCAATGAATGAACTTAATTTCTTGCCCGAATAAGAATATGAAGAGCGCAGTAGAAAATAATCCAGCAAAAATTAAACTCCCTAGATATTTAAAGTACGACTGTCGGTCACCAGCTCCAGTTGTGCTTTGTTACTCCTCCCTATAATACAAAAACCTTCGGGCTACATATTGCATTAACTTGAATGGAGCCTCTCCTCTTTGAATACAAGTTTACACAGATGTTCTTCTGTTGATGTCGCACCTTTGTATGACCACGAAACTGTACTTCACCTCTGTTAGAGTATGAAAGGCGTTTTCTTAAAGTTAGTTTCAATTATGACAAGTGATGTAAGAGTGAAAATTGTCTCCTTGTAAAAATATGAATCATAATGTGAACTTGTAGAGGACTTTAAACCTACTATAAACAGTTGAAAGAAATCTATGACATATAGTACAAGTCTTGTACTGACACAACAGGGTTATATACAGCAACAGCCCATGGTCGTAAGTAGTGAGCAACATACAGCGATGATGTCTAATCCAATGTTTATGACTTACCAACAACAACCCACCGAGAGCTATTATTCACAACAGCATCGGTTCAGTATAATCCCAAAAACAAGGTCAGTAAACGCCAGGATGAAAACTTAAAATTAGACCTAAGTGAACAAATGGTTTCTCTGGTCATTAATTGAACTGCACTTGTCTTACCTTGGCAGTCTTTGTCAAATTTTTAACGGCTGCTTTATTGG
Organism: Norana najaformis; assembly: GCA_964023275.1. Classification (NCBI taxonomy): domain Eukaryota; kingdom Metazoa; phylum Annelida; class Clitellata; order Crassiclitellata; family Hormogastridae; genus Norana; species Norana najaformis. Next base: position 14,456,548 of record OZ029922.1, read on the forward strand.
AGACCTTTTAGAAATAATCAAACGATGTCCTTAGGCCTATATATACATCCATTTTTCAAAATCATGCATCCCTGTGGAACAATGAACTGATGCCCAAACCGTGCAGTCCCATCCCATGGTCACCAATCGCTTGTTTATGCATCAAGGATTGAGGTCAGTCAATTGGTCAACCATCGATTGTATCGAAGGTCGCAATGACATTGAGAGGATCGAGCAGCGTGACAGGTCCAAGATTGCAGATGTCCAATATCAGTCTAAGCAGGACCTTTTCCGTTGAATGTAGGCGTATAGTAGTTAGTTAGTTAATAACTTCTAGCGCTCCGGTTTCTAATTTCTGGCGAAGAAGGATTTATAATAAATATTGTAGATTACTACAGATTCAAAATTTTGTATGCTATCATCCCCCAATTTGCAATAGATTGTTTCCTGAACGGAATGGAATGCCAATGCAATGATTTCAGTACAGGAATTTTATGCTCATATCTTCTTGATGTTGTTATTAACTAGTTGCTTCTATCGCGTCAGTGTCTGTTGCACAATGTATCAACCGATTGGTCTATGCAATAAGTCAGACAGACAGATGTATAATCAATTTGGAAATAGTAGGTTTAAATATAGTGAAGCGACATAAGTGACTGAGCAGAACGAACAAATATAAGGATGTGTTAGTTAAGACTCCAACCAATGAGTTCTGAAATTTCTGGAGCTTCCCCACGTTAGACTTTGAGATACTAGTAAGAAGCTAGTTACAGTAATCAAGGACTAGAGATTACTAGACAACAAATTTTAAGATTTTAAAATATAAAGACTATGCATGATGGCGGTGCAGTCCGAAGTTACATTTTGGTGAATATATGTTTACATATTTAGTAAAACAGCAGCTTTCATTTACCCGAAGTTTTATAAAACATGATGTAATAGTTAATTGCTACAACGCATTCAGTAAAACTTCGACCATAACTATAGTGAAACTTTGTCATAGATGACGATAATATTAATTTTAACATAACTGTAGAGGTCGCTGTTTAGTTTAGGAATATTACTGTGTTTAATGTGTAAAGAACTATTGTGCGCAAAACGAGCAAAGGAATGAAGAGTTTGACACGTGGAAGCAAGAGACAAGAGACAGAGGAAGCGAGAGAGAAAGAGAAAGAGGTGGAACAGACGGACGCCAATTGGAGGGCGAGAATGGCAAAGTTAAATGATTGACAGGCGGAAGGGGAGAAGTTAAAAATAAAGCACAAGCGAAAAGGGGAATTCGCTGAATTCGCTAAATAACGGCCGAGCAGGCGTCAGGTCTCTGGAGAGCAGAGAAGAGAAATAACACTGCATCTCATAAACGGACCACGCTAAGTTAACAGACCGATGCAAATCACTGACTCTGATGTTGCTGTCAATACGTTGTATCATACATGTTAATTTACGTGTAAAGAAATAATCGCTGTTACTGTCGGACAATTCCATTCAAGAACCCAGGTGCTGTGAAAAGGCTTTTAAATCACCCGAAGAATAAACGCCTATTATACCAGCACCGCTTGCCACCAATCACTGAAACCAAGATTTTTGTTCGCCGGCGAATCCTTCCAGTCGACGCAGACGGACGCAGCAAAATCTTTCTTTTAGTACAGTAACAGGAGTTAACGGAAACTATGCCGAAAAACTATAATAAGACGGAACGCATACAGAACCGATAGACGAAAAGACATATCAGGAGTTGGTGGATTGGCGATCGCCCCCAAGTAATCTTAATAACAACGTTAACATATGTTGTGGACTAATCTATTGCGACACACTTAGCAAACTTTGCCACGACGATCAAGGACAAGAGAACATTTGAAGATTTAACCCAGAAAAATAAAACCTTAGCAATGCGTATCGAAGGCCTCGAATCCTACTTGAAAACTTCATCTTCCACGAGCTCCAGAAAACTTCGTTGAAGGAGGTTGCCAGGGTTCTGGGCCAAACGATCGAGCCACCTCATTCGATGAGAACTCGACGACCACCTGCAGACAGATTGTCACATTCTGCAGTAAACATCTCGGGATAAACATCTCAAGGCAGAATATTTCGATCTTCCACCGAATGAAGAGAAGAAGGAACTACAGATACCGACCGATCATCGTCAGGTATTTGTCATGGCGAGTTCGATATGGAATATAAGCCTACGTATCGAGACGAAAGCTCCGGTTTTCATAAATGATCACCTCACGCATCAGGGCTCAGAGATGTTCTAGACAGAACGTAAACCTCTCCGACATAAGAAAGTAACTAGAAAATGGACGACGAACGGGACGTTATTTCTCAAACGAACGAACTCAGCAAGCGAAAAGCCAGTCAAGTTTCTAGCTACCAACTTCATCTAATGGACATCATGATTATTGGCACCGTAAGCAGGCGGTAAAATTTAACTTTTTCGCCCTTTGGCAAATGCTTCTTTTTTCATTTCCAGCTCTGTTCTAACCAGTGGACAGTGCTGATATCTGCTGCTCTGTTTGCACATGATTTAATTTGTGTCTGTTCCTCATTGAAGAAGTACCATGTGTCTTATGTTCATCCAACTTCTGAATGAAAACATCTCTAGCGCCAGATTGTCATAATTCACTGCGGTACTGTCAACATTGCATCCTGTCTATATTCTCATGTAATCATATTGAAAATGATAATGATTTCTGTAACGCTTTAGCACAGTGAAGGGTCTTCTCGTCTAGCGCGGTCTCTACGTGTTCTTCACACAATATCTTATCATTTTTCGCCATATCTTTCTGTTACGGTCGACGGTTTACTGAACGCGTTGTAGCAATTAACTATTGCTTCATTTTTATGAAGTTCTGGTAAACATAAACTAAATGATGAATTATACGAGAGTCATTTTATAATGTTGCAGCAAAACTAAAGCAACAAAATATTAGAATGGGCGCAATATTCATCCCTCTGGACCTGGCATTGAAATTTTAAATGAATATGTTGTCGCAGTTGACCCTTATGAATAGCAAGGTGTTTTTCGCGAGAACATAGGCCTATTGCAGATTAAGAATCATCATCCCACTCGCATATTTTTTAATACTCTGTCATCCTATGACTTTCAACCAACAATACTACGGCCTACTCGAATTACTTCTGAAATGGCGACTTTAATTGACAATATATTAACAAAATCATTTCTTGATAATTATGATTTTTCAGTCTTGGTGAATGATATTGCAGATCACTATTCTGTTTTGCTGTACGGTTACCTTTTACCTACATGGACTTCTGCACCTGTTGCCTATGTTAAAAGAGCAATTAGCCTAATGACCAGACAAAAGGGAATTTTCACTCTCTATTGCGTACAAACATTTATATGGCTTGTGATAATGTCGACCCATTCCTTACCAAAAGGAGAAATGACATGGCGTCACCAGATTGTCTTACAGAAAGAGACAACACCATGATTCAATTTATACATTTGGAGTCAATTATTGTTATATTATTTTACATTTTTATTACACGTAATATATATTTCATATCAAATGATTTTTTCGTCAGGTCATCGCATTCAATGTTCTCTCAATAGTTTCTGCAGCACTTGCTTCGATACTGCTAATTTTTGCTGTCGTATCTACCAATGATATTTTCTTGCAACGGGAATACTTCTGTGTAGGATATCAGTATCCGTACAGCACGAGGACCACCTACAGTCACGTAAATTTTTTCATTTAAGAGTCAGAGCGTTAGGGCTAATGATTATCAAGACGATTGAAACTTGTTTTTTATACATAAAAAGTGTTGCAATCCTTGCCTCTAACTTATCTTCTGATGCCGCAGCTGCTGTTCGAGCTATGTGTTGTGCTTCTGACTCCCTTGTAGCTTGGATGTCTTCAAATCGATTGAGATTGAATCCTTCCAAGACTCAATATATTTGGTTGGGCACTAGGCAGCAATTGGCTAAAATCAGTCTACCTGTACTACATTTAGAGTTTCCTCACATCACCTTCTCAGTCACTGTTTATGACCTTGGCATTGAGTTCGATCAGGAGCTCTCTTTTAAGGCTCAGGTACATCGTCTTTTTCGTAGTTGCTACTACCAGTTACGGCAACTTCGTGTTGTCTCACGTTCTCTCTCAGTCACCTCATCTAAGACTCTGGTTCATGCATTTGTCACTAGTCGGTTGGATTACTGCTCTTCTTTATATGTTGGACTCCCTGATGTACGGCTTTTGTGCCTGGAACGTGTGTTGCGGGCGACTGCACGGCTTATTGGTGGCATCTCTAGGTTTGTTCATGTCTCTGATTTCATGCGAGATGAGTTGCACTGGCTTCCTATGAGTCAGCGCATCCACTATAGGGTCATCGTCTTTGTTTGGAACTCCTTGTTGGGTATTGCCCCTCTTACTTGAGGGAGCTTTGCCTACCTGTCCGGTCCAATTTGGGACGTGCTTCTCTTCGCTCCGCTGTTAGTGGTAATCTACGAGTGCCTCGCGCTCGCACCTCGACCATGCAGCGTCGCGCCTTCTCTGTTGCTGGCCCAACCCTCTGGAATGGACTTCCTGTTACTCTACGTCTTCTGTCCGGGGATTTTACTTCTATCTTCTATTCTTCTCTTAAGACTGTTCTCTTTCCCCGAGGTTGGTTTGGGAGCGCTTCTGAGTAGTTTTCTTGAAGGGGCGCTATATAAGTGTTCTGTATAAATAAATAAATAAATAAATCTACTTTTACATAGAATAAGTTATTAATGTTTAATGTTATTAATATTAATGTTTATGAGCATTTAATAACAATAAATGATATGTGCTTTTTGTCTTTTCCCGAGTACGGCTTGTGTAACTTTTGCAATGCGTGAGTCCACATTGAGCGGAACAGCGATAGCGTGACTGTTACACCTGATGATAATTAACTCTAATTGTAATGCAAACAATTTCTGTCGCATTTCTTCTAGAGAAACTTCTGAGTGGCAATGTTTTGCACACAATAGAGATGATATAAGCCTGTGTTTAATTTTAGTTAACAACGATGATTGCAATGGAATCACTTCTTGCTGTTATGGGAATCTTAGAAGGCATCGTTGCCATTTGGTCTTCCATCGTCTGTTGCATTATTGGTGCTTGCTGTTGTCCGGCATCTCCATTTCAAACACAGGTTAGCATGTTTTCTTCATTAGAAAACCAACTCTGTGGAAGACTAGGCGATCGGAAGCCTAGACACTTCTTCTGCGTAGAACAATTACATTGCAAAATACTGCATCGTGCCTAACGAAAAAAACACTTTCCTGGAGTCAGTAGGTCTATAGGAATAGCGGAGTAGAATAATACAGCAAAATTATGCTCTCAAAATATTTAAAAAACGACTGTTGCTCACCAGCTCCAGTTGTGCTTTGTTACTCCTTCCTACAACACAAACCTACGGCCTAAATATTACACTAACTTGAATGATGTCTCTCATTTCTGGATACACAATTTACTCAGATGTTCATCTGTTTATGTTGCGTATTTGTAAGACTGTAAAATGTACTTCACCTCTTATAGAGTATGAAAGGCTTTCTATGTCTTGTTGCAGAACTGTGCATGATTAACTAATCGTTGATTTCTTAAAGTTTGTTTGGTATCAGGAGAAGTGATATAAGAGTGAAAATACCTGCCGCCGAAAATATAAATCATTATGTGAACTTGTAGAGAAGGATTTTAGACCTAGTATAGGCCCCTAATAGTTGAAAATCTATTGCTATACCGTACAAGTCTTATAAAGTTACAACAGGGTTATATACAGCAACAGCCGATGATCGTAAGTAGTGAGCAACAGACAGTGATGATGTCGAATCCAATGTTTATGTTTAATCAACAACAACCAGTGACTGGCTTCTATCCACACCAGCAAATGTTTCAGTATAACCAACAACAACCAGGTCAGTAAACGCCAAGGTGACAGTTTAAAATTAGGCCTAATTGACTAAATGGTTCCTCTGATTATTAAGTTAACTGCACTTGTTCTACTTTGGCAGCCTTTGTCAAATTTTTAACTGCTTCTTTGTTGTAAAAATTTTTGAAATAATCAAACAATGGCCTTATATATAAGTCCACTTTGATTGCATGTCCATGTGAACAGTAGAGAAATTATAAGATGAAGAAGAAGAGGAAGTAGACAACGATGATGATAATGATGATGATGGCTTCTGTGAAGAACATGAGAAGAAAAAGAAGAGACAGTCCCATTTGCTTACCCTGCGAGGGAGTGATGAGTTTGAACTGTTAATGACTTCGTTTTCACACCCTCGGCATATGATAGCGCCATATGACCTTCCCGCCGACAGTGTACTTTGAGTGTTCTCATTTAGTTTGGTAGGGGCAAGCGGAGCAGATGGTTTGAAACATCTGTCGGAGTTTTGAATCCCGACCATGAGTTGACAGCCTAGCACGCTTGCCATTTAGGCCTACTAGTGTACAAAAGTTCGACCCAAGTATGTAACGCCTGAACGGGTGTAGAGTTGAACTACTGATGAACGTAGCTCAATGGCATCATCGTATGAATTGTCACTATTTTACGGTTTTTATGTAAGCAGCAGCCTGACTATTCTTATTTTTGTCTCAAAATCATGCATACATTTTCTTTAGCTGCAGTTTTTGAAGGATCATATACTAGTTCGAATACCGGGATGAAACGTAATTTTCCGTCTCCAAACAGCGACGCAGCAGTATGCGTCATAACTTCAACATACGAAGAGCTGCACTGTTATGAAGAAATTGAACAACCTTTGAGTCCTTAGTTTGTGAATGAGAACGTGTGAGAACTGTCTTTAATTTAAACAGGAAACACATAAACCGCTATTAAACAACAGAACACTGCCCTCATGGTTTGCTCGATTCGACTAGCACTCTTCAGTTTCGTTGGCTTTGAAACGCATTAAGCAACACTACTTGAGTAGTGTATCAATATTGTGGGCGAATATTAAAGATTACCAAAATTATAATTGACTCATTTCGTTATAAACAGATGTTGTTACTATTGTTGTTATTTCGCGTGCTCTTCATACGACAATCCGTCGTTTTCAGAGCCAAGCCCCATTTAGGTAGAGCTGCTGACGTTAAAGGGAAGTAAACTGTACTATACATAAATCAATCCAAAAAGACACTTAAACTAAGCCGGGATATGATTCGCATGAAAATTTGAATCAACTTCATTTCAACGGCGTACTCGAATTTTTAGTTAGGGAGTCCAATACCTGGGTAAAAATGAGGGTGTCCGAGGCAGCGAACGCCAAAGGCGTGAAGACACAACAACTAGGCGCCTCGTAAACTCCCCAGCAGGGTTGTGAGAGAAGCTTCGAAAGCCAATGCATGTCAAAGCAATTAGTATAAAATTAAGCACATTTGGGCTACAAGTTTGGGCGATTTTTATTAAACCAGAAAGTCCAATATCTGGTTGAAGGGTCTAAGACAACAAGCATCGAAAACGGGAAGCTTCTAACGAATAGGGGGTCTGGAGAGCTTCGTAAGGTCTTTCAGTGGGATATGTGGTTCCGTCCTCGCGTAAGAACACAAATTTCGCCGGGATAAAACAGGCCACAAATCAGATGCATTAAATCAGCTTTGAAAATACACTTTATTGTATGATGCTCTTATACATCGAAGAACAAAATCAAGAGTCACAGATCTTGGGTACACCTAAAAATCTCATCGGATCTACACGAGTCCTGAGGCCGATTGTCTTGGCCTCCGGGGTCCGGACCCCAGGACCTCGACAAGCTATGTAAGTGATATTAGTGATTTCATATTACGTTAATAAAATGAGGAATTTATATATCAAAAAAGTTATTATTCACATTATGTATACATATTTTGCAATTTATGGTAGGCCTAGCTACTGCCTCACTGCGCGAGAGTGGAGATATCCGCTTGATAAAGGTGTTGCTAAGGTCATGCAGGACAGGCAAGATACCAAGGCCGCACAGGCTGAGACAGAACACTTATAGCCGCGAGGTAATGTCGTAATGGGTCAGGTCAAAGGGTCTGGGCTGTACATGGGGCGCGAGACTCAAGATGGTTGCTGCCCGATGTGCAAAGGCACTGGGCTATTCCTTTCAAACAACTAGAACCGCTGAGCAATTTCGACATCGAGAAGGCCGCTAACTATATTTCAGAGATTTGAATCTCGGGCTATCACAGTAGGAACACGTAGACCGGCATGTGTTCAATGTGTGCCAGCTAGGGCACACCAAGTAACCGCAAACACGTGATCAGCGCAACTTCAATAACCCAATGGCGCCGACAGAAGTTCCGATACAAACAGGCGCTTACTCAACAGTGCAAATTACGTTCACACTTTCAACGAAAGTCCGGTATGGTGCATTGCTGTGCTTTGGATGACTGGTGACACCATGCAATACCAGTTTTTCAAATGTAAATCAGTAACTGATAAATTTACCGAAATTGCCAAAACTTTATTGAAGTCCTGATAAAGTGAAGGCAACATCATTAGATTTTACTTCAACTGTTCACACTATTGTTAATTCCTGGCAACGTAAGCTCAAGGTTTAAATTGTCCAGCGTTTAAACTGCCATCGCTGTGTTTAGGTATTACTGTAACAGCTTATGACCGAGTTTATCGTGCTTATCATCTTGGAAACAGTGAAATATGGCAATATCTGCATAAGCAAACGCAGCAGTTCATCAGGACAGTGAGTACCTTTACAAATATGATTTCTATCACATGGTGAAGAGATGCTAGATTAAACAGATTCTGGCAAAGTGTATTTTCTATCAAAGCACATTCACTAGAAGTCTTACCGGCATTGCTAGCTCTCATTCAAAACACATACCCTTGACTTCTTTTCGCAGATTCCGTTTATCAAGGCATTGGATCGCGGCGTTGGCTTGAGCTTCACCAGTGCCGGAGTTAATATTAGGGCATTAAGTAGTTGCTCTACTCAACATTGGACACAACGATATTGACCCATCTTATCCCACCCAGCAATAGTTGACCATCCCAATTGACAACTGAATCAGAATCTGGCTAGAATTGACGTTTAAAGATGCTGGAAAAGTCTTCTCACTATTTTCTCTGCCTTGGCACGTCAATTTTGGGTCATTAGCTGTGTGCTGATTTTTACAGCATACTCCAATTATACAGTGCTGGCTAGAATGTCAATCATTTTTCTTATCTTTCCTCTCATGCTTCATCAGATTTTGTTTTGCTGGCTTTTAGTTTCATTTTTTGTGCGCCAAAATAGCATAATTATAATGACTGAAAGATTAACCCAGAATATTTAATATTCAACATTTATTAATAAGTGAGTCATAGTTTCCTCTCACTTAGAAGAAGTGAACATATGACTGAAGGATGGCAAAACGACGTACCAGATGAAACTTCCAAGGTTCTGGGAAACCTAAATATTCTCTAATATACATAAAATTACTCTGATTTTTCATTTTTATATAATGGACTTATTTGATACCTACCATTATTTATAAGCTAAAATTTATTTGTTACCGCATACACGCAGACCATTCTACTGGCCACGTATAATTTTTCATCGATCAGGAACATCATCTCCAAACGCAGCGAACAATTTTTCCGACAGATGTCTTACGAACTGGTCTTTCGCAAAGCGAAAAGTTTCCTCAGATGTTTTAAAACCATTCCTAAACAAAACCAACTATTGGTCGGAAAACCAACTCAAATCAATGCGACGTTGGTAAGAATGTATCGTAATCGAAATCGTAAACTCCAAATTTCTAAAGGGCTACTTAAAAGCTAACCACCAGTTTATTCACGGCACTGCATCAAGTCAGTGCGATTGTCCAAAGATGCCATGTCAAGAACCAAGTCCGGTTCCTAGAAGACCACAGAGAAAAAGGGGAAAGAGAAATCTATTAGGTTGTGTTGTGTTTAATGTATCCAGCGTCTAAAGCACTAAATAAATTTAAAGTCAACAAGCACACAAAATAATGAAGCAACGTAATAAACATTTAGTTTTTTTTATAAAATGAACCCTGAGAACTATGGTATGACCAGTTCGTAACAATCACATTTACATTTTCGGAAGTGCACTTGGCAAACTATCGTCGTATTGAAGCACTACTCTCGCTCACTAGCAATTACTGGGCGCAGATGAATGAGCCAGCTTCCCGGAAACGATTCTAGTAAACAAGTTGTCCTTGTTCTAATTCTTTCTTATGCAGGCCTACTAAAACAACATATTATCATTATAGGCCAGCTACAGCGCAATTTCTATCATATTGTTTAAGACGCAGACTTATGCAGAGACACGGAGAAAATGTACCCATTTTAAGTAGCTTATTGTGTGCAGCGATAAACGGGTAAAGCTTGACGTCGGGGATAGTCGACCGATACCCGCAGTAGATACCTGATACCCGAATAGCTAAAAGCGCGTGTCACCAGCGGATTGATCTAACTGAGGGCAAAGTGGGCTTACACACTCAAATAATATACATGCACATTATGCTTATTGCTTGTACTCCAGCCTCTACACCTGGTGCCTATACCAATGGATATGGCAAAGGCGATCTGAAATACTACAATCTTTAATTATTCTTGGCAAATACATCTTTTGGAGCCCATTCTTTCTCTTCTACTGATCAGTCATACTGACACCTATCTGTTCACGCTAAAATCATTTCATTACTTCGCCGGGTTCGTGGATTTTTAGGTCTGCACACGCGGGTATTGATGAGACGGCCTTTAAAACTTAACTATGCATATATAATAAGCTTGTGAAAACGAAAGTAGTCTTAAAGAATCTTTAAATTGTATACATTCACATGAACGTGTGGTTATAAGTGCAACCACGACGTGTATGCCTCTATTCCTCGGTTGAGTCTCTGGACATGCCAGTGCCAGCAATCAAAGGATCACCAATGGACCGGAGTTTGTGGAGTTGGGAAACGCGAGAAGATTCTCGATTACACGTCGATGACGTTACTTCACAAGGATGCCCCGCGTAAGACCCTCCCCGAAACCTGACACCAGGGGAAACACCCCACCGTCGGACGACACGAGCGAAATATACTGTATTAGGGTATTATTATAAAAGATTTGTAAAGCGCCAGATGTTGTAACTAGAGAATCCACGAATGTGCTGAAAAGGATACCACTACCAAACTCCCTCCGCATCATCACGTCAACTCAGGGACCGGGAAATCTGACACTTGTGAGATGGCCCAACTTTAATGACACTCGCCATAAAGGCTATGGACCTTGTAAATACTAATTAAACAGCGTGGACCTTGAATAGGACGAGAAGGGGCTCCATACCCCGTTAATTTGATAATCAACACAGTAGCCGCTATACGCGGAACACTGAAAAGGGCATCATCTTTTTGGCTCGCTCGCATAAAGCGAAGGCTACACCATCATTTGCCGATAGAAGATATGCTCGCAAAGATTCAGAGACTGTAACGTTTCACGATAGATTTAGATAAGAACTTTGATAGATTTATTAGTAGTTGTACATCGTAGGCCACAGTTATTTCATACTTGAATTAAAAGAATAAAATTCCCTTCTGGCTCGAGACTGAATGTGCCTCACCCTCAAAAGGCCACGACAGATCTAGTGAGCAGTCGACAGGATCCGAGATTGAGGAAAGGGGTCGCTCTACTAGACAGCGAGCCTGACTATACGAATCGAGGGGAAGAGAGATCAGCGCGAAGGAACAGCTACGTGACGAGACGGTCGTCCGACGAGACGACCGACAGAAGAAGCGAAGTAAAGCACGAATCGATCGATCAACGAGGCGAGACGAGCAGCCAGACAAGAGGGGATCGGCGACGGATGAACGATCAACCAACGGACGATCAACACGACGCGTCGGGACCAACAACGGATTGGGATCGCAGTGACGAACAGTGAATCCAACGTTCAACACACGTACGGGTAGGACTCTTCGTTTGTTGCCTGGTTGTGGATTGAGTGAACGGGTGTGTCAATCATCGTATAATTGTCGGCTATGAGAAAAGAGTGGTGATTGGTATCGATCGACCTGGGTAGAATCATTGATTGGTGTTTTCTGTGTATGATTTTGATTGAACTGTGATTGCACGGTTTTTCAGTTTGTATCTACTCTTTTGACTTTGATTCTCTCTGTCACTCTAAAGTATGGATAAACTAACGTCTGAGAAGCAGACGGAGATTAAAAAGACGTTGAGCGAGCGTATAAAAATGAAATTAGGGAAGGCAGGTTTAGAAGAGGCTGTTCCCACTATGAAGTGCCCTCGATTATTTGAAGAATGGGCGCAGCTAGTGGCCGACGGCCGAGATGAGAGGTCCGAGGCAGCTGACATAGCAGCTGCTACAGGGGGACTTAGATCTACGCAGAATGAGGAATTGGACAAGAGATTAAAGGAAAGGGTATTGCGGTTAAGAGGACTTGAAGATAAGAGAGGTGGAGAGGAAGGAAAGAGAAGAAGAGACAGAGCGCCAGCGTAGGCGGGAAGAGGAAAAGAAGAAGGAAAGGGAAGAAGACAGAGAGCGCCGACGTAGCGTGAAAAGGAGATGAGGATAAGAGAGGAAGAGAGAAGGATAAGAGAACGAGAATTACAGCCAAGAGAGGATGAACGTACGGAACGCAGGTTATGGGAAGAAAGAGATAGGCGGCTGAGAGAAACGGAATGCGATTTTGGACATTCTCTAGCTAGCTATACTGAGAGTTTTGGAGAGATTATGAAGAATGTTTGGAAATTTCCCCATGATTCCTCGGAAATTCCTACCTATTTAGACCATATCGAGAACATGTTTGATGAATACTACGTAGACGAGGGTATGAGGCCTAAGCTATTGTCAGCAAGCCTCAGTGATCGAGCGATAGCCTTATCCGCTCGATTATATATAATTATTCGCGTTCAATTAGACGATTACGATCAACTGAAGGAATTCTTACTCAGAGAATTCAGAATAAATCCCACTCAGCTGCGGGAGAGGTTCCACACAGTGCGTAAGGCTCCCGACGAGACGTATACAGTACTAGCGTCGAGGTCGCGTAATGCACTTATGTATTGCCTACATAGTCGGAAGATCACCGACGATTTTGATAAGCTCGTAAGTCTGTTGTGTGCAGACAGGCTTAAAGAACTGATTTCAAAGGAGTGCTTAGATTTCATCCTAGTACGGAAGACGGAATATTGGCTGAGGCACGAACAGTTAGCTAATTCAGTAGATACACGTATATATGGCTTCTCGTAGTGCGTATGGTGAAACGCGTAGATACGGTACTTCAACGCCACATCATAATAGTACCAACATCGGGAAACAAGCAAGTATACTAGTAACAAGTATAAGGAGTTTAAGTTCAGTTCGAAAACAGAGGCAAAGGCTGACAATCAGATTGCAAAGGAAAAAGCGATGCATGAGGGCCTCGGTTTCCACTGTTCGGCCCACGGACACAACCAAGAACTGTCCTAGTTCTAAGTCCTCTGGCGTAGACAAGAAACACGCCCGGGTTAATACCTGTTCGATAAGGTCTCCCACTGACAATGCGATCTCCCAGGTTGACCCAAAAATCGACAGTGTAACTCACATTGAGGTAATTGTAATCTTACATTTATAAAGCGCCACTTCAAGAATAGACTCATCAGAAGCGCTCCCGACCCGAACCAGTGAGACCACTGGCAAATAATACAGACTTCAGGCGCTTGCGAAACTGCGGAAGAGACAAAATGAGGAATACTAGCCGGAGCTCTCGGGAAAGGCGATTCCAGCTATTGGGTCCAACATAGGCAAAGCTTCTAGACTGCGCTGTAGCAGTGCGCATACGAGGGACAGTCAGGAGTCCAAGGGAGGCCGACCGGAGAGTGGTACGGCCTGGAACCAAGGACACCGAAATGCAGAAGTCCCTAAGATATGATGGAGCAGAGCTAACGAGACAATTACGCATAAGCGTTAGGATCTTGAACTGGATACGCTGCTGAATGGGAAGCCAGTGTAGAGTGTCCCGTATAAAGGAAGTTATATGGCCATACCTGGGGAAGTCTCCAATAAGACGGGCAGGAGCATTGAGAACAGACTGAAGCTTGGAAATATTGGCAAGTGAGAGTCCAGCAAAGACAGCGTTACCAAAGTCCACCCTGGTGCAGATAAGGGCATGAATTAGAGTAGTAACGGCATGAAAGGAGAGGGAGCGGCGGATGGTACGAAGCTGACGAAGGTGGTAAAAGCATGAGCGGGAGACACTGTTAACATGATCGGTCAAGGAGAGTTCCCGGTCCAGAACAACCCCAAGATCACGGACTTTGGAACAGAATAGAATGTCCGGAAACCTCTGGCATATGGATGATGAATCAATCTTTGCCAGCTGAGCACGACCACCAAGCCAGATGAACTGGGTCTTAGCAGAGTTCAGTCGGAGGCAATTAGAGGACATCCAGACACCAAGGGCAGATGTTGCTTCAAGAATACTCTCAACCAGAGAGGAAGCCGCTTCCGCTGGGCCATGAACGAAGGCCTGAGTGTCGTCTGCATACTGATGGACAGCAACACCCATGGGAAGGAGAACCCGTGCCAGGTCGGCAGTGTACAGAATGTAGAGGAGAGGGGCCAGAACATAACCCTGAGGAAGGCCAAAAGGTATAAGGGACCAGGCGGAACGTGTAGGCTCGAAGATAACAGAATGAGAGCGGTCTGAGAGGAATGACTGAAACCAAAGAAGGGCCGTATCGGTAATGCCAAAAGATTTTCTAGACGCTCCAAAAGGATAGAGTGATCCACAGTGTCAAAAGCAGCACTAACATCATATAGGGCAAGAAGAGTAACATGTCCACGGTCAAAAGCTCCAAAGACGTCAGCCAGGAGACGTGTAATAAGTGATTCAGTAGAGTGGAACTTACTAAATCCGGATTGAAGAGGAGGCATGAGGGAGTTAGAGTCAAGGTAGTCGACCAGTTGGACGGACACACATCTTTCAAGAAGCTTAGAGAGGAAGGAAAGGTTAGAGATAGGTCGGTAGTTAGAGATATCATTGGGGTCAAGTCCCTGGCGCTTGAGAGAGGGAAAGACTACAGCACGTTTGTGAGAAGCTGGGAGTGAACCCTGACCCAGGGAGGTATTACATAGCAAGTGTAAGAACGGAATTAAGTCATCTATAAAATCCTTGTTTAAAAATGGTGATAATAAGTCCAGTTCACAGGACTTAGAAGGTGACTCCAGCAGGAGCCGACGAAGGACGTCCAAAGGCAGAGGCTTCCAGCATGAAAGCCTAGATGACGTAGGAGGAAAGGAAGGAGGAGGAGAACCATCAGTGGATTGGCGGATCGAGTCGATCTTCCCGCGCATGTAGTCGAGGTAGTCGTTCGCTTGAACGGAGGCTGGGCCAGAGAGTTAGAAGCGGTAGAACGGCCGAGGACACCAGAGAGCGAAGACCAGAGCCGACGCGGGTTGCTCCTCTCCCGCTCAATCAATGACTCCCAGTATGCCATTTCTTGGGCTCGAAACTCCCGGTGCATTAAGCGAAGATGGTGGATCCAGTCGAGACGATCGGCAGGATCACGTGTTCGTCGATACCTTCGCTCGTGCCGCCTGACATCACGACGTAAAGTACGGCAGGATCGGTCAAACCAAGGTGCTGCGGACGAAGCGGAAGGAGGTGATCGATGAGGAAGCGAACTGAAGAGTCAAAGAGAGCAAAGAGCTCTTCAGACGAGCGACCAGCGAGGGAGGAGAGGTCTCCGCAGAGAGGACTATTGTTCAGACCAGCACGGAATGCCTCACGGTCCAAGTTGTTCCAACCACGTACAAGCCGAAGCGCGTATGTTGGCTGGGTACATAAAAAAGGAACCTTGTATAGAAGAAGTCCATGACCTGAGAGAGCTGGAGGTTCTACTATAACATCTGAGATGTTACAGTCATCTCGGGTGATAATGACATCAAGCCAGCCTCCCAGCACATGAGTAGATTCAGCGACATGCTGAATGAAGCCAAATTGGAAAAGCAGATCGTTGAAGCGGACAGACTCTGGAAGATCTGGATTCTCGAGGTGAATGTTCAGGTCCCCGGTTATGATTAGCTGGCAGTTGAAGGTGGCGAAGACTTCCAGAAGCGAGGAGAACTCGGTGTAGAAGGTCGACGTAACAGGAGAGGAGCCTGGCCGGTAGAGGGCAAGAACGGTGACTGGACCACGAGTCGTGGCGCAGGAGAGGCATAATGCTTCGAACGTGGAAACAGGGAGAGGAAGAGGGATCTTTTTGACCCGAAAATGTTCTCGATGGTAGACTACAATGCCACCATGATTTTGCGCAAGAGGATGCGAATCACGTGAGGGATCAACCGGGCGAGGAGCGTCGAGGAAAAGGTAGCC
Source organism: Norana najaformis (assembly GCA_964023275.1). Taxonomy (NCBI): domain Eukaryota; kingdom Metazoa; phylum Annelida; class Clitellata; order Crassiclitellata; family Hormogastridae; genus Norana; species Norana najaformis. The sequence continues at coordinate 14,472,822 of OZ029922.1, forward strand.
CGGAGGAGCAGCGCGTCGAACCGGAACATCAGAGAAAGAGGAGTGCCAAGACTCCGTGACGACGAGTATATCCAGATTATGCTGAGAGATAGAGTTAGCGATCTCCATAAACTTATTTCCCAGTGACCGAGCGTTCAGTGTCCCAAGTCTAAGTCCGTCACTGCCACCCAGGTCTGAGGGCAGCCGAGAGGTAGGCGACGGAGCAGAGTCCAGAGGTGTAGGCTGAGATTGGCAAGAGGGAGACGATAATCCAGGCCGTGAAGATGCCGGTCGCCATAGATGAAGCTTGAATAGAGTCTTACGTAAGGAACGTCGAATGGTGAGAGCGGGTTGAGTGTAGGTACGTAGCTCAGCGGAAGTGTACACACGAGTCGCAGGAGTGGGGGAAGGAGCGGCCATCATCGTCAACTTAATTCAAACAAAATTAAGATAACTTACGCTCGTTAACCCAAGAACAAACAAGCCGTAGTAAACCACAAGTTAGATAGCGTAGGTATAATCCAACAGAAAACGCAAAAAACGCCCGAAGTTGACGAAAATCCGATGAAAATTCAAACGCAAACGGGTCGGCAACAACACGCCGAAGCGCAAACATGACGTCATATGAGCAAGTCTCGCGCACGAAGTAAGAAAGAGGAGGAGCACGATGGGTTGGAAGAGTAAGCCCTACGTAGATGCTGACAAAGTTCACGTTAGATCTTACTTGGAGGTTTATATCGAGCATATACCCGGTCAGGTAGCACTGATCAATTGGGGTTCAGAGATATGCTGCATTAGGGATTTCCTAATAAGACATTTGGATTTATCTGTAGCGAAATAAGTATTGTTATCTGGTGTTCAAGGAAGACCGACTTGGTCGGCGTAGTAAGACAACATAATAAACCGACGGGAAAACACACGAAAGAATCGTTTGCATCGCACCATCCGTAAGGGTCTGGTTTGCTGTCATCTACACTCTCAACAAGGCGGTCATTCTCACGCCAAATGTTGTAGAACTTTTCAATGCTACAACAGGCATAAAGCTCTGGTAGTTGGCATTGGCAACACGGTTAGTCATTCTCTTCCCGATAAGATCGTCGACACCTTGAACACTGCTCAGATGGTGGCAGTGAGCGAAGAGCTCAGGGCAGCAGATAACAGTGTAGTTGACGTCGTAGGAGTCGATAGGGGAAGTAAGATAGCGGACGATGCTGGTAATGAGCTGGTAGATACGAGCAATAGTACTGAGGGCGAAGAGGATGCGGATTTTCTCGATATTGAAGATCCGTTAAAACTACAGAACGAAAGGGTGGCAGATACTGATACGTTGTCATCAGAACAACGCAGTTGTCCATTTCTGGCAGCATACTGGAGACTGGCGAGTCAGAATAAGGGAAATTTCTTCATTTAGAATAAGCTCCCATGCCATCGGGACACGATTATGGGCCACAAAGTGAAACAGCTCTATTTGCCTGAATCTCGCATTGGTATTGTGTAGAAATGGCCGTATGGCTTTAAGACCCCACGTTTTCGCATAAAGCTAGGCTTTTGGTTTCCTAAGATGGACGAGAGGATTCGTTCTTATTGTACTTCCTGTCAGGTCTGTCAGCGCAACGCTTCAGTGAAGGTCGCTGATCGAGTCCCAATCACGCCTGTTCCGAGAGGGGTCGAACTACCTTTCACCCACCTGGTTGGTCCAATCGTAGCGGAAAGGCGATCCTTCAGTCACAAAGCCTGGGTATAATTACGCTCTGGTACTCGTAGACAAATTTTCACGATGGCCTGTGGACTATACCGTGCGATCTCTGAGTGCGAAGGCTGTTTGTGATGCTCTTTTACAAGTTTTCATGACTTTTTCCGTACCTAAGGTTATAAGTTCTGACTGTGGGAGTAACTTTACGAATAAATTAAAGAAGTTTCTGAAGCGATTAGGTTGCTGTCCAAGGTTCAACACACCAGGGCATGCTGAGGCATCTGAGATCGAGGAACGATGCAACCAAAGTCTGAAGACGATGATATTTAAGTTGGCTCAATTTGATCCTCGACGCTGGTTTCGCTTATTACCATTTGTTCTGTGGAGCTTAAGTGAGAAACCCTCGTCTACTGTCCACATTAGCTGAAATGTAGAGTCTTCTATACGATTTTGAAAAGTTATACAATTTTCTATGGGCAGCCACGCAATGATCTTAGAATGGGTGATAGTTCATATTTAGACGTTTTAGTGACAGCTCTTAATGTACTTTGGACTCTTTGAAGCTTCGTCAAGTTAGCTTTTGAAATGCCAGTAAAAAGGGAGTTGAAGTAGTCATGACGGCTGGAGACCCATGTATTAGCCAAACAAACTCCGCCAGAATAGGGAGTGTGGCGCCCGGATGTGGGCAGACCCACATATAGTGATAATATGTTCACTGAAGGACAGGTGGGATTCAAACAACAAACCAAAAAAGCAGATTGAACAGCTGCGTTGTATAGTATGTTGGGCTGCCAACTTTTGATTCTGCCAATCCGGGACGCCCGCATAGTCACTCGATATGCCAGTACCAATTTACCCTGTCTACATCACTGTATGTAACGAATATTGCGTCAGTCTAATGTAGGATCTACTGCAAATAGTCGTTAAAATTACAGTCAAATGATTTGACTCAAATCATCAAGAGACAAGTGGTCTATATATAAACTTTGAATCAACTTCAAGAGCTAAACGTTTATTAAATTCTAGTAAACTACCAGGCTTCAGGGCCTAGCACGAGCGAAGTTCATATATACATGCATGATGCATGCAATTTGCAAAAGTCATTTATTGGGTCTACTAACCTAACTACCCTCTATTCTATGGTCACTTTGTAAAACTTATTTACGGCCGGCTGTTTGAGTTTAGTGTGCGAAATGAAGAACAACATTTGGTGAAGCAGATATTTACACCAAGTTCCGGGACAATTTGGGATCAATCCGAGACACGGGACGCACAAGGCCGATTCCCGGTCTGTCCAGGCGAATAAGCACGAATAAACGTCTTTGGGGAACATTACCTCACCGATACTGTGCAGACATCAAATGTTTGCATGTCGAGAAATTAAATCTGTATTAGTACATACTTATTTTAGAGTTATTTAACATATTCTTTTGTCAGTAGTATTCCGGATTGGAATTCCATCGGCTTTAGCTTCGCAGCGATTATCGACCACGTTCGAGTATTTAAGTGTAATGTAATGTAATCAAAAATTTATAAAGCGCCACTTCGAGGTAAACTCCTCAGAGGCGCTCCCGGCCCTACAACCCAGAAGAACTGGGGAATAAGAAGGTCTTCAAGCGCTTGCGGAAAAGAGGGGGAGTAGACTAAGAAGTTCCTGGCGTAGGTCATTAGGAAGCCCATTCCAAAAAGCGGGACCAACCACAGCAAAACTTCTGCGCTGGGCCTTAGCTGTTCGAACCGATGGGGCAAGCAAGTCACCCCGTACCGCCGAACGAAGTAGTCTACGGCCCGGAATGGAGGAGGCCAAAACACAGAGCTCCCTAAGATAAAATGGGGCGCAACCTAAGAGGCAACTACGTACAAGAACCATGATTTTGAATTTTATACGCTCCTGGATAGGCAGCCAGTGAAGCTCCTCTGAAATGTAAGCAGAGATGTGGCCAAACTTAGGGATACCTCCGATCAGACGAGCAGCCGCGTGCAAGACAGATTGTAGTTGCGAGATGCAGGAGAGACTCAAGCCAGCAAAGACAGCATTGCCATAGTCAATCCTTGAACAAATAAACGCATGGACCAGAATGGTAGCAGCCTGGGTCGTAAGAGAGTGGCGGATATTGCGCAGTTGACGCAGATGGTAGAAACACGTTCGACAGACATTATTCACATGCTCCTTCAGAGTACGTTCCTGATCCAAAATTACTCCTAGATCACGGACTGAGGAAGATAAGGAGATATCAGGGAAGAGCCTAAGTAATCTGGCCAGATCAATCTTAGAAAGCTGGGCGCGGCTGCCAAACCAGATAAACTGGGTCTTACCAGGGTTCAGGCGCGCAGACGGTTTGAGTTCAACCAGGCCTCAAGTGCTTCCGACGCCCGAAGCATTTGATGAACTAAGGCGACAGATTCACCTGCTGGGCCATGAATATATGCCTGGGTGTCATCAGCATACTAGTGAGACACTACCCCGGTTGGAGACAGAATAAAGCTCAGGTCAGCCGTGTGTAGAATAAAAAGTAAGAGAGCTAAGACAGAGCCCTGAGGGAGACCCAAGGAGACCGAGGACCAATCAGAACGTGTTGAACCAAAGATCACAGATTGAGAGCGGCCAGACAGGAATGAACGGAGCCATGAAAGACTATGAAACCACGTTGGACATACAAACGCGTTGAAATCAGTTTTTGCCTTAGATATAGATTACACAAAGTTTGATTAGATTAGATTTTGTAAATACTGGATGAATAATTTTGATCATCTCCATTTAGGAGCGCCATTCAGCTATTTGTTTTGATTTGGTATTCATTCTTTCCTTGAGAACACTGACGTCATTATTACGTCAGAAATGCTTAAGTGATTACACATGATCTATGGCCATATGTAGAGCAAGAAGGTTATAATATGACAGAAAATGAAATTGAAGCTGCAGATGCCACATTAGTCGGCAGAAATATCTATGCTTCACATTAGCTCATCAATTGCGATAGATCGTGACGTAATACACATTTTCGTGACGTAAAACACACATTGACGTCATATGTATGTGTTCATGAATCAAGATACTGCAGTAATAGAGCCGTTTAAGTACCTCACAAACCTGAGTTAGCCATGTTTAAAGGTTGTGGACCGTGCAGTATCGAAGTAATAGGACGACAACGGGCTATAGCATCTGCAGACATAGAGCCAACCGTCCGACACCGTCCCTAGTAGGGGTTAGAGACGCGGCATCCGGACAACTCAAGCCAACGAGTTGATCTGTGTGTGATTCGACTGATGGTAGAACCCCTTTCTGGAAGACGTTCGAAGCAATTCCAAACCCTGCCTTCGCCTTTCAACGGCGTAAATAGGCCAGTAGATAGGAGCCACGGCCGCAATCTGGGACCTGTCATCCCCTGAGAACATAATGGACTTCCAACGACAAGGGACGTCAATTACGAGCAAGAAAAACCATCGTAAAGTTAAATTCCGCGGCAAACTCATAAATAACATCGGACCCCGAGTCGATCGCTTTAGCACTCCGAACACGAAAGAATTATCGAACAAATATCGTTTTAAATCGAAGTTTAAGACAAAATGACAAGCAGCGAAAACTCGGTCACATCGAACAAACGCAAACCCAACGACCGACGATCGCAGCTGTCTATACAAAAAACGAATTGCTTTAATTCAACTGACGATCAACTGACTGAGGAACCAATTCCATTCTATTTAGTCAATAAATTTATCAATAATTTTAGAGTTGGTTCAGGCCTACTGCCTAACTGATGCAGGGTAGTTGTCTTCTTTTTAACCTCCATGGTGTAAAGGTGGTATCTTGTGTTAATGTGCAAAAAACTTTGTATGTCACCATGATAGTGAGATAATTATTGTTGACTGATTTAATCATAATGCCATATACATATAATGTCACGAGGAACAATGGCTAACACAGCAGTTTAAATAGCACATTTGAAGAGCAAATATTAAGGGACAACACTTTTAAAACCTTTCTGCTAGTGCACATGACCAGCAAAGGGTTTGAAAGAATTCCCCTTTAATAGCCCTGCTCTTTATTTTACATGTGACATTTATATTGCGTTGTCTTTAGTCAACATTCAAGTTAAACCATGCAGTTTTTTTATATTCATTTTATGATTAGGCGCATCCAAGTATAGCGTCGATCTAGAACAGAATGTAACATTCAGTAGGTTGAGACAATATGCGCAGGACACTGCATGCATGCGTGGACAAAACCAGGACATCCGGTTTGGAATTAAGTTACGACTATTTATCCATTTTTGGTATAAAATTGTTTGAGCTTGAAAGGCGTATTATGCCTATCGCATGCTATAGCATGCGACATTAACGATGGCTGCAGTAGCGAGCTAAATGTAAGTTTAACAGATGACAAAGTTGAATGCGGGCTTGGAAGGGTTGGATATCATTTGCAATGGTGAAGACAGAGCTGCGGGCAAATCTTATTGCTTGAAATTCCTTTTTCAGATTTTGACATTAGATAAGTGTTTTGTTGCTATGTTATGTTTTCAGTAATGTACTACTTTCAAGTAGAACAATGCAGATCTAGAGTTGCAAGTTTATATTGGTACTATACGTTTCTGTAGATTTCAGTTAAGTACTAAGAATTTCTCTTATTACTAGTTTTCAGCTAAGATATGTGTTGTTTAACGATGCATTGATTTTTCTAAACAATTTTATCAAGTGTGTTCTTATTATCACAGTCTGACGAATTAAAACAACAGGTTAAAATTATTACACTTCGCAATATAATTATCATTCCTACGATAAACTAGTGAGATGGTTTGCACAACTGGTTCTAATAGTTTCTTTAATTCCATTGTAAGGCTTATTTGTCTCTCACAGTATTGAAGACGAGTAGCTAAATATGCCAATTAATGTTCTCAATTCAGAGATACTAATTCCTAATGTGATGGTTACAATTAATTCAACATATGATGAATTGTTTCTTTCAGCTGTTCTCAAACATTTTGGAATCAGGTACCTTTACACTCTTAAAATTTATTGAACTAAAATTTAAAAATTATTAAAACTCTTTAACGTCTGGCTTAATTTAAGATAGTTGGATTCTCATATCTGCTTCTGTACATTTTTGAGAGAATGAGAGTGAACGGGCAACGAACGTCTTAGTATCATTAAAATAAGTTTAAACCTCGCAGACTCCCTGAAACGGTCTCGAGGACCCCCAGGGGTCTCCGGACCACACTTTGACAGCCGCTGGTTTATTCCACTACTGGGATATCATGTGAAAGGACTGCTTTTAATTTGAAATCATATCAATTTTCGTGCGTTTTAGGAGAAAATTAAGTTTAATAAAACATGGTATATCGGACTTTAAAAGAACTCTAACCTGCTTTCTTTCAATTATTAGGGCGATTATTTTAATTCAGTTTTAAAGAATTTCACTAAACATAAAAATGTGTTAAATTATATTTTCAAAGTTCAAGTTGTGACAGCGTTCATAAATTGCTATTAGTTATGATAGGTCTGGTAATTTACGTCTATCATTTGAGCTAACTCAAAATAGTCGGCTTGTATTTAAGTTACATTTTTGCGTTTATATTTATATTTAACAGTTTATATTTAATTTACATTTCTTGCATGTTTTTTTATTTGCACAACAATCCAAGTGAATAACAGTTAAAACTTATAAAATTGCTGATCATTAATTCTAACAATCTATGTTTTATTCTGTGGTTTGAAACTGGTGAATTTTAATTGTTGTTTATGTAGTCAATGCGTCATTTATAGCATGCTGCCATAGCATCCAATTCCCAAACTGGTATTTATCATATAGCATACATTTTACAATGATCGCCAAGTTGCGAGGCATTGTACTCCAGTATTCGAATTCCAGAACATTGCATGGGCCAGCTTATTTGTCCACAATTTGTCCAGGAACGTCAGAACGGCGTCAATTATTCCAGTAGGAGTCAAATTCTTTTCAAAGATTATATCCACATTAATCTCCAAATTACGCTTAGCACATGTTTTCCACTCTACTATTTTCAGCCACACAATGCAATCAATAAATCCAAGCGGAATGCAAATGATTATCCTCGGCCAACCGGGACTACAAAATAAACAGTCGATTTACAAAACCATGAAACCACGATTAGCTAAACAGCTTATTGGACTAGGAGTCGTACATATTCTGATCGGTGTATCCTGCATTATATTTCAAAGCATCAGTTTGGAAAAATATGTCAATATCAATGTTGATACACTGAGTCTCACATTTTTTGGATATGGATTGTCGAATGGCCTCTTGGTAAGTGTTCTGAATTATCAGATCTCTTGACGCTTTGATAATTTTATAATTAAAGTACTTTGAAAAATCCCGAAAAAGCTGCCAGTTATTTTAAACAGTTGTGCTTTTGGCTGAACTTCAAGAAACTGAACAATATTAAGCGCCAATTAGCCCTGGTTTGCGAAGATGAAAGAAGACGGATTCGGACTCTGCCGCCAACAAAATCCACTTACGATGCTCCTCAGATCCCTTGTCGGAAAATATTCTTCAAACTGTTGTAATTTCTTAATTGAAATTTTGATTTTTGACCGTGCGGCCAAAATTTCTCAAATCCAAACCTTACCTACCATACCTACTAATCCAGTAACGCACCTTTGCATAATTGTTGAATTATGTCGTATAATTTGTCGCCATTCAGTTGTTTTAAATGTAAAGTGTAACATCTGATGATCGACGTAAGATGCTAAAGAAAATAATCAATTTTATTATATCAAATAGTAACTGAAAATGCTGATGGTACGTGACAATTGACAACTTCATTCTTGCTTCTGTAGTTTCTAATAACTGGAATAATTGGAATCACAGCGGGAATTCGTAAAAGCAGGTGTCAGGTAACAGCGTTATTTTTTAATATTTAGAAAATGTGGTGAGTCTAGCTGTACTCACAGGGAGTTGTAAGACCAGTATAACTGGATGATTAGTAGATTACTAGCAGGTTTACTTTCAACATTTTAGAGCATCTTATATGTTTAGATGCCAGGATAAATAAATCCATTGCAATGGCTAATAGTTAGAGGTCCTGAAGGGGCTCTAGTACAAAGCCCCGTGGGACAACGAACTGATGCTCAAACCGTGAAGTCTCATCCCATGGTCACCGATCGTGTGTTCATTCATCAAGGATTCAAGTCAGTCGAGAGGTCAACCACCGATTCTGATCATGATCAACCGTGAAGAAAGTCCAGAATTGGAGATGTCCAAGATCAGTCTGTGTAGGACCGGCACCTTTGTAAATATATTAGTTATTTAGTTAATTACTGCTATGGCGTCGCTGTATAATTTCCGGTGAAAAACTATTGATATGAAGTATTGTAGATAGCTACAAATTCAATATTTTATATGCTATCATCACCCATTTTGAACCTAATTTTTTCCTGAACGGGAAGCCAATGCAATGATTTCAGTGCAGGAGTTATATGGTCTTATTCTGATGTTAATATTAATTAGTAAGTCCTATTGCACCGGTGCCTAATGCAGAAGGCATTAACCGATGGGGCACTGAAGCCAATATCCAGAAGGTCAAGCCAATAAGACAGAGAGGCAGTCTATGTGGATAAGCAATTTGGAAAAGTTAAAACTTCACTTGAATGTAAAGACACAAGCGACTGAGCAGAACGAACCGAAAAGATAGAGGTTAGTTAATTCTCTAACCAATGAACTTCCTGGAGCTTCCGCATGTTAGGTTTTGTGATACCACTAAGAAACGAGTTACAGTAATCAACCGGACAACAGATTTTAGACATTTTTTCTTTTCCAACAAATTTTGGTACTTTTTATTTAATTTGCCACATTAAATACGCGCATGTTGATAGAGTGTTTGTATAACGTAAGGTTTTTGAGAAAAATCCACTTATCTTATTCTATGTACATACATAGGCCAGTTGCAATGTACTTGCATTGTCAAATGGACAGAAACAAACATTGCTTTTTAACTGATTTACATCGATGTCAGGAGCTTCGTTAATTAATGTCCCACAGCTATGTAGCATACTAGGATTTCAACTACCCTGGTTTTGTTTCTCCATTTTGGCTAAGTCGTGGTTAAATCCTCTGCAATGTTCATCACTAATGTTACCTTGATTGGCAGGGAAAATCCAGATGTGAATGCAAAAATATATTTGCAGTAATATATGTGCACTTCAACAATTTTATATTTTTTACGCATCTTGTCTACCAGTTGAACGTAGTTTGCTGCCTTGTTGTTGCCCAAAAAGCTGTCGATAACAGCCTTCAAAGCATTTCGTGTCATTAGCTCGACGCCATCGAGGAGTGCATCAGAGTGACTGTCCTTTATCAATTCTCTAATCTGTAGACTAACAAATATGCCTTCTTTATCTTGGAATCACTTATACATAGAAACGTCTCTCTCAAGTATTCGAATTCTTTGTCACATTTGTTTATTGATTAAAATAGTTTTCAGAAGTCCGAGCCTGATGTGAAAGGTGACAGGAAAACCTTTCTGATATCAACAACAGCATGGTACTAAAGGTTTGCTAAGTGGGCAGTTCTTCTAACATTTGCGAGAATCTCTTGCACGACCATCTCAATCACAAACAAACCAACAGTAATTGGTATATCCGAGATGCAAACCAGGAAATGCTACAACTTTCATATCACCACATATGTTCAAGTTATGCTACATATACTGTATGATATCAAACAATAGCTCCATATTAACATATGTGCCTTTCAAATGAATAGCATGCTCCACTCGTATTGATAGATAAACATATGAGCATAGTTTTCAGAAAATATATATTAGGCCTAATATCGACGAATCGATGAACAGTCGCTATTATTGTGGATCAATGTCACGACCAAGTGCGCTAAACAATACTTCAGCATCTTTGCAGAAGCGTAAAATAGTATGTTTATCAAAAAAACTTACTCTTATCTTTATGTCGAACACGAAACAGTAATTTGAAGTTCGTTGTCCAGCAGATTCTATTTTTCAAACCTAAAATCCACTAATTCTACTTGGCCCTTTAATAAGTTTCAGGACTGGACTAGGTCATTTGACTCAGGCTCAGTCATAAAATGAGGCTGACAGAACTCCAATGGTGGAGTTATCACTTTCAAATTCCATTGTTTTACCAGCAGGAGTTTCTTTATCATCATTATCCAATATCCATACTTCTGCCGGTGATCCGCAACAGAGTCTCCCCCTCTAAAAGTCTCCCCCCCCAGCGGATCTATTTCAGAACAGATTCTCCCCCCGGCGAATCTGTTCTAGAATAAATTCTCCCCCGGAGAATATGTTCTAAAACAAAGTCTCCAGGAGGAAGAAGTTATTTCATCCCCCTTCGAAATAAATTCTCCCTGGGGAGACTTTATTCCTCTACTATATGCAGTCACATTTCTGTTTAAACCAGTTTCTAAAAAGCTTAAAAATAAAATGCAGTAAAACAAAATATATCAAAGTCAAGTGATAGCGTTCGCAGATTTTAGTTTCTGATCTAGAATGGTCACATTCATCTCTTTTTTGCGCCCTCGTTTTCGAATTGGTACAGTTGGAAACTCCGCTACTTCCTGTTTTTCAAGGCAACGCGATATGTGTACGCATTGCTGTGACATCGTATGAAGCAACCAGGCTTTTCGAAATAAAAGCCCTTTGGAAAGAAAATTCTGCAGCATACACTCCACAATCAGACATATTTGGTTGACTTTGGCAGATGATAATTTTGTCTTTTAGATTGCCACTGCCAGTAAGATGCGAGGAATACAACACGTCATTGGCGATGCATGCTGTTAACACCCAGTGATCTGTGTCATGAATGATTTGGATTCCTTCCCCAATGATTGGTCTTGGGACAACATTATAGTCTGGCTTCCCATTTCTTCACCAAAATATTGACTGATTAGTCAGTAGACAGCATCCATCAGCTTGTCGTTTAACCACTTGCCAAAAATTAGATTGTATAGGTGAAGCTTGTGCAAATTGAACTTCATAACCAACCATGCTGTTGTAGTAGCTGGCGAGTCATCGAACAGAACGAGTTTCTTATCGGTTTCAAAGTTTGCGGTCATTTTTCTTTTCTCTCCTGTTGATGTGATGGCCAGTTAGCAAAATGGAAGGTGATCTCTCGTCTCTTTTATCTGAATTGCGAGACTTAATCGGTGTCCTTTCTTCAAACCATCTTTTAAAATTAACAGCATTGGCTGCTTGTTTTATCATCTTCTATCCTTGTTTAAAGCATCGCAGTGAAGTCAGAGCTAACTGGTATCAGGAAGCCAGTACCAATGAATAGGAAAGGGGATTATCTATAAAAGATTTATTCCAAAGTCAAGGTTATCTGGATTCACGTTATGTAATTAATATGTATTGGCTTTGAAAGATTCAATTAGTTACAGCCATTTCCTTAACGGTCCAATTCTTTATAGTAAAAAAGGCCTTTTCTTTATTGTGCAAAGACGTACTTAACCTCTCTGCCGCGTTCCAATACCGCCAATGCTCAATATCGTAGTGGTGTTATTATATGTTAACTGGTCAAATTCTATAAAGCATTTTTCATATCCAGATGAATGAACACAGCATTACAGAAGCCACTTATTTCAATATTGTATATGTTAAATCTGATTTAAAATGAACCGAAAATTGGGGGGCTGTTTTAAATGGGGACGAGTTTGTATTGTAGATGGAGGAGATTCCATTTCAATGGAGGAGACTTTGTTCCGAAACAGAGTCTCCGAGGGAGACATTATTCCAGCCCGGGGAGACTCTGTTTGGGGGAGACTTTATTTCATGACAACGGCCGACAACCTTCTATTCATGCTCTGGGATAAACTACACAAGTTGTACAACAAATATGAGGCGTGCAGACTTATCCCGATCACCATTTGTACACCCAAAATACAGTTAAAATGCTTTCATAATCAACATAGTCATGGTCGTCTGATGTACTTTTAAGGTTAACTCACCACATATGTAACAGAAAGTATCACTTCTGTTGACACATTCACTTGTCGTTTTCTGAAATAAGTAATTCATGAACTCATAGTTAACTATATTCTTAAAATTTACTGTAATAGTAAACAACTGAATACCTTACAGTATATAACAAATCAAAATGGTATTAGTCAATAGCTAGAAAACGACATTGAAGAAAGCGACATCGAAACACAAGCAATACGCTCAATACACACAAAATTACTTCACCTGTAGGCAATTTCTCCAAAATCTTACGCGATAAAAGCAAATGGTTATTACTTTACGTGATCAGATATCAAAAGTCTGAAAAGTCACGAAATTCATTAAGGGAGCAAAAATTCATGTTGACCAGTGAGACCAATGCGTTTTGTCAGAGATATCCTTTAAGACATAGGAACATAACGCTTAATTCTGCATATGTCACAAAATACATGTACGACGACTTTTAAGTCCCAGTTACAAAGTCGGTAAGAGACATAGTAGAATCGGTAACTACGTCCAAGCTAGGAGCAGCATCAGCCAACTCAACAATTGTTAAAGATTTGAGCGACTCAAACTTCTTCAACTGCTGTAGAGCGCCGAGTAGTAAAAATCCAGTTTTCGACAGATTCCGGTCGAGTTTATTAGCCGTCATCCAAGAACGCACCTCCTCAAAAGCAGTGGACAACAGCTGCACAGACGAGTTTCAAGACAAACTGCCAAATGAAATGTAAATTTGAGTATCATCACCATTGAAATGATATACTAGTGAATGATTATCCAGTTGTATACCTAAAGGTGTGGAGTATACTGTAAACAAGGGAGCACCAAGTACCGAACCCTGCGGAACACCACAGGTCAACAAAGCACTAGACAAATAATTATCAAATAAATATTCTGATCGAGTTTTTGGACTATGATAAGTAGCAAACCAATCTAGAGCGGGACCAGAAATCCCAAATTAGTGTTGGATACAATGCAATATAAGAGCATGGTCCACAATATCAAAAACAGCAGACAAATCAAGAAGAACAAGTTCTGTCACCCTACCATAACTATCCGTTTAAGAATGTTAGATAGAACAATTCAAAGTTGAGATGGGTCTCTAATTAGACAGATCTCTATTGCCGAGAGGGGGTATCTTTAGCAGAGGATGAGCTGTGGCATGAGAAAACGCAAATAGGAAGGACCTCTCAAGTAATTAGGAATTGAATCGTCAGTTCAGGAATGTCTCCTCTTTAAGCCGGGCTGTAGACTCACCATAAGAAGAAATGACATGTCTTCATCAGAATATCTAAGCGATAACAGACGATAGCTTGATTCCGTTTTATATATGCAGCCAATTAATGTCACTATTTTATTTCTATATCACAAGTAAAGCATATATATTTAAAATTATTTGTTTTTACCAGGTCATCGCATTCAATGTTCTCTCAATCGTTTGTGCGGTATTTACTTCATTCCTGATAATTTTGGCTGGTCTATCTGCCTTTGCAGTCTTCGCGCAGCGCAAAGCCTGTGAAAAAATGTACGCTAGAAATAATACAGCGAAAATGGGAATCTGCAAGGACACCATCTACGTTCAGGTAAAATTATCTCATCTAGTAGTCAATGCTTCACTGCTAATAATTTGATGCTGTTGTTAATTGCGCGCGTTATGAATGGTATAAATGTCTGTTTATCAATAATAATAATAATAATAATAATAATAATAATAATAATAATAATAATAGTCACGTTGCTTTTTTTAACACGCAAATTTTTGCAGTCATATCTGCAACGTACCTATGTCGACACAGTATCTATTGTTAAACGTCTATGAGCACTTAATAGCGATAAATATGTGCTTTTTATCTTATCCGGACAACAGCTTATGTGACTTTTGCCTTGTGTGAGACCACATTAAGCGTAACAATGATAGCGCGAATTTTGCACTATACGATAATAAACTGTAATGCAAACAATTTGTGTTGCATCTTTTCAAGGGAAACTCCTGAGGCACTATAGTTTGCACATAATAGAGATGACATGGGCCTATGTTTAACCTTAGATAATGACAATGATCGCAATGGAATCACTTCTTGCTGTTATGGGAATCTTAGAGGGCATCGTTGCCATTTGGTCTTCCGTCGTCTGTTGCATTATTGGTGCTTGCTGTTGTCGTGCATCTCAATTTCAAACGCAGGTAAGCTTGTTTGATTTCATTAGAAAAAAACAACTAAAAGGCTCTTTCAGGGAGCCTTTTAGTTGTGTTTTCTTACGATCTCACGATCGTATAGGCACTTCTTCTGAGTAGGATTGTTACATGGAAAAATACTCCATCGTATCTAACGAAAAGAGTTACACCTTTTGCCGAAGAAGAGCATAGAAGATATAATACAGCAAAAATTAAACTCTCAAGATATTTAAAGTACGACAGTTGTGCCTTGTCACGCTACCCTACAGTACTACAAACCTACGGCCTACATATTACACTTACTTTATTGATGCCTCTCATTTCTGCATGCACAATTTACACGGATGTTCATCTACTGGTATCTTCTCCTTGTAGGACCGCAAAGTGTATGCACCTCTGATAGATCATGAAAGGCGTTTGATAAATGTTTAGTTAGAGAACTGTGCATGAGTAACTAATCGATAATTTCTTAAAGTTAATTTGGAATAAAAACAAGTAATGTAAGAGTAAAAGTTACCTCCCAGTGAAAATTTAAATCATAATGTGAACTCTTAATGTGAATGTAGAGAAGAATTGCAAACCTAGTATAAACAGTTGAAAAAATCTATTGATATACGTATAGTACAAGTCTTGTAGTGTCACAACAGGGTTATATGCAGCAACAGCGGATGCTCGCAATTGATGAGCAGCAGACAGCGATGATGTCTAATCTACAACAATCAATGATTGACTTTTATCCACATCAGCAAACGATTCAGTACATTCAACAACAACCAAATGTTCTGCCGTGTTTTCAGCAATCGTATGCACACAACGGCTTGAAATCAGGTTAGTAAACGCCAAAATGACAATTAAAATTAGTCCTTATCAAATAAGTGGTTCTTCTGGTCATTAAATAAACTGCACTTGTCTTACCTTGGCATTTTATTATTTTTATTTGTTGTAAAACGTTTTGCAATTATCAAACGATGGCCTTTTAATTGTATGTGTCCATTTTCTTTGCATTTTCATGTGAGCAGTATTGCCATTACACGAAGAAGAAGTAGTAATAGTAGCAGAAGTAGTAGTAGAAGAAGAAGAGGAGGAGGAGGAAGAAGAAGAAGATGATGATTGCTATTAAACGAAGATGATGATGATGTTGATAATGATGGTGATGATAGCAGAAAAGAAGAACACGAAGAGCAGTCCCATGAGCTGACCTTGAGAGGCGGAGATGAGTATGAACTGTTAATGTCTTCCTTTTAATGAGCCCTGGAATATGAAAGCGCAAGGTTACTGTGAGTGCACTCATTTGAAACCGGAGTTTGCTAGAGGCAAGTTTGGCAGAAATAGTTAAACATTTGTTGCCCTGGCACGAATTTGAACCTCGGCCCATGCGTTGTCACCTCAGGACTCTTGCCATTTAGGCCTAATATTGTACAAATGCTTCATCTAAGTATAAAATGCGTGTAGATTGAATTACTGATGGACGTGACTAAATAGATTCATCATATGAATTGTCACAATTTTGCGAATTTATGTAAGCAGCACTCTGACAAAGCTTATTATTAATTATCTCAGAATCATGCACACAGATGCAGATATTTACTTGCTGTTTAGCTGAAGCTGTTGAAGGATCATATACTGGTTTGAATATTGAGATGAAACGTAGTCTTCCGTCTCCACACAGCGACGCAGCAGCTTGGAACACAACTTCAACATACGAAGAGCTGCACTGTTATGAAGAAATACATGTAGAACAACCGTTGAAACCTTAGTTTGTGAATGAGAACACTTGAGAACTGTTGATGCGGCATTCATTATTATATTTGGAAACTTTGCATAATTAATTAAAGCCTAATAATAATCTGAAAACTTCTATAACGCCACTGTATTTATACTTAAGAGATCAACAAAATCACCGTGCAAGCCAAATTCATCAAAAAGTCAAGAAGGGAATCCAAGAAAACACGGATGAAATGAGTCCAGGAATGGATGAGTTTCTAGATAAGATCTTAAGGACAAAACAGATTGCAGAATGAAGGTTAGTCGGAAGAGTTCCAGAGTGTAAAAATATAAATGTACATGATTTTCTACATGTATAGTGACCGAATGATTTAGACTCTCCTCGTTTTTCAATGAGTTTATGGTGTAAGATCCTTCACCACCGCTACCAGTTTGAATGGGCGTCACGCCTTTTAAGGTCTATGTGTAGGCCCTACTTACCTTGCTAGCCCGAGATTCAAATCTCTTAAATATAGTTAGCGGCCTTCTCGATGCCGAAATTGCTTGTCGAGTCTAATTTTCTGAAAGGAATAGCCCTGTGCCTGTGCACATCGGCCAGCATCCACCTCGTATCTCGCTCCCCAGGTACAGTCGAGACACTTTGACCTGCGCCATTTATTCGCCGTTTTAGCTTTCTGCCTCAGCCTGTGCCGCGTTGCTAGCTTCCTTGTCCTGCACAACCTCAGCAACGCCTGTATCAAGCAGATCTCTCCACTCTCGCGCAGTGAGGCAGTAACTAGGCCTACCATATAAATTGCTAATACAGTATGTATACATAATGTGATTGATAATTTTTTTGATATGTAAATTTCTCATTTTGTTACCGTAATATGAAACCAAGTGAATCCGTTGCATGTCTGGTCGGGAGGTCGGAGTCCGGACCACCGAGGCCAAGACCATCAACCTTTGGACTTGTGTGGATCCGATGAGACTTTAGATGTACTCCAGATTGGTGACTAGATTTTGCTTTTCGATGTACATGTACACGAACATTATACAATAAAGAGTAATTTCTATGATGGTAGTATTAACTGCAAAAAACAACTATTCGACAATTGCCTTTCAAAACATGATAAATCCCTCAATCTTTAAAGAACTACAAGTAGTTGTAAATTGCCAAAAGCAGAAACAGAAACTTAGCATAGACAGCATGAGTCACATGGAAGTTGCGTTTACAAGATTAAGATTTGCCCTCAGAGCGCCAGTCGAAATGCAGAAGGCAACAGGTTGGTCTGTCATTAAAAGGAATCTTTTTGCGGCAGCTCTATCCAAGTGTTTCGTAATACAAGGCAATAGAGGAGTTGTTAGAGCGCCTCTCCAGCTTGATTCAGGTTCAGATACTTATTGTTCACCCATATCTAGAATGCACATTACATTCACTTGTGTTAATACATATGTGTCAACGAATAAAGCTTAAAGGAACAATATATCTTCATCACTTAGCTTTTACATTTATTTACATATGCTGTAACATAAGCAATCAAATTATGAACTGGTCATTTAAGCAACGTATCGTAATGCAGAGGTGGTGCATATGCAATGGTACACAGACCCATGAATTATATACACATCACACATACATAATACATTATACACACGATTCCATATACACATGATTCCAACAAACAGCGTTTTAAATGTATTTGTCATGTATCAAAGTGGGTAAGGAAATTATTTTCGTGGGCAAGGAATTAAGCCTACAGAGAAATGGCAAGAATTCCAATTTCGTTAGCAAAAAATTCTTGAGAACTGATAGGAATTCCAATTTCGATAAAAGCATACCGTTTTCAAAAACGTTTCACAACATGCACAAGCATCTAGTGTGTTTTTCAATAAAGTAAGTAAAGTATCGCATATCCCACAGGTGGGACGTAGGGGAGGCGCTCATTTCCTTTTCTAGGCCCTTGAGCCGGCAATGGACGAATCCCAAGGTCCTGGACACGGGGCCAGTGCATCGCAGGACTTGCCGTTTACTTCCCAGCTCACGCCGGTACCAAATTCTACTGTTTGGTGACAAACAACCTGCCCAGGGTCGTTACATGGAGTCGAACCCGCAACCGCATGATCATTGACCAAACGCTGTTTTTCAATAGGCCTGTCCATTTCATGTGACGTACACTAAAATATAAGCACATATTAAGCGATAAGATTCAATTCGTTTGAAAGTAGGCGTGATGTTTTATGATACTCTAACTTCACATAATCTGTGTACGTATGTATGCATCAAAACATGTAAATAGCACCTTTTTGGACCTGTAAATATTGCTGTAAGAAAATCAGATCAACCGACTGAACACGGCTTCAAGAAACTAACCTTTTATCTATCGTTATGACAGACTGCGAATGCTCTAGTCTTCACTTCTGCGTTCCGCTTTTGATTCCTACAAAGTCCTGTGAAACTTGTTGCCAAGGCAGGTAACCAGTAGAGAAACGTTGCTGGATTGTAGTATTACAGTAGTAGGTAGGCAGTTCATCCAAAAGATCAACCAACTCTTAGAACCACTCTTCTGAGGACTAGAGCCACAGAAGCAAGTAATAGACATACCATTATCTTACCTTAATCTTTTCGTTATTTTCAGCCTGATTATGCAGCCTACGCCTTTAGTAGGAGCCTACCAGAGTGCTGTGGCCTATCCTGCGCCTTCTGTAGGAGAATACCAGTGTCCTGTGACCTATCCTGTGCTTTCGGTGGGAGCATGTTCAGTGAGCACTGTTGTTAACCCTTTGCCTTCACTGGGAACATACCTGGCTGTTACAACCTATCCTCTACCTGCAGTTTCAGCTGTTGCATCACCGTCTGTCAGTGAGCGATTAAAGATGACCTGATACCTGGATAGCTAAAAGCGCGCGTCACCAGCGCCTTGGCCTAACTGCAGGCAAAATGGGCTTACACACTCAACTAATATACTTGTACATTATGCTTATCGCTTGTACCTCAAATTCTACACAGTCATGCTCTATATACTAACGGCTTTAATTATTCTTGGCAAATGCATCTTTTGGAGTCCATTCTTTCTCTTCTACTGGTCAGTGATTGTACTGAAACCTACCTGTTCACGTAGAACTTATTACATTAGGTCTACTTCGTTCGATAAACTGTTAGACATTCGTGCAGAAATCACAAACTAATAACTCTTAATGGTGAACGTTTTTCATGGCAGCAATAGTTTTTCGCACTTTTCGTGTATTGTCATGTTTAATGCCAGATTTTATGGTAGCTTGTATATCGAGTTTCCACAGGTCGCTATGGAGCAGAATCATTAACAGAACTGGCAAAAAAAATCATAGCTCTTTCGATGGCAATTATTTATGTATGCATGTATGTATGTGTGAATACACTTATGTAATATATGTTTGTATGTGTGCTTGTCTTTATACATGTGTGTAATTATGTGTTTATGTATTTATACAAGTTCGCTTAACATGTTCGAACTTATGTTACTGGAAGCTTTGCATCGCCTTTTGAAAACTCTGGGGCGCTTCAAAATGGCTATTTTGGATTTCTCACAGATAGGCCTATATTTAAAATGTTTGTGCATAGGATTATGTGTTTGAAGAGATTGTTTAGAATCAGGACTAGATAACATTGTCCAATTTGTTATAAAGGCAGAAATGGCGGAATTAGTGTTTCCGGTTTTCGAGAGTCGGCAAATCGAGAGTTTTCACTATCAGCGGGTACTGACCTCCCACGCGTAAATAGGGGCCTTTACCTTCGCCTGGCCCGTGGATTTGGAGGTCCGCACATGCGGATAACACTGGATCACACGAAAAATGTTTTCGCCGGCTACTAGGCATATGTTATGTGTACTACACTAAATCGAATCTGCTGATTCCAAATCTGAAGTCAGATTTTGTGTAGCACGTCAGGATCTTAAGATATGCAGCATACATGCTAATAATTATGCAAACTCTTTACAGAACTAGTATTTCCTTATAACTGTGTAATTATGCAAACTCAGAGTATTCATAACAAGAAACAAAATGTTATTCTTTTATAACTTGAAATTAAAATATGTTTTAAAATGTAATATAAATATATGTATGTTACTCAGATGAAAGCATACATTTCGAAATTTTGTCTCCAGCTTAACTCTATACGAGTTCAAAAGTGCTTTAGACACTTGCTCTTGCGCTTGTGAGTGGCCGCTGTTGCCCGCTGCAGAAACCAGCAGTAATCGCCCATCATGTTGGAATTGCAGTGGCCCTGATATCTTGCTTCAAAGGTGGAGATGTCTTGATGGAATCTCTCTCCATGCTCATCGCTTACATCACCCAAGTTTGGTGGGAAAAAATCCAGATGGGAATGTAAGAAATGTATTTTTAGTGACATCCGGCAGCCGAGTTGCTTATATGCTGTTAGCATGTTGCTAACGAGTTCAGCATAGTTCTCAGCTCGGTGATTCCCAAGGAAGTTTTGCACCACCAACGTACATCCAAGAGACAAATTCCAGTGGGTTGAGCTTGGTTCTAAATACAGTATCACGCATTAGTTCGCGGATTTCTGGCCCAATAAAAATTCCAGCCTTCAGGGGCCGTATGCATGAAGCAGTAGTAAGCTACGAGCCAAATAGCGCCTACTTGGCAAGTAACTACTACCCAAGTAGCCGCCGACGATAAGCGGTATGCATGACGCTGTAGTAGAGAACCAAATAGTTACTCGCTGCATCCAGCGAGCGACGGAATATTTCTCACGCAGGGTTCACCGCTTTTGGCTACTGGCGCATGCGCGTTGATATCTAGAGAGGCTTCTTCGATAGTAAGTAAGTAAGTAAGTATATTTTTTATTAACCAACAGCTAATCGCACATCGGTTTACATGTATTTAAGAACACAAGAAAAACTTAATATGCATACAACATTCTAACAATAAAACATTTACGCGTTAAATTATCAGCGGGAGCAACAATACGGTCATGGGTGTGGGGCCGTAGGGAATAACTGAGGGCTTTAACTGGCGGGAGCTGATGTAGTGTTTACATAATTGTTGAGTGTTATTGTGTATAAGTAGCTAGAATTGAGAGCAGAAAAAACGGCAGAGCAAGCCAAACTTAGCAGATGAAGTGCGGTGCATGTGGGGGGGGGCAGTAGCACAATAGAAGGATGCGAAACAATCCAAGTTGCAGGGTGCACTGACAAAACGGGGCAAGGAGGAGTTTAAACTGTAATATTACCTGCATCCCTATGCAAAAGTTTACTACTTGTAGTTATTAGTGTGTTGTATGTTGACATTAATAATAAAAGCTTTACTCTTTTACAAATAATGCTCATGTAGTATTCATGTCAGGCTCATGCCCATATCAATATTCTTGCTTGTCAGAAAGCGCTGTTATATTTGGTTATGGATTTTAAATGCAATTTAATCTGGTTAGATTGCCAAACTTTGCCATACACACGTGAATGTGTGCATGCCTAAAGCCCATCATGTGGAAGTTTTGGCAAGGTCTCCACAGCTTATCTGCTTTCAGCTTTTGTAAATGTCTTCCACATTCCCAGTAAAATTTGGAGTTATGTATAACCCTGGTCAATGTTATTATTACCCTGATCAATGTTATTATTACCCTCATCAATGTTATTATTACCCTCATCAATGTTATTACCCTTCTCCAAAGATTAAAGAAAGTAGTACAGATATACCAATCACAGCAACAAAGACAGGGAGACGAATGAAATACACCCAAACAGAGAAACACAGTGCAACAAATGAGAAACTTGTAATTGTAATCACAACAATTTATACAGCATCGTCAGTAGGAAGCTACTTCAAGGGTGCTTTACAATGTCGAATGTTGGCGTGCACGAGTCCAACATAAAATGATAAATGGATGATGTACAAAATCAAAATTCAATGCTGATACTAGAGTTAGACAGTAAACAGAAAATCTTAACTATGAGTTGATAACAGATGGGATCTCAAAAGTCTATTTAAAACAAAAACATTCTCGGCTTCTTGGATGTCTACAGGAAGGCCATTCCAGACACAGAAACAGAGGCAATTGAGACAGCAACAAAGACTCGTGTACAAGACAAAAGATGGACGCCCACAAAGAATAAGACCCAGGCAGCTGACAAGCAATAGCACAGACCCACAGACAGAGACACGAAAAAGGACATACAATGATAGACAGATGAACTGAGACAGATAACTGGACGGAACAGTAGAATCAAGAAACTCTCCCGAAATCAGAACCCATACGATAAATCCTGCTTAAATCAGCTGATGAACGAAACATCCAAATGCACAGGGTTTGTTTGCTGAGAAGTGATGCAGTTGGTCATTACTTATCAAATTCCTGACAATACAGAAAATTATGCTGTAACGATTACTGAAATTATAGAAACAACACAATTATGCAGTAATGATTCCTGAAATTACAGAAACAACACAATTATGCAGTAATGATTCCTGAAATGATAGAAGCAACACAATTATGCAGTAATGATTCCTGAAATGATAGAAACAACACAATTATGCAGTACTGATTCCTGAAATGATAGAAACAACACAGTTATGCAGTAATGATTCCTGAAATGATAAAAACAACACAATTATGCAGTGATGATTCCTGAAATGATAGAAACAACACAATTATGCAGTAATGATTCCTGAAATTACAGAAATTGCAGTTACTTGCCACCTTCCCTGCAGCTACTTGTGTTGTGCCTACTCAATGACAGTTCGGGTTATGACTGTAGTGATATTGTCACCATGACTGTCATCGTGGTCAATGATAATGTCGTCGAGGACATGGTTCAGTTGCGTTGAACGTTTGTGCAGGACAACACATGCGCAGACGATCTTACACACCTTTTGTGGTGCAACCTGTAGCTCCGTGGGAAGACAGTGCCAACGACGCTTGAGAACACCAATATCCCAACGATACAGCCAATGACATATGGGTATCCGGCCTTCGCATAGAATTTGGCCTTTGCTGTATCAGCTTCTTCCTGGCTGGCTAGATGTACCCATTTTGGCATCTGTCTCACAAGTGAATAGGTGACATGGCTGATGGTTCGACTTGCCGTTGACTGATCAACGCCAAAGAGCTCTCCAATGACACTTTGGAATGTTCCAGTCGCATAGAATTGTAGAGTCAGCATCACCTGCAATTGTACAATTCCTCCTTGGTTAACAAAACAAAAATTTCTAAACATTATCATAAACTGTAATACAACAAAATTATTTGTGTGTGAATTCGCATTTTGTGTATTGTTATTAGTTATTGCATTGCAGCTTGCCTAAAAAGTAAATAAAGAGGTGTAAATGAAAAACATAAGTCTGTAATTTTTTTGGGTTAACGCAGAAACAGCACCTCAATCAGCATTATTGATGTGTTACAATGCCAAATGAATACTACATATAACCACGCAATAAATAGTTTGCCTTGCCATGTCTTAAAAACAAATCCAAAGAAATTTAAATTAGGCCTAGATGTGGCATGAGTTTGTTTCCACAACAGCTGTGAAGAATTACCGTTACATTTAGCTCAACGTTGATCGTACCTGCATCACGCACGTTAGAGAGCCATGTCGTGGTACAGCGAATTACACATCGCCCTTGAGTTCATCACAAATTAACAGCAATTCGTGACGACGAAAACGAAACCTATCGTAAAGTTCGTCATCCGAGAACGAATCGAGAGGATTTCGACGGTCCCTGAATACTCTTGACGTCGTAAACTCCGTCGAATGCGTCGAATCGGGACAGCCGCCATGTTGTTTTCTTCCTCTTACTACGTAGTAGCCCACTTACGCGTGCTAGCTAGGTCGAGTAGGGTTACTTGATGAGTTGTGCGCTACTACGTCGTCGTGCATACCGAAATAGATTCGCTGCTCCTGAGTAGGCCGAATTTACTATGTAGTAGGACTTACTACGGCTTCATGCATACGGTCCCAGATTAGCATCAGTTTTGACGGCTCCAAATTTATCTCTCAGATACTGGAAGCCTTGTTCAGTACGATCCATTGCCACTACGAAATTCCTCATGAGGCCCAGTTTAATGTGAAGTGGTGGTAAGTACACTTTCAATGGATCAACCAATGGTTCGTGTTGCACGTTGTGCCGACAAACAGTGTGCTCAGATCTAGGAGGCCACAGTTTCAATTTGTAATGGTTGCTGTCATCACGACTGTTCCACAAGCACAAAAAGCACATATGTTTTGTGTACCCCAGCTGTCGGCCTAGAATAAGTGCTACCACTTTGAGGTCCGCACAGATGTTCCATTTGTGGTCTGAGTAGTTGATCACTTTCAAAATGAGTTTCATTGAATCATATGTCTCTTTGAGGCCTACAGCGTGGGCTATAGGAACAGACGGCTTTTCGTTACCATTGTGCACCAACACAGCTTTCAAGCTCGCTTGGCTGGAATCTATGAACAGTCTCCACTGATCAGGAACGTATTCGCAACCTAAATTCAGCATGAGACCGTTCACGTCAGTACAGAAACAGATATCATTTTCCAGTTTGTAATATGTAGCTAACTGTTTGTGACGATAACGGAAGTGTGATGTTGTGGTACCTTTTTGAAGCAAGTTCCACTCCCCTAGTCTGGAGGCTAACAGTTCAGATTTCTCCTTTGACAAAGATAGGTCCCTCACCAGATCATCTAACTCACCTTGCCTTATCAAATGCGGCCTACCCTCTTCCAAATCTTGATCACTGGATTCATAAACAGTAACGTCATCTTCTGTATTACCATCAGAACTGTCCGTTTCATCAGCACCCGCAGCAGGCGGAAATGGTACTGGATTCTCTTCATCATGCGGCACTGGCTTTAGAGCGGACTCGCAATCAGGATAAACGATTTTAGACTTATTTTTCTTTGAAAATCCAGCAACTTTAGTAATGCAGAAATAACAGTCTGCATGATGATTTCTTGGCGCGCGCCACACCATAGGCACAGCAAACGGCATTGAATTCCTTTTGCCATTCAGCCACTGTGTAAGCCCAGAGTATAGCACACGGTGCAGCAGACATGAGGTGCCCAACTTTTATCCTGGTCTCCGATTTGACATCCAAAATAATACTTGTAGGCAATCATCACTCTCTTAGTTAAGTTCTTGCGCTGGTCACAAAGAGTATATTTACCACAAACATAGCAAAAATTGTCTGGATGGTTAACACAGCCTCGCCTATTCATTTCAAAATTAAATCTCACACACTAGCTACAGCTATATAAGAAATCTTCACCTTCGTTCTACGCAATCTCGCCTTATATACTGGTGCTGATGCTGACGTCAGCTCGCTGACATGCCCAATCATGTCTAGCGGCTGCTGCAGGCTTGCTGTTAGGAATATTTCAGGCGACACTTGCAGGCATGCACGTATCACTGGCAGCAATCGTGGAGAACATACAACAGAATGTACAGACATAACCGAAAACGAGTCCTTACGTCATTACTTGAATGCATGCATAACTTAAAATCTAGACGTGCTGGGCAGATTCTGACTTCATATTTGGAATCAGCACATTTGAATCAATATAAGGCACATGCGTTACTTTCAGTAGCAAAATCGTTGTGATCCAGTGTAATCTATTACAAATGATATTTTGTTTTGTCGGGTTATCTCATTCGGTGTTCTCTCAATCGTTTCTGCGGCATTTACTTCGTTCCTGCTAATGTGGGCTGTTGCATATGCTAACAATGTCAACTGGCGACTGAAATCCTGTGACTTGAAAGCGTACTTTATTTATAATGACTGCATGGAGGTAAAATTTTACCATGAGGTGAAATTTTCCATTTATGAGTCAATGCTTCAGTACTAATTATCACATTCATTGAAACATGTTTACAATTTTTACAATTATTGCCTCAAACTTACCTAATTGTGCATAATATATGTTGTTAAATGTTTATGAGCATCCATGACAATAAATGATGAGTACGTCTTCTCCCGAGTACGGCTCATGTAACTTCACTGTTGTGTGAGTCCACATTGAGCGGAACAACGACAGCGTGAATGTTACACTTTATGATAATAAACTGTAATTGTAATGCAAACAATTTGTGTTGCGTCTCTTCCAGAGAAATTTCTGGGGCACAACAGTTTGCACATAATGGAGGTGATATAGGCCTACGTTTAACTGTAGATGAAGAAAGTGATCGCAATGGAATCTCTTCTTGCTATTATGGGAATCTTAGAATGCATCGTTGCCATTTGGTCTTCGATCGTCTGTTGCAATATTGGTGCTTGCTGTTGTTGTCCTGCATCTCAATTTCAAACACAGGTCAGCATGTTTGTTTGTCTTCATTAGAAAACCAACTATAAAGCTAAGACTATGCGATCGGAAGCATAGGCACTTCTTCTGAGTAGAACTAGTACATGGAAAAATACTTTCTCGTAACTGATGAATAAATTTACACACTTTGCCGGAATATGTGTAGGAATAGCTAAGAAAGAGAATAGCTAAGAATAGATAAGAAATTATCAAGTCAAAAATTAAACTCATAAGATATTTAAAGTAGGACTGTTGGTCGCCATCTTCCAATTGTGTACTTCATCACTCTTCCCTGCAATAGAAACCTACGGCCAACATATTACAGTAACTTGAATGACGCTTCTCATTTCTGGAAACACAGTTGACACAGATGTTGTTCTATTTATGTCCCGCCTTTATAGGACCACAAATGTACTCCACCTCTGATAGAGTATGAAGGCGTTCTTTGAATGTCTAGCTGCAGAACTGTGCACGATTAACCTATCGCTGATTTCTTGAAGTTAGTTTGGTGTTGTGATATAAGAGTAAAAATTACCTCCTTGTGAAAATCTGAATCACATTGTGAACTTGTAGAGGACTTTAAGCCTAGTATAAAAGTTGAAAATCTGTTGATGTCACAGCAGGGTTATATACAGCAACAGCCGATGACCGTAAATAGTGAGCAACAAACAGCCATGATGTCTAATCAACAACAACCAGTGGTTGGCTTTAATTCACGCCAAAAAACTATTCAGTATAATCAACCACAACCAGGTCAGTAAATGACAGGATGACAATTTAAAATTAGGCCTAATTGAATAAGTGGTTCCTCTGGTTTTTAATTAAATGAACGGCACTTGTCACCTTGGCATTCTTTATCAAAATTTTAACTACTTCTATGTAGTAATCCTTTTCGAAATAATGAAACGATAGCCTTATATATATATCCACTTTGATTGCATATCCATGTGAGCAGTAGTGCTATTGAACGAAGAATTATAAGAAGAACATAACGATGAAGATGCTGATTAATGGTGACTATGAAAAAGAATAGAAGAAAAACTTGACAAAGAGCAGTCCCAATAGCTAACCATGAGAGGCGGTGATGAGTTTGAACTGTTAATGAATTCGTTTACAGAGCCTCGGCATATGATAGCCCGAGACCAGTCCTCTCCCCACCATCTGACCTTCCCGCCAACAGTGTACTTTGAGTGCACTCTTTTAATAGCGTAGTTTGGTAGGGGCAAGCGGAGCAGAAGCCATGAAATATCTGTCGGGGATTTGAACCCGGATCCATGGATTGACAGCCCAACAGGATTGCCATTTAGGCCTAATAGTGTACAAATGTTCGACCCAAGTAAGTAGCGTTTAAACTGGTGTAGAGTTGAGCTATCAATGAACGTGGCTTTCAGGCATCATCATCGTATGAATTGTCACAAATTTTTGCGGTTTTCATGTAAGCATCAGCCTGACTTTTCTTACATTTCTCTCAAAATCATGCATAAAGATGTAGACTTTTACTTGCTCTTTAGCTGCAGCTGTTGGAGGATCATACACTGGTTTGAATACTGAGATGAAAGGTAAACTTCAGTCTCCACACAGCGACGCAGGAGCTTGCATCACAATTTCAGCATAAGAAGAAATTGAACAACGCTGAAGCCATAGTTTGTGAATGAGGACACTTGAGAACTGTCGATGTGGCATTCATCAGTATATTTGGAAACTTTGTTTTAATTAATTAAGGACTAATGATAATCTGGGAACTTCTTTAGCAGCAATATCTTCATACTTAAGAGCTCAGCAAAATCACCGAGCAAGCCAAATTCTATGGTCAGTGGGGTCAAAAAGTCAAAAAGGAATCCAAGAAAACACGGAAAGCGCCTACGGATTTTCATCCGTAGTCCAGGAAGATATGAGTTTCTAGTCGAGCTCTTAAGGCAAACAGACTGCAGAGCGAAGGTTAGTCGGGACAGTTGCAGAGTGTAAAAAAAATTACATGATTTTTTACTTGTTTAATGACCGAATTTCTTCGACTCTGCTCATTTTTCAACGCGTTTATCGGGTAAGACCTTCACCACCGCTGCACACTTGAAAGGGATCAACGCCATTTAAGGTCCCGTGTATTTACCGTGCTAGAACAAAGTTCAAATCTCTGAAAATAATATTGTTAGCGGCTTCCTCGATGTCAAAATTGCTTAGCGGTTCTAGTTTTTTGAAAGGAATAGCCTAGTGCCTTGCACATCGGGCTGAACCCATCTTGAGTCTCGCGCCCCATGTACAAACAAGACTCTTTGACCTGCGCCATTACGGCATTACCTCGCGGTTATGGTGTTCTACCTCTGCCTGTTCCGCATTGCTATCTTGCTTGTCCTGCATGACCTCAGCAATGACTAAAGAAGGCTTTTCCTATGGTCCATGATGGTACAAAGGCGTTCTTTCGAACGGATATGCCTAGAACAAGTGCACATTATAAAATGCTAGGAATACCAAGTTCTTAAACAAAATAACAAAGTAGGTCTAACTATTTCAATCTTCTTAATTGCAAATTTTAGAATTATCTCGAAAATACAGTTAATATTGATTGAAAAGCAACATAAGTTAATTGTGTATGTTATCGGTTATATCATTTTTGATGCTTTTGTGTTTTATGTCAGAATTACAGCCAGGTAGTGATACTGCAAAACTACCGAACTGAAGTAATTACGCATGGCACAATAAATAACCAGAGCACTAAAGTAACACTAATTAATAAAAATATGCTATGGTTTGTTTGCATTTGAAGTTATACTTTCTTGTATGTTGGTGCTCCACTGTCAATAAAAACTTTCAATCAATCAATAGTTTGTCTTGAAGTTACGCTATGTAGATTTGAGATTAAAGTCACAATTAAAAATTATATTTATGACACTACCTGGAACGAATCTTTGCCGCTTAAAGGAGAGGCGCTGCACTTGACCGCATGATACACGAGTATGAAGTTCTGCTCACGCAGGAAGCGGATTTGATGCATACAATGAAGACATATGAACTACTCAAATGATATCTGGATTTGAAATTACGCATCATAGCATTGACACTCACAGTAACAGCAGCAACTATCGAGGACAAAACAAACAACGGAGAAAGAATACGAACATGCTATTCTTCTGGCCTGGTTACCTACATTGGTTAAAGCGTAGGCAACATCAAACCCCCTTGCTCATGAGTATGCCGGTTCGAATATCGATAGTGGCTGTATTTCAGAGATTTTAATCTCGAGCTAGCACGATCCGTACATGTGGACCTTGAAATATTGTGACGCCACATTCAAACGGGTAGCGATGGCGAAGGGTCTCGCCCGATAAATTCATTGAGAAATGAACAGGGTCGAAGCCATACGGTAGCTATACAAAAACATGCATATTTACACATACTGTCCATTTTCTGCTAGAGTAATGAGCAATACTTAAATGGGGTTTGTCTCTGAAACTGACCAACTGTCGTTTGAAGAGCATGCACAATGACAACAATAATAACAACATTTTGTTTTTAACGAAATGAATCAATTATCATTTTGGTAAGCTTTATTACTCGCCCACAATAGTGATACATTACTCAAGTAGTGTTGCTTAGTGCACTTCAAAGCCAGGAAAACTGAAGAGTGCTAGTCGAATCAAGTGAATCATGAGGATAGCGTGTACTGTTATTTAATAGCGGTTTCTATGTTTAATGTTTACATAAAAGAACGAACAACTCCAAGGTAGAAATTCAATAGACGATACAAGTTTATTATACATGGACATAGAGTATTTACATTTTGTAAAATGTAAGTACTCTAATATGCCTAAAATGTATCGGTAGATTTTATTTCCACTTTTGCTTTCTATCGACGATTTTCAAAGTGGTCAACAAATGGGCTTTGAACCGTCGTCTCGACCGATTTGTAGCATAGCGTTAATTCGATAAAAGACATGCAGTCATTGATTTTAAATAGGCCTATAATAAAAAGCAATGACTAGTTAACTCAAACAACCTTGAATCGTTACCGTTTCTAAACGCACAAATCTACCAACGACATTTGTAACTCAAAGTACCAACTGAGAACACGACAGGATACTTGTGCCAAATCAGTTTCGCACTCTACCCGCAAAGCCTTGGCGTCTACTTTACAGACTGTTTCCCGCCAAGTCAACGGTCACCGCTGACGAAAGACATTGCTCGCGAACTCCGACCAATAGGAAGAGTATACTTAAAATTCGCGTGACGGTGATCGCGTAGCTGTTCATCTCATAAACCAGCGAGAGTATGGAGTAGCTGGCTACTAGGGTGATCCAAAATGTTTTAAAACTTTAATGTTTACTCCCGCCGTTTGACCTACACTTCATCTATTAAAAAACCAATCTGGTGAAAAATTCAGCGAGATCGAACCACATTTAAGGGTTGAGTTGGATAAATCGATCATAGATTTCTGGATACGGTGTTTCGCAGCATTATTGCAAACAAAAGGGCATCGGTACACAGTATAACAAAATATGTATCAGGTAAGATCCTTCACAACCGAAATTTTACCAAGAGTTGCGGGAGTAACATAATCAAGAGTATGTAGGGCCGATGCAGAGATGAAAAGCCATTTGATAGAGAAATATCAGAGAATTTCAGTCTGATGTTGGCTAACTTGTCATCAAAGAATTTAATGATAGCATCAACGTTGGAGATACAAACGTGTTAAAATCAGTTCTTACCTTTGATTAGATTAGACGAAATTTGATTATATTAGATTTTATACAGATTGGATTAATCATTTTGTAGTATATAGTCAGGAACGTTACTGAGCCATGTCACAACTGTTTAAGGGATTACACATAGCCATATGTAGAGCAAGATGGCTATCTGACAGTAGATGAAACCTGAAGCGGTAGCAAAAAAGCGGCAAAAATATCTAGTCTCACATTAACTGAACCATAGCCATAGCTGGTATCGTGGCAACGTCACGATATGTGTGGTGTATCAAGAAATTTAATATAGCGCCCTATAGGTACCTCGTAAAGGCATTGCCTACGTTAGCCAAAATGACGTTAGATGCCATTAAGAACAAAAATTCCGTCATTTAACGAGCAACGTTCAGATGACTAGAAATGTCGCCAGTGTGTAGACTCGCACGCACACCCGGAGCACAACCAACAGTTTAAGAATGATGTCGAATTCTAAGTTCGTTGAAGCCGTAGAACGACGACGGGCGATAGCATCTGCTTATGCAAGAGCGCAACTGCCCAGCGCCGTCCCTTGTAGGGGGTAGGAGACGCGGCGTGCGGACATAACTCGTTCCACCGGGTCTACATGTGACGGACATGTGGTTCGATTGATGGTAGAACCCCCTTATGGAAGACAGTCAAAACTATTGCAAAGCCTGCCATCGCCTTTCAATAACGTAGATAGGTCAGTAGGTGTGAATCGCGGCAATCTGGAACCTGTTACCCCTTGAGAACTGTTCCAATGACGGATGTCGTCAATTATCAGCAGGAAACCGTCGAAAACTTAAAACTTCAGGCAAACTTATGTAACTAACACCGGAATGCCCAGTC
Source organism: Norana najaformis (assembly GCA_964023275.1). Taxonomy (NCBI): domain Eukaryota; kingdom Metazoa; phylum Annelida; class Clitellata; order Crassiclitellata; family Hormogastridae; genus Norana; species Norana najaformis. The sequence continues at coordinate 14,505,134 of OZ029922.1, forward strand.
GATCGCATTAGCATTCCGAACTCGAAAGGATTATCGAACAAATATCGCTTTAAAGCGAAATTGAAGACAAAATGACAAGCAGCGAAAACACGGGCACATCATGGGCGCCGAACAAACGCAAAACCCAACGATCGACGATCGCAGCTGTCTATACACTACACGGATTGCCTTGGTTCACCAGACCAGCAATATAACTGAGGCACCAATACCACCGACTTCAGTCAAAATACATATGTCAAATAGACTGGGCTTAAGGCCAACTACCTAACCGATACATGCAAGCCGACTTCTATCTTTGGTCTTCTTGGTATAGGGGATGTCTCTTGTCTAAATGTTCAGAACTTTGCATATCGCCATGTGAGTGATATAATTATTGTTGATCAGTTTAAACATAATGACATATACATATAGTGCCACAAGGAACAATGGCTAACACGGCAGCTTAAATAGCACATGTGAAAAGCAAATATTAAAGGCCGCTATTTTAAAACCTTTCTGTTGGTGCACACACACGACCAGTGCAAGGTTTGAAAGAATCCGCCTTTAGTAGCCCTACTGTTTGTTTGACATGTGCCATTTATATTGTGTTGCCGTTAGTCAACATTCATTTTAAACCGCGCTGTTTTTAATTTTTATTCATGAATAGGCGCAGCCAAGTACTGTATAGCGTCGATTTATGAGGGATGTGACAGTAGGTCCAAACGATGTATGGAGGATATGCAGGCATGCGTGCGCAAGGACATCCGGGTTGGGGTTAAGCTATGACGATTTATCCATAAATGTTGCTTAAGCTTTAAAGGCGTTAATACCGATCATATGCTATAGCACGCGATGCTAATGATGCCGGCAGAAGCGGGTAAAATGTTAGCTTAACGAACTACACACTTGAATGCAGGCTTGACAGGGATAGATGCTATTGTAAGGGTGACTCTAAGTTGCAGGCCAATACTGCTAATTGAAACTAAATGAAAATCATCTTTCAGGCTTATTTTTTATTTTACTAATTGAAAATCCTGTTTCAGGCTTTGAACTTAGATGTAGGCCTATGTTTTCTTGTTGTGGCTAGCTCTCAGTAAAGTACAATATTTCAAGTAGAACAGTGAGGGTCTACAGTCTTGTTTTATTTTATATCGGTTTTATACGTTTCTATCGATTTCAACGTAACAGTTAGTATTTCTTTTCGTAGTTGTTGTCAGCTAAGATAACTGATGTTTGATGCTGCCTTGATTTTCTGAAATACAATTTCCTCAAGTTTTGCTTATTTACATAGTCCCCCAGATCAAAAGAAAATGTTAAAATTACTATACAATATAATTATCATTGCCTCGATAAGAAGTGAGATCAATTGACTAAACTGTGAATTACTTAGCACATTTGGTTCTAATAGCAACTGCAATTCCATTGTAAGGCCAAAATGTGTCTTTATTAGAGCATACATTTTATTATGATCGCCATGTTGGAGGTATTATTCTCCAGGATTCGAATTCCAGAACTTTGCTGACCTTTCTTGTCGTCACACCAAAATGAAATGCCAGAACAGCGCCAATTATTCCAGTTGCAGTTAAATTCCATTTAGAGAGTATGTCCACAGTAATCTCCAAAATAAGCTTAGCATACATTTTCCAGTCTACTATTTTCAGCCACACAATGCAGTCAATGAATCCAAGCGGAATGCAAATGATTGTCCTGAGTCAACCAGGACTACAAAACCAACAGACGAATTTCACAATGAAACCTCGATCAGCTAAACAGCTCATTGAACTGGGAGTGGTACATATTCTGATCGGTGTATTCTGCATTATATTTCAAAGCATCAGTTTGGCAATTTTTAATATCAGTGGCTATATCGGCACTCTCACATTTGTTGGATATGGATTTTGGAATGGCGTCTTGGTAAGTGTTTCAAATGATTAACTCGACTTTTAAGAATTTTGTAATTACAGTACTTTGAATAATCCAGAGAAAGCTGCCGGTTATTTTAATAGATGTGCTTTGGACTGAACTTATTTAGGAAAATGAACAATAGTAAGTGCCGATTCGAGCCCCAATAGCGGAGATGAAAGGAGACGCATTGGTATTCTGCCACCGCCAAATCTTCTTTTCAAGACCCACTTACGACACTCCTCAGATCCTTTTTCGGAAACATTCTTTAACCTATTGGGATTTCTTATTCGACACTTTGACCCATGCCGTCAAAAATCACAAATCCAAATTTTACCTACCACTATTTATGAATCAGTAATGCACTATTGCATGGTTATTGAATTGCACTGAATGAATTGTCTTCATTCACTTGTTTTTCTAAACTCAATTAACTTAAAATGTAAAGCTATAGATCGACAACAGACCGTAAAGTATTAAAGAAAATAATTAGAATAACATCAAAGAAAATAATTAGAATAACATCAAAGAAAATAATTAGAATAACATCAAAGAAAAAAATTAGAATAACATCAAAGAAAATTATTAGAATAACATCAAATAGTAACTGAATACGTGACAATTGATCATTTCATTGTCCTTTCTAGTTTATAGCGACTGGAATTATTGGAATCACAGCTGGAATTCGTAAAAGAAGGGGTCAGGTAACAGCTTGATTTTTTGAGTAGGTTTATATACAAGCTGTGATGATGTATATATGTATCACATGTATATGTAGGTGTAAGACCTGTATAACTGGATAGTTAGTAGGTTACTAGCAGGTTTACTTTCAACTGTCTAAATAATCCTATATGATTTAGCGCCGTGATAGCTAAATCCATTGCAATGGCTATTGGCAGATGTCTTGAAGGAGACCTAGTATTAACCACTGTGGGACAACAAACTGTGACCCAACCCGTGCAGTCTGATCCAATGGTCACCAATCGTTTGTTCGTACATCAAGGATTGAGGTCAGTCAAAGGGCAAATCACCAATTCCGTATCAGGCCCTAGGATCTAGTGGTTATGATCCACATTGTCGAAGGCATCAATTACACTGAAGGGAACGAGCAGCGTGACAGGTTCAGAATCGCAGATGTCCGAGATCAGCCTGAGCTCCTAATAACCTTAATGTCTGCTATGGCCGAATCTATTGCGAGACACTTAGCAAACTTTGCTGCGACGATTAAGGACAAGAGAAAATTGAATATATGATCCAGGAAAATAAGATCTTAGCAATGCGTTTCGATGGCCTCGAGTCTTGTAGAATGAAAACCTCATCTTCCACGGACTCCCGGAAGCTTCGTTAGCGGAGATTGCCTCGGGATTTTGGTCAAACGATCGAGTGACTCATTCGGCGAGAACTCGGGGACCACCTGCAGGCAGATCGTCACATTGTGCAGTAAAAATCTCGGGAAAAATCTCACAAAGTATTTCGATCTTCCTCCGAACGAAGGAAAGAAGGAACGACAGATACCGATCATCGTCAGATTTTTGTCATGGCGAATTTTTACCGGCTCCTTCAAAATGTAGCAATACTTTCGGGCTACTACCGGTTGTACCTTTTGAAACCTCTACCTTCGTGACAGATTGTAATTTACATGACAATCCCTAGAGGGTGTGACCTCTTTATCAGTTGGAAAGGGTACATGTAAATGATTAAAGATTTCTGTCAAGATACATCTATCCCAAGTCTTGTCTTATCAATTACAAATGATGAATTTGATCTTGATGAAAAGACGGCTCGTTCAAACTAACTGTAAAGTTTTAAAACAGTTTTATTATTGAAATAGACTATTAATCAAGACAGTAGGTTTCAGCTTGATTATGCTAGAATCACTCTACAACTACCTCATCCTACGACGTCTACAGGCCAACTACTTAGCTAACTAAGTCAATTAAAAGAGGTAATTTAATTTCTTCCCTCCCTCCGATGAGCTCTTGACTTTCCAGGTCTCAGTCTTTGTGAAGAATCGTTGATCTTGAGGTATCGTTCTCGAGAAGTGCGATTTACTAATGTCCATCTCCAGGCAACGTTGAGAATAGGCATCCAGAAGCAGACGATGGAGATTCGCCATTTTATTTCTTGATATTTTCCACCTTTATGACACGAAAGTTCGTAGTTACATCAGTTTAATCCAACCGCTGGACGACGAATCAAACGAGGTGTTCGATTACTCCTTCTCGTCAAAGCGCAATCGCGTGATGCAGTTCGCTTTATCGAACGAAAGGTTCCGTCGAAACAACTCCAGTTCGGTAGAACTATCGCCGCTTCCGAAAACAGGTGAATTCCAATTTCTTTCGAAGTTCCTACACACTAAGGACACTTCTTACACAAATGATGATCGAAGTTAAAGAACGTTCGACCTCAAACAAGCACGTACGCAGATCAAACGTATGGACGGAGGCTTTCGAAGGTGTTTCTTCACGTCTATACCAACATGCACCAACGAACGTATCTCTCTGACTGAACTCAGGAAACCTCTTCTTATACCGTAAAAGTTCGTTTGGTCTTCAATGGCTGCCAACCGTCATAGCTGATCTCCGATTGACCATTGCCAATTGTCCATCTCAGTCGTCGTCTGCTCGTGACATCAGGCAATTGTTCAATTTTAAATCTGCTTTGTCATATCAGATTAATCCTTTGTGAAATCGTCATGTAGGCTATAGCCGTGCTGAAGTGACATAGTCCCATACGATTTATTAAACCCATGTTCCTACTTACGTTGGCCATTTTCTATAGTCTAGCTATTACTCTTATATGTTGGCCTGCCTACAGAACTATACTAACTACAGCCTTTATACACAAATCTAATGCTACAAGCAAACTACACTAAACTACTATACACTAACTAAGTATGTAAGTAAGCTGTTCTCAGCTTAGTTCAACAAAAATAAAAACGCGAATTAAAGGGAGGATCGCTACATCAGGCGATTTCAAGATGAGATACAGGTCTACCTATCGCGATGAAAGCTCCGGTTTTCATAGATGAGCACTTCACGCAGCAGGCCTCAGAGGTGTACCACTCCGACGTAAGATAGTAACTAGAACATGGAGGACGAACGGGATGCTGTTCATCAAACGGACGAATTCAGCAAGCGAAAAGCCAGTCAAGTTCGGTTCTGTGGGCGATGCATCAACGGATTTCTAGCTACCAACTTCATCTGCTGGAACATCATGATTATTGGCACCGTAAGTATGCTGTATAATGTAACTTTTTCACCCTTTGGCAAATGCTTCTATTCCCATTTTCTGCTCTGTTTTAATCAATGGTCGGCGATGATATCTTTTGTTCTGTTTGCACGTGACTTACAGTGTATCTGTTCCTCGTTGAAGAAGTATCATTGTGTCTTATGCACATCAAATTTCTGCATTTTGTGAATGAGTTCATCTCCGACACCAGATTATAATCATAATTCACAGCGGCACTGTTAACACTGCATCCTGTCGATCTTCTCATGTAATCATATTGAAAATGACAATGATTTCTATATAGCTTTAACAGAGCGAAGGGTCATCTCGTCTAGCGCGGTCTCTACTTGTTCTTCACACTCCATCTTATTATCATTTTTCGCCATAGCTTTCTGTTACGGTCGACGGTTTACTGAACGCGTTGCAACAATTAACTATTACTTCATTTTTAAAATAATGTTCTGGTTAATGATAAACTAAATGATAAATTATGCGAGAACCATTTTATAAGGTTGCAGCAAACTAAAGCAACAAAATATTATAATGGGCGCAATATATCGTCCCCTGCATCTGACATTGATATTTTTAATGAGGACATTGATCACCTGTTGTCGCAGCTGACCTTTATGAATAACAAGGTGTTATTCGCGAGAACATAGACCTCCTACAGATCAAGGATCATTATGACGCTCATACTTTTTTAATACTCTGTCGTCCTGTTACTTTCAACCAACGATATTATGACCTATTCGATTTACTTCTGAAAAGCGACTTTAATTGACAATATATTTACAAAATCATTTCTTGATAATTATGATTTTCAGTCTCGGTGAATGATATTTCAGATAATTTTCTGTTACACTGTACGGTTACCCTTCACCTATTGGAACCTCTGTACGTGTCGCCTATGCTAAAAGACCAATTACTGACCAGAATAGGAAACTTTCATTCTTTGTTGAGTACAAACATTTACATGGCTTGTGATAATGTCTACCCATTCTATGGAGATGTAAAAGCATTCATATGACACGGCATTCCTGTTTAATGCTATAAAGTGGGCTTATTCGCACTAGATACATAGTTATTTAAACAACGTTGGTTGATAGCGGCGGTGCTTGAATCGTGCAGAAAAAACTACCTAAAATATGTTAAGAACTCAATAATAGAATATTTACTGTTTCTAAAATAAATTTGAAGAACTTGGGGAAATGGCAGAGAAAAATATTACTCTGAAAAAATCATTAATTGTGAAAACGATCAAAGGATAACCTAGGCAGTGATATCGGGTTTACTTAAGAAAAAGTAGCAATTCCATTACCGCGGATTCGTTTAATGTGGATGGCATAAAAATACGCGATAAAGACCTCAAAGCCTCAATTTAACAAGCCTCAAAGTTTAAAGATTATTTCACTAATAAAATAGCAAATTTGGCCTCAAAGATCCAAAAAGCAATAAAACTTTAATGATTCTTTAAAACTTCACCAGCTTCTTCTATTGCAGTTGCTTTAACTACCCCATCAGAAATAATTTGCACATGATACATAGCATTGGCATTGATGATATCAATATGCAAGTAACCAAAACAGCTAATATTATAAACTGGGCAATTCTCACAAGAAAAGTATCCGATGAAATAAAAATTGCCAAGGTAAACCCTGTTTTCAAATCCAGTGACAAAAACTAATTTAATAATTACAGACCCATCTCTATTCCTCCCTATTTCTTAAAATATTTAGCAAAAATAGAATGTGATGATTAACCGACATTACATATAAGAACCTCTTAACACAAAACCAGCATGGTTCTTGTTCTAGCCGCTCTGGTTACCTTCATGACCCTGATAGAAATTGACAAATTTCCAAAAGCAATTGATAATAATCTGTTGTCTATAGAGGATTTTCTTTGATTTATCGAAGGCATTCGCTACAGTGGACCTAAGAATTTTGATAAGCATGTTAGGAGATTAACACATACGTGGAGTTAGTCTCGAGTGGTTAACTAACAACCAATGCAACAGAAGACAGTTTGTTCTGTTTATTGGATGAAAATCCCGACTAAGAACCATTCAATGTGCAGTTCCTCAAAAGTCAATATCGGGCTCTTTCCTTTCCTTAGTCTTTATCGACGACACATATAATACTTCAAAGCTACTGCATTTCATCTTCTTTGCTGATGACACTAAAGTATTTGCTACTGATAAACCTTTGGACGTTTTCCTGAAAACAGTAAATCATTAATTACAGTAGAAACAGTTTCTAAATGGTTCACATCAAACACACTGTTTTAATCACTGACAAAAAATTAACTTCATGTTCGCTCTCATCGTAAACTCGTTAATTGTGATTGTGCTTCGACTATTAACATCAGCGACAAAACAATCTCGCAAGTGTCGTCATAGGAATTTTTCGGTGTACACCTGGATCAGCATCTTGCTTGGAAAACCAGATAATTAAGTTTGCCAAAAATCTCCAAAAGCTATTATCCCGATTACCCAAAAACACATTAATTCAGTTATGCTATTCCATGATCTATCCATATCTTTTATACTGCAATATCACCTGGGCTTTTAATTACACCTTTCGCTGAAAATGCCTTACTACTCTGCAGAAACACGCTAGGCGCACAATGTGTAGACTTCTTTTAATGTCCCTTGCCGCTGAAGTAGTTCATTATGTAGTCAAGGGGGTGACAGGCTCCTAATGACTTATCTGTGCCGTGGAAAAGCGATGATAGGCTTTTGAACTGTTCCGACCGTCTACCAGAAAGGGGGTTTTACCATCAATAGAGTAGCTGTCCGTCAAAGATCGACCTGATAGCTCAAGTTATGTCCAATCTTCTACCACCTAAGTCTGAGAGGTCAGAGAATCCAGAAGCTAGACTACGGTAGCTACGCAAGTTGAAAGAGATGCGTCTTTAGTTTAGACCTGAATAGCATCAAAGAATTGACAGAACGAACTTAAACGGGCAGTGAATTCCAAAGCTTTCGAACAGCCCAAGAAATGGACCGATAGCCCAATATTGTTCAGGTACGCAGAACAGAAAGAGCCAGTGTCCATTGATTAAGTGTTTTGTCTACTTGTGTTAGAGATGAGCATGGAACGCAGACATTTATAAAAGAACAGGTTCTGTCACCCTATCCTTATTTATAGATGCCATTCTAAACAGCAGGACCGGTGAAATCTTCTTAATGAAACTTACGGCTTGCAGACTGAAAGGGGGTTATTAGTGAGTTCGAATATAGGTGATGCAAACAATTCAGAACTACCGTTCATGAATTTTTGATAAGAGATTCAAAGTTGCGATGGTTCTGTAATTAGACAGGTCGCCAGGGTCGAGAGAAGGTGTCTTTAGTAGAGGATAAATATGGCATGAGAAAAAGCAGATAAAAAGGATACTTGATGCAATTAAGAATTCATTATTCGGTTCAGGAATGTCCTGTTTCCTGAAACTAAATGTAGACTCACCATAATAATAATTGACCTGACGTGAATAAAATATCCTACATAAAGAAAAAACAGCTTAATTCAGTTATACATTTGAATCCAATTAATTAATTTCACTTTCTGTGGCGCATAATATATAATCTATTAAACTGATTTTTTGTTTTGTCAGGTCGTCGCATTCAATGTTCTCTCAATCATTTCTGCAGCATTTACTTCGTCCCTGCTAATGTCGGCTGTTATATCTGCTAACGAGGTCTACTGGCAACGCAAATACTGTGAAAGTCCGTGCTTCAGTGTAACTATCACATTGATAGAAACATGTTTTTATAGACACAGAAAGGATTGCAACAACTGCCTCAAACTTACCTAATTATATATAGAAAATGTTGACAAATATTTATGAGCATTCAATAGCAATAAATGATATGGGCTTTTTTGGCTTTTCTCGAGTACGGCTTATGTAATATGTTTTATGTGAGTCCACATTGAGCGAAACATCGATAGCGTGGATGTTACACTTTATGATAATAAACTGTAATTGTAATGCAAACAATTTATGTTGCATCTCTTCAAGAGAAACTTCTTGGGCACAACAGTTTGCACATAATAGAGATGATATACAGTAAGTCTATGTTTAACTTTAGTTAACGACAATGATCGCAATGGAATCACTTCTTGCTATTATGGGAATCTTAGAAGGCATCGTTGCCATTTGGTCTTCCATCGTCTGTTGTACTGTTGGTGCTTGCTGTTGTTCTGCAACTCAATTTCAAACACAGGTCAGCATGTTTGTCTTTATTGGGAAACCAACTTTCTGGAAAACTAAACGTTCGGAAGTCTAGTCACTTCTTCTGAGTAGGACTATTATGAGGCAAATACTGCATCGTGGTTAATGAATAAACTTACACTCTGCCAGAATAAGAATAGGAAGATCGCAGTAGAAAATAACCCAGCAAAATTTAAACTTCCATGGTATTTAAAGTAGGACTGTTGGCCACCAAAACCAATTATACTTTGTCACTCTTCCCTCGGCCTACATATTACACTACCTTGAATGACGCCTCTCATTTTTGCATAAACAGTTTACACAGATGTTCATCTGTTGATGCCCCGCCTTTGTATGACCATGAAAAACTGCCCTTCACCTGTGACAAGGAAAGGCGTTTTCTTAGAGTTAGTTTGGATTAGGACAAGTGATATAAAAGTTGAAATTACCTCCTTGTGTAATTCTAAATCTTAGTTTGAACTTGTAGAGGACTTTAAACCTAGTATAACAGTAGAAAATTTATTCATGTGTAGTACAAGTCTAATAGTGTCACAACAGGGTTATATACAGCAACAGCAGATGGTCGTAAGTAGCGGACAACAGACAGCGATGATGTCTAATCCAATGTTTATGTCTAATCAACAACAACCAGTGGCTGGCTTCTATCCACACCAACAGTACAATCCACAACAACCAGGTCAGTAAACGTCAGGATGAAAATTTAAAATTAGACCTAAGTGTACAAATGGTTTCTCTGGTCATTAAATAAACTGCACTTGTCTTACCTTGACAGTCTTTATCAAACTTCTACCTGCTTCTTTGTTGGTAACCTTTTCGAAATAATCAAACGATATCCTTATATATACATCCATTTTGATTGTATGTTCATGTGAACACTAAAAGAATTTTATAAGAATTACAAGAAGAAGAATTAGAAGAATTAGCCTAGAAGAAGAAGAAGACAACGATGATGATGATGATGATAATGATGATGAAGATGATGATGGTGGTAACTATGAAGAAGATGAGGAGGAGGAGGAGAAGAAGAAGAAGTGGAAGAAGAAGAGCAATCCCATTAGCTAACTCTGAGAGGCAGTGATGAGCATGAACTGTTAATGACTTCGTTGTTTAGAACCTCTGCATAAGATAGCGCGGTACCAGTCCGTTCTCCCACCGCCTTCATGCCTACAGTGTACTGTAAGTGTAATCATTTCGTAACAGAGTTTGCTAGAGGCAAGTTTAGCAGAAGACTTGAAGCATGCATCGGGGATTTGACATCCCAGCACGCTTTCCATTTAATAGTAAAAAATGTTCAATCAATTATATAACGCCAGGACGGATGTAGTTGAACTACTGATGGACGTGGCTCAATGGTGTCATCATATGACTTTTCACAATTTTACGATATTTCTTGTAAGCAGTAGCCTCACTATTCTTATATTTCTATCAAACTCATGCATGCATATGCAGACTTTTGCTTGGTCTTTAGCTGAAGCTATTGAAGAATCATACACTGGTTTGAATATTGGGATGAAACGTAGTCTTCCGTCTCCACACAGCGACGCAGCAGCTTGGAACACAACTTCAACATACGAAGAGCTGCACTGTTATGAAGAAATCGAATAACCGTTGAAGCCTTAGTTTGTGAATGAGGACAACTGAGAGCTGTCGATGTGGCATTCATTGTTATATTTGGAAAGTTTGCGTTAATTAATTAAGGACTAATAATAATAATAATAATAATAATAATAATAATAATAATAATAATAATAATAATAATAATAATGATAATAATAATAATATTAGCCTAACAGTAATAGGATACTACTGGCGCAGATTGGCATCCAAGTGCGCTAACAACTTTGCTCTTCCGAAAGCTGCCACATATCTGTCCAACGAACAGGTCGGAGTATTTGTGCCTGGCGGCTGAGAAGTGGTTGTGCATGCATCCAGACGCTTTCTTAATAGCATGCAGTCAGATTCCGTACTAATTAAGCTAGATTTGTCAAATGCTTTAACAGCCTTCATCGAGATCACATGCTCTATGGAGTTGGGAACATCCTGCCTGAACTTATGCCTTTCTACCACCTAGCTTATGCCAAAGCTTCGGAACTCAGGTTTGACCATTACACCCTATGTACTGAAAGATGTTTTTGCTTGTGGGTCCTGCGATGCGATGGATCGCTGGCGAACACAAGTCTCCTTTCAGGATATGGTGGCGAGCGGTGCTATTGATATGGCTTTATCTTCGGGGGACTTTAGGCCTTTAACAGCACACGGGTTCGTGAATGGATCAGTCCGACCGTACACAGACGTAACACCGATTCTTTCGCACGTATATTACAAATATTTACACCGTATTTACAACAAATTCAGCAAACTCAGAGTCTATGATTCGCATCGGCCTATTAGTCTAGCGAGGTCCGTTTAAGAGATACAGGTTTATTATCTTTCTTCTGTTCTCCGGAACCTAACGCCTCTTTCGACCGTTGTTTAGCGAATGCCTTCTTCGCTTCGCACCCTTCCTTAACTTTCCCCTTCATCTGTCAATCACCCAAATTCTCCCTTTCGCCATCCGATCAGCATCCCTTTGCTCCGCCTCTCTCTCTCTCTCTCTCTCTCTCTCTCTCTCTCTCTCTCTCTCTCATTCTCTCCTCTCCCTCTCTCTCGTTTACTTCTACCTGTCAACTACGGGCGTCCTATCCGCCTCTCGTTAATTACATCCAACTGTTCCCCAGTGTTCCATGCAAATTACTTACACAAACACAATAGCTAAATTATCCGACGTAATACAATCTACAATATGCAAAACCCTAAAATCCTCATTGTTTTTACAACTTTTCACTACATCTCCCCACTTCTGAAGCTGACGGCACCCCGCAGTAGCTTCGGAAAGTAGGCCTACACAGTTGGCTTTCTTTAGGTGGGCAAACAGTTCAATTTAACGCTGATTTGTTTACAGAAGCACAGACGAGCATCGAACGGCGTTAGGTTTAATGTCTTTCAAAGCCGTACGTCAGCGAACTCGCCAGGCGATTTAGTTACAAGTCTACGTATCTATAACAGAAAGCACAAACAAAACCAAAAACGAGTAATATCGTTCAAATACATAATAATATAATCGTGTAACACTTTAAGATTTAACTACTCAGCTAATTACGTAAGTTTCTAAGACAACATATCATAATGAACTAAAACATATTACAGCGTAATGATATTTAATTCGTCATATACGCTCTAGATAGACCATCTACCAGAGAATTGTGTTTCCCCGGGACATAATGAATATCCAGATTGTACCTTTGAATTGTCAGAACCCAAATTGTGATCCGCTGATTTTCTTTTGCCATGATCTGGATAAGCATGTAGCCTTGTGCCATGTGTATATACTGGAAATGATTAAGAAACAGATGACATACAGGGACCAGATGATGCATAACAGTTCCCTTTCGATGGTACTCCTATAGGCTTCACCAGCTATCAGTCTTCTTCTATCATATTCAGTTGGCCTATCTACTCCTTCTGGGTCTAATTTCCTACTCGCTACCTGAGGTCCATCCCATTTCGCCGGTAACTCGTTCTCTAAGGTATGTCGCAAAAGTAATACTCTTACGTGACAAGGCGCTACATCAGCCTTCTTTACTATAGCTGTTTTCGGACTAATGGGGCATGTACTTAACCCCTTTACCGGCTAGCCCGAGCGGCACCCGGGCTGTGTTATCTTTCATTATTCGGCTAGCCCGAGTGAGCCTCGGATTGTACTTTGCAAGCGGACAGCTAATCGGCAAGCCCGAATCAGACTCGGGGAAAGATATATATGGGTTTAGTAATCATTTATTCGCCAGGTGGAACTTATTTTTGGAATATTTATGTAGCACCCTTGTAAAAAATGGCGTCGAAGAGAGCATACAGCGCGAGCCAAGTTCCTCAAATTCTCTTAGATAGCAGCGATGAATCGTCGGTAGTCGCCAGCGACAGTGAGGTAGAGTCGAGTGAGGATGATTTCGAACATTCGGATAGCAACGAAAGCACGGAAACGGTGATCTACGATGCTGGATCAAATTTTGCTTGGTCTGATAGACAATGCAATCAACCCACGCGACTGGATTTCACTGGATCTCCTGGACGAAAGGCAGCAATTCCGGACACAAGTGATGTTTTACATTAGATTGTTTCTGACTTGTGATACGTTAGAAATGATGGTTGAAGAGACAAATAAACGTGCCGAGGAGCTGAGTCAAGGCCTTCGGAAACCGGACAAGCGGACGGCTAATCGGCAAGCCCGAATCTTCAAAAAATAAATGGCCGGATTGGTGACGGATTGAAAATTTTTAATGGACGGTAAAGGGGTTAAATACGACTGGATACCACTTGTCCTAGCAGGCCAGGAAAATGCTTGGCACAATCGACCCTTTGTTGATTCAGTATCGCGTTGGCCAGTCCATAGAGTATGAAGGGCTAATTTGAGTATCTGTGATCTATTTTTCACGGGCAGAACAATCTGCTTGTAATCCCTCTCATTATCGTCTTGACTGTGATCTGAGCTCCTTTGCCGAAACAGCAGACCATCTTCTATCAAATGCCCGTTATCTGCAGAGGGCGCTCTTTTACAACATTCTGTTAACGTGGTGTCTTGTTTTCGTGCTGCAGTGAATTCAGTGACTTCGTTAATTACGGTTTTAATCGGCTCTTTTGAATTGTCATTTTGGCTCTCGCTCCCACTACAGACGCTTCACTGTGCTGTATTGAATTCAGGGACTTCGTTAATTAGGGTATTAATCGTTTCCTTTGAATTTTCCTCCGGGCTTTCGCTCTCACTAATGACGCTTTGCAGTGCGGTTTCGGATCGCGCAGGCGTCGTTAAGTTATTTACCTTATCTCCCTCACCTGAGATCCGTTTATCATCTGCCTCTGAGCTATCATTTCCAGTGCCATATGTTTCCACTTCGTGATCGTCACTAATTACCCCTACTTCGCTGGGCTCATCGGTCGCTTCGTCGTTTGCCGTGACAGCGCTAGGTGGCTCTCTCGGGTTTACGGTTTCCCTTTGATCCTTAATGTCGTAATTACGGGTGCGGGTAGCTAAACATGCTTGGGGTAGGTTAGCGGGATCCCTATTACAGGCACCCACCGGGTCGACCAAGTCTGGATTATTTAGAAATAGATCATGGCCTATTAACAGGTCTGTTTGAAGTCCTGGGACCAACCCGCTTTGAACGTTATCCTTCTGTCTGTGCCAAAATGTGGCGAGGAAGTTTTAATTTCTTGTGTTGAAATATATTTCACAAGCCCAAAAGCACACTGCACGGTTACTGGCTTCCCCTTCCTGGCAGACGAACTATCCTTTACAAGCTCAGAATTTATCAACGTAACCTGGGCTCCTGTATCCCTCAGGGCCTCAACAGAAATACTATTTACAAACAAAGGTACAACGAATCGTTTTTGGTAATCCACAATTTTGTCTAAGTTGGACTTTTGCTTAACGAATTTTACTTGGGCATTTCCCTGTCCTTGAGAATTGTTTTTGTTAAACTTGCTATTGTAGAAATGATTTCTTTGGTCCGTTCGATAATGGACATTCCCAAAATGCATTGGTCTTGCATTTTGCTGTAGGGTTTTGTCCTGGGCCTTTTGTTCCGCTGTATCGTGGTGTGTGGAATTGATTACCAATGCGGTTTGCATTAAAAGGCCTTGGCTTATAACCCTGCTTTTGCTCGAATTGGTTTACCTTCCTTCCTTCTAGCGTGCATTCGTAGTGAAGATTGGCAAAGTCAGCCACTTCAGCAGCAGTTCGGGGCTTTCTCGCCTCCACAAAATATAGAGTGTCACTTGGCAAAGACTCTTTCAGTCTTTCCAAAATTACATCATCTTTAAGAGCATCAAAATTAGTAATATCCTTTGACTCTAAATAATATTGAAACATATCACGCAACTGATCTAAAAACTGTGGGTATGACTGTTTGCCTGTCCTGTGCATGGATCTAAATTTATCCAGATAGAACTTTGCGTTCATCCTACATGCACTGAGTAACGATGATTTAGTTTGCCTGTAATCGGCACAGATTTCCATAGGCAGTCTGTTATAATGCAGTCTAAGGGAGGAATTAACAAAGATGGAAGAAGCCTAGCCCATCGAGCCTCCTCAATACCATGCAAAAATGCAACCTTCTCAAAAGAATGGAAATAGGAAACCGGATCTTCAGATTCATGCATGTTGGGCAGTTTTGCATAAGCAGACGCAGCAGCAGTATCTACATCTACTCTTGCGTAATTCGATTGCAATAGACCCAACTGTGCTTTCTCACGCAGTAAAACGAGTTCCAATTCCATCCTCTCTCAGCCTGCAAACGTCGCTCCTCAGCCTGGATCCGTTCTTTCTCAGCCTGTGAACGTTCTTTCTCAGCTAGAATCAGTTTCAGCCTAATCTGGCCTTCACTGATACTAGCTTCGCCTGTCTCAACTTCTTCCACTCTATCTTCGACTCCCTCTACATCTCCATTTCCCTTCAGCAATCGTATCATTTCACGTTTATCTAAACCTTCTGGGTTCATATTTCTCCGTCTGCACTCTTCTTCCAGATCCTTCTTTTTCATTTTGTCAAACATTTCAATATAAAATTCTTCCAGTTAATACAGTACGATAAATGACAAATCTCTATAAGTTTCACGTATACCAATAGACGCAATAAGATAATGCAATTATATCACGTAACAATAATAGTAATAGGTTTACAGCTCCTGCATTCACACTCTCAAAAATCACAAGCCAGTGCTTCTCTGAAACACAGAACAAAATGACGAATGATCAGTTATTAACGACTCGGAATGCGCTCACCAGATTTCGTTCCAGATTTGTCGAATGTGTAGTTTTGGGGAAACAGCCGCATCCGCTGGAAACTGATTTCTTACTGAGCTCCAACCTCCATTACACTGCGTTGTTGGCTTCTCCAGACTCCTTCTTTGGTTGCTGAAATGGTAGTTGTTTTGCTGAAACGGTTGTTCCCTTGGTTGTTCTTCTCGGCTCAGTACAATGGTCGAATCCTGTTGATGCCGGCGTCACGTTGTAGGTATCCGTTGACACACGAATCAAGTCCTTCACTGTCACAATGTACTGAAATATGTTTTTGCTTGTGGGTCCTGCGATGAGATGGATCGCTGGCGAACACAAGTCTCCTTTCAGGATATGGTGGCGAGCGGTGCTATTGATATGGCTTTATCTTCGGGGGACTTTAGGCCTTTAACAGCACGCGGGTTCGTGAATGGATCAGTCCGACCGTACACAGACGTAACACCGATTCTTTCGCACGTATATTACAAATATTTACACCGTATTTACAACAAATTCAGCAAACTCAGAGTCTATGATTCGCATCGGCCTATTAGTCTAGCGAGGTCCGTTTAAGAGATACAGGTTTATTATCTTTCTTCTGTTCTCCGGAACCTAACGCCTCTTTCGACCGTTGTTTAGCGAATGCCTCTTCGCTTCGCACCCTTCCTTAACTTTCCCCTTCATCTGTCAATCACCCAAATTCTCCCTTTCGCCATCCGATCAGCATCCCTTTGCTCCGCCTCTCTCTCTCTCTCTCTCTCTCTCTCTCTCTCTCATTCTCTCCTCTCCCTCTCTCTCGTTTACTTCTACCTGTCAACTACGGGCGTCCTATCCGCCTCTCGTTAATTACATCCAACTGTTCCCCAGTGTTCCATGCAAATTACTTACACAAACACAATAGCTAAATTATCCGACGTAATACAATCTACAATATGCAAAACCCTAAAATCCTCATTGTTTTTACAACTTTTCACTACACCCTACTTTCTCAGACCGGCCCTCAACAGGAAGATCCACTTGGTCCGCTTTTGTTCTGCCTTCTCATTCCGCCAATTCTTCAAGGCCTCTCTGCTCCACTAGTATTGAGATATCTGGACGAACTTACCTTGGGTGGGAAAGCATCCGATGTAGGTGCAGACGTGAGAGTGGATGAACGAGAATGTGAACCTCTAGGTCTACGACTTAACCGCTCGAAGTCCGAGATAATTTCACCCAGTGGCGACTACTCTTGAAGCTCTCAATCAATTCTTGTTCGTTCAGCCTGAAGCAGCTACTCTATTGGGCGCCCCTCTGTCGACCTCGGAAGCCCTCACATGTACTTTTGAATCCCGTTGCTCGGAACTGTCCCGGGCTATTTCATGGTTGGGGATTATTGCCAAACATTATGCCCTTATACTGATTAGAAACTCGCTGAGCTCACCAAACTGGTGCATACCTTACGATGCTCCCCATGCCTTGACCAACACTACCTAGCAAAGTACGATTCTTTCTTACGCGTTGGCCTATGTTCGGTTCTCAATATTTCCTTAAGCGATAGTCAATGACTCCAAGTTTCTCTCCCGGTCGAAGCTGGAAGACTGGGCATACGTCGGGTGACCTCGCTTGCGCTTCCTGCCTTCTTAGCCTCCGCTGCAGGTACCAGAGTTCTCCAATCCTCCATTCTGTGCAGGATACATGCCAAAGATGACGCATATTTTGAAGCCATGCGGCAGCATTTGTGTGCAGAGAGGAAGATAATGCACCCAGACCTGAATCTCTGGAACAGACAGTTTTACTGAGATCGGCCATTATTTCAAATGGTTTCTACCAATCTCGAAACCTTTCTCACCGATGCATACCATCAGGAGCACTTCAAAGCGATATCAGCACTGCATGCAGGAGACTGACTTTTTGCTCTGCCCATCACCACATGCGGCCTTAAACTGGAAGATGAGGCGGTGAGAATCGCTGTTGGCCTTCCCCTGGGAGCATGCATATGCGAACCGCACAGATGCCAATGCGGATCACTTGTGACAGCAAATAGATCGCTTGGTCTTTCTTGTGTCTTGGGTCCGGGTCGCACGCCGTCTTGAACGATCTAATCTGCCGTATCCTTGTTCACGGTGGTTTCCCAGAACAGACGGTAAAAGACCCGACAAGCTTACGCTCATTCCATGGCGAGATGGCCGCAGTCTAATTTGGGATGTCACTGTGGCTGACACCTTGACTGTTTCTTATTTGACTGCTACTTCTATCTCGGCCGGTGGAGCAGCGGAACCAGCAGCATCTAGAAAACATCAAAATATAACTCACTTCTGCAGCAATATCATTTTGTTCCGCTCGCTTTTGAAACTCTATAGACGCACTTAATAACATAAGGCTTTTATTTATATCTGAGCTTGGACGCTCTCTCACGATTGTTTCTGGTAACAAAAGAGAGACATGCCATCTGTTTCAGCGCCAATCAGTTGCCATCCTACGATTAAATGCTGTCGCCTTCCGAAGCACCTTCTCTCTGCCGAAACTTGACGAGATTTGGCCAAACGAGACAGTTTATTTCTCCGGAGCGTTTCTTATAAGTTCCGAGACATCATAAATACCTCAGGCAAAACAATTGTAATAATATTACTGTGTTGGATCTTGTTACTGACTTAGGACGCTATGTTACTTAGACTTCCGGATACAATAAAGAAACTATTTACCTCTTTAAACGTCTTGCTACAGCGAGTCAGCGCTTCAATGTCGTTGACTTTATAGGGATTTTGGCCACGCCTGAACTTGTAGCCGTTCCAGACGATTTTTCATTTTCTCCGGACAATTTTATTAATCCTGGGGATCATGTGTACCTCGAAGAAAAATATTAATATTCTATGCAGACGCTTTTTGCAGCACTTTTTCTACCGAAACAGCCATCAGCGAAAATTAGCCTTCATAGAATAATGCTCCCTCTAATTTTTATAAGGCTGTAGTGGATTTATTACAGCGCCTTTCCAGCTAGATTCAGGTTCAGACATACTTACCGTTCATCCATATCTAGAATGCACATTACATTCACTCATCATAATACATAGTTGTCAGCAAATAAAGCCAAACAGAACAAAATAGCTTCGTTAACAGGGTCACCTAGCTTTTACATTTATTTACATATGTGGTAACATAAGCAATCAAATGCATGAACTGAAGTCATTTAAGCAACGTATCGTAGTGCAGAGGTGGTGCATGTGCAATTTTACAGAGACCCATGAATTATATACACATCACACATACATAATACATTAATTATACACACGATTCCAACAAACAGCATTTTAAATGTCTTTGGCATGTATCAAAGTGGGTAAAGAAATTACCTTAATGGGCAAGGAATTACAGAGAAATGGCAAAGATTCCAATTTCGACGAAAGCTGACCTTTGCCTTCGTCATAAAAAATTCTTGAGAACTGATACGAATTTTAATTTCGATAAACGCTTATCGTTTGCAAAAGAGTTTGACACCATGCACAAGTATGTAGTGTGTTTTTCTATAGGCCTGTCCATTTCATGTTAGATACATATAAAATTTAAGCACATCTTCAGCATTAAGATTTAATTCGTTTGAAAGTTGGCATGATGTTTTATGATACTCCAACTTCGCATAATCTGTGTATGTATATATATGCATCAAAACATGTATATAGCGCTTTTTCGGACCTGCAAAAGCGCTGCTTAATGACTGTTTAACTGATCTAAACAAGTGAGACATAAGGTAAACAGGGAAATTATGTTAAGTTGATTCACATGACACAAATCGTATATTCAATGGAAGATTGCTAAGAGAGAAAATCCAATGCATTAGAAAGCCGATGAGCTTGTATTGATGTGCAGAAGGAAGGAATCTGTAAAACCCCACGGGCAGCAAAGCATTGCGATCGACCACCAGGTTAACCCGATCTGGAACACAGCTGCCTCAGTGCCGACAAGTGAGAATTGTCCAAGTAGGAGGATCTTATATCGAATACGTTCCTTCGCAGGAAAGCCAGTGCACTGTTTCTGGCATATTTTTGATGTTCGGGAGTATTAACGACTGCCGCTTGGCCATTATTCGGGGTTACAGTTGACTGTTTGAGGACCGGATGGGGTGGACGTTTGAACTTTGCGCTCACATCGTCTTTATTACATCTCAATGACTTGACTTGCAAATTGCGGCTGTTGACATTACTGTAAAGATTGCTGTAAAAAATCAGATCAACGGATTGACGAAAAAGTACTTCAAGAAACTCACCTTTATGTATCGTTATGACAGTCTGCAAATGCTTTAGTCTTCATTTCTGCGTTCCGCGTTTGATTCCTGCAACGTCCTGTGAAACTTGTTGCCAAGTCAGGTAACCAAACAGGAAAGGTTGCTGGATTGTAGTATTACAGTAGTAGGTAGGTAGGCAGTTCATCCAAAAGATCAGCCAACTCTTAGAACCACTCTTCTGAGGAGTTCTGCTTCATTCACAGAAGCATGTAATAAACAGACCATTGTATACCTTAAGTTTTTCGTTATTTTCAGCCTCATTATGCAGCCTACGCCTTTAGTAGGAGCCTGCCAGAGTGCTGTGGCCTATCCTGTGCCTTCGGTAGGAGAATACCAGTGTCCTTTTCTGTGCTTTTGGTGGGAGCATGTTCAGTGACTGTTGTTGTCAACCATTTGTCTTCACTGTCAACTCTGTAAGTTATCAAAATCATATTCGCTGGTATATAACTATATTTCTGGTCTCTATTACTTATTGCTGAATTTCAGGCGAATTTGCGTCCACTTTTCCTAACATCTTAATTGTATTCATTTGTCTAGGACAGACAATAAGGCATTCTATTCCTAAAATCAAAACCCCATTTGCGTTAATAATGTTGCGGTTATAACAGGAAGTTACTCATTTCTTATCACCATCTAGAGAACACTGGACAATTGATGCACTGCACATCCAGTGAAGTCTCCCCAATTTTACAGGAGCACAAAGGAGAGATGCCTATTTTGTTTCGTAGACCTTTCAGTTGCGAATTGAGGATTTACAATTGTCTGTACTCGTTGCTAATATATTGATGAACTTGTCGTTTACTTCCAAGCTTACACCGTATTCGAATTGTCACTGCGTTGAAACGGAATTGGCACGATGATCGATCACTGCGTAAAGAATTTGCCTAGGCCTTCACACGGAGGATTGGATTGCAAGACCAAACAATATTGGATGGATTCATGCAGTGTTATTTTACTGCTCCCCCGAATTGAATACTGAATTACTATACATTATTTGATATAAGTTACAAAATTTACCTTATAGTCGAAAATAACACTGGCTATGCATTTGTTGTCGTTTCAACAGTTGTGAGTTTCTAATGCATTGAGAATTGCAGCTTGAATTTACAAGATCAGAGGCGTGGTAGGCAAAACAGTTGCATTTTGATAATCTGATAAAATATCGCAGTATGCAAAATTGCATTATATTTGTGATAACGTGAATTTAATTGCCATATGGATGATGCACAGGGCGAGTGTTCTGGCAAATTGTACACGCTGGTTCTAGGCCGACCTCTAAAGGCAACAACGAGAAATCTGCACAATCAGCTTTCGGTCATCCTGCCAAGTAAAGCCTTACACACGTGGAAGCACAGCTGAAAGAAGTGACGGTGGGAGTGGAAATACCAGTAGTAGCATTTGTAGGAACAAGACTTTGAGTAGTGGGAGTGGTTTTAGTCGAAAATAATGGTTAGTTAATTATTAATTCTCTTTAGCCTACACTTTCATTAGCATGCATCGGGTATGTTGACACACTAGATAGGTCTACAATTAAAGCTAATCGTTCATCAAACAGGGCTTAATGAGTAAGCTAACTTAATAAAGAATATTTTCCATTTTAGTATGAACTGGGTTTGTTTTTGCAATTTCCCTGTCATGTTAGGTCATTACTTTGAATGTGTTTCCCATTCTGTCAACAATTGATACTGTGCTCCTGTTCATTTTTTAAACTGTTGTGATCTCGAATATTAGGAGCTTTACAGCCAGTACTTCGCAATATTCAAAAATAAACTAAGCAGCGAGTTACAATAAGCGGAAGGCTAAATGCTGTGGACGGACTAAAACATGCTGCTCTAAATAATACAGCATATTCTGCTAAAACATAGTTAATATGTAGCATACGGGTAACTATTAAGAGACGCGTTACGGAAAAATTGGAAAACTGAAACACGTCATCAAAGATAGGAAACTGAAACACGTCGCTTTGTAGAGCTCACAATTGCTTACTATTAACAACCATTATTTATAATTGCGTAGGTATAGAGGTAACAATTTATTATGTTCGCGCAATTTTAAAGTGATTTTTCACTTTTCTCTTTACGAAAATGACCTAAATTACATTAATGAGTAATTTAAGTGCCAATACACTTTCCTTTAACGCTGAAGTAACAAGCCTGCATAAATTTGTTAATAGATAACGTTGTGAAAGAAACAATTTTCCCTCCAAAAAGGCGATGTCTAATTATGGTAAAAGTTCTAGATATATAAAGGCCCTATATAACTAATCATCTAGGCTTTACATGACCGAGGCAATCATAATCTCGTTACAAAGGTGAAATAAATTTCTTGACTAAAATTAATAGACCTGACTAAGTTATAAAGCATAATTATAAGTCTACATTAGTTTGTCAGGTCCAAATGACTTTCTATAATACAGTCATCATCATCGTCTGTTTAAACCCTGGGTACAACGCCCGGAGGTGTCCGGTCCCATTCTCACTATGTTCCTTCACTGTTGTCTTTCCAGTGCGGCATGGCTCAGCTCCTGAAGTGATTTTCCACACCATTCGATTATGTCGTCTACCCATTCTTTGTGGGGGCCGTCCTATCTTGTTTGGCCCATCCTATATATTTACAGTACATTAGGACAATTCACCGGTCATACTAAAAAGCAATTCGATTCATTATACACTGTGAACGGAAATAAATAGAACCCTAAATTAAGGATCAAAATATTTCGAATTTTCGATGAAATTAAACTGTTTTAATTGTGACTATATTATCAATTAAATTTCAATTATAAACAGGGTCAGTAAAAGCATCGAAGTGGCGTCATTTGTAATCACCTTGCAAAATGGCGATCAAATGGTAATCGTGTTGCTATAAGTCAGTGGAATGCGAGCCTTGAGACATGTTTTGAAGTTGAAGAAGGATATTTTCGAACCCTAAATATAGCTAAAGTATAGTTAAATTAAATTGTAATCGCTGAACTAAAATTCTTCTAGTTTACTTAAAACATGAATAATAATTTCGATTAGTAATTGGAATAATTCTGGGGATTCATATTTTCGTTCATAGTGTATAGATTAATAAAAATTAAAGCTCCTAATCACTTCCTGATCGCAAGAGGAATCGGGTTTTTTATGAGGCGGAAGACAACCAGGCGAATCCTGCTACTTCAAAATCCTCTTTCAGGTTTTGAATTTAGATATATGTTGTGTTGTCCTGTTATGGCTTTCAGTAGCGTATTACTTTAGAAGTAGAACAGTCAGAGTATATACGTACAGGTTTTGTTATATCGGTTTTTACGTTTCAATCGATTTCAGTATAGTATAGTTAATATTCTTATTAGTAGTTTTCAGCTTAGTTATCCGTTGTTGGAGGCTGCCTTCATTTTTCGAAATACAATTTCTGAAGTGTTGCTTATTAACATAGTCTGAATGATTAAAACAACACGTTAAAATTGCTTTACTTTACAATATAATTACACTGGCCAACACATAATTTGTTGCCTCAAATGTTAGAACTGTTTCTGGGTATATTTGACCTGCTGATTCCAGAAAAGGCACCAGTTTTCTCCCAGCAGGTCTAGTTTTCGAGATATAGAACATTATGCCATATACCAGTCCTTGCCTCTGCTCGCCCATAAAACATAAGGCTATAGCTATAATTATGTAGTGCTCAATTTATTATGTGATACACTAAATAAACATAATAATACAAATACTTAAAAGAAAATGGTAGTACCTGAAACTGTACTTATATGATTCCAAACAGAACAAGTTTGTTATAAAAATTTCAAGTCATTCGACACCGAAGAAGCTCCTTTTGTACGATTTCCGAGTGTGGCATCTGCCGGAACAATCGCGCATAATATTCCAGCAATAGTCTGCCATCATGTGTGCATCCCATCTTCCTTGATATCGATTTTCCATTGTTTTGATGTCTTGGTGAAATCTTTCACCTTGCTCTTCGCTGAAGTCACCAAGATTCTCTGGAAAGCGATCTAAGTGACTGTGGAGATAATGGACTTTAATGCTCATGTTGCAGCCAAGCTTGTTGAAATGAAGAAGCATATCCTCTACTAGTTGTGCATAATTGTCTGCCTTCTTGTTGCCAAGAAAATTTTTAGTTACAAGAACAAAGGAAGACCAGGCACAAGATTCGATTTCATTCATTGATGGTATGAAAGTGGGTCATTCATAAGTTGCCTGATCTGTGGACCATCGAAGATTCCAGCCTTCAATTTTTCCATTGTAATTCCTGGTAACTTGTGTACTATGTATTCGAAGCATGAACCTTCTTTATTCAAAGCCCTGACAAATTGTTTCATCAGGCCTAGCTTTATATGTAGTGGTGGCAGTATGATCCTATCTCGTGCCACCAAAGATTCCTTGATTACATTTTGAGCTCCAACCACCATGTCTTTCCTCGAAGGCCAATCTTTTCTTGTCCAATGTTCATGCTTGGCTCTACTGTCCCAAAGACACAAAAAGCAGGGATACTTTGTGTAGCCACTTTGTTGACCAAGGAGGAAATTTACCATCTTCAAGTCTACACAAATTACCCATTGATGTTCTTTGTATTTTATCTTTTCCAGTACTAAAGAGATGGCATTGTACTCTTCTTTCATCCTGGTGGAGTGACCGATTGGAATAGAACCAAATTTGTTGCCGTTATTTAAAAGCACACATTTCAGACTACGTTTTGAACTGTCGATAAAAAGACGCCACTCATCTGGGCTGTAATCCGACAGACCAATTTTCTTCAATAAGTTGCTGATGTCATTACAGAATACTAGGTTGTTGTCTTCGGTAAAGAATGGCAGCAAATCCTTTTCTCTGTTTCTATAAATTGTAATTTTCGTTCCAGGCTGAAGTGCATTCTTTTCCTTTAGTCTGGACGCAAGCAATTCAGAGGACTCTTTGGAAAGATTTAAGTCCCTGATCAGATCACTCAACTCTTTTTGGTCAAAACGTTCACTGTGTGAAGTTGATTGGAAATCACTGTCACTGCCCCCACTTTCTTCACTTTCGTCATCTTGTCCGATATTGGACATGCAAGTCTCATCGTCTGAGAGCTGAGGTAGTTCACGAAAAGGTGGAACTGGTACAATATCCGAATGCGGAACAGGTCTCCTGGCTGAAGGTATATCAGGGTAAGACAACTTGTGACGATTATTTCGATTGATGCCTATGATATTAACCATACAAAAGTAACAGTCGTCGAAGTGGTTTATCTGTTCCCTCCAAACCATCGGTACACCAAATTTCAGGCAGCTTCTCTTTCCAATTGTCCAGTGGCGCAATTGTTCAATACAAATTTTGCATACTGTATGAGGAGCCCATTGCTTATCTTGATCTCCAAGTTTGACACCAAAATAACCTACATATGCTCTTTTTACAAACTCAGAAATCGGTTTCCTGTTTGCTTTTAGTGTGTATTCCCCACAAATGTAGCAGAATATGTCTGGATGGTTAATGCAGCTCCGTCTGGAAGTAGCCATAACCTTAAGGATGTTCGCATCTGAGGAATTAAATGACTAACCTAAAAAATAGTAAGAACATGTAGTTATTTAATGCTCACATTCACAGATTGTTCTTGCGACCAACTCTTAATATGCCCTAAGACGACTGCGGCTGCTCTAGCTTTCAGGAGGCGGTTTATATAGGCTATAAATGCTGACTTCAGCATAATCTATTTACATAGTTCGAAACCATGAAACGCTGTATAAGCACAAATAAATTCTAAATGAGGCCATGAATTTAGTGCTGAGTAAGCTGTAGGCTACGGAATAGTTATTTCGTTGAATCAGCAATATCTCAGCACGCGGCAAGATATGCTGATTTTACATTATAAGGATGTAGGCATTATATGAATCAGCAAGAATTATAATTAGCCATAAATAAAGCTTATTATGACATTTTAGTTTTGCCAAAGACATCGTTTAAAGAGTGGACTGGGTTTTCTTTACAAAATCGACGATATCTCAGAAACTAGACCTGATGCACTCAATCCAATGACATTTTCTGAATCAGCGCCCAAAATTACCCCAAGAACAGGTCTAAAACCGAAGGCAACAAGAAAAAAAAATTTTTCTGTTGGCCAGTTTTATCATTGCTAAGATAACTAAATGAGACTGACTAACTATGAATTGATTTGCACGGTAGGTTCTTATAGTTTCTTTGTAAGACCTATATATGTCTTACAGCATTGAAGATGGGTTTGTAAATATGCCAAATAATGTTCTCAGTTCATTCACACTGATTTCCTGCTGGCTTCATTTAGATCAGCATAATATTAATCGATTATTATAACAACTGGTCTATCTTGTGAAAGGTCTTTATATTTGATATTTTTCGCGCGTTTCAGCAGAAAAATTAAGTTTATTTTAATATGTTGAGTATAGAAGAACTTAAACCACCTTGTTTCTACCGATCACCTTGAGCATTTAACTGAGTTTCAAAAATATTTTATGGCAGATTTATGCCAAATTATATTTTAAACAAGTTGAGACAAGGATCATAAATTGTCATGATTTATGGCAGGTCTATAAATTTATTTCTGTCGTTCAAGCTGACGCATATTGTTTCGCTTTATCGATTTATAGCCCTGTTTAAGTTACATTTTGCGTGTTCACTTTTATTTGCTCAAGAATCCAAGTTAATTAAAAGTTAAAAACCATAAAATTACTGGTAATTAATCGTTACAAATCCTTTTTATGCTGTGGTTTGAAACTGGTGAAGTGTTGTCACATAGTTTATGCATCATTTAAATCATGCTGCCATAGCACCAATTCCCAACCAGGTATCTTTATAAGAGCATATATTTTATTATGATGGCCATGTTGTGAGACATTCACCAGGTTTCGAATTCCAGAACTTTGCATGGATCAGTTTATTTGTTGCCACACCAATTTGAATGCCAGAACGGCGTCAATTATTCCAGTTGCAGTTAAATTCCATTTAGATAGTATGTCCTCAGTAATCTCCAAAATACGCTTAACACATATTTTCCAGTCGACTATTTTCAGCCACACAATGCAGTCAATGAATCCAAGCGGAATGCAAGTGATCGTCCTGAGTCAACCAGGACTACAAAACGAACAGACTATTTTCACAATGAAACCTCGATCAGCTAAACAGCTCATTGGACTGGGAGTGGTACATATGCTGATCGGCGTATTCTGCATTATATTTCAAAGCATCAGTTTGGCAAATTATGTTAATAGCAATTACCGTATGACAGTTCGTGGATATGGATTTTGGAATGGACTCTTGGTAAGTGTTCCGAATTATCGGCTCTCTTGAAGTTTACATCATTTTGTAATTAAAGTACTTTGTAGAATCCTAGAAAAGCTGGTGGTTATTTAAATAGTTGTGTTTTTGACTGAATATCTTCAGAAAACCTGAACCATATTAAGTGCCAATCCTAATCCTTGTTTGCGAAGATGAAAGGAGACGCATTGGTATTCTGCCACCACCAAATCTTCTTTTCAAGACCCACTTACGACACTCCTCAGATCCTTCTTCGGAAAACATTCTTCAACCTATTGGGATTTCTTATTCGACACTTTGACCCATGCCGTCAAAAATCACAAACCCAAATTTTACCTACCATTATTTCTGAATCAGTAATGCACTATTGCATGGTTATTGAACTGCACTGTATGAATTGTCCTCATTCATTTGTTTTTCTAAACTCAATTAACTTAAAATGTAAAGCTATAGATCGACAACAGGCCGTAAAGTATTTTAAAAAATAATTAGAATAACATCAAAGAAAATAATTAGAATGACATCAAAGAAAAAGATTAGAATAACATGAGATAGTAACTGAAAATGCTGGTGATACGTGACAATTGATCATTTTATTGTCCTTTCTAGTTTATAGTGACTGGAATAACTGGAATCACAGCAGGAATTCGTAAAAGAAGGTGTCAGGTAACAGCTTGATTTTTTGAGTAGGTTTATATACAAACTGTGGTGATGTTTTTCTGTAGTCACATGTAGGTGTAAGACCTATATAACTGGATAATTAGTAGGTCACTAGCAGGTTTACTTTCAACCGTTTAAATAAGCAAATATGATTCAGCGCCGTGATGGCTGAATCTATTGCAATGGCTCATTGGCAGATGTCTTGAAGGAGACCCAGTACTAACCACTGTGGGACAACAAACTGTGACCCAACCCGTGCAGTATTATCCCATGGTCACCAAGCGCTTGTTCATTCATCAAGGATTGGGGTCAGTCTAAAGGTCAACCCCACGATTCCGTATCAGGCTCTAGGATCCAATGGTTATGATCCACATTGTCGAGGGCCGCAGTTACATGGAAGGGGGTCGAGCTGCGTGACAGGTTCAGAATCGCAGATGTCCGAGATCAGTCTGAGCTCCTAACAACCTTAACGTCTGCTGTGGGCGAATCTATTGCGAGACACTTAGCAAACTTTGGTACGACGATTAAGGACTAGAGAAAATTGATTATCGGACCCATGAAAATAAGACCTTAGCAATGCGTTTCGAAGGCCTCGAGTCCTACTTGAAGACTGAAAACCTCATCTTCTACGGAATCCCGGAAGCTTCGTTGACAGACGTTGCCTCGGTGTTTGGGTCAAACGATCGACTGACTCATTCGGCGAGAACTCGGGGAACACCTGCAGGCAGATCGTCACATTCTGCAGTAAAAAACTCGGAATAAGCACCTCAAGGCAGGGTATTTCGATCTTCCAACGAATTAAGGGAAGAAGGAACGACAGATACCGATCATCGTCAGATTTTTGTCATGGCAAATTTGTACCGGATTCTTCAAAATGTAGCAATCCTTTCGGGCTACTACCGGTTGTACCCTTTGAAACCTCTACCTTTGTGACAGTTTGTAATTTAAATCACAATCCCTAAAGGGCATGGTCTGGATCATACACTGGATCACACGAAAAAATTTTCGCCTGCTACTAGGCATATGTTATGTGTACTACACTAAATCGAATCTGCTGATTCCAAATCTGAAGTCAGATTTTGTGTAGCACGTCAGGATCTTAAGATATGCAGCATACATGCTAATAATTATGCAAACTCTTTACAGAACTAGTATTTCCTTATAACTGTGTAATTATGCAAACTCAGAGTATTCATAACAAGAAACAAAATGTTATTCTTTTATAACTTGAAATTAAAATATGTTTTAAAATGTAATATAAATATATGTATGTTACTCAGATGAAAGCATACATTTCGAAATTTTGTCTCCAGCTTAACTCTATACGAGTTCAAAAGTGCTTTAGACACTTGCTCTTGCGCTTGTGAGTGGCCGCTGTTGCCCGCTGCAGAAACCAGCAGTAATCGCCCATCATGTTGGAATTGCAGTGGCCCTAATATCTTGCTTCAAAGGTGGAGATGTCTTGATGGAATCTCTCTCCATGCTCATCGCTTACATCACCCAAGTTTGGTGGGAAAAAATCCAGATGGGAATGTAAGAAATGTATTTTTAGTGACATCCGGCAGCCGAGTTGCTTATATGCTGTTAGCATGTTGCTAACGAGTTCAGCATAGTTCTCAGCTCGGTGATTCCCAAGGAAGTTTTGCACCACCAACGTACGTGCATCCCAAGCGGCAAATTCCAGTGGGTTGAGCTTGGTTCTAAATACAGTATCACGCATTAGTTCGCGGATTTCTGGCCCAATAAAAATCCCAGCCTTCAGCTTAGCATCAGTTTTGACGGCTCCAAATTTATCTCTCAGATACTGGAAGCCTTGTCCGGTACCATCCATTGCCACTACGAAATTCCTCATGAGGCCCAGTTTAATGTGAAGTGGTGGTAAGTACACTTTCAATGGATCAACCAATGGTTCGCGTAGCACGTTGTGCCCACCAACAATGTGCTCAGATCTAGGAGGCCACAGTTTCACTTTGTAATGGTTGCTGTCATCACGACTGTTCCACAAGCACAAAAAGCACACATGTTTTGTGTACCCCAGCTGTAGGCCTAGAATAAGTGCTACCACTTTGAGGTCCGCACAGATGTTCCATTTGTGGTCTGAATAGTTGATCACTTTCAAAATGAGTTTCATTGAATCATATGTCTCTTTGAGGCCTACAGCGTGGGCTATTGGAACAGACGGCTTTTCGTTACCATTGTGCACCAACACAGCTTTCAAGCTCGCTTGGCTGGAATCTATGAACAGTCTCCACTGATCAGGAACGTATTCGCAACCTAAATTCAGCATGAGACCGTTCACGTCAGTACAGAAACAGATATCATTTTCCAGTTTGTAATATGTAGCTAACTGTTTGTGACGATAACAGAATGTACAGACATAACCGAAAACGAGTCCTTACGTCATTACTTGATTGCATGCATAACTTAAAATCTAGACGTGCTGGGGAGATTCTGACTTCATATTTGGAATTAGCACATTTGAATCAATATAAGGCACATGCATTACTTTCAGTAGCAAAATCGTTGTGATCCAGTGTTATAAGTCCTTTGGAAAGGGTACATGTAAATGATTACAGATTTCTGTCAAGATACATCTATCCCAAGTCTTGTCTTATCAATTTCAAATGATGAATTTGATCTTGATGAAAAGCTAACTGTAAAGTTTTAAAACAGTTTTATTATTGAAATAAACTATTAATCAAGACAGCAGGTTTCAGCTTGATTATGCTAGAATCACTCTACAACTACCTCATCCTACGACGTCTACAGGCCAACTACTTAGCTAACTAAGTCACTTAAAAGAGGTAATTTAATTTCTTCCCTCCCTCTGATGAGCTCTTGACTTTCCAGGCCTCAGTCTTTGTGAAGAATCGTTGATCTTGAGGTAACGTTCTCGAGAAGTTCGATTTACTAATGTCCATCTCCAGGCAAAGTTGAGAATAGGCATCCAGAAGCAGACGATGGAGATTCGTCATATTATTTCTTGATATTTTCCACCTCTATGACACGAAAGTTCGTAGTTACATCAGTGTAATCCAACCGCTGGACGACGAATCAAACGATGTGTTCGATTACTCCTTCTCGTCAAAGCGCAATCGCGTGTTGCAGTTCGCTTTATCGAACGAAAAGTTCCGTCGAAACAATTCCAGTTCGGTACGACTATCGACGATTCCGAAAACAGGTGAATTCCAATTTCTTTCGAAGTTCCTACACACTAAGGACACTTCTTACACAAATGATGATCGAAGTTAAAGAACGTTCGACCTCAAACAAACACGTACGCAGATCAAACGTACGGACGGAAGCTTTCGAAGGTGTTTCTTCATGTCTATACCAACATGCACCAAAGAAACGTATCTTTCTGATTGAACTCAGGAAACCTCTTCTTATACCGTAAAAGTTCGTTTGGTCTTCAATGGCTGCCAACCGTCATAGCTGATCTCCGATTTACCATTGCCAATTGTCCATCTCAGTCGTCGTCTGCTCGTGACATCAGCCAATTGTTCAATTTGAAATCTGCTTTGTCATATCTGATTAATCCTTTGTGAAATCGTCATGTAGGCTATAGCCGTGCTGACGTGACATAGGCCCATACGATTTATTAAACCCATGTTCCTACTTACGTTGGCCATTTTCTATAGTCTAGCTATTACTCTTATATGTTGGCCTGCCTACCGAGCTATTACTCTTATATGTTGGCCTGCCTACGGAACTATACTAGCTACAGCTTTTATACACAAATCTAATGCTAAAAATAAACTACACTAAACTGCTATACACTAACTAAGTAGGTAAGTAAACTGTTCTCAGCTTAGTTCAACCAAAATAAAAACGCGAATTAAAGGGAGGATCGCTACATCAGGCGAGTTCGAGATGAGATACAGGTCTACCTATCCGATGAAAGCTCCGGTTTTCATAGATGAGCACTTCACGCAGCAGGCCTCAGAGGTGTACTACTCCGACGTATGAAAGTCACTAGAACATGGAGGACGAACGGGATGCTATTCATCAAACGGACGAATTCAGCAAGCAAAAAGCCAGTCAAGTTCGATTCTGTGGGCGATGCATCAACGGATTTCTAGCTAAGAACTTCATCTGCTAGAACATCATGATTATTGGCACCGTAAGCATGCTGTATAAGGTAACTTTTTCACCCTTTAGCAAATGCTTCTCTTTTCATTTTCTGCTCTGTTTTAACTAATGGTCGGCGCTGATATCTTTTGTTCTGTTTGCACATGATTTACAGTGTATCTATTCCTCATTGTGTCTTATGCTCATCCAATTTCTGCATTTTCTGAATGAATTCACCTCTAACACCAGATTGCCATAATTCACAGCGGCACTGTCAACATTGCATCCTGTCTATATTCTCATGTAATCATAAAAAAATGGTAATGATTTCTGTAACGCTTTAACACATTGAAGGGTCATCTCGTCTAGCGCGGTCTCTACGTGTTCTTCGCACAATGTTTAATCATTTTTAACCATATCTTTCTGTTACGGTCGACGGTTTACTGAACGCGTTGCAACAATTAACTATTACTTCATTTTAAAAATAAAATTCTGGTTAATGATAAACTAAATGATAAATTATACGAGAACCATTTGATAAGGTTGCAGCAAACTAAAGCAACAAAATATTATAATGGCGCAATATATCGTCCCCTGGACCTGGCACTGGTATTTTTAACGAGGACATTGATCACCTGTTGTCGCAGCTGACCATTATGAATAACCAGGTGTTTTTCGCGAGAACATAGACCTACTACAGATCAAGGAACATTATGACGCTCATATGTTTTAATACTCTGTCATCCTGTTACTTTCAACCAACGATATTATGGCCTATTCGATTTACTTCTGAAAAGCGACTTTAATTGACTATATTTACAAAATCATTTCTTGATAATTATGATTTTCACTCTCGGTGAATGATATTTCAGATAATTTTCTGTTACACTGTACGGTTACCCTTCACCTATTGCGACCTCTGTACCTGTCGCCTATGCTAAAACACCAATTACTGACCAGACAACAAGAAACTTTCACTTTTTGTTGAGTACAAACATTTACGTGGCTTGTGATAATGTCTACCCATTCTATGGAGATGTAAAAGCATTCATATGACACGGCCTTCCCGTTTAATGCTACAGTGGGCTTATTCGCTCTAGATACATATTTAAACACCTTTGGTTGATAGCGGCGGTGCTTAAATCGTGCAGGAAAAACTCTACCTAAAATATGTTAAGAACTCAATAATAGAATATTTACTGTTTCTAAAATAAATTTAAAGAACTAGGGAAAATGGCAGAGAAAAATATTACTCTGAAAAAAATTATTAATTGTGAAAACGATCAAAGGATAACGTAGGCAGTGATATCGGGTTTACTTAAGAAAAAGTAGCAATTCCATTACCGCGGATTCGTTTAATGTAGATGGCATAAAAACATGTGATAAAGAACCTCTTAGCCTCAATTTAACAAGCCTCAAAGTTTAACGATTATTTCACCAATAAGTAGCAAATTTGGCCTCAAAGATCCAAAAAGCAATAAAACTTTAACGATTCTTTTAAACTTCAGCAGCTTATTCTACTGCAGTTTCTTTAACTACCCCATCAAAAATCATTTGCACATGACACATAGCATTGGCATTGATGATATCAATATGCAATAACCAAAACAGCTAATATTATAAAATGGCAATTCTCACACGAAAAGTACCCAATGAAATAAAAATTTCCAAGGTAACCCCTGTTTTCAGATCTAGTGACAAAAATTAATTTAATAATTTTAGACCCATCTCTATTCCTCCCTACTTCTTAAAATATTTAGCAAAAATAGAATGTGATGATTAACCGACTGTACTGAAAGATGAGTTTTGCTTGTGAGTCCTGCGCATCAAGGGTCGCTGGCGAACACAAATCTCCTTTCAGGATATGGTGGCGAGCGGTGCTATTGATAAGAGGCTTTATCTTCGGGGGACTTTAGGCCTTTAACAGCACGCGGGTTCGTGAATGGGTCAGTCCGACCGTACAGAGACGTACCACCGATTCTTTCACACTTATATTACAACTATGTACACCCTTATATACATCAAATTCAGCAAAATCAGAGTCTATGATTCGCATCGGCCTATTAGTCTATCGAGGTCCGTTTAAGAGATACAGGTTTATTATTTTTCTTCTGTTCTCCGGAACCTAACGCCTCTTTCGACCGTTGTTTAGCGAATGCCTTCTTCGCTTCGCACCCTTCCTTAAATTTCCCCTTCATCTGTCAATCACCCAACTTCTCCCTTTCGCCATCCGATCAGCATCCCTCTGCTCCGCCTCTCTCTCTCTCTCTCTCTCTCTCTCTCTCTCTCTCTCTCTTTCTCTCTCTCTATCTATCTATCTATCTATCTATCTCTCATTCTCTCGCTCTCCCTCTCTCTCTCGTTTACTTCTACCTGTCAACTACGGGCGTCCTATCGGCCTCTCGTTAATTACATCCAACTGTTTCCCAGTGTTCTATGCAAATTAATTACACAAACACAATAGCTAAATTATCCGACGTAATACAATCTACAATATGCAAAACCCTAAAATCCTCAATGTTTTTACAACTTTTCACTACACCGACATTACATATAAGAACCTCTTAACACAAAACCAGCATGATTCTTGTTCTAGCCGCTCTGGTTACCTTCATGACCCTGATGGAAATTGACAAATTTCCAAAAACAATTAATAATAAGCTGTTGTCTATAGGGATTTTCTTTGATTTATCGAAGGCATTCGCTACAGTGGACCTAAGAAGCTTGTTAAGCATGTTAGGAGATTAACACATACGTGGAGTAAGTCTCGAGGGGTTAACTAACAACCAATGCAACAGAAGACAGTTAGTTCTGTTTATTGGATGAAAATCCCGACTAAGAACCATTCAATGTGCAGTTCCTCAAAAGTCAATATTGGGCTATTTCCTTTCCTTAGTCTTTATCGACGACATATATAATACTTCAAAGCTACTGCATTTCATCCTCTTTGCTGATGACACTAAAGTATTTGCTACTGATAAACCTTTGGACGTTTTCCTGAAAACAGTAAATCATTAATTACAGTAGAAGCAGTTTCTAAATGGTTCACGTCAAACACACTGTTTTAATCACTGACAAAAAATTAACTTCATGTTAACTCGTTACTAGTGATTGTGCTTCGACTATTAACATCAGAGACAAAACAATCTCGCAAGTGTCGTCATACGAATTTTTCGGTGTACATCTGGATCATCACCTTACTTGGAAAACCAGATAATTAAACTTGCCAAAAATCTCCAAAAGCTATAATCCCGATTACCCAACAACAAATTAATTCAGTTATGCTATTCCATGATCTATCCATATCTTTTGTACTGCAATATCACCTGGGCTTTTAATTACACCTTTCGCTGAAAATGCCTTACTACTCTGCAGAAACACGCTAGGCGCACAAAGTGTAGACTTCATTTAACGTCCCTTGCCGCTGAAGTAGTTCATTGTGTATTCAGGGGGTGACAGGCTCCTAATGACTTATCTGTGCCGTGGAAAGGCGATGATAGGCTTTTGAACTGTTCCGACCATCTACCAGAAAGGGGTTTTACCATCAATAGAATAGCTGTCCGTCAAAGATCGACCTGGTAGCTCAAGTTATGTCCAATCTTCTACCATCTAAGTCTGATAGGTCAGAGAATCCAGAAGCTAGGCTACGGTAGGTACGCAAGTTGAAAGAGATGAGTCTTTAGACCTGAATAGCATCAAAGATTGACAGAACGAACTTAAACGGGCAGTGAATTCCAAAGCTTTCGAACAGCCCCCGAAATGGACCGATAGCCCAATATTGTTCAGGTACGCAGAACAGAAAGAGCCAGTGTCCATTGATTAAGTGTTTTGTCTACTTGTGTTAGAGATGAGCATGGAACGCAGACATTTATAAAAGAACAGGTTCTGTCACCCTATCCTTATTTATAGATGCCATTCTAAACAGCAGGACCGGTGAAATCTTCTTAATGAAACTTACGGCGTGCAGACTGAAAGGGGGGTTATTAGTGAGTTCGAAGATAGGTGATGCAAACAATTCAGAACTACCGTTCATGAATTTTTGATAAGAGATTCAAAGTTGCGACGGTTCTGTAATTAGACAGGTCGCCAGGGTCGAGAGAAGGTGTCTTTAGTAGAGGATAAATATGGCATGAGAAAATGCAGATAAAAAGGATACTTGATGCAATTAAGAATTTATTACTCAGTTCAGGAATGTCCTGTTTCCTGAAACTAAATGTAGACTCACCATAATAATAATTGACCTGACGTTAATAGAATATCCTACATAAAGAAAAACAGCTTAATTCAGTTATACATTTGAAACCAATTAATTCATTTCACTTTCTGTGACTCATAATATATAATCTATTACAAATGATTTTTTGTTTTGTCAGGTCGTCGCATTCAATGTTCTCTCAATCGTTTCTGCAGTATTTACTTCGTTCCTGCTAATGTTTGCTGTTATATCTGCTGACCAGCTCAACTGGCAACGCAAATCCTGTGAAAGCAATCCATACTCTAGTTATCGGGGCTGCGCGGACACCCTCTACCATCAGGTAAAAATTTCCATTCATGAGTCAGTGCTTCAGTGTAACTATCACACTGATAGAAACATGTTTTATAGACAAAAAAAGGATTGCAACAATTGCCTCAAACTTACCTAATTATGTATAGAAAATGTTGGCAAATATTTATGAGCATTCAACAGCAATAAATTATATGGGCTTTTTTGGCTTTTCCCGAGTACGGCTTATGTAACTTTTGTTTTATGTGAGTCCACATTGAGCGGAACATCGATAGCGCATATGTTACACTTTATGATAATAAACTGTAATTGTAATGCAAAAAATTTGTGTTGCATCTCTTCAAGAGAAACTTCTTGGGCACAACAGTTTGCACATAATAGAGATGATATAGGCCTATATTAAACTTTAGATGACGATATTGATCGCAATGGAATCACTTCTTGCTGTTATGGGAATCTTAGAAGGCATCGTTGCCATTTGGTCTTCGATCGTCTGTTGCACTGTTGGTGCTTGCTGTTGTTGTGCATCTCCATTTCAAAGACAGGCCAGTATGTTTTGTCTTCTTTGGAAAACCAACTAAAGGGCTCTGTGGAAGACTAGGCGATCCAAAACCTAGGCATTTCTTCTGCGTAGAACTATTATAATAAAATATTAAAATATTGCATCGTGCCTAATGAATGAACTTACATTCCTTGCCTTGTTGATACCGCGCCTTTGTATGACCACCAAACTGTCCTTCACCTGTGACAGAGTATGAAAGGCGTTTTCTTAAAGTTAGTTTGGATTAGGACAAGTGATATAAGAGTTTAAATTACCTTCTTGTGAAAATCTAAATCATAATTTGAACTAGTAGAGGATTTTAAACCTAGTATAAAAGTTTAAAATCTATTGATATATAGTACAAGTCTAATAGTGTCACAACAGGGTTACACACAGCAACAGCCGATGGTCGTAAGTAGTGGACAACTGACAGCGATGATGTCTAATCCAATGTTTATGTCTAGTCAACAACAACCAACGGTTGGCTTCTATCCACACCAACAAATGTTTCAGTACAATCCACAACAACCAGGTCAGTAAGCGCATGGATGAAAATTTAAAATTAGGCCTAATTGATTAAATGGTTTCCCTGGTCATTAAATAAACCTTACTTGTCTTACCTTGGCAGTTTTTATCAAAATTGTAACTGTTTCTTTGTTGGAAACCTTTTCGAAATAATCAAAAGATATCCTTATATATACATCCATTTTGATTGCATGTTCATGTGAACACTAGAAGAATTAGAATAATAATAATAATAATAATAATAATAATAAGAAGAAGAAGAAGAAGAAGAAGAAGAAGAAGAAGAAGAAATAGAAGAATTAGAAGAATTAGAAGAATTAGGATTAGAATCAGTATTAGAAGAAGAAGAAGACAACGATGATGATGAAGATGATGATGGTGGCAACTATGAAGCAGAAGAAGAAGAAGAAGAGGAAGAAGAAGAAGAAGAGCAATCCCATTAGCTAACTCTGAGAGGCAGTGATGAGCATGAACTGTTAATGACTTTGTTGTTTAGAGGCTCGTCATAAGATAGCGCGATAACAATCCGTTCTCCCACCGCCTTCCCGCCTACAGTGTACTGTAAGTGTATCATTTCGAAACGGAGTTTGCTAGGAGCAAGTTTAGCCGAAGCCTTGAAACATCTGTC
This sequence comes from Norana najaformis, assembly GCA_964023275.1. Classification (NCBI taxonomy): domain Eukaryota; kingdom Metazoa; phylum Annelida; class Clitellata; order Crassiclitellata; family Hormogastridae; genus Norana; species Norana najaformis. Next base: position 14,543,726 of record OZ029922.1, read on the forward strand.
GGGGATTTGACAGCTTACCATGTGATAGTATACAAATGTTCGACCCAAGTAAGTAACGCCAGGACGGATGTTGTTGAACTACTGATGGACGTGGCTCAATGGTGTCATCATATGAATTGTCATAATTTTACGATATTTCTTTTAAGCAGCAGCCTCACTAAATTCTTATATTTGTATCAAACTCATGCATGCAGATGCAGACTTTTGCTTGGTCTTTAAAGGTTCATACACTGGTTTGAATATTGGGATGGAACGTAGTCTTCCGTCTCCACCCTTCGACACAGCAGCTTGGAACACAACTTCAACATACGAAGAGCTGGACGATTAAGAAGAAATCGAACAACCGTTGAAGCCTTAGTTTGTGAATGAGGGCACGAAAACTGTTGATGTGGCATTCATCATTATATCTGGAAACTTTGTACTAATTGATTAAGGCCTAATAATAATAATAATAATAATAATAATAATCTGAGAACTTCAATAGCGCCACTGTATTGACACTTAAGAGATCAGCAAAATCGCTGTGCAAGCCAAATTCTAGGGTGAGTCCGGTCAAAAAGTCAAGAAGGGAATCCAAGAACACATAAAAACATCCTACTGAGGCAATGAGTCCCGGAAGAGATGAATTTCTAGTCTTTCTAGAGTTCTCAAGGGTATAACATGACTTTGAAGAGCCAAGGTTAATCGAAAGAGTTCCAGAAAATGTGAAAATGTAAATGTACATGATTTTCTATAGTGGCCGAATGACCTTGACTCTGTTCATTTTAAATTGAGTTTATCGGGTGATATCTTTCACCACCGCTGCCATTCTGCATGGACTGTGCTAGGCCGAGATTAAAATCCCCGAATTATAGGTAGCGGCCTTCTCGATGTTGAAATTGTTCAGCGATTCTAGTTTTTTGAAAATAGTACCCCAGTGCCTTTGCACTTCGGGCTGCAATCATCCCGATTTTCGCTCCCAAGGTACAACCGAGACCCTTTTAACTGCGCCATTACGACATTAACTCGCGATTAGTGTTCTGCCTCGGCCTGTGCCACGTTGCTAGCTTGCTTGTCCTGCATGACCGTAGCAACGCCTGTAGCAAGCGGGTCACTGCACTCTCGCGCAGTGAGGAAGTAAGTAGGCCTACCATATAAGCTGCTAATATTTATACATAATGTGTTTAATAACTTGATTGATATGTAGATTTCTCGATTTGTTACCGTAATACGAAATCACTCAGCCTAAAATTAAGTGAATCAGTTGCTTACCTGGTCGGGAGTCCTGGGGTTCGGACACCCCGGGCCAAGATCATCAAGCTTGGACTCGTGCAGATCCGATAAGATTTCTAGGTGTACCCAGATCGGTGACTGTTGATTGTATTCTTCGAAGTACAGTATAAGAGCGTCATACTGTACAATAAAGAGTATTTTCTAAGCTGGTTTAATGCATTTGATTCGTGGCCTGTTTTATTCCGGCAAAATGTGTGTTCTTTCGTGGGGCTCCGCCCCGAATCTCACTGAAAGACCCCATTTCAAGCGGATATTGTAACTTTTGGCTTAACAAGCGCGCACAGACATGTAGCCAAAACGTGCTCAATTTCATAATTAATGCTTAACTATGCATTGGATTTCAGGCCTTTTGCTCGAATCCCGCTAGGGATTTTACTAGGCACCTTGTCGTTAAGGCATCACGCCTCGGCGTTCGCTGCCTCGTACAACCTCAGTTTTCACCTAGCTATTGGACCCCTAATTAAAAATTCGAGTGCGCCATTAAATTTATTTGATATTTTAATGCGGATCATACCCCAGCCTAGTGTAGGTGTCTTTTTGGATTGATTTATGCATAGCGCATTTAATCTATGTCCCTTTAACGTAAGTCAGCAGCAGTTCTTAAATGCTGCTTGGCTCTGAAACTGACGGATTGTCATTTGAAGAGCACGCACAATAACAAGAATAATAACAACAATCAAACATCGGAACATTTGTTTATAATGAAATGAATGAATTGTCATTTTGGTAAGCTTTACATTCGCCCATCATATTGATACATTACTCAAATAAGGTGTTGGTTAGTGCACTTCGAAGCCAGGGAAACTAAAACGACCTAGTCGAATCGAGCAAATTATGAGGGTAGAGTGTTCAGTTGTTTCTGTTTCCTGTTTAAAGTAAAGAACGAACAATCCCCAGACTAGGGATTTAATAGCCGATACAGGTTTATTATATGTGAACATAGAGTATTTGCATTGCAAGCTTTTATTGTAATCGTAATCGTAATTCCGAGATTTCTACAGCGCCCAAACAAAGCTACGTCGCGGGGACCAGCTTAGACTGGAAATTCGAGCAGGCGGGACAACCAGGTCAACACTGCCTGTACTGAAAGAAAGATTTTGCTGCACCCGTCTGCGTCGACTGAATGTTCGCCGGCTAACACAAATCTTGGTTTCAGTGCATGGTTTCAAGCGTTGTTAATATAATAGGCGTTTACTCTTTGGGAGCCTAACAATTCTTTTCACAGCACATGGGTTCTTGAATGAAATTGTCCTACAGTAACAAGACTTAACGAACGATTATTTCTTTACACATTTATTAGCAAGTATATTCAATGTATTTACAGCAACATCCGAGTCATTGATTCGCTTCGGCTTCGATTAGGAGGTACAGTCTATTATCTCCGCTACTCTCCAGGAAGTTTAACTCGTTTGGCCGTTATTTCGCGAATGCCCTCCTTCGCTTCGCTCCTGTCGTAAACTTTCGCCTCCGTCTGTCAATCAACCAACATTACCCACTTTCCCCCTTTGCCCTCTGATCGGCGTCCGTCTCCTCCGCCGGCCTCTCCCTCCCTGCCTCCAGGCGACAGCATCAGCAGGACGACAGCTGGAATAAAGCTGGATGTCGTCGGAATATTGATGGAAACGGGAGCCACGTGTAGCAATGATGCGAGTTAGATCAGCTGTATAGAGAATGTAAAGGAACGGCCCAAGGACCGAACCCTGAGGAACGCCGAAAGAGACTGGGACCCAGTCTGAGCAGGCTGACTCAACAGCTACCATCATCGTCCGCTCATCAAGGAACGATTGAAGCCACTTCAGCGATTGGTCCATAAATCCATACGATAAGACGTGTCGATAGTATGTCATGATCAACCATTTCCAAGGCCGCACTAACGCCGAGAAGAGCGAGCAATGTCACGTGACCAGAATCCATGGAATCGTAGAAATCGGAAATCAGCCGCAAGGGGACTGTGGTGGAATGACCCCTTCTGAATCCGGATTGGAGCTTCGGCATAAGGTCAGACGGTTCAAGATAGCGCAACATATGATCAGCGACAACTTTCTCAATCATCCTGGATAAGAAGCTGAGTTTTGATACCGGCCTGTACTTGTTGATATCTTGCCCGCCTTCTTCAGTGATACCCGTATGTCAGCAAGCTTCTGGCTGGCTGGTAAGACTCCCTCCATGAGCGACGCATTGCAGAGCCGCACCAGAAAAGGAAGCAGGACGTCGATAAGCTCATGGAAGGAGAAAGGTCGGAATAGGATCCAGCATACTTGATTTCGGCGGCATAGACAGAACAATGTTTCTTAATTGTGACTCAGTCACCAGGTCGAACCATTCAAATCGATGACCTGTTGTTGAATAAGTAGGAACAAGTAAGCCTTCGGTGTCACTGCGGACAGATGAAACTTTCTTCAAGAGATATCGAAGTAAGTCCTCAGGAGTAAACTATGGCTTATGTGAGCTCCGTCAGCGACCAAGGATCACTGAGAGACTTTTCTATAGTCGCCTACTGTCGTTAGAGTCTCGGGCAATCATGTTCTCCCAGTAACATCGTTCCTTTTCCTGGAAGAAGCTGTGCTTTTGCCGCAGAAGCTTTATCCATTCCTGTCGATCACCATTTAACCTGGTCCTCCGACAACGCCGCTCAGCTCGCCTAACTGCTATCCGCATCACTCGACACTCAGAGTAAAATCAAGCAGTGAGTGGAGTAACCCTGATGCAGACTGGTCCGAGAGGTAGGATATCGTCAATAATAGAACATAGGGTGGAATTGTAGAGATCGCAAAAATAAGCTGAGGTGGTATCAATATCAACACTCGTCCTAAGCAAATCACTATCAAGAAGGCGGCGACTATAAGCGTCTCAATCTAACGATTTCCATCCCCTCAGTGACCATTGGCGATAAGTGCAAATATGGAACTCTGAAGATGATAAGGCTATGGTCGCAGATTGACGGATGTACCATGGCGACTGAAACTGGCTTGCAGTCATCACGGATGACAAACAGATAAAATCAGCCGCCGTGTATGTGCGTAGGCTCTAACGTGCTGACAGAGTCCGAAACTGGACATCAGATGCGTTAACTGGCCAGCCCAGGGAGAGATCAAATCCTCCATATGGGTGTTAATATCACCCGTTATAACCAATTGCGAGTTGAAAGTGGCTAGGTGTTCCAAGAGGAGAGTAAACTTCTGGATGAAGGACTGAGATGGCGGTTGTGATCCCGGTCGATAACTGGAGGCAAATGTCAGAGGTCCACGTAATGTGGAAAATGAGGGAAGCATGACCTCAAAGGTGTTAAAGCTCTCTGCAAGTTCAATTAACCTCGCCCGCAAACTCGCCCGATGGAAAATAGCCAGCCCACCACCGCTCGCACGACGTTGAGTAGACCTTGACTCACTGCGTGAAAGATCAACGATATGGAACCCCGATGGCGGCGATCTCAGCAGCGCGATGTCGGAAAAGAAGGATGATTAGAGGTTTCAACAGCAACCGTAATGTCCATAATAATACAAAGGCGTTCTTTCGGACGGATATGCCTAGAACAAGCACGCATATAAACTCCCAGGAATACCAAGTGCTTAAACAAAATAACAATGTATTTCAATCTTCATAAATCGCAAATTTTAAAATTATCTGGAAAATGCAGTTAACACTGAGTGAAAAGCAATCTAAGTTAATTGTGGATGCTATCGGTTGAAACCTTTTTTGATGCTTTATGTGCTTCATGTCAGAAAAAAGGTAATAGTCAGTGATGGCGTCTGCAGTGGAAGTCGATTTGTTTCCAAAGCTCCTGACATTCCGCGTTCCTAAACGCAACCTGAACTTGATGCGGCGCCATCGTCGTCACATGTACGGACGGTACTGACTGGAAATTCGATTTGAACGCGGCCCTCATATACACCATGTGAAGAGTTTTCCTCAATGAACGTACAACTGACCGACCACCACAGGCCAATCGTCTCAATATCTGAGCTGTGGATTCCAAGGCCTTTGTAGACATGTCACCCCTTCACAGATCTCGACCCATACGATATCCAAAAGTTGATGAAATTTACTAAACTGAAGGATTTTCCAAGAATTCAGAACCGAATATGCGATGTGTATAATATATCCGTAGTATTTAGCCAGAGTAAAATGAAACTTTGTCCGAGAAATGGTAAAATTACATGAAGTAAACGAGCCGACACACCAGAGGTAGTTTTGCAGCATCACGATCTAGCGGCAATTCTGACATGAAGCACAAAAGCATAAAAAATGGTTTCAACCGATAACATCCACAATTAACTTATGCTGCTTTTCCGTAAGATTGTGCAGCCTCTCCAGTCTTTCATCTCCACTCATCCTGCATTGACGAATGAATCCGTTGCGTTGTTTCTGTTGCTAAGGTTGTATTACCAGAGTGAGCTGCAAGGCAACATCAGAACCCTGCTCCCTTATCCTGGCTTGGGACAAACAGACTAACTGTGAAGATAATCTGAGACGGACAGGGTCGACGCCATAGTATTTGGCGCCCTAGGCGAACCTGTCGCACTTACCGTTTGTAAGTGCGATAACTAATTAATATTAAATTAACTAAGTTAATATAACCACACAGGAATGCAGCCGTTTCTTATTTTTGAATAATTCATTTATTAATAAATTGTGGCAAAATGGCGGCAATGTTTAAAGAATTTCTTTATGTAGCTTTTCGGCTGCCCCCCCCAGAAATCTGCCGCCCTAGGCGGCCGCCTAGATCGCCTAGTGGTTAAACCGGCCCTGGAGACGGAGTTGAGATTAAAAGTGCTAGGAAGGTATTTCATGTCGTATGCATGACCAAGGGCTGATCTAGGAAGCGGAGGACCATGCTCCCTCGTATTCTGTGTTAGGATGGAAGACCCTAACTAAGGCAAGAACACAACGCGTTCACATTCGTTTTACAAAGCACATACTGCTATAGACACCGTTTCTCCTTCTCAACTCCTTCTCAATTTCATATTTCAGCAACTGCAATCATTTATGTATGTGCGGATTATATAATTTAGCCGTTAAGTCAGATTCCTCAATCTTGAACCATGCCTATAAGCATCTAAATCTAATGTTTAGATCTCTATGGCTCTACATATGGTGGCATTATATATAATATATATATTTATATATACATTCCTACTTGCATCTCGAGAATAGGTCACAAAGGCTTATTGTGAAGACATTAAGCACACTGTTATGGATCTGAGACCTGGCCAGTGCCTGTGGGAAACAAGGAAAGAAAGACTGGAGGCAGCCCATCATAGATGGTTGATGAGAATTCTGGACAGTTCATGGGGTGAAAAATGTCCAATAAGCCTCTTGAGGGCCCTATGTTTTAGTTCGCAAATCTTTAGCATGGTCCTCTTCGCGCGATGTGTCCTTCAGCAAAATAGGGGAAAACTTGGATTGGTTTAAGGGGCGAAAAGACGAGTGACCTATTCTTTGGAGTGGCATCGACCGTCAGAGAGGGTCTCTGTTACATGTCGGGACGCTGCGTCATCTACCAATTCTATGGGACGGTGAAGCAACCGTGGTTCCTGGACGACGGATTATATCGTCTGTCGTCTTTCTGCATCTTCCATGCAACGCAATCCAGGAATTCTGAACATCTGATCAAATCTTAAAACTTCTATGGCGCCACTGCAATAATGTTCAAGGCATCAGTCGATGGTCGCTACTAAACAAAATCGCGGTACAAGCCAAATTCCAGGGTGTTTGGTCGAAAGGTCAAGAGTGTTATCCGAGAAGACATGGAAACGGCCTACGGAACAAATGAGTCCATGAAGAAATGAGTTTTTAGTCGAGATGTAAAGGCCAAAACGGACTTTGAAGAGCGAACGTTTTGCCAGAAATGAGTTTCAGAGTCTAGGGGCAGCGACGGAAAAGGCACGCCTGTCAAGAGCTGTCGTTGTCCACGGAATAGCCATATTAAGACAGTCAGAAGACCTGGTTAAGTAGAGACATGTCTTGGGTGTCAGTAGAGATGAAGATAGTGAGGTTAGCTAAAAATATAGTCTTGTATACAATTAGCACATTCTTGAAAATTATTCACTTTTCTATGGGCAGCCAATAGAATAATTATTTTTAGCTGTTGCTAACGTATTTTGGAATCCTTCAAGCTTCATCAATAAAGCTTTTGGAATGCCAGTAAGAGGCGAGTTGCAGTAGTCAAGACCGCTTGAGACCAGAGCATTACCCAAACAAACCAGGCAGAAGAGGCCACGATTCTACGGATAACACGAATGTGTTAATGGGCAGACCTACATATATAATGTCGCCGGTAGTAGACTCGCACAAACACCCTGAGCCCAACCAACTTTAAAAGATGACATCATGTTCCAAGTTCATGGAAGCCGCAGAACGACGACGGGCGATAGCATCGGTCCAACGCCGTCCCTCGCAGCGGGTAGGAGACGCGGCGTGCGGACATAACTCGTGCCACCGGGTCCACATATGACGGCCATCTATTCGATTGAAGGTAGAACCCCTGTATGGAAGACAGTCGAAACTATTCCAAAGCCTGTCCTCGCCTTTCAACGGCGTAGACAGATCAATAGGTGTGAGCCGAGGCAAAGCTGGAACCTGTAATCCCTCGAGTAAGCTTACATAATGGACTGTTCCAAATGCCGCCAATGGGGGCTCTGTAAAATGGCTGCTATAGAGTTTTAAGCCACGCCAGAAGCCCCATGGGGTCCTACGACTAACGCAGAATCTACCTCTGGCTTACGGGGTTTTTACGCCACGCCAGAGGCCTATGAAATTCTACGATTAGCACAAATACAAACATAGACAGAGACGAGAGAGATAAGCAGCGAGGCACCACGGTATTCGCAACTCAATCAAAGGAGTCTTTGTCATCAAGGATGCGTATCTGCAGTAAGACATTCAAGACAGTAGTATAATTATTAAATAATTAATAGGAGGCCTATATTAGACTTGTACATATCAGGCTCAAGACTGGGCTAATCTCTATTGCCGTTTAGAATTAGAGTTTCAAGTGGAATATTTCACGTTGCTGGTGATTCGAAACTAGGATAAATTAAAACGAGCTATAGAAAGCTTACGTCTTTTGTTGTCTGACCGCTGTGACTCACAAACGCCTACGATTTCTCGGTCGATGGTCATATGGCGTGTTAACAAATGCATTACTTACTTACTTGGTTTGACTTTTTGTCAGATTATAAATAAAGGCTAATTAGTAATTACGCTTCTCGACGTCTCACGGCATCTCCGAGATCTCAAATGGTTCCAATGGAATATGCTTTGGAATGTGCGGTTTTGCTTAAGTGGCAATCGATTGATGCCTTTTGCTTTATAATGTACAGCGCTAGAAGAGTTTCCAGATTTGATTAGATTTTCAAATCTAGAGATCAATTAGTATTTAAAATGTTGATCTACTATGCCATCAAGTTAGCAGTTCTTACATTTTACTTCGGATTTCTGTCTGATCAATGATCATCTATTCGAAATGACAAATTCATTTCGATCATCGGATTCATGGTCGATTTGTCAACAGGAACAGTTCTTACTTCGAACTCTAAATTTCTGCTTCTTTCTGTTTGATGATTTTCAAAGAGTTTATGTTCGGAATGACAGTTTTATGTCGATCATTCGATTTATGGTAGATTTGTCTTCAACAGGAACAGTTCTCATATCGAAATTCAGAATTCTGCTTCTTTCTGTTCGATGATTTTCGACAATTCTCTGTTCGAAATAACTCATCTCTTCCAAGTCGTTTTTCCAAATGGACTTCGTTTCCAAGACACGAAACGAAATGAGCCAAAGATAACGTCATCTATGTTGCGATGACGTCATCGGAACAATAATTGCAAAGTGACGTCTTTATTATCATGTGCGTCATCCCTATTATGCTTAATCCGCTAAGAGCTAAGTAAACAAGTAAGTAATTTCCTGACCCTCACACGTGTACTCGTAATATGTAAAAAACGGCAAAAACCCTTTAACTCTGCCACAGACAGAGTTGCTGTGTCAGTCCCGAGCCTGGTGATTCAAAAGGCAGTCAGGCAGATTTAAGTGTTTCGATTTCTTATTCTGCAAATTCTTTAAACATTTCTATGTTTTTCTTTATTTTGCAGTTGTGTAATTTGATCTCATTTTGAGGATAATGGCGCCATATAGACTGTTGCATCCCTTTAATTTTGGATTCAGCATGTGTTCTTGGATATACGTGCCAAACTATATTCTCCTGTAACCATTATCATGTCTGAAATTGACATTTGTTTATATTTTGCACTTGTGCACTTTGACCTCATTTTATAGGAAGATGGCGCCATATAAATTGCTGCGTCCCTTTAAATATGGATTCAGCATGTTGTTTTCAGTATAAGTGTCAAGTTTCATACTTATATGGATTTTTTGAACATTTCACTGCATTTTGGACCTTATCCACCTCACGACAACAACAGAGCTGTTTAGACCACTTCGCACACTGGTGGCTCCTAGCGAAGCTGTGTGGAACTGCTCAAAGAGTCCCCTATTACGGGCAGGGAAACCGTCGAAAACCTTAAATACCAGGCAAACTCATGTAACTAACACCGGAACACCAAGTCGATCACATTAGCAGCTCGAACACGAAAGAATTACTGAACAAGTATTGCTTTAAAGCGATATTTCAGACAAAATGACAAGCAGCGAAAACACGGCCACATCATGGCCTCCTAAAAGCGCAAACCCAACGATCGAAGATCACAACCGTCTATACACTACACGGATTGTTTGGTTCAACTGACCCCCCATATAACTATGGAACCATAAAACCCCACCTCAGTCGATATACATATATCAAATAGCTGAGAGTCGGTTTAAGGCCAACTGCCAAACCGATGCGGACTTCTATTTTTAGCCTCCTGGATTAAATGGCTGTCTCCTGTCTAAATGTGCAAAACTTTGCATATCGCCATGTTAGTGAGATATTTATTATTGATCGGTTTAAACATAATGACATATACATATAGTGCCACAAGGAACAATGGCTAACGCAACATTTTGAATAGCACATGTGAAACAGTAAATATTAAGGGCCGATACTTTTAAAACCTTTCTGTTGGCGCACATGACCAGCAAAAGGTTTGAAAGAATCGGTTTATACAAGCCCTACTGTTTGTTTTACATGTGCCATTTATATTGTGTTGCCGCTAGTCAACGTTCATTTTAAACTGCAGTTTTTTTATATTTATTCATGAATAGGCGCAGCTAAGTATTGCGTCGAATTATGAGAGGATGTGACACTTAGTAAGTCCAGACGACGTGTAGAGAAGATGCAGGCATTCGGGGGAAAGGGCATCCGGGTTGGGGTTAAGTTATGATAATTTATCATAAACTTGAAATGCGTTTATACCGATCATATGGTATAGAACGCGACGTTAACGATGCCTGCAGAAGCGTGTCAAATATTAGATTAACAAATGACATTGTTGCAAAGCAGGCTTGAAAGGGACAAAGATCTATTACAAGGGTGACTATGAGCTGCGGGTGAATCTTGCTAATTGAAACTAAATGAGAATCCTCTTTCAGGCTATGAACATAGATGCCCGTTTTCTTGTTGTGGTATAGCTCTCAGTGAAGTACAATTTTTCAAGTACACAGTTAGGGTCTAGAGTCTCGTGTTTTATGTTATATTGTTCTGATACGTTTCTATCGATTTCAACTTAGCAGTTAGTATTTCTCTTATTACAGCTAAGCTAACAGTGTTTGATGCTGCCTTGATTTTCTCAAGTACAATAATTTTTCTTAAGCTATTGCTTATTAACACAGTCTCAAATTTAAGTTACAATTTTTGTCTGTTTGTATGCAAGAATCCTAATTAAGTGAAAGTTAAAACCTACACAAATGCTAGTCATTATTTCTTACAAATCCATCTTTATGCTGTGGCTTGAAACCCACGAATTGTTGTTTATATAGTTTATGCATAATTTATATCATGGTGTCATAGCACCAATTCCCAACCTGGCATTTTTATTAGAGCATACATTTTATTATGGTTGCCATGTTGTGAGGCAATAATCTCCAGGATTCGAATTCCAGAACTTTGCAGAGCTCACTTATCTTCACACCTAATCGAAATGCCAGAAGCGTGCCAATTATTCCACGCAGTTAAATTCCATTTAAAGAGTATGTCCACATTAATCACCAAAATACGCTTAGCACACGTTTTCAGATCTATTTTCAGCCACCCAATGCAGTCAATGAATCCAGGCGGAATGCAAGTGATTGTCCTCAGCCAACCGGGACTACAAAAGAAACAGTCGATTTACAAAACCATGAAACCTCGATTAACTAAACAGCTCATTGGACTAGGAGTGGTACATATTCTGATCGGTGTATTGTGCATTACATATCAAAGCATCAGTTTGGCAAATTATGTTAATAGCAATTACCGTATAGACAGTCTGACAGTTTTTGGATGTGGATTCTGGAATGGACTCTTGGTAAGTGTTCAGATTTATCGGCTTCCTTGACGTTTTAATTATTTTATAATTACAGTACTTTGAAGAATCCAGAAGAAGCTGGCTGTTATTTAAACAGTTGTGCTTCGACTGAATATCTTCAGAAAACCTGAACAATATTAAGGGCTAATCCTAATCCTTGTCTGTGATCATGAAAAGAGACGCATTCGCAATCTGTCACTGCCGAGTCTTCTTCTCAAGATCTTATTACGACATTCCTTAGATCTCTTGTCAGAAACAATCATCAACCTACTGGGATTTCTTATTCGACATTCTGAGCCATGTTGACAAAATTCACAAATCAAAACTTTACCTACCACTATTCCTTATTCAGTAATGCATTATTGCATAGTTGTTGAACTGCATTGTATGAACTGTCTTCATTCACTCGTTTGTCTAAACTTAAGAAACGTAAAATGTAACAGCTAGAAATTGACAGCAGGCTGAAAAGTGTTAAGGAAAATAATCAAAATAGTATCAAATAGTAACTGATAATGCTTATGGTAAGTGACAGTTGATCATTTTATTGCCTTTTCTGCAGTTTGTAGTGACTGGAATAATTGGAATCAGAGCAGGAATTCGTAAAAGAAGGTGTCAGGTAACAGCTTAATTTTTTAATAGGTGTATCTACAAACTTTGGTATCGTATATCTCTAATTACACGTAAGTGTAAAACCAGTATAATTGGATAATTAGTAGGTTACTAACAGGTTTACTTTCAACAGTTTAAATAATCGAATATGATTCAACACCGTGATAGCTAAATCTATTGCATTGGCTAATTGGCAGATGTCTTGAAGTAGCCCTAGTACTAAGCCCTGTGGGAAAACGAACTGAAGCTCAACCCGTGCACTGTCATTCCATGGTCGCCAATCGTTTATTCATTCATCATGGATTGGGGTCAGTCGAATGGTCAGCCACCGATTCTGTATCAGGTTCAAGGATCCAAAGGTAATGATCCACTGTGTCGAAGGTCACAATTACATTGAGGAGATTGAGCAGCGTGACAGGTCCACGATTGCAGATGTCCGAGATCAGTCTGAGCAGGGCCGTCTTCGTTGAATATATATTAGTAAGATAGTTAATAACTTCTATCACGCCGATTTCTAATGTCCGGCGAAAAAGGATTGGTATCAAATATTGTGGATTACTACAGATTCAATATTTTATATGCTATCATCACCAATTTTAACTAGATTTTTTTCCTGAACAGAAAGCCAATGCAATCATTTCAGTGCAGGAATTTTATGCTTGTATCTTCTTGGTGTTTTTATTAGCTAACAACCTCTATCGCGTCGATATCTAATGCACAAGTTTACTTCTATCTTCTATTCTTCTCTTACGACTGTTCTCTTTCGCCGAGGTTTTCTTGAAGGGGCGCTATATAAGTGTTCCGTATAAATAAAAATAAATAAAAACAAGTGTCAATCGAAAAGTTTGTTCAGACAGGCAGATAGATAAGCAATCTGAAAATAGTAAGTTTTAAATTTAGTGAAACCATCTAAGTGACTGAGCAGAACAAATAAATGTAGGGATGTGGTAGTTAAGATTCTAACCAAAGAGTTCAGAACTTTCTGTAGCTCCCCATGTTAGACTTTGTTATACCAGTAGAAAGCTAGTTATAATAATCAAGGACTAAAGATTACTCGACAGCAAATTTTAAGCTGAAATGAAAAGACTATGCAAGATGACAGTGTAGTGCGAAAGTGAATTTTGGTGAATACAAAATTAAATATTTAGTAAAACGGCGGCTATCATTTGCCTGAAGTCTTCTAAAACAGGAAGCAATAGTTAACACCTTCAGTAAAATTTCAACCGTAACAGAAACCATGCCGTAACAGTTTAATAAACGGAGTATGTTGTACACGTAGAGACCCCAAGAGACGAGAGACCATTCAACCGTTCAGCGATCGCCCTAAGTAATCTTAATAAGAAAATTAACGTCTGTTGTGGACAAATCTATTAGGGCACACTTAGGAAACTGCTACGACGACTAAGGACAAAAGAAAATTGAATATTTGACCCAGGAAAATAAGAACTTAGCAATGCGTGTCGAAGGCCTCTAATCCTACTTGAAGACTGAAAACCTAACTTTCCTCGGATTCCCTAAAACTTCGTTGGTGGAGGTTGTCTCGGGGTTTTGGCCAAACGATCGAGCCACTTCATTCAACGAGTACTCGGCGATCACCTGCAGGTAGATTTGTCACATTCTGCAGTAAAAACCTCGGGATAAACATCTCAAGGCAGGATGTTTCGATCTTCCACCGAATGAAGAGAAGAAGGAACTACAGATACCGACCGATCCTCGTCAGATGTTTGTCACGGCGAGTTCGAGATAAGATATAGGTCTACCTATCACGACGACAGCTCCGGTCTTCATTTAATAAATGAGCACTTCAGGCAGCAGGCCTCAGAAGTATTCAATAGAATATGTAAACCACTCCTTCATAAGAAAGTAACTGAAACATGGACGACGAACGGGACGGTATTTCTCAAACGAATGAAGTCAGTAAGTGAAAGCCAGTCAACTTCGGCTCTGTGGACGAACCAACAACGGATTTCTAGCGACCAACTAGACCTACTGGAACTTCATTATCGTTGTCACCGTATGTAATAAAATGCAACTTTTTCACCCTAAGACAAATATAGCTGTACTTCCTTTTTCATTTCTCGGTCTGTTTTAACTAACGGACGGCGCTGATACAGTATCTTCAGTTCTGTTTGCACGTGATCTATCTATTCCTCATTGAAGAATTACCATTGTGTCTTATGCACATCCAATTTCAACATTTTCTGATTGAGTTCACCTCTAAAACCAGATTATAATCTTAATTCACAGCGGCACTGTCAACATTGCTACAGTGGGCTTATTCGCTCTAGATACATATTTAAACAACCCTGGTCGCTAGCGGCGCTGCATAAACCGGGCAGGAAAAAGTCTATCTGAAATATGTTAAGAACCCAACATAAGCCAATAATAGAATAGTTACTGTTCAAAATATTAATTTCAACAGCTAAGGAAAATGTCAGAGAAAATATTACTCTGAAAAAATCACGAATTGTGAAACCGATCTAAGAATAATCTAGGCAGTGATTTAGGCTAAACTTCAGAAAGGAAGCAATTCCATTACCGCGGAATCGTTTACCGAAGATGGCATAAAAATACTTGATAAGGACCTCATAGCCTCAACGTTTAACGATTATTTCACTAATAAAGAAGCAAATTTGGCCTCAAAGATCCAAAAAGTAATTAAACCTTTAATAGTTTTTAAAAACTTAGAGATTCTTCTATTGCAATTGTTTTAGCTACACCATCAGAAATCAATTGCGTATGACATATAGCAAGTGACATTGATGATAGCTATCTGCAAATAGCCAAAACAGTCATAAAAGATGTCGCAGCGCCGCTAACTGTATTACACACCGGTCAGTTCTCAGAGGTAAAGTACCCGATGATCTGATAATTGCCAAGGTAACCCCGTTTTCAAATCTAGCGACAAAAAATAATTAAATAATTACAGACTAATCTCTGTTCTTCTCTATTTCTCTAAATATTTAGCAAAAATACTAAGCGATCGATTAACCGAATACATTACATCTAAGAACCACTTAACACAAAACCAGCGTGGTTCTCGTTCTAGCCGTTGCACCTCTATGGCCTCATAGAAATGGACAACAAATTTCCAAAGCAATGGCGTTGTTATCATAACGTCCCAGGCATCTGTTGTCTACAGGAATTTTCTTTGATTTATCGAAAGCTTTCAACACAGTTCACAAAAGATTTTAAATATGCAAGTTAGAGAATTAAGACATACGTGGGGTTAGTCTCGAGTGGTTAACTAACAGCCAACGCAACAAAAGGCAGTTAGTTCTCTTATTGGATACAAATCCCGACTAAGAACCATTCAATGTGGAGTTCCTCAAGGCTGATATTGGGCACTTTACTTTTCTTAGTCTTATTTGACGACATATATAATACTTCATAGCTACTCCATTTCATCCTGTGCTGATGACACTAACGTCTTTGCTACTGATAAGACTTTGGACGTTTTCCTGGAAACAATAAATCATAAGTTACAAACAGTTTCTAAATGGTTCACGGCAAACTGTTTTTATTCATTTAAAGAAATTACTTTCATATTGTTTCGCTCTCATCGTAAACTCGTTCCTTGTGATTGTGATTCGACATCAGTGACAAAATAATCTCGCAAGTATCGTCCTCGCAATTTTCGGTGCATATCTGGATTAAAATCTTGCATGGAAAACCAGATAATTAAACTTGCCAAAATCTCCAAAATGTATTATCCCCATTACCGAAAAACATATTAATTACTTTATGTTATTCCATTATCTATCCATATCTTTCATGCTGTAATATCACCTGGGCTTTTAATTACACTTTTCGCTTAAAATGTCTCACTGCTTTGCAGAAATGCGCTATCATAATGCCCCAGGCACAATCAGTAAACTATCTTTGACGTCCCTTGCTGCTGGAATAGTTCATTATGTAATCAAGGAATGACATGATCCTAATGACCTGTCTATGCCGTAGAAAGGCGATGATAGGCTTTGGAACTGCTCAGACCGTCTACCAGAAAGGGGTTCTTCCATCAATCGAATAGCTGTCCGTTACAGATCGACCTGGTAGCTCAAGTTATGTCCAGACGCTGCGTCTTCTGCCACCTACGAGTGACGGCTTAGGACTCTGGTGCTCTCGTGTACTACTGACGCTATCGCCCGACTTCGTTCTACTTCTTCGATGCTGATCGTTTCTGAAGCTCTAATCTAAAGATTCTATGGCGTTGTTATCATAACGCCCCAGGCATCAGTTGATGGCTGCTTCAATTCAAACGAACTCCGATAGGTCAGAGAAAACAAAAGCCAGGCTACGGTAGGAAAGCAAGTTGAAAGAGATTCGTCTTTAGTTTAGATCTGAATGATATCAAAGAATTGACAGAACGAATTTAAACGGGCAGTGAATTCCAAAGCTTTGGAACAGCAAGACAGTTTCGATCGATCAAGTCCTTCATCTACTTGCGTTCGAGGTGAGCATAGAGCGTAGACAATTAAAAAAGAACAGGTTCTAGCACCTATCCTTATTTATGAAACACATTCTAAACAGCAGGAATGGCGAAATCTGTTAAATGAAACTTACATCATGCAAAGTGAAAGGGGGGGGCTATTAATGAGTTAGAAGATGTATTTGCGTATAACTCAGAACTACCCGTTCAAGAATTTTTGAAAGACGTTCAAAGTTGAGATGGTTCTGTAATTAGACAGGTCTCCAGGGTCGGCAGAAGATGTATTTAGTAGAGGATGAACATGGCATAAGAAAAAGCAGATAGAAAGGATCCCACAGGCAATTAAGAATTGATTAGTCAGTTCAGGTTTCCTGAAAAACCAAAAGAAGAATAAACATGGCGCCACCAGAATAATGTTACAGAAAGGGGCAGCAGCTTGATTCAGTTATGCATTTGAATCCAAATAATCCATTTCACTTTTTATGACGCATAATATAAAATCGATTACAAATGATTTTTTGTTTTGTCAGGTCATCGCAATCAATGTTCTCTCAATCGTTTCTGCAGCACTTACTTCGTTCCTGCTGATGTCTGCTGTTGTATCTGCTTACATGGTCACCTTTCAACGCAAATACTGTGAAAGAAGTGAGGACTATAATTATCGGAGCTGCACGGAAATCTTATACCATCAGGTAAAATTTTCCATTTAAGAGTCAGTGCTTCAGTGCTAACTGTCACATTGATTGAAATATGTTTTTATAGACATAAAAAGTGTTGCAATCATTGCCTCAGACTTAACTAATTATGCATAGAAGATGTTGTCACATATTTATGAGCATTCAATAGCAATAAATGCTTTGTGGTTTTTTGTCTTTTCCCGAGTAAAGCTTATGTAACTTCTGTCTTGCGTGAGTCCACACTGAACGGAACATCGATTGCGCGAATTTTATACTTCATGATAATAAACTGTAATTGTAATGAAAACAATTTGTGTTACGTCTCTTCAAGAGAAATTTCTGAGGCACAATAGTTTGCACATAATAGATATAGACAATATAGACCTATTTTAAACTTCAGTTAACCACGGTGATTGCAATGGAATCACTTCTGGCTGTTTTGGGAATCTTAGAAGGCATCGTTGCCATTTGGTCTTCCATCGTCTGTTGGAATATTGGTGCTTGCTATTGTCTTACATCTCCATTTCAAAGACAGGTAAGCATGTTTGTCTTCATTTGTAAACCAAGTAAAGGGCTCTCTGGAAGACTAAGCGATCGGAAGCCTAGCCACTTCTTCTGCGTAGGACTATTACAAGGCAAAATACTGCATCGCGCTCAATGAATGAACATACATTTCTTGCCGGTGTAAGAATATGAAGAGCGCAGTAGAAAATAATCCAGCAAAAATCAAACTCTCTAAATATTTAAAGTACGACTGTTGGTCACCAGCTCCAGTTGTGCTTTGTCACTTCTCCCTATAATACATATTGCATTAACTTGAATGGTGCCTCTCCTCTTTGAATACACAGTTTACACAGATGTTCATCTGTTGATGTCGCACCTTTGTATGACCACAAAACTGTCCTTCACCTCTGATAGAGTATGAAAGACGTTTTCTTAAAGTTAGTTTGGATTAGGACAAGTGATGTAAGAGTGAAAATTTTCTTCTTGAAAAAATATAAATCATAATGTGAACTTGTAGAGGATTTTAAACCTACTATAAACAGTTGAAAGAAATCTATGACATATACAGTAGTACAAGTCTTGTACTGACACAACAGGGTTATATACAGTAACAGCCGATGGTCGTAAGTAGTGAGCAACAGACAGCGATGATGTCTAATCCAATGTTTATGACTTACCAACAACAACCCACCGAGAGCTTTTAATTATTCAAAGCAGCAAACGGTTCAGTATAATCCAAAAAAAAACAAGGTCGGTAAACGCCAGGATGAAAACTTAAAATTAGACCTAAGTGAATAAATGGTTTCTCTGGTCATTAAATGAACTGCACTTGTCTTATCTTGGCAGTCTTTGTCAAAGTTTTAACGGCTGCTTTATTGGAGACCTTTTAGAAATAATCAAACGATATCCTAGGCCTATATGTACATCCATTTTGATTGCATGTTTCGTGTGAACACTAGAAAAAATTTAAGAAGAAGAAGACAACGACGACTATGATGATGAAGATGATGGCAACTACGAAGAAGATGAGAAGAAAAGAAGAAGACGAAGAGCAATCCCATTAGCTGACCCTGAGAGGCAGTGATAACATGAACTGTTAATGACTTCGTTGTTTAGAGCCTCGGCATAAGATAGCGCGATACTAGTCCGCTCTCCCACCGCCTTCACGCCGACAGTGTACTGTGAGTGTATTCATTTCGTAACGGAGTTTGCTAGGGGCAAGGTTAGCAGAAGGCTTGAAGCATCTATCTGGGATTTGGCAGCCTAGGCACGCTTGCCATTTAATAGTATACAAATGTTGGACCCAAGTATGTAATGCCAGAACGGATGTAGTTGAACAACTGATGGACGTGTCTCATTGGCATCAGCATATGAATTGTCACAATTTTACCATATTTCTCGTAAGCAGTATTCTTGTATTTGTTTCAAAATCATGCATACAGATTCAGACTTTACTTGCTCTTTAGTGGCAGCTGTTGGAGGTTCATACACTAGTTTGGATACTGGGATGAAACTTAGTCTTTCGTTTCCACACAGCGTCGCAACTTCAACTTACAATGAGCTGCACTATTATGAAGAAATCGAACAACTGTTGAAGCTTTAGTTTGTGAATTGAGAACTGTCGATTGGCATTCATAATTATATTTGGAAAGTTTGCAATAATCAATTATGGCCTAATAATAATAATATTTGTGCACACGGTTTTCAAGCGTTTAGATAATTCTTGTCATAATTAAGACTCATAATTTTAAAATAGATACCATTGATATCGAGGATACATATATGTTTCCTGTGTACTAAACTAGTGGAATACTTGACGTCAGTTTTGTTTGGTTGTGTATATAGATAGGTTAGCATGTGTTAAATGTTTTTAGTCTGAGGTATTTAAGGTTTGCCTGAGATAGTACATTTGGTGCGTTGGTTGACTCGAAAGCTACGTACGCCTGTGTTGAAGGCTGCCTATCGGAATTTGTTGTTCTCGGAATCGAGGACTAATGTGTATATACATTTAGCCCTGGAGCGTTTGGAGGTGAAACGAAGTTGAGCTGGCGGACGAGTGAGATGAACCAGTGCCGACTTGTCTACGCTTGGGGTGGTCATGGATGGTATCCCAATCTAGTCCTCTTGAGTGGTTATTCCGCATGTGGATGGACAATGAAGCTAGGCTAAAGCTGGAGGCCCTAGTGATTTACCACACCCATAAGACTTTGTTTAGTACATCCTGACGAAAGGAAAGTCATTGTAAAGCGTCTTTGCAAATAGAATTTGTAAACAGACATCTGTAGGGCTAAATAGAACTAGGTACTGTTTAATTACTAAGTAATGGAATTCGCGACAGATGGCCAACATACCATGGTAGTAACTTAATTTTTATGTAACTTTTTATTGGGTTTCGTCCCTAAGATTACTTTGCGCAACAAAATCTTATACATCTAGTGTATCTTATAACACATCAGTTTTCTTGTCGCACACTTGTCAGTACCCGGCTAAGCTAAGGATCCAACCAGAAAAACTGCTTACACTAGAAGAATCTTATTAACTGCCACCTACTGACAGTTGGTGCTATTTATAACTTCTGCAGAGGTCAATAGGTGTGCATGACCGTGTTATACATGTATAAGGAAGTGTGCTGATAAATTTCAAATGCACTAAATAATTGAATGAGAACTTGTGATTAATATCCAATGACGAACTCCAGAATAAAACACAGGTTTTCTGCAAACTTAATATCGGTAAATTTAAAAATATTTTATAATTTCTCGAATCATAGTACTACCTGACACAGAACTAAATTTATTTATTCATTTTGGAAATTTAACTGGTGTGATAATTTAAAGGAAAATAAAAAATTGACATGATTTTAAGTAATGTCAGATTCTGTGTAAGGTTGAACCTATGTTGTGTCCTATCCAACTTAAGTATTTATGCCATGCTTCTAAGTGTGTATTATTTCTGTATAATTGTAGCGACCAGCACTTAGCAACCAAACCTTAGCAACCAGTTCTTTGTGACGTCATTGTGGCGTGAACTGCTTAGTATAAAAGGCGGACTGAGCTCTTGTGTAATCAGTCGGGATGTCAGTAGTAAGCCGTCAGTTAGTATTCAGTACTTAGTAAGTAGTCAGTCAGAAGTCACGAAGCAGTCGAAGGATCGTCATTTAGTGGGAGTCATTGTCGCTGATATAGTTAGTTACTGTCGCTGAGAGTAACTAATTGATAATTGCGGAGCTCTGGTGTAAAGACAGATTATCACAGTCGGGCACTGGATTTATTGACGCTAGTGTACTGCCTTAGTTGAAATACTTGGAAGCATTAAACGGATTAAAACGGCAAGATCTCGGTTTTTGATATTTGCAAAATCTCCTGAAGTCGAACCCAGCGGGCAGAGTCAAAAGATCTGAAACCGGAAATTCTTAGTGGCGCTCGTCACATTATTTTGGCACCCCTTTAAAGCTGATTAAAGCTACAGAAAGAAACAATCCAAATCATTTCTCGTCTACCCAAACCGAATCGAATCTAAAGACTTCATTACTACCGTTAGGCATCAGTCGATTGTCGCTTCGAGTCAAAATGGTAGTCAAAAATCATAATCCATTCGAAAAGCCAGGTCGAATTCCAACAGGCCAGCGATACCTTAAACCGGTGGATAAGTAAGTTGATACAGATGCGTCTTTAGTTTAGACCAGAATGACATTAAAGAATTCACGGAACGAACCGAACTCGGCAATGCATTCCAAGGCTTTGGACCAGCCAACGAGAAGGCCCAACATAATAAAACTCTAACAAATGGAAACTATCTACAACTTTTAAGAGGCTCCTTCAGACTATGAGACCCTAAGCTGTTGCTTGTTTAGCTTATGCATAAATCCGGCCCTGAGCCCATGACACTGAAGCATTCTTTTAGAAGGCAGTAGATATAACGTCCAAGCCACACTGTTTATTAGGAGATGAAAAAAATGAGATTACGAATATCAGTCAGAGATGATGGTTGGAAGACTGCATAGGTCTTTCACTCAAAACTGAAAACACTACTCTTCCACAAATTGTATCATGAATCCTCTTCCGCTTGTCTCTACGCTTCAATTCCATACACCATCCTCCGTAGCCGTCTGACTGCCGCCCGACTCTTGTGGCACCGAACCCTTTATACCTATCAATTTTGTTTTGACTGAGCGCCTGTGAAAGGCTGGTTCCCGTGACTTAGCTTTCATTGGGCACAGTAGAAACCTCGATCTTACAGTTACGATTAGCTCTAAAATAGCGCTTTAGAAATATTCGAGAGTACGATTGCTGTTAACAATGAATTCATATTTTAGAATTGTTGGTTATGACGTAATCGATGACGTGTTAGGAGACGCCGTTCTTTCTTCATAGATAACATTTAACAAGTTCTACTCACGTTTTAAGGTAAAAATTAATCGTTTACTGTTAACACGGCATATTCTTTTCGACATTGTGCGGCATATCTGATCACCTTTTACCGTGAAAAGATAACGACTTGGCTGAGAGAAGCTGCCAGTATTGCTGTTGAAAGCGTGTCTGCTGACTAAACTATTGTCTGGTTTATTTTTATCTTTATCTGTAAACACACGTTAGGCCTCACGTAAGGTGAGATCTTTCCCGTTTTGCTCATCCAACCTTTAATCGCCTTTACTCTGGAAAAATAGGCTTATAGTTTAGAGATTCGATTTACAAGGGTAGACTTAGGCTCAACACCTGATGTTGAGGTCTGGTTCATCGGCAACGTGTTGATTTCTTTGCAACAAGTTTTAAAAATGATTGGGCTTTCTACAACTTTTAATTTTGGCTACATTTATGTAGCAACTATGTCTACAATACATGTAACTTGTGATCATGTTTAACTGTTTATTAACAAGCAACTACGATAACATTATATCTAATACACTGGCCAACACATAATCTGTTGCCTCAAATGTTATAACTGTTTCTGGGTATATTTGACCTGCTGATTCCAGAAAAGGCACCAGTTTTCTCCCAGCAGGTCTAGTTTTCGAGATATAGAACATTATGCCATATACCAGTCCTTGCCTCTGCTCGCCCATAAAACATAAGGCTATAGCTATAATTATGTAGTGCTCAATTTATTATGTGATACACTAAATAAACATAATAATACAAATACTTAAAAGAAAATGGTAGTACCTGAAACTGTACTTATATGATACCAAACAGAACAAGTTTGTTATAAAAATTTCAAGTCATTCAACACCGAAGAAGCTCCTTTTGTACGATTTCCGAGTGTGGCATCTGCCGGAACAATCGCGCATAATATTCCAGCAATAGTCTGCCATCATGTGTGCATCCCATCTTCCTTGATATCGATTTTCCATTGTTTTGATGTCTTGGTGAAATCTTTCACCTTGCTCTTCGCTGAAGTCACCAAGATTCTCTGGAAAGCGATCTAAGTGACTGTGGAGATAATGGACTTTAATGCTCATGTTGCAGCCAAGCTTGTTGAAATGAAGAAGCATATCCTCTACTAGTTGTGCATAATTGTCTGCCTTCTTGTTGCCAAGAAAATTTTTAGTTACAAGAACAAAGGAAGACCAGGCACAAGATTCGATTTCATTCATTGATGGTATGAAAGTGGGTCATTCATAAGTTGCCTGATCTGTGGACCATCGAAGATTCCAGCCTTCAATTTTTCCATTGTAATTCCTGGTAACTTGTGTACTATGTATTCGAAGCATGAACCTTCTTTATTCAAAGCCCTGACAAATTGTTTCATCAGGCCTAGCTTTATATGTAGTGGTGGCAGTATGATCCTATCTCGTGCCACCAAAGATTCCTTGATTACATTTTGAGCTCCAACCACCATGTCTTTCCTCGAAGGCCAATCTTTTCTTGTCCAATGTTCATGCTTGGCTCTACTGTCCCAAAGACACAAAAAGCAGGGATACTTTGTGTAGCCACTTTGTTGACCAAGGAGGAAATTTACCATCTTCAAGTCTACACAAATTACCCATTGATGTTCTTTGTATTTTATCTTTTCCAGTACTAAAGAGATGGCATTGTACTCTTCTTTCATCCTGGTGGAGTGACCGATTGGAATAGAACCAAATTTGTTGCCGTTATTTAAAAGCACACATTTCAGACTACGTTTTGAACTGTCGATAAAAAGACGCCACTCATCTGGGCTGTAATCCGACAGACCAATTTTCTTCAATAAGTTGCTGATGTCATTACAGAATACTAGGTTGTTGTCTTCGGTAAAGAATGGCAGCAAATCCTTTTCTCTGTTTCTATAAATTGTAATTTTCGTTCCAGGCTGAAGTGCATTCTTTTCCTTTAGTCTGGACGCAAGCAATTCAGAGGACTCTTTGGAAAGATTTAAGTCCCTGATCAGATCACTCAACTCTTTTTGGTCAAAACGTTCACTGTGTGAAGTTGATTGGAAATCACTGTCACTGCCCCCACTTTCTTCACTTTCGTCATCTTGTCCGATATTGGACATGCAAGTCTCATCGTCTGAGAACTGAGGTAGTTCGCGAAAAGGTGGAACTGGTACAATATCCGAATGTGGAAGAGGTCTCCTGGCTGAAGGTATATCAGGGTAAGACAACTTGTGACGATTATTTCGATTGATGCCTATGATATTAACCATACAAAAGTAACAGTCGTCGAAGTGGTTTATCTGTTCCCTCCAAACCATCGGTACACCAAATTTCAGGCAGCTTCTCTTTCCAATTGTCCAGTGGCGCAACTGTTCAATACAAGTTTTGCATACTGTATGAGGAGCCCATTGCTTATCTTGATCTCCAAGTTTGACACCAAAATAACCTACATATGCTCTTTTTACAAACTCAGAAATCGGTTTCCTGTTTGCTTTTAGTGTGTATTCCCCACAAATGTAGCAGAATATGTCTGGATGGTTAATGCAGCTCCGTCTGGAAGTAGCCATAACCTTAAGGATGTTCGCATCTGAGGAATTAAATGACTAACCTAAAAAATAGTAAGAACATGTAGTTATTTAATGCTCACATTCACAGACTGTTCTTGCGACCAACTCTTAATATGCCCTAAGACGACTGCGGCTGCTCTAGCTTTCAGGAGGCGGTTTATATAGGCTATAAATGCTGACTTCAGCATAATCTATTTACATAGTTCGAAACCATGAAACGCTGTATAAGCACAAATAAATTCTAAATGAGGCCATGAATTTAGTGCTGAGTAAGCTGTAGGCTACGGAATAGTTATTTCGTTGAATCAGCAATATCTCAGCACGCGGCAAGATATGCTGATTTTACATTATAAGGATGTAGGCATTATATGAATCAGCAAGAATTATAATTAGCCATAAATAAAGCTTATTATGACATTTTAGTTTTGCCAAAGAAATCGTTTAAAGAGTGGACTGGGTTTTCTTTACAAAATCGACGATATCTCAGAAACTAGACCTGATGCACTCAATCCAATGACATTTTCTGAATCAGCGCCCAAATTACCCCAAGAACAGGTCTAAAACCGAAGGCAACAAGAAAAAAAAATTTTTCTGTTGGCCAGTGTTATTATTAGGCCTTAATCAATTAGTACAAAGTTTCCAGATATAATGATGAATGCCACATCAACAGTTTTCGTGCCCTCATTCACAAACTAAGGCTTCAACGGTTGTTCGATTTCTTCTTAATCGTCCAGCTCTTCGTATGTTGAAGTTGTGTTCCAAGCTGCTGTGTCGAAGGGTGGAGACGGAAGACTACGTTCCATCCCAATATTCAAACCAGTGTATGAACCTTTAAAGACCAAGCAAAACTCTGCATCTGCATGCATGAGTTTGATACAAATATAAGAATTTAGTGAGGCTGCTGCTTAAAAGAAATATCGTAAAATTATGACAATTCATATGATGACACCATTGAGCCACGTCCATCAGTAGTTCAACAACATCCGTCCTGGCGTTACTTACTTGGGTCGAACATTTGTATACTATCACATGGTAAGCTGTCATATCCCCGACAGATGTTTCAAGGCTTCGGCTAAACTTGCTCCTAGCAAACTCCGTTTCGAAATGATACACTTACAGTACACTGTAGGCGGGAAGGCGGTGGGAGAACGGATTGTTATCGCGCTATCTTATGACGAGCCTCTAAACAACAAAGTCATTAACAGTTCATGCTCATCACTGCCTCTCAGAGTTAGCTAATGGGATTGCTCTTCTTCTTCTCATCTTCTTCATAGTTGCCACCATCATCATCTTCATCATCATCGTTGTCTTCTTCTTCTTCTAATACTAATTCTAATCCTAATTCTTCTAATTCTTCTAATTCTTCTATTTCTTCTTTTCTTCTTCTTCTTCTTCTTCTTCTTATTATTATTATTATTCTAATTCTTCTAGTGTTCACATGAACATGCAATCAAAATGGATGTATATATAAGGATATCTTTTGATTATTTCGAAAAGGTTTCCAACAAAGAAACAGTTACAATTTTGATAAAAACTGCCAAGGTAAGACAAGTAAGGTTTATTTAATGACCAGGGAAACCATTTAATCAATTAGGCCTAATTTTAAATTTTCATCCTGGCGCTTACTGACCTGGTTGTTGTGGATTGTACTGAAACATTTGTTGGTGTGGAACAAATGTATTTTGTGGAGAAATTTCAAAATTGCCATAACAACCTTCAAAATATTTGGGAATTTGTTAGAACTGTACTGAAAAATGGTGAAAATAGAATGCAGGTAGAATTATTTAGAATATATGGTGCTATGGGTAATGATAGGACAGCAGCCAATAAATTTACTGAATACTTTATTAATATATGTTTAACATGGGCTTCAAATGTCGCTCAAGATCAATGTTTCTTCAGTTTAAACAGAATGCATAGCAGCCCATGAGGCAGGAAAGAAATTCTATGTGCTTCTGTTGAAGGAAGATTTCAATCCAGAGCCTAATGTCGAATTCATATTAAAAAGGATCAGTAAAATAAGATGAATGGACAGTGCGCAACTGAAGGCAGCCATCCCGAAACTGCGCAGCTCTGGAGATGACATTACGAGGTAAACTGTTTCAAGTATCAGTAACAGTGTTATAACTGTGCCATGCGTGCAGGCTTGTAAGTGTTATTCAAGACTTTTGAAGTGTTAATGAAGAATATCTTGAGAGATTTGTTCAAGACAGCATGAGAACAGTTGGCTAGTCTCAGGACTTGCAACAAAAGTGGGATTTTACATGACAAGAAATCACACTAAAACAAATATGTGTTTGTTCTCTAGGAATAACTGCCCTAAGTGGAGGTTTACTTGCAGGAACTAGCACAGTGGGCCAGAGTTCTGGACCAGCTGCTGCAAGATCTCTGACAAGTCCATCTGTAAGAACACGTTCAATATGTTAACTGGCCCTATCTCAGGACTTCCTTTCCAGTCCAGGTGAATGACATGCTCAGAAGGGTTATACATACTATCGAGCCTGAAATGCATGAATTTGGAACATCGAGAATGATTCAGACTAGCAACCGAGTCTGGCTCATTTGTGAGGTATAGTGCATATTTTGGAACTGTAAAATAAGAATAAGAAACTCATTTGACAGAAATAAAATAAGGACTTCTCCCAAACAACTCTAAAGTCATTAGCATGGTGTTTGATTCACCATGTCGTTTTCATGTTCAGGCCATATGCCACCCTCACCAGTTTGTCCTTATATTTTGCTAATAAGCGCATCTTGCAATCTCTGCACAGATTTTTCATTCAAACTGAAACACCTCTGTTTTTGAGTTTTTATTAAGTCTGGTCGCCAACTATGCTGCCTGCGACGATTTACTAGTTCCTCACTCCGCACATCAGTATGAGCCAATTGGACCTTTTCATGCGTTGGATCTTCCTCTTTGAACATAATTGCAGTAAATATTTATATCGTTTCATTTTTGATTCAGCTCAACACACTGTCTGAATTCAAGTCAAACTTGTTTTGATCAGTTAGATAGCCATGTAACGAGCACCTGAGACGTGCTTAAAAGATGCTATATAAAGCTGTATCAATGTTTTGTTTCATTACTTTACAATAACTGATTGATTGGTTTGTTTGTAGAAGATAAATGACGTGTTCCTGTCTTATAAGTCAGAAAATGTTGCACTGGCCAGGCTTGTTTATGATGCACTCATTTTGAGAGGACTGGAAGTTTTCTTTGACCGCACAAGCATCAGTTAGTAGTCGCTGATAACTTTTCTAGTTATCTGAGTTATCTTGCTATGAATATACTGACCGCTATAGATTGTCACAGCATATGATGTGACCTCATCTTGGCTTCTCACCCGACCATTAATGTGATAATTCTGTGAATGAACCACATTATGGTTCGAAAACCGCCATGCTTTAATGATTATGGTAATTAATACATATAAAGTCTGTTTTTTGTATTAAAGGCCTATAATATGGGCCTTTATTATAATTATTTATTTATGATGCTAAAACAATAATATTTTTTAAAATTTTAATTGATTTAGATAAGCCCTATAAAGATACATAGTAATTTGTCCATACCAGCTGCATATTTATTTACCTACATTTTGTAAATGACATCATGAATCTTGTGATTAATGACATGATATTATTTCCATTCGTATATATTAATTGCTTATTAGGATAGACATGAATATTTTCTAATCTAATGTAATCTAACAATTTTATACTAATTGCTTGCAATAATAAGCTGATTTCTCTTACAATGAGGAAAATAGATGATGAATGCAGGACCATTTAGTAAAGATTGGAACAAGTATTTCTTTACAAGTGTCAGAAATAAAACTGTGTGCTTGATATATCGGGATACTATAGCCGTTTTTAAAGAGTACAATGTCAAACGGCATTCATGGCAATTTTTAAAATAATTTAACAGAAACCGAGCTAAAGCAAAAGGTGAGAAATCTAAAAGAGGAACGATTTTCATGAGACAGTCATCTATACAGGAACGCTGCTACCAAGGCCGGCTTTGTAATTGCAAGTAAAATTGCAAAAAAAAATAAATTGTTTACAGAAGATCAATTTTTAAAGAATGTCTACTGGATGTTGCTGAAATTGTCAGCCCAGAAATTTAAAACCAACGTTTGAAAATATATTGTTATCAAGAAGAACAGTGGTCCGTCGTATTGTTGATATTTTGCACAATTTGTCACATCAGTTACTTCAGTGTCTGCAATCTGCACTTGTTTTCAAACATGTTATCGATCCAATTGTCAGTGTTATCAACTTTGTCAAAGCTTGTGGATTAAATCACAGAGTTCAGAAATCTACTTGAAGATTTGGAATCCAAATATTCTGCCAGCTGATGTAATAGATTCATCAGTGTTTGGCATATTTTCAAATATTGGCAGAAAGTAAAAAGACTTGTTGTGGCTGCTGGTGACATATATGACACACCATGCTTGTGGACTTGTGTAAAATATAAAACCACATACAATCAATTAAATGGCATAGACTTGGTTCGCAATTCGATCGCGGCTTATTTAAGAGACTTAAATCTTGGGCTAGCACAGTCACCTCGCTCTACCCATTCATCATTTACCTCACTCTTGCTCATTCCTCTGTAACTAGGCCTACTCATCTTAAGTTTCTAACAGACCCGTATATTGCACTGCACTCAACTCTGGAACGATCTCCCTCCTGAATTTCGCAAATTCTCTGTTCTTTGGCACCTGTGTTTTACACCACCGTCATCTGTCTCGACCCCTCTGTTTATTACTCCTCAGGGTCATTCCATTCAAAACTGGTCTAGCGATTTAAAGACATCTTACACTGATCCATCCAGTCTGCCACGTTCCCAATTCTCTCAACCTAAACAAACACAACCCACTGTGACAGGTTCTCTGCTTCGGGCTCTGGTTTCTGGCAACCGGACTTTGCTTTTCTCATGGCATCATTGGATGAACTCTCTGACTTGACACAGCACTCATGAATAAGCTAGTGTCCTGTGATTAGCTTTAAAATAGTGCCTAAGAAATTCTCAAAATTACGCTTGCAATTCAATTTAACAGAAGCAATTTCCGCGCACGAGGAAAATAAAGAATTCGTTGTGTGCATTGTCGAGGACGGCTTTCGCGCAGAGGGCGATTTACGTTTGTAATTACTGGATCGAGGAGACACGATTGTTCTTCACCGGACAAATTTGAAGCGGAGATTGACAGGATTATAGAGGAGATTCTTTCCTTGTAAGCAAGGAAAACTGTTTCAGGTAATAACTTATTAATAGAGTGAAAATTGTGGTGCGTTTTTAGGTTTGTAAACGATATTAAAGGTTTCTGAAGTTTTATTGAGGAATATTAAAGCTTTCCACAAGAATATTCTATAGAAAGTCAGTTTTCAGAAACAACACCAACATTTCAAAATGCATAATCACGTGTGTGAATATGCTAAGATAACGCAGGCCTAAAAGAGTCAGTCATTTAGTAGAAACCTCTCTGAGTAGTTGTAGTCCTTACATTTGTTCATAAACTAAAATCCCAAACTATTACTCTCTGCCATACTTTCAACCTACATATCTTCGCAAATTCTTCGCCATCCAATCACCTCGCTCTACCCATTCATCATTTACCTCACTCTTGCTCATTCCTCTGTAACTAGGCCTACTCATCTTAAGTTTCTAACAGACCCGTATATTGCACTGCACTCAACTTTGGAACGATCTCCCTCCTGAATATCGCAAATTCCCTGTTCTCATTCCCTGATGGATTATAGGATATTCAGAAGCCAACAGTCATCATAAACTATACAAGACGAATGGGTGCTGTAGACCAAGCCGATCATTACCTTTCAAGCTTTGGTTTCATACATAAGTCCCTAAAATGGTGGTGCAAGGAAAGATCAATGTGTGCTTATGGATGAAGGATTATGGTCAATGTTGTCCACAGAAGTGGTGAAAAGGTTACCCTTAAACTTCAGCAGACACACAGCTTGTTCTACTTCAAACCTCTGGCAAACACCACTAGCCAAATCATACAAAACAGACATTATATGGTCATATGATACACTCACACCCACATCAAAAAGTTGTTCAGTTAAAGACTTCTTCCTAGTAGCGACACGCACAGTAAGACCTATGTGCCGAGGTAATAATGCTTCAAGTTCTTGTTTTGTGTCGTACAGCAGCATTTATTCGTTTGTGATTGCTCGTTTATGTTGTACACTGTTAAAATCAATCAGCTATGCAACTGCTGCAGGTACATTTTGCTGCAGTGACTACATATCCAATACTTGGGCTCTCCAGTATCATGCTAAGAATGGCAAGCAGAGTCTGAGGCACAGAGTTGTCATTACAGTTTGCAGAAAACTGAAGAGACCCATTAAAAGACCATTTAGGCTTATCGCCAAACATCTCACCATGCACAATTTCTGCAGCCCTTGAGAGACATAATGCATTCTCATGAAAATCTTCACAGCATTCTTTTGACAAAATAATGCCAATATCATCATCAAAGATCAGCATAACATCACATCCATAATTCTGTGACCTCACACATGGAAACTGCTCAAACCATTTATCTTTCAGATGTGTACTGTTCACAGAGGAAGTACCAGTAATTTGCCCATAAACTTGCTGCAACTGGTCAACACACGTTTTTTCACATCAACAAGTTTGAAAACTGGTCAGATGCTATACGCAGATCGCACATCATTTATATAGGTTGTTAGCTGAGCAAAGACCATACCATGTATTGTATCAACAGAACGGGAAACCGTGGACACTATATTGTACTGCTCGCGTTCATAAGAACGTCTGCGATTGTATAACTGTGCCAGACAATTAGAGTGATATTTACCATGTCACTCATGGCAAGTTTTGCAAGAAGTCTGTCATCCGATAGAGCAAGGCACCTTCCTTGACCCTAGTGCATAGTTCAAGTGTTGATACCTCAAGCAAACCCTGTGGATCTGCTGGCATGTCACAGAAAAAACAGATATGCCTGGAGATTTTATGTTACTGACATCAGACCTAGTGAATCAGAGTTTATTCACTGGACTCGTGAATGAGTCATCATCCAACTACTCTGAAACATCATTTGTCCCATATTCCAATTAAATACCAGTAGACGATTTTGCAACACTGCCAGATTGACATTGTGATTTCCTTGTACCAAATTTAAAACGACATGATTTAAACAATTCGGCTTCATTTAGTTGGAAAGCTACCAGCAAACCTTCGCCTGCATCATGTGTGACAAAACGAGGGATGGTGGTAGTGCTCTAAGATTATCTGCAATCTTTTAGTTCACCAAACATGGTAGCACAAAAATTGAAACACAGAACGGAAGAAGATTTACGTGAAAATGTCGTCACCTGCTTGAACTGATTTGGATTACCACTGGACAAATTAGTAAGTGTCACAACAGATGGAACTCCAGCTTTAAGGGTCAAAAATATTGGCCTGATTGGAAAGACTAACAATTAAGTGAGATTTGAACATTTACACAACTGCATTATATCTCATAGTTATATTACCCATCAAGAATGTCTGCAATCTGCACTTGTTTTCAAACATGTTATCGATCCAATTGTCAGTGTTATCAGCTTTGTCAAAGCTTGTGGATTAAATCACAGAGTTCAGAAATCTACTTGAAGATTTGGAATCCAAATATTCTGCCAGCTGATGTAATAGATTCATCAGTGTTTGGCATATTTTCAAATATTGGCAGAAAGTAAAAAGACTTGTTGTGGCTGCTGGTGACATTTGTGACACACCATGCTTGTGGACTTGCCATATGTAAAATATAAAAGCACATACAATCAATTAAATGACATAGACTTGGTTCGCAACTCGATCGTGGCTTATTTAAGAGACTTAAATCTTGGGCTAGCACAGTCTGTGCATGAGGACCTTAAATAGTGTGGCACCTATTAAAACGAGCGGAGCTGGTGGAGGATCTCACCCAATAAATTCATTGAAAAATGAGCTGGATCAATGCCATGAAGTCACTATATAAAATTGTGTACATTGACACGTATAGGTTTGGTCAAACTCGATTTCTACACAGATTTTATGTATACACTGTAATTCTGCCTTCGTTGGTTGCTGAGATATGTTTTCCCTCTTTTATGCTTTTTTTGTACGTTTTGTATGTTTTTACCCATTTTTAAGTGGTGAAATTAGGTCAAACCTCCAAAATATCTGACAAGGCCTGTTTATTGGATAAAACTATCTGGCAGGCAAAGAGTTTAAAATGTTGTTTACATTACTTAAAGTCGGTCTACTTTTATTTACTATTTGTAAAGGCAAATAATAAATGTGCAGTTACAAATAAAGATGACTAATATCTTGTAATTCCAGTAGCCAACGTTTACACCGAAATAATGAGCGCCTTGGAAGAGGCAAAAGTGATAATTTGTTTGGTTTCCACTGAATTCAATGGATCTCCCTCTTGTGTGCAAGGTACAGCATTTGTATGTTTCAATTGTGAACTATGTTAGATTTTTAAGCAATCAGAGGCGTTTTGCAACCACATCAAAATACACTCAAACTGTTCTTAAGGGACAGGTCATATTTTCTATTTCTTGATCATTATAACAAATGTCTAGTTGTCTGTATGTATATACACACAAGCATCAAATGAAAATGACATTTTGTCCTTCCTGCAATTGTTTAGGTGATACTGGTTTGTGATTTAAAATATATAATTAAAATATAAAATATTCACTCGCTCCCAAGTGTCATACTCGGCGAAACTGAAACAAAGAAGAGGTCTTTAAAAACCCGTTGGCGATAATATCTCCCGGTGATGAAGCATGGCAATTGAGTTTGACTCCAGATATGTTTTTTCACCATCCAGCAGCTTAATATTGTTATCTTCACTGTGTTTGCCAGCTTCAATCTAGTTTTTTGATTTTCTTTTGTTCTGTCATTACACTCATTTGTCTCTTTGTGATAAAATTATTGATTCTTTAATTGAAAGAGTTAATTGTAAACTGGTATTAATAGCTCCTTGTTTTATAGCAAAGAAATTAAATCCATAAAACGATAACTTTATTCTGTTCACGTCTATTGTTCAGAAGTGTAATATAAAATTAACAACATCAGGCAACTCAAATACTAAGTCACCCAGTTTCAAGCATTTCAGCCATTCAAACTTCGTTAGTTGCTATGTAGTGCCAAGTAGTAAAATTCAGTTTCGATGGGTTAAGGAGGCAATCAAATGCCACCATCCAAGGCTGCACCTTTTTAAAGGCACTGGACAACAGCTACACAGACGAGTGACAAGACAAACTGAAACAGAATGTAGTTTTGAGTATCAACAACATATAAATAGCACACCAATGAGTTATTGTCGAGCAGTGTACCT
Source organism: Norana najaformis (assembly GCA_964023275.1). Taxonomy (NCBI): domain Eukaryota; kingdom Metazoa; phylum Annelida; class Clitellata; order Crassiclitellata; family Hormogastridae; genus Norana; species Norana najaformis. Next base: position 14,577,942 of record OZ029922.1, read on the forward strand.
AGTGGTGTGGTATATAATGTAAAGAATAGAGGACCTAGCTATTCATCTGAGTATTTGATTTTTACTAAATTAGAATTTTTTCCAAATACGAATATTCAAATTTTGTGATTATTCGGGTGAATATGAATTTGAATCGAATTTTTGGTACATTTCCAGTGTCTAGACAGTAACTGAGCCTTTCTATGAGTATTTTTATTGTTAAAATATGTGATCAGTACTAAATTTTTCAATATTCATCTCACAACACATCATGACTGGGATTTTGTTCTTTCAGTTTGGTAGTTTCTATATTTGCATACATTGCATAAAATAGGCATTTTTTGGAGGGTTAATTCAGGACTGGATGCATTCCCAATCACCTTGACACAAGGTAATGCACAAAAGACATGCTCTGAAGCATTTGCAGTTACTTGTGCAATCTTTTTTGCAGGTACAGTTACAGAGTTCTTTGTGTGTCCATTGTTAAAGTCGCTTTTAAGATGATCATACATGATGGCAACCACTGTTCACCCTCCCAAAATATTGTGTTTATGTACAGCTGGCTACCTTTGAAGACTCTGTGGTTAAACAAAGCAAAAGTGCAGCTGTTGCTAACTGTTATTCCTTGGTTGTTGCTCTCTTTACACTGAAGGCTGCTCATGCTATGTTGCAGTACAGTACAATATAATACAAGACTACTTAAATTTGATGGTTCTCCCTTGCAATGTTCACAGTTGCACAGAGGTCAGAAAACAGGAAGCATTAAGTTAAGAATCTTAACTGACAGGAAGATGTAAGTTTTCATTTTGAAGCAAAAGGTTACCTCGATAACAGAATTGTGAACATGAGGAAGAGAGTTAATAATGCAGGATTCAGCAACTGTGACAAGACAATTACCAAGAACAACACACTTTCCAGAAAATGCTGATCAAAGGGAACACAACCCTTTAAGAGCTGAAGGGTATAACAACGGATGATATGTAAGAGGGCCGATGATTGCACGTGTTTTGTACATGAAGAGTGACCACAGAGAATACAGTGGTCAAGTCTTGTCAGAATAAGGCTCTGTATCATGCTGAACACTTACACTAATCATAAACTGTGCTACATTTAACAAATCTTTCTCAGAAATATAAATGTATTCTGTTTCATTCAGACATTAGGATGTCAACTTGTTGGGATTTTATGAGTGGAAGTGCAGATGGCATCATATGTGGCAGTGTAACTGCTTCTGGTAAGATAATGTCTGAAACTGCAATGGATGCAGTTTGTGAAAACAGGAGTAAACAAGAATTTCATCGTTGGTGGACCTCTTGGAAAACTGTAAGAGTGAAACTGCAGTTCCATGAAACAAGAGTGTGTAGAAAATAAGTTGAGATTGTGATGAATGTTGTCACATGCAGTGTGGAAAATATGCCTTGCTCAAGCACTCAGACAACCTAAGTCGTGTGACCTATATTCCTCACTAACACTGTTGCCAATCTAATTTATAGTACACATGACATTTGATGCAATCATGTGAAATGCGATGTCTGTTAAAGTTGTCTAGAAGTTTCTTTTTATGAGTAACAGAATGTCACTTCAAACCAACATATAGTAGCAGTGTCAGTATGTTGTTGATGATTAGATCTAAGCAGCCTTGATGGATATGAGTTGGCTGACTGACGTGTTGAAGCAGGCCAAAGCTATTAGTGAGCTGTCCTACCTGCTTCGCCCATGGACATCCCTGGTCCTCCATATGGATGTCAAAATCTTCTGTCATGACCAGTAAGCTGTTGTATGTGGCCAGCGTTTCCAGAACAGTTGTAAATTCTTTGATGAACGTCGCAAACGGCAGCAGCGATCCAGGTCGGTTGTCATCTCAGCGATGGTAAATGGACCACAAGATGTAAAGAAAGAGCTTAGAAGAACCTTGAAGGCGGTATAGGTCTCAGTGCGTTCGATCCGCTTAACCTGCAGCTTTGAACAATGCAAACTGCAGGTCTGCCTCCTCCATGATGTGAAGTGAGGAGAGGCGGGTGCTTGCGTGGCTTGTCGACTAAGACAAATCCAGGCGAAGCTGACCTCTGAAGTGCAATGTTGGCAGCAGATTAGTGTCATGTCTCTATGGCGACCACGATGGCTAAGTTGTGACTAGTGATGGCTTCAGCAACGGAAGTAGATTGTTGCCAAGGCTTCTGACATTCTGCGTTCTGAAGCGCAAAATGCAAGGCAGTCTGTAATTTACGGTTATCGCCTGGTGGGCAAGGTTGACGGATCTGATTGGCTGCCTTGCTTAGTCCGCGGTCGCCATATTTTCAGGGCAAACAAAGTCTTTCATACCGTGCGTACGACTTTGTGGTCTCCACAGTCAAGCTACCTCAAACAATTACTGGGTTGAATATACCAAACTGAAGCATGTCGACATGCCATCTCCTCAACAGAAGGAACACTAGTTCAAACAAAATTATAAATTTCTCCAAATGTTTGTAGCGTGTCAGTAGAAATTTGTCCAGAACACTTCTGAGAGAGCGTCCAAATGTTGGTCGATTTTTTCCTTGAAAAGATCCAAAACGGTCAAGAAATCGCACGAGATAGCCATTTTCACTTTGCACTCCGTGAAACCTTTTTCTTGGTCACATTGTTTTCCACACATGTAGCATACAAAACTGTCGCCTAGATTCTTCTACTACTGCAGTTTATTACACATGTCTGGGGAACAACTACGGGGGAATATCCTGGGAAAATTGTTTGGGATTTTTCCCAGTTAGATGTCCTAAGCCCTCTTCTGCAGAACCTCAGTCACACAGTAGCATGCTAACATCGCACAACTACACACGCATATATCGTAAGAGGATGGATTGAGTGATCAACCATCAATCACAAAAGAGAGAATAAGTTGTTGTTGATGATGATGATGTTTTATTCAGCAATGACAATGACATTGCTACTAGCAAAAATTAAAGTGAAAGGCAAAACAGTTCTCTGCTTGATAAACATCCAGTGTGAATGTTTGAGACAGTTACTCTGAAGGGACCTTGGGCAAGTCCTTCACTCACAATCGCTCAGCGCCATCGAGTGATGCTTAATCTTTAGATATTGATGCCTAATAAATGCATAAAAATGATAATATGCCAAGACAAAATGACCAGGAAGAATTGTCCTAAAGGAAATGACCAGAAAAAATGTATGGGGAGGAAATGCCTTGGAGGAGATGTCAAGATATCCCTCAGAGTGAGTTCAGAGTCAATAATCTTTGTACCAAATCACACTAATTTATTAATTGTTAATTATTTAGTGCATTTATTAAGTCAACGGATGGTGTAAAAGAGTTTCCACTCCCAGAATGCCGTCACCATCATCTGACGTGTGAGAATATGAAATGTTAGAAGTTAATAAGTATTTGTGTTATAATTACGATTTTACAATGTATCATCAATTTAAACAGAAAGCGTCATGGCGCATGAAGCAGGCCTAAAGTTCGTGGTAGTACCGTTGGAAGAAGACTACCAAGCCTCTCAGGATCTTCAGTTTTTTTTCGGAGGTTCTCCAAGGCATATTTGCCCTACAATGCCAAAGCTGAAGAGGGAGATGCCAAGGATCCTTGAAGCTACATTAGAGCTTCTGTCAGGTTAACTGTTTCAGGCATCAATATGAGTCATAATTGTGCAACATTTTTAGGTTTGTAAGTGATATTCAGTAATTCTGAAGTGTTACTGAGGAACATCATGAGAACTTTTCCAAAAGCGTACTCGATAGAAATCAGCTTTCAGAAACAATAACAACTTTCAGTATATTGGTCACTTGTGTGAATATTCAAAAATAACGTCTACAGGTCTTAAGTGGTCGGTCATTATTACAAGTCTTTCTGTATAGTTGTAGTTCTTAAATTTGTCAATAGACTACCAATCCAATTACATGCCTCTATGAATGGTTGTAGTTCCATAGACGAAAAAGCCAAATAGATGCTAGTCGAGAGTAGCAACACCCAAATACTTGTCTTAAAATGAAAGCATAACAACATTATTGGGTTTCCCACTCCCAGAATGCTGCCACCTTCACCTGACTTGTCTGAAAATGTGAAATGTCAGAAGTTATGAAGTTTTTGTGTTATAATCACGATTTTTCAATGTACCTTCAATTTAAACAGAATGTGTCAATGCCCACGAAGAAAGCCTTAAATTTGTCATCGTGCAATTGGAAGAGGACTATGAGCCTACCAAAGAACTCAAATTCCTATTCCGTGGCGCACCAGTGCACTGCTGTACTTCGGTACAAAGCCTAAAGAAGGAGCTGCCGGCTATTATAGAGGCAGTACTTCTGCTCCTTCAAGGTCAACTGTTTCAGGCATCAATACGAGTGTGATAATTGTGCCACGTTTGTAGGTTTTAAAGTAATATTCAAGATTTCTGAGGTGTTACTGAGGAACTTCATGAGAGCTTTTCCAAAAGCATACGCTATAGAAATCAGCTTCAGAAACAATAACAACTTTCAGTATTACGGTTATGTGTTTGAATATGCGAAGATAGGCCTAAAGTGGTTGGTCATTATTACATGTCTTTCTGAATAATTGTAGTTCTGAAATTTGTCAATACACTACCAATCAAATTACATGCCTCTTTGAATGGTTGTAGTTCCATAGACGAAAAAGCCAGATAGATGCTAGTCGAGAGTAGCAACACCCAAATACTTGTCTTAAAATGAAAGCATAACAACACTGGCACAGTGGTTTAATCCTCACTTCAGAACCGAGAATCTGATTTATCACTGCCTTGTTAAAATATCACCAGAAGTTAGCTACTTCTGTGGTCCTGGAACGAAAAGTGGGATTTTACATGACAAGAAAATCATACTAAACCAAATCTGTGTTTTGTCTTTTTGGACAGGATGTTGGACGGTCAGCTGGCAGAGCTTCGTCTGTTGCATCATCCACTGTAAGCACACAGACTTTAATACATTAAGTGGCCCAATCTCAGGACTTCCTGCCCAATCCAAGCAAATGGCAAAGGGGTATATATAATTTAGATAAAGAAATACATATGCATATATGCTTACACACCCATACATACATACTTTCATATACATATTCCATGCAAGTCCACAGCCAAAACGGAAATTGTCTTGCCTCAAAATGGTGGCATACATTAATACTTTTATCATATGGGCTATGATGGAGGTTGCTCCTTATTTGTTACTTTATGGGAAGATCCCCAGTGGACCGTCTAATGTCTTGTTTATGAGCAGCTACTAAATCTGTAACTAATATGAGCAAAACATCTGTCCACAAAGAAAGGAAAAACAAAAACAAAAACCAAGTCAGATCGGTCTGGAATAGCCTACTGCTTTGGCAAAACTAAAATTCAAATAAATTAAGTTATACAATGCTCAGTCACAAGAATCACTTAGATACCAAACAATATGCTTCTTGAATAAATAGTTACAAAGTTGTAAAAATAAGGGACATTTGCCATCCTTTGTAGCATTTGAAACAAAGTTAGTATCATGCAAAAAGTCAGAAATATCTGCAATCAATTTTTGCAAACTTTGTGATACAAGGTTTTGACTGAGCATGGCTTCCAAAGAGCCGAAGAATGTTCAAAAATGGTAAATGCCTTATATTAATGGACCATACCAAACTTTCACTCCAGTTCTTGAGGCTTAATCTAATAATGCGCCAGTTCCTGAGCCAAAAAGAGCAGAGTTTAAGAAGATTGCTTTCATTTTGAAAACTTGCCTAGCAATATAGAGAAGTTAATGTGCATTGCTTTGCATGTGAGATCTGCCCTGCCTGAACTAAGTCGCAGTAGTCGAAGGCTCTTTGAATATAGTAGACCTCACTGTAGAAAAGCTTCCTTAACCGCAAAACACTAGATGCCTGACCAACCAACGTTTTCTAGGAATAAATACCTCCACTAGAGGTTTACTTGCAGGAACTAGCATAGTGGGCCAGAGTTCTGGAGCAGATGTTGCAAGATCTCTGACAAGTCCATCTCTAAGGATACGTTAATATCAGTATGTTAACTGGCCCTATCTCAGGACCTCCTATCCAATGCAGGTTAATGACATGTTTGAAAGGGTTAAGTATATATATATATATATATATATATATATATATATATATATATATATATATATATATATATATATATATATATATATATATATATATATATATATTGAGACTGTAATGCATGAATTTTGAACATTGGGCGTGATTCATAGCAGCCATCGAGTCTGGCTCATTTTTGAGGCATGGTGCATAATTTGGAACTGTAAAATGGGAGTAAGATACTTAGTTGACAAAAAGTAAAAGAAGGACCTCTCCTAAACAACTACCGGTATATTGTCATTAACAACAGAACTACCATAGTTAGCCTGCACTTAGCCTCATACTTGCTAACAACACACATTTCGTGAAGTTTTCCTGTTAGATTAGGAAGACAGTTCACATAAGAAATACGATTTATCCTTCTTGTTTTGAAGCAAAATGCCACGTGCATGACCAGAGGAAAATGTGCCAAGATGAAAGTCCAGAGGACCAGAAGAAATTGTCCTAGGGGAAATGGCCAGGGAAAAAATGTCTGGGGAGGAAATGTCCTGGCCGAGATGTCCAGATACCCTTCAGAGTGAGATCAATGTCAATAAACTTTTTACAGCAGCACACTAAGTTAAAGGATGATGTGTAGTGGTTCCAACTCCAAGAATGCTGCCACCATCGTCGGATGTCTGAGAATGTGAAATGTCAGAATTATTTTGTGTGTTATAATCACGGTTATACAACATATCTTCAATTTAAACAGAGTGCTTGTCCACACACGATCACTGTACCCAGGAAAGAACTTCCATGTAGTATGTGGCGAGTCCAGTTCGTTTGTCTCCTCCTAAGCTGATATTGTTACGTGCTAGTCCTACGAAAATGAAATAAACTCGCTTGAGTCGAGATAAAATGTATATTTACACTTGCAAGAGGTTATAGAATATAAACAAAATACCTGACATCAGACAGAACGTCGATGGTTGTTTTGAACCCAAAAGTCGAAGTCTTCACATCAGCGAACAACTTGAACACAAAACCCTCTCAGGTTCCTCCAACAGACGGAGGACCTTTACATCAGCTCGTAAAACAGAGTCTTGGCGACTAACAGAAACAGAGCAACGAAGGACTCAGCCTATCTTAACTAGCCAAGCTCAGTCAACTGAAAAAAACTTCCCCTTTTATAAGGATTCTGGGGTTACGCCCCCCAACGAGACGGCTCATCCTTCAGTCACTCCTTGCATCCGGGTCTTCCATGTGGGCCGACTCTAACAATATATATATTATGTATTGATAGTATGCATATACACGTGTATTTATTAGGCATTCCCACAGTTAGTGTCTTTGCAAAGTGCTGTCGGCAGTATTAAATTCAAAACACCATGGATGACTATTGCACTCCTTAATTCCCAAACCCATTTTGAGGAGAAATTTCAAAATTGCCATAACAACCTTTAAAATATTTGGAAAATTGTTCTAACTGTACTGAAAATGGTGAGAATAGAATACAGGTAGAATCATTTAGAATAGATGGTGCTATAGGTACTGATAGGATAAGAACCAATAAATTTACGGAATATGTCGTTAACATCTGTTTAACATTGGCTTCAAATGTGGTTCAAGATTCAACGTGTATTCAATTTAAACAGAAAGCATTTCCACCCATGAGGCAGGAAAGAAATTCTTTGTGGTTCTGTTGAAGGAAAATTTCAAGCCGTAGCATAATGTCGAATTCACATTAAAAAGATCAGTGAATAAGATGCAAGGACAATGCCAAAACTGAAGGCAGACATCCCGAAACTCCGCTGCTCTGGAGATGACATTACAAGGTTAACTGTTTCAGGTATCAATGAGAGTGTGATAATTGTGCCGTGCTTGCAGGCTTGAAAGTGTTATTCAAGATTTTTGAAGCGCTACTGAAGAATATCTTGAGAGCTTTGTTAAAGACAGCATGAGAACAGTGGGTTATTTCTTTGGATTTGCAACAAATGTGGGAATTTACATGACAAGAAATCACACTAAAACAAATCTGTGTTTTACTTTCTGAATAATAAATTGTAGTCCTTAAATTTGTCAACAGACTACCAAGTCATATAGTGGAGACTAGCAACACACATTCTTGACTCAAATGAAACCGCAACAAAAATAGCACAGTGGTTCATAACTCAATTCAGAACTACTTCTCTGGACTTGCAACATCTTGTCGACATCACTGCTCACTTAAATAAACTTAATGGTAAACTGCAAGGCAAAGATATTGTCGTTACTGAAGCATATGATTTGATACGAAACAAACTTCAGCTGTGGGCTTCTCAACTTGTGTAAGGGCATTGCGAGCAGTCTGAACATATGAAGGAAGCTAAGAATCATGCGGAAACATTAAACATCATTTTCGAGTCTTCTAAATTTGCGAGGAAGGTGGCAGACAAAAAAGATGCATTTGGAAAACGCTTCTCAGCATTCAGACAGTTAAAGGACCAATTTAAACTGTTCAGCAATCCCTATGGAATAAATCCTGCGACTGTTACGAATTTGTCACAAATGGAGAAGATTGATTTGCAGTTTAACACACCACTGAAAACCAAATTCACAAGTACAGAAGTGAAAGTGTTTTATCAGCAATTGCCCACAGAAACTTTTCTTCATTTACCAACACATGCTGCTCGAATGCTGTGTTTGTTTGCCAGCTCATACTCATGCGAGCAAGCATATTCAAAGATGACGCTTCTTAAGACAAAACTTAGACCACGGCTGACCGAATTAAATCTACATGCAAATCTCAGAGTAGCGCTAGCTGTAGACATGCAGGCTGACTTCCTTACTCTCATCAAAAGAAAACAGTGCCATGTTTCAAATGCACCTATTATCAATCAGTTATCTTTTACTTGATGTACCAGTTGGTACACTGGAGAGACGTTTGATTTAAACGTATTTCACTGATCTTGTTGTTGCGAGCTTACCATGCGTTTGACACGGACTTGTTTTAAATATCAGAATGAGATAAATTTGAGTTCTTTATGTACAATACCTGGAAACTAAAATACATTGACCTTCGGCTAAAACCTTGACAATTTTTATGTGATGTTGGTGTCTGATAATAAGGTCAAAATTAAGATTTAATAAGCCTAATTTGATTGTTGCTCACCATGCCCACTCCCCAACCTCTACATACATTGTGCTCAGGTGCCTTCTGCACCTTGGCCTACAACTTGCTGGAAAATATTGCCACTGGCCCCCAATCAAAAAAGTGTTGACACCCCTGATCTAGATCACAGTTTCCCACTCTTCATCAATGCTCTTATCTAAATGCACAGCCAGTCAATGTGGTCAGGTCTGCGAGGATGGAAAAGCCTGAAACGAAAGACCTTTCAAGCTGGCCTGTCAACTGGCCCGATCTGCAAGACCAATCAACCATAGAAGCCTGTTCCTCAGATGAATTTCTTACAGTCAACAAGTCTTCAATACTGTAACAGCCTGCCAGAGGCCTCTCCCTAGTTTGATGAAGAATATCATGTTCTTTGGCAAGAAGTCAGACAACTTGAGCAACGCTTCAGATGAACACACAGCACTGAGGACTGTGCTGCCTTGATCCAACCCATAGCGGCCATTTCTGCTGAGGGAAAGATGTGTAACTGGGAAACTTGATCGAATAAGAAAAACCCATGGTGACTGTGGTCATCTTTCTCAAATGCTGTATGCTACACTTCTTGAAAAAAAATTCCATAGGACCCTCATTCCTGTAATCCAAGAATGGATTATAGGATATTCAGAAGCCAACAGTCATCATAAACTATACAAGACGAATGGGTGCTGTAGACCAAGCCAATCATTACCTTTCAAGCTTTGGTTTCATACATAAGTCCCTAAAATGGTGGTGCAAGGAAAGATCAATGTGTGCTTATGGATGAAGGATTATGGTCAATGTTGTCCACAGAAGTGGTGAAAAGGTTACCCTTAAACTTCAGCAGACACACAGCTTGTTCTACTTCAAACCTCTGACAAACACCACTAGCCAAATCATACAAAACAGACATTATATGGTCATATGATACACTCACACCCACTTCAAAAAGTTGATCAGTTAAAGGCTTCTTCCTAGTAGCGACATGCACATTAAGACCTATGTGCCGAGGTAACAATGCTTCAAGTTCTTGTTTTGTGTCGTACAGCAGCATTTACTCGTTTGTGATTGCTCGTTTATGTTGTACACTGTTAAAAACAATCAGCTATGCAACTGCTGCAGGTACATTTTGCTGCAATAACTACATATCCAATACTTGGGCTCTCCAGTATCATGCTAAGAATGGCAAGCAGAGTCTGAGGCACAGAGTTGTCATTACAGTTTGCAGAAAACTGAAGAGACCCATTAAAACACCATTTAGGCTTATCGCCAAACATCTCACCATGCACAATTTCTGCAGCCCTTGAGAGACATAATAAATTCTCACGAAAATCTTCACAGCATTCTTTTGACAAAATAATGCCAATATCGTCATCAAAGATCAGCATAACATCACATCCATAATTCTGGGACCTCATATCTGGAAACTGCTCAAACCATTTATCTTTCAGATGTGTACTGTTCACAGAGGAAGTACCAGTAATTTGCCCATAAACTTGCTGCAACTGGTCAACACACGTTTTTTCACATCAACAAGTTTGAAAACTGGTGAGATGCTACACGCAGATCGCACATCATTTGTATAGGTTGTTAGCTGAGCAAAGACCATACCATGTATTGTATCAACAGAACAGGAAATCGTGGACACTATATTGTACTGCTCGTGTTCATAAGAATGTCTGCGATTGTATAACTGTGCCAGACAATTAGAGTGATATTTACCATGTCACTCATGGCAAGTTTTGCAAGGAGTCTGTCATCTGATAGTGCAAGGCACCTTCCTTGACCCTAGTGCATAGTTCAAGTGTTGATACCTCAAGCAAACCCTGTGGACCTGCTGGCATGTCACAGAAAAAAAAACAGATATGCCTGGAGATTTTATGTCACTGACATTAGACCTAGTGAATCAGGGTTTATTCAATGGACTCGTGAATGAGTCATCATCCAACTGCTCTGTAAAATCATTTGTCCCATATTATAATGAAATACCAGTAGACGATTTTGCAACACTGCCAGATTACATTGTGATTCCCATGTATCGAATTTAAAAAGACATGATTTAAACAATTCGGCTTCATTTAGTTGGAAAGCTACCGGCAAACCTCCGCCTGCATCATGTGTGACAAAACGAGGGATGGTGGTAGTGCTATAAGATTACCTGCAATCTTTTAGTTCACCAAACAATGGTAGTACAAAAATTGAAACACACAAAAAAGAAACAATCAACAAAATGACAGCAAGAGCACACCTGCTTTTGATGTTATACTGCTGACAGCATGAGAAAAATTCAATCAATTATAGTGCCTGAAAAAATCACACAGAAAACTAACAGCAGCATTATCACTGAAAGAAGATTTCTGGAAATATCACAGTCTTCCGGTCAACCAGCAGTCTTTAATGCTAGGTTCCTGTGTGCTGTGCATGCAATGTAGCTCAGTGTTGCAAATGACAGATTTTGAATATTTTACATATGGCAGTGCTGCAAGTGTATTCCAAAGAATTCAGATGACTGTTGGTAAGGCTAACAGCTTCTATTCTATACAGACGGAAAGGTTTACAAAGGGCACTAACTAAATGCAGTAGGACACTAAATTTGTAGCATTTACTATAGAAAGAATTGAATAATATAATTTATAAAACTTCACTCATTTCATGCAGACTAACTTTGAATGACTTAGCTGCAACCAAAAAACAGTCCAGATATTTAAGCTTATCAACATAACTGATTTCTGTTCCACTGACAGTAACACTGTTGCATCTAATGGCATATCCAAACTTTCTAATTCGACAGAGCAAATGCCAACCATGGTTTGAAGATCACACAGCAATGCCAACATTAGAAAAAAGGTCACCTGCATACAAGACACACCCGAAGAATTCCTCCCCAATTTTACAACAATGCCTGGATCGACTGAATTTTTTAAGTATGTTGCTGACATACACAACAAATAAAATTGGAAACAGGACACCACCCCTGCTTAACTCCACAGGCCATGATTATCATGTCTGATAGCACATTATCCCATCTCACAAAAGCTGCATTCAGACCGTACCAGACTATAAGAGTGGTCAAAAATTCCTGAGGAACATTTCTATCCATTAGCTTAACGAAGAAGGCATAATGATTCACTTTGTCAAAAGCTTTAGACATGTCCAGTGCACACAAGGTTCCTCATTCTGCACATCAATATGGTCTAACTGAACCTTTTCATGATTTGGACCTACCTCTTTGAACAGTTTTCCAGGAAATATTCATACTTTTCTAGTTACCTGAGCACTGATTACTTACATAGGCTCGTTGAACTCCATTTCTAAACAAATTTAATTTTCATGCCTTAAGTCTGTCATGAATGGTTGCTAAGTTATTATGTTTTTCCCTTTCCTAAGTTTTTAAAAGTTTTTTACCCATTTTAAGTGGTGAAATGAGATCAGAACCTAAAAAATATCTGAGAGGAACTAGATTATTGGCTAAAACTATCTGGTGGGCAAAGGGTTAAAAGGTTATCAACATTTTTAAACTAAGTCTGCTTTTATTTACTATTTATAAAAGCAAATAATACATGTGCAATTGCACATAAAAATTACGTAATCTTTTTTCAGATTACAGTGTCTATGGACAGATACTAGACGAGATTGAAGGATCCAAAGCGTTTGTCTGTCTACTAACACAGCAGTACAATTCTTCCCCATCCTGCATTAAGGGTACAGTTTCTGTTTCTTGATTGTTATAACAAGTGTCTAGTTGCATGCACATCTATCTATATATATATATACACACACATACATACATACACTGCCGTATTTTGGCTTTCCAGCTATTGTTTAGGTCATACTATTCTGTGAATGAAAATATCCAGTATTCACTCAGTCCTGAGTGTCATACTAGGCAAATCCGAAATAAGGGGGTCTTTAAAAACCCTTCCAAGGTAAGCTTTCCCAGGTGATCAAGAACGGTGATTGAGTTTGAATCCAGATACGTTTTTGCCATTGAAGAGCTCAATTTTGTTATCCTCAATGGTTCTGTCAGCTTCAAATCAACAGAACCAAGCAGCCATACTGGAAAAAACTTCTTTGTCCAAGAAATTTCTTTGTGACCCATCTTTATTCATCATCCAGTCCAACAGCATATTCCTTGGTCTTTCTGGGACTTTCCTCTCTCAATTCTTCCTTCAATCACTGTCCTCAGGCAAAAATTTCCACGTAGTATGTGACCAATCCAGTTCCTTTGTGTCCTCCTTAGCAGATGTATATATATATAATGTATGTATGAGGGTGTGTATGTATGTATATATGTATTTTTTATGCATTCCCACAGTTAGTGTCTTTGCAAAGTGCTATAGGCAGTACTAAATTCTATTACACTCTTTAATTCCCATAATAAATAATCATGCCTGTACTGTACTCAACAACTCAACTGAGTAAAACAGATCTGCTTTTGTAAAATTCTGGAACTTATTCAGATGACTTTATTAGCTGCTGAACAAATCTGTTTTGTGGAGAAATTTCGAAATTGTCATAGCAATCTTCAAATTATTTGTGAAATTGTTAGAACTGTACTGAAAAATGGTGAAAGTAGAATGCAGGAAGAATCATTTAGAATATATGGTGCTATGGGTGCTAATAGGACAGCAGCTAATAAATGTAATGAATACTTCAATGCATTACCTGTTTAACACTGGATTCAAAAGTTGCTGAAGATCAATGTTTGATCAATTTACACAGAGGCGATATCCACGCACGAGGCAGGCAAGAAAGTTCACGCGGTCTTCTTGGAAGAGAGTGTTGTCGTAAACAGGGATGTAGAGTTTGCAATGAAAGGAGCCATACGATATCAGGTGTGGACGTGGCCAAAGCTAAGGAACATCATCCCAAAGCTATGTGCTGACCTTCAGTTGACAACTAATGGTAAATTGTTTCAAGTATCAATAACAGTGTTACAATTGTGCCATGATTGCAGCCTTGTAAGTGATATTCCCTATTTTTGAAGTGTTACTAAAGAATATCTTGAGAGCTTTGTTAAAGCGAGCAGAACAGTTGGGTACTTTTCTGGACTTGCAACAAAAGTAGATTTTACATGACAATAAATCACACTAAATCTGTTTGTTTCTAGGATTAACAACACCATCGTCTGTGGCAGGGAGCATTGCCACTTCGCAGGTAAGAACATGTAAACTTTAATGCATTAACTGTCCCATTGTTTGCTAAAGAATAAACTTTTCTTAGGCTAGCATGTAGTAAGCACTTTGGTGAGGTCTTTTCTAGTTATCTGAGCACTGATTGCTTACTAACCATTACAGATTGTCAAAGCATATGATGTAACCTCATATCTTGGCTTCTCACTTGACCATTAATGATAATATAGGCCTTTATTATAATTATTTATGATATTAAAATATTTTAATTTTATTTTAATTGATATCGCACCTTTGTAAATACATAGTTCTTTGTTCACAGCAACTACATATTTATTTACCTACATTGTGTAAATGACATCATGAATCTCGAGATTAATGACATATTATTTCCATTCGTATATATTGATTGCTTAATAGTTATTGGGTTTCCCACTCCCAGAATGCTGCCACCTTCGCCTGACTTGTCTGAAAATATGAAATGTCAGAAGTTATGAAGTTTTTTGTGTTATAATCACGATTTTTCAATGTATCTTCAATTTAAACAGAATGTATAAATGCCCATGAGGAAGGCTTAAAATTCGTCGTCGTGGAATTGAAGGATGATTACACTGGATCACAACGATTTTGCTACTGAAAGCAATGCATGTGCCTTATATTGATTCAAATGTGCTGATTCCAAATATGAAGTCAGAATCTGCCCAGCACGTCTAGATTTTAAGTTATGCATGCATTCAAGTAATGACGTAAGGACTCGTTTTCGGTTATGTCCGTACATTCTGTTGTATGTGTCTCCACGATTGCTGCCAGTGATACGTGCATGCCTGCAAGTGTCGCCTGAAATATTCCTAACAGCAAGCCTGCAGCAGCCTCTAGACATGATTGGGCATGTCAGCGAGCTGACGTCAGCATCAATACCAACATATAAGGCGAGACTGCGTAGAACGAAGGTGAAGTTTTCTTATATAGCTGTAGCTAGTGTGTGAGATTTAATTTTGAAATGAACCTAACCCTAACCCTAACCATCCAGACAATTTTTGCTATGTTTGTGGTAAATATACTCTTTGTGACCAGCGCAAGAAGTTAACTAAGAGAGTGATGATTGCTTACAAGTATTATTTTGGATGTCAAATCGGAGACCAGGATAAAAGTTGGGCACCTCATGTCTGCTGCACCGTGTGCTACTCTGGGCTTACACAGTGGCTGAATGGCAAAAGGAATTCAATGCCGTTTGCTGTGCCTATGGTGTGGCGCGAGCCAAGAAATCATCACGCAGACTGTTATTTCTGCATTACTAAAGTTGCTGGATTTTCGAAGAAAAATAAGTCTAAAATCCTTTATCCTGATTGCGAGTCCGCTCTAAAGCCAGTGCCGCATGATGAAGAGAATCCAGTACCATTTCCGCCTGCTGCGGGTGCTGATGAAACGGACAGTTCTGATGGTAATACAGAAGATGACGTTACTGTTTACGAATCCAGTGATCAAGATTTGGAAGAAGCTAGGCCGCATCTGATAAGGCAAGGTGAGTTAGATGATCTCGTGAGGGACCGATCTTTCTCAAAGGAGAAATCTGAACTGTTAGCCTCCAGACTAGGGGAGTGGAACTTGCTTCAAAAAGGTACCACAGCATCACACTTCCGTTATCGTCACAAACAGTTAGCTACATATAACAAACTGGAAAATGATATCTGTTTCTGTACTGACGTGAACGGTCTCATGCTGAATTTAGGTTGCGAATACGTTCCTGATCAGTGGAAACTGTTCATAGATTTCAGCCAAGCGAGCTTGAAAGCTGTGTTGGTGGACAATGGTAACGAAAACCCGTCTGTTCCAATAGCCCACGCTTTAGGCCTCAAAGAGACATATGATTCAATGAAATTCATTTTGAAAGTGATCAACTACTCAGACCACAAATGGAACATCTGTGCGGACCTCAAAGTGGTAGCACTTATTCTAGGCCTACAGCTGGGGTACACAAAACATATGTTTTTTGTGCTTGTGGAACAGTCGTGATGACAGCAACCATTACAAAGTGAAACTGTGGCCTCCTAGATCTGAGCACACTGTTGGTCGGCACAACGTGCAACACGAACCATTGGTTGATCCATTGAAAGTGTACTTACCACCACTTCACATTAAACTGGGCCTCATGAGGAATTTCGTAGTGGCAATGGATCGTACCGGACAAGGCTTCCAGTATCTGAGAGACAAATTTGGAGCCGTCAAAACTGAGCTAAGCTGAAGGCTGAAATTTTTATTGGGCCAGAAATCCGCGAACTAATGCGTGATACTGTATTTAGAACCAAGCTCAACCCACTGGAATTTGCCGCTTGGGATGCATGTACGTTGGTGGTGCAAAACTTCCTTGGGAATCACCGACCTGAGAACTATGCTGAACTCGTTAGCAACATGCTAACAGCATATAAGCAACTCGGCTGCCGGATGTCACTAAAAATACATTTCTTACATTCCCATCTGGATTTTTTCCCACCAAACTTGGGTGATGTAAGCGATGAGCATGGAGGGAGATTCCATCAAGACATCTCCACCTTTGAAGCAAGATATCAGGACCACTGCAATTCCAACATGATGGGCGATTACTGCTGGTTTCTGCAGCGGGCAACAGCGGCCACTCACAAGCGCAAGAGCAAGTGTCTAAAGCACTATTGAACTCGTATAGAGTTAAGTTAGAGACAAAATTTCGAAATGTATGCTTTCATCTGAGTAACATACATATATTTATATTACATTTTAAAACATATTTTAATTTCAAGTTATAAAAGAATAACATTTTGTTTCTTGTTATGAATACTCTGAGTTTGCATAATTACACAGTTACAAGGAAATACTAGTTCTGTAAAGAGTTTGCATAATTATTAGCATGTATGCTGCATATCTTAAGATCCTGACGTGCTACACAAAATCTGACTTCAGATTTGGAATCAGCAGATTCGATTTAGTGTAGTACACGTAACATATGCCTAGTAGCAGGCGAAAACTTTTTTCGTGCGATTCAGTGTTATGAGCCCACCAAGGATCTCAAATTCTTCTTTCGCGGCGCGCCAGTACACCGCTGCCCTTCTGTACAAAGCCTGAAGAAGGAGCTGCCGGCTATTGTAGAGGCCGTGCTTCTGCTCCTTGAAGGAAAACTGTTTCAGGCATCAATACAAGTGTGATAATTGTGCCACGTTTGTAGGTTTTTAAGTAATATTCAAGATTTCTGAGGTGTTACTGAGGAACTTCATGAGAGCTTTTCCAAAACATACGCTACAGAAATCAGCTTCAGAAACAATAACAACTTTCAGTATTACAGTTATATGTTTGAATATGCGAAGATAGGCCTAAAGTGGTCGGTCATTATTACATGTCTTTCTGGATAGTTGTAGTTCTGGAATTTGTCAATAAACTACCAATCAAATTACATGCCTCTTTGAATGGTTGTAGTTCCATAGACGAAAAAGCCAGATAGATGCTAGTCGAGAGTAGCAAAACCCAAATACTTGTCTTAAAATGAAAGCATAACAACACTGGCATAGTGGTTTAATCCTCACTTCAGAACCGAGAATCCGATTTATCACTGCCTTGTTAAAAATATGACCAGAAGTTAGCTACTTCTGTGGTCTTGGAACAAAAAGTGGGATTTTACATGACAAGAAAATCACGCTAAACCAAATCTGTGTTTTGCTTTTTAGAACAGGTAGGCAGTTGTCCAGCCACAGCGTCATCTGTGGCCTCTCTGAGTGTAAGTACACAGACTTTAATACATTAAGTTGCCCAATCTCAGGATGTCCTGTTCAATCCAAGCAAATGCCATGTTCAAAGGCTGTATATAGTTGTTGAAATATTTAGATAAAGAAACACATGCATATATGCTTACACACCCATAGATGCCTAATGTGCTGGTTGCCTCAGTGATGCCCTAATGCTTTCCCTTATTATCTCTGAGAGTGCCAGCCTGTAAATGTAATGGTATGCTGTAGACTTCATTTTGCAAAAGCTCAGTATCTTGGTTAGTAGTAAAATAATACTGTAGGAGTCTATCCCATACTGTTTGATCTGCTATCCAACGATTGCAAGTTTAAGACTCCATCATGGACTCTGTGCAAAGACCTAGGCAAATTGTTTGTGCACATTTGTCCGTTTCAACGCAGTGACAATTTGATTACGGTGTAAGCTTGGACTTAAGCAAACAAGTCCAGCAACATATTAGCACCGAGTACAGGCAATTGTAAATCCTCAATTCCCAGCTGAAAGGTCTACGAAACAGGAATAGGCACCTCTCCTATGTCCCACTGTGGGACAGAGGAGACTTTACTGGATGTGTAGGGCATCAATTATCCAGTGTTCGCTAGATGGTGTTAAGAAATGAGTAAATTCCTGTTATATTCGCAAGATTATTAAAGCAAATGGTGTTTTGATTTTAGGGATAGAATGCCTTATTGTCTGTCCTGGACAAACGAATACAATTAAGATGTTAGGAAAAGTGGACGCAAATTCGCCTGAAATTCAGAAATAAATAATAGTGACCAGAAAGATAGTTACATACCAGCGACTTTGATAACATACAGAGTTGACAGCATATCATAGGCCTATGTAGGCCTATATGAAGTATATTAGGATATAATTATATAGGTATATAACTATATAAGTAGCCGATATAGTTTCACAAAGAGCAACACGGCAACTGAAACGAACTGTGTTGGTAGAAGTAGGCCGATAGAAATTCTACATTTTAAAATCTTAGCAAAAAAGAAGGCAGGGATGAACCAACGGAAAAATTTACACGGAGTGACCCCACAGGCGGTAATGACATCACAGCTCATAAAGAACCAAACCAGCTCACAAGAACCAGTCACCCACACATGGGCACTGACAAGTGACTGGCAGCAAAATGTCACACACGACCGACAACTTAAATCCAGTCTGAACAAAAGTTAACGCACCTTTATATGGTCACTCAAATCGTTTGGCCACCAAAAGAATTTTTGTTTGCAAAGACAAATTTGCCGCCGACTTGTACAGATCCCCACCCACTGGGTTCTTTTTTAACAGAAGTATGAACCAATATAAATACATATACGCAAATATTCACATTAAATACAACACACTTGATTTAGAATACCTACACAAAAACCCAATCCACATAACTGGCCCTTTACTTATAAATACATAATGCCCAGGTATAGACACTCGGATAATGACACATTTAGTGAACAGACAGAGCAAATTGATTGCGATCTGTGCCACTCCCAATTCAGTTACCAGCATTGATATCTTACGACTCACATTGTTGTAACGGTCCTGACTGACAGACAGTGATGAAACAGCTGAAACTGCAGGTATAGAGGATAGGTTGTAACAGCCAGGTATGTTCCCAGTGAAGGCAAAGGGTTATCAACAGTGCTCACTAAACATGCTCCCAGCGAAAGCACAGGATAGGTCGCAGGACACCGGTATTCTCCTACAGAAGGCGCAGGATAGGCCACAGCAATCTGGTAGGATCTTACTAAAGGCGTAGGCTGCATAATCAGGCTGAAAATAACGAAAAACTTAAAGTAAGATAATGGTATGTCTATTACATGCTTCTGTGGCTCGTCCTCAGAAGAGTGGTTCTAACTAAGAGTTGGCTAATCTTTTGGATGAACTGCCTACCTACTACTGTAATACTACAATCCAGCAACCTCTCTACTGGTTACCTGACTTGGCAACAAGTTTCACAGGACGTTGTAGGAATCAAACGCGGAACGCATAAATGAAGATTAAGGCATTCGCAGTCTGGCATAACGATACATAAAAAGTGAGTTTCTTGAAGCACTGTTTCGTCAATCCGTTGATCTGATTTTCTTACAGCAATATTTACAGTAATGTCAACAGCCGCAATTTCCAAGTCAAGTCATTGAGATGTAATAAAGAGCATGTGAGCGCAAAGTTCCAATGTCCACCACAACTGGTCCTCAACCAGTCAACTGTACCCCCCGAATAATGGCCAACCAGTCGAAATACTCCCGAATATAAAAAATATGTCAGAAACAGTGCACTGACTTTCCTGTGAAGGAACGTGTTCGATTTAAGAGACGGTTTTCCCTAATTTGCAAAGCTTGCTAAACCATTGTCAGATTTAGCTTGTAAGAAAGAAGCTGAGAATATTTCCTGGACAGATTTACATTAAAATGCCTTTGAAATGTTAAAAATTTGTTTAGTTTGCAAAGCCTGATCGACTGACTTGAAAAAGTCGACGACGCCGGGTATCGAAGAAAGTAGCTCAAAGATTTCCCAGTCGCAGTCGTAGTCTTCAAAGTCTTCACAGTCGGTATCTTTCCAGTCGCAGACAATGACGAGACCGATATAATGTGTCCCTGACTAACTGTCCATCCCCAGTAACAGTTCATCTTAGGTTCTGTAAGCGATTCATATTCTCAGTTCTTGTAATTTTCCCGTTACTCACACACCATCTGTCACAAGCCTCTGTTTCTATCACTTATTGGGCTTTTAATTTAAAACTAGTCCCTTCTTTTCAAGAAATCTTCCCCGATCCGTCCATCCACCACCTTGACATTTCTCTCAACCTAAACACAACTCACCGTAACAGCTGGTCTTCTGGCAACTGCATTTTGTTCTTCATATGATATCACTGGACAACCCTGTAACATGACAGAGCACTGTTGAATAAGCTGGTACCTTGTGCTTAGCTTTTAAGCAGCACTTAGAAATTTTTAGTATGCGATTATGATTTATAATTATGATTGAGTACGGATTTTACTCCAGTGTTTGTATTCTTTGAGGATGACCAGATGACCATTTATGAATTCCCTGAATGTAACATACATTGTATTGTGCATGTAGCTATAGTTTGTTAATTTGCAAAATCCAGACAGTTGGACTGCCTACACGTTATTTTAAAATTGAAATTGCAGGTTTAAGTTTAAAAAATGTTGTTGTTTGGTTTCAACTGATTGTGCTGCGTACAAGCCAAAGTTTTCTCAGCTTGCAGGTGCTGCTTTGGAGAAGTTACTGTTGAAGCACATAAGTGTATTAAAAATGAAACATGGTCCCAAGGTGGACAATTCCACGTGCTGGTAGAATGGTTCTGGTAGAGGTGGAAAATCCACCAATGTATTGCTGGAGGTTACAATCCTCAATCAATTGTTGTAAAAGGTGAATTTTCCCACCAATGCTGCCAAATTCAGCACATGAATTTTGTTTTGGAGAACGTGTTGTCAGTGCTATTATTGAATATATAGGGAACAATTGGAGACTTGCTATAAACAAAAGATTCTAAGGCCATCAGAAAGTATAAGATACAAAGCTAAATCTTCTTTATCCAAACATTAACAGCTTTGCACTACTTTGTGAGGCATAAACATGTTTCACATGTGCTCATCTAGGCCCTGTTTAATGCTATGTAGCACCCTTATAATTATTTATAAAATTAAACTTATAAACAAATATGTTCAACTAAAGTGTGCACAAAAATTCACTCTGGCAGATTATAGCATAAACTAATGGCCTTAGATGCCGACTATGCCTTGCGAATAACATAAATATGCACCAATTTACTTGAGACTTGCCACCCCCTACAGTACATTGGTGGATTTTTCCACCTCTACCAGAATCATTCTACCAGCAGGTGGAATTGTCCACCACGAGACCACAAAGCTGGTGTAAAACATGTTGCTTCTGTTTTGCCTTCCATCTCTTTAGTTAATATTTTCAACATTATCTTTGGGTCTGTATTTTGAGGCTGATCATCTTACAACTGCTGTGTTCACTGACATTTGGCTTCTTCGGCAGATGCCATCAATGATGATTACTACTGGTGTGGAGCCTTTCTGCCATTCTCAAGACAAGTATATCTCTTGGCTCATTTTTGCCCTTTCTCCAAGTTTTCCAGCGTCTCAGCATCTCAGCACTGTAGTTGGGCAACATATTGTTTTGATCTTAAAGTCTGCTGATGAAATAGGCTTTCTTCTTCTTCTTCTCTTCCCGTCAGGCATGTGCCGACGATTAGGTTTGAACAAGATGCCACCACTGCTCTATCCCTGATTGTGTGAATGGCAGTTCTTATGTCCAATCCCTTGATTTCTAGATCTTCCTTCACATTGTCCATCCATGTCTTTGTCTGCCTTCCACGACTCCGTGTTCCCTCTACATGGCCATAGAGTGCTCTGGCTGGTAGTCTTCCACTGCCCATTCTAATCACATGCCCAAACCAAGTCAGTCTTCTTTCTCTACATGGCCATAGAGTGCTCTGGCTGGTAGTCTTCCACTGTCCATCCTCATCACATGCCCAAACCAAGTCAGTCTTCTTTCTCTAATCCTGTTCACCAATGTCTTCTCCTGTCCCAGCTCCATCCTGGTCGCCTCATTGCGGATTTTATCTCGTCTGCTCCTACCCAGTATTCTTCTTAGCCAGCTCATTTCTGCCACCAGTAGTCTTCTTTCATCCTCCTTTTATATGCACCAGCACTCTGATCCATACACCACTTCGTACAGTTTTATCTTTGTCTTTGTTGGTATGCAGTGTGTTTTTCACATTTTGTTCAATCTACCAAAAACTGCCAGCAGTTTCAACGAAACTGAACCCGGCTGCATGTGTGTAAGGAGCACTTTTGAGAGGTGCTTAAAAGGTACTATATAAATGTTTTGTTGCTTTACACTGTAACTGATTGGTTTCCTTTGTAGAAGATGAAGGATGTGTTCATCTCATACAAGAAGGAGGACAGAAGATACGCCCTATTGATCAAAGAACAACTCGAGAAGACCAACCTGACAGTCTTTCTTGATGTCTTTGATTTGAGTTTGTACCCATCTATTGCTAGTCACTTTTCCAGTTATCTGAGCACTTCTTGCTTAGTGATTAGATTTTTGATCTTATTGAGCTTTAACATAATTTTGGCTAGTTTAAAAAGTCTCTAAATAGTCTGTCTTGAAGCAGCACTATGCACATTTATATTACAAATACAATTACAATCAAGAGATATTCTCTCAACTGGCTTGCTGTTGAAGAAAGAGTTCTCCTCCTGGGATGGTCTTCATGGGTGACAGTCTATCTGTGCCAATTTTGAGCCAGTGAATCAGTAGCTTCACTCAGCATCTGGCTCTTTGCTTCGACTGATGCTTAGTCATTGGCGGTAGCACTAAATAAATACAGAAGTATGTAATAATAATAAGCTTCCGTACTCGAACATGTTTCAGAGCCAACACGTGACCTGAGAGGCTGGCTTGATGTAGTCATAACCAGAGATTGTTGCATTATGCATTATTTCAAGGTGGAGCCACCGTCCATCTAGATCAGTTTCCTACTCTTCAGTGCTGCTTATCTACATGTGCAGCCAATCTATGCAGTCAGCTCTGTGTCAGGATGGAAAAAAATTGGACTGAAAGGCCTTTCAGGCTGGCCTGTTGAATGGCCCGACCTGTAGCGACCTGTCAACCATGTAAGCCTGTTCCTGAGATGAACTCGTTATCATCAACAAGTCTTCAATACTATGGAGGCCTGCCAGAGGCCTTCCCCTAGTTTGATAGAGCATATCATGATCTTTGGCAAGAAGTCAGACAACTTGAATGACGCTTCAGGTGAACACATAGCACTGAAGACTGTGCTGCCTGGATCCGATATATATATATGATCCAAAGCATGGCATGCTAAGGGAAAGAGTATTAATGGGAAATTCAGTCAAGCAAGAAAAAGAAAATCCTTGGTGGCTGTGGTCATCATTCTCAAGCACTCTAGGCTATTCAACAAAAATGTTCATACAAACTTCATTCATGGCCACTGGATATCTGGGATTTCTATTCAAACAGGGTGGCTCAGTTTGTCACTCAACTGAAGGCACTCCACTGCTTACCTTCCCTCCAACAGACTGCAGCACATTACAGGTAGGGCCAATCTCCATTGAAGACTTGTGCCAGCTGCTGTCACCACCTTCAATGTTGTGTGAAATTGTCTCGCTGCCATCATTTCTAATTAAGAACTTCGTGAATGATCTTTTGCAGTTTTTTCTGTCGATTGTGTAACACTGCTTTTTGGTGAAGGGTCGCTTTCTGCTTCTCAGGAATGGTCTATTATATTATTTTACTGTCTCATTAGCATCATGGTCTTGATGTCACAAAGTGTCATTCCACAGAATCTGTGCTGGCTTACATTCTCACTGATTTTTTGGGCTGTTGAGACATGTTACCCTCCTTGCCATTTGACTCGAGTATGGCCTTCAACACTGTTGACCATGGCATTGATTTATTGTCGTGAGTTATCATGTTTTGGTGTTGTGGGCCTTATTCTGTCATGTTTGGATTTATATCTCTCAGGACTCATGATTTTGCCATTGGTGCTTGTATCTTCGTATAGCATTTGCTGAGATATCCAGGATGAAAATTGACTGCCTTTTCAAACTACAAAGAAAGTGATACCAACAGGGTTGGCAGACAAGCAGTTTGCCACCTTTAAATAAAAACTGGTCAAAATATTTTACAAATGGGGTTGGCTGATACAAGATTCATCAGCTGTTTGATATATTGCCATAATCAGAGTCACTGGCCAAAATCATCCCTGAAGTTAATTGGGTCTCTAATAGTTGCCCAGCAATGCAGCGCCTTAAATACTATGGCTGGTGTTGCCCGGAAGTAAACAGAGCAGAGCTAGATACAGATTTCTCACTTTTATTTTGCTCTAGGGACTTGTGAAAGAGCTCAGTTTTGTTATCTTTACTGTATCTGCAAAAGTTACTGGCGACATAGGCTCGGATGAACTCCATTTCTAAACAAATTAATTTTCATGCCTTAAGTCTGTCATCAATGGTTGCTAAGTTGTTGTTTTTCCCTTTCCTACGTTTTCAAAAGTTTTTTACCCATTTTTATGTGGTGAAATCGGATCAGAACCTAAAAAATATCCGAGAGGAACCAGATTATTGGCTAAAACTATCTGGTGGGCATTTGTTAAAAGGTTATCAACATTTTTAAACTAAGTCTGCTTTTATTTACTATTTATAAAAGCAAGTAATACATGTGCAATTGCACATAAAAATTACGTAATCTTTTTTCAGGTTACGGCGTTTATGCACAAATTCTCGATGAAGTTGAGGGATGCAAAGCTTTTGTGTGTCTTCAGACGCAGGAGTATAACAAGTCTCCTTTTGTCTTTCCAGCTATTGTTTAGGTCATACTAGTCTGTGAATGAAAATATCCAGTATTCACTCAGTCCTGAGTGTCACACTAGGCAAATCCGAAATAAGGGGGTCTTTAAAAACCCTTCCAAGGTAAGCTTTCCCAGGTGATCAAGAACGGTGATTGAGTTTGAATCCAGATACGTTTTTGCCATTGAAGAGCTCAATTTTTTTTATCCTCAATGGTTCTGTCAGCTTCAAATCAACAGAACCAAGCAGCCATACTGGAAAAAACTTCTTTGTCCAAGAAATTTCTTTGTGTCCCATCTTTATTCATCATCCAGTCCAACAGCATATTCCTTGGTCTTTCTGGAACTTTCTTCTCTCAATTCTTCCTTCAATCACTGTCCTTAGGCAAAAATTTCCACATAGTATGTGACCAATCCAGTTCATTTGTGTCCTCCTTATCAGATGTATATATATAATGTATGTATGAGGGTGTGTATGTATGTATATATGTATGTATTTTTTATGCGTTCCCACAGTTAGTGTCTTTGCAAAGTGCTATAGGCAGTACTAAATTCTATTACACTCTTTAATTCCCATAATAAATAATCATGCCTGTATTGTACTTAACAACCCAACTGAGCAAAACAGATCTGCTTTTGAAAAATTCTGGAACTTATTCAGATGACTTTATTAGCTACTGAACAAATCTGTTCTGTGGTGAAATTTCGAAATTATCATAGCAACCTTCAAATTATTTGTGAAATTGTTAGAACTGTACTGAAAAATGGTGAAAATAGAATGCAGGTAGAATCATTTAGAATATATGGTGCTATGAATGCTAATAGGACAGCAGCTAATAAATGTAATGAATACTTCAATGCATTACCTGTTTAACATTGGATTCAAAAGTCGCTGAAGATCAATGTTTGTTCAATTTACACAGAATGAATTTCAGCGCTTGAATCGGGCAAGAAGTTTCATATTGTCTTTTTGGAAGACGATGTTGTCCTGAACAGACATGTTGCATTCGCCATTAAGGGAGGGATATGATATGAGGCCTGGACATGGCCAAAGCTGAAGGCTATCCTCCCCAAGCTCTGTGCGGACCTGCAGATGACAACTAGAGGTAAATTGTTTCAAGTATCAATAACAGTGTTACAATTGTGCCATGCCTGCAGGCTTGTAAGTGATATTCCCGATTTTTGAAGTGTTACTAAAGAATATCTTGAGAGCTTTGTTAAAGAGAGCAGGAGAACAGTTGGGTACTTTTCTGGACTTGCAACAAAATTAGATTTTACGTGACATTAAATCACACTATATCTGTTTGTTTCTAGGATTGACAGCTCCACCATCTGTGGCAGGTAGTGTTGCCGATTCCCAGGCGACTTCGGTAAGAACATGTAAACTTTAATGCATTAACTGTCCCATTGTTTGCTAAAGAGTAAACTTTTCTTAGGCTAGCATGTAGCAAGCACTTTGGTGAGGTCTGTTAAAGGTGCTATATTAAATGCATAGACACAGACACATGTATGTATGTTGGCTATGTATGTGTGAGGGTACCGGTACAAGATGAACCCCAAGAATTCCTCCCCAATTTTACAGCTATGGCTGGATCGACTTAATTTTTAAAGTATGCTGCTGACATACAAAACAAATAGAATTAGAGACAGGACACCACCCCTGCCTAACTCCACAGGCCAGGGTTATCATGTCTGATAGCACATTATCCCATCACAAAAGCTGCACTCAAAATGTACCAGACTATGAGAGTGGTTAAAAATTCATGAGGAACATTTCTATCCATTAGCTTAATCAACAAGGCATAATGATTCACTTTGTCAAAAGCTTTAGACATGTCCAGTGCACAAAAGGTTCCTCATTATGCACATCAATATGGGCTATTGAACCTTTTCATGCTTTGGACCTGCCTTTTTGAACAGTTTTCCAGGAAATATTCATACTTTTCTAGTTATCTGAGCACTGATTGCTTACTAACCATTACAGATTGTCAAAGCATATGATGTAACCTCATATCTTGGCTTCTCACTTGACCATTAATGATAATATAGGCCTTTATTATAATTATTTATGATATTAAAATATTTTAATTTTAGTTTAATTGATATAGCACCTTTATAAATACATAGTTCTTTGTTCACAGCAACTACATATTTATTTACCTACATTGTGTAAATGACATCATGAATCTCGAGATTAATGACATGATATTATTTCCATTCGTATATATTGATTGCTTAATAGTTAATGGGTTTCCCACTCCCAGAATGCTGCCACCTTCGCCTGACTTGTCTGAAAATGTGAAATGTCAGATGTTATGAAGTTTTTGTGTTATAATCACGATTTTTCAATGTATCTTCAATTCAAACAGAATGTGTAAATGCCCATGAGGAAGGCTTAAAATTCGTCGTCGTGGAATTGAAGGATGATTATGAGCCCACCAAGGATCTCAAAATCTTCTTTTGCGGCGCGCCAGTACACCACTGCCCTTCTGTACAAAGCTTGAAGAAGGAGCTGCCGACTATTGTAGAGGCCATGCTTCTGCTCCTTGAAGGTCAACTGTTTCAGGCATCAATACGAGTGTGATAACTGTGCCACGTTTGTAGGTTTTTAAGTAATATTCAAGATTTCGGAGGTGTTACTGAGGAACTTCATGAGAGCTTTTCCAAAAGCATACGCTATAGAAATCAGCTTCAGGAACAATAACAACTTTCAGTATTACGGTTATGTGTTTGAATATGCGAAGATAGGCCTAAAGTGGGCGGTCATTATTACATGTCTTTCTGGATAGTTGTAGTTCTGAAATTTGTCAATAGACTACCAATCAAATTACATGCCTCTTTGAATGGTTGTAGTTCCATAGACTAAAAGCCCAGATAGATGCTAGTAGAGAGTAGCCACACCCAAATACTTGTCTTAACTTAAAATGAAAGCTAACAACAATAGCACAGTGGTTTAATCCTCACTTCAGAACCGAGAATCCAATTTATCACTGCCTTGTTAAAAATGTCACCAGAAATTAGCTACTTCCATGCTCTTGGAACAAAAAGTTGGATTTTACATGATAAGAAAATCATACTAAACCAAATCTGTGTTTTGTCTTTTTGGACAGGATGTTGGACGGTCAGCTGGCAGAGCTTCGTCTGTTGCATCATCCACTGTAAGTACACAGACTTTAATACATTAAGTGGCCCAATCTCAGGACTTCCATTTCTGTTGAGGGAAAGATGTGTAACTGGGAAACTTGATCGAATAAGAAAAACCCATGGTGACTGTGGTCATCTTTCTCAAGTGCTGTATGCTACACTTCTTGAAAAAAAATCCATAGGACCCTCATTCCTGTAATCCAAGGATAGATTATAGGATATTCAGAAGCCAACAGTCATCATAAACTATACTAGACAAATGGGTGCTGTAGACCAAGCCGATCATTACCTTTCAAGCTTTGGTTTCATACACAAGTCCCTAAAATGGTGGTGCAAGGAAAGATCAATGTGTGCTTATGGATGAAGGATTATGGTCAATGTTGTCCACAGAAGTGGTGAAAAGGTTACCCTTAAACTTCAGCAGACACACAGCTTGTTCTACTTCAAACCTCTGGCAAACACCACTAGCCAAATCATACAAAACAGACATTATATGGTCATATGATACACTCACACCCACTTCAAAAAGTTGATTTGTTAAAGATTTCTTCCTAGTAGCGACATGCACAGTAAGACCTATGTGCCGAGGTAATAATGCTTCAAGTTCTTGTTTTGTGTCGTACAGCAGCATTTACTCGTTTGTGATTGCTCGTTTATGTTGTACACTGTTAAAAACAATCAGCTATGCAACTGCTGCAGGTACATTTTGCTGCAGTGACCACATATCCAATACTTGGGCCCTCCAGTATCATGCTAAGGATGGCAAGCAGAGTCTGAGGCACAGAGTTGTCATTACAGTTTGCAGAAAACTGAAGAGACCCATTAAAAGACCATTTAGGCTTATCGCCAAACATCTCACCATGCACAATTTCTGCAGCCCTTGAGAGACATAATGCATCCTCATGAAAATCTTCACAGCATTCTTTTGACAAAATAATGCCAATATCATCATCAGAGATCAGCATAACATCACATCCATAATTCTGTGACCTCACATCTGGAAACTGCTCAAACAATTTATCGTTCAGATGTGTACTGTTCACAGAGGAAGTACCAGTAATTTGCCCATAAACTTGCTGCAACTGGTCAACACACGTTTTTTCACATCAACAAGCTTGAAAACTGGTCAGATGCTACACGCAGATCGCACATCATTTATATAAGTTGTTAGCTGAGCAAAGACCATACCATGTATTGTATCAACAGAACAGGAAACCGTGGACACTATATTGTACTGCTCGCGTTCATAAGAATGTCTGCGATTGTATAACTGTGCCAGACAATTAGAGTGATATTTACCATGTCACTCAAGGCAAGCTTTGCAAGAAGTCTGTCATCTGATAGTGCAAGGCACCTTCCTTGACCCTAGTGCATAGTTCAAGTGTTGATACCTCAAGCAAACCCTGTGGACCTGCTGGCATGTCACAGAAAAAACAGATATGCCTGGAGATTTTATGTCACTGACATCAGACCTAGTGAATCAGGGTTTATTCACTGGACTCATAAATGAGTCATCATCCAACTGCTCTGAAACATTTGTCCCATATTCCAATGAAATACCAGTAGACGATTTTGCAACACTGCCAGATTGACATTGTGATTCCCTTGTACCGAATTTAAAACGACATGATTTAAGCAGTCCAGCTTCATTTAGTTGGAAAGCTACCGGCAAACCTCCGCCTGCATCTATGTGTGACAAAACGAGGGATGGTGGTAGTGCTATAAGATTATCTGCAATCTTTTAGTTCACCAAACAATGGTAGTACAAAAATCGAAACACAAAAAAGAAAAATCAGCAAAATGACAGCAAGAGCACACCTGCCTTTGATGTTATACTGCTGACTGCATCAGAAAAAATTCAATCAATAATGGTGCCTGAGAAAACCACACAGAAAACCAACAGCAGCAGCACTGAAAGATTTCTGGAAATATCGCAGTCTTCTGGTCAACCAGCAGTCTTTAATGCTAGGTTCCTGTGTGAAGTGCATGCAGTGTAGCTCAGTGTTGCAAATGACAGATTTTGAATATTTTACATATGGCAGTGCAGCAAGTGTACTCCAAACATTTCAGATAACCACCGTTGGTAAGGCTAACAGCTTCTATTCCATACAAACGGAAAGGTTTACAAAGGGCACTAACTAAATTCAGTAGGACAGGTCCACTAATAGCATTTACTACACTGGATCACACGAAAAATTTTTTCGCATGCTACTACATATATGTTATGTGTACTACACTAAATCGAATCGGCTGATTCCAAATCTGGTCAGATTTTGTGTAGCACGTCAGGATCTTAAGATATGCAGCATACATGCTAATAATTATGCAAACTCTTTACGGAACTAGTATTTCCTTATAACTGTGTAATTATGCAAACTCAGAGTATCCATAACAAGAAACAAAATGTTGATGGTGATGATGTTTTATTCAGCAATGACAATGACATTGCTACTAGCAAAAATTAAAGTGAAAGGCAAAACAGTTCTCTGCTTGACAAACATCCAGTGTGAATGTTTGAGACAGTTACTCTGAAGGGACCTTGGGCAAGTCCTTCACTCACAATCGCTCAGCGCCATCGAGTGATGCGTAGTCTTTAGATATTGATGCGTAATAAACGCATAAAAATGATAATATGCCAAGACAAAATGACCAGGAAGAATTGTCCTAAAGGAAATGACCAGAAAAATGTATGGGGAGGAAATGTCTTGGAGGAGATGTCAAGATATCCCTCAGAGTGAGTTCAGAGTCAATTATCTTTGTACCAAATCACACTAATTTATTAATTATTTAGTGCATTTATTAAGTCAACGGATGGTGTATTGGGTTTCCACTCCCAGAATGCCGTCACCATCATCTGACGTGTGAGAATATGAAATGTTGGAAGTTATTAAGTATTTGTGTTATAATTACGATTTTACAATGTATCATCAATTTAAACAGAGTGCGTCCTGGCGCATGAAGGAGGCCTAAAATTCGTGGTAGTACCCTTAGAAGAAGACTATGAAGCCTGTGACGATCTGAGGTTTTTCTTTGGAGGTTGTCCAAGGCATGTGTGCCCTTCTATGCCAAAACTGAAGAGAGAGATGCCTAGGATCCTTGATGCTACTTTGGAGCTTCTATCAGGTTAACTGTTTCAGGCATCAATATGAGTGATAATTGTGCAACGTTCTTAGGTTTGTAAGTGATATTCAGTAATTCTGAAGTGTTACTGAGGAACATCATGAGAACTTTTCCAAAAGCGTACTCGATAGAAATCAGCTTTCAGAAACAATAACAACTTTCAGTATATTGGTCACTTGTGTGAATATTCAAAAATAACGTCTACAGGTCTTAAGTGGTCGGTCATTATTACAAGTCTTTCTGAATAGTTGTAGTTCTTAAATTTGTCCATAGACAAAAACGCCAGAAAGGTGCTAGTAGCAACACCCAAATACTGGTCTTAAAATGAAAGTATAACATCAATAGATAACAACAATAGCACAGTGGTTTAATCTCACTTCAGAACTGAGAATCCGATTTATCACTGCCTTGTTAAAAATATTACCAGAAGTTAGTTACTTCTGTTGTCTTGGAACAAAAAGTGGGATTTTACATGATAAGAAAATCACCCTAAACTAAATCTGTGTTTTATCTTTCAGAGTAAGCAGTTGGACAGTCAGGTGGCCGAACGCGATCAGTTGCTTCGTCTACGGTAACTACACAGACTTTAATGCATTAAGTGGCTATAGCTCAGGACTTCCTGACCAATCCAAGCAAATGGCATGTTCAAAGGGCTCTATATAATTGTTGAAATATATAGATAAAAAATACATATGCATATATGCTTACACACTCATTCATACATACTTACATACACATATTCTATGCATGCCGACAGCCAAAATGGAAATTGTTTTGCCTCATTTCATTTTAGTTTGTCATACACAGAATTTGCTTGAATACTCTAGTATGTTTGGACAACTGCATCTGAGTAATTATGTGTGTTTCAGGGTTATTGCTGGGAAATGCTTGGATTTCTTCTTACTTTAATCTGTACTAATAGGCTACTCTAATTATGTAAGGCTTTGGTCGTTCCTGGGTCTCAGTCTTTTGAAACCCAGTTAATTGTACATTATCAGTGAAATGTGACATGCTGTGTTTTGGTTCAACAAAGAGTACAATTTGACATGTTACATTTTGGATCAACATTGATTATGATGACGATCGTGGTGGCGGTGATGGTGGTGGAGTTGGTGGTGGTGAGGATGATGATGATCGTGATGATGCTGATGATGATGAATTCATACTAGCAAACGATGGTGCATTGGCTATTGGATTCATAATATTAGTTTGTTTGATTTGTATATTTTAGGGACAGACACGATCTCGAAGAGGAGCCCCCCATAGACATCCGCCGTCTAAGCGTAGGCCTAGATAGGATAATTCAACTCGTAGGTTTAATCGAAGGAACGTGGATTGATAATTGATTTAAGACTAAATTTTAACTATTAAGACTTTGGAGCCTATACAACTATATAATAACCCCAACTGTACAAACTTTAATGGGCCAGTATGCCTATGCAATATGCGAGCAATTTCTGTAATATAGGGTTCAAAGGGGTAAGATGGACCCTTTAAGCACTGTTTGATCAATAATGACCATAATTATCAGATTCTGAACATGTTTTTTAACATTTTTAATATTCAAACACTTCAGTATTGTTAATCAGCAGTAAACTGTCTTCTCTGCTTATAATATTTCAGTCATATAGGCTATATTGAAGTATGGCCTCAGGGGTCCA
Organism: Norana najaformis; assembly: GCA_964023275.1. Lineage (NCBI taxonomy): Eukaryota > Metazoa > Annelida > Clitellata > Crassiclitellata > Hormogastridae > Norana > Norana najaformis. The sequence continues at coordinate 14,611,243 of OZ029922.1, forward strand.
TCTTGTCCTGCGAACTGGGGTAAGACGGACATAATGTAGGGGTAAGACGGACAGTCAAGATCTGATCATCTATAGTACTACAGTTACTTTAAAATTTTAAGGGCCTATGCTAAGAAATTAAGAATGCTAAGAAACTCCATAAACCTTTCTCCTGTGTTGCACAGGCTGCCTGTTCCAAGGTCATCCCACCTGTTCCTTCATGTCGTCAATCTATGCCCTGCTTGGTCTTCCTCTCTTCCTTGATCCCTCTGTTTCTCCTGTGATTATATCTTTTTCCAGGCAGTTTGTTGTCATTCTTTTAATGTGTCCAAAGTACCTTAATTTTCTTGTTATTATTGCACTCCATAGGTCAGTCATTAAATACTTCACAGCATAATATCTAATCCATAAACTCTAGATTAAAGTCTCCTCCCAGAAAGACACTGCAGTCCATGCTATCAAATGACATTCATTATAAAAGTCTGGCAATATTCTTGCTAAAGACTCATATCCAGCACTTTTGTCCAAACCAAACGAATTTGGACACCAGTTTCTCCGCGTGCATAGTGAATACCCGAACCCCCGAAATCAATTTCCTAAGAGCGACCCGGATTCCCGAAAATTAAGAATATAACATTTGTATCACAATGATCTGATCTTTAGCTTTGCATAATATCACGGGATGTTAAACTTCAAACGTTAAAATATAATCCAATTTCGGGCTTACCATTATCAAATGAAAATCGCAGTCAAAACTCATAAAACTTTGGAGAAGCCGTGTCGAGTTCCAATAGGTCATAACCGATATGAATTCAAATTCTGACCTACCATACAGATATCGTAGCACATTTTCAATAAAAACGATTTTTCAACAACTCTTGTGCAATTCATTTGCAACAAATTCAAAGCCTAGTTTTGAATCTCCAGTAACGGAATAGCGAACAGAAATTTATTGCCACCGTCTAAACACGTCTCTTTATAGCCCAATAAATTCGCCCAAATGGTTTAGCTAGTAGGCAAACTACCATATTTATGACACATTTTCAATAATATAATTTATTATCGTCCCGTTAGAATTAAGTCATGCCTTTGGCTCAAGAGTCATAAAATAAGTTGTTTTTCCTGAAGCAAAAAAAAGTTCCATGCTTTATCCACAGTTTGAACTATGGTGAAGCTACCCGCAGTAGCCGTCCGACTGCCTGCCTGACTCTTGAATTTTTTAACTGAACCCCTCCTGCCTATCGATTTTGTTTTGATTAAGCGCCTGTGATAATCTGGTTCACATAGCTTGGCTTTCGTTGAACGCTGTAGAAATCTCGAGCTTACGATTACGATCACTAAACCAGACCAGTGGCGGCTCCAGGATTGCTTACGTGGGAGGGCAAGAGCAGTTCCTGAGAGGCGCCACATTCTGGCAGTCCATCATGCACCAGACTGTTTCATTGTTTCATTCCTAAATTTTCCTTAAAAGAGGAGTTCAAACTAATGGACTCTTAGTATAAGACTGTCTTCATTTGGGAGAAGGGCAAGCGCAGTTACTTTGACATTAATCATAATCGTAATCATAAATTTGTAAAGCGCCGCTTCATCAAAGGCGCTCCCGGCCCATCCCAGAACTGGGGAATAATACCGTCTTCAAGCGCTTACGGAAGAGGGAAGGGAGGGGAGAGAATCTTCCGTCGAAAGTCGGCAGGTTAGTCATTCCAAGAAGCAGGGCCAGCAAAGCTACGGCGTTGAGCGGTGGCAGTTCGAGGTAGAGGGACGGCGAGATCGCCCTGAACCGACGAACGCAATGGTCTGCGGCCAGGAATAGAAGGAAGGGGGATGCAGAGCTCCCTTAGATATAAGGGAGCACAGCCAACAAGACATTGTTCATTGAGGAGACAATGTCATTGTGGACAGAGAAGAACTGTCTCAGTGGAGTGTAAAATGCGATATGCTGACTTAGAAGAGGGAAGTAAGCAGTTTGAAGGCAGGTGTAGGCCTACCTCCAATAGACTTTTAACAACATGTTCAAGAAGTTTAGAATGAAATTCAGTTTGAGATTGTTGGTAGTTTGTCATACTGTCAGTTTCCAAAGATAGTTTCTTCAGCAAAATTGCTAGAGAGTAATATGATGGGAGGAGCCATCGACAAGCAACTGATTGTTTCTTCAGCAAAATTGCATGAGAGTAACATGATGGGAGGAGCCATCGACAAGCAACTGATTGAATAATGTCAAGTTGGTAGTATCGAACACATCAAAGCTGCTTTTGAGAGGGTGAGTTGAAATTTATTCAAGAACTCGCAGTTTGTCAGGAGGTGAAAAAACAAGTGACCGATTTTAACCTAAAGTCACGAGAGCAGGAGAATCAAGAGTAGGTTGGGGTGATCAGAAGATAAGAGGCCATTTGATAGAGAAATAACAGAGAACACCAGCCTGATGTTGGCTATCTTTACACCAAAGAATTCAATGAAAGCATCAGCTAGAGCGGATAGCAGGTAAGTCTTGGGTTGCTCGTGTGGTGTTGCGCATGGAATAACTTATTGAGCGCCTTCCAAAAAGATCTCGGGCAATATGAGTTTTCTTAAACTAGGCTATGAAATAGAAAAATTTGACCTGAAAACTTGATCATGAAAAATTTTACATTGTTGTTTCAAACGCACCTGAGAAATGGCAAGTCGCAAGCAGTGCCAAACGTGTTCAAGTTGGCTACGTCGACGTCGAACTTCAGCAATTTAAGAAATAAATTAAGGCTTCGGATCAAACAGATTGGAATTGGTGAGAGAGGGCATAGACGGATAGGACTGAATGAGAAAAATGGAGTAAGAGGCAGGTGTTATTTTTGAAAGTCTGTTTATGCAACTGATGCCAAAGCCTGAGTGTGATAACAATATAATTTAGTCGTGAATTGACAGGAAAAGAAATAGAAGCAGGACAGAAGGAGGTCGGAAGGATAAATTTCCTTAATCATGATGATGTTTTATTATGTTTCAATTGGATCCTGTCACTAGAAGATCACTGGTGTGACCTTAAGCGTGTATTACCAAGGTTATGTGCTGCTTAAGATAAGAAGAAGTCAAGAGTTCAAGAAATTAGTAGAATGTGATCATTTGAATCGACGTGAATGTTAAAGAGCTTTACATTTATTAAAGGAAATCTGTTACAGAAAGCGACTCAGATCAGTATATATTTAAGAGTGAAATGTGTTTGTTGCCCGAATTTAGAATGGCAATTAAGCAGCATGAGACGTTGATAAAAGTACAGGGAGAACAGATCTCGACATAGGCAAGAAGAATTTGTCAAGAAAAGGTAATCAACCGCCGTTTCCGTTCGGTTGTGGTTCTTGTAGCAGTGCAAATGAAGGACGAGTGATATCTGAAAGGAAGGTCTGTGTGTCATAAGGATATAGCCTAGTTTTATTAAGTGCCGTGGTGTAAAGTTGTTGCTCAATTAGGTAATTTGTCGGAGCAGGGACTTTTGGAACGCATGGAGGTTATGCTCAGATGGCAAAAATTGAAAGCTTTTAGCAGCAATGGACCAGGCTTCAGCTCAATATCACCAGCAAGAAGTATGATAAACAGGATATGCACTTATATAACGTCATGTTGTTAAGATGAATACCACGACCTTTGCCATGCAAGGCAGTCCAGTCTTGGAAAGAATCAGTTTGGCAATGAAAAATAATTGAGAAAAGGGAACACAATAGAAGGAAAGAGTATCATTAGCAGGACAAAATTGACAAAAGACCGATGGCCGACTAACAAGAAGTACGGAGACAATGCATAACGGTAGGAAAGATTAGTCAATGAAATGAGGTATAGGACAGATCTCTATTCAGAACAGAACCAAGACCAGCTAGTGGGTCACTTATTAGCACAAGAAACCTAAAAGATTACTAGCCGTGTTACTTTGGGCCTCAAAATTACGAATTTCAACATGAGAGAGTAGAGTAAGGCTTACTGAGTGAATCAGCTAAGTAGCCGGGTCAACATTGTATGTCAGTTTTAGAGCCAAAGTGCATGAATGTTGGTATAGGCCCATTTGAGAAACACAAACTTGTCTTTCAGTTAAATTAGCAGACTCAAAAATTGAGGAGTTAATTTGATAATTTATGCATTAAAAATGGCGAATTTATGCAAAAACACTAAGAAAATCAAAAAACTTCTGGTCGGAAGTGTGGCAAAAAGAATCTTCGCGTTATAAATTCATGTGTAAGTATATTATAAATGAAAATATGTATCTATATAGGCCTATGCAGTATTGGCCCTATACATATATGCAGTGCAAAACCTTAACAAATAATGAGGTTTGATAAAGTGTGGATGTTTGGTGTCCCTCGCTAATTGGATCTTTCGCGCTACACCTTTTTAACTCATCATTGAACTGTGTAATCGTAATCGTAAGTACACCCTTACATGTGTTTAAAGCATCTGTCAGAAAACTCGTCAAAGGCGATCCCTGCCTGATGACAAATCACGATCGACTAGAATGGATTTCAACCGCTAGCACAATATAGGCGAAAATAACGATCACATACTGAATGCATGATGAGAATTGCTGAAGTCCTATAGGTAGATAAATATCAGACTTCAAGAATGAAATTAATAAATTTAGGGATAAAATGCTATTATAAGAGAAAGTCCTACGCTTCGATCAGTCTCACGGCGTTCCTCTTTCTCTAATTTTTTCGTCACCAACGGAACATTCTTTAGTTTTATCTCCATCAGGACGCTGTTAGTCAATCTACCCTCACCGCCCTATCTAAACTGCTGCCTTAGCCAACGCCTGACTAGCACTGTAGCCCTCTGTAGTCAGTTATAGACTATTTATGAAGCATTATATTTACAACTTTCAGGCGATCCATGTGCAAAAGATGCGTGGAACCTTATTACTGTCATAAAAGCTGACCAGTGCAAAGATACTGCAACAAATTTAATGGAAATTATTATTTGAATAAAAACGTTAAAAATTGATTTTCAGTGCATAAGACTTATCTGTGTGGCACGGCTGTGTATTCGGTTAGCGCGCTTGGTCTGTAACGATTGTGGGTTTCGAACCTTCTGAGCGAACTCCGTGTAACGACCATGAACAAGTAGCATCGATTTCCGCTAAGAAAAAATTTCTGTTGGTGTTCGAAGCAGCATAGACATATAAGTGCAATGAATTTGCAAACGCCGGTTGGTAGGAGTGAGTGTGGACTGGTAATGATCAGAGGGGATTCTGAGTTGAGCCTTTGCAATTCTAACGAGATGGTGATTTGGGTTGGATAACTCTGGATGATTGAAGCATGTACTGAATGAACGACTACTTTACCACAACTGAATTTTACTGTTTTCTTCAACTTTGTACAAAAGATAAATCACAGAAACTTAGTGTTTCCAAACTTTTCGTCACTTAGAAAAACAAATAGGTCTACATTTGATATAGCACTAACGTCGACATTAGGTCTACATTTAAGAAACCCATGCAAATGCAGTATCATGCATATTTATCAAATGGGAGTAATAGATTAGGGAGATCAGATAATTAGGAAATAAAATAGCGGCGAAATCGAGTCAATGATGATAGGATTAAGCCGTAATTATTGTTTCAGATTTAATTTTCTCTCAAAAGAACCAGTAGCGTTTTGAGGTCTATTAAGATGGCACAATCAAAAAATACGCTGTCTCTTTCGCTTTCAACTTTTCAATGTTTTCAATGTTCATAAACCTATGTACGAAAATAGCAAGCGAACTTTCATGTTTCGTGTGAAAAGATATATACCTTTGTCCTACTTATACTCAGTAGAACGGCAGACAACACTGGAAAGCAGAACAAACAGAAACATGTGCAACGGTCTTCACTACAAGAATCGACTGTAAACATATAATGGTGTTATACAGACCTGCAGAAAATGGGTCTGTAATCCGTATGAACAACAAAACCTTCAGATAAACTGCGTTCCAAAATGACATTGGAGTTTGGAGTTTTCAAGTTGCAGTAAAAGATTTGCTGCAATAAGCGAGTTCAGCTTTAGCTCTGACGAGGAGACTCATTTGAAGGACTTTGGTACACAACAACGAAACACTCCTTTGCCACCTCGGCAGATTGTAACCGGCAGCAATGCATCCGACAATGGACGCACGGACATTGGATATACTTATTTAAAAGAATTTGATTTATACTTTATTCACCGGTTTAGTCCCATCCAACAACAAAGCAATGCGTTAAAGCACTGCTTACTAAGAGACGCGTTCGAAGGTGAACTGGTCGAATACGTACATCTGCGTGAACAATTGTAGAGCTAGGTTAGCATTCTGCGCCACAAAATGAAAATATAAGGGGTTATCCATAAGTGCTAAACTGCTAAACTGTGTATACATGGTGTGTAGGTGCAACTGTAATAAAAAATGTATATAGCGTCGCTTCAAGAGTGTATTTATGTATGATTGTCTTTATGTGTGTATGGTGTAGGCTATGTATCATGTAAGTTATTATATATTAATGTATGTATGTATTATGCATGTCTTAATGTATAAAGACACTTAATATGGCGACTGACTTTAAAGTAACTCTCAAAGGTACAACAACAGCCGGTACTCCTAGATGGTCACCCATCCAAGTATTCAATTACTAACCGGGCTTGATGTTGATTAACTTCAGCGATCGGACGAGAACCGATGTTTTTCAAGCGATGCGGTCATATCATATTGAACGATCATTAAACCTCGAATAAGGTTAGCATAATTGCAAAGACAACTATTCGACAATTGCCTTTCAATTGCTTCAATCAATTTCAATCATGATAATACCGTAATCTTTAGAAAAGTACAATTAATTGAAAATGCCAAAAGCAGACACGGAAAACTTAGCTTAGCCAGTATGAATCACAAGGAATTCGCGTTTACACCTCCTCGCCCTCCCCCTCTGAGGGATCCCCTCAACGCGCCTGAAGACTGTAGTGTTTAATAGTGGTTCCACTTATTCGGGTCGGGAGCGCCTCTGTTGAGTTTATCCTTTAAGAGGCTCTTTATAAATTTTAAATTACAAAATACAAGTTGGGATCCCCTCAACGCGCCTGAAGACTGTAATGTTTAATAGTGGTTCCACTTATTCGGGTCGGGAGCGCCTCTGTTGAGTTTATCCTTTAAGAGGCTCTTTATAAATTTTAAATTACAAAATACAAGTTTACAAGAGTACGTTCATAGATTATGAAAGGTTTACCCTCAGAGCGCCCGTCGAAACGCAGAAAGCAACAAGTTTGTCTCTTAAGAAGAGGAATCTTATTGCAACCAAAATAATATAAGGCAATAGTGGAGTTCTTACAGCTCCTCTCCAGCTAGGTACACTGATACATAGAAGAGCTCCTAGTTCGGTTTTCAGATTCAGATTTAGATACTTATTGTTCACCCATATCTAGATGCACATTACATTCAGTCAGGTTAATACATATGTTTCAATGAATAAAGCCAAAAGGAACAACATAGTTTCGTCAACAGGGCCTCCTAGCTTTTACATTTGTTTACATATGTGGTAACATTAGCAATCAAATGCATGAACTGAAGTCATTTAAGCAACCTATCGTAGTGCAGAGGTGGTGCATATGCAATGGTACAGAGACCCATTAATTATACACACATCACACATACATAATACATTATACACACTATTCCAACAAACATCATTGTAAATGTGTTTGACATGAATCAAAGTGGGTGAGGAAATTAAATTCGTGGGCAAGGAATTACAGAGAAATGGCAAGAATTCCAATTTCGACGAAAGCTGACCGTTGCCTTCGTCGGGAAAAAATTCTTGAGAACTGGTAGGAATTCCAATTTCGATAAAAGCATACCGTTTCCAAAAGAGTTTGACACCATGCACAAGTATGTAGTGTGTTTTTCTATAGGCCTGTCCATTTCATGTGAGATACATCTAAAATTTAAGCACATCTTCAGCATTAAGATTTAATTCGTTTGAAAGTTGGCATGATGTTTTATGATACTCCAACTTCGCATAATCTGTATATGTATACATGCATCAAAACATGTACATAGCGCCTTTTCGGACCTGCAAAAGCGCTGCTTAATGACTGTTTAACTGATCTAAACAAGTGAGACATAAGGTAAACATAGAAATTATGTTGATTCACATGACACAATTCGTATATTCAATGGAAGATCGTTGAGAGAGAAAGTCCATGCATTAGAAAGTCGATGAGCTTGTATTGATGTGCAGAAGGGAGGAACCCGTAAAACCCCACGGGCAGCAAAGCGTTGTGATCGGCGACCAGGTTGACTCTATCTGGAACACACAGCTGCCTCAGTGCCGACAAGTGAGAATTGTCCAAGTAGGAAGATCTTAAATCGAATACGTTCCTTCGCAGGAAAGCCAGTGCACTGTTTCTGGCATATTTTTGATGTTCAGGAGTATTACGACTGCAGGTTATTCGGAGTTACAGTTGCCTGGTTGAGGACCGGATGGGGTGGACCTTGAACTTTGTGCTCACGTGCTCTTTATTACATCTCGATGACTTGACTTGCAAATTGCGGCTGTTGACATTACTGTAAATATTGCTGTAAGAAATTCAGATCAACGGACTGACGAAACAGTGCTTCAAGAAACTCACTTTTTATGTATCGTTAAGACAGACTGCGAATGCTCTAGTCTTCATTTATGCGTTCCGCGTTTGATTCCTGCTACGCCCTGTGAAACTTGTTGCCAAGTCAGGTACCCAAAAAGGTAAGGTTGCTGGATTGTAGTATTACAGTAGTAGGTCTGCAGTTCATCCAAAAGATCAGCCAACTCATAGTTAGAACCACTCTTCTGAGGACTAGAGCCACAGAAGCAGGTAATAGACATATCATTATCTTACCTTAAGCGTTTCGTTATTTTCAGCTTGATTATGCAGCCTACGCCTTTAGTAGGAGCCTACCAGAGTGTTGTCGGCTATCCTGTGCCTTCAGTAGGAGAATACCAGTGTCCTGCGACCTATCCTGTGCTTTGGGTGGGAGCATGTTTAGTGAGCACTGTTGATAACCCTTTGCCTTCACTATATACCTGCAGTTTCAGCTGTTGCATCACCGTCTGCCAGTCAGGACCGTTACAACAATCTGAGTCGTAAGATATCAATGCTGCTAACTGAATTGGGAGTGGCATAGATCGCAATCAATTTGCTCTGTCCGTTCACTAAAGGTGTCATTATCCGAGTGTCCATATACGGGCATTATGTATTTCTATATTATACGGATTGGGTTTTTGTGTAGGTATTTTAAATCAGTTGTGTTGTATTTAATGTGAATATTTGTGTGTATGTGTTTATATTGGTTCATCCTTCTGTTAGAAAAGAACCCAGTGGGTGGGGGATCTGTACAAGTTGGCGGGAAATTTGTCTTTGCAAACAAAAATTTTGTTGGTGGCCAAACGATTTGAATGACCATTTAAAGGTGCGTTAACTTTTGTTCAGACTGGATTTAAGTTATCGGTCGTGTGTGACATTTTGCTGCCAGTCTCTTGACTACTCCTGTCAGTGCCCATGCGTGGGTGGGTGGTTCTTGTGAGCTGCTTTGGTTCTTTATGATCTGTTTGTCATCACCGCCTGTGGTGTCACTCCTCGTAAATTTTTCCGTTGGTTCGTCGCTGCCTGCTTTTTTGCTAAGATTTTAAAATGTAGAATTCCTATACTGCTACCAACACAGTTCGTTTCAATCGTCGCGTTACTCTTGGTGAAACTACATAGGCTACTTATATAGTTATATACCTATATAATTATATACTTAGGCCTACATAGAACTTTGATATAAAAGGATGATATTCTGAAAACTCAGTATGTTATCAAAATCATTTTCGCTGGAATATAACAATTCTTTCTGGTCACTATTACTTATTTCTGAATTTCAGGCGAATGTGCGTCCACTTTTCCTAACTTCTTAATTGTATTCATTTGTCTAGGACAGACAATGAGCCATTCTTTTCCTAAAATCAAAACACCATTTGCGTTAATAACATTGCGATTATAACAGGAATTTACTCATTTCTTAACACCATCTAGCGAACACTGGATAATTGATGCACTACACATCCAGTAAAGTCTCCCCTACTTCACAGTGGGGCATGGGAGAGGTGCCTATTTCTGTTTCGTAGACCTTTCAGATGGAAATTGAGGATTTACAACTGCCTGTACTCGGTGTTTGCACAGTGATCAAATTGTCGCTGCGTTGAACCACAAATGTGCGGAAACAATTTGCCTAGGCCTGCACACGAAGTCCATGCTGCAGGCTTAAACTTGCAATCGTTGGATAGCAGATCAAACAATGTTGGATGGACTCCTGCAGTATTATTTTACTGCTAAACCCCCCACAACACTGAATTTATTATACATTATTTGATATGTTACAAAATTTACCTTATAGTCGAAAGTAACACTGGCTATACATTTTCGTTTCAACAGTTTTGAGTTTCTGATGCATTGGGAATTGCAACTGGAATTTACAAGATCAGGGGCGTGGTAAGCAAAACAATTGCATTTTGATGATCTGATAAAACGTCGCAGTATGCAAAATTGCATTATATTTGTGATCACGTGAATTTAATTGTCATATGGATGATGCACAGGGTGTGTGTACTGGTAAATTATACATGCCGGTTCTACCTCCAAAGGCATCAACGAGAAGCCTGTACAATCAGTGATCGGTCATCGTGCCAAACAAAGCATGGGAGCAGAGCTGAAAGAAGTGGTGGTAGGAGTGGAAGTAGCAGTAGTAGCAGTTAATTTGTTAATATATAACGTTGTGAAAGAAACGTCTTCCACTCCACAAAGGCGATATCTAATTATGGTAAAATGTCTAGATACATAAAGGTCTATATAAATAATTGTCTAGGCTTTACATCGCAGAGGCAATAATAATCATATTTACAATGGTGAAATAAATTTCTTGACTAAAATTAATAGACCTGACTAAGATATAAAGCATAATTATAAGTCTACATTAGCTTGTCATGACCAAATAGACATTCAATAACTTTCTATATTACAAAGGAACTATCAGTACATTAGGACAATTCATCGGTCATACGCTAAAAAGCAGTAGTTTCATGCAGTGATAGTCTACTTCAAGAAATACTTTTCGTTTTACTTCTGTTTCAGTTGATATCCAAAATTTCAGTTCTAGTTTCATTTACAGTTCTTAAAAAATCCAGTTAAAATTCTAATTACAGTTTTTTCAAAATAATTTCAGTTTTCATTTCAGTTCTTGTTTGAAAATAATTTAAGTTATACTTCCTTATACAGTTAGTGTCAACTTAAATCAAGTTTAAATAATTTCATTCTAAGATGAGTGTATATAATTTTAAAAACACTCATTTCCAGTGAAATTAAAATTAAAATATTTTAAATTGCCAATACACTTACCACACAACTTGAACTGCGGGAGACAGAGGAGAAGTCGACCGAGGTGGTGTCTTTGCTGTGGACCTGTTTGTGAGAATATTGTAAAATCGCCATATTTAAGAAAGGAAGGTCTGGAATAAGCCAAAAACTCCGCCACTGCCTGTTTGGGGGTAGTGCCAGTCCCAAGCCTGGATAAAGGAGGAAGGCGACGGCCTTCGATGTCAAAAGCTGTCGTTAAACTGCGGAACTACTAATAAGCCAAACTACAGTAGGGGTAGAGCTTCAGAGTAACGTCTGATATCGCCGCCAGCATGTGATTGCGGCTAAGGCTGTTAAAGGCATTGCAGAAATCAAGCTTGACCAATACTGAGTTGGGGGCAAGTCAGCGAGAAAGCGCCTGGCGGCGAGCGCCGCCGCCTCACAACCCTCTGGAGTCCCAACTCCTAGCTGGAAAGGAGCGAAGTAGTCAGACAACTGAGCAACGGCGAAAGCGTTGGCACATTTAGAAGCGCGGCGTCGCCAATAGAAGGCCTAACCAATGGCAATCGGCCGAACTCCCCTCGATCTCTTCCTGAGAGCGAACAATATGGAATGTGGAATAAAAACGGAATAATATGATCTGGACCACCGCTGAACCCTCCTGGAAGGAACGGACTGCGCACAAGACCTCGGCTTCAGTTACATGAAGAGAGGGCATGTCTGAAGCTGATGGTAATGTCTCTGGCGTGTCTCAAAGCGTAGGATGTTTAGCACGCAGTTCCTCAGCAGATTAAAAATCACTGGCCAACAGAAAAAAATTTTTTTCTTGTTGCCTTCGGTTTTAGACCTGTTCTTGGGGTAATTTTGGGCGCTGATTCAGAAAATGTCATTGGATTGAGTGCATCAGGTCTAGTTTCTGAGATATCGTCGATTTTGTAAAGAAAACCCAGTCCACTCTTTAAACGATGTCTTTGGCAAAACTAAAATGTCATAATAAGCTTTATTTATGGCTAATTATAATTCTTGCTGATTCATATAATGCCTACATCCTTATAATGTAAAATCAGCATATCTTGCCGCGTGCTGAGATATTGCTGATTCAACGAAATAACTATTCCGTAGCCTACAGCTTACTCAGCACTAAATTCATGGCCTCATTTAGAATTTATTTGTGCTTATACAGCGTTTCATGGTTTCGAACTATGTAAATAGATTATGCTGAAGTCAGCATTTATAGCCTATATAAACCGCCTCCTGAAAGCTAGAGCAGCCGCAGTCGTCTTAGGGCATATTAAGAGTTGGTCGCAAGAACAATCTGTGAATGTGAGCATTAAATAACTACATGTTCTTACTATTTTTTAGGTTAGTCATTTAATTCCTCAGATGCGAACATCCTTAAGGTTATGACTACTTCCAGACGGAGCTGCATTAACCATCCAGACATATTCTGCTACATTTGTGGGGAATACACACTAAAAGCAAACAGGAAACCGATTTCTGAGTTTGTAAAAAGAGCATATGTAGGTTATTTTGGTGTCAAACTTGGAGATCAAGATAAGCAATGGGCTCCTCATACAGTATGCAAAACTTGTATTGAACAATTGCGCCACTGGACAATTGGAAAGAGAAGCTGCCTGAAATTTGGTGTACCGATGGTTTGGAGGGAACAGATAAACCACTTCGACGACTGTTACTTTTGTATGGTTAATATCATAGGCATCAATCGAAATAATCGTCACAAGTTGTCTTACCCTGATATACCTTCAGCCAGGAGACCTGTTCCGCATTCGGATATTGTACCAGTTCCACCTTTTCGCGAACTACCTCAGCTCTCAGACGATGAGACTTGCATGTCCAATATCGGACAAGATGACGAAAGTGAAGAAAGTGGGGGCAGTGACAGTGATTTCCAATCAACTTCACACAGTGAACGTTTTGACCAAAAAGAGTTGAGTGATCTGATCAGGGACTTAAATCTTTCCAAAGAGTCCTCTGAATTGCTTGCGTCCAGACTAAAGGAAAAGAATGCACTTCAGCCTGGAACGAAAATTACAATTTATAGAAACAGAGAAAAGGATTTGCTGCCATTCTTTACCGAAGACAACAACCTAGTATTCTGTAATGACATCAGCAACTTATTGAAGAAAATTGGTCTGTCGGATTACAGCCCAGATGAGTGGCGTCTTTTTATCGACAGTTCAAAACGTAGTCTGAAATGTGTGCTTTTAAATAACGGCAACAAATTTGGTTCTATTCCAATCGGTCACTCCACCAGGATGAAAGAAGAGTACAATGCCATCTCTTTAGTACTGGAAAAGATAAAATACAAAGAACATCAATGGGTAATTTGTGTAGACTTGAAGATGGTAAATTTCCTCCTTGGTCAACAAAGTGGCTACACAAAGTATCCCTGCTTTTTGTGTCTTTGGGACAGTAGAGCCAAGCATGAACATTGGACAAGAAAAGATTGGCCTTCGAGGAAAGACATGGTGGTTGGAGCTCAAAATGTAATCAAGGAATCTTTGGTGGCACGAGATAGGATCATACTGCCACCACTACATATAAAGCTAGGCCTGATGAAACAATTTGTCAGGGCTTTGAACAAAGAAGGTTCATGCTTCGAATACATAGTACACAAGTTACCAGGAATTACAATGGAAAAATTGAAGGCTGGAATCTTCGATGGTCCACAGATCAGGCAACTTATGAATGACCCACTTTTCATACCATCAATGAATGAAATCGAATCTTGTGCCTGGTCTTCCTTTGTTCTTGTAACTAAAAATTTTCTTGGCAACAAGAAGGCAGACAATTATGCACAACTGGTAGAGGATATACTTCTTCATTTCAACAAGCTTGGCTGCAACATGAGCATTAAAGTCCATTATCTCCACAGTCACTTAGATCGCTTTCCAGAGAATCTTGGTGACTTCAGCGAAGAGCAAGGTGAAAGATTTCACCAAGACATCAAAACAATGGAAAATCGACATCAAGGAAGATGGGATGCACACATGATGGCAGACTATTGCTGGAATATTATGCGCGATTGTTCCGGCAGATGCCACACTCGGAAATCGTACAAAAGGAGCTTCTTCGGTGTCGAATGACTTGAAATTTTTATAACAAACTTGTTCTGTTTGGTATCATATAAGTACAGTTTCAGGTACTACCATTTTCTTTTAAGTATTTGTATTATGTTTATTTAGTGTATCACATAATTAATTGAGCACTACATAATTATAGCTATAGCCTTATGTTTTATGGGCGAGCAGAGGCAAGGACTGGTATATGGCATAATGTTCTATATCTCGAAAACTAGACCTGCTGGGAGAAAACTGGTGCCTTTTCTGGAATCAGCAGGTCAAATATACCCAGAAACAGTTATAACATTTGAGGCAACAAATTATGTGTTGGCCAGTGAAATCGGCCTGAATGGGAAGATCACCAGAGCAGAAAATTCGCACCGCGGCGCGTATGTTACCATCCTCGAGTCTTGCGGTAACCGCCCTTTCGATACCATCTGTGTCTGATCTCGTAGTTGCACGTCTAAAGTTTAGTCCTGCCTCTGTATTAGAGGTGGAAAATTTCTAAATTTTCAGTTCTAATTTTACTTAAAGTTAATGAAAATATCACTGTTTTCATGCTACATTGTGAACGAAAATATATATAACCTTAAACTGTGGTTAAATTGAGGATTAAATACTTCAAATTTTCAATTAAACTAAACTATTTCAATTGTGATGTAATAACAATCAAATTTAAATTATATACAGTCTCAGAAAAGACATCGAAGTGACCTCCTTTGTAATAACTTTGCAAAATAGCAATCAGTTGGTAATCGGTGTTTTTATAAGTCAGTAGTGCGCGCGCTTTGAGGCATGTTTTGAGTTTGAAGATATTTCTGAGCATAAGTTATATCTAAACTATAGTCAAATTAAAACTGTAATCGCTAAAGTTCTTCTAATTTGGTTTAAGCATGAATAATGATTTCGACTAGTAATTGGAATAATTATAGGGATCCGTGTTTTCCTTCACAGTGTATAGATTAATAAAAATTAATGCTCCTTATCAGTTCCTGATCGCAATAAGTATTGGGACCATTTTAATGAGGGGTAGACAACCAGGCGAATCCTGCTACTTCAAAATCCTCTTTCAGATTCTGAAATTAGATATATGTTGTGTTGTCGTGTTACGGCTTTCAGTAGCGTATTACTTTAAAAGTAGAACTTTTAGGGTCTAGACGTATAGGTTTTATGCTATATGGCTTACAACTTTTCAATCGATTTCAGTATAGTAGTTAATATTCTTATTAGTGGTTTTCAGCTTAGATATCCGTTATTTGAGGCTGCCTTCATTTTTCGAAATGCAATTTTCTGAAATGTTGCTTATTAAGATAGTCTGAAGGATTAAAATAATACGTTAAAATTGCATACTTTATAATTATCACTGGTAAGATAAACAAGTGAGACTAACTGACTAAACTGTGATGTGCACGGTTGGTTTGTATAGTTTCTTTGTAAGACCTATATAAATTATGTCTTGCAGCACTGAAGATGGGGTTGTAAATAAGCCAATTAATGTTCTCAGTGTAGACACACTAATTTCCTGCTGGTTTTATTTAAATCAGCATATTAATAATTGATTATTCTAACTACTGGTATATCGTGTGAAAGGTCTTTTTATTTGATATTTCGCGCGTTTCATCAGAAAAATTACGTTTATTAAAAATGGTTTGTCGGGTTTAAACGAACTTTAACCAGCTTGTTTCTAACGATTGGCGTGGGCATACAGTTGAGTTTCAAAAATTGTTTATAGCATATTTATGCCAAATTATATTTTAAAGAAGTTGACACAAGGATCATAATTTTATGAGTTATGACAGGTCTATAAATTTATTTCTATCGTTTGAGCTAGCTAACCCATACTATGTCGGTTTATCAATTTATAGACCTGTTTAAGTTACATTTTTGCGTGTTTATTTTTATTTGCTCAAGAATCCAAGTTAATTAAAAGTTATGAATCCAAGTTAATTAAAAGTTAAAACCAGAAAATTGCTTGTATTTAATCCTTACAAATCCATCTTTATGTTGTGGTTTGAAAAGGGTGAATTGCTGTCATAGCACCAATTCCCAACCTGGTATCTTTATTAGAGCATACAATTTATTGTGATCGCCATATTGTGAGGCGTTATACTCCAGGATTCGAATTCCAGAACTTTGCATGGACCACCTTATTTGTCGTCTCACCAAATTGAAATACCAGAACAGCGTCAATTATTCAAGTTGCAGTTAAAGTTTATTTAAAGAGCATGTCCACAGTAATCTTCAAATACCTGTCTGTTATTTTCAGCCACACAATGCAGTCAACGAATCCAAGCGGAATGCAAGTGATTGTCCTGACCCAACCAGAACTGCAAAAAGCACAGACGAATTTCAGAGGCATGAAACCTCGATTAGCCAAACAGATTATTGGACTAGGAGTGGTACATATTTTGATCGGTGTGTTCTGCATTATATTTAAAAGCATCAGTTTGGCAAACAACGTTAAAAGCAATGACCGTATATACAGTTTCACAATTTTTGGATATGGATTTTGGAATGGACTCTTGGTAAGTGTTCCGAATTATCAGCTCTCTTGACGTTTCAGTAATGTTATAATTGCAGTACTCTGAAGAATCCAGAGAAAGCTGGGGGTTATTTTAATAGATGTGCTTTGGACTGTATTTCTTCACGAAAATTTTCAGAGGAAATTGTCAACCTTTAGCCAGTCATTTCATGTTACGCACAGCACAGGTCCCGATGATATTGATCCTTGTACAGCTAATCATGCAATGTCCTTTTTAGCTGCTGCCTTATCGGAGATCATTAACTGTTCGTTTTCAACCGGAATTGTGCCATCTGCCTTAAAAATTGCTAAAGTAGTGCCTATATTTAAACAAGGAAATAAATAAAATGATCCTAACTACAGGCCGATTTCTTTTTTACCATTTTTTCTAAGGTATAGACAAAATTGACGTATGAGAGACCGTATAACTATGTCTGTAGTATGAATATTCTGTGCCATCTACAGCATGGGTTTCAGTCAGGTCATTCCACATCTATGTCATTGTTAAATATGCATGATAAAATTTAGAATGCTATTGATCATAACGAATTTTCTGTTGGCATTTTTTACTTAGCTAACGCTTTTGATACTGTTGACCATCAAATTCTGTTGAGAAAACTTGGAAATTATGGTATAAGTGATATTTCGCTTCGCTGATTTACTAGTTATCTCAGCAATAGACATTAACTGGTTATGTGTAATAGTACATTGTCCCAGGTAAAAACTATTAGATATGGTGTTCCTCAGGGCTCCAATACAGGACCCTTGTTGTTCTTATTTTACATCAATGACCTTCCTAATTCATCATCTTCACTGCACATTATTCTAATTGTAGATGATACGAATGTTTTTCTATCTCATAAATCTTTGGATTCATTGATAGAGCTTGTTAATTCCGAACTTATAGCTGTCGCTGACTGGTTCAAGGCTAATAGATTATAGCTGAATTTGTCGAAAACTAACTATATTCTGTTTCTTTCGAATAAAAACTTAATCCCTAATCAGAATATAGCAGTGTCTGTTGATAATATAGCTATTTTGCAAGGTAAATCTGTAAATTTCTTGGTATTTATGTTGATGAGTACTTGAAAAGAACATATTAAGAGCATATCTACTAAAATTGTAAAAATATAGGAATATTATCTCGTATTAGTAATTTATTACCTCGTAATGTTCTTATTAATTTGTATTCTTCAAATATTTACCCATTCCTGGCATAATGTAATATTGTTTAGGCATCAACTTACCATTTCCGGCTTAGGACATATTAACTGCACTTAAAAAAGAGCTATTCACATTATTGCAGGAAACTCGCCATATATTAAGCAGATTGATAAACTGCAAATTAGTGACTTTATGTATCGATTTGCTCAAAACCTACTTCCCTCTGCTTTCATTGGTTACTTTTCCAGTATATCTGATCTCCGTGCACACTGTACTATATCTCGGGGGTAATTTCCGTGGAAGCTTAGCCCGTACTAATACTCGATTGTTTTCAATCAAATGTGCTAATCCTTCTGTTTGGAATAGTATATCCCACGATGTTCATAGTCAGCCTAACGTAATATTGTTTAAGAAATCAATGCGCGCGTATCTAAATGATCTAAATAAATAAAAATTTGTTTGATTTTTAGTTTTCACTAGTTAAGGTTTATTCTTTTTTGTAATTCAACTCGTTCAGATTCTGACTATGTTTTTTTCAGTTTGATCCAGTTAATCACTCGTCATCTAGTAATAGCTTTTAGTACAGGGAAGACCCTAATAAGCGGGACTTTGGGCTTTTCATTTGTATCCCAACATTATTCTGTATATTTTGCTTATCGCTGCTTATTTTTTGGATCAATAAATAATGTTGAATGTTCAAAATAAACAATATTAAGCGCCGATTCGAACCCCGGGAGCGGAGATGAAAATCTGCCACCGCCAAGGCTTTTTCTCAAGATCCACCTATGATACTTCTCCGATTCCTTGTCGGTAAACATTCCTCAACCTGTTGAGATTTTTTATTTGAGATTTTGAGCCATGCGGCCAAAAGTTAACAACCCAAACCTTACCGATCACTCTTCCTGATTCAGTAATCCAACATTGAATTCTTATTGAACTGCAATGTATGAATTGTCGTCATTCACGTGTGTTTTTAAACTTAATAAACGTAAAATGTAACATCTAAAGATCGGCAGCAGGCCGTACGGTGTTAAAGAAATAATCAAAATAATATCAAATAGTAACTGAAAATACAGGTGGTAATTATCAATTTATCATTTCATTATTTTTTTGCAGTTTATAGTAACTGGAATAATTGGAATCACAGCAGGAATTCTTAAAAGGAGCTGTCAGGTAACTGAACTGTGGTGAGATTTAGCTGTAGTCAAATTTAAGTTTTAGATCGGCATTATCGCATAATTACTGGGTTACTAGCACGTTCACTATTTAACAGCTTAAATCATCATACATGTTTCAATGGTATGAGAGTTAAATCTATTACAATGGCTAATTGGCAGATATCGTGAAGGGGCCCTACTAAGCATTGTGGAGCAACGAATTGGTGCCCAAACCATGAAGTTACCATCATCATTCATTAATTCATCAAGGATTGAAGTCAATCGAGAGGTCATCATCAGATTCTATGATTGACCGTGTCGAAGGCCGCAATAACAGAGCAAAGCGCTTGACAGGTTCAGAATCGCAGATGCCCGAGTTATCTCTGAGCAGGACCGCCTCCGTTGAATGTATAGGCTCTATTAGTTAGTTAGTTAATAACTTCTATGTCTAATGTTTGGTGAAAATAAATTGAAATTAAGTGCTGTGGATGCCAAAAAATCAATATTTTATGTGACATCATATCCTATTTAAGCCAGGTCGTTTCCTGAGCGGGAAGCCTATGTAATTACTTTAGTAGAAGATTTATATATTCTCGAATCCTGATGTTTATTAATTAGTAAATTCAATTGCGCCGTTCTCTAAATCCAAGGCATCAACCAATGACGCACGAAAGCCAGGCCACAGTTAGGTCAATATCCAGGTCAACTTACTAAGACAGAAAGGCAGTTTAAGGTTGATTAAACACTTTTGAAAAGGTAAATATTAACTTGAGCGAAATGACATAAACGACTGATCAAAACGAACAGATAAATGGATGGAAGTAGGGAGGGAAGGATCGGGAAGGAAAGAGGGAAAAAGGAAGGGAGGAAGGGAAGGAGGGAAGGACATTAACCAATCACTTCTGAACGTTTTGCAGCCTCTACATATTAGACTTTGTGATACCACTAAGAAGCGAGTTACAGTATTCAAGAATAAGAGATTACTGGACAACAAATTTTCAATAACTTTTTGCTTTTGCTTTTTCGACAATTTTTGGTATTCTTTAAAGAATTTGCCACGATAAATACGCTGGTGGTATTAGAAGTTTTGTACCACGTTTAATGTATGAATAACGTATGAAATCGATGTCAGGAGCTTATGTAATTAATTTCCAACAATAAAAAACAGCACACTAGAATTCCAACTACCCCGGCATCGTTTTTCCATTTTCGCTATGCCTTAGCGTCACCGGGATTGACATAACCGATTGAGAAAAACAGATACAGGGATAGAAGGAGGCAGAGGATGTACATGTAGATGTGCTTTCTCTCTCAAGCATTTGAATCCTTTGTCAGCTTTGTTTATTGCACAACAAAGGTTTTAGTAGCCCGAGCCTGATGTAAAGATGTGGCAGGAAAACCTTCCTCAGATCAAGGGCATAGATCATGTTCAATTATATTTTCCCCTTATACCAAACCTTTGCAAAGTGGTAAATTCTTTGTAACATAACGAGGATTTGTAGAAGGACTCTCTCACTCACAAATGAAGCAACATTAATTGGTAAATCTGACCTGTGAACCAAGTGGAAGTGCTACAACTTTCAGATACTACATGTCATACAATATGTTCAAGTTATGCTACATGTGGATACACAGTACGCAAAGATTTCAGCATTAGCTCCATACTAGCATATATCACTTTTAAATGAACAGCGCGTCCCACTCGTATTGATGAATAAACATCATCTTTATGCAACAGCATAGCCTTCAGACATAGGTCTAATATCGAAAGATCGATAAACAGTCCCTATCCTTGTGTATCACAGGTTCGAGCGAGAACGTTGAGCAATATTTTAAAATCTTTTGCAGAAGCATAAAATATTATCTTTAGCAAAAGAACATAGGCCTACTCTAATCTTTATGCCGGATACGACATAGAAATTTTTAGTTCGTTATTCCAGCAGATTCCATACCTGAAGCCGAAAACCCAGTGGTTCTGCTTGGCTCTTTTGACTCAGGTTGAGTCATAAAAGGAGGCCCACAAAAATCAAAAGTTTGAAATTCTGCATAGTTTTTCTTTCACTTGCTGCAGTTTATTTATTATCAGCGTATCTCCAATGTCCACACTTCTGGCGGTTGTGGCACAGAAAGTCCGTCATCATGTGGCACTGGTCTAATTGCTGATGGCGAATTTGGATAACCAAATGATTTATTGCTTTTGAAAGCAAATACATATATATTTGTCCAGCGGAAGTAACAGTCCATTAAATTTATCTGTTCCCGCCAAATAATTGGTACAGCAAACTGCATATACGGCCGAGAACCTTCGATTCAGGATCTGAGATAAACTGCACAAATTGTAAAACAAATATGATGTGCCCAACCTTATCTTGATCACCAACTTTACATCCAAAATATAGTTCATATGATTTTTAACCAACAACCTCTGTTGTAATTTTACAACGCCTGTTGTAATTTTAAGGTTTACTCACCACTTATGTAGCAGAAAGTATCGACGCTGTTGATACATTTGCGTAACAATTTCGGAGCAAGTAATTTATGACCTCATAAATAACAGCTAGGCCTCTAGACCTCAAACTCCCTGTAATAGTAAACAACTGAATCCTTTTTATAACAAATCAAAATGGTATTAGTCAGTATGTAGAAAGCGACATTGGAATACAAGCAATACGTTCAATAAACAAAACTTACATGTACTTCAACTTTAGGCAATTTCTCCAAAATCTCACTTGACACAAACATATGGCTATTACTTCTGCGATCAGCGACCAAAAAGCTGTGAGAATCGCAAAATTTCATTAATATGGAAAAATTTATGTTGACTAATGCGTTTATCAGAGATATTCTTTATGACACAATGACAAAACGCTTAATTCTGCCTATGTCACATGAATACATATATGACGACTTACAAATACCATTTACATAGTCGGCGAGAAGCATAGCAGAATCAAAAACAAAGCCCTACCTGCTAGCAGCATCAATTCAGCATCAGCCAACTCAACAATTGAATCATACAGTTTTAAAAATTTAAGCCACATCAAACTTCGGTTGTTGCGGCTTGTCCAGTAGCAGAAATTCAGTTTTCAACAGATGAAAAAGGAGTTCATTAACCCCCATCTAAGAACGCAACTTCTCAAAGGCAGTGGACAAAAGCTGCACAGACGAATGACAAGACAACTGTCAAACGAAATTTATATTTTCTGACTATCATGAGCATAGAAATGATATCCCAGAGAATGATTGCCAGACAATGTACCTAGTGGTGTGGTCCATAATATAAACAAAAGATACAGCAAAAACCGCTGGACGAATAATTACGATTTAAATGTTCAGGCCTTACTGATTCAGTGCATGGCAAACCAATCCAGGGGTCTGTGAACCCCAAACCAATACAAGAGACGATGCAAAAGAATAGAATGGTCCACAATATCAAGCAGACACATTTAACACATTAGGAGGAACAAGTTCTTTCCCTGCCTTTATTTATAGAATGCGTGATATAATTGCGATCAAGGCTTGATGACTACATTTGCGAAATCTTTTGAATGAAGCTTACAGGATCGAGACTGAAGGAGGGATAGTAGTGCGTTGGAAGGTCGATGACCATGCATACAATTCCAAATTACGTGTTGAAGAGTTTAAGATTACGTTTTATATAAAAGGTTCAAAGTTGAGATGAATCTAACTAGACAGGTCGCCATGGTCGAGAGAAGGTGTCTTTAGCAGAGGATAAAATCTGGCGTGAGAAAAAGCAGATAGAAAGGGTCTCTCAAGCAGTTAGGAATCAGTTCGTCAGTTTAGGAATTTGCCTTTCTTAAGCCAGGCTGTAGACTCGCCATAAGAAGAAATGGCATGAGGTCACCAGAATATCTTACGGAAAGATGCAACGGTTTGATTCGGTTATGCATTTGAAGCCAATTAATGTCATTGCTGTACTTTTAAGACGCATAACATATAATCTAATTTAAATGATTTTTTGTTGTTTTTGTCAGGTAATCGCATTCAATTTTCTCTCAATCATTTCTGCAGCATTTACATCCTTGCTACTAATTTGGGCTGTTCAATCTGCTAACCAGGGCAACGCGCAACGCAGATCCTGT
This sequence comes from Norana najaformis, assembly GCA_964023275.1. Classification (NCBI taxonomy): domain Eukaryota; kingdom Metazoa; phylum Annelida; class Clitellata; order Crassiclitellata; family Hormogastridae; genus Norana; species Norana najaformis. The sequence goes on from OZ029922.1 coordinate 14,634,577, forward strand.
GGAAACTATGGGTACCGTTCTTATGAACACTGCACGGACACCTTCTATAATGAGGTAAAATCATCCCATATAAGAGACAATCCGTCAGTACTAATTATCACGCTCATTGAAACTTTTTTTTACAAACCCAACAGGTTTCGCAATCATTGTCTCAAACCACTGACCTACATGTACATAGAATATGCAGGTATTCATGAGCACTCAATAACGACAAATGATATGTACATTTTTGTTTTTTCCCGAGTACGGCTTATGTGACTTCTGTTCTGCGTGGGTCCACACTGAGCGGAACAACGAAAGCGTGAATTATACATTTTATGATAATAAACTGTAATTGTAATGCAAACAATTTGTCTTTCATCTCTTCGTATCGTATCGTATCGTAATCCCAAGATTTCTACAGCGCCCAACGAAAGCCGCGCCGCGGGGACAAGCTTATTCACAGGCGCTCAGTCTAAACAAAATCGATAGCAAAAGGGTTCGGTTCCGGGTCAAGATCCAAGAGTCAGGCAGAGAGACAGCATGGCAGCTACGGTGGGTGATGTTTGGGGCTGGAGAGCAGAGACAGATAAGAGGAAGAAGGGGTGTCAGGATAGGATCTGTGGACGAGGAATGTTTTCAGTTTTGAGTGAAAGGCCGAAGCAGAAATTGCAAGCGGTGGAGCATCGGTGAGTTTGTATGATGGGTCCGAAAACTGTCGCAGTTCTGGGGGGAGTTTATTCCAGAGTGGTGGGGCAGCTATGGCTATGGAACGATTACCAAACTTTAAGGATGAGGTGACTGGAGGGCGGAGAAGTGTTAGGGCAGAAGAAGAGCGGGTTGAGCGAAACGTTTGTATTATAAATAACTGACGAAGATAGGAGGGTTGGGAAGATTGAAGTGTGTTGCATGTAAGTGATAGGACTTTGTACTCGATTCGTTCAAGTATTTTAAGCCAGTGTAGTGATTTAAGAACAGGAGTGATGTGATGGTGTTTGGGGTTTTTGGTAACAACACGAGCAAGAGCATTCTGTATGGCTTGAAGGCGGCTTATTTGGGTGGAACATATGTTCAGGAACAGTGAATTGCAATAGTCTAATTTAGCATGGAAAATGGATGTGGCGATGGTTGTTGCAGTTTTAAAGTCAAGATAAACTTCTGAAGCACAATAGTTTGCACGTAACAGAGGTGATATAGGCCTGCGTTTAACTTTAGATGACGACAGTGATCGCAATGGAATCACTTCTTGCTGCTCTGGGAATCTTAGAAGGCATCGTTACCATTTGGTCTTCGATCGTCTGTTGCACTGTTGGTGCTTGCTGTTGTTGTCCTGTATCTCAATTTCAAACACAGGTCAGCATGTTTTTCTTCATTAGAAAACCAACTAGAACGCTAAGACTATGCGGAAGCCTAGCCATTTCTTCTGCGTAAGACTGTTACATAAAAATATTCCATCGTATCTAATGAAAAGAGTTACACTCTTTGTCGAAGTAAGTATATGAATAGCACAGTAGAATAATGCAGCAAAAATTAAACTCCCAAGATAGGTAAAGGACGACTGCTGTTCACCAGTCTCAGGTGTGCTTTGTCACGCTTTCCTACAACACAAACCGACGGCCTACAAATTACACTAACTTGAGTGATGCCTCTCACTTATGAACAAACAATTTACAAATATGTTCCTATTCATGTCGCGCCTTAGTAAGACCCCAAAATGTACCGCACCTCTGATAGATTATGAAAGGCGTTTCATAAATGCGTAGTTACAGAACTGTGTTCGAATAACTAATTGCTGATTTCTTTAAGTTAGTTTCGAAAAAAACAAATGATATAAGAGTAAACCAAACTTGATATAAGAGTAAAACAAGATCTAAATCGTAACGTAAACTTGTAGAGAAGGATTTTAAACGTAGTGTTAAAAGCTGGAATAATCTATTGATATGTAGTAGGCTACATGTATTATAATGTCACAACAGGGTTATATACAGCAACAGCCGATGATCGTAAGTAATGAGCAACAAACAGCCATGATATCTAATCCAATGTTTATGACTAATCAACAACAACCAGTGGTTGGCTTTTATCCACACCAACAATCGGTTCAGTACAATCCACGAAGACAAAATATCCTACCTCATTTTCAGCAATCGTATGCACCCAACCGCTTGATGTCAGGTTTGTAAACGCCAGAATGACAAGACTAGGCTTAGTGGAAAAAATTGTTTCTCTGGCCAATAAATTAACTGCACTTGCCTATCTTTGGCGTCCTTCATCAAAATTTCAACTCTTTTTAAAATGATCGAACGACGGCCTTATATATACATCCACTCTGTTTGCATTAGCACATGAACAGTAATGCTAATGAACAAAGAAGAAGAAAAAGAAGTAGAAGGAGGAGAAGGAGGAGGCAACGATGATGATGATGGCGAGCGATGGTGACGATGAAAAGATAAAAGAAATAAAATGTCAAAAGCGTTTTCATGAGCTAACCTCAAGAGGTGGTGATCAACACGAACTGTTAATGACTTCATTTTTCAGAGCCTCGGCATATGATAGCGCAAGGCCAGTCCTCTCGTTCGCCAACTGACATTTCCACCAAAACATGTACTGTGAGTGTACTCAATTTATTGCAGAGAGTGCTAGGAGGAAGACATTTTGACGCATCAGATCTCCTGACAAGTATTTAAACCCCGATTTTAGCCCCTTTTCAGCCCAGCACGCGTGCCATTTAATAGCGTACAAATGCATCTCCATTTCAAATGCAGGTAAGCGTGTTTGTCTTCATTAGAAAACCAACTAGAAAGCTAAGACTATGCGATCGGAAGCCTAGCCACTTCTTCTGAATAGGACAATTACATGAAAAATTGCTCCATCATATCTAATGAAAAGAGTTACACTCTTTGTCGAAGTAAGTATATGAAGAGCACAGTAGAATAATGCAGCAAAAATTAAACTCCCAAGATAGGTAAAGGACGACTGCTGGTCACCAGTCTCAGTTGTGCTTTGTCACTCTTTCCTACAACACAAACTGACGGCCTACAAATTACATTAACTTGAGTGATGCCTCTCATTTCTGAATACACACTTTACAAAGATGTTCCTATTCAGGTCGCGCCTTAGTAAGACCCCAAAATGTACCTCATCTCTGATAAATTAGGACACGCGTTTCATAAATGTTTCGTTACAGAACTGTGTACGACTAACTAATCGTCGATTTCTTAAAGTTAGTTTGGAATAAAAACAAGTGATATAAGAGTAAACCAAACCTGATATAAGAGTAAACCAAAAACTAAGTCATAACGTGAACTTGTAGAGAAGGATTTTAAATGTAGTATTAAACGCTGGATTAATCTATTGTTATGTAGTAGGCTACAAGTATTATAATGTCACAACAGGGTTATATACAGCAACAGCCGATGATCGTAACCAATGAGCAACAGACAGCCATGATATCTAATCCAATGTTTATGACTAATCAACAACAACCAGTGGTTGGCTTCTATCCACACCAACAATCGGTTCAGTACAATCCACGAAGACCAAATATCCTACCTCATTTTAAGAAATCGTATGCCCACAACCGCTTGATGTCAGGTTTGTAAACGCCAGAATGACAAGATTATGCTTAGTGGAAAAAATTGTTTCTCTGGCCAATAAATTAACTGCACTTGTCTTTCCTTGGCGTCCTTCATCAAAATTTCAACTCTTTTAAAAATGATTAAACGACGGCCTTATATATATACATCCACTTTGCTTGCATTTCCACGTAAACAGTAATGCCAATGAACAAAGAAGAAGGAAAAGAAGAAGAAAGAGGAGGAGGAGGAGACAACGATAATGATGATGGCGGGCGATAGTGACGATGAACAAGATAAAAGGAATAAAGAGGCAAAAAAACACATTTTCAAGAGCTAAACTCAAGAGGCGGTGATCAATATGAACTGTTAGTGACTTCGTTTTTCAGTGATACGGCGTACGATAGCGCAAGGCCAGTCCTCTCGTTCGCCATCTGACCTTTCCGACTGCACAGGTACTGTGGGTGTACTCAATTTATAGCGGAGAGTGCTAGGAGGAAGACATTTTGACGCATCAGATCTCCTGACAAGTATTTGAACCCCGATTTGAGCCCCGTTGACATCCCAGCACGCTTGTCATTTAATAGTGTACAAATGCTCAATCCATACATGTAACACCAGAATGGGAATAGTTGAACTTCTGATGGACACCATGGACACCATCATAAGTATTGTCACGATTTTACTATATTTATCGTAATCAGTAGCCTCACTGTTCTTGCATGCAGATGCTGACTTTTACTTGTTCTTTAGCGGAAGCTGTTGAAGAACCATTCACTAGTTTGGATTTTGGGATGGAACTTAGTCTTCCGGGTGAACTGAGCGAGGCAGCAGCTAGCTTCGCAACTTCAGCATTCGAATGGATGCCCGATTTCCCCATTGAAGCCTTTGTTTGTGATTGAGAACTGTCGAAGTAGCATTCATCATTGTATTTGGAAACACTGTAATAAATAATAACAATAATCTGAAAACTTCTGTAGCTACACTGTAATAATCCTCAGGCTCTCAGTCGATGTTCGAAACTAAGCAATATTGTTGTGCAAGTCAAATTTCAGGGTAAGTTTGGAAGAATAGTCAAGAATGGAATCCAAGAATACACTGAAATATCCTACGGAGGAAATGAGTTTCGGAAGAGACGAGATTTTACTCCAAATTAAAAAGCCAAGCATACTTTAAAGAGCAAACATTTGCCAAAAGATAGTTCCAGAGTCTATGGCCAGTGAAAGAAAATGCGCGCCTGCCAAGAGCTATTCATGTCTACGGAATAGTCAGACAAAGACAGTTAAAAGACCAGGTGGAATAGAGACTAGTCTTAGTAGTCAGTACAGAGTAGAGATAGTGAGTTTAATTGAAATATAGAGTCTTGTATACGATTACCCCAGTCTTGAAAATTATTCGATTTTGTGTGGTAGCCAAGGTTTTTTTGATTCTTTGAAGCTTCATAAAGGTAGCTTTTGAGGTGCCAGTATGTAGCGAGTTGTAATAGTCAAGGCAGCTGAAGACCAGGGCAGATAAAAGGAGACCGTGGCATCTAATCATACGGATATCACAGGTGCGTCATTAGGCAGACCTATATAATTATAGATTTGAAATATTGTGTGCACTAAAGGACAAGTTGGAGTCAAACACAGTACCCAAATTGCAGAGTGAACATCTGTGTTGTATGATAGAGATGCTTAAAAGATTTAATTCAGAGAGATAAATTTATTTAGTTGCTTTAAGTTCCAAAAAGGAGAAATATTATTTTCGGAGGGGTTTTTTAAGCAGTCCATTTTCTGCCATCCAAAACAGCGTGAGAGCTGAATAAAGAGGAATTATCAAAGGAAATGTATGGCTGAGTATTATTAGCGTGAATATGGTGTTTTAAACCACTGTGACTCAGTAAAGGAATGTTCGCAGATTGGAATGAAGACATGCGCAAAGATTGCAAGAGGTACAGTGTTGATGAGCAAATAGGATGAGTCAGATATTTATCGTAATGTTGACGGGAGTTTATTCCATAGGGCCAGATCAGCTTGAACGACTTGCAGATATCATTTACATAGTGGAGACATAATAAAGGTAAACACGGCGTCAGAGTTACGAGTACTTGCAGTCGACTCAATAAGTGACTTTCTTAATTTTATTTTAAGTCGAATTTTAAAATATTTGAAAGATTCAAACTTCTTAAGATGCTGCCGAGAAGTGCCTAGCCTAAGAAATTCAGTTTTCCACAGATTAAGAAGGAGTTTATTAGCTCAACATACGCATGTAGACACATTCATAGGTGCCATGCACACGATATGTAATTCCTAATCAGTTTAACGTCTAATAATTTTGTAATCTTATACAGTGTCATTACGGTAGCGCTCGCTTTGCTTACATATAACAAAGGCCGCTATTACATTAAACCACAAAACCAATTAAGAAAGCCTTAAGAAATCTATAGCAGAAAAACAACTAGGCAATTATCGCCAATGCTATCTCGTCTTACGTGTACATAAAAATAAGACTAAGGAACCGTAGTCCCGAGTTTCAATGCAATGTTTGTTGATTACGTTCACATAGCTACAGAGACAGGAAGGGTAATATAAACTGTACAATCGATCACATTCGGGCGGTTCAAGTATGATATATTCTTTATTGGATACTTAAGAATGATGAACATCATTTCCGCGAATGATGTCAATACAGTTGTTTATGAGAGCAATATTTCACCGTCTGTTGTGGGGCACGATGCTTGTCTGAACGTGTCTGAATGCGTACTGTACGCGGAAGGCATTTTCTGGTCGATCATTCCATCTGAAATAGGCCTCCTGTGTATTTCATTTCCATTTTAAGTCGAAGCTTTGGTCGGTTGTCTGCTAGTGAACGGTATTAATAACGACTTATTAATTTAATGCTAAAGAGTGCTGCTAAGAAACGGTAATATACAACTGCTTATTTAATTTGTATATTTAGCGCTAGAGTGTTCCTATTTCATTTCTTAAAATTAATCAAGTTAATGTCACAGGTTGAGTTTTGAACTTGCCTTTCCTGGCAAATAAATTTGAAAACGTTGGTCATATCTTCGCTATGAAAGATCTGATGCTATTTAAGCTGCCCTGAATGTTCATGTTTGCAATAATATTTCCTTAAAGATTGTACTCGAAAAAGCCAACAAGTTAGGAACTCCATTAAAACTGGAGCGTTTCTGGATACAACTGGGGGCTGAGAACTAGACGTCGTTTATAGAGATCTTATGAAGAGTCACGCACAAGCATTAATATGACCACCATCTAAAAACCAGGCTCACGAATAGGAAAGTCGTAGAAATGGGCATCAGTCTCTCTCAGAATAGACCTAGAATATATTGCACTGTAAACAATGTTAAGACCATGCGCAGACAGTTGAAATGTCCAAGTAGAATTTATTATGTAAGGTAGAGGTTTTAATTTTGAGAAACGCGAGTCTTTGTATACACTCGGCCTGTCGAAATAGATCATCAATGTCGAAAGCTGTAGGATGACATGACATGAAACTTTATTTATTCCAAAAGAATAAAAGTGTACAGGTTATTTGGATACAAATGGTAGACCTAAAAGGGACCTAGGTCCCGCTAGATTAGGGCCGCCTATTACAAAAGAATGCATGTGGCGACAAAAATGATTAATAAATATTAGGTATAACTTAACTAAAAAGCAATTTTAAACTAAGAAAATGGATCACAATCGCGATCTCTATGAAACTGAAAATGAGTCATAATTGTGACTTCGAAAACAAATAAACCTTATAGACTAAATACATACGAGTGTTATATATGACAGTCTAGTGACATGAATAAGAAATTACGCAGATGTGTTTTAAACAAATACATACTAGATAGGTTACGGATTTGTAAAGGTAATTTATTCCAAATTACTACTAGGATATTACTAGGTTACTACGTTTAGACTGAATATGGCTTCTACTTGGTAGAGGAAGGATTAAAAAAATCAAGAGCACAACTTAGGTTCTTAGGTCAATCACATTCCCAATCCTGATTTTGAGCCCTAATCCAGGCCAAAGGTTTTCAACAGTTTCTCTACCATATTCCATTTGGATCTGACACATCACACTGATCTCGGAAAAGCATGCTGTCTAAGACGCTACAGAAGAGGTTCAAGGCCTGAATTGGGTATTACCTAGAAAAGCCACGTCTTTGCTACTTGCAACACATTTGACCAGTAATGATACCGGAGACTTGAACAGTTATTTCGAAAAAGCCTGCTCTTAGGAGACAACCTGACTTCACCTGCTTCAGTAATTCGGTATGATGCAGCACATCTCAGAGCCAATGCACAATCTGGGATGTTGGCTGGACTAGATAATCACCAAAGACGACTGCGTCCTTCATGATATCAAGGTAGAGTCGCCAACTCTTTCGGATCACGGGCGTTTGTTCTTCATCGTTCCGAATTATGGAAGCTACTGACTTCGTGGTTCGATGAAACTTGTCGCGATCTTCGTTTAGGTGTCAGACAACTAGAGCGACGCTATGAGCGAACGCGTTGCACTGAGAAGCGCGCTGTCTGGATACACTCCATCCGACATACATGGGAAGGTCGCCTACTGGGAGATGGTAATCGAACAAAACTCTGATAGTCCGCGGCGACTGTGGTCTTCGTTGCACAGTATTCTTGGTCGTTCGACTTCAGAGAACAGTCACGAACAAACATCATTCATCGGTGGCGATTATTTGGAATTTATCCTCAGTTGAAGGCGCTCGACCGTCGACCGTCTCCCCAATCTCCAACTAAGTGTGAGATATTGTCAGCTTCGGCTATAGTGATGCAAATTGGACCTACTGCCGCTATTCGTACTTAAGGAGCTTGTGCTTGAACTGGGTGTGACACTGGACCAGGCAGGAATTTACCTTCTCTGACCAAGTGAAGTCAGTGTGTTGAGCATGCTTTTAGCAACTGCGGCTGATCCGCATCCTACGCCACTCACTCGTTCTTAAGGCTGCTTCTATCCGATGCAATGCAAAGTTCTTGCCATTTCTGTCGCTAACGGCTGAAGGTTATTCTGTTTGATTGCAGGCTTGTGCTGTCAGGTCTGGAGCAACTCTGAGTAGTTTTCTTGAATAAGCGCTATATAAATTTGAAATTACGATTACAGTTAATATGATTAATGGCGAATAAAGAAAATCTGCAACCAAGAGCTCTGCTCTATAGAGCCGATTGAAAGCTTAAAATAGTATCAACCTGATAGAAGTATGAGATATATCAATTCAATGAAAAACGAACAAGGTCAAGGGTATACGTTCGCTATAGGAAAACGTGTACATTTACATTTGCATTTACATGTTAAACCTCACCATTTTATTGTTATGTGTGTTTTTGTGGCTTACAAAGAAATGTTAACAGAATGGATGGGTAAGCTTGGTTCGTATTGTATTCTGAGTTGGAATATAAGAAGTGGTTCCCTAATTGTGTTCTGATTTAGAAAACAAGAGACGGCAAGTTAGACAGGCTGACGATACTCTGCCTGAATGATGTTTCAAAAGTATTGTTGTAACAGCACAATAAACAAGATTTGTCTGGTAGATTAGCAAGCGTCATTGGTGTCTCGTCAAGCGACACTCGAGCCTGAGTTTCTACTGTCCTTAAGAAGTCAAACTATAATTAAAGAGGCTGCATTGGTGTAAGCTGAGAGTAGACACTACTTTGAAAAGTTCATATAATATTGTCACCATTTTATACCTTTTAGACCACAGTCTGAAAATGCAGCAATCTGGGTCTGTCAGTGGCCCAGTTGTGATTGTTGTGGGTCAACCATGCCAAACAGAAAAGCCCCGCAACTACAGCAATATGAGCAAATACTTGTCTCGTCAGCTCATCGGACTGGGCGTGGCACAAACGACAGCTGGGCTATTATGCCTTGTCATTCAAAGTGTCATTTTGGAAATGGTTATGAGTACAGGCTACTTACAAGAGTCACTTCATGTGCATGGCATCTGAATTGGTGTTTTGGCAAGTAAATCTAATTTATAGTTTTCTTTTTTGATTTTCTTCCTATCTGACCCAAAAGCTGCGTAATACTGTTGCTATAATTTAATTTTGGGACAGCTGTTGCTAAGCTTTTCGTTTTACTTTGCCCATAAACAATGTAATACTGTTATTATTATTATTATTATTATTTAATTTTGGTTTATTTATTGCTATGTTTAGTGTTATTTTGCAGTAATTTCTCATCATAAATAGATTTGTGGTTCTTTTCCTTTTTCTTGTTGTTTTATTGATGTCCTTATTTGAATATCATTCTGGTTTGCTATCGGATAATTAGTCCAATTTTTGGGCACTCACGATCCCTCTGGTGCCCATCTTCTTTGGTCTCCCCAGGGTTCCGTCCTAGCTCCTCTCCTCTATATTTTATATACCTCCGATCTAGCTCGGACCCTCCTACCACTGAATGTTGCCGTCCTTCAGTATGCAGACGACACCCAGGCTTATGCCCATGGTCCGGCGGAGGCGGCCCCTGCCTTTGTCCAGAGGATTCTTGATGCCACCTCTGTCCTTAACCTATGGATGTCTTCCAATCGCCTCCTTTTGAACTATAATAAGATCCACTTCAACTGGCTTGGTGGCCGCTTGCAGCTCGCCAAGATTGGTCTCTCCTCCTTACGCCAGAGATTTCCGGATATCTCCCTCTCTACTACTCCGGGATCTCAGGGTTGTGTTGGATCAGGAGCTTACCCTGTCTGCTCATGTTAACACCGTCTCTCGCTCTTGTTTTCACCATCTTTGTGAGCTCCGCACCTTTCGCCGTACTCTTTCTTTCCATGCTATTTCCACTCTGTTCCATGCCCTCATTTGCACTAGGGTTGACTTTGGTAACGCCATCTTTACCGGCCTATCGCTAGCCAACACTGCAAAGCTGCAATCTGTGCTTAACTCTGCTGCTCGTCTCATTGGGGGCATTCCAAAATATGGCCACATCTCGTCTTATATTCGTGACACACTTCACTGGCTCCCCGTCCAGCAGCGTGTCCACTTTAAGATCCTCTCCCTCATGCGCAATTGTGTTGTTGGTTCTGCTCCCCATTATCTCATTGACTTCTGCACTTTGGTCTCCTCGTTGCCGGGCCGTAGCTCACTTATCTCGGCCACTCAGGATCTCCTGTTTGTCCTCCGAACGCGCACCGCTACTGCCCAGTCCAGAAGCTTCGCCTACGTTGGTCCCACTTGCTGGAATCGTCTCTCTCGAGATTTGCGACTTGAGCTCCTTTCTCTCCCCCTCCCAGTGTTCCGTAGGCGCCTGAAGACTGTACTATTTAACAGTGCTTTTACTCCTTCGGGTCGGAAGCACCTCTGTTGAGTTTATCCTCTAAGAGGCGCTTTTTAAATCTCAAATTGCAATTACAATTACAATTTGAAATCGGCCTTAACGTTTAGAAAGTGCAGCATTTCATTCTGTCGTTTTATCGGCTTACATCTCATCACTTGCAAGTGGCTACTGAATAATATTTCATTCTTTAGAAAATATGTAGTTTACAACAACGTTGTGCTATAACTTGTCGTTTGCAACAGTTTCTAACCGCTGGTCCCCTGGAAATCTGGGCAGTAATTGGAAAGTCAAAGTGTCCGGTAAGTCTTTATACTTTCTAATTTACCATAATTACCGGTGTAACTGAAACTAATATACCATTACCTCAGCATGTTTTAGCTGATAACTTAGTAACTTTAACGAATATCTTACATTAATTGTTCTCTTTAGGACTAACAATTTGGTAATAGTTAAAAGCCGACTACCCCAAGCGAGGTCTTAATGCATGAGTCTACAGGAAATCCTTTCTTGTGGAACTGTGAGGCTGTTTACCGAAACAAAGTGCCACTTGTTACTTCTTACGTGAAATGTAGTTGGGCCAAGTAAGGTGACAACTAATCTAGCTAATCTTATAACTTCTGCAGCATAGTTGCAATAATGCATAAGACATAAATCGATGGCCTAGTAATACCAATCCGATTAAACCGGTCAGTCAGCTGACATAGCGGAAGCCTGATGGGAATAGGTAAGACGAAAGGGGTTGGGCTCAAGGTATAATGAGAACGAAATGTTTTGATTCCGACTTTGCCAGAGACGGAACGGAGTCAGCAGCGAGGATAGACTTTGGAAGAGCTGTAAGAATATTAACAACAGGCCAAAAACTAATGTAGTATTTTCTGGCACACAAAGCACAAATGATTTGACGTAATAGGTTTCTATTTTTAAAATATTATTATTACTAAAATTATTATCGATATTAATACTACTGCTGCTGCTGCTATTATTATTATTATTATTATTATTATTATTATTATTATTATTATTATGTAATTAGAAAGCAAGTAAGTAAATTGTATTTGTTTTGGTTTTCAAGTGTTTAGACATTTCTGAAATATTTGACGACCTGACGATTTTGTTAAAACGATTATGTGCTGTTTTCATTAAATCTCCATGAAATCTGTTTCGTTGATATTTGTCAGGTCGTCGCTTTCAACGTTCTGTCCATCATTTCGGTTATTCTCGCCTTCATCCTATTGACTTTAGCCAGTGGTATTGCCTATATTTTTCATACTCTTCGCCAACTTGGCAGAGCATACCAAACTGAAGTTCGTTTAAAGGTAACATTTTCCATTGGCCTAAAGCTACTTCATCTATTAGGAGACCAATTACATCTGTACTTCGTATTCCTATCACACCAGCTTTCTCTGCTCTTGCTTCATCGACTTTTTCTCAAATCTAGTCCGTTTATGGTTTCTTGTTAGATCAGTCAATTGACGAAAATTTTAGGTGCTTATCTTTGCCTACCCAGTGTTGCAAGATAGTTTGTGCCTTCTAGACGTTCATGAAAATCTGTTTTGTTTCTGATGTAAAATTGTGGTGTTTTTTCAGCTTTCTCGTTGCTTATGGGGTAAAATTTACATGCAATAGGTTATTTACCATGGCTTTACTGCTTCAGTAGAGTAAGATTTTAAAAAGTCTTGCAGTATGGCTTTATTTTTGCGAATTCCGCCACTGTCTTTGTCGGGCAGTGCCTGTCTGAAGTCTTGATAAAGGAGGAGGCGGTTCTAATAATCTTGGTGGCGAATTTGCGTCTACTTTTAACATCTTAATAGTATTCACTTGTCGAGGGCAGACAATAAGGCATTCTTTTAATAATAAAAATATTATATTAATACAATATAAAAGTTATATAAATTTAATAATATACAATATCAAATCGAAACACAATTTGCGGCAAAAATATCGGTTAAATTGCGGATTTAACAAGGATTTACTCATTTCTTATCACCATCTAGCGAACACTGGATAATTTATGGAGTACACATCCAGTAAAGTCTCCCATATTTCACAGTGGGACATAGGAGAGGCGTATATTTCTGCCGAGAATTGAGGATTCCCAATAGCCTCGACTTGGTGCTAGTACATCGCTGAACTTGAAGATTACTCCCAAGCTTACACCGTGATCAAATTGTCACTGCGCTGAAACAGACAATTGTGCGCAAACAATTTACCTAGACCTTGCCCTAACCCTTAACGGATCAAACAATATTGGATGGACTCCTGCAGTATTATTTTACTGCTAAACCAAATACTTTACCCACAACACTTGAATTTACTATACATTATTTGACATGTTACAAAATTTACCTTATTGTCGAAAATAACACAGGCTATGCATTTCTTGTCGTGTGTAACAGTTTTGGGTTTCTGATGCATTAGCAGCTGGAATTTACAAGATCAGGGGCGTGGTAAGCAAAACAGTTGCATTTTGATAATCTGATAAAACGTCGCAGTATCCAAATTGCATGATATTTGTGATAACGTGAATTTAATTGTCATATGGATGATGCACAGGGTGGGTGTACTGGTAAATTATACATGCTGGTTCTACCTCCATAGGCATCAACGAGAAGCCTGTACAATCAGTGATCGGTCATCGTGCCAAATAAAGCTTTACACATCTGGGAAAGAAGTGGTGGTGGGAGTAGCAGTAGTAGCAGTTGTAGGAGCAAGACTTGGAGTAGTGAGAGTGGTTTTAGTAGTAGAGCGAAAAGTGATGGAGTTAATTACCCTGCGTAACACAATTTTTGTTCCTGGGTAGTAAGTGCTATTTCCTACTTGCCTGTGCCTCAAAGTACGGAAAATGACTGTTATTCCCCACAAACTTTGGTTTTATGTTCAGATATTTACCTATTCAGATATTTACCTATTTCCAATTAAAAAAACGAGCGAATTTGCATCTTTTCGTTTACATAAAGTCAGAAAATAACAACATATGAATCAAAATTAACATGCATTTACACTAAAGTTATACAGAAATGACCACAAAAGATTTAGAAGTGAGTAGTTTTTCAAGATTTACTATTATGCTGTAAGTCATTTTCACAAATCAGCCTCCAAATGTAGTCTCCCATTATGTTCTCTTATACTGTTCTTGGTAGCGACGTTCAAAGTCCAATATATCTTGCTCCTCCGAGTACGCTCCCATGTTCTTGAAATTATCAAGATGAACATCAAGGATAAGAACTTTGAGGGACATCCTGCAGCTCGTTTTGCCATAGTTCTTCACCAGGTCTCAACCATTTCTGCACAGTTTTCAACCTTGTGATTGCTCAGGAAGCCCCTAACCACTGCGACAAAGCTGTTCCAAGCTGCTTTCTCTTTCCTATTGAGCTTCTTGAGGAATTCTTTGCACTCCAGGATCTTCTTTACCTGTGGTCCGACAAAGAAACCGGCTTTTACCTTTGGCTCGGACAGCTTAGGGAAGAAGTCTTGAAGGTACTTGAAGCCTGGCGATTCTTTATCTAGAGCTGTGACAAATTGTTTTATAAGGCTCAATTTGATGTGCAGTTGTGGCATCAGCACCTTCTGGGATCCACCAGTGGCCCCCACTTGACGTTGCACCGGAGCGATGGATGAAGCAAGGTCCGAATACGTGATAGCAGGTGCATTCTTGCCAGTCCGACGTTTGGAAGGATCCACCATGCAGAAGTAACAATTGCTTGAGTGGTGAGTAGGTTCTCGCCAAATTCTTGGGATAGCAAACTTTATGACTCTCTTTTCCCCTATGTACCATCCTGCAAAAGAACAAAATGCAATTGCGATTATAATAAACTAAATGTATTTCACCCATGAGTAATGTGTAAGATATTCTCGCAACATTTTTCACATATGATATATTTGTTCAATGACATTGAAAATTTGCAGAAAATGTTGAATTACAACATTTAAAAATGTTAAAACTTTTATCACATCAAATATCGCCATCTAAGCGAGTATTAATTGCAAATTGTCCATCTTACTTTCCAGCGTTTCTTTGCAGTGCTCACAGGTGAAAGGAGGTGCCCAGGGTTTGTCTTGATGCCCAATAGGCATGCCGAAATATACTTTGTAGGCCTTGCACATCTTAACAGATGCTTCCACAGAGTACTCTTTCGCTCTGGTCCTTATAAATTGGCCGCAGTTATAGCAAAATGAGTCTGCGGATGCTTGCACACTCTTGATGCCATCTCAGGTATGTATCCACTTAGGCAGCTACAACTAAATTAGGAAATAACACTTATTACCCAGGAACAAACCAAAAGTTACACAGTGTTATTAATTGTCTTTAGCCCACACCTTCATTATCATGCACCGGGTATGTTGACACACTAGGTCTACAATTGAGTCTACAATTAAGGCTAACCGTTCACCAAACAGGGCTTAATGAGTAAGCTATTTTCCATTTTAGGACGAAATGGGTTTGTTTTACAATTTTTCTGTCGTGTTAGGTTATGACATTGAATGTGTTTCCCACTCTGCCAACAACTGAAGTGTGCTCCTGTTCATTTTTAAAATTGTTGCGGTCTCAAATATTAGGAACTTCCGTGTTTACAGTTAGTACTGCTCGATGCTCAACACTAGTCTAAGCAGCGAGTTACAATAAGTGGATGGCAAAATGCTATGGACAGACTAAAACATGATGTCATAAATAATGTAACATATTATGCTAAAACATAATTATTATGAAGCATACGGGTTACTATTGAGATACGCCTACGGGGAAAAAATGGAAAACTGAAACACGTCATCAAAGATATGAAACTGAAACACGTCGCTCAGGAAAGCTCACAATTGCTTAATATTAACAACCATTATTAGTAGTTGCGCAGGTGTATACTAAACCATTTATTATGTTTGCGCAATTTTAAAGTGATTTTTCACTTTTCTCTTTACGAAAATGACCTAAATTACAATGATGAGTATTTTAAGTGCCCATACACTTTCCTTTAACGCTGAAGTTGCAAGCCTGCATATATTTGTTAATAGATAGCGTTGTGAAAGAAACAATTTCCCCTCGAAAAAGGCGATGGCTAATTATGGTAAAAGTTCTAGATACATAAAGGCCCTATATAACTAATTATCTAGGCTTTGCATGACGGAGGCAATCACAATCTCATTACAAGGGTTAAATAAATTTCTTGACTAAAATTAACTAATTAATTGACTAAGCTGTAAAGCATTAATTATAAGTCTACATTAGTTTGTCAAATCCAAATAGACATTCAAATGACTTTCTATATTACAGTCATCGTCATCATCATTATAAACCATGGGCTCAACGCCCGTAGGTATCCGATGCCGTTTTCTCTATGTTTCTCCACTGTTGTCTTACCAGTGCGGCATTCGATTATGTCGTCTACCCATTCTTTGTGGGGTCGTCCTCTCTTGTTTGGTCCATCCCATATGTTACAGTACATTAGGATAATTTATCGATCATACACTAAAAAGCAATAGTTTCATGCTACATTCTGAAGGTAAATAAATAGAACCTTAAATTAAGGATCAAAATACTTCGAATTTTCAATAAAACTAAACTGTATTAATTGTGACTATATTGACAATTAAATTTAAATTATAAATAGGCTCAGTAAAAGCATCAAAGTGACGTCATTTGTAACAACTTTGCAAAATGGCGATCAACTGGTAATCCTGTTACTATAAGTCAGTAGAGTGCGAACCTTGAGACATGCTTTGAAGCTGAAGAAGGATATTTTCGAACATTGAATATAGCTAAACTATAGTTAAATTAAAACGGTAATCGCTTAACTAAAATTCTTCTAGTTTGGTTTAAACATGAATAACAATTTCGATCAGTAATTGGAATAATTCTGAGGATTCATATTTTCGTTCACAGTGTATAGGTTAATAAAAATTAAAGCTCCTAATCACTTCCTGATCGCAAGAGGAATCGGGTTTTTTTATGAGGCGGAAGACAACCAGGCGAATCCTGCTACTTCAAAATCCTCTTTCAGATTCTGAATTTTGGTATATTTTGTGCTGTGGTGTTATGACTTTCAGTAGCGTATTACTTTACAGGTAGAACATTTAGGGTCTAGACGTACAGGTTTTGTTATATCGATTTTTACGTTTCAATCGATTTCAGTATAGTAGTTAATATTCTTATTAGTGGTTTTCAGCTTAGATATCCGTTGTTTGAGGCTGCCTTCATTTTTCGAAATGCAATTTTCTGAAATGTTGCTTATTAACATAGTCTGAAAAATTAAAACAATACTTTAAAATTGCTATACTTTACGATATAATTATCATTACTAAGATAAACAAGTGAGACTAACTGACTAAACTGTGAATTGATCTGTACGGTTGGTTCTTATAGTTTCTTTGTAAGAACTATATGTGTCTTACAGCATTGAAGATGGGTTTGTAAATATGCTAATTAACGTTCTCAGTTCATTCACACTAATTTCCTGCTGGTTTCTTTAGATCAGCATATTATTAATCGATTTTTCTAACTACTGGTCTATCGTGTGAAAGGTCTTTTTTATTAGAGTTTTCTCGCGTTTCAGCAGAAAAATTAAGTTTATTAAAATATGGTATGTGGGGCTTAAAAGAACTTTAGCCAGCTTGTTTCCAACGATTAGCGTGCGCATTTTTATTGAGTTTTTAAAATAGTTTATGGCATATTATGCCAAATTATATTTTAAACAAGTTGAGACAGGGATCATCAGTTATGATAGGTCTATAAATTTATTTCTATCGTTTGAGCTAACCCATACTATGTCGGTTTATTAATTTATAGGCCTCTTCTAGTTACATTTTGCTTCTTTATTTTTATCTGTTCACTAATCCAAGTTATTTAAAAGTTAAAACCCATAAAATTGTTCGTAATAAATTCTTACAAATTTTTTATGCTAGGGTTTGAAACTGGTGAATTGTTGTTTACATAGTCTGCATCATTTATATCATTTATATCACCAATTTCCGACCAGGTATCTTATTTAGAGCATACACTTTATTATGATCGCCATGTTGTGAGACATTTTCCGGGATTCGAATTCAAAACTTTGCATGGATCAGCTTATTTGTTGTCACACATGTTTGAAATGCCAGAACGGCATCAATTATTCAAGTTGCAGTTAAAGTTTATTTAAACAGTATGTCCAAAGTAATCTCCAAAATACGCTTAGCACATTTTTCCTGTCTGCTATTTTCAGCTACACAATGCAGTCAATGAATCCAAGCGGAATACAAATGATTGTCCTCAGCCAACCAGGACTGCAAACCGAACAGACGATTTTCAGGGGCATGAAACCTCGATCAGCTAAACAGCTCTTTGGACTGGGAGTGGTACATATTCTGATCGGCGTATTCTGCATTATATTTCAAAGCATCAGTTTGGCAATTTTTATGATCAGTGACTATATCCACACTCTCACGTTTGTTGGATACGGATTTTGGAATGGCGTCTTGGTAAGTGTTTCAAATGATTAACTCTACGTTTTAAGAATTTTGTAATTACAGTACTTTGAATAATCCAGAGAAAGCTGCCAGTTATTTTAATAGATGTGCTTTGGACTGAACTTATTTAGGAAAATGAACAATAGTAAGTGCCGATTCGAGCCCCATAGCGGAGATGAAAGGAGACTCATTGGCATTCTGCCATCGCCAAGTCTTCTTTTCAAGACCCACTTGCGACACTCCTCAGATCCTTTTTCGGAAAACATTCTTCAACCTATTGATATTTCTTATTCGACACTTTGACCCATGCCGTCAAAAATCACAAATCCAAATTTTACCTACCACTATTTCTGAATCAGTAATTTAATGCACTATTGCATGGTTATTGAATTGCACTGAAAGAATTGTCTTCATTCACTTGTTTTTCTAAACTCAATTAACTTAAAATGTAAAGCTATAGATCGACAACAGGCCGTAAAGTATTAAAGAAATTATTAGAATAACATCAAAGAAAATAATTAGAATGACATCAAAGAAAAGGATTAGAATAACATCAAATAGTAACTGAAAATGCTCGTGATACGTGACAATTGATCATTTCATTGTCCTTTCTAGTTTATAGCGACTGGAATTATTGGAATCACAGCAGGAATTCGTAAAAGAAGGGGTCAGGTAACAGCTTGATTTTTTGAGTAGGTTTATATACAAGCTGTGATGATGTATATATGTATCACATGTATATGTTGGTGTAAGACCTGTATAACTGGATAATTAGTAGGTTACTAGCAGGTTTACTTTCAACCGTTTAAATAAGCAAATACGATTCAGCGCCGTGATGGCTGAATCTATTGCAATGGCTCATTGGCAGATGTCTTGAAGGAGCCTAGTATTAACCTCTGTGGGGCAACGAACTGATGCCCAACCCGTGCAGTATTATCCCATGGTCACCAAGCGCTTGTTCATTCATCAAGGATTGGGGTCAGTCTAAAGGTCAACCCCACGATTCCGTATCAGGCTCTAGGATCCAATGGTTATGATCCACATTGTCGAGGGCCGCAGTTACATGGAAGGGGGTCGAGCTGCGTGACAGGTTCAGAAAGCATGTCGCTGAATCTACTCATGTGCTGGGAGGCTGGCTTGATGTCATTATCACCCGTGATGACTGTAACATCTCAGATGTTATAGTAGAACCTCCAGCTCTCTCAGACCATGGACTTCTTCTATACAAGGTTCCTTTCCTATGAACCCAGCCAACATACGCGCTTCGGCTTGTTCGTGGTTGGAACAACTTGGACCGTGAGGCATTCCGTGCTGGTCTGATCAATAGTCCTCTCTGCGGAGACCTCTCCTCCCTCGCTGGTCGCTCGTCTGAAGAGCTCTTTGCTCTCTTTGACTCTTCAGTTCGCCTCCTCATCGATGACCTCCTTCCGCTTCGTCCGCAGCGGGCCCGTCGGAGACCGTTAGCACCTTGGTTTGACCGATCCTGCCGTACTTTACGTCGTGATGTCA
This sequence comes from Norana najaformis, assembly GCA_964023275.1. Lineage (NCBI taxonomy): Eukaryota > Metazoa > Annelida > Clitellata > Crassiclitellata > Hormogastridae > Norana > Norana najaformis. The sequence continues at coordinate 14,654,364 of OZ029922.1, forward strand.
GGCGGCACGAGCGAAGGTATCGACGAACACGTGATCCTGCCGATCGTCTCGACTGGATCCACCACCTTCGCTTAATGCACCGGGAGTTTCGAGCCAAAGAAATGGCATACTGGGAGTCATTGATTGAGCGGGAGAGGAGCAATCCGCGTCGGCTCTGGTCTTCGCTCTCCGGTGTCCTCGGCCGTTCTACCGCTTCTAACTCTCCGGCTCAGCCTCCGTTCACAGCGAACGACTACCTCGACTACATGCGCGGGAAGATCGACTCGATCCGCCAATCCACTGATGGTTCTCCTCCTCCTTCCTTTCCTCCTACGTCATCTAGGCTTTCATGCTGTAAGCCTCTGCCTTTGGACGTCCTTCGTCGGCTCCTGCTGGAGTCACCTGCTAAGTCCTGTGAACTGGACTTATTACCACCATTTTTAATCAAGGATTTTATAGATGACTTAATTCCGTTCTTACACTTGCTATGTAATACCTCCCTGGGTCAGGGTTCACTCCCTGCTTCTCACAAACGTGCTGTAGTCTTTCCCTCTCTCAAGCGCCAGGGACTTGACCCCAATGATATCTCTAACTACCGACCTATCTCTAACCTTTCCTTCCTCTCTAAGCTTCTTGAAAGATGTGTGTCCGTCCAACTGGTCGACTACCTTGACTCTAACTCCCTCATGCCTCCTCTTCAATCCGGATTTAGGAAGTTCCACTCTACTGAATCACTTATTACACGTCTCCTGGCTGACGTCTTTGGAGCTTTTGACCGTGGACAGGTTACTCTTCTTGCCCTCTATGATGTTAGTGCTGCTTTTGACACTGTGGATCACTCTATCCTTTTGGAGCGTCTAGAAAAATCTTTTGGCATTACTGATACGGCCCCTCTTTGGTTTCAGTCTTTCCTCTCAGACCGCTCTCATTCTGTTATCTTTGGGCCTACACGTTCCGCTTGGTCCCTTATACCTTTTGGCCTTCCTCAGGGTTCTGTTCTGGCCCCTCTCCTCTACATTCTGTACACTGCCGACCTGGCACGGGTCCTCCTTCCCATGAGTGTTGCTGTCCATCAGTATGCAGACGACACTCAGGCCTTCGTTCATGGCCCAGCGGAAGCGGCTTCCTCTCTGGTTGAGAGTATTCTTGACGCAACATCTGCCCTTGATCTCTGGATGTCCTCTAATCGCCTCCGTCTGAACTCTGCTAAGACCCAGTTCATCTGGCTTGGTGGTCGTGCTCAGCTGGCAAAGATTGATTCATCATCCTTACGCCAGAGGTTTCCGGACATAATATTCTGTTCCAAAGTCCGTGATCTTGGGGTTGTTCTGGACCAGGAACTCTCCTTGACCGATCATGTTAACAATGTCTCCCGCTCATGCTTTTACCACCTTCGTCAGCTTCGTACCATCCGCCGCTCCCTCTCCTTTCATGCCGTTACTACTCTAATTCATGCCCTTATCTGCACTAGGGTGGACTTTGGTAACGCTATCTTTGCTGGACTCTCACTTGCCAATATTTCCAAGCTTCAATCTGTTCTCAATGCTTCTGCCCGTCTTATTGGAGGCGTCCCGAGGTATGGCCATATAACTTCCTTTATACGGGACACTCTACACTGGCTTCCCATTCAGCAGCGTATCCAGTTCAAGATCCTAACGCTTATGCGTAATTGTCTTGTTGGCTCTGCTCCATCATATCTTAGAGACTTCTGCATTTCGGTCTCTTTGGTTCCAGGTCGTAGCACTCTCCGGTCGGCCTCCCTTGGACTTCTGACTGTCCCTCGTATGCGCACTGCTACAGCGCAGTCTAGAAGCTTTGCCTATGTTGGGCCCAATAGCTGGAATCGCCTTTCCCGAGAGCTCCGGCTAGTATTCCTCAGTTTGTCTCTTCCGCAGTTTCGCAAGCGAATGAAGTCTGTATTATTTGCCAGTGGTCTCACTGGTTCGGGTCGGGAGCGCTTCTGATGAGTCTATTCTTGAAGTGGCGCTTTATAAATGTCAGATTACAATTACAATTACAATCGCAGATGTCCGAGATCAGTCTGAGCTCCTAACAACGTTAACGTCTGCTGTGGCCGAATCTATTGCGAGACACTTAGCAAACTTTGCTACGACGATTAAGGACTAGAGAAAATTGAATATCTGACCCATGAAAATAAGACCTTAGCAATGCGTTTCGAAGGCCTCGAGTCCTACTTCATGACTGAAAACCTCATCTTCCACGGACACCCGGAAGCTTCGTTGACAGACGTTGCCTCGGTGTTTGGGTCAAACGATCGAGTGACTCATTCAGCGAGAAATCGGGGAACACCTGCAGGCAGATCGTCACATTTTGCAGTATAAAACTCGGGATAAGCACCTCAAGGCAGGGTATTTCGATCTTCCAACGAATTAAGGGAAGAAGGAACGACAAATACCGATCATCGTCAGATTTTTGTCATGGCAAATTTGTACCGGGTTCTTCAAAATGTAGCAATCCTTTCGGGCTACTACCGGTTGTACCCTTTGAAACCTCTACCTTTGTGACAGATTGTAATTTAAATCACAATCCCTAGAGGGCATGACCTCTTTATCATTATAAGTCCTTTGGAAAGGGTACATGTAAATGATTAGAGATTTCTGTCAAGATACATCTATCCCAAGTCTTGTCTTATCAATTTCAAATGACGAATTTGATCTTGATGAAAAGACGGCTCATTCAAACTAATTGTAAAGTTTTAAAACAGTTTTATTATTGAAATAAACTATTAATCAAGACAGCAGGTTTCAGCTTGATTATACTAGAACCACTCTACAGCTACTTCATCCTACGACGTCTACAGGCCAACTACTTAGCTAACTAAGTCAATTAAAAGAGGTAATTTAATTTCTTCCCTTCCTCTGATGAGCTCTTGACTTTCCAGGCCTCAGCCTTTGAGAAGAATCGTTGATCTTGAGGTAACGTTCTCGAGAAGTGCGATTTACTAATGTCCATCTCCAGGCAACGTTGAGAATAGGCATCCAGAAGCAGACGATGGAGATTCGTCATTTTATTTCTTGATATTTTCCACCTCTATGACACGAAAGTTCGTAGTTACATCAGTTTAATCCAACCGCTGGACGACGAATCAAAAGAGGTGTTCGATTACACCTTCTCGTCAAAGCGCAATCGCGTGTTGCAGTTCGCTTTATCGAACGAAAGGTTCCGTCGAAACAACTCCAGTTCGGTACGACTATCGCCGCTTCCGAAAACAGGTAAATTCCAATTTCTTTCGAAGTTCCTACACACTAAGGACACTTCTTACACAAATGATGATCGAAATTAAAGAACGTTCGACCTCAAACAAGCACGTACGCAGATCAAGCGTATGGACGGAGGCTTTCGAAGGTGTTTCTTCACGTCTATACCAACAAGCACCAACGAACGTCTCTCTGACTGAACTCAGGAAACCTCTTCTTATACCATACAAGTTCGTTTGGTCTTCAATGGCTGCCAACCGTCATTGCTGATCTGCGATTTACCATTGCCAATTGTCCATCTCAGTCGTCGTCTGCTCGTGACATCAGCCAATTGTTCAATTTTAAATCTGCTTTGTCACATCAGATTAATCCTTTGTGAAATCGTCATATTGGCTATAGCCGTGCTGACGTGGCATAGTCCCATACGATTTATTAAACCCATGTTCCTACTTACGTTGGCCATTTTCTATAGTCTAGCTATTACTCTTATATGTTGGCCTGACTACCGAACTATACTAACTACAGCTTTTATACACAAATCTAATGCTAAAAACAAACTACACTAAACTACTATACACTAACTAAGTAGGTAAGTAAACTGTTCTCAGCTTAGTTCAACAAAAATAAAAACGCGAATTAAAGGGAGGATCGCTACATCAGGCGAGTTCGAGATGAGATACAGGTCTACCTATACGATGAAAGCTCCGGTTTTCATAGATGAGCACTTCACGCAGCAGGCCTCAGAGGTGTACCACTCCCACGTAAGATAGTAACTAGAACATGGAGGACGAACGGGATGCTATTCATCAAACGGACGAATTCAGCAAGCAAAAAGCCAGTCAAGTTCGATTCTGTGGGCGATGCAGCAACGGATTTCTAGCTAAGAACTTCATCTGCTGGAACATCATGATTATTGGCACCGTAAGCATGCTGTATAAGGTAACTTTTTCACCCTTTGGCAAATGCTTCTCTTTTCATTTTCTGCTCTGTTTTAATCAATGGTCGGCGCCGATATCTTTTGTTCTGTTTGCACATGATTTACAGTGTATCTATTCCTCATTGTGTCTTTTCATCCAATTTCTGATCTTCTGAATGAATTCACCTCTAACACCAGATTGTCATAATTCACAGCGGCACTGTCAACACTGCATCCTGTCTATATTCTCATGTAATCATATTGAAAATGGTAATGATTTCTGTAACGCTTTAACACATTGAAGGGTCTTCTCGTCTAGCGCTGTCTCTACGTGTTCTTCGCACAATGTTTAATCATTTTTAGCGATATCTTTCTGTTACGGTCGACGGTTTACTGAACGCGTTGCAACAATTAACTATTACTTCATTTTTAAAACAAAATTCTGGTTAATGATAAACTAAATGATAAATTATACGAGAACCATTTGATAAGGTTGCAGCAAACTAAAGTAACAAAATATTATAATGGGCGCAATATATCGTCCCCTGGACCTGGCACGGATATTTTTAACGAGGACATTGATCACCTGTTGTCGCAGCTGCAAGACCTTTATGAATAGCCAGATGTTTTTCGCCAGAACATAGACCTACTACAGATCAAGGATCATTATGACACTCATATTTTTTACAATTCTGTCATCATATTACTTTCAACCAACGATATTATGGCCTATTCGATTTACTTCTGAAAAGCGACTTTAATTGACAATATATTTACAAAATCATTTCTTGATAATTATGATTTTCAGTCTCGGTGAATGATATTTCAGATAATTTTCTGTTACACTGTACGGTTACCCTTCACCTATTGGGACCTCTGTACGTGTCGCCTATGCTAAAAGACCAATTACTGACCAGACAACAAGAAACTTTCACTCTTTGTTGAGTACAAACATTTACATGGCTTGTGATAATGTCTACCCATTCTATGGAGCCGCATAAGCATTCATATGACACGCCATTCCCGTTTAATGCTACAGTGGGCTTATTCGCTCTAGATACATATTTAAACACCTCTGGTTGATAGCGGCGGTGCTTAAATTGTGCAGGAAAAACTGTACCAAAAATATGTTAAGAACTCAATAATAGAATATTTACTGTTTCTAAAATAAACTTAGAGAACTAGGGAAAATGGCAGAGAAAAATATTACTCTGAAAAAAATTATTAATTGTGAAAACGATCAAAGGATAACGTAGGCAGTGATATCGGGTTTACTTCAGAAAAAGTAGCAATTCCATTACCGCGGACTCGTTTAATGTGGATGGCATAAAAATATGTGATAAAGAACCTCATAGCCTCAACTTAACAAGCCTCAAAGTTTAACGATTATTTCACTAATAAGTAGAAAATTTGGCCTCAAAGATCCAAAAAGCAATAAAACTTTAATGATTCTTTTAAACTTCAGCAGCTTATTCTACTGCAGTTCCTTTAACTATCCCATCAAAAATCATTTGCACATGACACATAGCAGTGGCATTGATGATATCAATATGCAATAACCAAAACAGCTAATATTATAAACTGCGCAATTCTCACACGAAAAGTACCCAATGAAACAAAACATTTTCAAGGTAAGCCATGTTTTCAGATCTAGTGACAAAAATTAATTTAATAATTATAGACCCATCTCTATTCCTCCCTACTTCTTAAAATATTTAGCAAAAATAGAATGTGATCCGTTAACCCAAATTACATCTAAGAACCTCTTAACACAAAACCAGCATGATTCTTGTTCTAGCCCCTCTGGTTACCTTCATGACCCTGATAGAAATTGACAAATTTCCAAAAGCAATTGATAATAATCTGTTTTCTATAGGGATTTTCTTTGATTTATCGAAGGCATTCGCTACAGTGGACCTAAGAATTTTGATAAGCATGTTAGGAGATTAACATATACGTGGAGTTAGTCTCGAGGGGTTAACTAACAACCACTGCAACAGAAGACAGTTCTGTTTATTGGATGAAAATCCCGACTAAGAACCATTCAATGTGCAGTTCCTCAAAAGTCAATATTGGGTTCTTTCCTTTCCTTAGTCTTTATCGACGACATATATAATACTTCAAAGCTACTGCATTTCATCTTCTTTGCTGATGACACTAAAGTATTTGCTACTGATAAACATTTGGACGTTTTCCTGAAAACAGTAAATCATTAATTACAGTAGAAACAGTTTCTAAATGGTTCACATCAAACACACTGTTTTAATCACTGACAAAAAATTAACTTCGTGTTCGCTCTCATCGTAAACTCGTTACTTGTGATTGTGCTTCGACTATTAACATCAGCGACAAAACAATCTGGCAAGTGTCGTCCTCGAAAGTTTTCTGTGTATATCTGATCAGCATCTTGGTTGGAAAACCAGATAATTAAACTTGCCAAAAATCCCCAAAAGCTATTATCCCGATTACCGAATAACATATTTATTCAGTTATGCTATTCCATGATCTATCCATATCTTTTATAGTGTAATAACACGTGGGATTCTAATTACCCCTTTCGCTTAAAATCCTTACTACGCTGCAGAAACACGCTAGGCGCACAATGTGTAGACACCTTTTAATGTCCCTTGCAGCTTAAGTAGTTCATTGTGTAGTCAAGGGGTGACAGGCTCCTAATGACTTATATGTGCCGTGGAAAGGCGATGATAGCTTTTGAACTGTTCCGACCGTCTACCAGAAAGGGGTTTTACCATCAATAGAATAGCTGTCCGTCAAAGATCGACCTGGTAGCTCAAGTTATGTCCAATCTTCTACCATCTAAGTCTGAGAGGTCAGAGAATCCAGAAGCTAGGCTACGGTAGGTAAGCAAGTTGAAAGAGACGCGTCTTTAGTTTAGACCTGAATAACATCAAAGAATTGACAGAACGAACTTAAACGGGCAGTGAATTCCAAAGCTTTCGTACAGCCCCCGAGATGGACCGATAGCCCATTCAGGTACATTCAGGTACGCCGGACAGAAAGAGCCAGTGTCCATTGATTAAGTGCCTTATCTACTTGTGTTAGAGGTGAGCATGGAACGCAGACATTTCAAAAAGAACAGGTTCTGTCACCCTATCCTTATTTATAGATGCCATTCTAAACAGCAGGACCGGTGAAATCTTCTTAATGAAACTTACGGCGTGCAGACTGAAAGGGGGGTTATTAGTGAGTTCGAAGATAGGTGATGCAAACAATTTGGAACTACCTGTTCATGAATTTTTGATAAAAGGTTCAAAGTTGCGATGGTTCTGTAATTAGACAGGTCGCCAGAGCCGAGAGAAGGTGTCTTTAGTAGAGGATAAATATGGCATGAGAAAAAGCAGATAAAAAGGATATTTGATACAATTAAGAATTGATTGCTCAGTTCAAGAATGTCCTGTTTCCTGAAGCCAAATGTAGACCCGCCATAAGAAGAATGGACAAGACGTCAATAGAATATCATACATAAAGGAAAAACAGCTTGATTCAATTATACATTTGAATCCAATTAATTCATTTCACTTTTTGTGACGCATAATACATAATCTATTACAAATGATTTTTTGTTTTGTCAGGTCGTCGCATTCAATGTTCTCTCAATCGTTTCTGCAGCATTTACTCCGCTCCTGCTAATGTTGGCTGTTATATCTGCTTACATAGTCAACTGGGAACGCAAATACTGTGAAAGAAATCCGTACTCTAGTTATCGGGGCTGCATGGACACCCTCCAACTTTCAAGAGTCAGTGCTTCAGTGTAACTATCACATTGATAGAAACATGTTTTTATAGACATAAAAAGGATTGCAATCATTGCCCCAAACTTATCTAATTATGTATAGAAAATGTTGACAAATATTTATGAGCATTCAATAGTAATAAATGATATGGGCTTTTTGGCTTTTCCCGAGTACGACTTATGTAACTTTTGTTTTATGTGAGTCCACACTGAGCGGAACATAGATAACGCAAATGTTACACTTTATGATAATAAACTGTAATTGTAATGCAAACAATTTGTATTGCATCTCTTCAAGAGAAACTTCTTGGGCACAACAGTTTGCACATAATAGAGATGATATAGGTCTATGTCTAACTTTAGTTAACGACAATGATCGCAATGGAATCACTTCTTGCTGTTCTGGGAATCTTAGAAGGCATCGTTGCCATTTGGTCTTCGATCGTCTGTTGCACTGTTGGTGCTTGCTGTTGTTCTGCAACTCAATTTCAAACACAGGTCAGCATGTTTGTCTTCATTGGAAAACCAACTAGAAAGCTAAGACTATGCGATCGGAAGCCTACCCACTTCTTCATGGCAAATACTGCATCGTATCTAACGAAAAGAGTTACACACTTTGCCGGAGTTAGTATATGAATAGCGCGGTAGAGTAATCCAGCAAAAATTAAACTTCCAAGATATGTAGGCCTAAAGGACGACTGTTGGTCTCCAGTCTCAAGTGTGCTTTGTCACTCTTCCCTACAACACAAACCGACGGCCTACAAATTACATTAACTTGAGTGTTGCCTCTCACTTATGAACAAACAATTTACACAGATGTTCCTATTAATGCCGCACCTTTGTAAGACCCCTAAATGTACGGCACCTCTGATAGATTAGAAAAGGCGTTTCATAAATATTTAGTTACAGAACTGTGTACGACTAGCTAATCGCTGATTTCTTATAGTTAGTTCGGAATAAAAACAAGTGATTTTTAATAGTAAAGCAAACCTTTAGGTGAAAATCTAAATCATAATGTGACCTCGTAGAGACGGATTTTAAACATATTATTAAAAGCTGGGATAATCTGTTGATATGTAGTAGGTTACAAGTATTATAATGTCACAACAGGGTTATACGCAGCAACAGCCGATGATCGTAAGTAATGAGCAACAGACAGCGATGATGTCTAATCCAATGTTTATGACTAATCAACAGCAACCAACGGTTGGCTTTTATCTACACCAACAAGAGGTTCGGTATAATCCACAACAACCAAATATTCAACAATCGTATGCACACAACTGCTTAATGTCAGGTTTGTAAACGCCAGAATGACAAGATAATGCTTAGTGGAATAAATTGTTCCTCTGGGCACTAAATTAACTGCACTTGTCTTTCCCTGGCGTCCTCCATCAAAATTTTATCCTTTTAGAAATGATCAAACGATGGCCTTATATATACATCCACTTTGTTTGCATTTTCACGTAAACAGTATTGCTAATGAAAGAAGAAGAAGAAGAAGAAGAAGAAGAAGAAGAAGAAGAAGAAGAAGAAGGAGAAGGAAGAGGAGGAGACAACGATGACGATGATGGCGGGCGATGGTGACGATGAAGAAGATAAAAGGAATAAAAAAGCAAAAACATTTTCATGAGCTAACCTCAAGAGGCGGTGATCAATGTGAACAGTTAATGACTTCATTTTTCAGAGCCTCGGCATACGATAGCGCAAGGCCATTCCTCTGCTTCGCCTCTCACCTTTCCAACGACACATGTCTGTGAGTGTACTCATTTTATAGCGGACAGTGCTTGAAGGCAAGTGGGGCAGACACTTTGACGCATATGATCTTGTGACAAGTATTTGAACCCCGATTTGAACCCCGTCGACATTCCAGCTCGCTTGCCATTTAAAAGTGTACGTATGTATCGCCAGAATGGGAATAGTTGAACTTCTGATGGACGTGGATTAATGGCATCATCATGAGAATTGTCACGATTTTTTACTATATTTATCGTAAGCTGTAGCCTTACTATTCTTGCATGCAGATGCAGGCTTTTACTTGTTCTTTAGCGGAAGCTGTTGAAGAACCATACACTAGTTTGAATATTGGGATGGAACGTGGTCTTCCGGCTCCACAGATCGATGCATCAGCTGGCGTCGCAACTTCAACATACGAAGAGGTGCGCGTTTACCACGAAAATTGAACAACCGTTGAAGCCTTAGTTTGTGAATAAGGACAATTAAGAATTGTCGATGTAGCATTCATCATTATATTTGGAAACATTTGTAATGCATAATAGTAATAATCAGAAAACTTCTGTAGCTACACTGTAATAATACTCAAGCTGTCAGTCGATGGTCGCAACTAAGCAACATCGTTGTGCAAGTCAAATTTCAGGGTCAGTTTGGTCGAATAGTCAAGAATGTAATCCGAGACTACGCTGAAATATCCTACGAAGGAAATGAGTTTAGGAAGAGACGAGTTTTTACTCAAGATATGAAAGCCAAAACACACTTTACAGAGCAAGCGTTTGCCAAAAGAGAGTTCCAGAGTTTAGGGCCAGTGATAGAAAATGCACGCCTGCCAAGATCTGTTCTTGTCCACTCAGTAATTAGACTAAGACAGTTAAAAGAGCTAGTGGAGTAGAGACAGGTCTTGGCAGTCAGCGCAAAGATAGTGAGTTTAATTGAATAGTAGGGTCTTGTATACGATTACTCCAGTCTAGAAAATCATTGGATTTTGTGATAGCCAAGATATTTTGGACACTTTGAAGCTTCATCAAGTTAGCTTTTGAGGTGCCAGTAAGAAGCAAGTTGTAATAGTCAAGGCGGCTGAAGATCAGGGCATTAACCAAACAAACCAGGGTTGATGAAAAGGGACCGTGACGTCTAATCATACGGATATTACGAGTGTGTCAGTAGGCAGACCAATATAATTATAGAGATGAATTATTGTGTGCACTAAAAGACAAGTTGGAAGACAGTATCCAAATTGGAGAGTGAACATCTGCGTTGTATGATAGAGAAGCTTAAAAAGACTTAATTCAAACAGGTAAATTTATTCAGTTGCTTTAAGTTCCAAAAATGAGAAACTCAGTTTCGGATGGGTTTTAAAGCAGTCCGTTTTCTGCCATCCAAAACTGAACTTGGTTAAAAACGTCAGAAAACAGAGTAAGAGAGCTGAAATAAGAGGAATTATCAAAGGAAATGTATGGCTGCGTTATATTAGCGTGAATATGGTGTTTTAAACCACTGTGACTCAGTAAAGGAATGTTCTCAGTTTTGAATGAAAGACATGCGCAGAGATTGCAAGAGGTACAGTGTTGATGAGTTAATAGGATGAGTCAGATATTTATCGTAATGTTGACGGGAGTTTATTCCATAGGGCCAGATCAGCTTGAACGACTTGCAGATATCATTTACATAGTAGAGACATAGTAGAAGTAAAAACGGTGCCAGAGTTACGAGTACTTGCAGTCAACTCAATAAGTGACTTTCTTAATTTTATTTAAAATATTTGAACGATTCAAACTTCTTAAGATGCTGCGGAGAAGTGCCTAGCCCCAGAAATTCAGTTTTCTACAGATTAAAAAGGAGTTTATTAGCCCAACATAAGCATGTAGACACATTCATAAGTGCCACACACACGATATGTATTCCTAATCAGGCAAGCATCTACTGATTTTTTAATCTTTTACAGTGTCATTACGCTAGCGCTCGCTTTGATTACATAAAACAAAGGTCGCTATTACACTAAACCACAAAACCAATTAAGAAAGCCCTAAGATATCCATGGCAGAGAAACAACTAAGCAATTATCGCTTGGCCAATATGATCTTGTTCTACATAAAACACAAGCCTAAGGAACGGGAGTCCCGAGTTTCAGTGCAATGTTTGTTGACTACGTTCACATAGCGACTACAGAGACACGTAGGGTAATATAAACTGTACAATCGATTATATTCGGGCAGTTCACGTATCATATATTCTTTAGTGGATATTTAAGAATGATGAACATCATTTCCGCGAAGACTGTTAATACAGATGTATATAACAGCAATGTTTGTCCGTCTATTATGCTCCACAATACTTGTCTGAACGTATTTGAATGCGTGTGCGCAAGGCATTTCCTGGTCGATTATTCTATCTGAAGCACGTCTCTAACTAACCTTTTCATTTGAAGCTGAAGCTGTGGTCGCAAGTTCTGCTAGTGAACGGTATTAATAATGATTTATTTATTTAATGCTAAATAGTTGTGGTAAGAAACGGTAATATAATGGCTTATAATGCATTTATTTAGCGCTAGTGTGTTCCGATTTCATTATTTAAAATTAGCCCAGTTAATGTCACAGGTTGTGAGTTTTAAACTTACCTTTCCCGGCAAATAAATTTGAAAAATTTGGTCTTACTTTCGCTATGAACTATATGATATTATTTAAGCTGCTCTGAATACTCGTGTTTGCAATAATATTTGCTTAAAGATTACACTCGAAAAAGTCAATAAGTTAGAAACTTCATTAAATGGAGCTTTCCTGGATACAACTGGGCTAAGAACTGGATGCCGTTTACTTATGAAGAGTCATGGACTAGCATTAATAAGTCCCCCCCATCTAAAAACCATGCTCACGAATAGGAAAGTCATAGAAATGGGCATTAGTCTCTCTCAGAATAGATCTAGAATATATTGCGCTGTAAATCATGTTAAGGTCATGCGCAGACAGTTGAAATATCCAAGTAGAATTTATTATGTCAGGTAGAGGTTTTAATTAGAAAACGCGAGTCTTTGTATACACTCGGCCTGTCGAAAACTGTAGGATGTCATGACATGAATCTTTATTGATTCCAGCAGAATAAAAGAACAAAAGAATAGGTACATTGACCAGTGTACAGGTAATTTGGATACAAATGGTAGACCAAAAAGGGACTTAGGTTCCTCAAGATTAGGGCCGCACTTTTACAAAACAATGCATATGGCGACAAAAATGTTTAATAAATATTAGATATAACTGAACTAAAGAGAAAGTCGGAACTAAGAAAATGGATCACAATCGTGATCTCTATGAAACTGAAAATGAGTCAAAATTGTGACTTCGAAAACAAATAAACCTTATAGACTAAATACATACGAGTGTTATATATGACAGTCTAGTGACATGATTAAGAAATTATGCAGATGTTTTTTAAAACAAATACAGACTAGGTAGGTTACCGATTTGTAAAGGTAATTTATTCCAAATTACTACTAGGATTTTACAAGGATACTACGTTTAGCCTGAATATGACTTCTACTTGGTCGAGGAAAGATTTAAAAAAAACCAAGAGTACGAATTAGGTTCTTAGCTCAATCAGACTCTCAATTCTGATTTTGAGCCCTAATCCAGGCCAAAGGTTTTCAACAGTTTCCCTATCACATTCCATTTGGATTTGACACATCACGTTGATTTCAGAAAAGCATGCTGTCTAAGACGATATAGAAAAGACTCAAGGCCTGAATTGGGTATTACCTAGGAAAGCCGTGTCTTTGCTTTTGCAAAACATTAGACAAGTAAAGATACCGGGGACTTGAATAGTTATTAATCGAAGATGCCTGCTCTTAGGAGACAGTCTGACTATATCTGCTTCAGTTATTCGGTATGATGAAGCACATCTCAGAGCCAATGCACAATCTGGGATGTTGACTGGACGTGATAATCAACAGAGACGACGGCGTCCTCATGACATCAAGGTATTGCGTCGCCAACTCTTTCGGATTATAGGCGTTTGTTATTCATCGTCCCGAATTAGGGAAGCCACTCACTTTGTGGTTCGATGAAACATCGCGATCTCCGTTTAGGTGTCAGACAACTCGAGCGACGCTATGAGCGAACGCGTTGCACTGAGAACCGTGCTGCCTGCAGGCAGCACGGTTCTCAGTGCAATGCGTTCGCTTAAAATACAGGCTGTAAAAAAACAATACTTTGTAAGGCATTAGATGGGATGTCAGCAGTGAAGATTACCCCTTCTTATGTCCACTGTGGTCTGCTTTTAATAGACTAGCCGTAGTGAATTTGAATTCGTAGAAACTTCTTTGATTTTCTCAAAAAGCTACATCTTGATGTAGTGATGTTCTTATGTATATTTGAGCATTGTTTCATATGAATGTATTTAAAAAACTCCTTACAATAGCCTGATCGAGTTTGCCAGTGACTCCTAATCTCATTATGTGTAACAAGCTATATATATATATATATATATATATATATATATATATATATATATATATATATATATATATATATATATATATATATATATATATATATATATATATATATATATATATATATATATATATATATCTTATATATATATATATATATATATATATATATATATGTGTGTTGATAGACGTTATTGAAGGGTCAGAAAGTGTAAATGTATGGGAAGTGACATTTAATAAAGGGCCCTTGACTTTTTCGAAAAGCCAAATAAACCTTTAATGAAAGGTCGTTCACAGTCTAAAAACCAGGCTCACGAATAGAAAAGTAAACAATGTTAAGGCCATGCGCAGACAATTGAAATGTCCAAGTAGAATTTATTACGTCAGGTAATTTAATTACCGAAACGCGAGTCTTTTAATACACTCGGCTATTGTCGCTAAATAATTCTTCTGGGTGTCCGTGCCTCGCAAACTGTTGCTTTAGGCAATAGATTATGTCCGTAATTCGCAAGTATTCATTGTCGAAAACGGTAGGATGACATGACATGAAACCTTATTGATTTCAAAAGAACAGATACATTGACCAGTATACAGGTTATTTGGTACAAATGGTAGACCCAAAAGGGACATAGGTCCCGCTAGATTAGGGCCGCCTATTACAAAAGAATGCATGTGGCGACAAAAATGATTAATAAACATTAGGTATAACTTAACTAAAAAGAAATTTTGAACTAAGAAAATGGATCTCTATGAAACTGAAAATGAGTCATAATTGTGACTTCTAAAACAAATAAACCTTATAGACTAAATACATACAAGTGTTATGTATGACAGTCTAGTGACATGAATAAGAAATTACGCAGATGTTTTTTTTTTTAAACAAATACCGACTAGTAAAGGTAATTTATTCCAAATTACTACTAGGGTATTGTAAAGGTATCAACATTCATAAACGCAACACCTTGACTGCGGTTATAATCATATATTATTATATCTACTCTGATAGTGTGACTACAGAAGTGTGTTCTCTATCAGTAGTGTTCATGAGTCCGTGCTTTTCGTAACTGCCCCCGTTGGGCACGCTAAGTGTCTGTCAGTTCACGCTCGCTGCAGCCCCTAACTGCAATTGCTCGAAGCCGAGAGCCAATCACGTCACGTCTCTTATTCCTTAAAGCAAATGATTCTATTGATTCTATAAGCGTTCAAGTCTACTGAAAGCCTAACCTAATTTAACCTACTAGTCTCATAAAAGTCCTTTTTGTTCCGCTCTATCAGTCTCTATTATAAAAGTCCCTTGTGTTCCGTTCATCGGTCTCTATAACGAGCTGGCTTTATAACACGACGGCTCGATCGCGTCACGGTTGCTGTATTTGCAGATGCTATGGAGACTGACTCCGGATTAGTCTGTGCGGTTGCTTGTGTTGGTGGCGGTATTGATCGCGTTTCTTCTCCCATGACTCCATCGTCTTCAAAGATAATAGGCCTCTCCGCTGAGAAACGAACGTGTTTTGAGTTTCGACGGCGGGTCGATTCGTCTTCCAGCATGGCCTCGTACGACCGATGCGGTAGTGTACGTTCGATCTGCCCTTTGCGCCGTTCCGATCGGTCGTCCAATTTCACTCTTACTGTTTGTCCGACCTCCAGCTGTGGACGATCTTTTGCGTGTACGTTGTAATAGCGTGTTTGTCGATTTTTCGCTTGCTGTAGTGGCTGTCGCACAGTGCTTGAATCTGCCGTAGCTAAAAGGCCATGAGTCGAGGGCATATTTGTACGCGTTCTTCGGCCAAAGAGAATGTGCACCGGCGAGAGTGTCAATTGCTCCGAAGGAGTATTATACCTCGCTAATAACGCTAAGAATGGATCGCTCTGTGACTCAATAGCCTTGGTCATTAGGCCTTTGCCTGTTTTGACGCAGTTCTCGATTCTTCCATTTGACTGCGGATAACCAGGTGAGGATGCAGAATGCTTAAAATCATACGGTTCCGCAAATCTTTTAAGTTCGGCCGCATGAAAGGGACTATTGTCGCTAAATAATTCTTCTGGGAGTCCGTGCTTCGCAAACTGTTGCTTAGGCAATAGATTATGTCCGTAATTCGCTTTGAAGACAGTCTATCCACTTCAAAGTATCCACTTAAATAGTATTATATTAAGTAGTTCTGATCATGAAATGTGAATATATCAACGCCGACGTTTTGCCATAGCCGATTGGGTGGGGGATGAGACTGCAATGTTTCTTTCTGAGTGGGCTGTTGATATCTTTAGCAAATCGCGCATTGGCTTACCAAAGCTTTGATGTCTTTGGAAAGACCGGGGTAGAATATAGCCTCGCATGCCCTGCGTAAACAACCATTAACGCCAATGTGGGAGGAATGCAGACGCTCCAATAAGAAAGGGCGGAGGGAGCGGGGCAACATTACACTCTGGCCTTTATAGATAAGGTCGTCACTCACGACTAATTCGTCCGCTACGGTAAAGTATTCACAGATGCTGACCGGTACCTCTGCTGCGGTCAAAAGCCCTCCAGCTGCTACTTGGCGTTTCAGCGCGCTATACTAGCTGTTCTTCTGCCTGGGCGGCTTCTCTGATCTTTTTGATCGTGCTCTCTGAAGCGACCATCTTCAGTTCTTGATACTGTTCGTCATCAGATAGCGTCGCCAGTTCCTCTAGAAAGTGATCCGATCCATCTGGTTTATGCATCAGATATGCTCTGGACAGTGTGTCTGGTAGAACCAGCTCGGACTGTGGCCGATGCGTCACAGTCTGGGCTAGGAGCTGTTCTATTACAGAATGGGAAACCATGGAGTATGCATCTGGGGCCATGAGCAAAATTGAGACAAATCCATACGCTCAAATTGAGAAAGAATTGCTTGTTATTGTATTTGCGCTGTATAGATTTCATACTTATGTGGCTGGTAAACGAATCACGATTGAAAAAGATCATAGACCTTTAATTTCCATCGCCAAGAAGGCATTGACATCAGCGCCGAAGCAACTACAGAGGATGCTTTTACGACTGCAGGCTTATAACTTTGATCAAAGTTATAAGCCTGCAGTCGTAAAAGAATCCTCTGCAGTTGCTTGCTACGTTTAGCCTGAATATGGCCTCTACTTGGTCGAGGAAGGATTAAAAATACCAAGGATACGACATAGGTTCTTACGTTAATCAGACTCTCAATCCTGATTTTGAGCCCTAATCCAGGCCAAAGGTTTTCAACAGTTTCTCTAGCACATTCCAATTGAATCTGACACATCACATTGATCTCGGAAAAGCATGCTGTCTAAGACGCTACAGAAAAGATTCAAGGCCTGAATCGGGTATGACCTAGGAAAGCCATGTCTTTGCTACTTGCAACACATTAGACAAGTAATGATACCGGGGACTTGAATAGTTATTAATCGAAGATGCCTGCTCTTAGGAGACAGTCCGACTATACCTGCTTCAGTAATTCGGTATGATGCAGCACATCTCAGAGCCAATGCACAATCTGGGATGTTGGCTGGACGTGATAATCAACAGAGACGACGGCGTCCTCATGACATCAAGGTATAGCGTCGCCAACTCTTTCGGATCACGGGCTTTTGTTCTTCATCGTTCCGAATTAGGAAGCCATTCCTTCATGGTTCGATGAAACATGTCGCGATCTCCGCCTAGGTGTCAGACATCTCGGGCGACGCCTTGACAACCGTGCTGCCTGGATCCACCCCATCCGACATGCATGGGAAGGTCGCCTACTCGAAGAAGGTAATCGAACAAAACGCTGACAGCCCGCGACTACTGTGGTCTTCGTTGCACAGTATTCTTGGTCGTTCGACTTCAGAGAACAGTCATATGCAAACATTATTTACAGCCACCGTGATCATTTGGAATTTGTGCGTGAACAGATCGAATCGGTCCGCCGCTCAACTAAAGGTGCTCTACCACCGGCTGTCTCTCCAATCTTCAACTGACTGCGAGATGTCGTCAGCTGCTGCTATCGTCGTCACCAAAGTCGTGCGAATTGAACCCACTGCCGCTATTCCTAGTTAAGGAGCTTGTGCGTGAACTGGGTGTGTCATTGGACCAGGAATTTACCCTCTCTGATCATGTGAAGTCAGTGTGTTGAGTATGCTTTTATCAACTGCGGCTGATCCGCAGCCTAAGCCTCTCACTTGTTCTTAAGGCTGCTTCTACTCCGATGCAATGCAAACCTCTTGCCATTTCTCTGCTTCTGTTACGCCAGCGATCGAAGGTAATTCTGTTTGATCGCAGTCTTGTGCTGTCAGGTCGGGAGCAACTCTGATGAGTTTTCTTGAATAGGCGCTATATAAATGTGGAATTATGATTACAGCTAAAATGAGTAATGACGAATAAAGAAAATCTGCAACAAAGAACTCTGCCCTATACAGCCGATTTAAAGCTTAAAATATATCATCAACCTGATAGAAGTTTGAGATATATCAATTCACTGAAAAACGAATAAGGTCGAGGGTATACGGTCGCTATAGAAAAACGTGTACATTTGCATCTGCATTTACATGTTAAACCTCACCATTTTACAGTTTTGTGTGTTTTTGTGGCTTACAAAGAAATGTTAACAGAATAAATGGGTAAGCTTGGCTCGTATTGTTTTCTGAGTTGGAATATAAGAAGTGGTTCTCAAATTGTGTTCTGATTTAGAACACAAGAAACGTCGAGTTAGACAGGCCGACGACACTCTGCCTCAATGGTGTTTCAAAAGTATTGTTGCAACAGCACAATAAACAAGATTTGTCTAGTAGATTAGTAAGCGTCATTGGTGTCTCGTCAAGCAAGACACTCGAGCCTGAGTTTCTACTGCAGTAAGGATAATTAAACTATAATTAAAGAGGCCGCATTAGTGTAAGCTGGGAGTAGTCAGTACTTTGAAAAGTTCATATAATATTGTCACCATTTTTTACCTTTTAGACCACAGCCTGAAAATGCAGCAATCTGGATCAGTCAATGGCCCAGTTGTGATCGTTGTGGGTCAACCATGCCAAACAGAAAAGCCCCACTACTGCAGCAATATGAGTAAATACTTGTCTCGTCAGCTTATCGGACTGGGCGTGGCACAAGCGACAGCTGGGCTATTATGCCTTGTCGTTCAAAGTGTCATTTTGGAAATGGTTATTAGAACAGGCTACTTACAAGAGTCACTTCATGTGCATGGCATCTGGATCGGTGTTTTGGCAAGTAAATCTAATTTATAGTTTTCTTTTTTGATTTTCTTCTTATCTGACCCATAAACTGCGTAATACTGTTGTTATAATTTAATTTTGGGACAACTTTTGCTACGTTTTTCGTCTTTGCCCATAAACTATGTAATACTGTTATTATCATTATTATTTTTTAAAAATTATTATAATAATAATTATTATTTAATTTTGGTTTATTTATTGCTATGTTTAGTGTTATTTTGCAGTAATTTCTCATCATTAATAGATTTGTTGTTCTTTTTATTGTTGTTTTATTGCTGTTCTTATTGGAATATTACTCTGGTTCGCTATCGGATAATTTGTCCAAATTGAAATCGGCCTTACCATTTAGAAAATGTAGCATTTCATTCTGTCGTCTTATCGGCTTACATCTCATCACTTGCAAGTGGGCTACTGAATAATATTTCATGGTTTATGAATAAGTAGTTTATGACAACGTTGTGCTATGATTTGTCGTTTACAACAGTTTCTAACCACTGGTCCACTGGGAATCTGGGCAGGAATTGGAAAGTCAAAGTGTCCGGTAAGTCTTTAGGCTTTCTAATGTACCATACTTATCGATGTAACTGAGACTAATGTACCATTACCTCAACGTGTTTTAGCTGATAACTTAGTAACTTTAACGAATATCTTACATTAATTGTTCTCTTTAGGACTAACAATTTGGTAATAGTTAAAAGCCGACTACCCCAAGCGAGGTCTTAATGCATGAGTCTACAGGAAATCCTTTCTTGTGGAATTGTGAGGCCGTTTATCGAAACAAAGAGTCACTTTTTAGTTCTGACATGAAATGTAGTTGGGCCAAGTAAGGTGACAACTAATCTAGCTAATCTTATAACTTCTGCAGCATAGTTGCAATAATGCATAAGACATAAATCGATGGCCTAGTAATACCAATCCGATTAAACCGGTCAGTCAGCTGAGATAGCGGAAGCCTGATGGGAATAGGTAAGACGAAAGGGGTTGGGCTCAAGGTATAATGAGAACGAGATGTTTTGATTCCGACTTTGCCAGAGACAGAACGGAGTCAGCAGCGAGGATAGACTTTGGAAGAGCTGTAAGACTATTAACAACAGGACAAAAACTAGTGTAGTATTTTCTGGCATGCAAAGCACAAATGATTTCACGTAATAGGTTTTTATTTTAAAAATATTATTATTATCACTAAAATTATTATCGATATCACTATTATTGTTGCTGCTGTTATTATTTTTATTATTATTATGTAATTAGAAAGCAAGTAAGTAAATTGTATTTGTTTTGGTTTTCAAATGTTTAGACATTTCTGAAATATTTGACGACCTGACGATTTTGTTAAAACGACTATGTGCTGTTTTCATTAAATCTCCATGAAATCTGTTTCGTTGATATTTGTCAGGTCGTCGCTTTCAACATTCTGTCCATCATTTCGGTTATTCTCGCCTTCATCCTATTGACTTTAGCCTGTGGCATTGCCTATATTTTTCATACTCTTCGCCAACTTGGCAGAGCATACCAAACTGAAGTTCGTTTAAAGGTAACATTTTCCATTGGCCTAAAACTACTTCATCTATTAGGAGACCAATTACATCTGTACTTCGTATTCCTATCACACCAGCTTTCTCTGCTCTTGCTTCATCGACTTTTTCTCAAATCTAGTCCGTTTATGGTTTCTTGTTAGATCAGTCGATTGACGAAAATTTTAGGTGCTTATCTTTGCCTACCCAGTGTTGCAAGATAGTTTCTGCCTTCTAGACGTTCATGAAAATCTGTTTTGTTTCTGATGTAAAATTGTGGTGTTTATTCAGCTTTCTTATTGCTTGTGGGGTAAAATTTACATGCTATAGGTAATTTACCATAGATTTACTGCTTCAGTAGAGTAAGATTTTAAAAGTCTTGCAGTAAGGCTTTATTTTTGTGAACTCCGCCACTGTCTTTGTCGGGCAGTGCCTGTCTGAAGTCTTGATAAAGGAGGAGGCGGCTCTAATAATCTTGGTTGTGACAATGCGTTGTTAAACAGTGACTACACGCTTTATGTTTGCTGCTTCACACGTGCCAAACATTTTATTAATATTGCTGATGAGCTGTAAGATTCAACGACAAGTCCAAAGCAGTAAGAATTTAACCGACTCCTTATCTGATGCACCAATAAGGTTTTGAAAACGTATTAGTAGATACATATACATATCCTCAGCTTAATGAAATTGATAAATATGGTAATGTAATAGGCTATTGTAACTTATATAAGAGGACATTAACAATAGTTTTATATAATGTAGTCAGCAAACTCAAATATTTATGTAGGTCTAAAAATAAAATCCTAAATTGACTCTGAACTGCAACTTCTTTTAATTGATAAATAATTAATACTGCAAAGGTTTGAACAGCATATTTTTCAAGCCTTACTGTTTGGGCAGTTGGCAGTTAGTAAAGCATTGGTTTTAATTTTTGTCGTTTCACATGCGCCAATTAAATTTAATTAAATTTAATTATCTTGCTTCTGTTTGAAATTAATTCTTATCAATCGCAGGTCCATAATAAGATGTTTGCACTAGAAGTGGTGCTTATCATTATCGTAATTATCGAGATTACTTGTGCCATTTGGTCCTCCACGGTCTGCTGCGCTGTCGGTGCCTGCTGTTGTACCTGTGGTTGTAATTGCTGTGGTCCGTTGCGTCAAAACCCAGCTCAGGTAAATATTTCATTTTTTACTCATTCAGTCGCTCGGTCAGTCGTTCACTTAATAAGGCAGAAAGTCATTACGTCAGTTACTGAAGCTAATTATTTATGAGTGGAGGAATAGATGGATGGAATGGGTGAGTGGGTGGGTGGAAGGCATTGTGTGCAAATACATAATATATACGTTCGCAAATGCACATACGACATGCGTATTATGTGCATACCTATATATGTTCACATGATCATACATGTAGGAACTGCACGGGTTACCTCTGCAAAAAGCACTGAGTTTAAGATCGTACTGCTTAAGCATAATTGTCTTACAGATTGCGCTCCGTCTTATTTCGCTAGTTCTCTCTCTCTCTCCCTCTGCCTAAAGTCTCTAACTCCCTCTTTCCTCTTTCCGCCTCGCTTTCTTCTTGTTTTGCTTCTCGTTCCTTTCATCCCTCTTTTCCTTCTTCACTCTGTGTCTGTCCATCGTGTAGATTCAGTTGTATTCCATTTCTCTTGTTCTTCAACGTTTCCAATCCTTTTTCATTCTTTCACCGTTTATTCTTTCACTTTTTCCTTTTTTCATTCAATTATTACATAAATCAATCGATTTAGTGTGTCTGTCTGTTTCAAATTGCTTAACCACCGTAGCCTGACTTCTGGTTTCCCAGACCTTTGTGAATTCGACCGGCTTCTGCAACAGATTATGGTTGTTCACTAAAATTTCACTTGACCACTTATTGATGCCTTTTACACAATGATAACGGCGCTATAAAATTCATTAGATTATACTACAATACAATAGACTAGACTTTTCGTTCACTCAGACTGGAAATCTGTCTGAAAATCAATCTTTCAATTATTCAACGATTTCATTAACCAGCCAGTTAATTAATCCAGTGAAAATGGAATGACTTGCAGGTCCATGACATGAGTATGGCTAATCAACAACAGCCTGATATTCTGACGAATACAGTGGAATTTAATCGCTTGACTAAGATACAGCAAGAGCCTCCAAATACAGTGGAGTCCACGCCTACGATCAAATCAGATTTGCCTTTGGAGGAAACCGATTGCAATTAACAACTTACAGTACTTTATTACGTGCCAATACTTATCGAACCTTAAAACAGGTCATCTTCACCATTAGTAAACTTTAAGTTTCAGAAAGTATTGGCGCATAAATTTTGCTATTTTAGATGTGTCATTTAGGCCTATAGGCCTATTCTTTTTTGTTAGCACTCAGTCTTGAACTGTTAAGTGTTTTTTAAATTAACAATGGCAATTAATCTACTACATTTATGAGCTAAACGCGAGTAACCTATCTAAATAAATTTTACTGTGAGTGTTCATCATTTTACGAAGGTCTCCTTACTTTTAAAGTAATTGAAGTTAAGGAAAGGATATTTTTAACGATGCCACCGAAATTTTCAGCTAAACAGATTAATATATGCGTTATACAGTTACATTTTTCGAGACTATGGGACTTTAAAGTAGCATGGAACCACTCAAAAAATCCGTGGTAATTACGATCACTAGTGTGACTTTTAACGATATTACGCGATACTGTTACTCTCATGCTCATTATAATATGTTAATGCATGCAAATAGTCACAACGTCATCTTTCAAGTTCCTTCATTATAAAGAACAATGCTAAAGTTTAGACCGTCCCAATTTTATTTTTATTTTTAATTGAGGTCTAATTCCATACGACAAATTTCAAATGAATCAGCCAAGACATTTGGAATGTACTGATGATCATACGACTCCTTCTTTATGCCTGTTTTTTTATTCTAAGAAGTAGCGTTTTAGGTAAAACATTTGAGCTATTGTTGCACTAAATTTAGGTTTCAAGTTTTGCTCCAATTTTGCATTTCTGATTCATACAGTGCATGAGCAATAGTGTGAAAACTCGGTCAGTGTCTGGGTTGTGGGGGCGCCATCCGGGACTCGATCACTCCCAAACTTTTCAAGGCAGCGATTTTCGTAATCTAGGTATTCCTGTCAAGTTTAAAGGCAATTATTTAAGTGGTTTCGGATCTAAGGAGATTAAAGCAGGTAATTGCTAATCTGTTTAATTATTCAGAGCATTTGCGTATGCAAGAAAATAATTATGCATGCACTAATTTATGCACGAATGCATGACTGTAAAATACTGAAAGATAAGCTAGGGCACTTTATCAAGTCTTTGCCGAAGCTCTTCAGAAGCTATGCAGTGGTTAACCCTAGCTGCACTATCGTTGCAGGCTGTGATTTGGTCCACGATGTTCGTGTACAGTATTTTCGATTTGGTCAAACTCTCTGCAGTCGTTTTGCTCGAACTTTATTTACTGCATATGGAGCCTATGTGCATAGAGGCCTTTTGCAGCACATTTATTAGTATCTACATCTTTAACTTCTGTTTTCATGTTTATTTTCCACGTGTTATTGGTTATCGTCCTGATTCATGTTATAACTGTTTATTTCTATTGAGATGTAATGATTTTTACATCTCTCATTCGTAGTAGATCCTTAATGTTGTTGTCCATTTCATCATAATTTTATAATTCATAAAAAAATTCATATAATAAATCTGTTGTTTATGTATAGAGGCTAGTTGGACGGCTGAATAGTACGCGATATGCATGTAGGTAGGTGCACTTATGTACATATGTATATGTGGCTGGGATTTAGTTTTGGTGCACCTTCGTTTGAGAAATCGTGCGTTAGACAAAGCCTTTATAGATGTTACTAATTCTTTGTGAAAGGATGGCTGGATGTATCGCTGAGTGGGAGATGGCATTGTGTGAACATAGGCACATACGTATAAATACAAACATACATAAATACACACAAATATATGCACGTATATACATATATAAGGCATAGCAATTTGCATATGTACGTGTACACGCATAGGTACCACCCACACAATCTGTAAATCCAAAACGTGTTAACATCTGGTCATCTGGAGTAACTCATTTGGCACCATCACTATGCACGTTTTGAATGCATATACAAAAGTCGCTACTACTATAGTATAGCTCAGAACCAGTCAAGCGAGGCCAACGAGGTCTGTGGTAAAGAAAGAGGTAATCAGGGTAGGTTATATTGTCACTTGGTTATATTACCTCATTCTAACTGAAGTTGCCTAAAGCAAGGCTAAGAAACTAAATATCCGAAGGTGTAATCCAGTGCTGTCAAATAGCTATTAAATGGATGTGTACAGTAATATGACGTACCAACAGTTCACGCGTCGCATCGTTTAGCTTTCTATGTGGTGCGCATTGTATACCATTGTGCACATACAACGACTTCGCGGGGGAAGTTTGGCGATGCATGGCATTGTGGGTGTGCAAGTCTGTAATACGTTAATAGGCTTGCTTTAATGCAGGTGAGTGATTGCACGGAAGACAGTCCTTGGTTGGCCGTATTGTCAAACCTTGAATGAAAAGTACCATTCGTAAATTGTGCCAGTAAACGGTAATGATAACGACTCATTCCATTATTTTATTTAACGATACGTATATTTATTTATTTCTTTTAATTCATTTAGTTAACAATCGCAGGTTATGACTGTCTAAACTTGGCTTCCCAAGCAGCAAACTTTAAAACAATTTCGTTTTACCCAACTGTTATTTTGGTACCCTTCGTACTCATCATTAGTAGGTTGCTGTTAGTACAGTAATATTTGCATGGGTAATATACTTAGCAAGCGTTTATGAGTTACAAGCTTTGTCGAAATAGGGGACGTTTACCCTCCCTAATACACTTTAAACAAAGCTATTGTTGTGCGAATAAAATCGAAAATATTTAAAGTCAATTTTCGCAAACTTTGTGATACGAGATTTTGACTAAACATGGCTGTTAAAGAGTCGAAGAAAAATTTTCAAAAAAGCCTTATATTATTGGGCCGTACCAAGCTTTCACTCCCGTTCATGAGGACTAATTTAGTACTGCTCCAGTTCAAGAACCAAAACGGGCAGAGTGTAAGTGGATTCCTTTCAGTTTGAAATCTTGCCTGGTAATATCGAGAAGTTAACGCGTACTGCCCAGAATCCTTTTGCATGTGAGATCTGCCTTATCTTAACTAACTCACATAAGTCAGAGGCTCTTTGAATAACGTACCCCTCGCATTTAACATAGAATTAACTGTAGAAAGACTTCCTTAACTGCAAAAAAACTACATGCACTAACTGAAACAGCTCGCGTTCCTCTTAAAAATTTGACAGGCTTATTTCCCTAGCCGACTGTTGAGACTACTCTTCATTCATTTGCCTTAGCAGTAGTAGGCCCCTCAATGTGACAGGATGAAGTTGTCGGATTTTTCAGTGGATGACATATAACTGATGCTACAAAGTGGAAACAGTTCAGGATCATAATCGAGAAAAACATGTAAAAGACACTATGGACTCGATTCTGGACCAATAAAAACGTGCTTAGGTACTGAGATCTCATCGTTTGCTAAAGGGGTTAAGTCCCTGTTCAATGAAGACCTGTTCGACAGTACAAATCTAACACTATAATAGACTCCGATTTCATTCTGGGGCTGAATCGGATTTTATCTTGGAAGGTTTATTGAAGATGGTGATGGCATGACGAATAAAAAAAACAAAAACTAAGAGCTCGTCTCTATAAAAAGGTTGAAAAGGTTCAAAATGGTTGTCAAAGTGATGGAACAATTTGAACTAAATTAATTAATTATTTTTGAATGGGAATTTTACAAGCATTAGATAGATAATTTTATTTATCGATACATTATATGTACGCCTAAACCCCTATAAAAGATCGTTTTTCATCTTAATTTTTGGAATTTGTGATATAAGAGTATTTTAGTTACATCTTCAATCATTCAAAATGTCCTAAAATTTTATTACATACTTAATAGATTCCCATTACTTCAACAAAGGCGCTAAATCGATCGCGAAAGTTTTGATAGTTTGCTAGGTAAAGATGGTAAAATTAAATCTGTTAATCTCCGAATAGACTGTGATATACATTTAATATACAGTTAGACTAAAGCAGTGGTGCCATCTCACATCTATACAGTACACGTGAGACCCCATACCTCGTTTTGCTACCGATTGGAAGTCTATAAATTGCGTGTTGACATATATGATGATGATGATGATGATGATGACGACGACGACGTTGATGTGCATTTCTTCATATGCATCATAATCATGGCCCGTGTGAAGTACGCAGTCTTGCGTTTTTCTTCAAGGTCTTGAAACGCGCAAGACTTCCTATTTTCTTACCATATTTTAAGGTACTTGAAAAATTATAGATCACTTCCACCACTGATAACCTAGTGCTCGAGTTGAGTGTTTACGCGATAAAAAGTGAAGCGGACGATAATCGGACAAACTTTCCAAGAGGATTTCGATATGATGTTGAAATGTCTGCCGGGATTACCTCGAAGCCTAGAGACTCCATGCAGAAGTTTCTGATGACCTCTTCTGCGCGACTGTGGCTTTAAGCAGGCATTTGAGCCTGAACCCTGCCCCCGAGGCAGCCTCCGAAATGCTAGATGGACGGACCGGGAGTACACTTTCAGTTGTTCAAGCATCACGTTCAATACGTCAGTTTCCTTTGTCAAAACGACTATCTTTCATTGTATGGTGCAATAAGTAATAATTGTATGGCGCAATTTTATTTCAACAGGACTCCCAAGTTTGACGTTAGAATATTTGAGCTATGAAACTGTTCGACGATCTTGGACAGTTACTAAGTAAGACGAGAGATCGTAGCTTCCATTACACGATCGCCCTCTGTCATTGGAGTCATTCCAATAAATCAACTTTTAACGGCTTCTTCGATATTCTGTTATCTAAAATTTGATCAGTAGAGAAGATTTAAGATAATCTAACAAATATTTTTAGGTTGATTTAGACTGTAAACTTTAGCTGTAGAGTGAATGTAATCGGAGTTCATTTAACTAAAACATTTTTCAAAGCCGACTGCCATATTTAGCCAAAAACGTCAAAGATGATTGCATGTAATCAGTAGGACATAAACCAAAACACTAAGGACTTGATAATATTAAAAGACCACACATTATATTAAAAGAAGACACTATAGGCAGGCTGCATTAGTGTTTGCCGTTATCAGACATTTGCTCAAAAGTATAAATAGCCTACTGTTGCCATTTTATTTATTTAGACCACAGCTTAGAAATGCAGCAATCTGGAGCGGGGCCGGCTGTGGTTGTTGTGAGTCAACCAGGCCAAAAAGAAAGTACCAGCACCTACAATATGAGCAAGTGCTTGTCCGGTCAGATGATAGGACTGGGAGTGGGGCAATCAGCAATTGGATTATGCTGCATTATCATTCAAAGAGTCATTAAGCAAACGCTTCAGGATTCAAACTATCCGTTCTCACCGCTTCATGTGCATGGCTTCTGGATGGGTGCCTTGGTAAGTACATCAAGTTATCAGGTTCATGTTTTCTGAATTTCTGTCGTCTGTTACTACGTTAACTGTTTATAATACTTTTTATTATTCTTTTAACGCTATATTTAGTACTATTTTTGCGGTGTGTGCAGAGAGCGCCACTGATGAGTTTATCGTGAAGAGGCGCTATGCAAATCTTAAATTACAGTTACAGTTTGCAACCACTATGCTAGGTCGTTGTCAAATACTGTGTCCAGTTAAAAATGAACCTTACAGTTTGCCTAAGTTTTTGGTAATCTTCAGTCTTGCATGGATAGTAATACATTTCTTCTGAATCCTTCAGAAACTGATTTCCTACTTCTAGGCACAAGCCAACAACTCCTTAAATTTGATTACCTTATATCTATTCATTTGGGCGGCTTGCTTGTCGATAGTACTGAATGTTCACATAGTTTGGACATAATAATTATTTGACTCCACTGTCATTTTCTAACGACGTTGGTGCCATATGCAAATCAGACCAATTTCACATTCGGGATATTTGTAGAAACAGATCTCTTTTGCCTCAAACTGCCTTAACCCCACATGCTAATGTAATGATTTCAAGCAGGCTTAACGACTGTAGCTTACTCCTTATTGGCATCAAAAAGAGAAATCTACATACACTACAAATGGTTCAAAACTCTTTGGCCAAAGCTATAACAAAACATCTTAAGTATCAGCATATTAGACCTGTATTGCATTAACTAGTTGCCCGTCGAGCAAGGAATCTAGTTTAAAATCTGTCTTATAATTCACAAAGTGCAACATTTAAATCAGACATCCTATCTCTGTTCCATGCTCAAAATACTGCCTTCGATCAATGGACATTATGACTTGTTGTTCCTCATAAGAGAACGATGTTGGATTCTAGAGCGTTCTCGGTTGCTAATCCACGGTTTTGGAATTCGCTGCCAAGTTCTATTCGTTCTGTCAGTTCCGTGACGTCATTCATGTCTAAACTTAAAACTCATCAGTTTCAACTTGCTTACCCACCGTAGCCTAGCTTCTGGTTTACTTGATCTATAGGAAATCGCCGTGGCTTCCCGAATGGATTCTTATTTTGATCACGATTTCACTTGAAGCGACCATCGATTGATGCCTTGGGCATTATGATAACGGCGCTGTAGAAGTCATTAGATTAGGTTAGACTTGGAAAGTACTGCGTTTCATTCTGTCGACATATCAACCGTATGTCGTCACTCGCACATGGCTCCTCGTAGAAATGGACACTGATGACTCATATGCTATGACTTAGTAGGCCACTATAACGCTATGGTATATCAATATTCTGTTTTTTCGTTTTAAACAGTTTCTGATTGCTGGTGTTCTGGGAATTTGGGGAGGAATTAGCAAGACAAAATGCCCGGTAGGACTTTATACTTTCTCTTACGATAGTCTTGGTGACGACGTTGCACGTAACGTTCAAACGTTACGCGCTTTAATTTAAAATGACCCAATTTCATTTAACGGATTCAACGTTTTTTTCTTTTTTAAAAACTGGCTCCATCTTACGAGGTCTTAGATGATATCTGGCTGCAAGAAATTAATTCTTGAGGAACGTCGAGGTGCATTACTGAAAGTGAGTGCCATTTCTTAAATATTTGTTAGAAATGAAGTTACTGAACGAAATAATCGAAATGTCAATCGTCCTAATCTAATCTTAGAACCTCTGTAACACGGAGTTACGAACAATGCACAGGAATCGATAGTACGGTTGCACGACAGTTGTGGAGTGTCAACCCAATGCACCAGTCGATGTTCTCCAAGTAAGATCACATTCGTAAATAACGGAGATGCTGTTCAACGGAAAATCTGATTGTGAGAGAGAGAGGACCTGTCTCAGATGATAGGATATGGATAAGCGTGTCATCAAATAATATCGTAAGGAGGGCCACACGCCTTAGAACCAGTGTGAATGAGAGAGAGGTAAAAATGAGAGATACAGAGCAAATGATAGAGATAGAAAATTGAAGGAAGCCAATTCAATATTTGTAAGACTTTCTGTATGCATGTATTTATCGTCGAAGGGGTGAATGTGTGCGCAAGTCCAATTCGCTTCGCACGAAGATTCTCTCTGTAATAAACCGCCAACCAACCCCTGTAGGGTAGCCATAATATAAAAGAGGTGGTATCCCTGTGAGGCATGTCTATACAGCGATAACTCGGTGGTTTGAATCGCCTCAGAGCAAAGTCCTTGGAGCTGTGATGCCAGGTCTCGACAGCTACCAAAATTTCAATCTTGGAGCTGCTTATAGCATCAGCTATGGAGGTGGCTTTATTACCAAGGCGTCTGACATTCCATTTGGCCAGTTTGAGGCCAACACTAGTGGTATAGTCGGGCGTATCCGTGGAGCTAGACAGGTGGTGACGACGTGTAGGCGGGCGCCAGATGTGTGAAGCGAAGAGACGTTTGCGAACACAGCGACTAGGCGGCCATTTATAAAGCGCGCAATTAACAACAGCCTCAAAGGCGCGTGCAACGACCCTTAAAAAGTCCTACCGAGTAATATCGAGTAATATCATGGTATATAGATCAATAGGAATGCACAGAAATCGAGGCAGATCTATTAAACATGTAAGTTTTAAGCTTCTTTTTAAAACTTTTTATTGGAAGAGTGTTTGATGCTAGTCGGTAAAGCCATCCACACTGTGGGGCAAGATTAACAAAATCCACGATAAAGGCCGAAGTGTAAACATGGCCGACGTATTCCGAAATACCATGCCCCTCAAACAATGAATATATTAACTAAGTAATGAAGTTAGGCCTACCGAAATGTCTGGCGAAGAACTCGAAGAGCATTGCAGAATACCATATCCAGATAGCTGTCCAAATCAAATAGTACGAATAAGAAAAGACGAATCTGAGTGAAAAACTAATTAAATGCAATTTAATCACGAGAGCAGCCGTGCCGTGTCTTTACAAACCGAGGCGCAACACGCGATCATGTGCAGGCATATATCGGACTCTTGACTTGAAGGCCAACTCCAGAGATTATATGTCATCCAGATTAGTCAGACCGAAGCCTACCACTGCGCAGAATTAAGACAAGCATATTATATGTAATGGATGGCATTCAGTCTATTGCAAAGATAGTACAAGATGATGCCTTTGTTGTATGCACGTCAAGATTGCCCTAGAGGCAGCTCTGGATATGAAGTGTTAGCGATTTCATTTTTCTTAGCCTTGACCAGCCTCCTTCCTCGCCGCCTGATCTCCCCACCGTCAACGTACTTATTTATTAACCGAGTTCGCTAGCGAGCGACAGTGGAGCGGAAATTGTGAAACATCTTTGATGACGCCATGCTTGCGTTTCGGCGTATTGTTGCCGACTCGTTTGTGTTTGAGTTTTCATCGGATTTTCGTCAACTTCGGGCGTTTTTCTGTTGGGTTATACCTCTGCTATCTAACTTGTGGATTACTACTACGGCTTGTTTGTTCTTGTGTTAACCAACGTAAGTTATCTTAATTTTGTTTGAATTAAGTCGACGATGTTGTCGTCTTCGGCCGCCCCTTACTCCACTCCTCCGGCTCATGTGTACACTTCCGCTGAGCTACGTACCTACAATCACCCGGCTCTCACCATTCGACGTTCCTTACGTAAGACTCTATTCAAACTTCATTTATGGCGACCGGCATCTTCACGGCCTGGATTATCGTCTCCCTCCTGCCAATCTCAGCCTACAATTCTGGACTCTGTTCCATCGCGTACCTCTCGGCTGCCCTCAGATCTGGGTGGCAGTGATGGGCTTAGACTTGGGACACTGAACGCTCGATCACTGGAAAATAAGTTTATGAAGATCGCTAACTCTATCTGTCAGCATAATCTGGATATACTCGTCATCACGGAGTCTTGGCAGTCCTCTTCCCCTGATGTTCCGGTTCGACGCGCTGCTCCTCCGGGCTACCTATTCCTCGACACTCCTCGCCCGGTTGGCCCCTCACGTGATTCGGACCCTCCTGCGCAAAATCATGGTGGCATTGTTGTCTTTCATCTAGAACATTTTCGGGTCAAAAAGATCCCTCTTCCTCTCTCTGTTTCCACGTTCGAAGCATTATGCTTCTCCTGCTCTACGACTCGTGGTCCAGTCACCGTTCTTGCCCTCTACCGGCCGGGCTCCTCTCTGGTTACGTCGACCTTCTACACCGAGTTCTCCTCGTTTCTGGAAGTCTTCGCTACTTCAACTGTCAGCTAATCATAACCGGGGACCTAAACATTCACCTCAAGAACCCAGATCTTCTAATTTGGCTTCATTCAGCATGTCGCTGAATCTACTCATGTGTTGGCCGGCTGGCTTTATGTCTTTATCACCCGCGATGACTGTAACATCTAAGATGTTACAGTCGAACCTCCAGCTCTCTCAGATCATGGACTTCTTCTATACAAGGTTCCTTTTCTGTGTACCCAGCCAACATACGCGCTTCGGCTTGTACGTGGTTGGAACAACTTGGAACGTGCTGTTCTGAACAATAGTTCTCTCTGCGTGGACCTCTCCTCCCTGGCTGGTCGCTAGTCTGAAGAGCTCTTTGCTGTCTTTGACTCTTCATTTAGCCTCCTCATCGATGACCTCCTTCGCTTCGTCCGCAGCGGGCCCTTCGGAGACCGTTGGCACCTTAGTTTGACCGATCCTGCCGCGCTTTACGTCTTGATGTCAGGCGGCATCCACCATCTTCGCTTAATGCCCCGGGAGTTTCGAGCCAAAGAAATGGCATACTGGGAGTCGTTGATAGAGCGGGAGAGGAGCGATCTATGTCGGCTCTGGTCTTCGCTCCCCGGTGTCCTCTACCGTTCTACCGCTTTTAACTCTTTCTTCTTGCCCTCTATGATGTTAGTGCTGCTTTTGACACTGTGGACCGAGAACTCTCCTTGACCGATCATGTTAACAATGTTTCCCGCTCATGCTTTTACCACCTTCGTCAGCTTCGTAGCATCCGCCGCTCCCTCTCCTTTCATGCCGTTATTACTCTAATTCATGCCCTTATCTGCACCAGGGTGGACTTTGGTAACGCTGTCTTTGCTGGACTCTCACTTGCCAATATTTCCAAGCTTCAGTCTGTTCTCAATGCTCCTGCCCGTCTTATTGGAGACTTCCCAAGGTATGACCATATAACTTCCTTTATGCGGGACACTCTGCACTGGCTTCCTATTCAGCAGCGTATCCAGTTCAAGATCCTAACGCTTATGCGTAATTGTCTCGTTGGCTCTGCTCCATCATATCTTAGGGACTTCTGCATTTCGGTCTCCTTGGTTCCAGGCTGTAGCACTCTCCGTTTGGCCTCCCTTGGACTCCTGACTTCCCTCGTATGCGCACTGCTACAGCTAAGTCTAGAAGCTTTGCCTTTGTTGGACCTAATAGCTGGAATCGCATTTTCCGAGAGCTTCTACTTGAATTCCTCAGTTTGTCTCTTCCGCGGTTTCTCAAGCGCCTGAAGTCTGTATTATTTGACAGTGGTCTCACTGGTTCGGGTCGGGAGCGCCTCCGATGAGTCTATTCTTGAAGTGGCGCTTTATAAATGTCAAATTACAATTACAATTACAATCTTTGTCATAGGAGGATTTGAATCCTCGACATGTCATGGTTGTTTTTGCTCCTCGGCTGAATTCTACCCGAGGATCACGCTTCTGAAGAGCTTCTCTTAAGGCGTATAAGTATTTACCTTATTATCTTATAACATACCCAGATTCATGCAGTAATAAGTGCGTACATGTTTTCTTAATAAGCGCAAGCCATAAATTATTGAACAAACATGTTAGCTTGTTAGGTATTAGCGAATTAGCCATTAAGTATGTAATAGGAGAGCGAGTCAGTACATTATGAAATATTTCCTTTAATTTAGAGAGAGAAAAAACGTTTGGTGATTAATCACGTAAGACTTTATCATTTTCATTATGTGATTTGTGAATATTTACCATGAAAATAATCTGTTTCGTTGATATGTGTGTCAGGTCATCGGCTTTAATGTTCTATCCATCATTTCGGCTGTTCTCGCCTTCATCCTGTTGATCATAAGCAGTTTTTACGCCAGTCTCTTTTATTCTGGCGGGAAGATCGTGGAGCATTTTTTTTCTGACAAAAGAGGAGCGTTGAATAGTCCTAACAAAGACGCCATAATAGAGGTAAGTTTTTCGAATGGCTGATTTATTGGAAGACCAATTGCCTCTTTTTTGGGACATAAATTTCATCTCAGTCCCCTCTCGTTTTTTTCATCCTATCTTACTATGCATGATAACTCTGCATCTTTAAAGCCTTTTAATTCCCTTCACTACACTATTACTTTATTTATTGGTCCTCTACTGACCAGTCAGTGGGTTACTGTATTGGGGCTGAAAGCACTGCAATGTTAACAGTCACTAAAAGCTCACATATACTTTTACTCCTTTGAACAATTCCTTGCTGAATTGAGCTGTTCAGTGTCTCGCCAGCTTTCTCACTGCCTATGTGTTAAAATTTCAATATGTCTTGTAAAAACTCAAGTAAATCTCCATGTCATTTCCATGCCTCAGATCTTAAAATCTAACCTAAACGCGTTTAATAGGTTAAAGTTAAGAGTAAAGGTAACACAATAACTGACACAACTGAGGCGCAGTCACAGCTAGATCCAGCCAACGACTGAATCTAGCTGTAAGGTTTAAAAGCACTAGAAGATACACAAGCACATGTTCAGCTTAATACACATGAAATAAATATCGTGACAAAAAATAGTATATTGTATATGGATTTCACAATAATATTTTACATAATTTAGTTAGCAAAACGTCCGTGGCTGGAAAATGAGTCCTGACGGTAGTACCCTTTAAACGACGTACATTAATGCGACTAACATTTGAACGCCGATACTTCTTCGGCAGTTGCCCACCAATAAAATTTGAAAAGTATTGGCGTTTAAATTTTGTCAATGAAATTTTATTCCTGCTACCGTTAATATTTAAGTATTAAACTGTGAAGTTCAGCATTTGTGTTGTTTATTAATGGAAACTGCAGCTTTGCGAAAGTGTGTATCCGCTGGAAGTGGCACTAGTCATTCTGTCACTGATCGAAATGATTTGTGCCATTTGGTCGTCGGCTGTCTGCTGCACTGCTGGTGCCTGCTGCTGTAACTGTTGTTCGTCACCTCAAAACCCGGCTCAGGTGAATTTTTTCATTTTCACTCATCTATTCGTTCTATCAGTCGTTCAGTTCATTATGAAGTAAGCAAGTCAATAAGCCGGTTACTCAAGCAATCATTCCAACAATTAGATTGGCCTATAAATTTAAGAATAAATTGATGAGTGGGCGAGTCATTCGAACAATTGCTAGACTTTCAATGGGTCGGCAGTTTGGCCAATCTTTTGTTTTGTTCAATCGTCCGTTATTTTAATTTCAGTTATTTCTTTCTTGTTTCATTTGTTCTTCTATTCCTTCCTTCAGAGTTTCACTCTTGTTCTTCTATTCGTTCAGTCGTTTATTTCATTAATTCGCACCATAAATAAATTGGAATTGATCACTCAATCACTCACCTGTCATGATCCCCATATGGGACGCACATTCTTAAATGGGACCCTCATAGGGCTCGTATATTTCAAATATTTCTGGAAATCGGTCAACCAACCAGCTGGTCAGCGAAATAACCAATCGTTTGTCACTCAATGCAAAAAAAATATTTGCAGGTCCAAGTGATAACTATGGCTCACCAGCTGCAGACACAAACTGTGATGAATAGGCCTACAGTCGAACCCAATTCGTTGACGGTACCTCAACAACAGCCTGCGAGTCTGTATTCTGGCGAATACGGTCGAATGCCGACCTTCGGCCAAGCCAAGTACCCTTAATTTGGAAAATATGTCGTGATTATAAACTTGCTTTAGATACAACTGACTTTCTTTAGTTTAGAGTTAAAGTGCACGGTATTAAATTTTAGATAGAAATGCAAATAATATAAATTCGTGTTTCTGAGTCTGTTATAAAGAGGCGATTTGTAGTTTTGTAACATTGCAACATTACTAGCGTTGCAATTTAAGTAATAAGGTTATCGAGACGAATTTAATGTGGTTAAAATTGTTGTTGCCTGGTTAATTTTTTCGTTTGCATGGCCGCCGCTTACTTTCCTTCAAAAAATGTTTCAATGCCTATCTATTGTTTGGACGAATTTAATGTTATTAAAGTTGTTCTTGTCTCACTCAGTTTCGCTCTGATTTATTTGCTTGATTTTTCAAGTAATGTTTTAATGCAACAAAGACTTGAGTTGATGTTCCTGCACTCATTTCTTACCCGGACGATTTGAACTTTCTACTCGGTTTAACTGATCATTTCCGATGTCTATCAGAGTTGGGTCTGTCTTGATGAAGATGATTTTTTCAAACGCACCTCAGATTCAAGTTTACTCACTTCGCGCATAATAAGTGCATTAAATTGATTTAAATCTACAGGATTTCCTAGTGATCATGTTATTCGGTTCAACTCGTTTTGCTAGTTAGTTTCGGTTTGAGATACTTGTAATGATCCCCAGATATGCCACATACCTTGTACTAAGATGTGAACTCTGAAGGAACAGCTTTGTTCCGCGAGCAGTGTCGCCAAGATTCTGTGTTTACTAGGGATGATCTTGTCAATGTTATAACCTAGAATCGTAATAGCATCGTACATTATAACAAAGATTCTTTGGCAATCAAAGAACGTCAACTTGGTACCTCTTCAATTTATTTTTCAACAGATCTAGTTTTGGGGGAGAGGTGGCACGGTGGCTGACTGGCTAACGCGTCGGTTTTTCACTTCAGCAACATGGGTTAGAATCCTAGATTAGTCATGTAAAGTGGACACAGATAGCAATGTTGCCATGTGCGTAATCTTAAGGGCCATCGTCCTCGATATGAGTGCATCTTTCAATCCAATACCTTCTTCTCCGTCTATATTGTTAAAACATTCAAATATTGCGATGGCAAATTAGCCTCTAATTGTCCTAAGCTAGTTTCTGCCCAATATCAGTAAACCAACTGATAACGCGGTCTACCGAAAGAACTTCTAACAGCCAGAGTATTTGGCGCCCTAGGCGAACCTGTCGCACTGCGCCCCCGGTAAATGCGATAACTAATTAATATTAAATTCACTAAGTTAACATAATCTTCACACAGGAATGCAGCCGAATGCTGCATCTTTAATTTAGTATCGTCGTTCATTATAATCATCTACCCAATCATTATTACTTCTAAATAAAACAAATAACAATTGCATGGCGGCGAAACGGCGGCAATTTTTAAATATTTATTTGTTTAGCTTTTCTGCCGCCCCCCAGAAATGTGCCGCCCTAGGCGACCGCCTAGTTCGCCTAGTGGTTAAACCGCCCCTGCTGACAGCCCACACAATTCTACTCTGTTCCTCTCTAAGTCAATGTCTTACTTACTTACTTATTTAATACCTATACTTTGCCTAGCTGAAGCAGACTTCTCACATTCCTCCGTCCTGATTTTGCTTGTATTCCTTGTGTTCATTCCTGTACCTGACTTTCCGACCCTGTCCTGGTTTCACGACAGAGGACGCAAGCCTTGTTAGCCGGGCGACGTCCGAGCCGGAGTGAATTCCGCTGTCGTCTTATCCGTGGTGCTAAGCGGGAGATGAGGTGGTAGGTTCCCACGTCTTTCCACCTCGCAGTAGGGAAAAGCCTACAGCAAATAGACCTTGCCACTTTAACAAGTCGACCGTTGCCGCTAAGCTTGTTTAGCACAAGGATGCAATCCTCCGCCCAACTCGCGATGCTAGACCCGGTGCTGCCTAGGCCTTCGCCGACCACGTTAGACATTCGTTTCCGGGGTTCCTGTAGAGCCTGTCCACCTCGCGCAGCACCCTAGGTGGTACTTCAGTCGAAGCCTTCACTCCTGATGGCATAGACTCAGCAAGCATTTCTACTTGTTTGTTTCACCCTCTCACCACTTTGAGGTTGAGGTGTGGGTCGGACTTTAAGAGGGAGAATAGTTATATTAGTGAACATATGAGGCATAAATCTAATACCTATTAATGCGTGTAGGCCTACCTATCCAATTAGAAGAAAACGGTAATTCAGCAGAGACAGTGAAAGCCTGATGGGAATAGATAAGCTGACACGGGTTGTGCTTAAGTTATGAAATGATATGTTTTGATTCTGACTTTGCCAGAGACGGAACGCAGTCAGCAGCGAGGATAGACTTTGAAAGCGCCGTAAGAATATTAACAACAGAACAAAAAACTAGTGTAGTTTTTTCTGGTATACAAAGCACAAATGATTTCACGTCATAGGTTTTATTTTTAAAATATTATTATTATCACTATTACTATTGATATTGCTATTATATATAATTGGAAAGCAAGTGAGTAAATTTATTTGTTTTTGTTTTCGAGTATATAGGCATTTCTGAATCATTTGAAAACATGATTTTGAAATGTGTTTCGTTGATATTTGTCAGGTCGTCGCTTTCAACATTCTGTCCATCGTTTCGGTTATTCCCGCCTTCATCCTATTGATTTTAGCCAGTGTTATTGCCCTTATTTTTATTATCTGCACGAATTTGGAAAAGCACACCACACTTGAGTTCGTTTAAGGGTCACATTTTCCATTGGCGTGTACTTAACTGATCTACTGAGAGACAAATTACATCTCTACTTCATACTGCACTACTCCTATCACACCCGCTTTCTCTGCACTTACTCTAACGGCTTTCCCTCAACTTCACTCCCTTCGTTTAGGGTCCCTTGCTTGACCAGTCAATTTATGAAAATATTAGAGGCTCAGATCATTGCATAACCAGTCGTTGCTAAAGACTACCTGCCTTCCACACGTTCACAAAAATGAGCATTGTTTCTGACGTAGAACTTGTGTTTATTCGGCTTTCTCGTTGCTCAGGGGTTTTAAATTTACGAATGTAATATCCGGGTAATAACCGAAATCCGAAGCAAGAGCCAGTCATTAGTATTGCTACTGATGGTAAGAGCGCTGTAAAAGTTAACATAAACCTTATGCATTGATCAACTGCTTCGGCAGTTGGCCAGCATTAAGATTTAAAAGGCCTTGCAGTATGGTTTTAATTTTCGATGCTTCACATATACGAAAAATATAATTAATGCTGCAGATGTGCTGTAAAGATTCAATGATAGGTGCAAAGCTGCAAGTATTTACCAACTACAGCTCATCTAATGCAGCAATATGATTTATAAAGTTTAGTAGGACATTTACACATGTCCATCTTTGTCGCACTCTTATATTCTCTTCTTACTTGCTCTCTTTTACACGATTTACTACACCGACTAATTCTACCTCTGGTCAAAGTACGCAAAGTTCTACACTATCATGTTTGACCTCCATGCAGGATCCTTTACAGGAACCGTATCGCTCTAATTCATGTAAGTGCTTGAGCCGGATGCATGATTCATGCAATGATCGTCTGTTGAGTTTCACGTTTACCCAAGCCACTTGCCTTGCTAAGCACTTTGCAAAGAATGTCTATGTGACCTGTCATAGAATCCTGAGATTTCAGCGAATTTGAATAACTGTCAATAAGTTCAGATAAGATACGTAATTAAAAATAATAAGATACGACAAATAAGATAAGTAATTACAACATATTTAAGTCCAGTATTAATTATGCTAATGGTGATGATGAGTCCTGTTCCCGAAAGCAGGTCCATTGACTTTACGCCACCCGGGGATGAGATGAGTGAGGCGATTTCCAGTTGCCTTCCTCACACACAATTGTGGGTGAGCGACTTGTCCAAGGTCGCTACGCAGTGGTTTGAGGCAGATTCGAACCCGTGATCCTCCGGTTACGAGGCAACGACCATACCACTACAACAGTGCGTCCCACTACAATAATACAATTAATGCATCCCTCCCTCGTTGATCGACAAGTCTCCTGACTCCATCTTCCCGATGTAGTCAGGTTCTCAGATTCAAAGAACTTGTCACCGTGCGCTTTTTCACACAGACTGCCTTGTAGTTGAAATGGTGTCCTTCGCAGACGATAGGATTACGGCCAAATATTTAGAAATTTTTTTACTCATTTCACCTCAGAGAACATGTCGAAGTGTTCCACAGTTCGCACAACAACCAGTTGACACCTGGATCGTCTTATTTTTCGAACTACGATAACGTCCAACGCAACGTATTCTATTGTAAGTGCCTTCAGCCAACACGTTCTATATCGATAAAGTATCACTTTTCGAGTACGAAGGTTACTAGCGCAGTTTCTTGTTCACTGCTTTCTATCCACTTTTAGCGAGTCTTTGGCTATCTGTTTAGCTATAAATCGTCCAGATTACAGTTTAGACTTGGAGTTTGCGACGGATCTTTCACAGCGATCCATGCTTTGCCACGTCCAACGCAGAACTGTTTAAATTAATCGCACCTTCTCGGTCAACCGTCTTGAAGAAAGATCGTCTGCTATTTCGTGACGCGATCAAAAATCCTTAGGTTCACTATTACCCTCCTTTCGTTACAGTCATTGTTGCCGCACAGCTCGTATCCATAAACCCTATTTAAATCTATAAATTAACTACCTAGAGCTGGCCATAATTAACACTTAATAATCAGTCAACATGCTGACATAATATTGTTACATTTCACACG
Organism: Norana najaformis; assembly: GCA_964023275.1. Classification (NCBI taxonomy): domain Eukaryota; kingdom Metazoa; phylum Annelida; class Clitellata; order Crassiclitellata; family Hormogastridae; genus Norana; species Norana najaformis. Next base: position 14,695,254 of record OZ029922.1, read on the forward strand.
ACTATAAGCAACACAATCTACTAAATTATATAAAAATCTATACAAAACAACTGCATTTAATAAACATGTATACAATCTTCATACACTACTAAACAAGACAAATGCGAATCAACATAAGGATCGCTCCAACCTTAATGAATGCAAAACTATGGTAACATAATAAGCTATTGTAACTTATAATAGGGGAAATTAACAACAGTTTTATATGACGTAGTCTGTTAGCAAACCTCAACAGGGGCGTAGCAATAGATTGTGCACGTTGTGCAAAGCACAAGGGCCCACGAGGCCGGGGGCCGCCTGAATTCCTAAGGGGTAAAGGCCCGGCTGCTCAATTACTTAAAGCAAAATAGCCAAAGTTAGCATCGTTCCTTGGCATTCCGTGACTGAAGCTGCAAAGCGTGTCGGACCCACTTCACGTTATCTAATAGGCCCTTATTAAAAGCCCATGTTTTCTCACTTACTTAATACCACTTTGAACACCATGTACCTTGGGATGTTAACGAAAGTAGTTTTAGTGACGTTTTATTGACGTAGCACTGCGCTTAGTTTTGTGTTATTTTGGCGAATGCGCTGTGGATTGTCTGAGTTTCTTAGAAGATAAATAGGTAAATATTACTGACTGTTCGGCAATGTCTGCGGACCAAGTGAGAAAAGTAGGCAAGCCTCTGATGGTGCAGCTAAACGAGAACACTGTCAAGAAAAGGAGCTTATAGCTACTAATCTTAAGTTGTCAAAAGTTTCTGGCTTTCTTCTGAGAGATAGTACGGCTGCTACGGCAGACACAGGCGACTACGTTAAGCCAAAGGATTATGATGAGGATACAGCAGATCCAGCGAGTAATGTCGTTAAAGAAGTTGAGTCTCGTAATGTAACCGTGTCTAACGTCTGTGAGTTTGGAATCGTTAGCTGCAGCGAAAGTTTACTAAGTAATGATAGTAATTATGCTTGTGGCAACATCCATGCGTTGACTCCAGTCGGTGAAATCGACAAAACGCAACAAGAGCTATCAGCACAGACGCCAGAAACAGCAAGGGGCACACAAATACCTGAATCTGTGGTGATAAAAGAATTCCCCAATGATAAGGCTTATTTCTCTGAATCACTGAAAAGTATCGACAAGCAGTTTATAATCTCACTCGGTCCGTATCAGCCACCCGGCCCATTTCCATATGATCCTAGTTTGTCTAAAAGTCTAAATTGAGTCTAAACTGCAACTTCTTTGAAATGACACAACTTAATACTTCAAACATTTGAACGCCTTATTTTTCAAACCGTACTGTTTGAGCAATTGGCCATTATTGAGGTTCGAAAATGCACTGGCTTTAATTTTTGTCGTTTCCACGTGTACCAGTTAATTTTTGTATTTTGCTGTTGTTTTTGTATTAATGCTTATCAATGGTAGGTCCTTAGTAAGACGTTCGCACTGGGAGTGCTGCTTATCATTATCACTGGTCTAATATCAAGATTACTTGTGCTATTTGGTCCTCCGCTGTCGGTGCCTGATGTTGTACCTGTGGCAGCAATTGCTGTAGTCCGTTGCCTCAAAACCCAGCTCATATAAATATTTCATTTTTTCACTCATTTAATCGCTCAGTTAGTCGTTCACTTATTAAGTCAACAAGTCAATAAGTCGGTTATTGAAGTTAATTATCGATGAATGGATGGATGGAATGAGTAGTTGGGTGGTTACGATGCTGGCAAGAGCCGTAAACTTAAAACAAATCCGAGTCAGTAAATGCTTGTATAGTTGACCCTCAGTGGAAACCGCGAAACCTGACACCAGCTCGGGCCTTCATCCCTTCACGGTCAGTAAACGAGTAACCACTCAAAGTTGAGAGATTAAAGATGTCTTGTTGTCGGATTGATATAGTCATATTTGCGCTTCAGTCGTCAGTAATTGTGTTACTTTTACCTTTAACGCTTATTTAGCTAACTTATCAAACATATTTCGGTTAGATTTTATGACCTGAGGCGTAGAAGCGGCTTGGCGCTTTATTTGACTTTTTACAAGTGCTTAAATAATAAAATAATTTAACTATACACTGACCAACCTATACATATATATCTAATGTTAATACATATAGCACACGTATCTATACTGTACATAGCCACTAACAACTAATATAGGCCTATACACACAGTCAATCAACTAGAATATAAACGATTTAATGCAAAGAGAAGGAGAATCGCTACAATGGCCTTCCATTAGAAACTATACTGTACTCGAAAGTTTTGATAATCATGTAAGCAATGCTTCCAACCTGTAAGCAGCAATGTGTATTTTAAAATAGGCACAGATAATGTTTTAGGATTATGCTAAAAGCTATGCTAATACTCGAGAAAGGTTATGCTAATATTTGATAAATAACGGAATTGGCTTATAATGGACGGCAATTAAGGCATTGCATGCACAACTCAACATTGACTTGAAGTACGTGGTTTAAACAAAGCTAATCGCTCAATTGCTCCGAAGCTGCATCGGCAGATGAGAAGGATGCTCAAAAACAAACTGTTAAATTCACAGGTTGTTCTTACAAGCAGCCGTCTGGTGTAGTGTTGAAAGGTTACCCTAAAAGGCTGTATAAGTAATAACTAGAGCATTGAATTCAGACATAATACCACATATATGCTCTTTGCTGAAACAACAGATCATGACATTTCTGAATACACTTGATCTTGTTATGTACAGCTGAATCAACTGAATGTAAGACGAAATTCCTTTTTCCGATTCTTCGATATCATATTCATGGTCCAGTAAACCCGCTACCTATTCGGCAGCCGCCATATGAAATAGACCCACGCTTTATTAGTTCACAAAAAGCCAGCCAGGTGACCTCATGGCTATTGCTGAATAGATATATGTTTTTGCCGTGTGCTGGTAACGGTTAGTCGTTACTTTCTTTAAAAAGAGCTTGTAAGTGCATGCGTGTGTGGGTGCTTAATTTAACTCAGAAGCAATACTTTGCAGCAGGTGACGCTGTAAGCTATTTTCTGAAATCCTACTGTGTTGTTCTAAAGATTGATCGCTTAAGCGAATCTATACCTATTCAGGATACAAGCAAAGGTTTGCTCAGCGTATACTATTGCCTGCTAAATCTACCACTCTTTAAAGCGTAAGTTGCAAATCTTGTAATTCGGATCTCTTTGAAACGTGTTATTAGTTCTTTCTAAGGGAACAAGTAGCATAAACAGTCTCTAAGGTAAAATATAACTTGTTAAAATTTGAAGCAGAAGTCTGTAGGTGACCAATTGCATTTCATTAATGACCATGCATTATAATTTTACTTTTTAAACACGAATTTTAGGTTGTAAATTCTCTAGGCTCTGCTTATCCAGTTTTAAAAATTAAATTCTGCATTCGATAAGTGCTTGTCTTGGCAGTTTATAATACATGTTGTTTCTTAAAAGTTGATGACATAGGCGGCAATGTGGTCAAGTTCCCGTCAGAATTTTCCTATATAAATATTCGGTTAACGCTCTGTAAGACAACGCACGTTTGCATGTATAATAATGGATATTATTATATAATATTAGATAATGCATTTCAAACACTCGTAGCTGGACATAAATTTAGGACTTAATTGTGAGTCGAAAAGTATGCGATCGCTTACATAAATTACAACTATGTCTAGTCGCTTGCTCTAGTACGAGACTCAATTGTATTCCCTAGCACAAGGTGTACGTCCTCTATTGTGTGTCAGAACAGCCTTTGTGAACGTACAATGTCGATCTTCTTCCATGGTCTTGCGTTCAAAGCAGTAGGCCTATAATTCTTAAAGAATATTCGTAGCTTTTAATCAGGAAGTGAACGTTGCAATATTACGAAACGTCAAAACAGCTTCGTCACTGAAACGAACTCATTCGCTGGCGTTTAATTAGATCAAATGCGCAAGATCGGGTCAGTGGTCAACTGAAGTGCCAGGTCAACACAGGTTCAATTAAGGGAACTAGTTTTATGCTAAGAAGATTAATTGAAATACTCTTTAATATCCAACACGAATAAAATGGCTTCAGGCATAAACTAAAATGAAAAATATAAAATGTGCTCACCTGACCATTTTCTTTTCACAGAAAATGACGTTTGTGCGGCAATTAGGACTTCTTCTACTGTTACAAATGATGAATCTAGTAAGCTGCATGGCAGAGCAGAATAAGACATCAGGTAGGATCAAAACCGAAGCAGTTCCTAATAGTCATCTTATCTCGGTTTGTTGCTGAAAGTCAGCTAATATTTTGAATTGTCTCAGAAAGGTTACACCTTTGCATCAAATCTATTTAGCATGCATACTTTCTTAACTACGGACGAAGTTTGCATTCGAGTTTATTGTAAGTACGATGATGAAATATTCTCGTTTTAACAGCTTTCTTCTTTCTTCACTGCAACTTTACTTTCCTATATCGCTCGATTCCCTTAAAAACTTCAGTCACTTTCAATTATATTCTTACGTAAGAGCTTAATGAAACAGCACAATTTTATATCCTAAGAAAAGAAGTAATTAAATTTTGCCTATCAGTTTGCAGCCGAGGGCAAATTGGTCTTGATCTTTTAAAAGTAAATGTTAAATGCTGTCAACTATTAAATATTTCATAATATTTTGTAAAGATTAGATCATTGCTTACAGAGCATCTAACTGAACCGATGACTATAGCCATACATTACATACTATCCTGACACCCCGTCTTCCTCTTATCTCTCTCTGCTCTCCTACCCCAAGCACCACCACCCTTAGCTGCCACGCTGTCTCTCCGTCTGAGTTTTGGATCTTGACCTGGAACCGGACCCTTTTGCCTATCGATTTTGTTTTGACTAAGCGCCTGTGAATAAGCTAGTCCCCGCGGCGCGGCTTTCGTTGGGCGCTGTAGAAATCTCGAAATTACGACACGACACGATTACGATTACGATACTGTAGAGGGACGTTAAATATTATGAAATATCATGCTTTCTGAAGGTTTAATTAGTGTGGCGAGTAAGATTTGGATGTACATATTATTATAATTGTGCATACTTGACCTTAACAATATTACATTTAAGCATGTTAGGCATATATAATTGCACTGGCCAAATGCATAGGCCTAAATGCATTGGTAGACCTTATTGTTTTGATTGAATGCAAATGCAGGTGGCAGCACCCTGACGTGGTTAACTAATCAAGGCCCAGACAATTGTGATTTATAGCTTCCGGTTTTGTCGACTGCATATATTTTAGAAGAAGAGCAGTGTCTAAAGCTAGCCTTGAAAGGCAGCCATGGGCTATCCCTATCTCGTATTCACTTTAAACTATTGTCTCTGGTAATTAGAGCTCGCATGGGTCAGGCTCCAAAATATCTCTGTGATCTTATTCGGTCTCCACACTCGTGTACCTCATCCCGTCCTATATGTTCCTCGTGTTAAGTCCTCGCTTGCTCAGCAGAGGGCTTTGGCTGTTGTTGGCCCATCTCTATGGAATGAACTTCCGCTATCCCTTCGTGCAAGAGTCACTTTTGGTGATAGAGCTCAGTCAGTTCGTTGTTTAAAGACTTTCTTATTTCCCAGGAGCTCTCATGCTGGAAGCGCCTATGAGTAGTGTGTTCTGTAAGAAGCGCTATATAAGTTATCAAATACAATACAGTGAAGTGTGGCAACCTAGGCATTTTTTGTTGAACCTAGGCATATGAGAGCGTATGTCCAGTCCATTCCCTCGCCGTCTGATCTTCCATTTAGAGTGTACGGCAAATGTATTCGTTATAGCTGAGAACGTTAGGGGTCATATATTTTAAAGGCGACACAAATGCTCAGTCACGGTGAACGAAATATCATGGCCAGAATGAACATTGAATCCACATGAGCCCATCGGAATGGCCTGTGAATTCTCTCAAGACTAAAAGGCATAATAGCTTATTATGCTTGGCAGGTCTTTCGCAATGCGAAACAAACGAATGTTTAATAAGTCTACCGTATGGACGAATGTTATGAAAATTAAGATGAAGGACGAAAAGACTGAAAAGAATCCGTCAGATAACAATTCACTGAAACAAATCTGGTCTTAAGATTGAAAATTTTAAATTTAACTGCCTAGCTTCTTTTTCTTCTATCGTAGACGAATCGCCTGGCTGGGTTTTCCAGATTACAGTATTACGCACGTGACGTGCAGCTAATGCCTAAATTTTGATCTTAATTGCAGAATTTATGTCAAAATTAATCACATCGTTTGGAAGTTTTAGAGATTTGAAAGACACGTGTTTGCTGAGAATGCGCTTTCCTGTTTTATGCTTTGGAAAATCATACTTTAAATTGTAAACTTGCAAAATTTTGAATTTCAACTTAAAAGTTAAGCGCATTGCACGAGCTTATTCGGTAGCGCTGCATGAAGTCCACAGACACCGCATCACGAACAAGTCCCGATTGCTGGAAAGGCAACCGAGCGACAAAGTTCAAAGTTCAATTAAATTATTGCGCACGAAACTTTCGTGGACCTCCAGGGATGGGCGACTCCGATCCCGCTCTTGCAGTAGACCTCGTTTTGAATAGCTCGTTTGACGTTTAGCTCCGATACATGTCCCATATTGCTTGCGCAGCATCGTTGACTGAGGATGGTCACCCGTGTCCCCTAGAGTCACAGAACAAGGATAGCACTCCTTCCGCACGAGTCGATGCGAGGATATGAGAAGGACACTGTGCCCGTGAGAGTTGAGGGTTTAGTCGTATGCGCCTCCCTAGGCCTAAGAACCAATGCCTATCATCCAATGTGCACAACTTTGCATGTGGTCTTCTCTAGAGCACATACAAAAAGGCAAAGCTGCATGGCATGTATGTGTACGAAAGCAAATATAAAACGCGTCTCCGGGTATATGAGAAACGCACCTGCGGCCACATGGCCCCGACCAGGATGTTACGCTGCGTGTGCGGCTACATGAGCGCTAGACAGTACCGGCAACTATATAGCCGCAGTGGGCCTATGGTGACGACTGTGTGTGAGTTATGTGGCCAGCGGCGAGGTCACAGAAGGGGTCACCAAATTCAATGACAATGTCTCTACCTTAGTTGGCATAAATTCCAGTATTGTTCAGGGTTCGGGTTTGGGACCAGTGAACTTTCTAGTTGCCATATCCAAGTTTAAGCCTTTAGCACCCAACAATAGGTTATTTAAATACGCTGATGATAGTTACCGTCTTATACCATCCTGCAATAGCTTGATGGTCCAGGCTGAACTGGACCATGTTACCCTTTGGGCGGATACGTGTAACTTAAACTTAATCAAAAAGACGTGAAATGATAATCCTTCGGCCAAGAATGAGAAATCAGCAAAAATAATTTTACCTAATGTGATTCCCGGTTTAACCAGGGTACCAGAGATGACATTGTTGGGTGTTACCCTATCGAGGATGTTAAATTTTGATTCTCATATTGATCGGATTCATAGTCAGGCGCGCCAGTCTTTGTATGCCATACGAATTCTTCTAGCGCATGGCCTCACTGGCCCTCGGCTCTACGACGTTGTCCGAGCCACAACACTGGCCAGGATGCTGTACGCCTCTCCCGTGTGGTGGGACTATGCTGGGGCACAGGCTAGGGCTCGGCTTCAGGCTTTGATGCGGAGACTTTTGCGTCTCTACTATCTTCCTGGGAACTCCCCAACGTTCGATGAACTCTGTGGCACAGCTGATGCTCGTCTCTTTAAAGCAACCTTGAAAAACCCAAAACAAGTCTTACATCAGCTACTCCCACCAGTTAAAACCCTCAATTATTCCCTATGGCCCCATACCCATGATCGCATTATTCCTCCTGCTGATAATTTAACTCTGTAAATGTTTTATTATTAGGATGTTGTATGCAAATTAAGTTTTCTTGTATTCATAAATACTTGTAAACCGATGTGCGATTAGCTATTGGTTAATAAAGAATATACTTACTTACTTACTTACTTCCGTCTTACTAAATTCCAATCGTTACAAAGCACGTTGATATGGAATATTTAGAAAGAATAGCATAGTTTCGGTCAGGGCTGGACCAGTTTCGGCTAGCGAATGCCTGTATAGTACAGTGCGCTGTAGCTAGGGCTTGCGGGGTATTGCTTTTGTGGAGGTAAGACCGAAATGATGGGCCATCGACAAGAAAAAGTGGACCACCGGCAAGACCGAAGCAGTGGTCCACAGACAAGACCATAGTAGTGGGCCATCAATCGTAGTAATGGGTCATAGGCAAGAAAAAGAGGACCATCGGCAAGAACTCGGCAGTGGTCCATCAACAAGACCAAAATGGTGGGCCATCGACCAAAGCAGTGACCCACCGACAAGACAAAAGTGATAGGCAATCGATCAAGACCGAAGTAGTCAACCACCGGCCTGCCGAAGGCGTACCTCTCTGCCAGCGCCTTACGCTTTGGATACCACACAAGCCCGGCCTGCCCCGCCTTTCGCCACTTACTACGACAGCAGCGCCGGCCGCCGACAGCATACAAAGAGGGACTATAGTTTGCTGTGGCCGCGGCCCAAGGACGGTATGGCGCTCGACCGTCAGGGCGGCGCGACTTCCACGCGGGTCAGTGGCTCGGCGACATCGTCCAGGGACTTCTGCCTCGCGCACCACGTTGCTGCCTCCTTGCAACCGATTTCTTGTCTCTTATGCTGCTTCGTCGACAGGGACGTCTTCTTGCGCTGTCAGGTCCCTTCTGTCTATACTCGCCGCAGTCAGGACGACGCAGAACGGGCGGTTTGCTTGCTCTCGTCCACGAAGGTAACAGAGGGTTTTCTTTTTCGCCCAGGAAAGCTAGCGCTGCCCGCTCGGCGGCCGCATGCCAGGACGAGGTGGCAAGCGGTGGTAAACGCACCAGACCGCCAGCTAGTCTATACGCCCCGCTGGCAGGCGAAGAACACCCACTTGGAGAAGTGCTAGCCCAAGGCATACAGAGCTAGTACCATAGTACCAAGCGCACCAGAGCGAGATGGCAGTCCGAACAACCTTCGCGAGCATGGTCATCCAGGCCAAGAAGGCGATCGCACCTCATGGTCGAGAATGCCTGCTAAAGCAAACTCCTGACGACGTGTCCCTCGTCGACTACCTGGCTGGTCACAAGGGTCGCACGCACCTTCGTCCGTTGAACGGCGATGTCTACGTCTTCGGATACCTGTGTCCGCAAGACATGGTAGAATGCAAATGCTGTGTACGCTGTACAGTGTACGACAGGCGACCAGAGGTCGGCAAGCGCACGTGTTGACTCGCGTTGTTCTTGCGGCAGGGGAGCCCATGAGCTCCGCCCGCGTTCCGGCCGCATCCTCCACACATTCGCGGACGACAAGAAGACGGACAGTGAGGGCTCCAAATTACGGGCCAGTGCCGCAAGGAGAGAACGCGACACCACGGGAGAAGCCAAGGCGAGGTGGAGGATGGAGTGGTATGGTGGCCAAGGAGACCATCGTGGCAAAGGTGGACGTCTTTGAGATTCCAATGGAGAAGCTGCAAGCCTCGCTGCCAAGCTTCGAGAGGCCTCTCCTGGCCGACAGCTATTGCTGTACTCCATCGACTATACAGAAAACTACTCCTGGGTCCTCGACTGCATGGCGGGGGTAGAGAATGTGTGCGAAAAAGACTTTCGCGAAGAGGGCGACCTTTACGAGGCCATGTGCGACGAAACTCACGCCACCAGTCTGACCAATACTAACAGCGTCGGCAATCACCGGCGCTGCTGTCGTAGTAGGTGGCGAGAGGAGGCGTGTTTGTGTAGTAGGTAAAACGTGCGCCGCCGGCAGAAAGGTACGCCTTCGGCTGGCCGGTGGCCCACTACTTGCATGTCAAGAAGCTCAGTGAAAGTGAACTGGAACTGAATACCCAGCTCATTAACTGTTTGTGCAGGAGCTAATCACAACGGAGATCCTAAGATATCGTACTTCAGCTTCTTTAAATCAATTTTATGTTAAGGCTGAAATTTGAGTTTGTAATTTGGAGGAGGTTTAAGCAAGAAGTCAAATTTGAAGGAAAATACAACATGATAATTATGATAGATATGATCTAGTAGTGACAGAATGAAGCGATTTGGAGTCAGAACGAGTTATCAAGACATCCAAGGAGTGGCCTTTATTCTGTGTAGGAAATGTAATGAGTTGTTTCGTGTCAAACCCTACCAACAAATCATGAAATGTTGAAGAACAATGACCAGCTACATCAAGATGAATATAATTTATAAAAGTCGCTCATAATAATTATTTAACAGAGGGAGGAAATCAAATATTCGGGTAGTGACTTGAATTCACTAAGAAACTCAGTCAAAGAGAGGGATGGTGGACGAACAAGATTAGGCACTACGTTCTCTGGTCTATCCTGGTCTCTTTGGAGATCGCTCACGTCTCCAGCGGTCAAAATTAATGGAAATAGCTTCTTACTGGCATTTTAAAAGCTAATTAGATGAAGTTTCAAAGAGTTCAAAATAACTTGGGAAAGCCATCACTTAAACTTCAAAATATGAACGTATATCATCGTTCCTTAATTTTGTTGCATTGTCTGCCCATAGAAAACGCATAATTTTCAAGAATGGGCTAATCGTATAAAAGACACTACATCCGTTATATGCACTATCTTTCATCTATGCTGACTCTCAAGACTTTTCTCTAATCGATCAGTTTTTTCTGATTGTCTCACTCTGACTATTCCCTAGACAAGGACAGCTCTCAGCAGACGTGCCCCTTCTGTCGCTGGCCCTAAGCTCTGGAACTCTTCCGGCAAATGCACTGCAAAGTCTGTTTCGGACTTTAGATCTCGACTAAAACTTACTTTTTTCTGGACTCAGTTTATTTCCTCCGCAGACTGTTTCCGTGTCTGCTCAGATTCCCTTCTTGGCTTTCGACCCGATTTACCCTGGAATTTGGCTTGCACAACGAGTTGCTTCGACAATTCCCGGCAACAAGCATTGGATGTTGATAGAAGATTCTCAGTTTCCAGCAAAATAGACTGATGCAGTGTAGGTTCCAGCCGCCCTGGAGACAACAGAAAGTATTGCTTGAGAATCGAAATACTTGAGCACCCAAGCTAGTAGGCCAACTATATTCAGAATCGTCAGATTTCAAAAGCACACAAAGAAGGTCGTGAATTTTTAAATCGATATAAAACACAAATGTTCAGGATTCAATCTTATGAATATGGATACATCTTTTGTATCAGAAGATGTTTCATCGATTTTCGTACGACTTGTTGATCCGAATTCCAACTCCACGAGCAATAACTCAAAAGCAGGACGTCTAGAAATCTACTTCAACGACGTCTGGGGCACAGTCTGTGATGATGGCTTCACTGACGCCGGGGCTCACGTCGTTTGCGCCAGTCTCGGCTTCGGGTAAATTACAAGCTTTCACTGGAGTGAAAAAGCTTTTGATCTGATATTACTTTGCATCTAGTTATAGTTCTGCAACCTAAATAGTCATTGCAATGACTTTGTGGAAAATGGCACTTTTGTCACAGAAATTATTGCTTTTGGGTTATTTAGTACAGAAGTTAAATGTTGCCTAAACAATTTTTCATGAGCGCTTTGTTAGTACTACTAACATTAAAGTATCGTTATTACCTTCTATAGTGTGTAAGATTATAATCAAGTCTGGTTTCTACATGACCAAATCCTAAGCTTAAAGCCTATCTGAATTTTAACCTCTACATTCAACGTATGAAAACATTTTCACCAGATGCATTTGAAAAATTAAGTATTGTTTTAAATTTATTTTCAGACCTGCAACAGGACTATGGATCGATATCATGCATATAAGCCAAAAAGCGTCTTTCACTGACACCGTTTCTAAACGAAGTTGACTTTCCACTTACTCTTAAACTAACTTCAAGATCCTTCTAAAATCATTAAAAATAGATTTCATTTCTTACGCACTAGATAGGCTTAGACTGAATTTTCGGGAAAACGAGGGTTGAAAAGTTTAGAAAGTTTTGTATTATTTTCAGTCGAGCAGGCAGATTTATCGGCAACTTTTATGGTCCTGGCAATGGACCAATTTTGTTAGACGATGTCCGATGCAACGGAAGTGAGCTGTCTATCACAGATTGCCCTCGTTCAGGCTGGGATGTTCATAACTGTTTTCACAACAAAGATGTATCAATTAGCTGCAGTAAGCATTGGATCTTGAAATACGAGTTCCAGGTTCCAGGACATAGACTAATGTCATGTATTGTTTACGCGACGCAGTTACAAAGGGTATTGCTTGAAGACCGAGCTACTTGAGCACCAAAAACTCCCCAACGCCATAATACGGAGTGCTGTTGACCCATATATTTACTAACCTAATCAATGCCGCATAATTTTGCGAACTAGCGATTTTGCAATTAGACTAATTGGTGTATTGGGCTTTCATCATTAACATCAATTGCATTCTTTTCATTGAGAAATAGCATTTGAGCAAGACACAAGCTGAGAAACAATTTGAGCCACAAAGCATAAACTAATATCTACTCGTAGTGGCTAAACGACAGAACTGATCTCTATTCATATTTTATAAGAAATGACAAAGTATCAATTTACAACTTTTAGAAATCACTGACATATGCGTAGTATTCATTATAAAATGGTCAGAGTTTTTTATAAGTTAAGTACTCTAAACTTCCTTTTTAATATTATTGTTTCAAATATAAAATTCACACGAACTCTATTGTTATATGAAAAAATTGCATATATCGCAAGTGACCTGGAGGCCTAAGACAATCAAAATCGTAAGGTTTCTTCACCGCATAAAAGCTCGTAAATTTTTGGATGATTGTAAAATAGAAACGCATAGAATTTATTCTTATGAATATGCAAACATCTTTTTTTCAGAAGCTGAATCGCCTATTTTCGTACGACTTGTTAATCCCTATTTCAATTCCACGAACAATGACTCAATAGCAGGACGTCTAGAAATCTACTTCAACGACGTCTGGGGTACAGTCTGTGATGATGACTTCACTGACGCCGGGGCTCAAGTCGTTTGCGCCAGTCTAGGCTTTGGGTAATTTATAAGCTTTTGTTGAAGTGAAAAGAATTCGATCTGAAATTAGTTTGCATCTAGTTATAATTCTGCAAACTAAATTGTCAGTACAATGACTTTGTATCAGAGTTACAGAAATTATTGCGTTTGGATTGTTTAGCATAAAACCTCAAATATTGTTTAGAACAACTTTCCGTGCGCACTTTCTTACTGTCACTAGCACTAAAGTATCGTTATGACATTCTATAGCGTGTAAATTTACCAAGAAAACTGGATTCTTCATAAGCAAATCCAAAGCTTAAAGACTGCGTGCCGAAAACAAGGCATATCTGAATTTTAATCTCTACAACCAGCGTAACAAAACTTTACCGGATGCATTTGCATCTTCAAGTATTGTTTTACATTTATTTTGTCAATGTAAATAAGATCTATAATTTGGAGTCACACATATAACCCAACAAGCATCTTTTACTCACACTATTTCTAAACGAAGTTGACTTTCCATTTATTCTTAAACTAACTTCAAGATCTTCCTAATGTCGCCAAAAATATACCATCAGATAGGCGTAAAATGAATTATCGGGAAAACGGGAGTATAAAAGTATACAAAGTCTTTTATACTTTTCAGCCGAGCAGGAAGATTTATCGGCAACATATATGGTTCTGGCAGTGGACTTATTTTGCTAGACGAAGTCCTATGCAAAGGAAGTGAGCTGACCATCACAGATTGTCCCCGTTCAAGCTGGGGTGATCATGACTGTAGCCACAATGAAGATGTTTCAATAATCTGCAGTAAGTATTGGATGTTGAAAGTCAAGTCCCAGTTTACTGAATATAGGCTAATGCCATAATTTTCGATATATGCCATGTATTCCGTACTCAACATGGTGACACAGGGTATTGCTTGAGAACCGAGCTACTTGAGCACCAAAAACTTGCCTAAAGTCATAATACGGAGTGCTGTTGACCCAAATATATTTACTAAAACAATCAACGCCGCATAATTTAGCGATCAATCTAAATGGTGTATTTAACATTCATCGCAAACTTCAATTACATTCTCTTTATGGAAAATAGAATTTGAGCAAGATACAAGCTGAGAAACAATTTCAGTCACAAGCATAAATGAATATTCTGTCGCAGTGGCCAAACGCCAGAGCTAGCCTGTATTAACTTTTTGCACTTAATGACAAAAATGTCGCTTTACGCCTTATCGAAAATTATTGACATTTGCATTGTGTTGATTATTAGAATGGTCGGAGAATTATTATCTAATGCATCGTAAAAGTACTATCAATAAAGTTGTATTGTATGATTATTCTTTTAAATATGAAACTAGTATAAACTCAACTACTACATGAAAACACTACCACAACCGCAAGTGGCTTGTAGGCCTAAGCCAACCAAAAACTTAAGATATCTTCAACGCTTAAAGAAGCTCGTGAATTTTTCGATAAATATAAAATAGAAAAATATAGAATTTAATCTCTTGAATATCCATACATCTTTTATATCAGAAGCTGATGCGCCTATTTTCGTACGACTTGTTGATCCAAATTCCAATTCCACGAGCAATGACTCAATAGCAGGACGTCTAGAAATCTACTTCAACGACGTCTGGGGTACAGTCTGTTATGATGGCTTCACTGACGCCGGGGCTCAAGTCGTTTGCGCCAGTCTCGGTTTCGGGTAATTTATAAGCTTTTATTGGAGTGAAAAAGGTTTTGATCTGATATTACTTTGCATCTGCTTATAGTTCCGCAACCTAAATAGTCAGTGCAATGAATTTTGTGCAAAATTGAACTTTCGTCACAAAAATTATTGCCTTTGGGTTATTTAGTATAGTGGCTAAAATGTTGCTTAAAACAATTTTTCATGAGCGCTTTGTTAATATTACTAGCGTTAAACCATTGCTATGACATTCATTAGTGTGTAAGATTATCACCAAGGCTGGTAGCTACATACAAAAATCCTAAGCTTAAAGACTTCATGCAGAAAACAAAGTTTATCTGAATGTTTACCTCTACATTCAGCGTATGAAAACATTTTAACCGGAAGCATTTGCATAATTAAATATTGTTTTAAATTTACTTTTGCAGAATTGCAACAGGCATATGAATCGATAACATGCTTATTAGCCAACAAGCATCTTTCACTGACACCATTTCTAAACGAAGTTGACTTTCCACTTACTCTTAAACTAACTTCAAGATCTTCATAAAGTCATCAAAAATAAATTTCATTTCTCACACTAGATAGGCTTGGACTGAATTTCGGAAAAACAAGAGCTAAAACGTTTAGAAAGTTTTGTCTTATTTTCAGTCGAGCAGGCAGATTTATCGGCAACTTTTATGGTCCTGGCAATGGACCAATTTTGTTAGACGAAGTCCGATGCAACGGAAGTGAGCTGTCCATCACAGATTGCCCTCGTTCAAGCTGGGGTGTTCATAGCTGTTATCACAACAAAGATGCATCAATTAGCTGCAGTAAGTAAATGGATATTGAAAGAATTGTCCCGTTTTCAGGGTAAAAAGTAATGTCTTGTATTGCCTACGCAACGCAGTGACAGAGGCTATTGCTTGAGGACCGAGTGAATTCAGCACAAAAATCTTGCCCATGGTTAGAATACGTGTCGCTGTTAACCCATATAGCCTATTCACGCAGAGAATCAACATCACTTAATTTTGCGATCAATGCAAATGGTATTTTCAACATTCATCGCTGACATTAACCGCATTCTTTTCATTGAAAATAACATAGGGGCATGAAATAAACTGATACGGTTTGAGCCGCTATGCACGTACTAATATTCCGTCGCCGTGGCTAAACGCCAGAAAGAAACTACAAAATATCAATTTACAACTTTTAGAAAATCATTGACATTTGCGTACCATTAATAATGAAATGGTCGGAATTTTATTATCTAAGGCATCGTTAAAGTACTCGAAGGTTGCATTTTATTATTATTGTTTTAACTTTAAAATTCACATGAACTATACTACCTACCAATATCATAAGTGGAACATGAAAGTTGCATTTTATTATTATTGTTTTAACTATGAAATTCAAATCAACTGCGTTGTTATATGAAAAAACTACCAATATCATAAGTGGCTTGTAGGCCTACGACAATGAACATCGTAAGAATTCTTGAGCGCACAAAGAAGGTCGTGAATTTTTGGATAAGTGTAAAATAGAAACGTATAGAATTTAATCTCTTAAATATCCATACATCTTTTATATCAGAAGCTGATGCGCCTATTTTCGTACGACTTGTTGATCCAAATTCCAATTCCACGAGCAATGACTCAATAGCAGGACGTCTAGAAATCTACTTCAACGACGTCTGGGGTACAGTCTGTTATGATGGCTTCACTGACGCCGGGGCTCAAGTCGTTTGTGCCAGTCTCGGTTTCGGGTAATTTATAAGCTTTTATTGGAGTGAAAAAGGTTTTGATCTGATATTACTTTGCATCTGCTTATAGTTCTGCAACCTAAATAGTCAGTGCAATGAATTTTGTGCAAAATTGAACTTTCGTCACAAAAATTATTGCCTTTGGGTTATTTAGTATAGTGGCTAAAATGTTGCTTAAAACAATTTTTCATGAGCGCTTTGTTAATATTACTAGCGCTAAACCATTGCTATGACATTCATTAGTGTGTAAGATTATCACCAAGGCTGGTATTTACATACAAAAATCCTAAGCTTAAAGACTTCATGCAGAAAACAAAGTTTATCTGAATGTTTACCTCTACATTCAGCGTATGAAAACATTTTAACCGGAAGCATTTGCATAATTAAATATTGTTTTAAATTTACTTTTGCAGAATTGCAACAGG